>CM036261.1:15277923-16672923 GCA_020698575.1 Bostrychus sinensis | reverse complement strand
CACGACCGCGCCCCGCCCCTGACAGGCGACCGCGCCCCGCCCCTGACAGGCGACCGCACCCTGCCCCTGACAGGCGACCGCGCCCCGCCCCTGACAGGCGACCGCACCCTGCCCCTGACAGGCGACCGTGCCACGACCGCGCCCCGCCCCTGACAGGCGACCGTGCCATGACCGCCTTAAATTGATTGACAGCACTATTTTTTTTAGCCAAATTAACGATTTCGAAGAGGGGGAAAAGTCCATGGTGTGAAAATGGATAATAAACACTACAAAATCTGACCAATTTGGAAGTTGTAGGTGTCCTGTCAGTCAAACACCAGGCGTTTGTTTTTACATTGCGCTCTATGGGAAAAATCCTTACTGAGCTGCATGGGGTTTTTTTTCCTGCAGTTCTACAGAGCGGCCACTAATCAAACTGGCCTCAGGGGATAGGGGGCGGTGTCCTATCCAGGTCTTATTATACATTCATGGCTCTACAGTACACAGTGAGTAAACAGCAGAGGAAATCCTAGTTCCATCTGCAACTTCCCAATAACTTTAATCTTGTGGTTTTCTGGAGCCATTCTCATAAAGTTAGTACTTATACAGATATCACTGACAGTTACTGGACTAAATATGAACATATGAGACAGAAAAGCCTTGTAGTTTGTGATCATACGTCAGCTGATACGCGCCTGGCAGACGGCCAATCACTGTTCAGATTGGCTGTTACGTCATAGTTTTCAGAGTTTACACAAGTGTGGCTCCAAGCGGGTCCCTGCTGTGAGACCAAAACACCTATTCCAGCGTTTTCAAATGATTACAAACTAGAAGACTGAGAAGACTAACACATTAACCCTAACAAACTAAGATGCTAACACACTGACGCCCTAAAACTTTAACACACTTCATTAACACACTAACCCTAACACTCTTACAATCTAAAACCCACTCACACCCTAAAACTCTATCAACCTAAACTCACTTGAACCTAACTAAAATGTTTTTGAATGACCATAATTGGACTAAGGTCATATTCAGAATAAGTCATAATCAGAATAAGAGTAGTCTGATATTATTCACATTATTATGGCATGTAAATGCCTTAATTGCCTTACTGCTTACTCTCACCATTTGTGCCAAAGGTGCGGGTGGCTTGGTGACTAATAGGAAAAAACAAACACGCAAAATGATCTTTTAGGGAAGAAAAAAAAAAAGCTAGCATTTATTAACTACAACCATTTCCAGTTTTAGATGGCATCATACAGCTTTTGCTTTGTGAATCTACATTGCATTTATTGTTCATTAAACACAAATCAAACTTGTAACATTATACAGCAAGTTGTTAAGCGTAGTAAAGTGGTGTAGCTCTGAGAATATGACAAACAGGAAGTCACAGTGGCATTAGCTGTGTTCAGCTTCACCTCCAGCCTCATGCAGAGAGCCACTTGTCTTTTTATTAAATATTGGCAACGCATTTGTTTTGAAGATTCACTTCTAACACAGTTTAAATCCTATATGCGGCAAAGTGGTTAGCACTGTAGTCTCAGTAAATTGTTAACCAGTAAAGGGACCTCCTGGGACTATTATATGCTAATTTTTCAAACTTGTTCATACCTTATGTCTGTGTTCGTGAAAAATCTTGTAGGTCTTCTGCAAACAGACGACAAAATTGCTCTTAAAGAAATCACAAGACAGCTTCACCTGGAGAACGTAGTGGGTGACAAAGTCTTTGTAAGTATTTGAAAAACCTGATAATACAGTATTTTTGGTCTTGCTATTAGTGTAGCTTTACTGTTGAATCTTTCTGGTTCTGTCTCATCAGGGAAGCTTTGCTGAGAATCTGGCCTTCCTTTTAGAGGCCCTGAAGAAAGGTGAGTTCAGAAAGTCATGTTGTTGTGTGTTGTGTGGTCATGTATGTGCTCAGGGCCCACAGACAGTCATGTTGGTACGTGTTGTGTTGTCTTGTGTGTTCTCAGGGGACCGCAGCAGCAGCCGGCCCGTGCTCTTCCTCCTGGATGAGTTCGACCTGTTTGTCCATCATAAGAACCAGACTCTGCTGTACAACCTGTTTGACGTGTCGCAGTCGGCCCAGGCCCCCATTGCTGTGGTGGGCCTCACTTGTCGGCTGGTCAGTCTCCTCCTCATCCCCGGATTTTTTTACATTTCATAAGCACTGATAGAGCAGGTAAAATAAGTATTGAACATGTCACTGCTTTTCTCAACGAATATATTTCTAACATAGTACTGACAGCAAATTTTTACCAGATGTCAGTATTAACCCAGGTAATCCATACAAACAAAAACCAGAACAAATACCAGTTTTATGAAAAGTATTTAAAAAAAGTATAAAAGTATTTACTACAGTGACGAAAGTGAGGTGCAAAAAGGTGTGGAAACCCAAGACACCATCTGAAATATATCAGTGATCAGAAAGCGATCCTGCCTCTGGTCTGACCTAAACATTAGCCTGGCCAGGCAGACTACTTATTTTTTTTAATCTATACAAAAAAATCCTTTGGTACCTCGTGGTTTGAGTTTGATTTCCAGTGGTGGCTGGCTGTGTAATCAGAAATGTGAATGGTGGGAAACAAGCAGAGTGCTGACTCATGACGGCGCAGTTTGAAACGTCTATGAGTGACTTTCAGGTTTTGCCATAAAACACTAGAAAACACTTCATTTCTGAATGGGGACGGCAGCAAAAGCCAGTTGTAAAAGGCTTGAAGAGACTTGAAAGTCACTTTGTCCTTTTGCCATTTTAAAAACAGTGACATTCAAACAAAGGAAAAAAATCCCACAGAGGACTGAACAACAACATGAAACAGAATCAACAGGTGACGCGTTGCAGATAAACGGCTGTGATAAATCAGTGCCAATTCTAGCGATGGGAAATGAGAGGAGCTGAACCCCTCTAATCTATAATAAACACATTAAAGGTGCTATGAGCAGTATATATATTTTATATTTCATAAAATGCCAAGATAAGAGGTAAACATGTTTAAATCAAATATTAGTTTTAGTGATAAGAATGGTACAGCTAATTTATTAATAATTAAAAAAAAATTACATAATGGCCAAGTTGGTTTCTTTAAAAAAATTTCTTTTGGTTCTAAAACTACATTGCCAATCGTCCAGTCAGAAAAGAGACCATTGTTTTGATTTAGACTGCAGTACTGTTTTTAAACCAGTACGAGCGCATGCTGCTAACAGTACCTTTTTAAATGAGTCAGTGCCAACAGATATTTTCCTGGTTCTTTTTAAACTGAAAACAAATTACTTCTATTATAATAAATTATACATATGCAAAAGTACAGTATTTTCCTTTAATGTTTGGATAAAAAAAATCTCTTGAAACTGCCACATCCGAAAACGAGACAAGACTGTGTAAAAGGAGGATTCGAGACTGAGATGAGACCAGGATCATAAAAAATGGTCTTAAGACTACCACACGAGTTCCACTGAGCTCTATTGGGGCCAAAATCTGTAAGTGGAATAAACCAGCCATGTCAGCAAAACATTTTACCATGTTCAGTACTAATTTTACCTGCTGTAAATCCAATAGCTGTATGTATATGTTTTTTTTTTTAGGTTTTACTAATGCTATTTTTCTGTATATTGTATATAATTTTTTGTAATTTGCTGTTTCTTGAGTAGTTGTCTAATTATATTCTGAGTGGTTTTAAATGAATTCTCCTGTGGTTTAGGATGTGCTGGAGCTGCTGGAAAAGCGCGTCAAATCCCGTTTCTCCCACCGTCAGATTCACCTCCTCAGTAGCGCCACCTTCCCTGAGTACGTACAGCGGGTGCAGAAGCAGCTGCAGCTGCCGGCACACTTCCCTGACCAAAGGTTCGCACAAGAATGGAACAACAGCATCAAGGTAGGGCTCTGATGGAAAACTGCCTCACTCTATCATCTCTTCAGAGCATGGCTTTAATTAGAGAATATATCACAATATCACCAGAGAGCAATTGTATGATAACTATCTAAATAACGTCAGGATATACTGGCTTCTGCTGTGTTTGACTCAGAGTTTCTGCTCCTGTCTTTTGTCTTTATCAGACTCTGTGTGAAGACAAAACAGTGGAAGATGTTCTTCAGAGGCACTTTAACTCCAGCAAAGACTTCCGCTCTCTGCACATGCTGCTGGTGAGAACATTGACTATTACCTCTGCAATAACGGCTTTTACCAAAATCTGTTTTTAAACTGAGTAGAAGAGAAGTGACTGCAGTTAAGATTGGCCAGAGAAGTCTTTTATAGGACAGGGCAGAACTATTTTCATCTCTTGGCTGACTGTAACAGTGAGCTTGTGCTGTTATATTCTGTTCTTCAGATGTTATGCCTGAGCCGCGTCTCTGTGGCCAAACCCTCCATTAAACCTGCGGACATCTTGGAGGCTAGCCGCATGTGTTTTGCTGATGCTAAAGCTAACATACTCCACGGTAAGTTATCTGTTTCAATACCGACACGTTTTTTTGTATATTCTCTCACACATCAGTTGTATTTTGTAGGTTCCTTATGTGTTGGTTGTACACACATTATTCCTATTCTGCAGCCCCATACCACACTGTGTATTCTGCTTCCTTTTTATCAGAAGCAGCATTAACTTCTTCAGCAGTTTGAGCTCCAGTAGCTCGTCTGTTGGATGGGGCCACACAGGCCTCATCCTTCTCTCCCCAAGTGTATCACCTGTCACCACTGTTCCTACCTTGGACCAATTTGTATAAATTCTGACCACTGGACACCGAGAACACCCTAACCTGGCGAAGACAGCCTGTCCTATTTTCTTTTCGAAAGCAGGACAGCTTGATTTCTCTCCACTCAATTTGTAAGCAGCCTATCAGCCATGGTTCTGCTGAAGTCCCCGTTGTTGTTCAGTTCTCTGTGGGATTTTTTTCTTTGTCTTGTTTCCATTTTAACAACAGTAATGTCCTGTTGATGTCTGACATAACGACCACATTCAAACAAACCCACTTTTTCTTTGTACAACTGGCTTCTGCTGCTGTCTCCGTTCAGAAATAAGTACGCTGCTTAAAATACAGTGCATTTTGGTGTTTTATGACAAAAACGACAAACCGCCATGTTTGTTTGGGTTAGCAGTGCACTGCTTACATCCCAGCCTTCGCTCCTCTGATTGGTTACTCTGCCTGTGATTGTTCCGCCCATAGAAATTAAATTTAAGTGAAGGGATACCAGACTAACTTCTTTGTATAGAATAAAAAAAGAGTTTGTCAGGCTAGGAACACCCCACAAAAGCTGCAGTTCTGGAGATGCTCTGACCCAGTCATCTATAGCCATTACAATTAGACCCTAGTCAAACTTTTTCGAATCCTTACGCTTGCCCATTTTTCCTGCTTTTAACACATCAACTTTGAAGACAAAATGTTCACTTGCTGTCTGATATATTCCACCCACTATCAGGAGCCATGATGGAGTGATAACCTGTGTTATTCACTTCACCTGCCAGTGGTCATAATGTTATGGCTGTATGTTCTCACACAGGCCTGTCCATCCTGGAGCTGTGCCTGATCATCGCCATGAAGCACCTGAATGATGTGTACGAGGGAGAGCCCTTCAACCTGCAGATGGTTTACAACGGTACACCTCCAGTTTACAGCATAAGAATAGGTTCTAGAGGTTTAATAAATGTGTAAATGTGACTGTCGGTGTAACTGGAGTCTGGGAATGACAACATCACACATACTTCATATACAACCCGAATTCTGGAAACGTTTTTTAAATTTGAATCAAATGAAAACTAAAAGGCTTTCAAATCACATGAGCCAATATTTTATTTACAATAGAACATATCGAGGTCTTGGAGGCAAAGGGGCATAAGTGGCATTTTGGGAGAATATGAGTATTATATATCAAATGAAAGCTCTCGGGGAGATCTTTTCAATGGCAAAAGGACAGAACTTAAATGTTGACCCAAAAGAAGTCATTTAGTAAAAACTAAAAGGCATAACGGTAAAAGTGGGGTTTTGTCTGCCTCACAGCACTGAGGCAGAACTCAAAATGAGTCAGAGTTAAGCATGGTCTAACATATAATTATAAATATTTTTATAAATATGTATTTATTTATATTTAACCTTTATGTAAGTAGAAAAGTCTGTCAGGATAAAAATTTGTCCTGGCTAAGAGGCACACCCTAGTTTTATGTTAGTTTTTAAAATCAGAAATGAAAGAATCTCACAATGTTTTTAAAAGAAAAAAGTTTCACATCACTAGGAATTTGGTATTTTGGTGCATATATTAAACAGTAATGTGTTATGAAAAACATGTATAAACATGGAACGTAAAATAAAATGGGGTAAAATGAGATATAAATGGACTAATCTAAATTTACTAAATATACAGATATGAATAAAACTGTTTGTGTATTTACAAAACAGACTGTAAAGTAAAACTCTCAAGCAGAATAACAGACAATACACCCTTTATTATAAGATTAGAAGACTGCAGAATTATGTTAAGAGTTGATGTTTATGATGTACTGAGAATATGAGTTAATTAGTTGTAGTGATAGTTTATACTTTATAATGTTTTTAAAAGAAAAAATAGCATCAGTTTATTTCATTCTTTATTTTTTCCCCCAGAATATAAAGAGTCCTGTGAAAGTTGCTGTGTGTGTTCAAAGATGAAAATCTTCATTCTGTCTCCATTTGTTTACTTATGCCCAAGTTCTGTTTATGCCACATGTTTATGAGAAAAACGTTGGTGTCAAAAAGGGGTATCTCACTTTTTTGTCATTTTAAAAAAGTTTAACAAATAATTTCCATATAAAACTGTAGCAGTTTGAATTTCAAAGACATTCTCAATTTTATAACACAAAAATATCAAATATTGTGTTTGATTTGAGGCAGCAGCAGCTGATTCAGTTGTAGTGAAAATTTGTTTTAGCTCTCCTGTAAAATTGCAGTTATACTTCTTTGCTTCCAAGCCCTTGATAGATAACATAACAAATGTTTACACTGAGAAATGTTACACTTTTATGCACAAAATGAGCTCATTTCAAATGTGATGCCTGCTACAGGTCTCACAGTAGTTGGGACAGGGGCATGTTTACCATGGTGTAGCATCTCCTCTTCTTTCAAAACAGTTTGAAGACATCTGGGCATTGAGGTTATGAGTTTCTGGAGTTTTGGTGTTGGAATTTGGTCCCGTTCTTGCCTGATACAGATCTAAAACCTTTATAAACCTTTTAGCATTCATAGTTCCTTCCAAAGCATGCAGGCTGCCCATACTGTATGCACTTATGCCCCCCATACCATCAGAGACGCTGGCTTTTGAACTGAACGCTGATAACACACTCAATTTGTGCATAAACGTGTAACATTTTCCAGTGTAAACATTTGTTATGTTATCTATGTTCTATTGTAAATAATATATTGGCTAATGTGATTTGAAAGTCTTTTAGTTTTCATTTTATTCAAATTTTAAAAACATCAGAATTCTGGTTGTATAATGCTCAGTATTGTAATGACAGTATTATACCAGTATTATACCAGATTATTATAGAAGGGTTTGGTTAAAGCTCTGAATGGACAAAGTCACAGTTAACATTATTAAAATAGAACAATTAGTTTCTGTTCTCTAAATACTGGACGTGTCTCTGATTTCATTTAGAGTTTAAGAAGTTTCTGCAGAGGAAGTCCAGCACCATGTACAACTTTGAGCAGCCAGTGATCATGAAGGTGAGTGTACTCTCATGTACTACACACATGTACAGACTTACATGTGGAGGGTGGGTCTGAGGCTGTGCTGTGGCCCTCAGGCGTTCGAGCACCTGCAGCAGCTGGAGCTGATCCGGCCCGTGGACAGTTCGTCGGCCCAGACCCAGAGGGAATATCAGCTGATGAGACTGCTGCTGGACAACAGCCAGATCATGGAGGCGCTGCAGAAGTATCCCCAGTGTCCCACCGATGTCAAACAGTGGGCCATGTCTGCATTTGGGTGAGCTGTTGGCTTCAGGACAGTCTGAGTCTGAGAGAGAGCATCAGAACGTCTTAACTGGGAAACAAATGGACACATTTAGTGTCATCTTCACAAATGAGATTGGTCTCTTCAGCCACGTGGTCAGTAAAGAAGACATGGAACTACTGCAGAACTGTGCTGGTGCTCAGATAATAGAAAAATGTTATTTGCCTTCTCTGTTTTGGCTAAAGGGTGACATCTTCAGGTTATATTTAGTAATACTACTTGAATAACTATCCAACATTGTTCTAAATGTCCTAAATACACTGTGTTGGGCTCAAAGCCTGCTCTGTTCATCAGTGTGAAAGAATGTCCACAAGCTTAAGAAATGGCATCATGATATCATCTTTAATCCCTCTGGAACATTGTACATGATCAGTCATTTTGGACAGACAGACAAATGGGTATTTGGTCAGCTCACAGTAATGAATAAAAAATAATTCATAAATAATAGAAAAGTCTTCACACAATCACATACAAAGTTCTACATATTGAATACAACAGGACACTTTAACCACTGGGTCTGTACAAAGATTTCCACTTTTTTTTTTTTTTTTTTTTTTTACATGTGTTGTGAGAGATACTGCACTGTTGGCCAGCAGACCGGCTACACACGTAACCGCTGTTCTGAGTTTAAAGGTTTTCAGCTGTCCATCCTCAGCTCCAGGAGGCCCACTTTAGTTTATTCAAGATGAGGGTTATGTCATACAGTCACTGCACATTTTACTGTCGAGTTACAAATCAGTCCACATCAAACACTCGAACAACAACAGAAGGGCAGCACCGTTTGACTAAGTACATTTCTCCAATTGAGAGAACCATTTTACACAATCAACAATGTATTCCTGCACTTATATGTGGCACACATGACGTAACACTTATGTGAAACCCTCCTTAAGGACACACTGTATTTCTAATAATACTGTATGTGCCACTCCATAAACAGGTCAGGCAGAAAAATAAACTTTCAACATGTTTCCACTAATAGGGTTTTCATAGGACATGTTTATTATTTATTAAAATAGGAGCACCGAAGAGATTTCCAGTCTGTATGGTTTTACTTAGTCAAAGCTGCCCTCAGAAAGTGTCTCTCCCAGCACAGTTCAACACAAATGCATGCTTCATCAAATGTCCTCACGCACACACCCAACAGGCCTCCTGACGGTTACTCCAAGAGTTGGGGGATTCCAGTCCCACACAGGAGTCAGAGCTGTCCGGTCCTTGGGGTCACACATAAGAGTCGGGAGTGGTTGGTCCCTGGGGTCACACTCAGGAGTCAGGGGAGTCCGTTGCATGGCGTCACACGCGGGAGTCGGGAAGTCCGGTCCCTGGTGTCACACACAGGAGTCGGGGGAGTCTGGTTCTTGGGGTCGCACAAAGGAGTCCGGGGAGTCCAGTCTCTGGGGTCACACACAGGAGTTGCAGTCCGGTCTCAGAGGTCACCCTCAGGAGTCAGAAGAGTCTGTTTCTTGGCGTCACACTCAGCAGTCGAGGGACTTGGGGATGACCAGTTTCTGAGGTCACAAACAGTCAGGGGAGTCCGGTCCCTGGGGTCACTCAGGAGTCAGAGCTGTCCGAGCTCTGGGCTCATACACAGGAGCTGGGGGGAGTGTCCAGTCCCTTGGTCACATTCAGGAGTCGGGGTTGTCCAGTCCATGGGGTCACCCACAGGAGTCAGAGCTGTTCGGTCCATGGGGTCACCCACAGGAGTCAGAGCTGTTCGGTCCATGGGGTCACCCACAGGGGTCAGGGGACTCCAGTGCGTGGCGTCACACATAGGGGAAGGGGGAGTTCAGTCTCTGGGGTCACACAAAGGAGTTGGTGGAAGTCCAGACTCTCGGGTTACACCCAGGAATCCGGGGAGCCTGTGAACTTGTTGGCCCGGTTGGAAGGCCTCCGTGTGGTGGAGTAGAAGTCCACGTAGTTTGTGTTGGCTTTGAATGGGAGGGTCCTGTAGTCGGGCGAGGTGGGGCTCAGGTGCGCCGGCTCGTCCTCGAAGTCCTCCCCGAAGCCCTGAGGGGACGACAGGTACATTCTGTAGCTGTTGTAGTTTTTCCGGTCGGGCTCATCGTAGAATGGCTCTGGGTTCTGAATGGGCAACAGCAATTGATTAGCAATAATGATTACATTGGGACCTTCCAGAGTCACCAGAACCACGCAGTCACACCAGAACTATACCAGAACTATACCAGAACCATGCAGAGTCACACCAGAACTACATCAGAGTTACACAGAGTCATACCAAAGTTACACCAGAGCAGTGTTGTTACCTGGGAGCGTCGAAGATCCTCTCCTGACTGAGATGAGTATGTTCCAATGAAGTAAGGGGTTTTCTTCTCAGACCCTAAAGAGGAGTGAAAAAACACAATTTTAAAACCAGTATTTGATTCAAAGGCCTAGCGCAAGTACTTCCTCTGAGCAGTACGGCATAATGCACTTCACTGTGCAGGTGTGCTCAGGGGTGCACCACACAGCTTTTGAATATGCTTTTTAATATGAGACATAAATGTGTATCTGTTCCTAATAAATAAGTGATACTACAGGAAATCAGAAAAAAGTGGCATTCATTCATTCATTTTCTTCCGCTTATTCCTGTTAGGGGTCGCAGATAAGCAGCATCTTTCAAGGAATTATTGTATAAACTGCATGTTTTCACAGTGGTCTGGTACAGTCCATAAAGCTCTTGTAAAAAACTTCAGCTCTAAAATCTGCATGTTAAATTAATTATACAGATACTGGGTTCTCTCCGGGTATTCCCCTGGAGTATGTGTTATGCAGGGGTAAAAGTGGGCGTCAATGGTTGAGAACGATGTTCCTGCACTTAGAGCCACTGCTCCATGCTGCATCGTGATGTAAGGAACTGACAACTGTCAACAACAAGAAATCATGGACACAAAGAACAGTTTTCATACTCCATAAAAGCGTGCTACACTTTTGGAGCTTCAAATCAGCATTTTTTTTATGACAATTGACCTCTTAATTGCAAAGATAGGATAATGAATAGCTCATTGAAATAAAATGTGCAGTTAGATAGGCTGGCGTAATTCGAAACGCGTCACCATGGAGGAGAACAAAGCATTTCTTACAATATCTGAGCTGAATTATTGGAAAAGTTTGTGCAGTCTGTAGTGTTTTCTGGAGCTTCTGTCCACAGCCCAGTGTAATGAGACTGAAGGCTCATAGACTGTGTGTGAAATCTGAATGTGCTGGAACAGGACCGGAGCAGACTCAGGGACTGGGGAACCACTACAAGAGAAACTTCAAACATTTAGAAAAGTACAAAAGGTAATGCCCAAATGGATTGATTAATGCTCCGGTCTGTGTAGAGATACAGCAGCTGCTCATGTTTAAAAACAATTCAAAAGAATGCAGGACATTACATTTGTTTCTGCTATTACTTATTTTCTTGGGGGAGGACTCTCAGATCCCATGGACTTCTCTTCTACACACAGCAGGGGGACAATGAAAGAGCCATCCATCCATCCATCTTCCGCTTATCCAGGACCAGGTCGCGGAGCAGCAGTCTAAGCAAAGATGCCTGGACTTCCCTCTCCCGGGGCCTCCTCCCGGTGGGACATGCCCGGAACACCGCCCCAGGGAGGCGTCCAGGAGGCATCCAGAACAGATGCCCGAGCTACCTCAACTGACTCCTCTCGATGTGGAGGAACAGCAGCTCTACACCGAGCTCCTCCCAGGTGACAGAGCTTTTGGTCATGACCCAAAGCTCATGTCCATAGGTGAGAGTAGGAACGTAGATCGACCGGTAAATCGAGAGCATTGCCTTTCGGCTCAGCTCCTTCTTCACCACAACAGGCCGATACAATGACCGCAGATTACTGCAGATGCTGCACCGATCCGTCTGTCAATCTCACGCTCCATCATTCCCTCACTCGTGAACAAGACCCCAAGATACTTAAACTCCCCAACTTGGAGAGGGCAAGCCACCCTTTTCCGGTTGAGAACCATGCCCTCGGACTTGGAGGAGCTGATTCTCATCCCAGCCGCTTCACACTCAGCTGCAAACCGCCCCAGTGCACACTGAAGGTCCTGGTTTGATGAAGCCAACAGGACAACATCATCTGCAAAAAGCAGAGATGAAATCCTGTGGTTCCCAAACCTGACTTCCGGCCCCTAGCTGCGCCTAGAAATTCTGTCCATAAAAATTATGAACAGAACCCGTGACAAAGGGCAGCCCTGCCGGAGTCCAACATGCACTGGGAACAGGTCTGACTTACAACCGGCAATGCGGACCAAGCTCCTGCTCCGGTCGTACAGGGAACGGACAGCCCTTAGCAAAGGGCCCCGGACCCCATACTCCCAGAGCACCCCCCACAGGACACTACAAGGGACACAATCGAACGCTTTCTCCAAATCCACAAAACACATGTGGACTGGTTGGGCGAACTCCCATGAACCCTTGAGCACCCTACGGAGGGTATAGAGCTGGTCCACTGTTCCACGGCCAGGACGAAAACCGCATTGTTCCTCCTGAATCTGAGGTTTGACTATCGGCCGAATTCTCCTCTCCAGTACCCTGAAATAGACTTTCCCGGGGAGGCTGAGGAGTGTGATCCCCCTGTAGTTGGAACACACCCTCAGATCCCCCTTCTTAAAAAGAAGGACTACCACCCTGGTCTGCCAGTCCAGAGGCACGGTCCCCGACCGCCACGCAATGTAGCAGAGACGTGTCAGCCAAGACTACACCAGCCCACTGCCTCTCACCGCAGGCAACGCCAGAGTGGTGGAGATACCAACCTCTCTCAAGGAGTTGGGTTTCAGAGCCTGACTATATCTAGCCGGTATCTATTCAGATTTCAATTCAGATTTATTTGTATAGCCCAATATCACAACAAAAGTCGCCTCAAAGGGCTTCACAAACAGTTGATCAAACATAAACACACAATCAGACTTAACACACAATCAGCACAAAAAATAACTACACTAAACTAAACAGACCCAGGACACTCCTGTCCTTAGACCCTCCTTCTCGGTAAGGAAAAACTCCTAAAAAAACCCAGCTATGGGAAAAAAGAAGAAACCTTATGGAGCCCATATTGAAGGAGAGATCCTCTCCCAGGACGGACAGGCAATGCAGGACTGCTAGTCCCTTAGCATCTCTCAACCTCCCGCACAAGCTCAGGCTTCTTCCCCCCAGTGAGGTGACATTCCATGTCCCTACAGCTAGAAACTGTGTCCGGGGACCGGGTTGTCGAGGCACCCGCCTTCGACTGCTGCCCAACCCATATTGCACTAGTCCCCTACGGTTACCTCTGCGAGTGGTGAACCCACAGGAGGTCGGGCCCATGTCGCTCGTTTGGGTTGTACCCAGCCGGGCCCCATGGGCATAGGCCCAGGCACCAGGCGCTCGCATTCGAGCCCCAAACCCAGGCCTGGGTCCGGGGTGGGGCCCCCCGGCCGCACCATACCGGCCGACGTCTCGATCCTCGATAAACTATTCATAGGGGCTTTATGAACTGCTCTTGGTCTGGCCCGTCACCTAGGACCTGTTTGCCATGGGAGACCCTACCCTTGCCTGGGGACATAATGCCCCAGGCAACATAGCTCCTAGGATCATTCGGGTGCTCAAACTCTCCCACCACGATAAGGTGGCAGTTCAAGGGGGACAATTAAAGATCTACATCTGAAACCCTGCCTACGGACTGCAACACCTATACCCACAATGTTACTACACATTTTCTTGGAGAAGAACCCCCAAACCTGCCACCTGCCCACATATTCAAATGACTTTATATACACAAACATGTCACACACATTCTAAATACTATCCAAGCTTCGTACAGTCATAGAAAACCTGGAAAAGTTATGGAATTTTAAAATGCAGTTTTCAGGCCCTGGAAACGTTTTGGAATTTTATATTTTGGAAAAGTTTTGGAAATTGAAATAGTAATAATGCTTTAAAACAGAGCCCCATATTTTTTCTTCAAGTGACAAAATTCCAATTTTAACAAATGAAATTGCAGCAAAAATATGTTTCTAATGTACCATGATGGACATTTAGAATACTATTTATTAATGTGCCATTGTTCTGGTCTTAGAAATTTAGTCAAAAGTTTTTTAAAAGTCATGGAAAAGTCGTGTAAAATTCTTGGTAAAAGGCATGGACCCTGACTAAACAGTAATTTGTACTTTAAACCTAATATAGTACACAGTACACTGTATATGGAAAATTCAACTTTAAACCCTGCTGTTAGGTAAATTGGTGACTCTAAAGTGCCCCTAGTGGATGAAAGTGAGAGTGAATGGTTGTCTGCCTGTGTATGTCTCTGTGTCAGGCCTGTGAATAACTGGTCACTGTCTAAGGCCCCAAATTACAGGGATAGGCTCCAGTACCGATGACCTCAAACGGGGATAAATGAAAGAATATGAATGGGTTATTCCAGTGAGAGCCAGGCCATACTCTTCCGTACTGTTCGGACTGCAGGGCGGAGTTACCTGTGTAGTGACGCTTGTGTAAACTGTTGTCTGTGTAGTAGGAGTCCAGTTGCATAGATTGTGCCCTCTGGTAGTTGGAACTGTGTCTCCTGATGCCAAGCATCGCTGGTGACGATGTGGCACTGCCGCCTGTGCAAATACATGACAATAAATACTAGCGCTGCACAATATATCGCAAAATTATCATTATCGCAATATCAGCAAACACATTATCCGTATTGCAAGAATCTAAATATATCACAATAACGCTGTGGTCTTTGTCTGACAGATTTACACTGAAGATTTTTTTTCCCGCCAGAGTCTTAAATCAAAATGCATTGCGACTAAATCAAAATGTTTAAAAAGTCCAGTGTTAGTGGTAATTTCCTTCATTTAGTTACAATTTAGTCTTGTTTTATTCATGATTTAGTCAGTGTTAAGTTTTTGACTTGTGAATACAGGCACTTAAAGATTTGTTTTATTTGTTTATAGACGCATTGCCTGTCCGTCCTGGGAGAGGATCTCTCCTTCAATATGGGCTCCATAAGGTTTCTTCTTTTTTCCCATAGCTGGGTTTTTTTAGGAGTTTTTCCTTACTGAGAAGGAGGGTCTAAGGACAGGAGTGTCCTGGGTCTGTTTAGTTTAATGTAGTTATTGTTTGTGCTGATTGTGTGTTAAGTCTGATTGTGTGTTTATGTTTGATCAACTGTTTGTGAAGCCCTTTGAGGCGACTTTTGTTGTGATACTGGGCTGTACAAATAAATCTGAATTGAATTGAATAGAATTTACCAGGACTAACTGAGGTCTAAACAAGGTCTAAACCAGGACTAAACTAGGTCTAACTTTGTGAGACTAGCAAGCCCTATTTGAAAATATCGCAATAATATCATTATCACAATATTCAGAATAGTTATCGACTATCACATGTTTTCCTATATTGTGCAGGCCTAATAAATACTTAAAGTCAGAAAGTCAGATCCCTCATATCAGCACTGAACTGAGTGCCTCACCTGATTGGACGACGGGGGACATGTGCAGGGGGCTGGTGGGCAGGGTGGGCTGCGAACGGTACCTGTCCCGTTCCAGGGTAGAGATGGGGGTGACGAAGTGAGTGTAGTTCCAACCATCCTGTGCACACATCACATTCAAATCATTTTAATTTCTATGGTAATAACATGTTTGTTTTGTGGTATGGAAGTGAGGCTAACCTGTTTGTAAAGGCCCCTCAGTTCTCTGTACTGCCACAGTGTGTTCAGCACCTGCGCCGCAGCCTTCACCACCTTCATCGAGTACCTGAGAACACAGCACAGTCATTCTCCACAAGACAGAGTGAGTTAACTCCACTGAAGTAACTGTTGTTCACCAAATTTTCACTGAACATGAAGTCAGCACAACATCTTTTTGACAAGAACGCACCAAAAGACAGTACACCACAGTACAGCACATGGTACTGAGGATGTGATGGGACTGAAGGATCAATCAAACATGAGCAAGGCTTTATGTGACTTGTGTGGCAAAAAAACTTCTACAGTTAGTTGCAGCAGTATACAGCAGTACCAGCCTCTTACACTACACCATCATTTATTCCCCTCCATTTTTAGTAAACCCTTATACTGCAATTTTAAAAAGTTATGTTGTTACTGTTAACAGCAAAGCAAACAAAGGGGACTTTTCTATGGGGGGTTATTACAGCCTTAAGTATGTCAACCAACAACACTGATTTAGTTGGATTTAGGATGTTTTTTTGTTTGCTTGTTTGTTTGTTTTTTGTAGTAACAAGAAGTTACAACCAGTTTTAACGGGACTTGGTTTTAAGATTCTACATAGCACACAAAAAAATGATCCCTAAATATAAAAGTTGGTAATCTTTGACATTCATTCTGTTATAACCTCTAGAAAAATCCACTTAGAGAATATTAAAAATATTTTATTTTTTTTTTGTGTTTTTTTACTAACAAATTCTTTGATGTTTTGTGACAAGGACACTTTTGTCACTTAACAAATTTAGTAACTAATAATATATTATCTATAACTAATGATAAATAATAAATAGAAAAGGACTTGATGCTGGTTTGACAATGCTGTCTCCACAAACTATAGCCCACAGAGGGACGACCAGAGGCTGTTCCCACCTGTGCCACACTGTTCTGAACTGTCTGGTGGAAGCCAGGCTAAAACATCCCACATGTCAGTGTGCTGAGGTGAGCTCACCCTTTGCCTCGTCCTTTGCTGATGTCCACCAGCTTCTCGATGCCACCGCAGTCGGCTAAGGCCTTGGCGTTCTCCACGTTGCGGCTGGTGACCTCGTGCAGCGTGCAGCACACTGACGCCAGCGTGTCGTCGGACAGAACTGAGGGACTGGTGCCAGGGAGACGGTTCACTAGGTCCCGCATGGCGTACTTCCCTGGGAGCACACACATTGGCTTTGTCAGAGGTCAGACACAGGGGGGTGCTGTACCCCCGCACTGAACAGAAGTTAGACACAGCTCTACCCTCACCATGTTGACTACACATGTTATTTCTGGCTTAAGTGTGATACTGTCACTCATTTATTACTCTTGTATATGTATTACAGTATATCATACCTTTACTATATGGTTTATTTGGGGACTAGGCCACAATATGACAGAGAGCAGATAAAAAGCATGTGTTTTATCCCCACTTGGACTAAACAGCAAGACTACTTTTTAACATTTTTAATAATAAATAATAGTTTATAAATGAATTACATTTATAGATGTCTCTAGAAGTCTATGTTCTTTCATGATGCTCTGACTATACAGCATTTATCATATGGCAGGGTTCCTGCAGTAATGAGCAAGTGTAATTTAATGCTTATTAATGCCATTTTAACTTTTTTTAATGGTACAAACATACAATTGCGACAGCTTAAATTGGCAAAATTTATTTGCAAGTATTATAATATACAGTTCATAAAGCGGAAACTGTTGAAAGTCCTAAACATCAGACCAAATTCATCAGATGTATTTGGCCCTAAAGGAAGCAAACTTGTTACGCACATCTATTGTGCTAATGTAGGCTACCAAAATTCCAAATGGTAAATTATTATTTATAAATACATATTTATATTCACAAATAAAATTAATAATGTCAGTGACTTTTAAATGATTTAAAATGATTAATGCCTGTTAGAATCAAATTTAATGCTTTTTAATACGATTTAAGGCCTTAATTTTTGCAAAATCAATTTAATGATTATAATGCCCCGCAGGAACGCTGTATGGGAAAATGTCTGTATATTACTCATTACTCTTCTTTCCACATTGTATTTGATTCTTGCTTATATCGGCACATTTCTATAGAAAGGTTATGTCGTTGAGCTGCAGTGTCATGCGTGTGTGCACTGACCGATGAGCTCCTTGTTGCGTCCGTCCAGAGCCATGTTGCGGAGGGCAGTGGCCACAGAGCACACCACCCGGTCATTGTTCATGCGGAGCAGCTCCACCAGGATGGGCAGGCCCTTCTCCTTACGCACAGCGGCCCGGATGTACGCCGAGAACTGCACAGACAGACACAGTGAGGGGGCTGTGGGTGAAGCTCTCATAAGCTTCTCAGAGTGGAGCGGTACCTTCCAGTTCCCAGCAGACAGGTTCTGGAGCGACCCCGCGGCCCCCTCCAGAGTAGCCGGGTTGGAGCTCTCAGCCAGGAGGTTCAGGTATGGCTTCACCACCAGGGGGTGCCACAGCAGCTCAGCCCCTCGCAGAGGCTGGGAGTAACCTGGGAGGGGCCCAACACCGTCAAACTGCACACACAATGGAATCAAAATATTTAAGGTGTAGCCTGGACACTCCAGTCAGTCACAGCCAGAGCCGGCCTGTGGCATTGGCGGTACAGACAATGCTACAGGCGCAGAGTGACTGGGGGGCACCTGCCACTGCCCCATGCTTCAGTGCACAATAAGACTTAATGAGTCTGATCAACAACAGTATTTACCTAGAAATGATTGACACTGGAGAACAGGTTTGAGTCCATAGATGTGTTCTACACTCGTCAAGCTTTAAGCCACTTTTTGCTTGATGACAATCGACCTCTTACTCGTGGAGATAACAATCATAAACAGCTCATGAAATATTATGAGCAGCAATGAAAGACACAAGAGTGCACCTCTCACAATATTTTAGCTGTATTATTGTAAAAGCAACATAAAACATTAATACAGGCGTCCTGATAAAAGCTTCTGTAGCCAGTAGTGTTCTCTGGAGCCTCTGTCTATAGCTCAGTGATGAGACTGAAGACTCTGACCCTGTGTTTGTTGCAGGAGTAGAGCAGAGCTGGGGGCCCCACTGGGGAACCACTAATAGAGAATTTTAACACAGTAATAAGAGGCATGTGTAAAACATAAAAAAACTAAAGCTAAATCACAAAAAAATATTACTGCAACTAATGCCAGAGCTACAAATCCAGTTGTTACTAAACCCTAAACAGTTCTTGCTATGAATTAAAAGTAATATATGACATAAAAGATGCAAACATATGTTCTGGATTAGAAGCCTTTGAGCAGAACCCTGCAATGAAGTCCCTGCAATGGGCCACAACTGATTTGAATGACTCTGCTAACAATTAACCCTTGTCCAGCCTTTGGTACTTTTTTGGTATTTTGTCATTGAAAATATTGAATATTTGTTGAAGGGAGACAACAACTGTATTCAGTTCTCACCTGTCTCTCTCTCCCCCTCCCTCTGTCTTATTTTATTTTTTTATTTGACCTTTATTTAACCAGGAAACACACCTCTCTCCTGAGTCCTTGACTCAAAATCAGACTTACACACTTTTAGAGGCTCTCACACAAACATTGATGTGAGAAATGTTAATAATGTAATTATGATAAGAACTCATGTTGACTAAATTATTTGAGTGATTAAAAATGAAAATTGTCTTCATTCATTTTAATGTGGTGAACACTTTTGGTACTAAAGGCAACAAGTGTCACATTTTTAGAAAAAATGTCCCCTGTCCAAAAAAAAAAAAAAAGATTCATCAAAATCAATTTTGGTGTCAGAGACATGTTCAAGACCATAATAATATGTTCTAAAAAACTTTACATGGCACTTAGTATGTTAAAATATTTAATTTTTTGTGTTTTTCTGTAAGTGGTTTATGGTAGCAAATGGCATTTAAAAATCTTTAAAAAAATATTACTAAAATATAATAGTTTCTATTAGAATTGAAATTGATTAGAAGATCTGAGTCATTCAAAGTGGAAAAAAATACAATATATAATATTTTAACAACACTCTTTTAGGATGTGCGCATTTTGGTACTAAAGGTTCTGCGTAAGTTTTAAGTTTTTTAAAGGGCTGGACAAGGGTAAAAAATTACTAAAATATTAGCAAGTTACAGAAAACACTGTCTGAAGAGTGCCAACATTTACATTTCCATATAAAGTGTAGGACTCGCCATGGTCAACAAGTGAAGCACTACTTAGGCACCAGCCAACCCACGAGAATGAGGACACTGGTTGGGGAGGGACAGCAATGTGCTCCAGTGTTGTAAATTTAGACAGCAGTATCTTACTGACAGACGTCAGGGAAAAGAGGGGTGGCCGTACCTTGTCATCAGGCCAGCCGCCCCTCTTTCTCCCCCTCCTCCTCTTGCCCCAGCACAGGTAGTCCAGCTCTCTGACGGGGGAGAAGCCCAGCAGCGTGTCCAGCTCCTGGTTCCCGAGCAGACGGGACGAGGGCATCTCCACCTCCAGCCGGTATGACAGATTTCTCAGGGTGCAGACGCTGTTCTCCACGATCTGAGGACAAGCACACACTGATCAGGGGTCACTCTCCAAAACCAAGTCCAAAAAGCACTGCTCTAGACATAATCCAGCAGGAGGACACAGATTGTCCCCAGAGCCACCCATCACCATTATCTGAGAAATGCACAAATATCTTATGTCATGTTGGTATCCTCACAGCTGAACAGAGTTTACTTCATCACAGCATGACACTCTCAGCTTTTCATGCACTCCCCTCACTCTCACAGAACCAGGAATGCCCCTTTACCATTGGTACACTCCAAGCACAACCCACAACTGTCACAAGTTTCATTGAAAATCAATAGTGTACTTCATAGTGTACATCACTGAGGACAAAGGCGTATACTGGATGTTTTATTTGTGTTGATCCACCTGGGCTCATTTCACATTTTACAAGTGAATATAAAGCATGTCAAATGTATCAAACTTGCACATATTTTTTTCCAGAACCAGTAAAGATAAATTTGGCCTTAGTAATGCTTTTTCTTTATGTTACATGAGAGTATTTAATGTCTAGGTTGAGACGTTTATGCTTATGATAAACGCAGAACTGAACTTGTATGGAGCATCTTCCATGTGGAGCTGAAGTGCAGTGTTACACACAGCTCCTGAGTCTGCCCCGGGACAACACTCGCTGTGGAGGAGCTAATAAGCCACTCGTCCTGGATGCTCGATTAGCCCGCCCTCAGTGCACAAACTGAGTGGTAGTTTGTAGGGCGAGGGAGTAGGGAGCCGTTTTGGAAAGAGCCATGGATTATAGTCTCAGTCGGGGTGGTCTAAGTGTTACAATACCAATACCATGTTAAAATACCAAGCCTATAATTCAGTCAATTAATCACTAGGATTAACTGACTGAATTATAGGCTTGGTATTTTCCCAAGCGTAATGATGCTGCCTTTACTGTCACGATTCATATATTTAGGATGTTTATGAGGACCTTGCTGTCGTAGTCGGCCGTGTTGACACAGGCTCTGAGCACGTGCAGTAGGGAGTCCACCAGCCCCTCACAGCAGCGCAGCTGGCTACGTGCCTCCTCCCCAGCCGAGCTAAGGTTCCTACACACAGACACAAACACATACCAAACAGTGAGCTGCAATGCACATGCTCTCCACACGGGGGCCTCAAACCTGCCTGGATACAGCAGCCAGGGGATCTCCTCCAATAGGAAGGTGGCACACAGCTCCTACAGTGCACTGCCTGACTCTGAGCCTCTGTCAGGCCAAAGGCACTAAGAACACGGCACATGCATTCTACTGGCCATCAGTCTGGAAACACAGAGCGTGCTGATTGGCTCCAGGCTGGAGAGAGAGTGTGTGCTGATTGGCTCCTGTCAGCATGAAAAATGCCCAATCGTCTTGTTTAAAGGTGCTATGAGCAGAATATATTTTATATATTTCATAAAAATTTCCCACGTGTGCCAAGATACGAGGTAAACTTGTTTACATCAAATATTAGTTTTACTGATAACAATGGTAGTTGAGTTATAAGCAATTAAATATATATTTTACATAATGGCCAAGTTGTTTTTGTTTACATTTTTTGTTTACGTTCTAAAACTGCATTGCCGATCGTCCAAATCAGAAAAGCAGAAAGACTGGCAACCCACAGACCATTGTTTTGATTTAGACTGCAGTTCTGTTTTCAAACCAGTACGAGCACATGCTGCTTACAGTACCTTTAAAGCCCTTGAACACTGCTGTTTTCATTTTTTTTACTGTCACTCCCGGGAGCTGCTCCAGTATCACACTGGTCTGTGCTGGACTCATTCTTCATCATCAGTACATGGAGAGGATCCTAAAACCCCCAGTGTCACATGACAAACATACACTATAACCTGCAGTGATGTGAAACTGGTCCAGACCAAGGACTAAGCTACAAAACCTGAAACAGAATGGAATAAAACTGAACTAAACCAGACCTGTCTTGCTATTAAAGAGCTCAATCTGGGGAGAATCTGGGGCTTAAAACTCATTATTATGAGAGTAGTCATTTTACCACTGTGCAGTGCTCAGGGACCCTTCTCCAGATGTTTGATTGTGTGACTATTTGTTTGTGTGTGCCTATTCCTGTAAAACACTTTGAGGCGACTGCTGTTGTGATATTGGGCTCTTGAAATAAAATTGAATTGAACAGATCTTCAGGATCTTCAGGATTCAGGTCAGGACCTCGCTGGAGAATGTGAGCATGTTTTGAGGTTGACAAGAACCTGGACCTTTCTGTGAAACCCACTCAAGCACAGACAGGCCCTAATCAGGGATTTGAACATGTAATCGTCTTGCTGTGAGGCGACAGTGCTAACCACTTTGCTGGTTATTATTTATTATTATTATTAAGTATTCTGTGACATTATATTTCTTCCCATACACGAGTAAATACTTTCTGCTTAAAATAATCACTGCATCATTTACTAAAACTATCAGGATATTATTCTCTACATTATTATTAGTCTGTGAAGTACTTAGTAAGTAGTTCATTCAACCTGATACATGTCAAATGAGTACACATGCAGGAAACTATTCATGCATTCCATCATATGTTCACATTTTACTTTGAGCTCATCTTACTGTGCTCTGTGACTGCCAGGGTGTTCTGTTTGATGTGCAATTTTACTTTTTAATGTATTACCATTTAATGGTATTATCCTGGCACAGTGGGCCACTTTACCCCAGGACCACAGACCAAATTAACTTCTAGTTATTTCTGGTCAGACTTGGACCCAGAGGGGTGCATTTGGTTCACTCACCTCAGGCAGCCGGTGGTGTTCCGTAGTAGCAGTGAGGACTGGAACTTGACCCGTTGCTGGTCGCGGTGGGCCGTGGTGCTCCAGCCCGAGTGAGGGATCACCACCGTGTTGGTTAGGGTGGACAGAGCATCACGGATTATGGTCATCTTCACAGCGTCACAGGATGACAAATTCCACAAGACACCTAAAAGGAGTTACATGACTGGTCACATGAGCACAGTCTTAAAAATACTGCAGTTTCCCTTTGTAAACAGATCAATGACCTTTAGAAGACCGGTCATCAAATATACTAAGCATGTCTGGAAGTAAAGCCTTTAAGTTTTAAACGTTTAAGAGTCATATAAGTGAACATTTCAAAAATGTGGGACGTACCCGTGACGAGCTCGCGGACCTCGTTGTCGGTGGTCTTCCTCAGCAGGCGCAGCAGGGCAGGGACACCCCCACAGTTCCTCAGTGCCACCTTGTTGTTGTCCGTAGCCTTTCCGTACACCAGGTTCCTGAGGGCCCCACATGCACTCTTCTGCACCTCGGACACTTTATGGTCCAGCAGATCCACCAGGTGCTGGATCCCCCCCAGGTGACACACCTGCGGGTCACAACACAGGGCACAACGCTTATGACATAATTATTATTATTAACCGACTATTATTTGCAATTATAAATGTCACTATATAATAATTTTAGAAGCTGCAGTATGTCACGGGGGCGCTCGTGTGTCACTTCTTGGGAGCCCCCATGTTCAATGTAGTGCTTTAAGTAAATGCAGCAGCTCCTCGGAGTATCCGAGCACTGTATGCTCTCCCAACTACCTATCGACCTCGTACCCATCGACTGCTCTGTTACGCACTAAATATAAGGGTGAATTCTGAGACACTGTTCTCTGTTGGGACACAGCATGTGCGGACACTAGTCTGCACAATAAAAGTTAGCAAAGTGAAAATCTAGCGACATTTTGGGCAACCGTAAAGACTTCAATAAGGCATCAGCAGTATTCTGGGAGAGCATGAGGTCTTGTTTCCCTGCTCCCTGATCAGAAATAATAATCTAAAAAGTATTTGTTGTAGTAATGGCCCTATAAATGTATGCCACAAACTGACCCACAGTTGGTACATGTTTATATGATCCCTGTAGCTAATCAATAAAACAAAAAAAGAAATACAAATATTTAAAGAATGGGTCAGACAGGTTTAGCAGCATTTAAAAAAAATGTGTAAACAATCGTAAAAACTGTATAATCGCAATATAGTATTTCATCTCACATTAATCATGACAAAAAATTTGACATTGTGACAACCCTACATGGACAGGTAGGACACACTTTCATGTTTACTGCCTGTGGTTGTGACCACTCTGTCAGACTGGAAGAAATATAGTGGTATCTCACATATCACTTTTCTTTCCTTGGATATGAAATTATAAACTGCAATCTGCCTCCCATCTGCTTTCATTTTGGAAATGAGTCAAGCTTAGTGAAAAGCAAAAACATGTATTTGTCTGTTGCATTCCTGCTTCAGTGGCCAACAAGTACAGCTTTATTAGATATATGAAGCTGAAATATGTAAATATGACACATTTCTGAACATCTTCCATACATAGGCGGGAGCGGGTTGTCAAAAACATGCAGGGTCCCGAGTGTTCTGAGATGGAGCAATACAGGGCTTGACGGTTACACCTAAATTATCAGTGCGCAGTCAAGGGGTCAAGTCAGGGCAGACTGTAGGATCGAGCCAGGAGTCATCAGGGATTCTTTGGAAACAGAATAAAGAGTCAGTCCCAAGCAAGTCTCTGCTGTGGTGCTCACCTCCACCTTGACGCGGTTGTCTCCGTAGCACAGGTGCTGGAGGTAGGCTGCAGCGTTGGCCTGCACTGAGGGGAAGTGGTGCTGCAGCATGTGGATGACCTCCGGCAGCTCGGGGTCACGCCACGCCAGCTCCCTGACAACATATTATTCATTCATTATAGCACAGTCCTGTTCTTCAAATAAGGCTACATATATCTGAATACAACATGACATTAAAGTCATCTCCACTCATGTGTACCGTGGCAGTAGCTTTTTGTACACGTCAGCTCAAGGTTGGGTTTAAAGAAGGATAAGCATCATGTTGGCAGCTCCTTTGAGACTCAGACTCTGCTGAATAGTGATCTAAAGCTCTGTCTCTCACTGCTCAGCTGCTTTACAGATGATTCATCATCAGGGCTTGACATTAACACTCGCCAATCAGCCAAATAGAGTTTAATTTTGGCTAATAACAAAAATACTCCCACGAGCCACTTTGGACGGCTGAACTGAATGCATACTTATATCTTAACTTTAGTGGTTAGGCCTGAATTTATGTTGCTTTGTGTATATGCCATTTAGTATATAGTAATTAATAAAAAAAGTTTAAAAAAATGTTTTTAAAGATACTTTTTTCTGCCAAGTTAAACCTGTTTTTTAGAATTTATAAATCCCTGTTCATACATAAAACCAAATTTAACATTTATTTAAGCTTATTGTATACTATAAAATATGCACAAAAACCTAGCTAATTAAAATATGCTTGTAAAAACACTAATTGGCTAGTAACTTTTGACAAAGACTAGCCACAGTGGCCAATAAGCAAAAAATAAAATGTCAAGCCCTGTTCATCAAAACAAACAAGTGCCTGATGTAGGGATGAAACTAATCTGGCCACTAGAGGGAGTGGTACCTGGGGTCCTTGTGGATGCTTTCAATGCTGGGGGTGCGTGTGGGCCCCCGGTCCAGCCCCGAGAGCCTCTGTGAGTACGGCTCTCTGTAAGAGTCCACAAAGACCCCCGCCGAGCTCAGGCAGTAGCTGCTGCCCCTGTATGGAAGGGTACCTCCATGGGGAAGGGTCCCTCCGTGGCTGCTGGTCCTGGGGAGGGTCTCCAGACCTTGAGGGGACAAAGACCATCAGTGTATGATCTTTCACAATCAGGACTATCAGCACAATTTAATCTTCTCCATATTCTTTAATAAGTGGTTTTCATGCATGTTTATAAATCTAAGGGTGTAGCGGTGACAAGAAGGTGCAATACCTGTGGTGGCCCTGTAGAGGGAGCTCTGGGGGTCGTGGCTGGGGCTGTGGTACAGAGGGCTCTGAAAGGCTCTCTCATCAAACACCGGAGTCATTGGACAGTCGGGGGAGAGCGCAGCCCTCAGCTCAGGATCCATCTGTGCCGTGTGGCCCCCATACGAGCTGTGGAGCCCTGCACACATGAGGAGGGCACTCAGGGGCTACAACGCCGGAACATCTGTCCATACATGTACAACTGAGAGAGTACCACTGGTTCTATGTTAGAAAGCCCCTTCAACAGACAGAGGAGCACCTTCACTGGACAGAGGAGCACCTTCACCAGACATAGGAGCGCCTTCACCAGACATAGGAGCACCCTCAACAGAGGGAGGAGCACCCTGAACAGACAGCGGCGCACCCTCGACAGAGGAGTACCTTCACCACTCTCAATGAACTGATAAACAGATTTCATATCTATGGGTCTTGTCTAATATATATTGGAATTATGTGGCCCACTGGAATGATTGGAATGATCACAGCAGCGTAGTCCACTTAGATGGACAGCTCTGACAACAGGACATCCTCCAGAGGGCACCAAGATTCTCATTTTCAAATGTGCAACTTGCATGGTGCATTCAGGAAAAGAGGGAAAGTGTATAATCCAAGCTTTAAGCAGACATAAGGTCAGCAGGACTCGATCAGAGATGGCCTACACACAAAACTATTCCATCTCTGAGGGGACAAATTCATTCACTGAACACAACAGGAACCAGAACCATGGCCACAAACTTCTCTTCACAAGCCACGAAGAGAAAATATTGAAAAATCATCTCCCACTTATTCCCATTAGGAGGCGCAGGTGGCTGAAACCTATCCCAAAAACTATGGGCCTGAGGGGTATACCCTGTTTGTAACTTTTTATTTACTACAACTTTTTTCCTGCTTTTTGTTGCTGCCATGAAAATAAAATATTAACCTCAGACATATAGACCCTTTTTGTGCTTGTAAACAGAATGTTTTGCACTCCAAAAACTGGTACCAGAAGTTAAAAAAAACTTTAATGACGGAATTGAAAACTGACAACCACTCAAACAGGATTAAGAAATATCAGAGCCTGGTTTGATAACATTAGCAAGTGTGTTGACGTTCAGCTGTTTTATTTAACATAGCAATTAGCGTCTATAATTAGCATATAAGCTATACCAGTGGTTTCCAACCTTTTTCCTTAAGTGAACCCTATTTCACAAGTGGATATGTTAATGACCCCCACCCCTCTCCTCCCAGAGAAATACTATCACTGAGGAAAAATATAACCATATATTTATATTAATTTTTTTATGTATTACATCACTGTACAATTATTAATGTTCAATGAAACTGTAAACAGTGAAACAGTGGTCAAGCAGTGGCCTTACTTCCAAAAACATGAGTACATAAACAAATATACATATATATAATTTTGACCTCTTATTTAAGACGACCTCACAACCCTCTGTGAAGCTTTGGCAACACCTAGTGAAGGTCCCGACCCCTAGGTTGGGAATCACTGAGATAAACTATGCCTAATTTACATTTCTTAATTTCAATGTTACACTGGGCAAGTAGTTAAAGATACTCAGAGCAATTTTTAATACATATAAAAACAACAACCAATCGTTCCTGCTGTCCAAAAATGTCTAAATTAATATTTTTACTTTGCTCCCTCGTAGAAATGAATAGGATAGAACGTTAATCTTGGAACCAGGCAGCATGCACAACTTTTCTAAATATGTCACTCCTGGAAGGGTATATAGTTTATGTTCTATTGTGAACACATAAATGTCCTTTTATGAAGACCTACATTCTGTGGTATTTTCAAGTTTTTGTAGAGAGAAAGAAGATGAATGTGGCTCATGTAGAAAATGTGTCTGAGAGCTGACCTGAGCTCAGAGGAAAGATGGTGTGTGGGGCACTGACCAATGAGGCTGTCGGGCCGGGGCAGGGCACTGTGCTGGTACAGTCCGTATGGGTCCGCCCCGTAGGCCAGGGGCTGGCTCTGGCGGGGCAGAGTGGAGGTGTAGTGCTGGGGTACGGCCGTCATCCCAGAACGCAGCGGGGACCCCAGCCTGCCCTCCACCAGAGAGAGGGAGGAGCCCAGCCGCGCCGCCGAGCCCTGGGTGGGGTCCGAGGGGGAGGGGGGTGATGGGCAGGAGGGGGGCATGGTGGTCCCCGGGAAAACTGCAGACAGCGGTTTAGGCTCGGAGAGGACAGGTGAGTCATAGGTACTGCCTTGGGACGTCCGCAGGGAAACGCGGGAGGGCGACACGGGGCCACAGCCCGGAGAGTGGCCCCTGGAGGGGACTGAGGCCATCCTCCTCAGAACTCGTCCTGAACCCTGTGATGGGAGACGATGGGGTGAGTATGTACTGGGCTCCTCCATGACTCAGTTATAGTTAATTATCATATGGTTATTCAAATATGAGTATTTTATTATATGCCATTCCTAAAATCAATGATACTGCTACAGCCTTATTACTAAAGGTGAGCACATGACATCATCACTTCATACCATAAAATATAAGGTCATTATCCTAAGATTTTACACATTTTTAAATAAAAACAACACAACATTCACTTTTAAAGGTATAAAAACTGCAATTAGCTGCATCATTTCTCACACATTTGCATGGATACTGTATTATTGGGAGGGCTGTAGAATAGTGCCTACCTGTGCAGAGGCCTGGCCCTCGGCACGGGGGCTCCTGGACACAGACCCCCGCAGCTCTGAGCGCACCACGGTCTGGCTGCTGTAGTAGCTGTCCTGATATCCACTGTCCGAGTATGAGGTCATGTGGGCCGAGTGCCCCCCGGAGCCTGGAGTCAGAGGTCGAAGGTCAGACACCTACACCACTACAGTACATTTTAGTTTTCTTTAAAGAAGGATTTTTAGAGCTTCTCACACATTAGCAATATAAATATAGAAATATAAATATGAGGCATAATATGGGGTTATTATTGTAGTAAAAAGATTTGTGTGTGCGTAAATAGATTTGTCTGTATTAAGATGTGTGCGTTAATTGATCTGTGCATGCGTAATATGATTTGTGTGTCTGTGCTGCAATTTGTGCATGCATAATATGTAATAATATTTGTGTGCGTGTGTAAAATAAATCTGTAAATACAAACGTGCTAAAAGTTCTAAGTCTTACATACAAAGCTCTAAATACACACAAATCTTTCTGTTAAAGTTCTGTCATGTCAAATATGTTCGTCTGTGCTTCGATCTGTTTAGACTTACAGACTGTGGATCAGCTGACACACCAGTAGATGACAGTAGTAGGTGGTTTGCTTTGGTTCTGTAGGTATGCAGGAAGATTATGTAGTGTATTACTACTACTGTATTGTAGTAAAAAGATTTGTGTGTAAGTAGAGCTTTGGCTGTAAAACAGAGAACTTTTAATACTTTTGCATATACAGATAGATCATTTTACACACACACACACATACACAATATTAGTACGCATGCACAAATAGCAATACAGACACACAAATGGTAAAACGCATGCATAAATGGTGATACGTACGCAAAATCATGATACGCACAAATCGTGATACACACGCACAAACTGTAATGTGCACAAATCTAATTACACAAAACCTGATATGCACACATCTTAATACAGACAAATCTATTTACACAGAAATATTTTTGCTACAATAATAGCTCCATACATAAACGCCCTGAGCACAGCTTGTGTCCTACTTTCCCCAGAGAAGAGGAGACATTTTTATCAGACTGTATGGTATATTACATAACAAAAGAACACGTGAAGAGCTTTAAAAGTGTATACAGTATGTATTCATTATTATGGATGCAGTCAACGCACCATGAGCCAGGATGACCCACACGCTACACCTAAATCACTGAGCAGAACTGAACGAAGCTCCCTCCCATTGGTTCATTTAAAGTCATTTGTTTGCCTCTGGAGTCAGAGTCCACAGCCTCACAGAGCAGCGGCAGGAGCTTCACTGAACCATGTGGGCAGAAGCTTTAATGTTAGTAAAAGTGTGGTGTGTGTGTGTGTGTGTAAGGACGGACCCTCGCTGTCGTGTAGTGAGCCCCGGTCTGGATCAGGCAGGAACAGCGCTTCCTCTGCCTCCACAGCTGGACCTGGACTCACACAGGCCTCCATCAAACCCTGGGACTGTCCTCCTGCACAACACCACATTACAGACTCTCAACCACAAATGTTTTATCACATGGTTCCACAAACTAAAGGTGAGATTTTAACATTTCCTCAATTTTAATCTTATTGTGCGCATCTACAAAATACTGCTAGAAGGCTGACCTAAAATATGCTTCATGCGTTGCTCTGTGGTGCTCAGTTTAAATGTAATACAGTATACAGCACCCTCTATTGTTTTCGCTAGGTACCAGGCCCGTCGACAGGCTTTCTGGGGCCCAGGGCAAGAAGGCTTTACTTGGGCCCATTATAATAAAAAATATAAGAAGAGGGACAAGAGACCACTTTGCCCCCTTTCCTGTCGATGGGCCTACTAGGTCCTACAGTATAAATTCAAAACACTGGAACACGTTGCACAATTTTACAGACCAAAACACAGCACCAAATATCAACAACATTTACACAACAGAAAACATTTTTACTTTTGTGAATAAATTGGCTAAACCATTGTCATCAGTTAAACTATATTTTTAAATGAAATATTTAAACATTTGATATGTATCTGGGGACAAACGGGTCAATTTTATGATTTATCTAAAGAAACTTTTACTTCCACTAATATTTACTTTTTCCTCATAAAACTCATACTAAACAAAAAAAAAAAAGACTTAAGCAGGATTAAACCAGAACTAAACCAGACTTAAACAAAGGCTAAACCTGGGCTAAACCAAAAAGGTATATGGCTTTGCTAGAAATACTGTGTTCATGTTATATTCACTTTCTGTTTCAAGATGAAGTCAACCTGTTTTTTGCTCTTAAACATGAGGGGCTGTTTCATGAAACTAAGACCACATAAAAGTATGGCAACAACAACACATAAAGTGCAAAACAGTTATGAAAATATTTAATAATCATACCTGCGGTCCTCCATGCAAACGACTTCTCTGATGAGCTTCGGACACAAACAGAGCAGAGACAGAGGGAGAGTGTTTACATGTAAAGACACTGTGAGACACTGGGGATTTCTGCTCCCTTTGTTAAAAATAGTATTCAGAGCATATGAGGATCAGCTGAGAAGAGCAACACTTCTTCACATGGCGCAACTAACATACCTTACAACATAGAGAATAAAAAAAAACATTTGACTTCATGTTCATTGTTTATTTTTATGCATATTACAGTAATATTCTGAATATTCAGATGTAAAGATGATTCAAAAATATTATATAATGACACTATATTTCCAGTTACAATTGAATACACAATAGAAATATATTATAATTTACTATATGGTCATATTTAGCAGCTGTTAATCAAAATGTCAGTGTGACTTAAGAGTCATTGCTCTGCAGATCTTCTGTTAATGCAGCTATAAACATACATTGCCATTAAGCCTCAATCTAACACTGTTAAATTTCATACACAGATTTGCCACATAAAGTAATATTTCATATAAATTTGCTAATAATTTTTCTAGAGCAGGTGTGGTGAGTATGTACCTGCTGCTGTCTGCGGCCGGGGACTCAGCTCCCAGCATGCACCTCTCCAGCTGACTGGCCACCATCTGCCGCTCCTCCTCCAGCTCACGGGTTAGACGCTCAAACTGCAGCTCCTGCAATAACACAACAGTCAAAGGTGGGACAGTTGAGACTGGTGTGAGGCTGGTGTGGGGCTGGTGTGAGACTGGTGTGAGACTGGTGTGAGGCTGGTGTGAGGCTGGTGTGAGGCTGGTGTGAGACTGGTGTGAGGCTGGTGTGAGACTGGTGTGAGGCTGGTGTGAGGCTGGTGTGGGGCTGGTGTGAGACTGGTGTGAGGCTGGTGTGAGGCTGGTGTGAGGCTGGTGTGAGACTGGTGTGAGGCTGGTGTGAGACTGGTGTGAGGCTGGTGTGAGGCTGGTGTGAGACTGGTGTGAGACTGGTGTGAGACTGGTGTGAGGCTGGTGTGAGGCTGGTGTGAAGCTGGTGTGAGGCTGGTGTGAGGCTGTGTGAGACTGGTGTGAGATGGTGTGAGACTGGTGTGAGGCTGGTGTGAGGCTGGTGTGAGACTGGTGTGAAACTGGTGTGAGACTGGTGTGAGGCTGGTGTGAGGCTGGTGTGAGACTGGTGTGAGACTGGTGTGAGACTGGTGTGAAGCTGGTGTGAGACTGGTGTGAGGCTGGTGTGAGACTGGTGTGAGACTGGTGTGAGACTGGTATGAGGCTGGTGTGAAGCTGGTGTGAAGCTGGTGTGAGGCGGGTGTTAGGCGGGTGCGAGGCTGGTGTGAAGCTGGTGCGAAGCTGGTGCGAGGCTGGTGTGAGACTGGTGTGAGACTGGTGTGAGACTGGTGTGAAGCTGGTGTGAGGCTGGTGTGAGGCTGGTGTGAGGCTGTGTGAGACTGGGGTGAGGCTGGTGTGAAGCTGGTGTGAGACTGGTGTGAGGCTGGTGTGAGGCTGGTGTGAGGCTGGTGTGGAGCTGGTGTGAAGCTGGTGTGAAGCTGGTGTGAGACTGGTGTGAGGCTGGTGTGAAGCTGGTGTGAGGCTGGTGTGAGACTGGTGTGAGACTGGTGTGAGGCTGGTGTGAGGCTGGTGTGAGGCTGGTGTGAGACTGGTGTGAGGCTGGTGTGAGACTGGTGTGAGGCTGGTGTGAGGCTGGTGTGGGGCTGGTGTGAGACTGGTGTGAGGCTGGTGTGAGGCTGGTGTGAGGCTGGTGTGAGACTGGTGTGAGGCTGGTGTGAGACTGGTGTGAGGCTGGTGTGAGGCTGGTGTGAGACTGGTGTGAGACTGGTGTGAGACTGGTGTGAGGCTGGTGTGAGGCTGGTGTGAAGCTGGTGTGAGGCTGGTGTGAGGCTGTGTGAGACTGGTGTGAGATGGTGTGAGACTGGTGTGAGGCTGGTGTGAGGCTGGTGTGAGACTGGTGTGAAACTGGTGTGAGACTGGTGTGAGGCTGGTGTGAGGCTGGTGTGAGACTGGTGTGAGACTGGTGTGAGACTGGTGTGAAGCTGGTGTGAGACTGGTGTGAGGCTGGTGTGAGACTGGTGTGAGACTGGTGTGAGACTGGTATGAGGCTGGTGTGAAGCTGGTGTGAAGCTGGTGTGAGGCGGGTGTTAGGCGGGTGCGAGGCTGGTGTGAAGCTGGTGCGAAGCTGGTGCGAGGCTGGTGTGAGACTGGTGTGAGACTGGTGTGAGACTGGTGTGAAGCTGGTGTGAGGCTGGTGTGAGGCTGGTGTGAGGCTGTGTGAGACTGGGGTGAGGCTGGTGTGAAGCTGGTGTGAGACTGGTGTGAGGCTGGTGTGAGGCTGGTGTGAGGCTGGTGTGGAGCTGGTGTGAAGCTGGTGTGAAGCTGGTGTGAGACTGGTGTGAGGCTGGTGTGAAGCTGGTGTGAGGCTGGTGTGAGACTGGTGTGAGACTGGTGTGAGATGGTGTGAGACTGGTGTGAGGCTGGTGTGAAGCTGGTGTGAGGCTGTGTGAGACTGGTGTGAGACTGGTGTGAGACTGGTGTGAGACTGGTGTGAGGCTGGTGTGAGGCTGGTGTGAGACTGGTGTGAGGCTGGTGTGAGGCTGGTGTGAGACTGGTGTGAGGCTGGTGTGAAGCTGGTGTGAGGCTGGTGTGAGGCTGGTGTGAGACTGGTGTGAGGCTGGTGTGAGACTGGTGTGAGGCTGGTGTGAGACTGGTGTGAGGCTGGTGTGAGGCTGGTGTGAGGCTGGTGTGAGGCTGTGTGAGACTGGTGTGAGATGGTGTGAGACTGGTGTGAGGCTGGTGTGAAGCTGGTGTGAGGCTGTGTGAGACTGGTGTGAGACTGGTGTGAGGCTGGTGTGAAGCTGGTGTGAGGCTGGTGTGAGGCTGGTGTGAGACTGGTGTGAGCCTGGTGTGAGACTGGTGTGAGACTGGTGTGAGACTGGTGTGAGACTGGTGTGAGACTGGTATGAGGCTGGTGTGAAGCTGGTGTGAAGCTGGTGTGAGGCGGGTGTTAGGCGGGTGCGAGGCTGGTGTGAGGCTGGTGTGAGGCTGGTGTGAGGCTGGTGTGAGGCTGGTGTGAGGCTGGTGTGAGACTGGTGTGAGACTGGTGTGAGGCTGGTGTGAGGCTGGTGTGAGGCTGTGTGAAGCTGGTGTGAAGCTGGTGTGAGGCGGGTGTTAGGCGGGTGCGAGACTGGTGCGAGGCTGGTGTGAGGCTGTGTGAGACTGGGGTGAGATGGTGTGAGACTGGTGTGAGGCTGGTGTGAGGCTGGTGTGAGGCTGTGTGAGACTGGGGTGAGATGTTGTGAGACTGGTGTGAGACTGGTGTGAGACTGGTGTGAAGCTGGTGTGAAGCTGGTGTGAGGCTGGTGTGAGGCTGGTATGAGGCTGGTTTGAGGCTGGTGTGAGGCTGGTGTGAGGCTGGTGTGAGGCTGGTATGAGGCTGGTGTGAGGCTGGTGTGAGGCTGGTGTGAGGCTGGTGTGAGGCTGGTGTGAGGCTGTGTGAGACTGGGGTGAGGCTGGTGTGAAGCTGGTGTGAGACTGGTGTGAGGCTGGTGTGAGGCTGGTGTGGGGCTGGTGTGAAGCTGGTGTGAAGCTGGTGTGAGACTGGTGTGAGGCTGGTGTGAGACTGGTGTGAGACTGGTGTGAGACTGGTATGAGGCTGGTGTGAGGCTGGTGTGAGGCTGTGTGAGACTGGGGTGAGGCTGGTGTGAAGCTGGTGTGAGACTGGTGTGAGGCTGGTGTGAGGCTGGTGTGAGGCTGGTGTGGAGCTGGTGTGAAGCTGGTGTGAAGCTGGTGTGAGACTGGTGTGAGGCTGGTGTGAGACTGGTGTGAGACTGGTATGAGGCTGGTGTGAAGCTGGTGTGAAGCTGGTGTGAGGCGGGTGTTAGGCGGGTGCGAGACTGGTGCGAGGCTGGTGCGAAGCTGGTGTGAAGCTGGTGCGAGGCTGGTGCGAGGCTGGTGCGAGACTGGTGCGAGGCTGGTGCGAGGCTGGTGCGAGACTGGTGCGAGGCTGGTGCGAGACTGGTGTGAGGTTGGTGTGAGACTGGTGTGAGACTGGTGTGAGACTGGTATGAGGCTGGTGTGAGACTGGTGCGAGGCTGGTGCGAGACTGGTGCGAGGCTGGTGCGAGACTGGTGTAAGGTTGGTGCGAGGCTGGTGTGAGACTGGTGTGAGACTGGTATGAGGCTGGTGTGAAGCTGGTGTGAGGCGGGTGTTAGGCGGGTGCGAGACTGGTGCGAGGCTGGTGCGAAGCTTGTGCGAGGCTGGTGTGAGGCTGGTGTGAGACTGGTGTGAGACTGGTGCGAGGCTGGTGCGAGACTGGTGCGAGGCTGGTGTGAGACTGGTGTGAGGCTGGGGTGAGATGTTGTGAGACTGGTGTGAGACTGGTGTGAGACTGGTGTGAAGCTGGTGTGAAGCTGGTGTGAAGCTGGTGTGAGGCTGGTGTGAGGCTGGTATGAGGCTGGTTTGAGGCTGGTGTGAGGCTGGTGTGAGGCTGGTGTGAGGCTGGTATGAGGCTGGTGTGAGGCTGGTGTGAGGCTGGTATGAGACTGGTGTGAGACTGGTATGAGGCTGGTGTGAGGCTGGTGTGAGGCTGGTGTGAAGCTGGTGTGAGGCTGGTGTGAGGCTGGTGTGAGGCTGGTGTGAGACTGGTGTGAGACCAGTGTGAGGCTGGTGTCAAACCGACACATGAGACTGGTATGAGACTCGTCTGAAGCTGGTGTGAGACTGGTGTGAGACTGGTGTGAGACTGGTCTAAGACTGCTGATGGTGGTCTAAGGTGACTGGTGTCAGATTGTGTTTACTCTAACTACACTCCACCTCCAGTTCAGCAGAGAGCTGAGTGGGTTAATAGGACTCATGTGCTGCTACTCGTCCTGTATTAGTATGTTTGCTGTGGTTAAAGCCTTTCAAAGTATTCCTTGAAAACCTGATTGCTCATTACAGCATTAGGGCCATACAGAGAACCCTGTCCTCAGGCCCCATCAGAACAGATTTCACAGAAAGAGAAACTGCCCTCTGAAGCTAAGTATGGGGCAACGTGGGGCCAGTTTTCTTTTCTGTTTATTCAGACTGGGTTATAAGCCAACCCCCATCCTGTATGCACATACAGTCAAGTACACAAGGGCTGAGTGGGTGAACCTCTGCTTTTCAGTGTCTCTTGATAAAAGCTCTTTTGTATCTGGGTCAGAGCTGGTCATGTGACTCACAAAGCCTAAGTTATCTCCTCAATCAGAGATTTCCAGTTCATGTTCTGCTCAGAGCTCATGTGTCTCATATCAAACATATGAGATGAGTCTATCTCCAGCTGAAGGAGAACCAAAGGGAACACAGCTAATGCTGTGCAGTGATTATTGGGAGAGTTTTATTTTATACCAAGCCAACACAGCTCTAGGCCATCAATGACAAAATAAGCAAAATGTGAGAGTAAAGGGACAGTTATCTTTAGGTGATGTAAGTCATTTTTATAAAACTGTTGTGAAAGAACAAAGTCACAATGTTGCCATATGCCACTGGCACAACAATGACACAACAGTGGCACAACACCAACATAACAATAGCACAAGGGTACACAACACTGCCAAGAGACTGGAACGACACAACACTGGCACAACACTGGCACAACACTGGCTCAACACTGGCAAGAGACTGAAACGACACAACACTGGCACAACACTGGCACAACACTGGCTCAACACTGGCAAGAGACTGAAACGACACAACACTGGCACAACACTGGCTCAACACTGGCAAGAGACTGAAACGACACAACACTGGCACAACAATGGCACAAAACTGGCACAACACTGGCACAACACTGGCAAGAGACTGGAACGACACAACACTGACACAACACTGACACAACACTGGCACAACACTGGCACAACACTGACACAACACTGGCACAACACTGGCACAACACTGGCAAGAGACTGGAACGACACAACACTGACACAACACTGGCACAACACTGGCACAACACTGGCTCAACACTGGCAAGAGACTGAAACGACACAACACTGGCACAACAATGGCACAAAACTGGCACAACACTGGCAAGAGACTGGAACGACACAACACTGACACAACACTGACACAACACTGGCACAACACTGGCACAACACTGGCAAGAGACTGGAACGACACAACACTGACACAACACTGGCACAACACTAGCTCAATACTGGCAAGAGACTGAAACGACACAACACTGGCACAACAATGGCACAAAACTGGCACAACGCTGGCACAACACTGGCAAGAGACTGGAACGACACAACACTGACACAACACTGACACAACACTGGCACAACACTGGCACAACACTGGCACAACACTGACACAACACTGGCACAACACTGGCACAACACTGGCAAGAGACTGGAACGACACAACACTGGCACAACACTGACACAACACTGGCACAACACTGGCACAACACTGACACAACACTGACACAACACTGGCACAACACTGGCACAACACTGGCAAGAGACTGGAACGACACAACACTGACACAACACTGACACAACACTGGCACAACACTGGCAAGAGACTGGAACGACACAACACTGGCACAACAATGGCACAAAACTGGCACAACGCTGGCACAACACTGGCAAGAGACTGGAACGACACAACACTGACACAACACTGACACAACACTGGCACAACACTGGCACAACACTGGCACAACACTGGCACAACACTGACACAACACTGACACAACACTGGCACAACACTGGCAAGAGACTGGAACGACACAACACTGACACAACACTGACACAACACTGGCACAACACTGGCACAACACTGGCACAACACTGGCACAACACTGGCAAGAGACTGGAACGACACAAAACTGACACAACACTGACACAACACTGGCACAACACTGGCAAGAGACTGGAACGACACAAAACTGACACAACACTGGCACAACACTGGCACAACACTGGCACAACACTGACACAACCCTGACACAACACTGGCAAGAGACTGGAACGACAACACTGGCACAACACTGGCACAACACTGGCAAGAGACTGGAAAGACACAACACTGACACAACACTGGCACAACACTGGCAAGAGACTGGAACGACACAACACTGACACAACACTGACACAACACTGGCACAACACTGGCACAACACTGACACAACACTGACACAACACTGGCAAGAGACTGGAACGACACAACACTGGCACAACACTGGCACAACACTGGCACAACACTGGCACAACGCTGGCACAACACTGACACAACACTGGCAAGAGATTGGAACGACAACACTGGCACAACACTGGCACAACACTGGCACAACACTGACACAACACTGACACAACACTGGCACAACACTGGCAAGAGACTGGAACGACACAACACTGACACAACACTGACACAACACTGGCACAACACTGGCACAACACTGGCACAACACTGACACAACACTGGCACAACACTGACACAACACTGACACAACACTGGCACAACACTGGCAAGAGACTGGAACGACACAACACTGGCACAACACTGGCACAACACTGACACAACACTGGCAAGAGACTGGAACGACACAACACTGACACAACACTGACACAACACTGGCACAACACTGGCACAACACTGACACGAGACTGGCACAACACTGGCACAACACTGGCACAACACTGACACAACACTGGCACAACACTGGCACAACACTGGCAAGAGTCTGGAACGACACAACACTGACACAACACTGGCACAACACTGGCACAACACTGGCACAACACTGGCAAGAGACTGGAACGACACAACACTGACACAACACTGGCACAACACTGGCACAACACTGACACAACACTGGCACAACACTGGCACAACACTGGCACAACACTGGCAAGAGACTGGAACGACACAAAACTGACACAACACTGACACGAGACTGGCACAACACTGGCACAACACTGACACAACACTGGCACAACACTGGCACAACACTGGCACAACACTGACACAACACTGGCAAGAGACTGGAACGACACAAAACTGACACAACACTGACACGAGACTGGCACAACACTGGCACAACACTGGCAAGAGACTGGAACGACACAAAACTGACACAACACTGACACAACACCGGCACAACACCGGCACAACACTGGCACAACACTGGCACAACACTGACACAACACTGACACAACAATGACAACACTGTCAAAACACTGGCACAACACTGGCATAGGGGTGCTCAATTATGCAAATAATCATAATTATGATTATCATAATTATGATTATTTGGGTCATAATTGAATTCACAATTCTTTAATACAAATATTCATGGACTATTAAAATAATAATATTTTCATCATTTTTAGTTGATGTGAGTCCGTGCGGGTTTGTGTGAATATATAGTTGAACAAGGAATCAACCGATCTCAGTGAGTACCGCTGGCGCCGCAGTCTGTCTGTGTGTGTGTGTGTGTGTGTGTGTGTGTGTGTGTGTGTGTGTGTGTGTGTGTGTGTGTGTGTGTGTGTGTGTGTGTGTGTGTGTGTGTGTGTGTGTGTGTGTGTGTGTGCGTGAGATGTGTGCAAAGAGTCGAGTTGCTCAACAACAGAAACACACCTGCAGCCTGTGACCCATTGGACCAAGCCCAGAGGGCCTGTAGCTCTGTCAGCACTGTACAGTCAGTCTTTTACAGCATGAGGATGCACATTAACCTTACTTTCACTTTTATTCTGTAGCAGCGAGTGAGTATTAGCTCCACAGGTGATTGAGCAAATAAACACACATGCTCTGTGTTTGCCTTCTCAAACCCAAGCTCCTCCCACACAACAGAATTTGTTCTACCTCGTGGTCGGTCGCTTCTCCCACCATGTTTTTAAATGCCACTGTCGATCGCTCGAGTTGCATTGCTGAAGGTTTTGGGAGGGTGGAGAGACCATGTGCTTCAGTCAGAACACAGTTTAGTTAGTTTTTGATTGATTCTATATTTTTTGCAATTGTTGGGAACAAAAATCGCACAATAATAATTGCACAACTCATACAAAACTGACTGGTTATGGGTTGGGTGTGTCCCTGGTCGGATAGGCTAGTCCTGCATTGTGTTTTTGTTTTTTGTTTTTTTGTAAGGCTGCCTAGTCATAGCTTGAGTGTGTCCGAGGACTTGCAGCGTTAATGGGGCCTATTGTCCGCTCTCATAAAGCTTCTGTTGTCAGAGAACTTGTGTCTTATTCAGACTGTCCCAGGGACACACTGACCCACACTGAGCGCTGTGAAATGTTGGGCCCATTACTTCTTTACTAGAGGAGTCCCACTTCAAATACAGCTAGTACTGACTTGAGTATATCCATGTATATATAAGTTGGACAGGCTGGTACTAGCTTAAGTGTGTCCCAGGTTGGCCAGGCTGGTACCGGCTCGAGCGTGTCCAGGGTTGAACAGACTGGTACCAGCTGAAGTGTATACCGGGTCAGAACAGCCTGGCTTGAGTGTGTCCCAGGTTAATGCTCCAGATTGAATGGCCTGGTACCTGCACAGGTATGTCCTGAGTCAGACAAGTTAGTATCAGCTTGAGTGTGTCCCAGGACGTGCAGGATTGATGGGGTTTATTCTCCGCTCTCATATAGCCTCTGTTGTCAGTGAACAGTCTCATTCAGACTGTCCCATGTTGATATATTTAAATGCTGTTTTTGAAAGCCAGCAGAGACATGGCATGGTTGTGCAGTTTTGGAGCTCTTACTCAACACAGCATGATCAGTGATCCCAGCACACTCTGCACATTATTAAAGCATTGTTATTCTTATCTTGGATTTTGCTGTCTACTAATACATTTATTTTTGTTATTTCGATGGTGCGTTATTATTGCAACTTTAAATTTTAACTTGCAAACTTTATAACATATGTTGATACTAAAGAACTGTACTGTGGGAATTTTTACTCACTGTACATGGTAGAGGCACTTTGTGTGTGTTATCAAACTTGTGAAAGAACAAATGTATGAATATGCGTGCTGCTGCTCTGTATTCCAAGACAAATTTCCTCTTGAGAAAAAGATTCTCTTATCTTAAAGAATGTGTTCCTATAAAAGCCTATATACGCTGGAAGAATATTTGCACATATAAGACAGATGAGCATTAGGTGCGCAGTGAGGATACTGGTCTCCGCCTACAGATCTAACCTGCAGATGATTTCAAACATGCTCCTCTGCTCTGTACACCCACCTCTGAGTAGTAACTCTCTGAGGGCAGAGGCATTCTGGGACACAGGCTGTAGTGACAGAGTCAGCAAATGCACAGAGGGTCAGACCATCAGCCTCCTCCTACAGTGTCTCCAACATCTGAGCCTTACACGAATGACACGAGCACTGTGGTCCTGATCAGACCAAGGAGCACTGTGGCCCGGATCAGTCCAGGGAGGAGCTGACAAGGCCTGGCTCTGCTGGTTCGCTCTCTTGGTCCCAGGAGAAGAGGATTTTGCTAAGCGTGCTTTTTTTTTTAGCAGCACCATGCGTCACATTGTTGCTCTGGGAAACAGCACAACAACAGCAGCCACAAAAACTACAGCTGGGCCACACCAGAACAACTCCTCGAAAGCCCTTGGCCACGCATTTACCCAATAAGCACTAGGACAGGAACAGGTTGACGAGCCACACACAGATAACTCAGCTAGAAAAAAGCATTCATATTCGATTATAATTATGCTGCAGAAACAGAGAAGCCCATAGAGCAAACATCTGAATATCATTAATGCAAACACTAGACATCTCCTCCTGTAATGCTTGTGCTGCTTTGAGAAGGAACAATAAGTCTGACGCACATGATAAAGATATGAAAGTAAAATGCTACACAAACAGAGTTAGAATCGCTCTCTCTCTTTATAGAAGTCATATGGAAAATGATGGTGCCACACAGTTGAAAGAGGTGTTCAGGTGTGGCTCTGTGAAGCATTACAAATGCACATTTTCTACTGCAGTGCCGCCGTCTGCCTCAAACTGATGCCCTGTCTGATATTCACAGGAGCAAATACTACTGTGTTGTCTTTAAAGAGCTACTCCACCGGCAGTATTGCACTACCTTCAGAGCGACAAGAGCTCAGAGATAAAAAGTACAAAGTACCAGAGCCTTAAAAGAAAATGTGTTGTGACCAGTGCTGAACGAAGTGCTCAAAAATCTGTACTAAAGTAAAAGAACTGTAACAAATCAACTCAAAAATAATATTGCTCAAGTAGAAGTAAAAGTGCCTAACACAAAATCTACTTCAGTAAAAGAAAAAAGTACTGATGGTAAAATTAACTTCAGTAGAATGACCATTTCAATGTTTTTTGCAAAATCTTCCTCTTCTTTTACTTCCTTGGACAATTTAACATTTTACTCAAATAAAAGTAAAAAAAATATACATATATACAGTTGAAAGAAAAAGTATTGGCACCTCTTGGCAATACTAGGATTTCTGCATGATTTGGTCATAAAATGTGATCTGATCTTCATCTAAGTCACAAGAATAGACAAACACAGTCTGCTTAAACTAATGCTACAAAAAAGAGACATTTTTTTCATGTTATTATTGAGCATTTATGTAAACAATCACAGTGCAGGGTAGAAAAAGTATTGAAACCCCTAGGCTAGTGACCTCTTCAAGAGCTAACTGGAGTCAGGTGTCAGTCAACCTGGGGTCCAATCAGTGCGAGAAGATTGGAAGAGTGGCTTAAAGTGGCCCTGCCCAATAAAAAACATGGGAGGACACTACAGAGAAAGCCACTGCTGCCCCAAAAAAATATTGCTGCATGTTTCAAGTCCTAGATGTTCCACAGCACTACTGGCAAAATATTCTGTGGACAGATGAAACCAAAGTTGAGTTGTTTGGAAGGAACACACAACGGTATCTGTGGAGAAAAAAAGGCACAGCACACCAACATCAAAACCTCATCCCAACTGTGAAGTATCATGGTTTGGGGCTGCTTTGTTGCCTCAGGGCGTGGACAACTTGCTATCATCAACAGTAAAATGAATTCCCAAGTTTATCCAAACATTTTGCAGGAAAACTTAAGACCATCTGTCCACCAAATGAAGCTCAACAGAGGATGGGTGATGCAACAGGACACTGACTCAAAAAATAAAAGCAAATCAACAACAGAATGGCTTCAACAGAAGAAAATACTCCTTCTGGAGTGGCCCAGTCAGAGTCCTGACCTCAATCCAATTGAGATGCTGTGGCATGTCCTCAAAAGAGCGATTCACACCAGACATCCCAAGAATATTGCTGAACATAAACAGTTTTGTAAAGAGGAATGGTCCAAAATTCCTCCTGAGTGCTAGGCAGGTCTGATCTTCACTACAGAAAACATTAGGTTGAGGTTATTGCTGCCAAAGGAGGATCAACCAGTTATTAAATCCAAAGGTTCCAATACTTTTTCTACCCTGTACAGTTTATGTTTACATAAATGCTCAATAAAAACATGAAAAAAAAAATTTTTTTTTGCAGCATTAGCTTAAGCAGACTGTGTTTGTCTATTATTGTGACTTAGATGAAGATCAGATCACATTTTATGACCAAATCATGCAAAAATCCTAGTATTTCCAAGGGGTGCCAGTACTTTTTCTTTCAACTGTAAAAGTATGTTTTATAAAATGTATTTAGAAAGTACTTTTTCTTCAAAAACTGTAAGTAAATTACTGTCCGCCACAGTCCCATACTGTGACAAAATAAAAATGTTTTTAAAAATCCAGTTTTAGTATTAATTTCCTTAATTTAGTCACAGTTTAGCCTTGTTTTATTCCTGTTTAAGTCTATGTTAAGTTTTGATTTTGACAATGTTTTGACTTGGGAATACAGGGTTTTACATTTTTGTTTTAAGTTAATTTAACTTACTATGTCAGAAAAGTAAGGCCTATTTTAAAATATTGCCATTTTCAACATAGTTATCAAATATCACATTTTTTTTTCCATATTATGTAGCCCTAGTTTATGCCTCACACTCAAAGCTGCTCAGAGTCAGAGGAGCTGCTCACAGACAGAGCTGCTGACCGTCCAATCCTAACAGTCCACAGAAGGAGATTCAAAACCAGAAGCTTTTTGTGGTCTATAAATATCATGTCATGTGTCTATGTGAGAGCACCTGGGGAGCTGCAGAACATGGCTGCTGCCCAAGTGTAATTAAGAGCAGAGAACAGACGACGACAGGAGGGGGACAAGGACCTGAGCTTCCGGATGGAGTCTGACGTGTGGGGTTCACACTGAAGCCAGGATTTTCTGAAACCAACCACTGAAGCTCCTATTCTTCTAAGAAAATTTGGCTTGAATTAAAGTAAGAGACATAAAAAAGAAAGAAAGGACCCCAACTCTACTGCTTCCTTCACAGTAGAGATGCTACAACTAATCAAACTATTGACACAGACCTCCTTCTGACCCTCACACAGACCTCCTTCTGACCCTCACACAGACATCCTTCTGACCCTCACACAGACCTCCTTCTGACCCTCACACAGACATCCTTCTGACCCTCACACAGACCTCCTTCTGACCCTCACACAGACCTCCCTCTGACCCTCACACAGACCTCCCACTGACCCTCACACAGACCTCCCACTGACCCTCACACAGACCTCCCTCTGACCCTCACACAGACCTGTCGCTGACCCCCCACACAGACCTCGCTCTGACCCTCACACAGACCTGGCGCTGACCCCCCACACAGACCTGCTGCTGACCCCCACACGGACCTCCCACTGACCCTCACACAGACCTCCCACTGACCCTCACACAGACCTCCCTCTGACCCTCACACAGACCTCCTTCTGACCCTCACACAGACCTGGCACTGACCCCCAACACAGACCTGCCGCTGACCCTCACACAGACCTCCCACTGACCCTCACACAGACCTCCTTCTGACCCTCACACAGACCTGGCACTGACCCTCACACAGACCTCCCACTGACCCTCACACAGACCTCCCTCTGACCCTCACACAGACCTCCTTCTGACCCTCACACAGACCTCCCACTGACCCTCACACAGACCTCCCACTGACCCTCACACAGACCTCCCTCTGACCCTCACACAGACCTCCTTCTGACCCTCACACAGACCTGGCGCTGACCCCCCACACAGACCTGCCGCTGACCCCCACACAGATCTACCGCTGACCCTCACACAGACCTCCCACTGACCCTCACACAGACCTCCCACTGACCCTCACACAGACCTCCCTCTGACCCTCACACAGACCTCCTTCTGACCCTCACACAGACCTGGCACTGACCCTCACACAGACCTCCCACTGACCCTCACACAGACCTCCCTCTGACCCTCACACAGACCTGGCACTGACCCCCCACACAGACCTCGCTCTGACCCTCACACAGACCTCCCACTGACCCTCACACAGACCTCCTTCTGACCCTCACCCAAACTTGCTACTGACCCTCATGCAGACCCACTGCTGACCCTCACACAGACCTCCCGCTGACCCTCACACAGACCTCCCGCTGACCCTCACACAGACCTCACGCTGACCCTCACACAGACCTCCTGCTGACCCTCACACAGACCTTCTGCTGACCCTCACACGGACCTCACGCTGACCCTCACACAGACCTCCTGCTGACCCTCACACGGACCTCCTTCTGACCCTCACACAGACCTGGCACTGACCCTCACACAGACCTCCCACTGACCCTCACACAGACCTCCCTCTGACCCTCACACAGACCTGGCACTGACCCCCCACACAGACCTCGCTCTGACCCTCACACAGACCTCCCACTGACCCTCACACAGACCTCCTTCTGACCCTCACCCAAACTTGCTACTGACCCTCATGCAGACCCACTGCTGACCCTCACACAGACCTCCCGCTGACCCTCACACAGACCTCCCGCTGACCCTCACACAGACCTCACGCTGACCCTCACACAGACCTCCTGCTGACCCTCACACAGACCTTCTGCTGACCCTCACACGGACCTCACGCTGACCCTCACACAGACCTCCTGCTGACCCTCACACGGACCTCACGCTGACCCTCACACAGACCTCCTTCTGACCCTCACCCAAACTTGCTGCTGACCCTCACACAGACCTCCCGCTGACCCTCACACAGACCTCCTGCTGACCCTCACACAGACCTCCTGCTGACCCTCACACGGACCTCACGCTGACCCTCACACAGACTTCCCATTGACCCTCACACAGACCTCACGCTGACCCCCCCCACACAGAACTCCCTCTGACCCTCACACAAATCCGCTGCTGACCCTCACACAGACCTCCTGCTGACTCTCACACAGACCTGCCATTGACCCTCACTCAGATGTGCTGCTTGGTAATGCACTCAATTTGTAATCACAAGGTGTCCTAGACATTTTTGTAGTTTGTATATTTGTGTGAGAAATAAATAATAGGTCTTGAGTCAAACAGGTGTCTTTGTTGCATTTATTCTCTTGCAACAAGAGAAGGCACGAAGAAGAGAAGAGTCTAGATCAGAAAAGCTGAGCGGCAGTCCCACTGGTGTTTATACATTCAAATGCCAAGGTCTCGTGACATAGATAAGACTATGAAGGATAAGCAGTGGTGCAGTATCCAACAATGGCAATGGGAAAAGTACTGAACAGTATGTAATGGAATGTATCTGAAGGATACTTTTTTTTTCGTTTCGGAGTTTTGAGTTTGATACTGACTCAGGAAAAATGAAAAAGAATTTGAGGAAACAGTGAGCTGTACTTTCCACTCAAGTTAATTTGACAAGTACTTACTTGAGTGATATAATTTTGAAATAACAGTACTTTTACTGTAGATTTTGAGTAGTTAGAGTAGTAGAGAAATGGAGGAGCTGCTGAAAAGGACCGGGCTGGAGAGACTGGCACAGCAGCACCTCAGATGGTTCGGGCATGTAGTGAGGGGACAGTGTGCTAAGAGCTGCTTTGAATTATGAGGTGATGGGACGATGACCACCAGGAAAGCCAAAGAAAAGGTGCAGAAATTTGACTACAGAGGACTTGGCAAAATGGTGCCTCACTGAGGAGCTGGAGAGGGACAGAGGAGTGTGGAGAAGGACCATTGCACGTCCAACCCCACATAGGGAGCAATAGGACGTAAAATGAAAATGATGATGGTAAAATATACAGTATATTTTTGAACAACTGAAAGGGGTTATGACTGTTTAGAACACAGTAAAACCTGACAAATGATACTATTGCATCACACTGGACTACATTCGATACCAAACAGAAAAAAAAGGTAACTCGTGTGACTCTTATTGGCCAGTTAATATTTAAGGCTTACATCAGATCATTCCTACCACTGCCACATTATTATACAGAATACCTACATTAGCAGGCTAACAATATAGACATGTTCATGGACACATAACCCTAACATCTAACTCCCATAACGTTACTGCTCTTGACCATGTTTGTTATTTCCTAAACTAGCGTTATGCCACAGCTCTGTACTGTACACGTCTGCTGTAATGTGGTTTGCACCAAATCTGAGATAATTGTTCTTTGTCTGGATGGAAGATGGCCTTATATTAGACTGTCATTCCAAAATACATTTTGAATGTGTGATGTTTAAATGCTACTGTGGAAGCATCATGACCATCATATGACTATGTCCGCAGCCCGGAGCGCCGGGCGGACTCTGCAGTGTGTGGCGGTGAATACCTGCTCTTTGACGGATGCCAGCAGGTTGGTGGTGGTGGTCACGGTGGTGGTGCTGATGCTGGGGTCGGGCTGGAGGCTGGGACCGTTCGGCCCCTCCCTCCCCACCATGGGCCCCTCCCCTTCCGCGTCCCCTTCCTCCATGTCTTCCCTGTCGCCGCTAAATGGTCCAGAGCCGGCCGGCCAGTCTGACCCTGCACAAGGAGCGCACACTGGTCAGGATATGGACATGACAATAGAAGTGCGGGCCCTCAGAGCTCAGCGCAGGGGCCATGTTGTGTTCTCTAATGGCGCTGCTCGGATCACTCTGACCTTAAATTGTGCCATTTCCCAAGCTCTTCTAAGAGCTGTCCACAGAGCGGCGGGTCACGGCTGAATGCTGACCTATAGCCGCTCTGTTCGTGTCGCTTACTGCATGTGCACTGCGTGTGCACTGCGTGTGCACGGGGCTTCAGAGCCAGGCGAAGTCAGACAGTGGCCAGTGTTTGCCATCTTTAATCCGCACACGGAGCGTACAGCGGTGTAGCCCGTGTACGTCTGTGCAGCAGAATGCACTCGTGCGAATGCGGCGCTAACGCTGCATCTGCAGGTGTGCAGTGTGCATGCAGCATGAGCCGTGCACCACTGTGTCACGCTCGGCGTTTGGCGCGGCTCCTCGTGCCTAAAGACTGAGCACTGGTCAAACGTCCACTAGAAGCGCGTGCAGGGTCCAGCCGAGGACCTCCGGAACACTCACCGCCAGATGTGTGCAGAAGCAGGCCACAGCTGGAGCCGCGGTTACGCCTTCATCCCCCGGGTGCACGAGCTCGCCAGGGCTACATCGTCCACGCGCCGCCAAACACAACAAATGTCCACGCGCTCCTCGTGCAATATTCGTGTTTTATCCGCTGTCTGTCACTACGCGCATGCACGTCTGCTCTGGCGCTCGCGGCATCCGCCCAGCCACTCAGCGATCAGCGCCGTGACGTCACCATGCGGCTATGGATTCATTTCCGATAGATAATCAATGCGCCCCAGCTCCGCGGGACACGGCCGCTGCACAGGCTCCGGGAGGCTGTGAGCTCCAGGACCCAGGTGACCCCTCCAGGACCGGGCTGTGGGCCCCAGGACTCGGGTGTAGACTGCTCACCTGCCACTGCGAGTCACTCACCAACATGAACAGACTCGGTGGCTCCAGGTAAGGCAGCTTCATCTGAAAATACTGGGTTCTGACGACTTCCTGGTCATTTACCTGAGACTGAAAGGACCAGTGCGTTACCAGCTGAGAACAAGTCCAACAGTAAAACTTATGTATGAGGTATCATCATATGTGGCCTATAGATATTATTGTACACGCCTGTTCCAGATTTTTATACTTCTACTGTTACTACTACATTACACCATATTATGTTGAATAACAAAACATTACACTGCAAAGAAATCACTATCTACATTAGTTGAGAATTCATATTATAATTCTTGATTCAAGTAATTTTCACTAAATTAGATTTATTTACTTAAGCTACTTATTACTAGATATTTGACTTGTTTCAAGCTATTTTTACTTAAAGCAAAATGTATCTGTCCGTGGAGTAAGTGGAATGTTTCCTACCCCAAGGATAGAAAGTTAAAGAATCTAGCCTAATAAGTAAATAAATCCAATCTAGTGAAAATTCCTCAAATCAAGATTAATAATCTGAATTAAAGTCATTTTAACTAATGTTGAAATAGATTTTTTGCAGTGTAACTCATCATCCTCCACTTATTTCTGTTAGACATTGTTGGGTCTTTAGCCTATCCTAGCAACTATGGGCCTGTGGTGCGACTGCACTGCAAAAAATCAATATCAGGCATTAGTTAAAATGACTTGAATTCAGAATATTAATTTTGATATTCTGAGTTTTTTTTTTACTAGATTAGATTTATTTACTTATTAGGCTAGATTGTTTGATTTGTTTCAGGTTGGCAAAATTATCTGCCAACAGGGTAAAACAAAATTCCACTTTCCGCATTGGCAGATGGTTTTGCTTGAAATAAGTAAAAATGGCTTTAAAGACAGAAATAACTTGAAACAAGTCGAATATCTAGCCTAATAAGTAAATAAATCCAGATTAATAATCTGAATTCAAGTCATTTTAACTAATGCTGATAATGTTTTTTTGCAGTGTGAGGGTCTCTTTTAGAGTCAGGTTTATAGATTATAGATCATTAGAGATTTAAATCCATCCTAAATAAACAAAGAGTAGTCGACAGCAGTGAGGCCAGTCCATGCACATGCCTGTTTATTGAAGAATACTGCACCAGTGGAGGGTCACATGAGCTGCCACTGTCCCCTCGTCGGCTACACCCCCTAATGCCAGCAGAAGTGAACACACCAGACGTGAGGACAGAGCAGAGGGGACAGGCGCCGAGGCTGGTACCTGTCCACAGCAAACAGGACCTGAAGCCTCATACATTCACCACTCGTGATACTGCAAATCAGAGCACAGAGATAACTGGGTACAACAGAGCTACAGCACTTCACAGGCAGTAAATGTACACGGCGTCATCCTCTTGGTAATACTGTCATCAGTGGGGGTTCCAAACTGAAGGAGTGGTGAGGTTTGTGAGGACGGAGGGAGCCCTGACACTGCTACAGGACAGCAGCAGCTTCAGAGCGGCCTTCACCTGGACGGATGGAACGGACTGAGCACTTCACACTTCACTGCTGTTTTGGATGATTTGAGTTAAAAAATCCAGATCCAGGTCAACAGAATAGGCATCAAGACTTTTGGCACTGAGTTTTCTTAAGCTCTGCTAACTACAAGATTCTAAAGGCTTTTGTGGCGTCTAACACGGTTCCAGTTGTGGCATTAAATCAAACAGCAAAGCAGGGTTCCTACACGTTTCATTTTAAAATGTCATACACTAAATTAACTACAAATATTAATATTATAAGGTTTGACTGTGGCCACGGCAGAGCCATACTGTACTTTGGAGGAAAACTCATATTAACCTCATAAACATCATAAAGTCACACATAAAAACAGATCTGAGACAAGGCAAAAGCTTAAAATAATTGGGGTTAATGTGCTGGCCAGTACGACCGCGTTTTAGGGCCACATGGAAAAAATAAAAACATGGGCGCTATGAGAATAAAGTCATAACATTTCAAGAATAAAGTCGTAATTTTATGAGAATAAAGTTGTAGCCAAAAAAAAGTTATAATTCTACGAGAATAAAGTGGTAATATTTTGAAAATAAAGTCGTAACTTTAAAAAAAGTCACTTCAAAGTTCTTACGAATGGTAAAGTTGATGGGCCAAAAGGCTCAGTATTTCACCTGAGTGAAGCCTAAATGAAAGCATAACTTCACAAAATGCTCCAAATTCCTTAAGAGACTGCAGCACAGACAGGCTAACTTCATTCTCTAAATATTTCAACTTTATTATCATAATAGTTTGACTTTATTCTCATAACATTGACTTTTTTGGCTGCGACTTAATTCTCAAAATATTATGACAATATTCTCATAAAATTATGACTTTATTCTCGTCGTGTCATGTTTTTATTATTTCAATGTGGCCCGAAATCGCCGTTGTAGGCCAGTATATGTAGTTTAATATGATTATGATCCATACTGCTTTTATTGTCCAAATTCATTTGTAAGAATGTAGATGTGACCTGGGGCAGCAGAATGAAAGTCTTAAACCTGGTCAAATCCATGTACCACTGACTGTCCAGAGCAACAGCCCTTGATTCAAAAGAACATGTTTCACATCACTTCAAGCACAAGTCATTAGCACTAACACAGTTCACATCCTCGATCTTCATACGAGCAGAGCCTCAAACACAAAATGGGACAGACGTTCTCCGAGAGCACAGGAGATTCGGCCCCGTAGAAAGCTTTCAAATCGAGTATGCACAACACAGATATCAGATATCAGGAGCACCAGAACATCTACTCAAGAAAAATGACTTTTTACAAGTTTAAGCAAATAAATAGAGGGCAGTACCGTGGCATAAACATACAGTAAGTTCAAAGCTAACAGTCAGCAGATGGACAGTGAATGCGCAGGGGTGTGTTTGATGACTGCGTGTGGAACCCCAGCACAGGCGGGGTTTACTCCAGGTCGTTTACGTCCACGTCCTCTGTGGCGAGGGTGCTGGTCTGCTCAGAGGTCACACCTGAAAGACACCCACAGTTCACTCAGCACCAGTGTCGTCACTAGATATTATATTATGTGTTATAGACCAAAGTTTGTTTGTTTTGTTTTTTTAAGAACGGAACAATCAAATCAAGTGCTTCACGTGAGGCATTTTCAAATACTGGGCCAGTGACAGATGTTTTGCCCAATCTACTGAGTGTTGAGTTTAAAGAGCTAATATTAGGCTCTTTTGTTAATCTTTTAAAATAATTTAGGACACCTCTAGATTAACATCTTACATTTTGTTGGTCAGAAAACACAATAATTATAAAAAAACAAACAAACAAAAAAAATTTAATTGGCCCTAACTCTGCATCGCATAACAATTAACTGCTCGTATTTCTTTCAGTTGATTATGGCCATATTGCCGATTAACCAGGAGCACCCCTACTTAAATTTCAACACACATTTTCTCAGATGGTGATGAGCTTCAAACAGCAGGTGAAACATTAAGGTGCCACAAGACTCATGTTTCAATCAGTCATGTTTCTTTATGATTATGGCTTATAGCTTACGAAAACCAAAATTAAGTGTCACAAAAATGTAGAATATTGTAAAACAGTTCAGTATTTTAAACTAATGGTGTCAAACTGAATTAGAGGACTGCTGTACCCCCACAAGGAGGTACACCACTAAAGGTTATTGATAAAGAGTCTGGCTGCTCACAGAGTGCTGTCTCCTGGCATAGTGTTACAAAGAGCCACTACACACCGACCGGTCAAGAATTTAAGGCTACGATCTGCCGTCACGCCCGAATGTCCCCACTGTGGGAGTAAACTTATTCTTCAGAGTGAAAGAAGCACATTGTAAAGTCTAAATTAAATATAGATAGTCATTTAGAATTCAGTAAAGACACTGGCTAATCTGCTATCAAATGGCATTAAGATTTGAAGACAGACTGTCTGCGGCATTTATTTCAGCAGATCAGATTTGTGGTCCAGACATCTGGGGCTCATCACAGGGTTAGGGTGGAGTGGCCACAGCATCACAAACCAGGATCCTGCCTCAGATCTCAAAACTCTCATTTGGGTCAGATACACATGATTTAACCCAGCTCCTCTGACCTTCAGAGCTGGACACACTTAAGTCTAACAATACAGTTACTATATCAGTTTTTTTTAACTACAATACAACTATATCAATACACATTTCCTTGTATCAAATCGTACCGTTTGTAGATCGTGTATAATATCCCATAAAATTTACATGTTAAAATAAGACCTTAATCAGAATCAGAATCTTAATTATGTCTTTTTGAATGTAATTTTTGTGTTTTTAATTAAATAAAATGTTATGTTCAACTTTGCTTTACTCTTTGTCTCTATAATTCTCAGCCAAAAGTTGCTGCATCAGTTGTATTGATATGAAGGTGTTGAATTGTATCGTATCATTCTATATTAGCCAATATGGTTCTTGAATTGGATTGAAACAATTCTAATCGACACATATGGTTAGACCTGTAGAACACACAAAATGACAGAACTGGTGAAAGTGAATAAAGAGGATGTAGTACTTGAGGTGTCATCGTCAGGAGACTTTTTGTCCTCCACATAACCATGACTGAGCAGTTTGGACATGCTGACTGGAGGAGCCTTCTTCTCATACGACCTGAGCAACACATGAGTCAGTGTTAGATTTACTGTCCTGCCTGAGGAAATGTACACAAGGCTTGAGCTCCACTCACGTTCTCTTGTACTGGTGGGTCATGGACAGGCCCTCCATCTGCTTGGCCGCATCATCAGGAGACATCTAAGAGAGAAGCATGAGTATAGACCTTCAGAGAGCCCTGCCCCATGAATCTCATGTCTCTGATGCTCGTTAAAAAGTACACAAAGATGGGCACAACTCAACTCATGCAATGGAAAAAGATTACACAGCATTTAGAGTTCAATGTTGTCATGCATGGTTGAGTCTGGTCGATGGAAATGCAAAATCCTGTACAGATTTGACAATATCACATAACCCAAAACAAAGCAAAATGAAAAGAATGACCAAAACTAAAAAGGCATGATGGATCAAAATGAAGAGGTGATGGAAATCAAAATGGCGTTTGGTCCATTCACCTTCTGGTTACCATGGGTAAACCTATCAGACTCCCTCTCCCAGGACACCTCAATATCAGTGCCAAAGGGAGCAGCCAGAGGCTGCCGGCCTCCCTTCAGCTGGCTGTCAGGAGAGCTGGCATTACTTCCACTGTAAGCACAAAATCAATTCAGATGAGCCAGCGCCCGGCACACGGATCAGAGCCCAAGTTAAGGCTTATTAGCAACATGAGTACTGGTACTATGTTGGAGTGGGGATACTCTTGGATGGTCATGCTTTTCCCACAGAAAACACACAGAAAAGCCTGAGTGCACTCAGAGGGACACAACATAGCTTTCATTAGCTTCTGTGCAGAAAATTACCTTTTGGATTCATTGCCTCCAAAAAAGTTGGGTGGATTGTAGGCTTTCTTAGGCGTGTCGTCCACAACGTCATGACTCAGAAGACCTGAGGGGGAGAAGACAATGAGCCTATTCTTAAACTTACATCAGGCAGGTTCTAGATAAGAACATAAGACAAAGTATTAAAAGCTCTGGAAATGAAGGACATGTTTCACTTCACTGCCGCTGTTCCCCTCTGAGCCATTAACTCTCTGAACATAAACGCTTTCCTGGGCCGCCTGTCTGTGCCCTTTGTATTCACAATGCTTTAAGCTCTTTGCTTGCTCTGTTGAATCAGTATAGCTGAGTCGATAGAGCATCAACACTCTGTGCAGAAGCTACAGGGTTCCAATCTCAGCTGGCATAAAGCCACTAACTTCACCCAAAACAGTTCACAAGGCAGTTCTTGTGATAATCCCAAGCCAGGATAACAAAGAGGGTTAAAATAAATTAAATCAAATCATTTAAATATGCAAATGAGATGCTTAACTGTAGCAACTCCTGAAGGAAAGTAGCAGCCAAAAAGGCTTATTTTTTACTTTTGAAATTATTAGAATTTATAAAACAGTTAAAAAATGCTCTACCACACCTTTATGTCCTCCCTGCTTGGCGAGCTTGACATAGTCCGAGTCGCTCTCAAAGATGCCCACTCGTCGACAGCTAATGCGTTCCGCTGGAGGGGTGCTTGAGGCCTGGGACAGGCCAGGGATCTGGGAGGTGGGTCCAGTCACTCCACTGGACGCTGCCCCGGGCTTTATGGCTGCAACAGACTCACAATTACACCCGCTTGCCTGGGTACATGAGTGCAGTACAAGTAAATGCCAGTGGAGTCCATGTGAAACAAAACACAAAAGGACAGAGATTCAAGGGCTCCATGAGGCTCGCACACACTTAGCTTCTGTCCGTCTTCATGAAAAACAAACACATGACTAACTGTTGGATATTTCTGGGCTAGAGTCTATTTTCTAACCTACTCTACTAAAAGGGTGAGGGGTTTCTCTTGAGATAATTATTGTCTGTCATTTTGATGGACAGGGTCGAGAAATTCCTTCATATGTTCATATTTTTGTCTGTCATTATTAGGGCTGGATATTTCCAACAACCTCACAATACAATATGTATCCCGATACAGGGGTCACAATACGATACATATCCCGATACAGGGGTCACAATACGATACATATCCCGATACATGGGTCATGATATGATACATATCCCGATACATGGGTCATGATACGATACGTATCCCAATACATTTTGAACAAAGCACAGGGCCAAACAAGTTTACTAAATGGATGTTTTATATTCTGTATATTGCCTATGCGTATAACCTAACCAACATGGCAATAAGAGACACTGGTACATAAAATAATACAAATTTTAACAAGCTTTAATATAATCTTATTAACTGTCTTAACTGGCAGCTATGGCTTATCTAGCCTATGTCTTATCACATTTTTGTGAAGAAACAATTTATCTACATGTTGAGCTGAGCAGTAATGTCCCAGCAGTGGAGCACCCCCTGGCTGCAGTGATTATTTCATGCCGAGTTAGACACAAGAGGATCAGTAACTTTGTTCTCCCTCAGTTGCCCTTTACAAACACACGCCGTCACCCGGACCCTCTCCTGAAATCTTCAGACGGGGCTTGTTGTTTGTACACAATCCCCCCACTTTTCACGCCCGGAGGCTACTCTTGGAGGCCCCTAGTCCTATGTCCGGAGCAATCAGATATTTGTACACAGCAGTAGATGGTCCGGAGGCCAGCTGATGATGCGCACTGCGACGTACTCTGCTCTTGTATTTGTTAGCTTTGCGCTGCTAGCAGCTGCGCTAATTAGTGCTAACGTTACGTATTGCTAGCTGCAGATCAGCATAGTGTCTTATGTTAAGACAGAGATCTGTAGTGTAGGCGGTGGGCCGAAGTCGTCTATCTGCTTTCGTTATCAAAGATATAGATCTCCATCGAGGGAGGACACAGAATTTCACAGATAGAAAGTGTATATTATCCTCAGTTATATTATGATTGTCGCCACTTGAAAATCTTGCACATTTTTACGAACGCAATACATTTAGCTCATTATTTTATCAGGCAAACGCCGCGGCCGATTACACTTCATGAACCAGTAGTACGCTCAGATTTTGACGACTGACCAATCAGATGCGCCCAAACGCAGCTGTTCGACTGACAGAAGCAGGATCACGTGACTACAGGGACAAGTCTCTATCTCCGTGCAGTATAACAGTATGACATTCTTCTTTCTAATCGCCTCTTTTTCCTCATGCGATTGCTGCTTAAATGAGTTTGCTTCACACATCGCTACCACAGGACTGTAAAGAAATAGAAGTCATTAAGCCTATATCTTTAGCAATAGAGCAGAGCACCTGGATACTAACAGTTGAATAGGTTTTAAATTGAATTTCGAAATAAAGAGCCACCTTACGTGACATGCGATCGAAAAAGTTACAATTATCAACGCTCTAACAGCTTTATAATACAATATAGACCGTTTAATATCAGAATTTGTCATAATCTCTCTCTGTCTTTCTTTACAGGATACAGAAGTTAAACAGGAGTTCCCATGTAATTATAAAATAAAACGACATTCTCCACTTTTCTGAGCTCTTTTTTATCTTGATTAAACGCACTCATAGTGTCTTGTAGCAGTGTATGCCTCTACTAAACTCATTTAGGCTGTGTGTTTGCATCTGAAGTGTCAATATAGATTACGAGTTTAATCAAGAGAAATTCTCAACATTCACTAGGTGAAGTTATATAACAGACGGGATATGTTATTTGTTCAGTGTAAAGCTCACAAAAGCTTATGGCTATCAAGTTAATGAATAGCCCTAAAATTACAATTAGATGATATATTTTGGTAAAAATGAATGAACTCAAAGGTCGTTCACACCGGACGCGAATCTGGCGTCAAATTTGCGTCATTTGCATCTAGTTGGACGCGTGACCATTTTGAATTCACTTGCGCGAGTGAATTCTCGTCATTCGCGCAAGTGAAGGGCATTGCCCTTATAACCCCCCTTTATATTTAATTGTATTTATTTGTGTGTTCTTGATGTCACGATAATCAGAGTGAGCCTCTGTCACAGGCTTGTATCACATATAACAGCTATAACCACACTCACACAAAGCCTAAACAGCCATATTTGTTGTTTTTATAGTGTTTTCTATCAGGGCTGTTTTTGTTTCCTGTCTTCATAAAAGTAGAAGAGCTGCTGTAGGCTGCAGCTTTTATCTCCGGGTTCACTCTGACAGCCTCGATTATTGTTTTGCTGGATCTCTGAGGCAGGGATCTCCTCTTGTACAGCATACATACATACATACATACATACATACAGCAGGTCCCTGATTAGTTAACGTGCCACGAATGTTCACAGAAGTTCAAACTTTTTAAATTCCGCGACCAGAGCATTGGATGCGAATCTGCGTTGTTCGCTTCATCTGCCGATTCGCCTATTTGCGGGACTCGCACGTCAAATGCTCAATTCACGTCATTCGCGCGATTCGCGTCGCGTCATTCGCGCCACAGGACGCTTGTTTGCGCCTGAACGCGGCTTTCCATAGACTTAACATGGTAATCACTCGCGCCTGACGCCTGATTCGCGTCCGGTGTGAACGTACCATTAGGCTTTATTGCTAACTCTATAACTAAACCAGAGGTTTAGTGACAGCCACTCATCTTCTCTCATAAAAGCACAGGTGGGCGGGGTTTAGTGCCGGTGCTCCAGCAGAAGGTAGTTTCTGAGCGTGTGATTGGCTGATAACAGATAGCTGCCCACTGTAATCGCCTTGCAAAAGTGTTACAGAAAATATGCAGATTTACAAAAATGTGCAAGAAGTATGACAGGCGACAATTTTATTTTGATTCCTTGAAAACTGTAGCTGTTGTTAGAAAAAAAACTGGGGCCTCCCTCGATAGGGATCTATCAAATGCACAATAGAGCTGCTTGGCCCACCGCTTAGTGTTGCTGCAGTAACGTTACTTCACTGCAGAGCCCACAAACTGCATGAGTCATATCCTGATTCCTTGGTGTTTTAAGGTCCAAAATTGATAATTCCCCTCAAGTTTTGCTGACTGAAAAAAAACACCGTGCCCCTCCATGTTTGTTTACTAGATGCATGCTGCTGCTGTGTGCTGCAGTGCTGCCACCTATGGCAGAAATGCGTATACGTGTATTGTCTAGAAATACTTCACGATATATCCCTGTATCCATTTTTTAAGCACAACCCTACTCATTATATAGGTGCACGGTTATATAATGTATTATTAATGACCACAATAAAATCGTATTAATAAAAACATCGAATATGTAAATGCCACAACAATACTTTTACCCCTGACCTATAATTAAAACGTCCTCTATTCAGCTTTTTACAGGCTATTTGAAATAATGTTGTACACCTTTGCATTATGATTTCACATTTTATAACTTCAAATAATGTATATACCTCTTCTGTTGGGGACCTGTTTAACTTTGCAGAGAATGCCTGGATTAGGTGTCTGTTGCACCCTGCTGGCAACGGTGGGGACTGGACAGAGAAAAAATGACTGTTTTTGCAGAGCTATTAGCAACATGAGGCTAACAGACAGATAGATGAGCTGACTGCTTGTAGTGGCGGAAATTTAAGAGCTGAAATGATCAGTACAAGTCTGGTGTGTATGGGATTTCGAAATGCGCAGGAGCACTTCCTTGTTTTACGGGTATACGTAGAGCCATGAGACCAAGCATTTTCGTTCGGGTTTTAGGGTCCTAGGAGTTGTAGGAAGCTGCAGACACGTCTGTCAAGCTAAATAAAAACTTGAGACTAAGCCTAAACTATGGTGACAATTTATTAATTTGCACTGTAGCCATTTCCTGGACAGAACTGGGAACTGCAACTCCACTTTGGCTGATTTTGGCCTGACACACCCACTTTTTTAAACCTACATCTAACAAATAAACAAAGATACTAACCGCTCCAAATGTTGCACACTCACTACTGGTTATCTGAACATTACTTAGACCAAGTACGAAGCAACACGAAGATGGTCAACTGGGATTTTTTTGTTTGTTTATTTCACATGGACTGACCCAAAAGCACACCAATTATATTTGAAAACAGCCTTTGAATTAGTGCACAATGTTTCCAGCGTGCCTCTTACCTCCAGGCTTGAAACGTCTGTGGTTGGGAACAGCAGCGCTCATCTTCAGACTCAACACTCTGGGGAGAAGAGATCACAGTCATTTCAGCTTTTCCTATAGCTTCTTGTTTCCAGATACAGATAAACTGAAGTTAGGAAGCAAGGTTAACAGATTTTTTTTTTTTTTTTCATTTCCAGGGTAGCTACCCCAGACTTTTTAATGCCATTTATAATCAAATTTAATGCCAGGATCACCGGCAAAAATAATAATCTGTGTGACTTTTACACCAATGAAAGGGTTTTAATTGAAAGGTCTAATATAGGTGAAATGACTTCAGTTCTGCATTTAAAACAGAATCATACACTTTCAGTTATAAAAGTTCTTCAGTAAGTGCATCGGGATTATGTTTTTGCAACATTATGCAGCCAATAAAATAGCAGACCTGTAAGAAAAGCTTCCAAACACGTACTTACTAAAGGCACATTTGAGGATAACTAAGACATTTGAAAACCACTTAATTTAGTGCCAAATTCACATTCATCTTGCAAAAAAGACGTTCTCTATTATTAGATTTGTAATACTCCAAAATATACAGTATTACAGAAGTACAAGCTTCTGTACTTGGGGCTGAACATAGGTGTTGTTACTTCTAATTACACTCAAATGAATGTAACAGTAGAGTTAACACAATGATTTGAATTATTAATTTTATAAATGGCAAAGTTTCTTCGCAATTATTCACTGATCTATAACCTACAACACTGGAAAGCATTAACTTGGTGTCACTATTTAAAGATTTAAGACCAAGATGAACAAATCTAATACCTGCCCATAGAATGTAATACATTTAAGGCCTTGATTTTTCAAATTTAATACATTTTTAATGCTTTTAAGACCTTGGGGCTTCCCCGTTTCCCAAAGCTGCTTCTAAATAAATAATGAAAGTAATAATTTAGTTCTTTTAGTTCTTTTTAGTTCTTTCTAATGTTTTCAATTAACAATTCTTTTTGATCTAAATGTAGGGTGACCTGTTTTCTAGACCTAAAAACTGGGACACATATTTATTTCACAAATGGCAGTTCATTTTTATTTATCAAGGGTCAAAAAACAGGGTAGCGCCGGATCTTGTCTTGTGAAATTTAAGACCTTTTTAAGACTTTTTATTGCCACTAAGAGTGAAATTTAATTCCAGCCTCGTCAACAACAGAGCAATAATCTGTATGAATTTTACACTAAGGAATTATCCATACTCCTCTGAAACTCAAGGGGTTTATTTTCAAAGTCTAATACAGTTAAAAGTGCTGAATTAACAAACCATGAATAAATGAATCATATATTTCATTGATAACATTTCTTCGCAATATATTTTGTTATTGTGGTGACACTACTTTTTTGTAATATTAACAATGTTTTGACATACAAAATTTGAAATGAGGTAAGTGGAATTTTCTTAGCCCATAGACAGATAATTTTGCTTGAAATAAGTAAAAAAAAAAGCTTGAAACAGTAATGAAATAACTTAAAAACAAGTCAAATAATCTAGTAATAAGTAGCCTAATAAGTAGATAATTCCAATTTAGTGAAAATTACTGAAATCAAGATTAATAATCCAAATTCAAGTTATTTTAACTAATGCAGATATAGATTTTACAGTGCCCTTGGTTAAAATGAACATGGCTTGTTAAACACTGGGACATAGTGTTTTTACAGATATTTGTTGGAACATGGGATAAGGAGCCTAAAACTGTGACTGTCCCTGTTGAATAGGGACATCTGGTCACCCTAAATCTATACTCACCGACCTACAGGCCCCAAACCACTTTAATGCTTTTTTTTTTTTTTTCTTCTTTTTACACAAAACGCAATTATAAACCAGAAGTGCCCGTAGATTTTCGTAGATTTGAAATAAACGTGCAGCATGTTAAAGGGGCAAAAATAACTAACGTAAAGTGGCTACGTAACGCGCTAATGAATATTATTGTGTATACAGGAGTAGTAGTAGTAGCCTATATCTACAGATTCCACCTGCTGCCACTTGGAGCAGCGCACCGCCCATTTACTCTATGCACAAGCTAACCGGTATTTACACATTTACCTCGACTATAAAGGAGAACTTATTTTCCTAGCATCCTCCCCAGGCTTCTGAGCTCCCTTATGTAACACCGGGCAGCTGTTTAACTAACAAAGACGTGCTAATTGAGATAGCTGCCGTGCTAGGTCCTGCAAACCCGCTCCAGAGTAAAAAAAAGAAACACAGTTAGCGATGAACGACACGTGTTTCTGCTGTGCGTGTTTTCCATAAGAGAAAAATGTTTTCATACTCACATTCTCTGACTTAGTGGCTCTGATTTGAGTGATTCTGCAGCGGTGAAACCGTTTTCAGGCTCGTTCTCATTCAGCGGGGCGAGACGCACACACTTCCGGTGGCACCTGCTGCCTACTTCCGGTGTTCCGGGATATTCGGTTCTTCTATGTTTCCCCTGCTGAGCGTCAAGACTTTCTCTCATTTAAAGCTCTTTTTATGGACTTTTTGATTGAAACATATACTGTATGCATTACAGTCTAATGTATTTTAGTCATTTGTGTATTTTGAAAAAAAAAAGTTTAATTAGCATATTTTGCGTAACTAGCCTATTGAAAACTGTATTAAACTGTTTTTGTAAAGCATTTCCACCGTTGTCAGACGTTGTTATTGATATAGTGTTTTTACGTTATTTATGAAAAAATATTTGTTACTCATTTGTAGACCGCATATTGCGTAGATTTTTCATTCATTCAGTCATTATCTAATTCTATTATGCTATCTGTATGTGTGTCAACTCCACAAATAAAGTATATAGAGCTATTTTATTATTATTATCAGGATTATGTTTGCACAGATCGTGCATTTATTTATTCGTGCGTAAAATGAGAGAAAAGCCGTCAGTTGCTGCCCAAAACAAACATCAATAATCATCAAATTAAAAACATCTAAATGAGCAAATCAGCATCAAATATCGATAATACATTCGATTATGATGCATGTATATGTGCTTACTTCAACAAGTTCGTTCGTGCGCTCAATAGGGGAAACAAGGGGGAACCGAATTTCCCGCAACACGTACGCTCACCAAAGATCCAAGCTTTTCATATTAGATTTGACGTTTTGTTTTGTTTTTTGTTTTTTTTTTACTCAATAGTGGACAAATGCATCGCAGTTGTCCTCTACGCCTGTCCCCCTCTGGTGCTGGAAGTAATTCCCCATACACATATTAAGAGATTAAAAGCTAGAGGTGGCTAATAATCAGTTATGGACAAACTAATGACCATAACACAATTCATTTTGATCAAAAAGATTATCTTAAACTTGAAAAATTGGAGTAATACACTCTCGTTGCTTTGCCTTTTTACAAATTTCAGATTTTTTATTTATTTACTTATTTTTATATTTTTTAATTTAATTGAGTTAAAGTCATGAGTTAGGGGTGCAGACCTGTGTTCCCTTGTACCTATGTTCCTCACTCTCTCTTGACTGGGAAACCTAGGTACCTGCACATTTGTGAATGGTGTATAGAGACCAGGGAAGTAGTGCAAAATGTAGGTACTTGTGCATTCTGGTAAGTCCCGACACCCAGTTCCCTAACCCTAACCCTAACCTTAGCCTAGTGTGACCAGATTTTTAGGCGCAAAAACTGGGACCCTTATTTTTTTTCACTTATCACAGGGCATTTGAACACATCAATTGATAAAAAGACTTCAGAAATCCATTTTTTCTGTCTGTAGATGATCTGTAGCACTTGATACATAAAAATTGTACAAAGCTGTTTTCCACTTAATACTTTAATAGTGACTTTGGCTGAGGATACAGTTTAAGACACAAACAGCCATTTTAAATATAGGACTTGGGACAAATAGCTTAATTTAAAATGTATAGTATAAATGTGTGTAGAATAAGCTCGGGTTAGTATAATTGTTATCCTCATTCAATATGCACAATTCTTCTCCTATACACCTTTTTAAATACTTATTTTACGGCATAAAATTACAAACATTATTGCATGTTTTGTTGTTAGAAAAAAACAAAAAACTAAAAAAAGAATGAAGCATCAAATCTATAATATCAGCGCATGCAGTAGATATCAGATCACACAGACAGCAGCCGTGTTCCTCTTCACATGTCTTTGCCGCAGTCGGGGCACAGAATGTCATCTTTGCACGTGAGGAAGCCCCGGCCCACCAGAGACACGCAGCACTTTTTGCAGTTGAAGCAGTCATTGTGCCACTGACGCTGCTCAAAGGAGATATATTTGCTGCCACCAAGACCTGAGGCACAAACAGAGAGAGGCACCATGACTCACCCACAGCCATCACAGACGCATGAGTTGTAAATTCAATAAAGATGTAACTGGAAGGAATTGGATACACAAGAAGTAAACAGCCTGAGCGCATGTGGAAGGTGTTAAAATCACACTTGTTCTGTTTGACTTTAAATCAAGACAACTAAACACCACATTCTCCACAGATCTGAGTGAGCGCCTTACCGCTGATGGGGGTGGTGCAGTAGGCACACTTCTTGGCAAAAAGGTTGCAGAAGCAGTCAAGGCAGTAGGCAAAGTCGTCCCGGGAAGTGAAGCGCTGTCCGGCAAGCTGCTGTTTGCAGCCGATGCACACAAAGCACTCCTTGTGCCAGGGCTGGTCCCGGTAGTTAACTCCTCCCGTGGTGATGGGCTGGAAGGGAGCAGAGTACAAAAAAATCATATTTAAGTACTGAGGTCTGTCTGAAGCTACGCAAGGTTCTTCACAACTCTCTGTATGTCATGTATGTTACATGAACATGGCCATAGCCGTTTTTTTTTTTTCTTTCTTTATTGCACCACAAAATGCAAAATACAACAACAACCACAGAGTGAAGCAGTGCTCTAAGTGAAGTGCTGTTAGAGGATGGTGTTCTGTGTGAAGTGGTGTTTGAGGACGGTGTTTTGAGTGAAGTGGTGTCTGAAGACAGTGTTGAGTGAAGCCGTGTTAGAGGACAGTGTTCTGGCTGAAGCGGTGTTTGAGGATGGAAGAATGTGTTCTGAGTTAAAGGAGACCTGGTATACAGTTGATATGGAAAAGTTACCTTCTTGCAGTGGACGCACTGCAGGGCGAACTGCTTCTCATAGCAAGGCAGGCAGTAGTTGTGTGTGTCTTTCTGCACAAAGCTCCTGGTGCCGATAGGCTGCTGGCAGTGGTTACAGCTGAAGCAGTTCTCGTGCCAGCTGTTGCCTTTGTGCTCCATCTTTTTAGAGCCTACGGGTTACAGAACATGAAGAGCACACATAAGTCACATAAGTATTCTGCTGCTCTTACGTACTCTAAAGTGGACAGGACAGGGACTGGTGCCTAGGCTGGTGTGGTCAGGGGGTGGGAGCTTACCTGGCATGATGGTCTTGAGGCAGGCGTGGCACTTGGCTGAGTACTCGTTGCTGTAGCACTCGATGCACATGAGCAGCTCATCTTTGGTGGCGAAGGGCCGCTCCACCAGAGAGTGGCTACACTTCACACACAGGAAACACTCACTGTGCCAGTGGCGCTCCTTGTACGAGAGATCCTGCAACAGAGCCACCGAAGTCAGAGCTTTTTACTTACCACAGGCACTCAGAGTGAGAGGGGCAGGTATCGCAAGCACTTGAAATGAGAGGGGGCAGGTATCACAGGCACAGGAGGGAGAGGCAGGGAATGAGCAGGGGGCAGGGAGTGAGCGGGGGGTGGGTACCTTGCTGGTGCAGCCAATCAGCTTCTGGCAGACCTCGCAGGTGTTGGAGAAGCCCGCCTCATAGCACTTGATGCAGTAGGGGTTGTCCTCCTTTAGGATGTACTTCTGCCCAAACAGGCTCTCCTTACACTCAGTGCAGTCGTAACGCTCACCCATCTTCACACGGTCCTCTGGAACTAAGAGAAGAAAAAGAAGCAACAGAACTGTACAGAACTGGAAGTAAAAGACTTCAGAATGCAGAACTTTATTAATGGCACTGACAGAGTAAGAGCTTTTTTGGGTAAATAATTCAGGCAGGACTCTTTCAGATCAAGGCATTTTGGGAGAGTATTTTTATTTTATTTTTTAAAATTTATTTATTTATTTATTTATTTGAGTGTTGTCACAAACGCACTGTAGGGAGACAGGGCCATTCCTGTACATTTGGGGGCACTAAGCAGGACAGGTTTGGGGGCCAAGCCTCTTTTTTTTTTTTTTTTGGACCAGTTAAATTTTACTATGTAACCTATTTCTTTCTTACTGAACAACTATTTTTTAGAGGTATGAATGCATTAAGACATTTTTGACTTGCAAACTCTGCAAGGGTGGCCCAGGTATAACACAGGTAGACCCTCTCAAAAATGGCAAGCAGAATATTAATTAAGTAGATTGACAAATTAATCAAACTAGCAAATGATGGATATGCCTTGGGGCCCTCTAATGTCTGTGGGGCCCTACACAGGTGCTTAGTTTGCTTATAGGAACGGCTGGCCCTGTATGAAGATGATTTAGACTGAAGTTGTGTTTTAGCGGCACTGTGCTCTGATCTGGTCCATCAGGTGAACGCACTGTCCCAGTCACATGGCCCAGCCCTTGAGCATGTCCAGCAGCAGTAATTGAGGGCCACATAGAACCTATTAGCCAAAGGAATGTGGCAAATAGCCCACACAGCACCATAAATACCTTCCACTTTATTAATGGAAATTATGTGACTTTAAATCTGGTTTACTCTGTCTGAAAGAGCCACATCTATCGTTAAAAACAGCTTAATTAGCCCCGAGTTCCTTGAAATGTCCCAACCAAATTAATGGCACCATATGCAGAGATAGATTAGGTTATGGAGAGAGGAGTTGGGGGAGGGGCAAATCTATATAGTAATAACAAAGGAGAAAAAAAATATATCTATATACTTGAACATTGCATTTTCCTATTCACCTAAAAAGATGTATATTTAAGACAAATAGACATACAAACAATAGATAAAAAACAATAAATGTGACAGCAACTCAATAAAAAAACAAGACAAGACAGACAGAAAGGACAAAACAAATAAGACAGGACTGAACAGACATAAACATCACACGTACTCATTCACATACCTTCTTGGGACTTCACAAACATCAATACATACAAGAGCAGGTGTGGTATACAATATAGATAGAAAATATTAAATTACATACATAAGGAGAAAAAAATATTGTAGCTGAATATTCTGACTAGGAGTTGCTGCATGTAACAGATGTTGGGATGACTACAGAGCATCATATATTTGCTTCCATACAGAGCTAAATTGTTTTTCCTTGTTACTGTCTACTGATATAATTTTCTCAATTCCATTCATTATTTTTTTCCATTTATCTAATCCTGGTGCATATTTATTTTTCCAGTACTGCAATATTAGCTTTTTGTATACAAGTGCCATTCATGTCTGCCATTCAAGGGGACATTTCAACAACCATAAAATCAACTGCTATAATACAATCAGTTATTACTATTACTTAAACAATGCCAGTGAATGCTCTCTGAGGCCATCTCAGTTTCATTAATTTCATAAATACAAAAGTTTCATCAAAGTAACCACATGTGACAGATGCATGTGTGGATATATGTGGTCTAAGCAGCATCAGTTAATGCATGTGGGACAATAGTGTAGTGCAGACAATCTGTGTAGACCTCTGATAATAAATGTATGCATTTTAATGATAACAAAGTCTTATGTCTGTATTTGAAACAACAAAATTACCTGCACTAACAGTATTTAATCCATAAATCTAAACTCATACACCAGACTCCTTTAGGACAAAGTCTTGGTTAGATGTATTAATCCTCTTCTGGGACTAGGACCAGCATTTCATCCACTTATATATTTTTCAGTTGTTTTCAAGCACATCACATAATCCTCCTAAAGAACCTATAGAGCTAACAGTGAGCTATAAAAGAATGCACAAGCTAATGTAACCTAGCTCCAAAAGCTACATGAGCCAAAAGTAAAGAGGAAGAAGAAGAAGCCTTTACCTGCTGAGTGCAGTGTGTCAGTGTCTGTCGGCCACTGTCTGCTCTGCTCTAGACCCAGCGCTTTATAAGAGCTCAGGCACTGTGACCCGGGTGAGGGGGGGTGGGGGCTGGGTGTGTGTGTGTGTGGTGGGGGGGGGGTGCTATATATTCAGAGCACAACACCACAAATGACTCTGAATTATCCTAAAGATGTTATTTGTCCTTATGTATTGGCAGGTTTACAGTTTGTACAGATTGGGGATGATAGCTGAGACAGGTCTGAAGTCAGATCAGAGGAGCACGTCTACAGACACCTGCAGGGACAGATATATCAGTGTTTCGCCTAAAACAAGTACATCCGAAAAAGTCAACCACTGACCTACTGAGCTCCCACTTACACGGCTATAGAGTCCAACCCAGCTGAAGGTCAGACACTAACTAACACAGCTCTGCTTCTCTGAGACTGCTCAGTACATACAGTCCAGCCTGAGAAGTAAGGGTCCAACCTTAGGGGGAAGGGTCCAGCCATAACAGGTAGGGTGCAGCTGTTGTAGGAGGGGTCCACTCGTAGGGGTCATTCAGACACTACATTATCTTGTGGTTTTGTTCTGATGAGTTGGAGTTTATTTGGATATAATTGGATTGGTCTTTTCTGATCAGCTAATCAGCAGCAGGTGGATGATGATCCCACTGTTACCAAAGAGCAGCTTTGTCTGCAGAGTAAACACTGAAGGTCCAGACATGAGCAGTCAGTCCTCACAGTTAGTAAAATGAGTACTTGAATCAAAGAAGTGTGCTCAGGAGCCTGTATGAGAAGGGCCCCAGTGTTGGCACTCATTTGAACCCAGCACTGTCACTTCAGGATAACATAACTATAGAAATTTCTTCCTCACTTCTCTATCTACATCTTTGTACTGTATCAGTATCAGCGAATGCCTAAATGATATCAATCCAGTGTTAAAATGGTGCCTTCCATATGGTTTATAAAAATAACTTTTCATTACAAAACTGTTGATCATGTAATACTGTATTATGATGCAATTTCAGAATGACTCAGTTTCTGGAACAGCACTTTTCCGAAGAGGCTCGACTTATTCTGATCCATGATCTAATTTAGCCAGTTAAAAATCCTGGATTTTAGGAATTCTAGACAAAAAATAATCTAATAAAGATTGGGCCAATCAGAGCACCCCTGTTATAAGATTATTGTGGCTCAATTTGAATAACAAATATATAAATAAACTTAGGACTCTCCCACAAGGCAACACAAGCAGACAAAAAGCAAAGCAGCATATTTTTGTAGCTCCAGGTGGAGGGGGCGGGGCTGAATCACACATCACCTCCAAGAACAACAGCGATTACCACCTTGGCCCTGACACAGGATTAAAGGAAAAACAGACCCCGTTTAATGCCTGTCCATGTGACCATCAACGGGGCAACTGAAGCCAGGCAGCGGGTGACAGGATGAGTAGCGAGGCCACAAGAGTTGACTGAAAAAAAATCTGCAGCGTTTCACCTGATGCCAACTGAGAAACCCAGAAAAGGGAAACATGGAGTGGGCAGGGTGCTTAATGACAGCAAGGGAGAGCACTGGGGTGGGATGTCACAATGAATAAGAATATGAGGCTCCTCCTGCCTGGAAGAGTTTATGATTTTGAAATGTATTGGTTATCACTTACTTTTAATAACTGCTCTGATGTTTGTTGTATAAAATCTTTCATATCTTAGGACAGCAGGTGAGGCAGGTGTGGCCTTGTTCCTTCTGAATACTGGAATTCTGGAAACATGGGGGAATGATTATCAGTCAAATATCTATCCAATTTTTTTCTAAAAAAAAAAAAAAAAATCCAGGAGATGTTTGAGCTCAGAGGGAGTCGGTATAACTTGAGAGGAACGGGTATTTTAAAAAGAAATAAGGCAAGGACTCACAAAAAAGTATATGTATCTCTGTTAGGGGGTAATTTTATGGAACAGTCTGAACAATGAACTAAAAGAATGTACTTCACTTAGTACATTTAAAAAGATGTACAAATCTAATATTATAGGAAAATACAGAGCTTTAGTATGATAATGATACAACAGAAGAAGTTTTCTTAATGATGCAATTAGTCATTGAAGGGATGTTTAGAATGATAGTGTTTAAATCAACGAGAGTAATAATAGTAAAAATATCTTTTTATATCTTTTTTTTCCCTGTCTGGTTGTTTTGTTGTGAAATATAGCCAGGCTTACTTGGCAATTTCTACATACACGTTAATTGAGTTGGGAACGATAAGTCTTGATTTTGGCCTAAACCCTTTCCATCTATGTCTTAGATCTAATGGAAGCAGTGTGTTGTTTCTTGTTTACTTTTAATGACCGAATAAAGTAAACTAAACTATTAAACTTTATTAAAATCTTTAATAAAGTTGTAAGAATTCCTTCAAACTGAAACAAACACCTGAATAAGAATAAGCCGCTGGTGCAGGCAGTGCAGGTGTATCCAGAGGTACCCTACCTTTAAAAACATATCTACATACAGTACGTACAGAATAGCTGGTGTTGGTGCTGGATGCTTTTGAGAATAGTCTCAGTAAAGAAGACATTACTTTGCAATATGTTTTGAGAATGAAAACAGCGCATCAAATGTTTTATAGGCCCTAAGCTGAAGCAACTTGAATATCTCAGTAGGTTGACAAGTTGTATATCAAAACATTTATTTTTTGAGTCTGTCCCACCTTGTCCAACGAAATCACCCAACTTGTCCCACTTTTTGTTCTTTTTTTTTATATTAATGTCCTCTGAACATGTATTGGTGTGGACATCGTCAGATATTGATCTCAGACCCCTGGCCTGACAGTGATTGAAGTGACCTCATACGGCACGTTGTGTGTCAGCTCAGGGCAGTTAGGGCCACAGTAATCTAAGGGTGACTGGAGCTGATCAGTGTGGGAACTGTACACAGCCTATAGTGTACAGCTAGCACAAGGCGTACATTACTTTATAGCCTGTTTACTCTGCAGTAAACTTGTCATTAGCTCATTAGTGGAGCCAGACTCACTACTCAACTCAAATGACTTTACCCAAAGTGCATGGAAACAAAAATACTAGTGGATTGCCACAGTTTGTATCTGTACTAAACTGGAGATGATTGAATTTTCTTAAGTGAGGATTAATCCTGATCAGAAAGTTGTGATGTTGACATGAGTTTGTTTATTTTAGTGTCACAAGAAAGTGCTTTGTACTGGCTTTCTGTTCTCAGTGTAACAATCCAGTATTCTGTGGAAAAACAGCTAACCATCAACAATAATTCACAGAGGCCTGACAGGTTGCATTTCAGAATCAGGTGTCTCGACAGACTGGGACCTCCTGTTCCCTCTCTGCAGGCCTAACTCAGGACTCCTTTCTGTTAGAGCAGGTACATCATACTCCAGAGTGGAAAAGTACACATCAATCACAACGTGACACAAACAACAGATGGACGTACAGTTAGGTCCATATGTATTTGGACACTGACACATGTTTTGTAATTTTAGCTGTTAACCAAAACATATTCAAAATACAGTTATATAATTAATATGTGCTTAAAGTGCAGACACTCAGCTGTAATTTGAGAGTATTCACATCCAAATCAGATGAAGGGTTTATGAATTACAGCTCTTTAATGTGTTGCTGCCTCTTTTTCAGGGGCTAAAAGTAATTGGACAAATGAACAAAACTATGAATAAAATGTTAATTTTTAATACTCTGTAAAAAAAATCCTTTACAGGTAATTAATGATGTCTGGAGCCCATGGACCAAACACCGGGTTTTCTTTGTGATGCTCTGTCAGGCCTTTACTGCAGCTGTTTTTGGTTGTTGCTTCCTCGTGGGCCTTTCTGCCTTATCTGGCTGAGATCTGGTGAGTGACTTGGCCATTGCAGAATAATACACTTATTTGCCTTAAAAAACTCTGGTGTTGCTTTTACAATAGGTTTTGGGTCACTGTCCATCTGTCTGTGGAGCGCTGCCCAATTAACTTTGTGGGTTTTGTCTGAATCTGAGCAAAAGTTTTATCCCTACACTTCAGAATTCATCCGGCTGCTTCTGTCTCTGTCACATCATCAATAAACACCAGTGACCCAGTGCCATTGGAAGTTCTGCAGCTCATGCATCACACTGCTCCATCATGTTTTACAGAAGGTGTGCTGTGCTTTGGATCATGAGCCATTCCAAGCCTTCTCCAGACTTTTCTCTGCCCATCATTCTGGTACAGGTTGGTCTGAGTCTTGTCTGTTCATAGACTGCTGTTCCAGACCTGCTCTGGCTTCTTTAGGTGTTGTTGGTCTGATGAAGTCTGCATCTTGTGGTGAACCCTCTGTATTTTCTCTCATGAAGTCTGAAGTAGGTCTATCAGTGTCTGAAGACCTAGACACTGACAGATGTTCTTCCTGGAGAGTGTTCTACTCTGAGGTGGATGTTGTGAAGGGGTTTTACACCATTTTTTGATCCAGCCTGACAGTGGTCTGGCTCACTTCCACTGAGAGACTGTATTTTGTGGGTTCACAGCAACAGCTTCCAAATACAAATATAACACTTGGAATCAAACCTAGACCTTTTACCTGCTCAGTTTATGGGGGTTTAATGAGGGAAAAGGCCATGCAGCTCAAGAAATAGCTTTTTAAGCAACTGTCCAAATACTTTTGAGCCCCTGAAAAAGAGGCAGCTACACATTAAAGAGCGATAATTCCTAAACCCTTTGTCCAATTTGGACGTGAATACATGCAAATTACAGCTGAGAGTCTTTAAGCACATTTGAATTATATCACTGTATTTAAAAAATTTTGGGGGAAAAAAGGCTAAAATAACAAAACATGTGTCAGTGCAACAGTTAAAGTGTCTCCTCCATCACCACCCCAGCAGTGGAGCACCTCTCCTCCATCACCACCTCAGCAGTAAAGCACTTCAGATTGACAGCGACATGGCAGCTATTCTGCACCTACACTCACACTAACACCAACCTCCCAGTTAGTGGGCGAACGGGTCTACAGCTACAGCCACCTGAATGAAACAGAGAGGACAAAGAACAGGATCAGAATGTGTGGGGTCAAAGGCAGAGCAAATGTAATAGAAGCACCTTTATAGTCTGTTGCTAGTGCCATCAGCTGACAAATAGGAGTACTGCAACGGCAACTGCCTCATGCTTTCTTGCCACCTTGCAAACAACCTATTTTTGCAAAATAAGATATTAATTTCCAGCATTATGGAGTCATAATGTTGGTGGTTAGTGTTGATTCTGTTTGTGAAATAGTTTTGTCGACCAATGCTGACTTATTCCATTGGACAGACTCTCCCCTGTTTTCTCCAGGGCCTTTAGAAGCAGGTATGACTGGTCAGATTTAATCTAAACACTATGTTTAGCTCAATTAACATTTATTTAGCAAACTAGGCGAACTTTATCTGTGGCAGATACATGTCAGAGCTGCAGTTAACTAGGCCAAATTTATCAATGGTCTATGATGAATGATGTTCACATGTTAAAGTTCAACTCTTTTCTAGAAACTGATAAGTTTCCATGAAAGCAATAGTCTTCTCTTATTACATTTAGCAGTTTGAAGCAGCTAAACCATAATGTGTGCCGTAAACATGGCCCAGACTGAGGAACAGGCTGGACCTCGCTTCAGGTCTGAGCACAATCAACAGTATGTCATTATGATCTAATCTGGTGATACTCGTGACATCTTGGTCATACTCCTGACAAAGAGAAAAAAGTCACCCCAATAAATTATAAATAGTTCTAAAATATAGGCTGCATATAAAAATTTGCTCTAGGTTTTAATTTTAATCAAGTGAATTCTATGGGAGTATAAAACTGTACTCCAGGGATCAGCTGTTGGTTTTGACCTGATATTCCCTGAGAGCTAAGACAGGGGTAAGAAGGGCCTGCAGCTGTCGATGGGGCAAATTGTAAAACGTCAAACATCAAAACATCAAAAACATCAAAACATCAACAACACATAACAAAAACAACATGAATTAATGTCATGATTCAAGAAGCTATAGAGTAATTCAGCCTAGAAAACTCCACCACTTCATTTCCCACAGCCAATCATTGTTCAGCTGTCTACAAGTGTTCTCTCTGCACCATTACCCAGAATGCAGCTTGTGCCTTCACCCTATCACCACCTCAGCAGTGGAAATCTCCTCCATCACCACCTTAGCAGTGAAACACTTCTTCTCCATCACCACCCCAGCAGTGGAACATCTCCTCCATCACCTCCTCAGCAGTGGAACAGCTCTTCTCTGTCATCACCCCAGCAGTGAAACATCTGTCCTCCATCACCACCTCAGCAGTGGAACATCTCTCCTCCATCACCACCTTAGCAGTGGAACATCTCTCCTCCATCACCACCTCAGCAGTGGAACATCTCTCCTCCATCACCACCTCAGCAGTGGAACATCTCTCCTCCAGCACCACCTCAGCAGTGGAACATCTCTCCTCCAGCACCACCTCAGCAGTGGAACATCTCTCCTTCATCACCACCTCAGCAGTGGAACATCTCTCCTTCATCACCACCTCAGCAGTGGAACAGCTCTTCTCCGTTATCACCCCAGCAGTGAAACATCTGTCCTCCATCACCACTTCAGCACCTTTTCTTTATCACCACCCCACAAGTGGAACACCTTTTCTGCTTCACCACCTCAGCAGTGGAACACTTCTTCTCCATCACCACCTCGGCAGTGGAACATCTCTTTTTTATCACCACCTCAGCAGTTATAACATCTCTTCTCCATCTCCTCCTCAGCAGTGGAACACCTCTTCTCCATCACCACATCATCAGTGGAACACTTTTTCTCCATCACCATCCTAGCAGTGAAACATGTCTCCTTCATCATCACCTGCACAGTCGAGCAAGTCGCCCCAGAGATTAGCCTGTAAGCAAGACTTTTGAAAATAGCAAGTAGCATTAAAATAAACAGCATCTCTAAACAATATCACTAGAAGGCACACACACACAAAAAAAATACAGTAGGTTTTGTTGGATTTCTACTTCTAGGACTGAAAGATTGGGCTTTTAGTCTTGAGAACACTTCAAACAGCTGCACAGGGAAACAGAGTAGCTGTAGCACAAGTGTCCTGAAAAAACATACATGGCTAACTCCAGATGGACCACTGTCCACTGGTGCTGTGGTGTTCTGCAGCAAGGTTGTGTCAAACTGCTGTGCTCTCACCAACATAAAGAGTCCATTCACCATAATGACATTATCCCATAAGCTTTAATTGGCTTATTTAATAACAGGGTGCTTCATCATCCTTGAGTGGAGCAACCTGAAATGGACTTCCTCATATGATAGCCACAAGAAAATGCACATAATTCCACAGTCTTTTATAAGCAGAGCTACAGAATTACAACTTGTATCGGTACAGTTCAGAGAGGAACAGCTGGAGTAACTTTTAAAATTCATACAATACATGGTGACTGGTTTACTGTGATGTTTTCTGCATGCCACCAGCAGTGTGTGCCTCTGTGTATGGGCCATGGGCTTTAATATAGCATTCATCCTTCTGCAAATGTAATGGCACACTGGACACACTTCTGTGCTCCACTCAGCCTCCCTAGGTAAACATTTCATGAACATTTTAACATTCATACATACATACATACATACATACATACATACATACATACATGCATACATACATACATACATACATACATAGATACATACATACATACATACATACATATATACATACATACATACATACATATATACATACATACATACATACATACATACATACATACATACATACATACATACATACATACAGTTGAAAGAAAAGTAAGTGCACCCTTTGAAAATACTTGGATTTCTGCATGATTTGGTCATAAAATGTGATCTGATCTTCATCTAAGTCACAACAATAGACAAACACAGTCTGCTTAAACTAATACTGAAAAAAAAAATGTTTTTATGTATTTATTGAATATTTATATAAACATTCACTGTACAGGGTGGAAAAGGTAAGTGCACCTTTGGATTTAATAACTGGTTGACCCTTTTTTGGCAGCAATAATCTCAACCAAACGTTTTCTGTAGTGAAGATCAGACCTGCACAGCATTCAGGAGGAATTTTGGACCATTCCTCTTTACAAAACTGTTTACATTCAGCAATATTCTTGGGATGTCCGGTGTGCATCGGTCTTTTGAGGTCATGCCACAGCATCTCAATAGGATTGAGGTCAAGACTCTGACTGGGCCACTCCAGAAGGGGGATTTTCTTCTGTTGAAGCCATTCTGTTGTTGATTTACTTCCATGTTTTGGGGCATTGTCCTGTTGCATCACTCATCCTCTGTTGAGCTTCAGTTGGTGGTCTTAAGTTTTCCTGCAAAATGTTTTGATAAACTTGGCAATTAATTTTGCTGTCGATGATAGCAAGTTGTCCAGGCCCTGAGGCAGCAAAGCAGCCCCAAACCATGATGCTCCCTCCACCATACTTCACAGTGGGGATGAGGTTTTGATGTTGGTGTGCTGTGCCTTTTTTTCTCCACAGATAGCGTTGTGTGTTCCTTCCAAACAACTCAACTTTGGTTTCATCTGTCCACAGAATATTTTGCCAGTAGTGCTGTGGAACATCCAGGTGCTCTTTTGCAAAGTTCAAACGTGACGCAGTGTTTCTTTTTGTTTTTTTTGTTTTTTTCGACAGTAGTGGTTTCCTCCTTAGTGTTCTCCCATGAACTCCATTCTTGTTCAATATTTTACCTATTGTAGATTTGTCAACAAAGATGTTAGCTTGTGCCAGAGATTTCTGTAAGTTAGCTGACACTCTGTTAGCTGACACTCTAGGATTCTTCTTCACCTCACTGAGCATTCTACGCTGTGCTCTTGCAGTCATTTTCACAGTACGGCCACTCCTAGAGAGAGTAGCAACACTGCTGAACCTTCTCCATTTATAAACAATCTGTCGTACTGTGGACTTCAATTCAATTCAGATTTATTTGTATAGCCCAATATCACAACAAAAGTCGCCTCAAAGGGCTTCACAAACAGTTGATCAAACATAAACACACAATCAGACTTAACACACAATCAGCACAAACAATAACTACACTAAACTAAACAGACCCAGGACACTCCTGTCCTTAGACCCTCCTTCTCGGTAAGGAAAAACTCCTAAAAAACCCAGCTACGGGAAAAAAGAAGAAACCTTATGGAGCCCATATTGAAGGAGAGATCCTCTCCCAGGACGGACAGGCAATGCATCTAGGACTGCTAGTCCCTTAGCTCATCTATAGGATCATAGATCAGCTCTGTTAGGATTCATCCAGGCAGTGGGGTGAGATAGGTTGAGGAAGTCCATAGGATGCAGCAGGTGGCCTCATCCAGACAGGTGAGTGGAGCGAGATAGGTCCGGGAAATCCAGGATGCAGCAGGTGGGCCTCATCCAGACAGGTGAGTGGGTTGAGGTAGATCCGGGAAATCCTTAGAGGTGAGGTTGAGGGCACACAGGTCGGGACAGGAGCACAGATGGGGTCAGCTATCCAATCATCACTGGGACATCTGCCAGCAGCCAGGCATCTGAAACAGTCCCCACTCCCCAGAGGGGAGCGGGAGAGAGGGACAACTTGTGAATAGCAATGAACTGATTGGAGATATAGAATATTAGATAATATTAATCACAGTGATAGAAGAGGAGCAGCAGATGAAACCAGAGGACAGAGGCTCAGTGCACCATACTTCCCCCAGCTTCTAGCTCCTAGAGCAGCCTAGCTTCAACTGTGGAATTAACCCTGTTCCTAGCTGCCCTGACCATAAGCTTTCTCAAAGAGGAACGTTTTAAGCCTAACCTTAAATGTAGAGACTGTGTCTGCCTCTCTAACATGAGCTGGAAGCTGATTCCATAAAACAGGAGCTTGGTAACTAAAGGCTCTACCTCCAACTGTACTTTTAGAAACCCTGGGAACCACTAATAGCCCTGCATTTTGTGAGCGCAGTACTCTGCTTGGTTGGTATGGCTCTATAACATCATTAATGTAGGATGGCGCCGTACCATTTACAGCCTTGTAAGTCAGGAGAAGGATTTTAAACCTAATTCTGAATTCAACTGGAAGCCAGTGAAGCAAAGCTAGCACAGGAGTAATATGTTCTCTCTGTTAGTTCCTGTTAATAATCTTGCTGCTGCGTTTTGAACAAGCTGAAAACATTTTAATGAGTTTTTAGGGCACGCTGCCAGCAGAGAGTTACAGTAATCTAACCTAGATGTAACAAACGCATGGACGAGTTTTTCAGCATCATTTTTAGATAAAATATTTCTGATTTTGGCTGTTACGTAAGTGAAAGAATGCTGTTTTACAGGCTTGGTTTATATAAGCCTTAAATGATAAATCTTGGTCAAATAAAACTCCTAAGTTTCTCACAGTAGAACTTGAGGCTACACTGACACCGTCCAGGGAGACTCTGGTCAGACAGAGCATCTCTCAGCTTTTTGGGGCCTAGTAAAATGACCTCTGTTTTTTCTGGGTTTAGGAGGAGATAATTAATTGTCATCCAGGTCTTTATGTCTCTCACACAGGCGCTAAGTTTCTCAATGCGGTCATTCTGATCAGGTTTAATTGATAAATACAACTGTGTATCGTCTGCGTAACAGTGAAAATTAATGCCATGTTTTCTGATTCTGTTTCCTAAAGGCAGCATGTAAAGCATGAACAGAATGGGTCCAAGTACTGAGCCTTGTGGCACTCCATAGCTAACTTTACTGCACTGTGAGGAATGTTCATTTACACTGACAAACTGGTACCTATCAGATAAGTAGGATTTAACCCAGCAGAGGGCGGCTCCTCTGATCCCTATGTCACAGTCTAATCTCTGGAGTAAGATGCTGTGGTCAATGGTGTCAAAGGCTGCACTGAGATCTAACAGAACCAGGATTGAGACCAGTCCGTTGTCTGAACTTAATAACAAGTCATTTGTGACTCTGACTAATGCAGTTTCTGTGCTATGGTGGGGTCTAAACCCTGACTGAAAATCTTCAAATAAGCTATTGTCCTGTAGGTGGCGACATAACTGTTTAACTACAACTCTTTCTAGGATTTTTGAAATAAAAGGGAGATTTGATATTGGTCTATAGTTGGCTAAAATGTCAGGATCTAGACTGGGTTTTTTCAGAAGCGGTTTAATAACTGCATATTTAAAAGATTGTGGCACATAGCCTGTTTCTAAGGAGGTGTTTATTATGTTCAGTATAGGTTCATTAATTAGGGGGAGAGTTTCTTTAAAAAGTTTGGTAGGTATTGGGTCTAAAAGACAAGTTGAGGTTTTGGAGGACATAATGACTGATGTTATCTTAGCTTGGTCTACACCGATGAAACAGTCTAACGTTACAGATGGTTTTAAAGTGGCCTCCATTTTTACAGCTTTGGCTTGCTCTGAGCTGATCGTAGGGAGAATATTATTTAATTTGTCTCTAATACTTGTGATTTTGTCGTTAAAAAATTGAAGAAGGTTTTCACAGCTGAGAGTAACAGGGATACAGGGTTCTACTGAGCTGTGACTGGTGGTCAGCCTGGCTACAGTGCTGAACAGAAACCTAGGGTTGTTCCTATTTTCTTCTATTAAAGTTGAATAGTATCTGGTTTTGGCCTCACGCAGAGATTTTTTATAATTTAAAAGACTATATTTCCAGGCATTCAGAGACTGCTCTGAGCTGGAGTGACGCCATAGCCTTTCTAATTTACAGGTTGCTTGTTTAAGGGAACGTGTTTCAGCATTAAACCATGGTGCTACTCGATTCGGCCTAACAACCTTTTGTTTTAATGGAGCTACATTGTCTAGAGCTGTCTTTAAAGACTGCATGGCGCTGTCAACAAACCGATCACTTTTACTGGGACTTGAGCTATGGGAGCTGTTCTCAACAAACTCACTCAACATTGTACTAAATATTGGCTTTATTATGTGTTTAAACTTTGACACAGATTGATCAGTTAATGTTCTTCTAATCTGGGTTTTGTTCATTGGAACAGTAAAGTCTTTGAGTATAAACCGAAAGGTAATTAGAAAGTGATCTGAGAGTATGGGGTTATGAGGGAGGACAGTGAGCTCACTAATCTCTATACCATAGGTTAAAACAAGGTAGAAAGTCAGAGAACGCAATTAAAAATTCGGAATAGGGACCAGGAGGCCGGTAGATGATTATAAACATAACTGGTTTTTGTTTCTTACAGTTAGGGTGATTTATAGTTAGTATTAGGCTTTCAAAGGAATTATATGTGTGTTTAGATTTGGGGCTAATAAGTAAACTAGACTGTGATATTACTTATGAACATCAATGCTCTTAGAGATACTTTTGTAACCCTTTCCAGCTTTATACAAGTCAACAATTCTTCTGAGAGCTCTTTTGTGCGAGGCATGGTTCACATCAAGCAATGCTTCTTCAGAATGGCAAACTCAAAGCTAGGGTGTGTTTTTTATTGGGCAGTTTAATCCACTCGCCCAGTCTTCTCACATTGATTGGACTCCAGGTTGGCTGACACTTGACTCCAGTTAGCTCTTGAAGAGGTCATTAGCCTAGGGGTGCACTTACTTTTTCAACCCTGTACTGTGAATATTTAAATGAATATTCAATACACACATGGAAATATCTAATTTTTTTGCAGCATTAGTTTAAGCAGACTGTGTTTGTGACTTAGATGAAAATCAGATCACATTTTATGACCAAATCATGCAGAAAGAAAGTAATTCTAGAGGGTGCACTTACTTTTTCTTTCAACTGTACACACATACATACGTATGTATGTATGTATGTATGTATGTATGTGTGTGTGTGTGTGTGTGTGTGTGTGTATGTATGTATGTATGTGTGTATGTATGTATGTATGTATGTATGTATGTATGTATGTATGTGTGTATGTATGTACACTCAGGAGCCCCCTGGACCTTGTCAGGACACTTGGAAGCCCATCTGGACCTGTCGAGATAATAGGGATCCCCCTGGAGGTGCACTTGAGCCTGACAGAACCAGCCATGTTCTGAAGTGTGTGCCAGGACTGTCACAGCTCCTTGGGTCTGTGCCGGTCTCTGGGTCTGTCCCTGGGTCTGGCCTGGTCCCTGGTTGGCACCAGAGTGTATAAAAAGTATAAAGATACTGATCAGGCCTTTTGATTTCAGATGTTTAATTCTGGAGCTTTTGATTTGTGTAATCATTACAATTACCAAATGTCTTTGCCTTTATCATGTTGAATCCATCTGGCACATCAACACACAGAGTATAAACGCATTAGTCTAATCTAATCAGGAGTCACTGAGATGTTATCATGTGGAGGCCCGGCTCCTGAGGGCCCCACTCATCCCACAACTTCGAGAAGAACGGGAGTAGGCTATCAATACATCTGTGTATACATCTTCTTTTTTTTTTTTATGCACAGGAAGTGGCTTTAGGCCTGGTTTGTTCCAAAGTGGGAACAGTTCTGGTTTAGTCTAAAGGAATGAGAATTCTCAAGGGTCATGTGAGCTTTTATAAGTTCATATGCAGGGCTTGACATTAACACCATAGCCAACCGGCCAAATGTGGGTGAATTTTCATTTTGGCTAGTAACAATCTGACAAGCCACTTTGGACAGGATGATAGTCTACATATGTATTAGGATATCTGTTGGGTTTAGACCTGAATTTGTCAGAATGTCACAATACTTAAAACCTAAATGTCTCCCTATGTTGAAACATATAAAAACATTAATTAATACATGCAAAAAGATACAGTTTTTTCAAAGTAAACAGTTTTGTTTTTTTTTTACTATTTGATAAATTCATGTGCTAAGTGTTAAAAAAATAATAAAATAAAGTCAATTTTTGGCATGTTTCTACTTACGCTTATCATATACCAACACATACAGCTTAATATGTAAACAATAACTAAATTGTGTCTAGTAGAACTCCTAACTGGCTAGTAACTTGTCACAAAAGTGGCCAGTGGATAAAAAATTGTATGGCAAGCCCTGTGCACATCATATTTGAGATTAGTGGACTGCTGTGGTTCAGAGAGGGCTCAGAGGGCTCCACAGATCCTCTGCTGCCCCCTGCAGTCACAGGCCGTGACAGCCTCACATTTAGTGTAATACGGTAATAACAGTGTGTTAAATAGGCTATATATTTATTCCAGTGACTGGGTTAAGTTGAGGAGTAGCCTAGGCTCTATTTTTTATCTCCGGCCAAATACAAATGCAGTGGGGGAATGTAACGAAGTAAAAGTAGGCCTCCTTTCTTTACTTAAGTACAATTTTCATGTATCTGTACTTTACTTATGTAGATTTTACAAGAGGTACTTTAAATTTTACTTCACTATATTTACAGCAAGTATCTGTAGTTTTACTCCACTACATTTTTTACCTTTGTTTGAAGTACAAAGTATTTTGAGTTTTTTGTTTTAAATCATTTGTTTTTGCTGTGCACTCATTGTAAATACGTAATACCTTATCATAAAATATGCAGTAGTACTCCTTTAGACATTAACAACCATTAGACATTAAACATCAGAATAATAAAGACAGAAGACCTCAATTTACTTTTTTACTCACAATTACATTTAAAGTCAGTACTTTTATACTTTTTAAGTTTTAATGGGATACTTTTACTTGAGTAAATTTTCACTCCTTTATCTGTACTTTTACTTAAGTAAAGATGAGTACTTCCTTCACCACTATAGGCTACAAATGTAGATCGCATGGTAGATCGTGTACGGGTTATATTTTATTTTTGAAGTCACCACAGGAAGTAGACAAATGCGGAAGAAGAGGTAAACAAACCATGAGAGAAAAGAAAAATCGCGAACAGAAGGACAGATGAGCGCTAAAAGCAGCGCAGTGAGGTGAAGGAACAACACCGATGGAGCCGGACTCTTCCCCGGACTGGATGTCCCGTCTGCCGCGGCCGCTGCTCCAGGTGCCGCTGTGGGACTTAGCCATCCCCGGTAAGACAACACAGACACGATCCGAACCACCTGACCTACCTTAACCCGCAGACCACCCACACAGGACCTGGAAGTGTTACCAAATCTTAGGAAGTCAGTTCCGAGCAGCTCCCCTGACGCTGATGTCTGTGTTGAGCCTAGAAATATTCAGGATTCATTTATTTATGTTTCCTATTCGTATTAGTATTTTTTTTGTCAACACATTTTATTGAACATTCTACCTTTTACTAATAGTCATTAAGTTCAAGCTGAGGCCATAATCACAGTAAAGTACAGTAAAGTGGGGTTAAGTATTGCATGTAGCAAGAAAACAAACAAACATTCTCAGTAATCTACATTTAGTAACACCACACCTCAACCAAGCAGGCAAAAAAAACGAATAGAAAAAACAATAACAATAATAAAAAATAAATGTTCCAAAAAATTCCAAAAACAAACACTAAAAACATCATGAGCAGCTGCAGGATTATGGGTTAAAATGACCCATAAAATGCACACCTATGTTTTGCTATTAAATATTATATATAATTTTGTTTTGTTTTTTTAACTCTAATTAAAATGTATTTTTGTAGGTCAAGGTCAGCCAATGACCATACAGAAGAAAATACAATAATTTTTTACTTTAAAAAAAAAAAAACATTTGAATGCCATTTTCCGATCATAATCCCATTATATTTTTTGGACTGCAATGAAAGTCAAAATGTTGATTCAGGCCTTTTTTGTGTTAACGCAAAGGGCACAAGTTCATGTAACATACACACCCTACACATGCACACACACTTTCCCCACCACACAGACACATTCACTCACCCACTCACCCTCACATAAGTGCACCAGGACAAGGAATAGCAGTTAAGTGTGCATTTTTTGCTCCCCTGGAGAAGGATGCTAGTCTAGTTATTTTCTTTTGTTTGCTATTGGATGACTTTTGTTGCTGGTTGAGAATGCCCAGAAAATGTAAAAATGAACAACTGTGCTAAGTGTGCACATTATGCACACCCGGATACTGGAAGGTTAATCATCTGCTGATGGGAAGTCATGGTTTTGGTGCCTGGCTCTTCCACAGTAACAGTATCTTTTGTCGAGCAATGAGTGAGGTAAATGAAACAATATTTTTGTTTAAGTGACAATTTTAAGTTGGGCCCAGGTGTAGCAAATACTGCACTGAGAGGACCAGTACTCCTCCAGCCTTGGACACGACCAAAACATGTGTGAGATTACAAGGAGTCTGTGTACATTGATCACATATGTCTGTAGTGTTGGATATATCTGTACAAGTTTAGTTTTACATTAATGTGACCTGTGAACCACCTTAAATTGTAACAGTTGACATTTAGTTCTGACTCCCACTCAGTTTTAACTTTGACCAGAGCAGGGGGCCAAAAAAACATTTAAGAAGGATTATTAGGGGGAAAAAGAAGATGAATGCCTGAAGAGGGTGGGGAGGCAGTAAATGAGGAAGTGTTTGCTTTAAGGAAGTGACGGATTTGGAAATATCTTAAAAGGTCCGATTGTTGAAGTTTAAACTTAGTTCTTCAAAACTGGAAATGATTCCATTTGTATAAAAATCACCTATTGTTCCTAAACACTGTCTGTCCCAGATACAGTTTCACCACTGCTGTTTGACTTGCCCCGCCTCCACTTTCTAAATACATTCAACTAAAAACTGTGAGAGGTTTCAGCACCAGAGCCTCAACTAGAGCAGATGTTGAAATCCCACACAGAAAAACCACATTTGGACAAACTGTCCTGTCAGTCAGAGGATGTCCGTTTTGGAACAGCCTGCTGGTAAATATAAAAGAATGTCCCACATATCTCTCCTTTAGAAAGCAACTTAAACAGTTTTGTTTATATGTTTTATGTTTGTCATTGTACACTTTGTGTTGTTCTGTTTTACCTGTCCTAGAACCACAGATGAAAATTAGAAACTATGCTACAATCTGGCTCATTTACAGTCTACACATGGATATGATGTAGGGGTGTAACCAGGGGCGTAACATCGGGCAGTGCAGCCAGTGCAGCTGCACTGGGGCCCAGGTCATGAGGGGGCCCCGGTGAGAGTCTTAAATTATTGTAGTGGATTATTTTCATTCTGGGCTGTAAATTACACTGTGAGCATGAGTCATTTAAAAACAAGTGTATGAATAAACAATATTAAAATTGTATGATATGCATAATACCTTCACAAAATGTACTTAATACTTTAGTCATAAACAAAAATGTACATCTTATTTTTGTGGCACTGCCATGTTTGAATATATATATTTTTAACTATTAGCAGTCTTTTCTTCATAACTTAAGGGCCCATTCTGAAAACCTGCACTTGGCCCCTCATTACCACCTTACACTAGAGTGTAATGATACGTTTTTGCAACGATATGATATGTATTTATTAGAATTGTTTCGATATGATTCAAGAACAATATTGGCTAATTTGGAACAATACAATTCCTTCATACCAATCTGAATGAATACCTTCATATTGATAATCGATACATCTTTTTGACAAAAATCATAAAAGTTTACTCTCAAATGTAGCATTGCGGCCAGGGGTGATTATGACCAGCAGACAGAGAACAAAGAAAAGTTGAATATAACATTTTATTTCATTAAAAACAAAAAACTTTCAAAACATTCAAAAAGCTGTATCTGGTTTTATTTTAACATGCAAATTTCTAATATTGATATTTTCGATATTATCAATCGATATTCCCTGTATATTGACATACTCTTAGAAAACGATACAATTCGATAAAAGGTGATGTGTATTGATATAGTTGTGATGTGTATCATAACTGTAGGGAAAAAAATGGATACATCAATATAGCTACTGTACTGTTACACCCCTAATATGATTATTCATTAATGTGCACTGTCCCCGAAATTAAAAAAAATAGTGAATCTAGCACCAGTCTAGGCAGGTTGTTACAGACAGGAGTACTACTAGTGCTGCTAGTGAAGAAGAGTATCCCACTTGAGATGATGTTTAATTTGTTGCCAAATTTTTAAAGTAGCTTTGGCAATTAGGTTGTCTGTAAACTGTTTGTGTTTTAATTTACCTGGGTAACATATTAATGCTACATATTAATGCTGAGGAGCGATAAGAACCAGGCTCTAATTCACACCATTGTGTTCTGGGATACAAAGCCTAGTGCATAATTCTGTGCATGTGCGTGTCGTAGGTTAGGCAACCCCACTCCCCCCTCCACTCTAGACAGCTGCAGAAGGGTTTTTTGGAGCCTTGGGGGCTTGTTGCCCCAAATAAATGACAAAATGATACTAACATTACTAACATTAACATTGGTAAAAAAGAATTTAGGTAAAAATAGGGGTAGACACTGAAATAAGTACAAAAAGAATGAAAAAATATTCATCTATGCCCTCTCTGTGCCTCCTCCATGTCCCCTCTGTGCCTCCACTGTGCCTTCTCTATGCTCTCTCTTTACCCCCTCTATGCCTCCTCTATACCCCCTCTGAGCCCTCTTTCTGTACCGCCTCTGAGCCTCCTCTGTGCATCCTCCTCTTTGCCCCCTATATTGCCTCTCTGTGCCCCCTCTGTGCCCTCTTTATGCCCTCTTCTATGCCCCCCTGAGCCCCCCTGAAGCCCCTCTGTGCCCCTTCTATGCCCCCTCTGAGCCTCCTCTGTGCTCTGTGTTTCAGGGAGCCATGACAGCATGTCCTTCTGCCTGGACATGTGCTCTCCGGTGCTGAGGTCTGAACCCGCTCTGCTCCGGCTCCTGGACTCCCTCCTGCCCTGCTGCACGCGGCCCTGCATCTACGGCTGGTCCACCACACAGGTACTCAGTAAGGAGAAACAAAAATATGATCACATGTACACAGAACCTGTTTTTACAGTTCAGATTTAGACACTTACGAATGGTTTACAGGAAACAGTGGATTGGAATTTTAAAGAGGAACGAGGAAGACCAACGTTTCTCATCAGACTGTGGTTTACTGTGACGTTTATTGTACGCCATTAGTACAGTGTGTGCCTCTGGGGATGAGTCATGGGCATTATACACAGCCTGGCCAAAAAAAAAAGTCACCACTTGGATTTAACTAAGCAAATAGGTAAGGTTGAGCAACGTTATGTCTCCAAATAATGAGGTCAGCTGACTGCATATACTGAATGAACAGGTTATTCCAACAATGGATTTTTTTCTTCGCAGTGGTTGGACTCTCCCATCATCAATACAAGATCTTTGTAAAAAATGAATGCAACGCTAGATGGAAATCAATGATGTGACATTGCAGAAGCTTATCAAAATGATGCCACAGTGACTGCGTGCTATAATCAAAGCTAAAGGCGGTCCAACAAAATATTAGTGTGTGACTTTTTGGGCCGGGCAGTGTATATAGCATTCATTCTTTTGCAAATGTAAGGGTTAGTTCTTTCTTTTGACATGAAAACAAGAATAATATACTATCTGAGCACCAGGTCCAAACCCCAGATTATGTATTTGGCATTAACTTTTTGAAACTCGCTACATAACTAGTGCTGTGTGAAAAAACTAAGATGTTAATAAAAAGTATAAATTTTGATGAGTGGTTTCTTGGTATGACAAAAAGCCCAAGGTAGTACGCAGCACAAAAAAGGTTGGGAACCACTGATCTAGTATTTTAAGTATGGTACTATGAGAAAACAATATAGAGAGTACAGTTTGGTTTTATTGAAGGCATACTTTGATTTATGCAGTAAAGCCATAAATATTACATCATGAAAATATAATTTATTACTTTATAGTTTGTTCAAAGATAATTATTTAAGTATTAATATCACATTCACTCTTTACATCAGGGAGAATTTTGCGCAGCTTTTTCCATGAAACAATATAATTAACTTTGGTCCCAGCAGCGAACATAATATACTGAAATATACTGTAACTATACTACTACCACTGGTACCACACACCCCCTACTGTACTACTATGTATGTGTTATTGTAGCCAGTAGATGTCACACAGTCAGTAGTACTAGACAGTGAATTTTCTTGGGGGTTTTTTGACTCAGTTTTTTTATTTTATCTCTCTCCAGCCTTATAGTGTTTAGTGTTTTCTTGTTAAAATATCTCTAGGACATGAGGACAGGAGGGCAGTACATCTCTGTCCCTGCTGATGAAAGCGTGTCAACTTTTGTCTTTGCAGCAGTCGGTCCTGAGCGTCCAGTGTGAGTTTGGGATTCGCTTCTTAGACCTGAGGATCGCCAAGAAACCAGCAGGGGGCTCTAAACTCTTCTTCGCCCATGGAGTGTACACAGTTATCACTGTCAAGGTACAGAGGAGGGATATATATAGATGGGTAGAAGGATGCTGACGTTAGAGCTGCTAGGAAACAGGAGGCCTAGAGGAGGCCCAAAGAGGAGGTTTATGGATGTAATGAAAGAAGACATGAAGTTAGTTGGTGTGACAGAAGAGGATGCAGAAGATAGGGTTAGATGGAGCAAAGGATTAACAGTAGTGACCCCAGAAAGGGAGCAACCAAAAGAAAAAGAAGATACTTTTACATCATAACCTAGGCTGAACACAGAGCTAATGTTAATTTTTAGGATTCTAGCCGTTGCCTGCTTAACCTCTGGACTCTTGTTGTTGCAGGAGGCGCTGGAGGAGCTGGCTGTCTGGCTAGAGGCTCATCCCAAAGAGGTGCTCATTATCAGCTGCTCTCACTTTGAGTCTCTGACAGACCAGGACCACCGGGACCTGGTGCAGTTCATCCTCGACCGTTTTGGGCCCAAACTCTGCCCCCCACAGGTGACTGAAGTGACCTACAGGTCACCACACCATAGGCATGATGTATCTACATTCAGTAAAGGACTCATTCATTAAATTAATTCATTAAATGTATTGTCTGTTCAAAATACTTTACATTTCTAAACTTGTTTTTAGCTCACAATACAATGAGAAAAATCCAACTAGAGATGAAAACAATTCATTTATAATACTGTGTAGGTGAGGGAACAGATTTATTATAGAATTTCTTGACTCATGACTGTAGGTTGTAGGCTGAAGGTTGTAGATTGAGGACAGTAGGTTGTAGACTGTATTCTGTAGGTTGTAGGCTGTAGACCAACTGCACTGGGGCCCAGGAGTTTTAGGGGCCCATTAGAGTGGGCCCTTGTTTATCAATCAGTCCCTCTAGGATTATACGATGTCGTGATCACAACTATTAATGCAACTTCAAGCAAACCCCGCAAATTCAGCACGACCCTGCAACTTTGTACAAACTCCGCAACTTTTCTGTAACTTTGGCCAATTATCACTGAGGTTTTCTTTTAAAACTTAATTTTGCTGCACTTGCCGCTGTCTGTGGGCTGTCCCCTGTTCCGAGCAGACAGTTCCTCTCTCTCTCAGCAACAGTGCACCGGTAATGCGCGCCGCAGGTCTTGTTGAGCCACAGACAAAGTGGCGTGGAGATGCGATGTGGAGGTGCGGCGCACTCATAAACAGAGCGGCAAAGAGTTGTGACACGGAGGCGCAGCGCGGCACAGAGGTGCGGTGCTGAGGTCGGGCACACTCATAAACAGAGTGCCGCAGAGGTGGAGCGCAGAGGGCTTACTCACAGAGTGACATGGAGGAGCAGCGTGGAGCTGCAGTGCGGAGGTCGAGCGCACATGAGGTTGCAGGAGCTCAGCAGCAGCAGCGGTGTGGATGGGACTGAAGGAGGAGACGAATGCGGTACTTTCTAGTTTTTTCTGGTGTCACTCTGAAAAGCGGTCTGCGTTGCCATGGTGATATAGTCACCTAAAAAGTTGAATGGGCAGCGTATTTAGACAACAATGAAGTTTGAGGTTATTGTTCTTTAAACGTTAATGTTGCAGGCTAATAACCTTCCTGAAAACCTACAGCACAGCAAACTTCCTCTGTTTTTTAATGACTGGATGTTCTACAGCACACAACAGGAATCACCAGAGAAGATCTGAGAGAATCAGAAACAGAAACAGAATCAGGGGCAGTGTAATAGCCCCCAAAAATAGCCTAATGACGTGTTCTTTTTCTAATCAATAAAGACTCCAATCAGCTTTTTTTAGCTTTTTGTCTTTTTATTCGCATAAGCCAAATTAAACAGAGCTCTGGGTTGGATCTGTCCCTACCGCCTACGTCTTACTCAGGGCTTACGCTGGGCATCCAACAACGACCGTCCCTATCACACTGAATATATACCCAGGCTCAACTTCATACCACCCACTCCAGATATGGGCATAGTCCAGGATCTGAACCAGTTCTCAGGCAAAGCAGTGCGAGTTGTAAAGGAGGGGTTGTTATCGTTTCTGCTCTCCCCTGAAGGCCGCATCGCCCGCACAGATTGTTCCCTTGCACTTGTTGTGGCGTCTTGAGTTCTGGGTCAGATCCTGGTCACATGATTAGATACATTTCATTATATTTCATTATATTTCATTATATATTTGATCATGTTAAAATCACATACAACATTCCCCCTTTTGATCTCCAATCGGAGATCAACAAAATTTAAGCTGCAAAGCAAATAATGAAAAAAACACGTATCTTCCTTTTTTTTTTTTTACACATTAGCAAGCTTATTCAACCAAATGACCGTGCTCTGCAGATCCACGTGCAGGGGCTCGTACCACGTCCCCTGGTGTTTAAAACCCTCTTTATTAATCAGCGGTCATCAACTCCAGCAATTGCACAGTACGAGTAATAAAGGTTAGGAAAGAAATTGCAGTTCCAGTTATTGCAGGAGTGATACAGGTCACAGCAGATCTGAGTACTTTTGCTCGAATCTACAAGCATCAATAACCATGTCCTGGCTCAGGTGCACTAAGACACAACATGCTTTGGCCTTGCAGCTGTTACGCTGCTGTTGTCCTTGTACCGCAGTAAGCTCAGATAATAATAAACTAACGGGATAACACAGAAATTAATAAATTTCCACTACGTTCCCCCCTTTTGATTATAATAAAACCCTGTTTATAATAATCAATAAATAAAGTTAATGACAGCAGCATGTATGGCTCTTTCACGAAGCCCATTTACAATGCGCCTGGCCCCTCTCTGGGCCAGGTCTTGCTTAGATGTCAGAGTCTTTTTGTTAAATGCGCAAGATGAGTCTGGTTGTTGTTCTTCAGTTGCAGTAACAACCTGTGAGGTGTGTGCTCTGCTCGTTGTGAGATGTGTGTGTATTGTGAATTCACCGGAGCGAACACAGGCGGCGCTAGGCTCACACCTGTGTCCGTGCAGGTCAACGCAGCCTGACTGTTGTGAGTCAGTGAGTGCTGTGATCCTCTTGGTCAGTGTTGATGTCCTCAACGTCCAGAGAGGAAGGTTGTTGTTTGTCTCCGACTGATGAGATGTTGTCCCCTGGCTCAGGAACCTTTTGAAGCGGCTGGCATTGATCCAAGTGGGAGCTGTAGAAGCCGGAGATGGAGCAGAGGTTGTTGTGGAGAGTTGAGGCCCTTCTTAAAGGAGCCAGCGTTGTCCAGGTGGTTCAGTTGGTCAGCTGTGATGTTTCCAGTACAGGCAGAGCTTTGGGCCCTGCCTGTTTTCCCTCAGCACTCTCCCATTGTGTTATCTACTTTTCCAGAGTGGAGGTAGGAGCAGTGATACCTCACAGCATTCATTTAGGAAACATGTTTTTGGTAAACGTATTATCTGGGACCTGCTGAGAGAAAATAGAGGAACACGTTGCACACAAAACAATGCCATCCCCCTTTTTTTTTTGGGGGGGGGGGGTGGTCTCGTGTCTGGACCATGATCTCTGATTTCAATTCTCTCATGGATTTTTTAGTAAAGTTGTAATTTGGCAAAATAAGTTAGACTCACATAGATAGCACATAAAAGCATCAAATATGATAAGGCAATCTGAAATAATTTACCAAAGGTGTTATAGTTACCACATCCATGTATTTTCCTTGGATTTTCCTTAGTTCCTTGAATGATACACACTTTTCTGAAGTGTGCTTGTTCCATATTTCATATTGTTCCATATGGGTTTATATCAGCTCAGTCTTTTGGTCCATTTGTATTGCTTTTAGGTGATAGTTCAGTCTGTGGAGGGAAATATCAACATATACACACAACAACTCTTCTCCTAGAGTTGTTTTCAGTGGGTTCAGGTCCATATGGATCCAGTTTGTTGGATCCTTATTATCTTTATTAAGCACCTGTTAAAACCTGTTAATTTCAGAAATATGAACATTTTGGATCATAATAACACAAAGAGTGATTAGAGTTCACATATTCACATTCACCCAGACATTCACACAGAAAGTGTTATTAAACCTGGTCAAGTCCACATCAGAGTTTAGTCAGTCCCAAAAATGTATTTTACCATTCCCCTTTTCATTTTTGTGCACAATTTTTTAAGAATGACGTCATGTTAACTCAAACATTTTGTTGCATTATTGCTGAGGCCAGGAAGTCTCCTGTCTGTGATCACATGGCCCCATAAGGTCACCACTGTTTCAGATGAGCAGAGTTTCTAATTCTTGTTGCAACAAGTTCAATAGACCTTTGAAATAAAACAGAAAATGCTTCCTAAATTAGTTATTTTAAACTTACAGAAATACACAGAGCTCTCAGTAAATGCAGATTCCTTACCCCAGCTGCAGGTGTTGTGTGTGTGCTTTTACCTGCATTATGAGCTGTGGACAAGATTTCTGTACATAACCTGTCAACCCTTTTGTGTACCACTGTTGCTTGAGTGCTGTTAACATCCCCCCTTTTTGACACATGGACCATCCCATGTGTCAATTTGGCCTGATTTTTTTTCTAAAAATTGTTATGAAGGCAAGGCTGGGATTTAGGCCTCTACTAAATCATCATGTTGGGTTGGTATGCAGACAAGGAGGGGCGTAGCTTGTAAATTAACCAGTCTTGCCATTATTGTTACCAACGACAAGACATTGACATGACAGGACATTGGACAAACAGACAAAGACAAAGAACAGAGACACAAACAACAAACAAACTCAGAGTAGCACTAGTATTAAAAAATAAAAAAATAAAATAAAACATAACAAAACATCTTCGAACATTGCTGTCCCATCTAAAAAGAGCAAGCTAAACCCTCTCAGTCTAACGTGTTTCTACTCCCATCATACAGGTTATCCGTTGTAACCTGGGGCTTTTGACCTTCTCCCACGTCTGACTACATAACCGCAAATGGCAACACTTAATGCCATGGTGATATAGTTATACAAAAAAAAAAAAAAATACTGGAGAATTTTCACAAAGCACTATTACTCCTGCCTCCCTTAGAGCATTAAAACTGGAGTAATGCCAACAATAACTTCTTGTTTTAAGGGGTACTGGTGTTGGCATGGCCTATAAGTAGATTTAGGGGTGATCACCACTGGTTCACAATCTTTATCAAACCAACATCATATTTTACTTTTTGCCCACAGGTCCTGTGAAACTGCTTTTAAAGCAGGGACGGCTGCAGCCTCAGAGTCAGAGAGAAAGAGGAGGAGGAGGTGCTGTTTTGATAAGCGTCATGTTTATCTGACACCAGAGACACAGAGCAGTCTGAGTGTAACACAGAGGTGAAAGCATTCTGTTTGCTTCAGCACAGAAGAGAATGAGACCCAGGGTCAGAGGTGGGGGCCCAGTCTGTGACTCGTGTGATGTGCAGTGCAGGTCATCCTCATGCATATAAGTAGTACCCTCAGGAGACACCTGGTTTGTGCCATTTTGATTAGGTCTGTAGTAATTGGAGTTGGTGTCAATTGCCATTGCTATAAATATAAAGGAGTCCCAGTTCCCAACCTGACTCCTGTGAATATGTTGTTATTGGCCAAATAATCAATTGTTACAACCTGAGGACCTTCTGGTGTGGAGATAAGGCAAATGCCTAATCTGCACATCAGATCTCAACGCAGAAAATTAACTGGACATAATGTGGAAAAATGGAAAAGAGCTTAAAAGTTTTGCCTGCAGGGTCTAAGCATGAAAGTGGAGACATATTGCTCTCGCACAGTGTCACCAGAGGCACTGACAGAGTAAAACATAACAACCACTCATTTTGGGAGATTTCTTTAAGACTAGCCTTTTGACCACAAAATTAGTGGCCCCTGAATCAACAAGAAACATATATATTTTTTTTCCATTCAGTTCAATGGTATATCCTCGTAAGGCTGTATTTGTCAATGAGACCAGACTTGCATAAGTTGTAGCTGCTGGCTTAGTCTTATTCTCCAAATAAGTGTCTGCTTGTGAAATCAATGTGTGTGTGTTAGCAGTAAGCAGTTCTTCATTGCAGAGCTACAGATGTGAATGTGTGTGTGTTGTGGGTGCAGTACCTTCCTCTGGGTGACGTCTCCTCGGTGCGTCTCTCACCGGGCCCGTCCTCGCTGCCCAGTCAGTCTGACCCCTGGGGAGCACTCAGGCGAGGTCCTTCACTGTATCTTTGTGGACCTCCCGCATCCAGTGTCCAACTTATACAATCTCAAGTTCAGTGTCCAAACTGTCCTCAAGTGTACCATACGTTGTCTTGGCCTCTATTTTGTCCTTGGTGGACCCTCTGTCCTCTGTTCCAGTGACCACGACCCTTGCCTCGGCCACGTCCTTGTCCCAGGCATCTGCTCTCTGCATCCAGCTGCATGGTCAGAGCAGCTGTGTGTAAGTCCTTGGTGATGCTGTAATTGTCCATTTCCTCACACTGGCAACTTGGACCATTGGACATTGTGAGGAGGAGCCCAGTTCACAGAGTGCAGCTTTAAGACCCGACAGAAACTTGCTTTCTTACGTGATGGGTGCTACAGTCAGTTCAACTCATGTTTAAACTGGTGGACTGGGCTTCCTGTTCTTCTTGTTCTGAGTCCGATGACTTGGGTGGCTGCAGATGGAGCTGTAGCTTGGCCTGATGGTGTAGGTGGATCGTGTCGGCTTTTGGTCTCACTGGCAGGTCACTGGAGGAATCTGGCTCGACCTCGGCTGTTATCTCTGGGGCCGCTCAGGCTGCTGCTGTTGTTGCTGGGGACTGACAGTGAGCAGGAGTCCAGGTCCAGGTGGAGTCCCACCGTGGAGAGGTCTGGAAAAACAGAGGAAACACAAGCAGCAGTATCTGATCTTTTTTTTTTTTTTTTTACATGTTATTCACATTTCAAAACAATTTTGTGTTCTTGTACTTTCTCTAAATCAGTTTTCTTTTGCTTTTTATTCTTCCGCTTGTTATCAAAATTGTTTTCAATTTTTTGAATTACAAGAAAACATTTTAAATATTCTGTATAGTGTATCCTCTTTCAAGCATCAGTTGAAGAAGTAAGAAAAATGAGATTACAGTGACACAAAGACCTACTATAACCTACAAAGATTGACTTTTAGCTTGACACTCACTCAACTCTTTGTCAGACTCACCCTCCATTGTTGCGGTCCTCTCCACACACACTGACCACAATTTAGTTTAGCCAATAGCAGAAATTTGAATAAACAGGTTTTCTGCTCACCTTTTAGTAGAGGCCGCCCGGGTCAGTGGGAGGAGAAGTTCGCTGCAATGACGATGGTTGACTGGCGCCTCTTTTTTCCCGTGGACTTCTGGCCACGACTTTAGTACTTTCAAATTATGCGAACTTCTGGCCGCGGTGTAGGCTTCAGGCTACTTTTAGCGTCTAAACTGGTGTGGACTTCTGGCCACAATATTAGTAGTCAATTATGCGAACTTCTGGCCGCGGTGTAGGCTTCAGGCTACTTTTAGTGTCCAATAGAACAGGCTTCAGGCTGTTCGGAGTAGGCTTCTGGCTACTCTCTATTCTTTCCTCGTGAACTTCTGGCCACGGTATTCATATTCCATCTTTTCAAACTTCCGGCCGTAACTTTAACAGTCCAATTGTGCGAACTTCTGGCCGCGGTGTAGACTTCAGGCTACTTTTATTGTCCAATAGAACAGACTTCAGGCTGTCCTCGGCCGCATCTTTTAGTGATCCGATTGTGCGAACTTCTGGCCGCGATGTAGACTTCAGGCTACTTTTGGTGTCGAATAGAACAGGCTTCAGGCTGTTCTGAGTACTCTTTTTACGCCGGCGGTTGAGGTGACTTCAGGCCTCCAGGGCTCTAACCCTGTTTTCTTGTTGACCTCATCACGTCGTTGGTCACCATAATGACGTGTTCTTTTTCTAATCAATAAAGACTCCAATCAGCTTTTTTTAGCTTTTTGTCTTTTTATTCGCATAAGCCAAATTAAACAGAGCTCTGGGTTGGATCTGTCCCTACCGCCTACATCTTACTCAGGGCTTACGCTGGGCATCCAACAACGACCGTCCCTATCACACTGAATATATACCCAGGCTCAACTTCATACCACCCACTCCAGATATGGGCATAGTCCAGGATCTGAACCAGTTCTCAGGCAAAGCAGTGCGAGTTGTAAAGGAGGGGTTGTTATCGTTTCTGCTCTCCCCTGAAGGCCGCATCGCCCGCACAGATTGTTCCCTTGCACTTGTTGTGGCGTCTTGAGTTCTGGGTCAGATCCTGGTCACATGATTAGATACATTTCATTATATTTCATTATATTTCATTATATATTTGATCATGTTAAAATCACATACAACACTAATAACACAGCAATATCTTTTAAAAAAGTATACGTTTGGCCTGTTCAAATACATGTTTAAAAACAGATTTTGTTAGTTTTTATAATTCTATCTAATAAAAAAAACTCAAGTACTCAATATTGTATTTTTATCACCTCTGGTATTTTTTACTTGTGAATTATAGACAAAAAAAATCTCAACTTTTAGTGCAACTTAAAAAAAATACATTTCTGCCAAATAAGGCATTTTAGCCTGCAATAATCACAAAAATTGCCGGTGAAATCCTGGAGGGACTGATCTATGGTCAAGTCTGTGTTTAAAATATTCATAATAATTAGGAGCAGCACATGTTACAGAGGTGAATTGTTAACATTATTTCAATTTTAAATCCTGTAAAATTTGTAAACTCAAACGAAAAGAACAAAACACAAATTGTAATAAAAAACTAAACTAGTTTAACAAAACTGTCACTAAATATTCATGAATAAGCTGCTGTTTTTGTATCAAACTCCAGTAAAACAGTGACATTTTATAAATTAAAAAGCTTAATGCATCAACCTGAAGTACTGAATGTGTTTCATAACTTTAGGGCCCATTCTGAAATCCTGCACTGGGACCCCACACTACCAGGTTATGCCACTGCTGTAGACTGAAAGATGTAGGCTAAAGGTTGTAGACTGAAGGCTGACTCTTGATCTTGACCTCTGTTCCTGTTTCTTGATGCAGGAGCGGCCGACTCTGAGCTCCTGCTGGCTGCAGGGCCAGCAGCTCCTTGTGTCCTATGAGGAGGAGCAGATGGTGAAGGAGTATCCCCAGCTCTGGCCTTCCATACCATACTGGTAACAAACAACATATACCACTGAATACCAGTGAATATCACTGAATATCACTGACACAAGAACCATTTAACAGAGGAGAAGAAGAAGGCATGCGACATTTTAAATACTTTAAGGGAGAAAAAAGCAACATTTTGACCTAACCTTTTGAAGTTCTAAAAACATAAACACATAGACACAAAAGATAAAGCACTTATTCTGTTGAAACGTCACGTCTTTTTTGGTTGCAGCTTTTTGTGCCATTTTCAAGTCGAGTAGGACAGCAGTTATATGCACTAACTGTATGTCCTTTTGGCTCTGACTGAATCCCATGTTCAGATGCTTTTTTATCTTCTAAAATTATATTTAGTTTATTTATTTTTTATTTAATTTTTGCTTAGTTTATTCAGTCATTAAAGGTAAACAAGAAACAAATGTTCCATTATGCTGAAGTTGAGATTTATTGTTCCTAACCCAATTAACATTTAAGTAGAAAGTTCCAAGTAAACCTGGCTATATTTCATATTTCAAAACAATAAGACAGGTAAAAAAAAAACACAAAGAAAAAACACAATAATTTATATTCTAAGGGCAAAGAAAAGTATTTTTACTATTATTACTGTCTCGTTACTTTAGGCATTATCATTCTAACTAGCTCTTCAATGACTACCGTATTTTCTGGACTATAAGTTGCACTTTTTTCCATCGTCTGGCTAGGAGTGCAACGTATACTCAGGTGAGACTTATATATTAAAATATTTCAGGTGTTGGTTAGAGGGCACTCTAGGCTTGTGTACCAGCATCTGCTGCACCTGTACCACTGACAATTTAAAATGTAAACATTACCACTAACAACTTAGGCTATAAAGACAACTGAGAAAGAGCGGAATAATTGGAAATGGAACTGATGCTGAGTCTGACGACAGCCACGCAGTATAGTGCAGTGCGACTTATATATGTTTTTTTCTTCTTCATTATGCATTTTTTGGCTAGTGCGACTTATACTCTGGAGTGACTTATAGTCCGGAAAATACAGTAATTGCATCATTAAGATAACTTTTTATGTTGTAATAGATAAGACTACATTATTATACCGATGCTCTATATTTTCCTACAATATTAGATTTGTAAATCTTTTTAAATGTACTAAGTGAAGTACATTCTTTTAGTCCATTGTCCAGAACAGAGATACATCTACTTTTTTTGTTATTTCTTGCTTTATTTCTTTTTAAAATGCCTGTTCCTCTGAGCATGATCATGTAATTTTAGGGTATTTAATTTTATAAAAAGGGGATTTTTTGGTGCATAGTGATCTACTTGGTTGACAATTCGCATTGCTTTTTTTTTTGAGTAAAAAGATAGGTTGGATATTTGATTTATAATTATTCCCAGGGGCGGCAGTAGCTCAGTTGGTAGAGCCACTTGTCCAATAACCAGGTTGGCGGTTCAAACCCCACTCCCACTGTTGCATACTGTCGTTGTGTCCTTGGGCTAGACACTTAACCCACCTTGCCTCTGGTGTCTGCGCACAGTGGTGTATGAATGGGTGAATGGTTCCTTGAGGTAAAGCACTTTGAGTACCCATGAAGGTAGAAAAGTGCTATATAAATGTGACCATTTCCACACAATAATATAAAGATATCATTATAATCTCTGTGGCACTGAAAGAGCTTTTATTTGATATATGTATACATTTTTACACCTCAAAGTGAACTGATCAGCCATGTTTGATGTCATGTGACCTGTCCCCAGGTACGCCGACAGTTCAGACCCTAAGAAGGTCGTTCAATATCTAGAGGACCACCTGAGAGAGGGGAGACCAGGTAGTTCACAGTTTACATGAGATCACTCTGTTTAGATAAATATTGTGCATCTTTTCTTGATGATGTGAAAATGTCATATTCAGTTTTCCTTGTCTTCCAGCGGAGTTCTTCGTGTGTGGGCTGAACCTGACTGAGGACCTGACCTACATCCTGCTGCACCCACTGCAGAACCTGCGCAGAATGACGCTGGGGGGACTGTCCCCGCTGCTGCGCTGGACCAGTCAGCAGCGGCCGGGGCTTCAGACGGGCGGGGTCAACATCTTTTGCTCTGATTTTGTTGGCCTCAGTCAGTTCTGTTCCATCGTGATTGGCCTTAATTACAAAGGACTGGATTTAAACACAGCTGGGACAGAGACGAAGAACGAAGCACTTTACACTTTTAAATGAAAATTGTGCAATAGGACCACATTTAACTCTGAAGACTTATCTTTATACATTTAATGCTGTATGAGCTGGTTTGAATGCTCACATTTTTTACGATGCTACAATATTGTGATAAAGAGCAGCTCACTAAAGTGAGTCTATTATGATCACAGATTACTCTGTAAAGGACTTGATCCGGCTCATATTCTGAACTATACTCTATTATGTAATGTTATTAGTATTTGTGTGTATTTAATGTCAGCCTTATAAGAACAATGAGACAGTGAGGGGCCAATTCCACAGTGAGGGCCTGACTCCAGAGTGACTCTAGAGTGAGGGGCCCGACTCCAAAGTTAATTCAGTCCATTTGATTGAAAGTTGATTGGTTAAATACTCTGTGTGGAAATACAAGGGGGTCACTTTAAACATATCCCTAATCCTAGTTGGTTGGGAGCATAGCCACAGTGTTTAATCATGGATGTATAATAAGACCTGGATGGGGCTCCGCCTCCTCTCCCCTGATGCCAATTTGATTGGTGGCTGCTCCATGGAACTGCAGCGGAAAAATCCAATGCAGCCCAGAAAGCATTTTTCCCATAGAGCGCAATGTAAAAAGAAACGCCTGGTGTTCTGCTGACAGGGCACCTACAGCTGAGAAAATGGTCAGATTTTTTATTATCTATTTCGACACCATGGACTTATTTCCCCTTAAAAATCTTTAATTTGGCTAACAAATAACTTTCAATGGTGTGTGACATCACCGCTCTAGCCCGCCATCGCGTCTATTGGTCAGAACCAATCATACGGTACACGAAGCAAGACCCCGCATGCTCAAGGGCCGCAGTGCACCTGCTCTATGGGCCACACAACAATTAAATAACTACCGGTAATAAATTAAAAACTTTTTTGGCATCACACGCCAATGAGCATGGCCATTGAAAACAGTGACGATCATAACGTCATTCTCTATGCAGGTCTAATAATACATCCATGTGTTTAACCCAACAGAGCAAGTGTGTACCACAATTTGTTTTCCTTTGTCTTTTTGCTATTGTACTCTTATTGGGGCCATGCATTTGCCACATCCCACACAGAACCATAAACTTCACACCATCAGCTGAGAGGTCATTTCCACAGGTTTATTGACTGCAGCAGTTCAGTGTTTGCATACAAGGACAACACCATGGTACAGGCTTATACAGGCTTCACTGCAGAGGTGTGGCTCTGGCACTCGTGTTCCCTGGCTGTGGCGCATTCACTAAGTTCATGTAAAATTCCAGTAAAAAAAAAGACAAAAATCATTTTCAGATATAATCTTTGTAACAGTGCATAGGTCTCGTGGCTTAATCCTTTTTTATGTGTCTCTGGCCCTTGAAATTAAACATTACATTTATACTGTAGTGTTTCTAGCTATTTCTGTGAAAGCACTCATACAACATTAAACATTAAAGGCACAGTTTAAAATAAATATGCTGAAGCTTCTCCTGTGGCCTGAGCAGGAAGGTCCCGACACTTATTCCTGATCTTTTCCAGTCTCCCTCAGATACAGGAAGCTAGTGTGACATTTGTTAGCATTAGCATTAGCCTTTATAGTTCCATTCTGAGTCTGTGACCGATTCAGTTCTTGATTATGATATGTGGAAAACTAGTGGAAAACTCCATTTGAATGTCATGGACATGTGGAACAGGTAAATATGGCTTTTAAAGGCTGATTTTACCAGAACTTCAGACATGGCAAGGATCACAAAAATTAATACACACAAGTAACTATAGGTAAAAAAAACAAGTCATATTTACATAGCACCTCATCCTGTGCAGATGCAGACTGCTCAAGGCCTTGTGGTAAACTTAATTATCAACTAATATTTAGAATTATACTTATTACACATTGTATATTGCGTCACAAAGCCACGCTTTGTGCCCGAGAGTTTTCAGTGGTTAGAATGGTGCAATGTAGTGTTCTAGTTTATGATCAAAACAAGTCCAAATTTTATGCAGGAAATGAATGAGGTCATTTTATATTTATGCTGTAGTTAGATACTGTGAGCTTTTGAGCACAATGCATGACCTAAAGCTGCCCTATTCTGCATTTGTACAAAGGATATCATTTTTGCATTCATACATTTTCATGTATACAGGAAGCTTCTAGAATATGTTTTTCTTCTTCTTCTGCAGCCTGATTGAAATGTATGGAGCTCAACAGTGACCAGCCTCCCCACAGTTCCAGAAGTAAACATTCCGATTAATTTTCCCCATTGAATTTTCAAAAAATCTGTATATTAAAATGGAGGTTCGAGTGAGGCGAATCAGTTCTCATGATCATAAAATGATTCCTTTCAGTATGAATACATGTCTGAAACTTACAAATGCATTTTGCTGATAATCTTTATGAAAGAAGTTAATCGTGTTATTGTCACCACAGAGCTGATTAGCCCATCAAGCTTTTAAACTCTTAATATATGCATTTTTCTAAAAGTCAATGGGGAAAATAAATGGGAAATTTACTGGAAGCGGGGGTGGGCGGTCAATGTTCAGCTCCGTTAGAGCCTGTTCATTAAGGCCCCTCTCCCCAGCCTGAGGGCTGTGATTGGTCACTGGGACCTCCGTGTTCATCTGAGTGCATTCAGACCTGGACCAGTGTCGTACAGGTAGATTCTGTGAGACTCCCGTGGAGCATTTATATGAACAGATGAGATCAGATTAAAGTCAAAGTAAAAAGCAGGACATGAGAGAAGATGGGAGCTCAGGAGCCTCCGGGGCCTCAGGTGGGCCCGGTCAGCGGCTAGGATGGTAGCTGTTCTCAATGCACAGGACAATGAGTGAGCTGGAGCAGCTGCTGGAGGTCTGCTGCAGCAGAAGGCCACTCTGCAGATCTGAGGCCACCCCAGTCAGCGTCTGTTCACCCACACGCCACGTCTCACAGTAACTGTCCATGTGCCGCTGTCCCTCTGCTGTCGAGCCGTGCCACACCAGCTTCTGTGGCCTGCAACACAAAACACAGGACTAGAACTTGTTTTTTTTTTTGTTTTTTAGATATTTTTAATAATTTTTAATAACAAGAACATCGTTGCTGATACAAAGCCAAGACCCATATGCCGTGGAAAGCTCCTGAAAAATGTGACCACAATTATATTTTTCTAAGGTTAATCTTTCTAGTGGTAAAAAGAGTGAGATTTGATCCAGAAATAATTCAAAAGTAGGAGGAAAATCATCTTTCCAAAAATAGAAGTATACATTTCTTTGCAAAGTACGTAATTGTGATTAATAATTACAATTTTTCTATCCAACTGATCATATCATTTAACAAATATAAATTGGGACTTGTCTCAAATACTTTTTCTAAGGTTCATTGTGTGAAGGAATGAATTGCATTCCAAAAGGCATTCAAAATATCACATTCCCAGAACATATGCATGAAATCATCCATCATTTTACATCGCCGACATTTTGCTGATACATCCTTAGAAATTTTGTTCATTTTTATTGGTGTAAGATATGAGATTTATGGATAAATTTGAAATTGGCTTCCTTAATTTTAGTAAATGGAAAATGTATTCTTTCACATTTGTTTAACCAAGTGTTTTCTTCGAGGGTTGTCCCCAACTCCTTCTCCCATGTCTTTGTTAATATTTGGAAAGATGATTGATCTTCTTTAGATAAAATATTATAAAATTCGCTGATCTTACTCTGAATTGTCAGAAATAGAGGATTGGTTAACAACCTCAGATACAATTAAGGGTAAGTATTTAAAAAAGTCTTTATTATATATATTAATATTATATTCTGATCTTAAATCAATAAATGATTTTAGTTGCATGTTTAGATTAAATAAATCTTTAAATTGCTTTATACCAGAGTTTGTCCATTCACTTATATTGATCAGTGTTGGGTGAGTATTCATGTCTGGGTTTAAATTGATGGGAGAATAAATAGAAATACACGAAGTAATGCCGCATTTTTTTCCTGCACTCTTTCCAAGTTTGCAGAGTGTTAAAGACAGTAAAACATTTATGTATGTTATTTTTAAAATGATTTATAAATATAAAAGAGGCCAAAGACAGAGGTTCGAACATTTGAGCTTCTAATTGTACCCATTGGGACTCCTGTCTCCCTATTACCCATGATGCCAAATTTTGTAATTGAGCAGCCCAAAAGTAGTATTGGAAGTTAGAGAGACCTAGACCTCCCATAGATTCAGGCTTCATTAAAGTCATTAGGCTAATCCTTGGTTTTTTATTACTCCAAATAAATTTTGAGATACATCTATTTAAACATTTAAAAAATTCCAACGATAGAGAGCATGGCAGCATCTGAAAGAGAAAAATAAATTGTGGGAGAATATTCATTTTAATTGCATTTATCTGTCCTAAAAGAGATATTGATAGTGTGGAATCTGAATTTATCTTATCTATTGGGGGGTGTCCAATGGAAGGGACAGGATGCAAAAAAATTTTTCCGTTGGCATCATGCAAGAGAACGGCATTAGATTTATTAAAATTTATTTTGTAACCAGAGTAGCCTCCAAATTCGGATCCAGAGAACTCAATATATATCTCCAATTCTGTAAATGGAGAATTTAAAAACTGTCGGCCCTGATCAGATACTTCAGGTAGATTAATATTTTTGAGATAGTTATCTAATTCTTCCTGTGAATGTCTAACATGTGAATTGTAAAGGTCCTTCTAGAATTCAAAAAATGTCTGATTTTTTTCTTTTGGGTGATTAGTTATCTTATTTTCTTCATTTTTAATTGCTTTAATCATTCTTTGAGTTTGTTCTTTCTTTAATTGGTGAGCTAATAATTTACTTTCCAAATTCATATTCCTTTTGTCTAATATAGTTCATTTTCTGTATAATTTCCTTTGAAATATGAAGATTTAACTCGGCTCTGGTAATGGTTAATAATCTCCAGTTATCCTGAAGTGTTTCAAATCTTATTACTTCTCTCTCCAAATCTTTTCTTTGTATACGTTTCTCGTGATTTTTAAATGAAGCATATGAGATAATAAGCCCTCTTAACATAGCTTTTGCTGCTTCCCAGACAATATTAGGATCTAATGAAGAGTCATGGTTTTCTTTAATATAGTTTATATATTTATAGTTTATAGTTATCCACACACACATTTTGGCTTTGAATTTGTTATCTTTGAGTAAAGTGGGATTAAATTTCCATCGTTTAGAGATAAAGTTTTCATGATCAAGATGGATTGTTAATAGAATTCTAGAATGATCAGAGAGGATAATTGGATTTACTATACACTTACCAATCAGATTATTTTTTTGTTCCTTCCAGATATATGCATATAATTGGGAATAAGAATTATGGACATTTGAGAAAAAAGTATAGTCCTTAACATCTGGAATTAGCTCCCGCCATACATCGGTCAGACCACATTCAGTACACAACCCTTTCAGGATCTTAGTAGATTTAGGAACTTTCAAATTTTTTGCCTTATTAGATTTGTCTCTCGGACACATTGTTAGATTGAAGTCTCCCCCTAAGATACCCAGCTACAGATACCCTTTACAGTTTTCACTGAACAGTAGCACCATGTCCAATATGAATGAGGGCTCATCTATATTGGGAGCATAAACATTTAAAAGAGTAATTTATTTACCAAAATGCTTGTCCCTCTACTATGTGATTTATATGAGGAGAAGAAGACCTGACCTACCCAGTCCTTTTTTAACTTAGTATGTTCACTGTCAGAAAGGTAGGTTTCTTGTAAAAGAAAAACACATCTGCTTTGTCTCTCTTAATCACTAATAATATTTTCTCCCTTTTGATAGAATTGCCTAGACCTGTAATGTTCCATGAAATAATGTTCATATCAAACACGGTATCCACTATTCAACAAAAAAAAAAAAGTGGTTTTTAATATATACCTCTGAGTGGAAATAGCAATGTTGTTGTTTTTCTTAAAGAATGTTACCCAAATGAAACCAACAAAATAAACAGAAACAATTATTTTTTAATAAACAAAACCTCCTATTTTCCAAGTCATTCGTCAAGTTTTCATTCAAGTTTTGTACTCGATGTAAATCATGTTTGGTGGTATGCAATGCGTCTTCTAGAACTGAGATCCTTTGTTCTGCAGTGTCCAAATGTTGCTGATGTTTGTCAAGCACTTCATTTGTCTTGGTCAGTGCAGTTCTTATTTCTGATACATCTGCAGTAACATTTTCCAAATGACTATCAATACCATCCAAACCCGTTACTATATCATGGCATTGAGATTTTAATTCTGCCATAACATCAGCCAGGTCAAAGCCCTCCTCACCATCATGGTTCCCTTCCTCATCTTTGTTCTTTGATTTCCCACCTTTTGGCTCTCTGGTTCTATCTCTTCTGGTTTTTCCTTCGTGCGGCATGATTCTTATCACTTATACATCCAGTGCCAGTCAGAGTTTGGCTCAAAGTTGCAGGGTGATATCATAAAATCCTGATTTATGAAACAGTGCCATGACTAGAACTTCCGAGGTCTACAGCACACACCAATAGAGCTTCGGAGGTCTACAAGGTCCATTGCCAACAAATCCTTTATTGTTAGTGACTTTATTATTAGAAATAATATTGATATATTTTGCATTACTGAAACATGGCTGTCTCCTGGAGATACCATAACCCTCAATGAAGCAAAACCTTTGGATTTTATTTTTTTCAATGTCCCTAGGCCCAATGGCAGGGGCGGTGGGCTTGCAGTTCTATTTAAAGCTACTTTTAAATGTTACTCTGTCACCTTAGGTAGTTTTAAATCATTTGAGCTTCTAAGTTTTATTATCAGTGGCTCACCCCCTATACTTGTCATGTTAATTTATAGATCGCCTAAATCAACTGATTTTATTTTAGAATTTTCTGAACTTTTGTCAATCGTGATGCCCAAGTATGATAATGTACTCATTCTTGGGGATTTCAACATTCATGTATGCTGCCCATCTCTGTCTCTGTCAAAACTATTTATTGATCTTCTAGAGTCATTTAATATTTCCCAACTCATCAACGAGCCCACACATGAAAAGGGGCATACACTGGACCTTGTCCTTTCTGTTGGTCTATCCCCTAAGATTATCGACATCTGTGATCTTGCTGTCTGTGACCACAAGGCTGTGATATTTGAAGTCCCATTACAGGTTACAGCTCTGGCACAGCCCTGTCAGTCCTATTATTCACGTAGCCTTAATGCTAACTCTGCATCCCAGTTCTGTGAGGTGTTTAATTCACTCCAATTTGATGTTGAATCACAAGACCCTGTAATTTTGTTGGAGTCACTCCTTCTTCACTGTCAAACTGCCCTTGACCAGATTGCTCCATTAACTTTAAGAAAACAAAAAAGTCAAAAAGGATCCTTGGCTGAATGATTACACCCGATCACAGAAACGACTCTGCAGGAAAGCAGAAAGACATCGGAAAGCTAATAAATCAGAACCAAACCACACTGCCCTTAAATGGCAGATGCACTCCTACCAGGAAGCTGTCAGAAATGCTAAACTGGACTACTTCTCCAATCTAATTTCTAATAGTAACCATAACCCAAGGGTTCTATTTAAGGTCATTAATTCGGTTATTAATAGTCCTCCTCCAGGTTTCTGTGATGCAGATAGCATGCTGGCTGATAAATTTCTGACTTACTTTGTAGAGAAAATAGGGGCCATTAGAGCCAATATACAGCCTATAACAACCCAGCCTACATTCCTTCATCCACCTTCAACATTTTTTGCTCAATTCCAATCACTTTCTCTATCTGACCTTCAATTCTTAGTCTCCACCACTAGCTCTTCCTCAAGTTCCCTCGATCTCATTCCACCAAGACTTTTAAAAGATGCCTTCTCCTCAGTGGGCCCGGTCCTCTTAAAAATCTTTAACCTCCTTCTCTGTAATGGATACTTCCCTGAGTGCTTCAAACATGCCATTATTCACCCTCTATTAAAAAAGAATTCTCTTAATCCCTCAATTTTAGATAATTATACAAGGCTCAGTGCTGGGGCCGCTCCTTTTCTCAATTTACCTACTCCCCCTGGCACTTTACTGGACACCCATCATGTTTTTTTATCACTTTTACGCCGACAACACTCAAATTTACATGCCCACATCTCACAATTCACTCATTACACTACAACCCTGCCTTATAGATATTAAATCCTGGATGGCTACAAACTTTCTCAAGCTCAACAACAATAAAACTGAAGTCATTTTAATACCCCCCCCGTCAGTCCAACAGAACTCATCCCTTACTTTGGGGAACTTTCAGACAACCTCACAACTTCCGCTAAAAATCTTGGTGCCTTATTTGATTCTAACTTGTCTTTTAAAGGTCAAATAAATAGTGTGGTCCAATCTTGTTTTTATCATCTTAAACTCATATCTAAAATCAAATCATTTTTAACTCCCACTGATTTAGAGAAGATTATTATGCTTTTATTTACTCACGGTTAGATTACTGCAATTCCCTGCTTTTTGGCCTCTCACAAACCTCTCTCCACCGCCTACAATTAATACAAAATACAGCTGCCAGACTCTACAACACACACCACTAGCGCTTCTGAGGTCTACAACACACACCACTAGAGCTTCTGAGGTCTACAACGCACACTGCTAAGCTTCTGAGGTCTATAATGTGCACCGCTAAAGCTTCTGAGGTCTACAACACACACCACTTGAGCTTCTGAGGTTTACAACACACGACTAGTCCTTCAGAGGTCTACAACACATAATAGGTCCTTCAGAGGTTAGAGCTCAGAAGCCTCAGGACTCACCATGTGCTGTCCGTCATGACGTTCTTGCCATCAAAGGAGTAAATGGGCACGTTGTCCTTCATTCTGCTGTTTTTGAAGATGTCCTCCCAACTGTCAAACAGGACCTCATCCTGAGTGGAAAAGACAAAGATAAGCACAGTTATATGGCTTATATTGAGTCACTTTTATTTTGTACCACTAGATGGAGTACTGAACAGCAAGTGTATTCTGGCTCAGGGGCCTTTTGTAGCTCAGGGCCTATTAGAACATCGTCATTAGTGTTCTGTTTCCTGTTTTGGTAGATAACAGATATGATGTGAATATGGAATATAGACAACAATCTTGATCTGTCACTGTTCAGAGACAATAAAAGACACATTTTGTCTCCAACAGCTAAAATGCATTAAAAGTTTAAAAAAATCGTCACTTTTGAACTGTTATGAATCCTTGTTTTGTGGCCTCAGAATCAGATGCCTGGCTGCTGGTAGATGCCCCATTGATGACTGGACCTTAGCTGATCCCATCTGTGCTCCTGACCCAACCTGTGGACTCTAAATCTCACTTCCTATGGACTACCCGGACCCCTATTGATATTGGGCTTTAGAAATAAAATTGAATAGAGGCATTAATGTGGCTGTATGGCCCTCAGTGTTTTTAAATGGCCTGGTTCACACCTATCTAAATGCTGTGGATGTATGTACCTTGAGGTTGAGGATGGGCACATTCTCGCGGTCAGCCTTGCGGACGATGCTGTTCACGTCCTGGAGCTTGGCAGACAGGAAGGCTCTGAAGGTACCCTGCATGCCGACAGCCTGAGCCTGGCTGAAGCACAGCAGGTCGGCCCGGTGGATGCCCCTCATGGCTCCGGTCTGAGGGCTGTTCAGGGCCATCAGGTGGAGCTGAAATATCATCAGAGAATTTACTAACAATGCCACACAAACTACTTTTAATTCAGTCTATTACAGACTATTACAGCATGTGAGTGATATACTGTTAGTTTGTTGAGGCCTGATGGTCTTTTCTAAACACTGACTGTGACTGTATCAGTGAACACAGCCTGAGGCTGATAGTACCAGTATCCCGTCTATGCATCAAAGGGAAAAGTGCTTTATTAATAAACTCATTCAAAACACACTCAAGAAGTCTCTTTAAAAAATGAACAGCGACCTAAGTAGTAATATACATGCACCTTTTGGGGGGAGGGGGGGTGAGTGGGGGAGGGGTATGTGGGGGAGGGGTGGATTAAAATGCTAATTTGATATCAAATTGTAATAAAAAAATGTCAGGAATGTCAGGAATGTTTACACAGGTGTTGAAAAGAATGTTAGGAATGTTTATTTCTTTATTGTTTACACAGGTGTTTGACCTTTTGAACCCTTGCACCCTTCCCCCCTTATTTTATGATGTTTACACAGGTGTTGGAAAGAATGTTAGGAATGTTTATTTCTTTATTGTTTACACAGGTGTTTGACCTTTTGAACCCTTGCACCCTTCCCCCCTTATTTTATGATGTTTACACAGGTGTTGGAAAGAATGTTAGGAATGTTTATTTCTTTATTGTTTACACAGGTGCTTGACCTATTGTCCTCTTTCATTCCACCCTTCTCCCATTATTTTATGATGTTTACACAGGTGTTGAAATAAATGTTAGGAATGTTTATTTCTTTATTATGTTTAAACAGGCGTTGACTTATTGACCTCTTTCATTCCACCCTTCCCCCCTTATTTTATGATGGCTAAACTAATGTAAACACTTAAATATAGAGCAGGACTAATGTAGAATAAAATAAAGAAGGGAAAAACAAATTATTTTGTTTGTATTAGTTTAAAATCTAAACCGAGTAGTTAATAGTGTAGTATGCCATAGTTTGTAAAGGTGTACCAAGGTAAACAGGTATATAGAACTAGATTTAAAGAAAAAGCTGACCGTATGGCTGATGTTGTAACAAAACAATACATTAGTTTGTAAGGTGTTGTGTAAGTCGATGTAAAGAGATATACAAACCTAGAAAGAAAAGATAGAAGAAAAAAGGGGTTATTTTTATAGTGTGTCACTGATTATAGCAGTGTTAACGGCTATAGTTGTAAACAAAAATGCACTAGTTTGTAAGGCACTGGGTACATCAATGTAAAGAGATGTAGACCTAATTTTTAAAAAATAAAGAAAGATAATAAAGAGGGAAAACATCATTTTGGTGGTGGCTCATTTGTTTTTTTTTTTCAATCTAGACAAGATTGTTAGTGTTATTAGCTATAGTGGTATAAAGTTTCGCTAGTTTGAAAAGTGGATCAACCTAAAGAGATATATATAGGACAAAAAAAAGTGAAAGAAATAAAAAAAAAAAAGAGGACAATGTATTAGATGAGGACACACACTGATCAGATTTTACTGAATAAATGTTATTCTGTTGTAGTATTATTATTTGTAGTCGTATTTCTTACCACTGTACTGACAGTGGTTTGTTGGTGCTGAATGAAAATAAACTGTTTGTAAAGTATTATATGAATCCATTGAAACAGATAGGTTTGCATTTAAAAAGAGGAAAGAAAGGTTATTTTGATTGTATGTCACTGTTTTTACATTTTACCAGATGAGGACATAAACTGATCTTTTACTAAATAAATGTAATACCGTTGTTAACTTCTCCTGTGATGTTTGTTATAGTGTTGTGCAGCAGGAGCGTCTCTTACGCTGTACTTTAACACATCACTGTGTAGTGAGCGGTCTAACACTGTGTACACAGCACCAGTATAAAGTACAACCTTTCCACAAGTTTAGAGAATGAGACCTAAGCATCTATAAGGTGTATTTTGTTCCTCATCAAATGTTAAGTGACTCAGTTCAGCAGCATGTGTCCAAGTATTAGGGATCATTTTGATAAAGTATACGCTTAGTCAGGTTCAGTTTACTTGTTTCAGTCACACTGCACACTATATCCATCATAAATGCACATAAACACTTGATGTTAGACAATAACACACCAAATGTGTATTTATTAACAATTTTTTCTTATTATTACTATTTTTTAATGTAAGTAGAATAATACAAGGTGTGATTTTTATACCAAAGCACACGGTTTATTCAGATCATATAACTGTTTAAAACAAGTTGTGACATTTTAGTTTTGTAAAATAGAATAAAATAAAAATACACATTTTCCATCTTGTAATAACATTATTCCATAAATGGTTTGACTCCTTTTCTGAAATATTCATCTCTATAGTGCAATGTTTTGTAATTAATCTACTGTTTCCATGTTAGCCTACCATCAGTCACAACCAATAAGAACTTCATATCAAAACTCTTAAAATATTTCTTTTCTTTTTGTTGCTTTGTCTATTAAGAGACAATTTGTTAATATCAAGCCAGGTTTGAGCAGCTTTATGTTCCCTTTCTATCATCTGCCAACATTATAAATCTCAATCAAAGCAAAAAGGTTACAAACATCATTAATGAAAATAATAATAAAAGAATTTTTGGAGCAATCACAGAACCTTGTGGTATTCCACAGACTATCGTCTTAAATCCTAACAATGTATTGTCTAACTGAACAGTTCATCTGATACCAGACTTTTTCACAATTTCCATTGTAACTGGCTTTTTTTTATTTATTCAAATTAATGTATATACCTATTGAATATTTGTCATTATCTAGAGCAGAGATAACCTCCACTAACGAGACATTAACGCATTATGTAGTGGTTCAATTTCCCCTAAATCTACATTGTCTCTCATCGTTTCTTTTTTCCAAACAAAAATATGAATATAACAGAAAGATATAAGATATATGCTTGTCACCATTTTTGAATACTTGAGTGACATTATCTATCTCCGTGTCGTCTGAAAAGACTCTATGTTGGAAAGATTGTGTACATATTGTACATTTTAATGCTCTAACAGTTATCATATATTACAATAACCCCCACAGTACTATGGAGTTCATATTTTAATTTTCTGTGTTAGACTCGTCTACAAAATAACTATAAAAAAGACTTCTCCCATAGTTTCTAAATTATCTATTTTTTTATTTATAAAAGAACTCAGAAACTGCTCGCAACGTTCTACTCATATTATTTTTAATGTTATAATGTTTTTATTCTATTATTGAAACTGAGGTTAAATTATTCTTATAAATCTTTTTTTCTCATTTTCAGTAGTTACATTTTTAAGTATACTTCATATAAAGTGAAATGCTTTTGTCATTTGTGGTTTCCCTTTGCACACATGTCTATTGCCAGAACATTAGTGTTGGTTATAAAGTTCTAACTATTTGGGTACAAATGACACAGAGGTAAACTACATTGCAAACACTTTTTTTTTCTTGAAACCCCAATTCTTTCAAGTGTCCCAAGTCTTATAAGTTTCCATGCAGGCTAATACAAATACCTTTTTTTCCAGAAAAAACAGGAAAGTGGTCAATAATATCACTTAACAGTAAACCACTTTTTTCCTTGTAATGGATGTTTGTGAAAATACTTTTTCTAAGTGTAGCACATTATTGAGTTCTCCTACTGGGTCTGTCAATGACTGATAATAAGACATTTTAAGAGACATTTTATTTAAGACAATATTGCAAAGCTTTACATACAAAGACTGATTCCTTACTGCTTGATTTTTATTGCCAGTATTTTTGGTATACAATTTATAAAATGTTCAAAGATATCATATAGATAAACTCAATATAAAAATATACTTGGATTTTTCTCACTATGTATCTGTATAGTCTAGCACTTATTCACATCATCCTGAATTCAAATAATAAAATCATACAGTTATAGATTTGGACATAAAAATCTTTTTTCTTAGTTTTTATTAAAGAAATAATAACCTTCTAACACAATTGGATCAACTAATACAACAGTCAAATCTCCTTTATAGCAAACACTAGGAATGTGGATGTTAAAGTTTTTAAACATTCATTGATTTGTTCACCTCCTCCACACACCCCTCCCTCACACACCCCTCCCCCACACACCCCTCCCCCACACACCCCTCCCCCACTCAAGTGTTAGTGCTCCATCACTTGTTTAAAATGTATATTAGCTTCCTTTATGCTTTAACCTTCTAATATGACAATAGAAAACATGTTTTCTACCACGCTGTCTGCACGAAGCTGTCGCTGTGATTGGACGTGCCAAGTTCATGTTACAACATACTGTGCCCATGATAAACAATTCTTTTTAACTTCGGCACCACCAAAACAGCACTGCTGCGCCCACCACGTTCTATTTGAAAGGGGCTTTAATGTCTATCATGTGACAACAGTGCTGTCAGCCATGTTCACATGTCTGTAGTGCAGCCTGCCACTGCAGTCTGACATGTGTCCCTCTGGGAGACATCGTATTCATATGACAACAGTGCATGGGTATGGAGAACTGCTCTGTTAAACATGTCATTAACTGCTGTTTTGAATAAAGTCATAGTAGCTTATGTACTGTAGTGATAAGAAATTGAGTGTATAATATTGTCATTATTATATTATAAACAGTGTCAGTTGTAACCTTTGTGAAGCCTTTTGAGACTGTTTAGCTTTATGTCATGCTTTTCATGTCAGACTTGTCAGGCTTTTCAGGACAGAGTGCAGTGTGTGTTCAGAAGACTTACCCCTGGTCCGGAGGTGTGCTGGTGCTGTTCCTGTGCAGGGGGTCGATGGGGAGGTCTCTGGGGAGTGACAGGGAAGTTGCGGCTGGGGTAGTAGCTGCGATCCTGGGTATTGTGCACCGCGTACCTCCCGTCTGGTTGGTTTATCCGATCAGCATAACTGGGGAATCTGGGGTCAGAGGGGACAGGGTAGTGGGGGTCCGGTTGAGGGGGGTAATGGGGGTCCAGCTGAGAGGGGTAACGGGGGTCCGGCTGGGAGGGGTAACGGGGGTCCGGCTGGGAGGGGTAACGGGGATCCGGCTGGGAGGTGTAACGGGGGTCTGGCTGGGAGGTGTAACGGGGGTCTGGCTGAGGTGGGGACAGGGGGGCAGAGGGGTTGGTGTGGTGGTCTGGAGAGTAGGGAACCACCGGAGGGGGCACCACAGCTGCAACCTCATTTCCCTGAGTTTAAAAAAAAATTCTTCAGGAAAAGGGAAAAACATTAAAGATATATTCACATGTATCTGTAAGTGTACTTACATCTTCCTGTGGCAGAGGGATGTAACCCCCAAGCTGAAAATAAACAACAGCTGATGAGAAGCATTACACAGAAGAAGTGGCCAGCTCTAATCATCTATAGATGAATTATAGAGTCATTTGTGTTAGAGGCACCTGGACTTGGCGGACTCCATCTCGGACCCTCAGGTACAGATCAGTCTGGTCTAAGACATAAACCAGAGAGCCCTCGGGCTGGCCCCGGGCTGTGGCTCTCAGGGTGTCATAGGAGCGCAGCACCGTCACCTGCCATACACCAACACTTCCATATTCATCTTCAATACCTCCACCACAACAATCATGTTTAAGTCAATAAGGCACATTTCAGTATTTGTACAAATAAATAAATAATCATTGTATAATATCAGATTCCTGTACTGGACTAGGGCAGCGAATCTTTATACATCAGGATTTTCTTCTGTGGTCCAGGAGAAGTGGCGGGGGTGCAACTGCGGTGGATGTTGATTTTACATCTGAAAGTAGCTAAAAAGATACTGTCTGATCTGTCGGGGGTGGGGGTTAGAACTGTAGAAGTTTCTATTGTAGACTTCTTTAGGCTGCACATGGTCCTGTAGCACCGCCCAGAGGGTACACAAATTGCTCTAGTGTGTCTATGAACTTTAATTATGTTCTTCTTTCCAAAATTTATAATTATAATTGTCCCAAATTCTCAAAAAGGGTGAAGGCATGATGGTGGTTCTGTTCAGATCTCAGCCTTTTTGATGCCTCGAGAATTTGTAACCTACCAGTGAATGATTACACATTATTCCCACATCATAATTTTTCTTTCATTAGAATTGACTTTATATGCGTTTCTTGATCTGTCCTTGGCACAGGCCTACTTTGTTAACTGTCAAGGTGAGGCAGAGAGAGCCACGGTGAAGGTGAGGCAGAGAGAGCCACGGTGAAGGTGAGGCAGAGAGAGCCACGGTGAAGGTGAGGCAGAGAGAGCCACAGTGAAGGTGAGGCAGAGAGAGCCACGGTGAAGGTGAGGCAGAGAGAGCCACGGTGAAGGTGAGGCAGAGAGAGCCACAGTGAAGGTGAGGCAGAGAGAATCACGGTGAAGGTGAGGCAGAGAGAGCCACGGTGAAGGTGAGGCAGAGAGAGCCACGGTGAAGGTGAGGCAGAGAGAGCCACGGTGAAGGTGAGGCAGAGAGAGCCACAGTGAAGGTGAGGCAGAGAGAGCCACGGTGAAGGTGAGGCAGAGAGAGTCACGGTGAAGGTGAGGCAGAGAGAATCACGGTGAAGGTGAGGCAGAGAGAGCCACGGTGAAGGTGAGGCAGAGAGAGTCACGGTGAAGGTGAGGCAGAGAGATCCACGGTGAAGGTGAGGCAGAGAGAGTCACGGTGAAGGTGAGGCAGAGAGAGCCACGGTGAAGGTGAGGCAGAGAGGGCCACGGTGAAGGTGAGGCAGAGAGAGCCACGGTGAAGGTGAGGCAGAGAGAGCCACGGTGAAGGTGAGGCAGAGAGAGTCACGGTGAAGGTGAGGCAGAGAGAGTCACGGTGAAGGTGAGGCAGAGAGAGCCACGGTGAAGGTGAGGCAGAGAGAGTCACGGTGAAGGTGAGGCAGAGAGAGCCACGGTGAAGGTGAGGCAGAGAGAGTCACGGTGAAGGTGAGGCAGAGAGCCACGGTGAAGGTGAGGCAGAGAGAGCCACGGTGAAGGTGAGGCAGAGAGAGCCACGGTGAAGGTGAGGCAGAGAGAGCCACGGTGAAGGTGAGGCAGAGAGAGCCACGGTGAAGGTGAGGCAGAGAGAGTCACGGTGAAGGTGAGGCAGAGAGAATCACGGTGAAGGTGAGGCAGAGAGAGTCACGGTGAAGGTGAGGCAGAGAGAGCCACGGTGAAGGTGAGGCAGAGAGAGTCACGGTGAAGGTGAGGCAGAGAGAGCCACGGTGAAGGTGAGGCAGAGAGAGTCACGGTGAAGGTGAGGCAGAGAGAGTCACGGTGAAGGTGAGGCAGAGAGCCACGGTGAAGGTGAGGCAGAGAGAGCCATGGTGAAGGTGAGGTAGAGAGAGTCACGGTGAAGGTGAGGCAGAGAGAATCATGGTGAGCATCATGGTGAAGGTGAGGCAGAGAGAGCCACGGTGAAGGTGAGGCAGAGAGAGTCACGGTGAAGGTGAGGCAGAGAGAATCATGGTGAGCATCGTGGTGAAGGTGAGGCAGAGAGAGCCACGGTGAAGGTGAGGCAGAGAGAATCATGGTGAGCATCATGGTGAAGGTGAGGCAGAGAGAGCCACGGTGAAGGTGAGGCAGAGAGAGTCACGGTGAAGGTGGGGCGCAGATAGTCACGGTGAAGGTGAGGCAGAGAGAGCCACGGTGAAGGTGAGGCAGAGAGAATCATGGTGAGCATCATGGTGAAGGTGAGGCAGAGAGAGCCACGATGAAGGTGAGGCAGAGAGAGTCACGGTGAAGGTGAGGCAGAGAGAGCCACGGTGAAGGTGAGGCAGAGAGAGACAAACTTAATATGAATTACTTACCCCTGCAGAGTGTCCTGGTGTCCCAGGTGCTCCAGGTGGTCCCGGGGGACCAGGGATGCTAATGGCTGACAAATAAAATATTCAGGTGAGACCTGTACACATGTACAGTACACATGTACAGTACACATGTACAGTACACATGTACAGTACACATGTACAGTACACATGTACAGTACACATGTACAGTACACATGGAAGGGGTTTTGTGGTAGCTTGTTTTTGGTGGCGTAGTTTGACAGGAAACAGGGAGACATATACAGGTACATACATATATACACATGTATATGTATATGTATATGTATATGTATACATGCACATATACATATACATAAGTGATGTGGGATTTCAAACACTGCTTTTAGTTTTACTGCTTACTCACTCTGTGTGCCTCGCTGATCTATGGAGACAGTTGCTCCTGGAGGTCCGGGAGGCCCTGGAGGTCCTGGTTGACCATCGTAGCCCTGTCCTGGAGGACCAGGCAGTCCTGGAGGCCCTGAGGGGCCAATGATGGAGTCCCCTTTAGGGCCCTAAGGGAGAACAGATGTGATTGTTGTATTTTAGGAATCACAATGGGGAGCCTGATAAAAGTGTGTCATGTACTGGAGGGCCGGGCACTCCTGGAGATCCAAAGGCACTTCCAGTTCCATAGCGAGGGTCATAATATCTACCACCTGGCTCTCCTTTCTCTCCTTTAGATCCTGAGTCCCCTTTGAAATGACCCTAGAAAGTTCACATTAGAGACAACTCTATAACAGATGATATACTGTATGTACTGTAGGGATGTGCTCTCCTTACCATCAGTGTATGGATATCAAACTGGGAGCCCCCTCCTGTCAAAATGGAATTACAAATCAGGCTTCACATATAACATCGATGTTTTGATGCTAATATGAATAAGTACCTGGCAGGCCTGGGAGACCCGGTTCTCCTCGATCCCCTTTGTCTCCTTTTGCAGCTGCCCTCCAGTGAAAGAGAACAATATCAGGATGAGGTAGTGCATGCCTTCACAACTAACACAGAATTGATGGAAGGCTGATAAATAGTTAACATCTGCCACACAAAAGGCGTTATTGGTGGAGTTATGACACTGTTTAGTCAGGTGGACAGGAGGGGGGAGAGGAGGTGACGCATTTTTAAAATGAACATGGGCAGACTTGGACTCACCTGGGTAGAACCTGGAGTGGTCCTCATAACCCTGAAACCCAGAAAAGAGACTGACTATTAAGTAAAACATACAAAACAAGCTTTGATCCAGCGACTTACCGCGTGTGTGTTGACAGAAGATCCAGGGGGCCCAGGAGGTCCCGGGGGCCCTGGTGCACCAGGAGGCCCCTGAGCATAAACCAAGAGTGAGTGATAACACACTAAGGACTACCCTGTAACACATGTACAGTACTCACAGGGTAAGAGTATCCACTGCTAGAGTCCCCTTTCTCTCCTCTGGCCCCGTTCAGTCCAGGACGACCCTGGACACACAAACAGGTACAGAACACTACACAGAGGGAAAGGATATTTCTTGTTCCAGAGCGGGGCAACAACTTACCGGTCGACCTGGGAAACCAATCTCTCCCTTCTGTCCCTGAGGTCCAGCTGGGCCCTGAGGAGACAGCACATGTCAGGACAGAACTAGACCACTGTCAATACTGAGTGTAATAAGTGGTACATACTGGGGGTCCTATGGGTCCTGGAGGGCCCTGGTCCCCCTGTAACAGACAGACATTCAGACATTGATATCTCTGATATTCCATAAGGCTCAGATGACTTATGAATGGATTTTTACCGGTTTTCCAGCCAGACCCCCTAAGTACATAGGTCGTCCATCAGGCCCCAGGATGATCCCGGGCTCGCCCTTCTCACCCTGAGCCACAGTGCACAGGTTACTGGACAGCAACATGTATGAGTAACATGAATTTGATAATACCATTTTATATAAGTACCTTTGGGGCATAACCAGGGGGACCTGAATCTCCCTTGTCGCCCTTCTCTCCTGCTGGCCCCTGTAAGAACAGAGGTGAGGTTTGTACCTCAGGTCATGTCCCATCATGGTTCATTAATGAGACTTACCGGGGCTCCTGCTCTCCCCGGAGTACCAAGTCTTCCCTAAAGTAATAAACAGATGATTAAAGAGTGAATAACTCTCTGAAAAAGACAGACACAAGTCAGATATATATATATGGATAATATATGGATATATATATGGAGTAATGTTAGGGTCAAAGGGCAGCACTCACCTCCCACCCTTCGTTCCAATAAAGGTCATTATACTACAGCGAGACAAAGTTAGGCTCGTTAGTACGGTGCACAGCGCAGACAGACAGTCGTGACAGTTAATATCCACATCAAATATTAGTGGAAGCGTTTGGAGAGTGAGCTGAATCTCAGTTTATTGATGTGAGTGTCTACATAACTCACATCGCCTGCGGGCTGGTAGATGACCTGTCCTGGAGCTCCTGGAGGGCCTGGAGGTCCAGGTGGGCCACCGTCTCGTCCTGGTAAACCCTGCACCATAAAACATACATATTCTGTAGCAACGACTACAGGCTCTGCACCCAGGGGAGCGGGTCTGTTCCATACAGGACTCACCATTTCACCTTTGGCTCCTCTGTCTCCCTTCACTCCCTGGAAAACACAGCTGTTATAAATCTGTAAACCTCACCAGGACAGTGAGCTGAACTGGTGATCTTACCGGCTGCCCAGAGAACCCATCCAGGCCTGGGATCCCGGGGGGACCCCTCAGACCCTCCGCACCCTTGTCTCCATGGTTACCAGGTAAACCAGGCTTGCCCTGGAAGAGATCATGTCAACTGTGATTTTGAAGTACTCTAGTTTAGCACAGGGGTGTCCAAACTATGGCTCTGGGGTCCACACTTTCACAGGTAGTACTCTTTATCAGGAGGTAAAAGCTACAAATGCACATCTGTGTATGATGGAAAAGAAATGACTGCTTTGTGGCACCAAAAAGAATTCAGCCATATATATGTACGTATAAATGTGGGGATACAGAAGGTCATCCGGAGTTAGACCTATACCGTACTATACCTACTGTATACATAAGAATGGTTCAGTATGGACACCCCTGAGGGAAAGGGCCCTCATATTTGTGAGTCTGTAACAGTTTAGAAAGCCCTGGAGCAGGGTGTCTGCTGAGGTCACATACAGTACTTACAGGCAGCCCAGGGACACCAGGGGGGCCCTAGACAAAAGCACAAAAGTGAGTCTGTGCAGGAGCACCACAAATACATGTGAGAAGAACAGAGAGTACCTGAGGCCCCGGGGGCCCCCTGAGACCTGGCACGCCGTTGTTCCCCTCAAAGCCATCCTGCAAAAAAATGACAGTGGTCAGTGCATGTCCAAAAGAAGCTGTGTTTTCAGACAAAGCATCATCATCAACAGCCAGAACAGTTTTGGGTAAAGCTGAGGGCCACAGGTCAGTATTTCCATTTGAACTTCAGAGGCTAAACTGCCACAACTGTTAACTATACAATATAGAGAGCAAGTTGTGACGCTGGTGTGTTTTTACTCACGTAGGCGCCGTAGGGGGGCCCCGGGGGCCCTGGTGGTCCTGGAGGTCCCACTGGTCCCATTGGTCCCGGAAGACCTGCTAGCCCGGTCTGGCCTGGCCTACCTGGCTCTCCAGGATCACCCTGAGCTCCCTGAGGCAGTGAGGCAGTTAGATGGTGTTAGGTGTTACTGAAGCAAAACATGAGCTCACATTCATCAGGACACTGTCAGAAACATATACCACACTAGTGCTGAGAGTGAGGAGCTCATATGGATGTACTGCTGTAGTGAAGCCGATTAATACAATTATAGGTCAAAGGTCAGCTAGGTCAACAGTTGGAAAAAGGAAGGCACAGATACATGCAGTGCTGTGTGAGGCCTGTATGCACAAATTCATTCTCTCAAGCACTGATGTGAATATGTTCTACTAATGTAACACCTGCACAGATGAACTGTCATTAACCCAGAAACAGACTGAACAAATACAAAAAACTTAAACTGAAGTAACGTCGGGTGGCTTCCCCTCAGTCTACTATGTCTGTCTATGGTCCCATCAAAGTTTACCTTGCGATCTTCTACCACTCATCCAGGGTCAGGTCACAGCAAGGTTAGCTGAGACAAAAAGGCATGTCCTAGGTGGGACATGCCTTAAACACCTGCTCTTGATGTAAAGATGTCTGTTCCTAACCCAACACTCACGAGTACAGGTGAGAGTGGGAGCATGGATCGAGTCTCTTGGCTCAGGTCCTTAAAGTGCAGATCCGTTGGTCAAACGTATGTCCCCTCCAGCCTGGACACTACAATTTATTCCCTTCTGGGTGAGAACTTGGACTTAGACTGGCCTATTTCACACTGAAGATCCAAGATGAAGGTAACAGGAGTGTCCAATCTTCAAATGTGAGTATGGGACGCCCAGTAACTCTCCTGGTAGAGCCCATATCAAAGACCCAGGTGATCCAAGTTTGAATGTGGCTCAGCTTGATTTGCTCAACGTCATTCCCTTCTCTCTCAGTCTGTTTCCTATTCACCTAAACCATCTCCATCACACAAAGGCTAAAAATGGGCTCATGAAGGTGTTTGTTTAAATGTACTTTTCAAACTAAGATTCCCTGTGAGAGGTTTAATGGAACCAGCTCTGTTTCTGTAATAGGTTCAGAGGCCGCTCTGTGTGCATCTGTACGTTTGGATCATAGAGATAAATAAAACCCTAGAGTGGCCATAGCAACCGCCTCAGCGGCAATTCCAGCGGCCATCTTGTGACTGTAGGATAAGGCTCATTCTAATGGTAAGTAATGTAAAATGAATGGCATAACTTCAACAATTAAATGTTGGAAACTGAGACAGTGATATTTTTGAACTCATGATAAGTCTCAGCCATTACGTTTTTCACTGAAATACAAAAATAAATATTAAAATGATTAGTATTGCAGTGGTCTCTACTTTTATCCAGAACCACTGTTTGTTTGTTTGTATCTGTAAAGGTATTAGAAGAGATGACCACTGCACCAAGTATAAGAGAATAATGACAGAGAAATAAAATATGCCCTTATACCAAGTTGGAAACCAAGAATTTTCCAAAATATTTCTGTGCTGAAGCAAGTACACTGAGTAAGACTAGACATTAGATCACAAATACAAAAAAGTTATTAAGTTACCAAAATAAATTAAAAGTATATCATGAAAGCAAGTGCAGCTCCCTATTTGTTTACATAGCACTTGGTAGAATGACTACAATCATAAAATGGTGGCTGCACCGGAGTCAGTTACTGCAGTTAATGTCCACTCTAGGGTTCTATTTTAGCTCTGTGGTTTGAATAATGTCAGATGTAGTCAGTGCAAAACCACAGCATTGGTCAGCCGTGTCAGTCATGGTAAGACAGGATGTGTTAGTTATGTCTGAGGAAGAGTTCTGTTTGTAGGAGATAATTGTGTTTGTCTTTGAGGAAGTTTCCAGAGGTCAGAGAACAGATGCAGCCCGCCAAATACCTGGGAGTCATTAGTCAGCGAGGAGGTGGGGCTAAAGTAAGACAAGAACCCGCCGAAAAAACTGGAGCCCTGAAGGAACCGAGAAGAGGAGCTGAAGCACCACTCACAGACACAATATACAGAAGAACCATCCTAGGACAGCTGAGGGGCACTCACCTTCTCCCCAGATCCTGAACGGTCAAACTCCCCACAGTCGCCCTGCGACAGAGCAGAACACAGACAGAGACACAGGTCACTTCATCTGCTGAGGCCACTCTAAACTACTGAGTCTTGTGTAGAGCCAGAGTCCAGAGTCTCCTGTGGTCCAGTGTCTCTGTGATCTAGGGTCTCTTGTGGTCCAGGTCATGTGTAGGCTCATATGACTGATGGGGCCAGGACACACAGCAGGATAGACCGACCCACTTCTCTCCGGATTGCGTCTACAAGGAAGGCCTGGGGTTGAACTTTTCAATCTAAGCTCTACTGAGATTTTATTAGGGATTATTTTAGAAACTACTGTGGGGGGCTGTGGTAGACTCACATCCCACCTCTTCCTCGGCTCCTTTAATGTGATACATACATGTTCTCTATGAGGTCTCTGGGGACCTTGCACACCTCACCTTCTCTCCCCTGAGTCCAGGCTGACCCCGTCCACCAGGAGGTCCTGGGGGTCCCTGCATCAACACAAAGTCTGGATTTCAAATTTTATACAAATTAACACAAAATCCATGAGCTCTGGAGTACCCACAGGAAGGCCAGGTACTCCATCCAGTCCAGGTGGTCCAGGAGGTCCAGTGGCCACTGGACCGTTGGCACCAAATGTCACTGATGTACCAGGAGGACCGGGAGGGCCTGGGGGGCCTGGGTGACCACGAGGACCCTGGACAAAAGTGAGCAGCCAGTAACATGTTAAGTAAATGAGTCTTCATGAGCAGTGTGATTGTGTTTGGAGCCTTACCCGGATTTTGTCTAGATCAGCAAATCCAGAGCCTTCCATATCCAAGAACGTCTGAGGAACACAGGAGCTCACTCACAGAAGGTTTCAACAGTTCAACAGCTCAGGCTGCAGTATTATCTGGCATTGTTTAAGTCAAACTAAAGACTTGTTCTACGTCTTTTACCTGCTGATGCTTTCGGTGGAACTCTTTAGTAGTGTTTAGTAAGCCTCTGACCCCTGACCCCGCCATCTGAGTACACTTACCTTACATGATATTTTTTTGATAGAATAATATTGTTTCTGTGGTGTGGACTCACAGGCCTGTCCCCGCTGCCGGGCCCTGGAGGTCCCGGTGGTCCTGGGGGGCCTCTGGGCCCTGGCTGTCCCTCTCCATGTTCTCCCTGAACAGAACATTACAGTGAAGTATAACAGGTAAATGGGTTCAAATATGAACACAGTTAATGCATCACCTTTTGTCCTTGGGCTCCAGAGCTGCCCTTACTCCCGGGGGCACCTCGAGGGCCTGGTGGCCCCTGACACACAGTTAAGAATGGTTAGGGGTCTGGATGAGGTCAAATGTAGATGCAGTGTGAAGGAGACTTACAGCTTTCCCGTCCTCGCCTGGATCTCCCTGACCACACACATCCAGCACAAACATTATTACTCCACATTAAACTGAGCAGACCAAACTTTCTCTCGCCACTCACCGGTTCTCCATCTGCTCCTGGTGGTCCTGGTGGCCCATCTAGACCCGGGACTCCAGGTGGTCCTGAGGGTCCAGACACCTGCTGCACCACAGAGCCGTCCCCCAGTCGGACCACCTCAGCTGCTGGTCCCGGGGCTCCAGGAGGTCCTGGGGGTCCTGGGGGCCCACGGTCACCTTTGTTACCGGGGTAACCGATGCCTGAACTGCCCTGGGGTCAGCAAAAAGAGTTCAATATGTTCTACCTAGCAGTAATACATAAAAGGACTGTGCGCTCTGATTAGGCTGACTGTCTAACTGTTTTTTTGTGCAGTCTACATTCACCCTTCAGTGGCTCCAGGGACAGGACACTCAAATATAAACATCCCAGAGCTGGATATTTGAACAGGCATATCCTGAACTCATCCTGCCAGAGGGGCAACATTGTGCTTTCTGGTCCCTTCTTATGGTACGTTCACACCGGACGTGAATCTGGCGTCAAATTCGCGTAATTCGCGTTTAGTTGGACACGTGACCATTTTGAATTCACTTGCGAGAGTGAATTCGCGTCATTCGCGCAAGTGAGGAAAATTGTTCGCTTCATTCGCTTCATTCAAATGGGGAGCATGGCCGCTAGGGCTACTCCCACCTGAGCCTGTCTAGGTTTGGTCACCTGTGTCTACGAGGACCTCTCCCCAGGACACTGCTGCTGTACAGCAGCATTAACCCCAGAGACAGAGCTGAGACACCTGGGGTTATTTCTTGTACATTAGCTCTCTCTAGTGGTTTTGGGGTCTGGTCTTGTCCCAGGCTCTGTATTTTCTGTTGTTCTGGAGAGTGCAATAACTGCTAATATAACGAGCACATCTCAATAGGCTTATTTTGGTAAAGTTAACCCCCCTTTATACTTAATTGTATTTATTTGTGTGTTCTTGATGTCACGATGATCAGAGTGAGCCTCTGTCACAGGCTTGTATCACAGATAACAGCTATAACCACACTCACACAAAGCCTAAACAGCCATATTTCTTGTTTTTATAGTGTTTTCTATCAGGGCTGTTTTTGTTTCCTGTCTTCATAAAAGTAGAAGAGCTGCTGTAGGCTGCAGCTTTTAGCTCCGGGTTCACTCTGAAGCCTCGATGATTGTTTTGCTGGATCTCCTGAGGCAGGGATCTCCTCCTGTTACATCGTACGTAACCACGTCAGTGCTACAGCAGGTCCCTGATTGGTTAACGCGCCGCGAATGTTCGCAGAAGTTCAAATTTTTCAACTTCCGCGACCAGAGCGTTGGGCGCGAATCTGCGTTGTTCGCTTCATCCGCCTAATTGGCGTCTTCGCCTATTCGCGGGACTTGCGCGTCAAACGCTCAATTCGCCGCGCTATTCGCTTGATTCACGTCGCACCATTCGCGTCATTCGCACCTGAACACAGCTTTCCATAGACTTAACATGGTAACCACTTGCGCCTGAAGCCTGATTCGCGTCCTGGTGTGAACGAACCGTTGCAGAGTTTTATTGCCAATGGCAAATGAACTAAACTAAATTGATCACTAATCTGCACATTTCCCTTTTCCATGTAGGCGGTGCTAGTGGTCTGGACCGTTCAGGGCCAGGTCTGGTTTGAGACTGACTGATGGAGAAACTGTTCTCTATAAATCCAGCTGCATGAGTACAAACAAGCAGCCCCTACAGGACTAAACCAGGACTAAACCAGGACTTAACCAGAACTTATCCAGGGCAAAATCAGAACTTAACCAAAACTAAAACAGAGGCCTGTTGCTAGAAGGTTAGTTCATGGTAAGTTCTGGTTTAGTTTGAGTGAACTCAGAGTTTTTTGTATCTCCAGAAAGAGGTTTGGTTTAGAGCAGTGTTATGGTACGTTCACACCAGACGCGACTCAGGCATCAGGTGTGAGTGATTACCATGTTAAGTCTATGGAGAGCCGCGTTCAGGTGCGAATGACGCGAATGGCATGATGCGAATCAAGCGAATTGCGCGAATAGCGCAGCGTGAATGACGTGGATTGAGCGTTTGATGTGCAAGTCCCGCGAAAAGGCGAAGACGCCAATTAGGCGGATGAAGCAAACAATGCAGATTCGCGTCCAACGCTCTGGTCGCGAAAGTTGAAAAATTTGAACTTCTGCGAACATTCGCGCCGCGTTAACCAATCAGGGACCTGCTGTATGTAGGTATGTATGTCGTACAAGAGGAGATCCCTGCCTCAGAGATTCAGCAAAACAATCATAGAGGCTGTCAGAGTGAACCCGGAGATAAAAGCTGCAGCCTACAGCAGCTCTTCTACTTTTATGAAGACAGGAAACAAAAACAGCCCTGATAGAAAACACTATAAAAATAAAATAAATATGGCTGTTTAGGCTTTGTGTGACTGTGGTTATAGCTGTTATCTGTGATACAAGCCTGTGACAGAGGCTCACTCTGATCATCGTGACATCAAGAACACACAAATAAATACAATTAAATATATTGAGATGTGCTTGTTATATTAGCAGTTATTGCACTCTCCAGAACAACAGAAAATACAGAGCCTGAGACTAGACCAGACCCCAAAACCACTAGAGAGAGCTAATGTACAAGAAATAAGCCAAGACTGTCTCTGGGGTTAATGCTGCTGTACAGCAGCAGTGTCCTGGGGACACAGAGATGACCAAACCGAGACAGGCTCATTTGGGAGTAGCCCTAGCGGCCATGCCTCTCATTTCATGCAAATGAAGCATGAAACAATTTGCCTCATTCAGCGCAAGTGAATTCGCCCTATTTGCGCGAATTTCACCCACGAAAGATGCAAGTGAATTCAAAATGGTCACGCGTCCAACTAGACTAGTCCAACCTGACGCGAATCTGGTGACAAATTTGCATCATTCGCGTCCGCTGTGAACTTACCATTAGTCATTATGGTAACAGATTCCACACAGCTGCTCTGCTCTGGAAGAGGGTTAGTTCTGGTTTAGAGAACAAGAAACCGAAACAGACCAATCAGCTTTGAGCAAATCTGACACATCTGAACTCAACCTTTTGTTCTGGCCTCACTTTTATCTCTTTGTGATACATTAAAGGACATTAATAAATCTGGACAAAAACAATAAGTGACATTAATTATTGTAAAAATACATATATTTGTTTAATCTCACTTTTATATAAACTTTTATATCTCACTTTCCTATAAAGGATTTCCTATCTTTTGTTTCAGGACAAAAGGACTACACCAGGACAAAACCAGGACTAAACCGGGGCTAAAACCACATCTAAACCAGAACCAAACAGAACTTAACCAGAACTAAACCAGGACTTAACCAGGACTTAACCAGGTCTACACCAGGTCTACACCAGGCCTAAACCAGGTCTACACCAGGTCTACACCAGGCCTAAACCAGGACTACACCAGGCCTAAGCCAGGACTACACCAGGCCTAAGCCAGGACTACACCAGGCCTAAGCCAGGACTACACCAGGAGTAGGAGCCATTTTTGCTATTTGTTCTTCCAGCAACCAGGTGGCGATATTGGTTTGATTGGTTTGATTTGAGCTCTGCCTGTATCACTCTATATGAGGTGTGGTTAAACAACCACAGGTGCTGCTTAATGAGAAGACCGTGTCAAAGGGTCATTGTATCTGTAATTTGGCCATATTTTGGGCTTAATGGAAGTAAATAAAGACGTTTTTGAGCACTACACTTTGGACAGTTTATTGATGGCACGTGTTCGGAATGGCAGCACTGCTGGGCAGCCACAGTGGCAATGCACACAGGGCAAATTGCCTCTACACCAGGTCTAACCCAGGACTACACCAGGTTTAATGAGTGACTTCATATCATTAGTACCAGATCATACTCACTGATGAAGACATATTCAGCAAGAGGAGATGTTTCTTACCTTCACTCCTTTTTCTCCCTGAAAGAAGAGGCATGAGAGTGAGTCACATGATAAGGCAGACCCCGGGGGATCCTGAACCACTGAACCCCACAGTACCTTCTGTCCTCGTTCTGCCCCCACTGTGGAGGACCCTGATATGAAAGTGGATCCGGACTCCCCCTTTGGGCCTGTAAGGCCCTGGTCCCCCTTCGCACCTTTCTCTCCTCTGTCTCCTTTCTCTCCTTTTGCCCCGCCCGCACCTGAGGGAGGTCACATGAGCACCGTAAGCACTCAGCACACACACACACACACACACACACACACATGCACCGGATGCATCGGATGCATCTCTGGAATACAGGTCTGTCTCCAGCAGAGGGCAGTGCTGCATTTGTAATACAGGTCTGTCTCCAGTAGAGGGCAGCACTAAATGTGTAATACAGGTCTGTCTCCAGTAGAGGGCAGCGCTACATGTGTAATACAGGTCTGTCTCCAGTAGAGGACAGCGCTACATGTGTAATACAGGTCTGTCTCCAGTAGAGGGCAGCGCTACATGTGTAATACAGGTTTGTTTCCAGCAGAAGGCAGCGGTACATGTGTAATACAGGTCTGTCTCCAGTAGAGGGCAGCGCTACATGTGTAATACAGGTCTGTCTCCAGTAGAGGACAGCGCTACATGTGTAATACAGGTCTGTCTCCAGTAGAGGGCAGCGCTACATGTGTAATACAGGTTTGTTTCCAGCAGAAGGCAGCGGTACATGTGTAATACAGGTCTGTCTCCAGTAGAGGACAGCGCTACATGTGTAATACAGGTCTGTCTCCAGTAGAGGACAGCGCTACATGTGTAATACAGGTCTGTCTCCAGTAGAGGGCAGCGCTACATGTGTAATACAGGTCTGTCTCCAGCAGAGGGCTGTGCTGCATGTGTAGTACAGGTTTGTTTCCAGCAGTGGGCAGCGCTGCATGTGTTTGTATCTGCGTTCCAGCTCACACTGGTCTTCTCTTCTGAGTTTTACAGCACATTAATTGCATGCTTTATGTTTCAGAGTCGGACCTCCACCAACAGCAGCTGCTGGCGCTCATTCTACCACAGATAGAATGGCCCCACCTCCTCCTGTGGCCCTCACATGCAGGGGCCACAGGGACGTCAGACCTACCTCGAGGACCTGGAAGTCCAGACCAGGTGTGGTCCACCGCCGGCTCTCTATATCTGACATCTACAGTCACACAGAAAGCACATTTATGTGGCAGGCCACAAGACCCTAATGGTCTTTTTCTGATATTTCTTTAGATTCTTTTCTACAACTGTCCAAAGGCTTGTTTTACATGTACAAATATGTAATCCTGTACACAGGTGCAGACATGTATCAACAAGGCCTTCCTTTAGTGCCAAACACACATCTTTTTGTTAAACTGAGAAAATTAAATGATTTTTGTATTTGAGTACAAGACTTTCATGTTGTAGTAGGAATCCCCTGTAAAAAAAAAAAAAAAAAAAAAACAAAAAAAAAAACAGGACCCAAGTAAGGTTTGTATATAGTTTATAAATGATTATTTTTTAGTTTGAACAAAAAAGCTGGAAGGGAAGAGTTGTTGAGAGTGTTGCTGTTGTGAGAGAGAGAATGTGTCACTTTAATCTTAAAGAAGCACAATTTAACATTTGCTCTCTCTCTCTCTTGCTTCCTCCCTAATATATGTATATATATATATATATATATATATATATATATATATATATATATATATATATATATATATATATATATATATATATATATATATATATATATATATATATATATATATATATATACAAATTTATACAACCATATTGAAATGGTAGTTCATGTAGTACTTCAAGCTGAACTAATGACAGAAAGAAAATCTGCGATTTGATTAGCATCACTAGCAGATCGCAGAGTGACATCCCCACTCCCCTAAGGTACATAGTGATAAAGGAGTTGATCTACCCAAATAAATATATATAAATTCTTTTTGAAACATTATTCTAAGGTTAGAACTCCAAACACTGTTCTCTGAGCACAGTGGACCTTCACAGGCAGCAGTGAGTGAGCACATAAAAGTGATTTTACCTGTCAACCTGCTTCCTTTGGAGGCCACGATGGGTGGCTGTGGAACTGGCCGCAGCGAGGGGGGCGTGGTCTGACAACACAAGAGACTTTTATAATTCTCCAGCAAACATAAGAGTCAGCCTGCTCAGATTCCCAGTCAGTAAAGAAAGGAAATCCTTTTGAGAGATGTGCGTTGTTAGAGCCAGAGATTCTTAAAGTGACAGAGCTCTACAAGTAGTGAGGGGCCACACTACACTAATAAAATAGGAGCTTGTGACACAGTCACACAGAAGGGCAATGTGTTTTGTTCCAGTCATACTTCAAGATTCCTCTTTGCCAGCTTTACACATTCAAAACTCAGTTCAGTCATAGATTTGTGGTAGTACTGGTAGGAGGTAGGAAGGTGGCGCTCACTGACCTTCACAGAGTGTCCAGTCATTGTCCGCTCTCCGTCTCCACTACCGAAGTCCCCAGACGCCTGGAAAAACCAGACTTTATCAAATCTGTGTTGGGAATTCTCAAGCATACAAGTGTTAACACAGGCAGGATACTGAAGAGCCTCTCAGGGCTCCTCAGCTCTGTCTGTGCCCAAGTACACAGATCAGACTGCAGCAAACCTTCTGTTAGGAAAAGGACTATAGGACACCATGTTTAACATGGTTCAGTGACGTAAGCTCTGCAGTACTCTGAAGTTATGATGCAGTTTCTCAGGAGCTTACTGATAAGATGTGAAGATTAGCAGAATAAGTGACTACTTACAGCATCAGAATCATCATCCTCATCACAGAGCTGCTCCGCTGCATGGGGGTTACCCACCACCCGCATCTCCAGGACCTCCCCCTGAAATCACACAGATCCACACTGATCTTAGAAATCCCATTGATCATTAATCTGAGAAATCACACAGATCTTTGATCTGAGAAATCCCATAGATCGTTAATCTGAGAAATCACCTAGATCATCACTGATCTGAGAAATCACACAGATCCTTGACCTGAGAAATCACACAGATCCTCAATCTGAGAAATCACACAAATCCTCAATCTGAGAAATCACACAGATCCTCGATCTGAGGAATCAAACAAATCCTCAATCTGAGAAATCACACAGATCATCACTGATCTGAGAATTACACAGATCCTTGATCTGAGAAATCACACAGATCCTCACTGATTGGAGAAATCACACAGATCCTTGATCTGAGAAATCACACAGATCATCACTGTCTGATCTCTGTTATGTCTTTTCACAGCAGTGAGTCTGTATCAGCTCCGCTGTTATCAGACACAGTCTACTTTGTATAGTAGACTTACCTCCAAACGCTACAAAAAATCAAACTAAAGATTTATAGAAGCCACTGACTCCAGGAGACTAGTGAGGGGTTGGTAAAGGGCTAGGGCACATTCATGGGGGTCTGGCATCAGCACACCCACCTGCTGCGGCCTCTGTGGAGGCCTCTGGGCTCTCACCACTGGAGTATTTCCTGTGAGCACCCTGCAGTTCAGGGCTGCTAACGTCTGCACACATCTGCCAGATGTGTTCAGATGCTAATGCTGGATACTCATGAACACAAAACTGTGTTTTATCACTTTCTTTCAGTAAAATTGGCAGTTTATGTTTTGTTTATGTTAGGTGTGGGAGGTAAAACGTTGCCTTGTGTACAGGTTCTGTTGTGTAAGGAGGACAAACCTAAGCCACTACAGGAACCTGTCTGCCTTCACCTCAGACACAGAGAGAATCTGGTAATAATACTCCTCAACTCAAAACATCTGGGATAGAGTCCAATCCTCTGTGACGTCACTTCCAGCTGAGTGGAACCACTGCTGACCCTATTCCTATCAGAGATATTGCTCATTGATACATAGGGGAAAAATATGAATAAGGATATGAAGTCCCTGCAGAGAACAGAGACCTATCTCAGAACATTACCTGGAACTTATCGGGGTCTGCTCCTCCGGCCTGGCCCACAAAGACCCCTGAGGCCTTGTCCAGGTCCATAGGGTCTGGCGAGCGTTCAAAGCGGACCACCTGAGGCTCAGAGTCACAGCCATGGTAAAAGGTGACCTGCTCCTCCAGCACGGCCAGAGCGAAGCGCGACCACACGTTCACCATGCTGGGCACCTGGAAGCTAGCCGCCTCGTAAGAGCGCTCCGAGTCAGGCTCAGTGTAGAAGAAATGGACCTTCTGGTGTCCCGCCTGCACAGAGCTCAGCTTCACCCCTACATACATGATTTTCTGTGATCCATCAGTGACAGCCAACAGCACAGCGGCAGCACTGGACGTGGGCTTGATGTGGAAGATCAGGGAGAAGTGTCGGTAAAAGGGGCTGGGGAGCAGAGACAATGCAGGCTGTCCCGACACAGAGCCTCTGCTGAAGACATACGTGGGCTTCCCCTGTGGGCCGTACCCCCGGCTGCTGTCATCCCGGGACTCTTCACCAATGAGCTGCAGGAAGTTGAAGCTGCTGTCACCTGCACCAGGACAGAACACTGTTAACTCAGAATAAATGTGTGCGCCGGATGATTAGTGAAGATTAGTAAATACTTAAAACATTATAACTGAGTTAAAGGACATGGACCTGCAGTGTGCTCTGACTCCGGGAGTGGGACTATTATGTCTTTTCATTATTATAAGTTATTCCTAATTCAGTAAACCAATTTGTGCAGAACTTACATACAGTGTAGTTACATGTTTTAAATGTTTCACATTATTCAACAACAGACCACGGTTTTCATATTTAACTACTATGACTACTTTATACAGTATGTATTATACAGAAACATGATCTTTTTAAACAATGGCTGGAGTCCCTAAAACACTGTCCTATGCTTTATGACTTCTGCATATTCATGAGGAGACACTTGAATACTGTGCGATTCTCCTGAGAGCAGAGCATTTCTGGCCTTTAGGTGGCATTACTGGGACAGTTCTCAAATAACACAAGCCTACAGAAAAGTAAGAAGCTCATCTTCATCTGGAGTGTTCCCCTGCATCAGTCTGTCAAACAACCTGCTTTTGAAAAGAGACATTCTCTGCCAGGACATGCCACTACACTCACATCACAGCCACGGTAGCTTGGCTGTAGCTCGACTCTAGCTCATCTCTCCTTGTGTCTCCTCTGTGTATCCGTGGGTCCGCTTAACACACCCCATAGTGCACTTCAGCAGAATCGGGCTCGAGCCAAAGTGCAGCAATTACTGCGGTGCCATGTGTGTACTTTCATGTACAAATACTGAAAATAATGGCTTTGGCACAGGGCAGATAGAGGAGGAGGCACACAGCAACAGTCTGTGGGAAAGTGGACCATGAGGGACTGGAACTGACCAGAGAAATGGACAGAAGGCTCCACCGGCCTGGCCCACAAAGACCCCTGAGAGCTGTACTGACAGTTAGAGATGATGAATGTCACCAGGGGACGCAGCAGCGGAGTACATTCCCAAGGACAAAGGCCAGTCTTATGCAACTCATATTCAGAGAACACTAGAATCTGACAGATACAGTATGTTTGTTTGTATGTGAAAAGCACGTTTGTTGAAGACCTGAACTATACACTCGGGCAGGCTCCAGAAGAACTTCATGGACCACACTCAAATCTCCCTATATCCTATGAAGTCTAAACTGTGTGCTTGATCATCTGACTCCTGAGGAAACAAACCTAGGAGGTGACTGAATAATCAACCCACCTATCAGGCAACCAGAACAAAGCCGTGTGGATTACATCTCAAACCTAAAACACACCATTGTTTCAACCCACGACAAGTCAGATGCCAATACATTGCCCCGAGCAGGACAAAATGGATTTGAGTGAGTTTGTGAAGAAACCAGCAGCTGTCATGTTTAAGAAGAAATTACATTAAAAAAAAGCTTGACACAAATGGCTTGCTGCACATTTTCTACATTCAGATTTGAAAGAGTTTGTGAGTGTCTACTGCAGAGCCAGCACTGATAGTAGGACTGCTGAAGTCATGGTTCTCAGCAGTGCAGAGTTCTACTACACATAGATCTTTAACATATAGGCGCCGGTCCTGTGGGGCCGCAAGCACTCACTGAAATACTGTATATGAGCATTTTCAAATTGCACATGGCTCAATAAATTTGACTGAGCACAGAGATGAGCTGTAGCGTTCCTTGGGTTTCCACTCTCACAGCACAGCACTGACTAGTCAATCATCACAATCATCAGTGTGGACCTGATCCAGGGCAACTGTGCAGTCAGGGTTGTCCCCCGTCTGAGAAAATAGTTTAACTCAACCCTGTGCAAGGCAGGAGATCAGAAGTTAAACCCTGAATGAACTTTCTCACTAAAAATGGCTAGAGTGCATTATTTTTAGGGCCAAAGAGGAAAAAGGGCAAGAGATGTGAAATGTGAAAGATGTGAAAAAGTCAGAGCACCCACAGAGAAAACCATAAATCGGTCCCTATGCTATAATCCATCATTTTGGGACATTTCCTGCTCTAGTAAAGTGTCTTCTAAAGCTCCATTGAACATGGAATTGCTATACACAAGTGTGAGTGGTTAGGGAGGGATCCAGGGCTGCGACCTCTGACCCCTGGCACAGACCTATCTCTTACAAGGCTCTCTTGTTAATAGCCCTTCTCCCAAACCCATGAAACAGTCAGTACAGTTGTCCTCCCACCGCTGTCTCAGATATGCCAGTGCAGCCACAGACAATCCGATTGTCCCTCTCTGTCCCTTGACCACCGAACCAGCCTCCTCCATATCTAAAGCACATTCCATAGCAGCTGATCATACAACAGACCAATTAGTACACAGGATGCGGGCGGGGCAGGACATGCAGAGCCTGGTGGGAGCAGTGTAATTTTAACATTCTAACATGAGCCCCAATCACCAGACAACAGCCGCAGTATCAAACAGGAAGTCCATGTGAAGCACAAAAAAGGCCAATACCTAGAATGAGATGCTTAGTGTGTGTATATTCTATAATAGTGTGTGTATTGTACATTAGTGTGCGTATATTGCATGTTAGAGTGCGTATATCGAATATTATGGTTTACTGCATATTAGTGTGTGCGTGTTGTATATCAGTGTGTGTATAATGAATATTAGTGTGAGTGTGTGTGTGTGTGTATTGTCTTGGAAAGCTTCTTTTTAACCTGACAGCTAACAGCTCTATCTTTTATTACTTCTTATTTGTACTTCTGATCACTCACCAAGAGCTGAGATAGAGATCCAAACATACTTTATATCCAGAAGGAAATTCAAGTCATAGTTAAACTGTTAAACCAGGACAAAGTTGTTCTGACAGTGCTGGGAACCCAGGAGAATGAGAGCCTTTTATTTTCTGTGCTGACTGCACTGTGACTGTCTCTTCTGTTTTCTTATCATGAGCGTCTGGCTGCAGAGCTCCATGCTCAGGTACTCCACACCGCCTATATCCACATGGAAATACTTCAAGATATATAATCGCTGCAAATAAATATAACACAAGCTCATGGCGCTTTTGATTGCAATTTCCACAATGTATTTATCTAAAGTATATAATGTAAATATGTATAATCATAGGCCTATTGTCTCTTTTGCCACAGTTTAATAGAACATGAAAAATGCAATATCTATGTATATATTTTTAATTAGCCAATCTTTTAGTACTTTTTCAGTTGGTTAAAGTAGTACTAGTATTAGAAACTGTGATAAGAGAGCCTTAAATGGAGGCATAAGTTGAGCTCTGCTCTGGACCGGGCAAAACCTGTAAATAGATTATCTGCTGATTTGATGCGGCTCTTGAAAAGCTTCACGGAACAGAATCGGGGATAAAAGATTACATCACAACAAAAGACTCATCTGGACTTGGTTTTTAAAGTTTAAAAATCAAGTCCAGATGACTGCTTTTTAAACCTTTTGTTGTGGTGCAATTTCCCTGGATGAGTGAGAGTCTTCACAGACACGATAAAAGACTGGGTTTTCAGGTCTAGCTTTTGGCTTACCTTGCTTTATGGAATCCCCCATTATCATTCCATTAATGTTCATAAATGGCAATTATTACATCCTTAAGTTATAGGACCTATTTTGTACTGTATGTCTGAAGAATCTCAGTCCTCCAGTAACAGCCAGAAAAAGGTCATACAGAAGACAACATATATAATAAGTTATAGTAAAAACATTAGCGTCATTAGTGTCCTGATGATCAGTTATTTTTGTAAATGTGTATGAAAACATTTTTGAAAAATGGACTGATTATATAAAGGGCTGCTTTTCTTTCATCACAGGGCTGATAAGAGCTGCAGATGGAGTCAGTAACTTATAGATTCCCAGCGTTCTTATCCAAACAAGACCCAAGTATAGAAAATACAAATTTATCAGCATTAAAGACTTAAAAGATTACATGAAACGCTGTTGTGGGAGAGGGGCAGGCGCTGGACATGATGTACTCCACATGGACCTGTCTGTTCTGAACAGCACATCACTGATGTAAAGGGAAGGGCTCCATGCCCACTTGCTATGAACAATTTGAGTAATGAACATTGTGAAGCAACTGTAAGTTAAGTTTACAGGATCTGAAGTTTTCATATTTGGAATAGTGTGAGAGTTTTGGAAGCATGAGGCATGGGGAGTAGTTGAAGAGAGCGGGAGGAGTCCACACCCAGCAGGACAGTGGGACCAGGACATTGCACATGCAGTGAGCTCATGCAGGTGTCCAGAGTGAGGCTCGTGCAGTTTAGCAGATCTAAGGCAATGTCTTACAGGCCACAGCACACAACAGACTGTCACCACGTGGAGTTCCGAATGTATGGGCATACATTCGAACCCAGTTACCTTTGCAGAATCTAACCGACACACAGTGCTCTGAGTGGGGCAGCAGCTCACAGTCCAAAGGCAGCCTGCCATCCTCCAGAGCCCCCCAGCAGCAGTCCTGCAGCCCGTAGCAGAAGCCGGGGCAGGGCAGGGGCAAAGGGACAGCGGGCGGGGGGCACGTGGGCACCAACAGGAGGCAAAGAAACACCTCTGCACCGCTATGGCAACCTGTCTGAGTGAGCCACGCCCACTCCTGCAGGACCGCCCCCACCTCCTCCACTGAGGTGTGATTAAAAAAGTTAGGTAGGCTAAAAAATGCTGGGCTTTTGCCTGAACACAGCGGCCAATCAGAGGGCACAGGGAGACATGACGCCTGCCCTGACCCCTGGCCCGCCCAACACCCAGCCCCCCTCCCACCACAGCCCCTCTCAGGATTACCCGTCATGTTGGCATTAGCACTGTCCTCCACCAGCGTCCCGTTAGTAGCATCAGGGGTCAGGGTGGGGTTCTGGTCCCAGGCCTGGACAAACTTACGGATTCCAGTGGCCATGTTGAGGATCTCCTCCCCGACCCCAGACAAATTGTCGTCCTCTGGGGTCTTAGAGGGGGTAGCAGTGGAGTGGTCCTGGGTAACTGGGCTGCTCTCTGCTGGGCTCTGTGTGGTGGGGTCTGGATCTGGGACCCACCACCAGCCCTCCAGGTGGCCCACACACAAAAGCACCAAAAGAACCAAAGTAGACACCCTCGACATGCTGCAGCTCCTACAGCAGCCTCCAAAAGTCCCACACCTGTTAGCTCTGCGCAACACGCTCCAACACTAACACTGAGCGTCCACTATTCAGGACAGGACTAAAACACTCAGACCCTCCCTCCTCTGTCCACGGGGTCCCATTAGAGGACGGCCCTCCTCTGAGCAGTGGGCCTCACACATGTATAAGAATGAGGGATTGTGGCACAACACAAATACGCACAACACTATATCTCAACTTTTTCATGTTATTAGGTCAGAAAATGAGTATGTGGTGAGAAATATTATAACTACAAGTTACAGAGAGTGGGAACTAAAACAATGATGAGTGAGAGCTTCTGCTGCAGTGACAGTTTTTTGGAACATGACCAGAACACGTCAAAATGTGTTTCAGGAAATGTTGCAGTGTTTCTTTTTCAGTTCTCAGGTTGTCGCGACTGAAAATTTTCTGTTGCTCCATTCATTTGTACCGGGTCGGTCCCATCAGAGAAGGATGGAACTCTTCCAGGACATTTTGCTGCTCCTTCCATATTCCCTGGCTGGTTCTCAGGATGCGTGGGAATGGTGAGAGAGTGGAAAAGTTTGGTGTTGGATGTAGGACGGCTGCTGCCAACAGCTGAAGAGGAGTAGGGGTCTCCAGAGACAAGGCTCATCGGAGTAAATCCTGGGATAATGCAGCACTTCCAGGTTCTCACAGATAGGACTGCGGTCCTCCTCTGGCTCCTCTGCCAGCTGTTCACATTCCAGCACACAGCCCTCTGACACATCCCTTCATCTATCCTGTTAATTCAACACCAAGGCAGCTGTGGGCCTGAGCTCCTCTAGTTCAAACTTCTGCAACCTCTGATTTTAGAGCTGCATGCAGCTCTTTAGACCTGCTGTGGCTCCTTGGGCATCTGACATCTGGTCATGTAGAGTCAATAAAGAAATAAGTGACGACTATAAAACAACCTGCACCTGCATCATCCTGTCAATTTAAATTAAAACTTTCTCCCAATGCAGAATGTTAAACAGTTTAACTGTTAAAAAAGTGTTAAAAAGTAGTGGACTCTATGTGAAAACTGTAAAATTTACTGACTCACCCGGAGACTGTTACATATTGTCTGTCTGGTGTGTCGTCTTTATAAAGTCTTCTTCTATCACTCTACACTTTTTTGGTAACTTTCTGTCACTTTTTCTTAATTTCTCAACAATTACTGGGTTTTTATGATGTGAGTCAGGACAGTACCCCCTCTGTGACACAGAAGTTAGCTCTCTTTTGTGAGGATTATTAACCACTTTGGGGCACAATGGCAGAGTGGTTAGTTCTCTCGTCTCTCAGCATGGAGCGCATGGGTTCAATCCTCAGCCGGCTAACGCTCCAACTCTCTGAGTGGAGTACTCTGGCTTCCTTTGACCATCCAAACACATGCATGTGTTGGGTGGAATGCTGATCTAAGTCTAGTGACACACAGCTTTTCAGTTTCATTATGTTGGGCAGTGGACAGTGCACCTCTGCAGTGATGTGCATCATAACACAGCATATACTGTAGAACTGCATGTATTATTTCATTACCTATTTATAATCATATCTCCGTAATTATGAGGTTGATCGTCATCAAACAAAATTGAGCTTGTGAACTGACCCCTGTATGGACTGAAAAGTCTGTCCTATAGTATCAATCATTTACTCATTTACTCTGACTCACCACCAACAGAAAAATGTTCAACAAGAGAAATACAAGATGTGGCATGTGAGCGTGAAATGCATGTGTGAGGCTTGACAGCCCTGAACGGTCAACTGCAGGGCTGATTACAGCAAAATCAGGATTTGTGTTTATCTGAAATGTATACAGTATTATATACTGTGGTGATTTTCAGACTGTCTGCTGTGCTCCTCACTTTTACCACAATCCTAATGAGTAGAGTAAAAATACCTGCCAAGCGGCAACTTTGAATCTCATAATAGGGAGCTGCTATGAGGATGATGCATTCATGTGCATTCAGAAATCAGACTTTTCCTCATGAATGTCCAATCCATCACAAAATTTTCATTTTCGCACCGTCTCCAGCTAGGTTGGCAGCTGGGGTGGAAAGGGTTCTTTTAGAGGTGGCAGCTGCCACTCCATGCCACCCCTGTATACTGGCACTGTATACTGGCCCTGGCACAGTGCCCTAAGGACCACAGAATACATGCTCCACATTTGGGCTCACTCCCATCAGCTGTGTGCCCTGGAGCAGGCTCTGAGCAGCTGGCCACACACACAGTACACTGATGTTCATGTGGAATATTTATGTATCTCACACTGCAGTAAGAACCACAATGACCTTTTCAATGAATCCATGTTTAAACACCTCTACACAGGACAGAGGGAATGTGCAACGGTTCTGGTTAGATGAAGATTACTTGCAGTAATTCAATTAAGAATATGATTATTCAGACTGGCAACGTGAACTTAAGTTGTTGTTGGCCTGGTGCTGGCGTTGGGGCCACAAGGCAGCCTCAGGAGGAGACTTGTACAGTTTCATTTCCTGCAAACCTCACATTCACCCCACTCACTCTCTCTCTCCTTCATGTTGCTGGAGTTGCTGCCTGAAGACACAGCCTGACCAGGCATGTTTAATCCTAACTAAACATTTACAAGTCTTCTATAATTCCAGACTTTATTAACATGCAGCAGGAGTGGGCTTGACTCGGAGTGTTCAGGACTCACACTCAGTAATAATTCCATAAGTTGTATAGACTTTGATTTTACACATTCTTTGCTTCTATCTGTGACTATTTTTAACAGTGTGTCAAAGGTACATGCATAAGTATTTTTAATCATGTCCCATTTTTGAAAAAGCAGTATGCCAAATATGTAAAGCCAGACAAAACCCTGGGGGGAAGTGCAGTGGTGCAGCCAGGCACACCTGTGTCAGGTTCCAACACATCTTTAAATTCACTCCAGGCCCCTCTGCTCCTGCCAAGCACACACCGGCCTCACCATGTCCCCTCAACTGGACTTCCATTAGAGAGACCTACGGGGCCCTGACTCTGCGACAACAAATACAGGATGCAGCCAGGCCAGTGGGTGGCGCTGTCATTTAAAGATATGAATATTGATGAAGGGAGTGATAGTGTCTACTGGACTGGCTGGTTCAGGTCTGGTCTGAGGAGCGGGCCCCTGTTACACAGCAGCTAGTTCAGGTCTGGTCTGAGGAGCGGGCCCCTGTTACACAGCAGCTAGTTCAGGTCTGGTCTGAGGAGCGGGCCCCTGTTACACAGCAGCTAGTTCAGGTCTGGTCTGAGGAGCGGGCCCCTGTTACACAGCAGCTAGTTCAGGTCTGGTCTGAGGAGCGGGCACAGGGCTCCTGTTCAGGCCTGTTGACAGAGAAAGGCAAAGGGGTCTGTTCAGGTGTATCAGGCCTCAGGGTCAGAGGGGCCCAGAAAAGTTCCCTCTTCTTATATTTTCTGTTACAATCGGCAAGTGAAGCCTTCTTGCCCCGGGCCCCAGCAAGCCTGTCGATGGGCCTGCCTGTTACACATGAGCTGTTGAGGTCTAGTCTGAGTTTGAAATCTGATACACAATGACACAGAGGGATCTGAAACTACTGCAGGAGTACAACACTAATGGCCTGTTATTATAATGTGCATTTACACAGTGTTTGGATCCTCTGTTCTGACCTTGTTCGGGGCCAACACACAGGTGCAGCTGTGCTAACTTCACTTTACATTAGAGTCAGCATTGACCACAATCAAAATATGAACTTCAAATGTAAGAAACACTTTGGCAGGTGAAGAGTCAGGTGAGAATGTGAGCAGTGCCAGCTGTCTGCTTGAGGCTACACGGATGCAGATAAGATGTAAATCAGACATGAGACGCTTCAGCTTTGTCAAACTGGAGCAGCCCTCGCTAAACCACCAACAATTCTCCCACAAACTCCAGCAAAGGACACATGACTGCTAACGACTCTCCCACTCACTCCAACAGAGAAAACATAACAGCTAATGACTCTCTGCATCACAAAGGACACCAAACCTGCAGCTGCCCCCACACCTGCAACTTCACCTCAGCTGCCCCAGACCTGCTGCTGCCCCGGGGGGAGATAGGGCACTGCCATCATGGACTTTTTCAGTCAGGGTCATGCGAGAGATGAGTGTCCCTGATGGAAGGTTTAAGGACAGGGAATGTCTTGTACAATTTTTATGTTCCTTTTTTTGAGGCAACTGCTGTTGTGATATTGGGCTACACAAATTAAACTAGAATAGAGAATAGCTCTTGGGTAAAAGCTCTTCTTCACTCTGCAGGTACAGACAATGTATGCTCTGTACTGCATTCCTGATAACAGGGTGACATGGGCGAGAACTCTCCTTCACAGTGAAGACAGTGGGCTGAGGTAGTGTCCTTCAGAGTGGGTAGAGGTAGTGTCCTCAAGAGTGAGCAGAAGTAGTTTCCTCCAGAGTGAGCAGAGGTACTGTCCTCCAGAGTGAGCAGAGGTAGTGTCCTCCAGAGTGTGCAGAGGTAGGGTCCTCCAGAGTGTGCAGAGGTAGGGTCCTCCAGAGTGAGCAGAGGTAGGGTCCTCCAGAGTGAGCAGAGATAGTGTCCTCCAGAATGAGCAGAGGTAGTGTCCTCCAGTGTGAGCAGAGGTAGTGTCCTTCGAAGTGAACAGAGGGAGGGTCCTCCAGAGTGAGCAGAAGTAGGGTCCCCCAGGGTGAGCAGAGATAATATCCTCCAGAGTGAGCAGAGGAAGGGTCCTCCGGAGTGAGCAAAGGTAGGGTCCTCCAGAGTGCGCAGAAATAGTGCCCTCCAGAGTGAGTAGAGGTAGTGTCCTCTGGAGTGAGCATAGATGGTGTCCTCTTGAGTGAGCAGAAGTAGTGTTTTCCAGAGTGAACAGAGGTAGGGTCCTCCAGAGTAAGCAGAGGTAGGGGTCCTTCAAAGTGAGCAGAGGAAGGGTCCACTAGAGTGACCACAGGTAGTGTCGTCCAGAGTGAGTGCACCAAAATATTTCACATCTCTTAAAGCTCATTCATCATTTGGATCAGACCCAAAACTAGCATCAACAAATGATTTATTATGGTATAAAGCTTTTCACATAAGTCCCTTATAGTAGCATCCTGTGGACCTGTTTGCTCTCTAAGCAGTGTGGATCTAGGCCAGGAGGTAGGCTGGGTATGATATGCTTGTGCAAGTCTTTCAAAGCATTTCGAGATTATGAGATTAAGTAAATGCAACTGATCTGACCCATTAGTAGAGGAGATATTGCTCTGTGTGGGCTCTTGAATGGTGGAACATTCCAGACAGGTAGGTACAACAGACTGCAGACTACACACAGCCTCACCAGGAATCTTTAGCCCCTCCCCTCGTGTAAGGTGCTCACTTTTACTGGGCCGAAAACTGTTCACATCTCTGTGTCCTCTGCTGGGACACAGTGTGGATTTATTTTCCATCAATTTCTGTTTGACTTTAGCACAGCATTTGCCAATATATTTAGTGCATAAAGGTGCAGTCGAGAGGTACAAGACAAGAGATAAAATAATAAAATAATGAAACGCTGTAAAAACAATATTAGAATAAAAAGTGTGAAGTTGCTGCACTTATTCAATTGGATCTGGACTGTTTATGAAGAAATAAAGGTAAGTTCTAATCCTGCCACATTCACACTATGTACATCAGTGGTGTAAGGTGGTAATAAGGGGCCCCAGTGCAGGTTTTAAGAATGGACCCTAAAGTGAAGCACATTTGGTAAGTTTATACATCCACATATCATACATGAATAGGTTAGCTTTAAATAGGTTAATTTCCAAAACATCAGCATCAATCTCACTGTGAGTCAGACTTAGCTGTAAAAATCAATATCTATATTAGTTAAAATGACTTGAAAGTAGATTATTATCTTGATTCAAGTAATTTTCCCTAGATTGGATTTATTTACTTATTAGGCCAGATTAAGGCTAGTAAGTGGACTTTTCTTAGCCCATGGACAAATAATTTTGCTTGAAATAAGTAAAACAATAGCTTGAAACAGGAAAAAAATACACTGAAACAGTCAAATAATGTAGTAATAAGTAACCTAATAAGTAAATAAATCCAATCTATGGAAAATTGCTCAAATCAAGATTAATAATTTGTTTTGCATTGTAAATATATAAACTACAGGTCTGTGCTGTGTTATATTTAATTTGGGACATTTTCAGTCCAGCAGACCTGAATACTACACTGAACTTGAACACGATACTTTATCTGGTGTTAGCTAATGTTAACTGTTATTAACATTTATCATTTAAGCTTTCTTCTTTACTTTCCTGGATAATCATGAATAAAGTCTTTATGAAAAAGTTTGTAGCCTTTGTCTGGCTGTTTGTGCGTGTCTTTGTCTCTGTACCTGTCACTACATCTGCAAACCTGAAATTTGGTAAGCTTGTTAAAAACATTTGCTCCATTTTGCTTTAGACAAGCACTAACCAGATATGGGATAATGTGACGCATAATTACGTTCAGTTTATGTGAAAAATGTCTATTACAGACTGGAGCGAAGCCATCAGCTGCTCAACAGCCCAACATCAAGTCCACTTCTAAAACCTATGACAGACTTGATACTTAAGAAATCACAACAAACAATGCATGTAACTGGATGGACTCTTCTCAAAATTCCCGTTTATAATTGGTCTGAGACTGAACCATGGCTGATCTTGGGAAGAGCTTGGTTCCTCTCTGTGCCCTGGAGGAGGGGAATTCTGAGCCCCTCACAACATACTTACTGTGCGCCCTTCCCTATTTCTGAGCTGCACCACACAGTCACATGACCAGTACTACCACACACATCTTCTCACACACACGCACATGTCAGTTTTGAGGACCATCAGAGGGTTAACTCCGGTGGCAGCGGCCGATCGAGACAAGCCCAGACCGCGGCTCATTCCGCTGGGATCAGGTGTCATTAGGCCCTCTATGTGAGCGCTTTATCAAAAACATGAGCTCACACCACTCTGAGCCACTTTCAAACTGTCAGTGATAGTTCAAGGTTATTTATGAGCATTTTTCTGACACTGTGGAGGAACTTCTTTAAGCTCAAAGAAGGTTGCACTGAAACTAACATTGGCAAAAATATGAAGAGCATGTAAAAAAATTAGGGTGACCAGATTTTTAGACCCAAAAACTGGTCTCAAAAGTGCAGAAATTCACTTGTTACGGCAACTGTGTAGTGCAGAAATAAAGAAAATTGGTAAAGATTATGACACTACATTGACACACATTATTACACTGTAAATTAACTTGGTGACAAAAGTCTTCAGATTGACGTTTTTAAGTTTCCTATGCTTTTGTGTTGGTTAAAATGGGGACAACTGGGACATGGTTTGTTGAAAACTGAGACATAAGGGTGTTTTGACAGATATGTGTTGGGACATGGGACAAGGAGCCTAAAACTGGGACTGTCCCGGTCAAATAGGGACATCTGGTCACCGTAAAAAAATTAATGTTTGGTGCAAAATGTAACAAAAGAGGATTCAGTCAGTCGTCTTCAGCCACTTATCATCATGAAGCTTCAGTCTGGAGCTCCTCAGGTCTCTGCTTTGGGCCCGAGACGTGTAGGCTACAGAACAAACAAGAGACAGCTTCACCTGTACTCGTGTGTCTTTGGACAGGTTAAGCTGAGTCTGAACTCTGTCTGAGCTAAATCTGAACTCAGGATAAACTCAGGACAAATTCAGGATAAACTCAGGACAAATTCAGGACAAACATCAGGACAAATTCAGGACAAACAAGCACCAAATGACAGTGAATGATGATGACTCCTCCAGAAACACATCAGAAAAAAATGCTTTGGAACTGGAGATACCCCAAGCTAAAGGAAGACTAAAGACAGACTAAATCTGTACTAAAGCCAAACTAAACCTGTACAAAACCCAGACTAAAGCCAGACAAAACCTGTACTAAAGCCAGACAAAACCCAGACTAAATCCAGACAAAACCTGTACTAAAGCCAGACTAAACCCAGACTAAATCTGTTCCAAAGCCAAACTAAATCTGTACAAAACCCAGACTAAAGCCAGACAAAACCTGTACTAAAGCCAGACAAAACCCAGACTAAATCCAGACAAAACCTGTACTAAAGCCAGACTAAACCCAGACTAAATCTGTTCCAAAGCCAAACTAAATCTGTACAAAACCCAGACTAAAGCCAGACAAAACCTGGACTAAAGCCAGACAAAACCCAGACTAAATCCAGACAAAACCTGGACTAAAGCCAGACTAAAGTCAGACTAAAGCCAGGCAAAACCCAGACTAAAGCCAAACTAAACCTGTACTAAACCTAGACTAAATCCAGACAAAACCTGGACTAAAGCCAGACTAAATCCAGACAAAACCTGGACTAAAGCCAGACTAAATCCAGACAAAACCTGTACTAAAGCCAGATTAAAGCCAGACTAAATCTGTACTAAACCCAGACTAAAGTCAGACAAAACCCTAACTAAAGCCAAACTAAACCTGTACTAAACCTAGACTAAATCCAGACAAAACCAGTACTAAAGCCAGACTAAAGCCAGGCTAAAGCCAGACTAAACCTGTACTAAATCCAGACTAAATCCAGACTAAACCTGTTCTAAATCCAGACTAAAATCAGACTAAACTTGTACTAAATCCAGACTAAAATCAGACTAAACCTGTACTAAAGCCAGACTAAAGCCACACAAAACCCAGACTAAAGCCAAACTAAACCTCTACTAAAGCCAGACTAAATCCAGACTAGAGCCAGCCTAATCCTGTGCTAAACCCAAACTAAACTAAGAATGTACTAAATCCAGACTAAAGCCAGAGTAAAGCCAAACTAATACTAGACTAAAACCAGCCTAAAGTCAGACCAAAGCCAGACTAAAGTCAGTCTAAAGCCAGACTGGACGGTACCTGGTGGCTGTTGCACGGTGCGCGTGGTCAAGCAACAGCATCACGAGCAGACCGCAGGTCCGCGCGCTCCAGGGCAAGCACCGGGTGCGTGCACGTATCATCCCGCAGCTCGGAGAGAACGTGAGCAGACCGAGAGCAGCGCGTGGACTCTGAGGCGCGCAGCTGCTGGAGAGGGATGTGTGGCCCACCTGGACAGCACGCGCACCTTTACGCACATCAGAGCGCAGCGTCACGGCGAGGAGGCGCTACGGTTCCTGTGAGGCTTTTTCCAAATAAAAGTCCCGCGAGATGGGACTCATGAAAGACCCCAGCGCTCGTGAGCTCTAACGCAGAGACAGGAAACAGAGGCTTGCCCACACAGGTGTGTTTACCTGCGCTCACAGTCAGCCATGGTTCTGCTGCTTTGGTATTAAAGAAATTAACAACGAGTGCACAAGAGGGGCACCAGTGAGATGACACATCAGCATGAGCCGTTGCCAGAAGGTTTAATGTGTCTTGTAGTAACATTGTTCAGCACAACTGGTTTGGTGGTGGGTCCGTGATGGCCTGGGGAAGAATATCCACGGAGGGACGCACAGACCTCTACAGGCGGGACAACAGCACTCTGACTGACATCAGGTATCAGGATGGGACCCTTAGACCCACTGTCAGACCGCTACACTGATGCAGTGGGTCCTCGGTTCCATCTGGTGCCCGGCCTCATGTGGTGAGAGTATGCAGGCAGCTTCCTGGAGGATGAAGGAATAGATATCACTGACGGGCCCCCGCGCTCACCTGACCTAAAACCAGTAGAACACCTCTGGGACGTTATGTTTCAGTCCATTCAACACCTCCAGGTTGCACCTCAGAACCGTCAGGAGCTCAATGATGTCCTGGTCCAGATCTGGGAGGAGATGCCCCAGGACTCCATCTGTGGTCTCATTAGGAACATGCCTCGCTGTTGTACAGCATGCTCCCGTGGGGGCCATAAAAACTACTGAGTACTATTATAAAAGTTACTGTAAAGAAATTCTACAGTATTGACTTTCCTGCTACAGTGATATTTCACTTTGATTTTTGGGGTGTCTTCAAATCCAGCCCTCCGTAGGGTGATCATTTTCATTTTCATCAAACAATGTGGCATCCTTACATTGCTTAGACATTACCCAATTCATATCAGTGTAGATGTCCAGCACGACTGCTTTCCCATTTGAGATCTGATGTGTTTTCAAAGTATTCCTTTAATTTTTTCGAGCAGTGTTTATAAAAACAGACTTTAAACGATGTTTGAATTCACTTCTAAAGTGACCAGATTCTGATTCTTCCTATTGAGCTGCTCATTGACCACTTCCCTGAAGGTTCACAAAAGTATGGGACTATCGTGACTTTCGGAGCCATCTGTGGCTGCAGTGCCGCTGTCAGTGAAGGAAATCTGTGCCTTATGTCAGGGGGAGTGCCTCTGTTCAGACTTGTCAGCAGTGTGCCACCTGTCTGTGGTCGGGACCAGAGACAACATTCCATCATCAGGAGAGAAAGCCCCCCACCCCCTATCCCCCTACACACTCTCTGTACTGTATACCTGTGTTTACTGAGGTACTGAGGGACTCATCTATGACCCAGACTCAGAGGCTGAAGAGGACACTTCAGACTGCAGCCTCCAGGGGGCGCGGTGGTGGAACACACAAGTCCAGATTGTCTGAACAAGTTTTATTAACACAAGTGGACTGGTGGTCAGCTCAGTGTTCAGATCAAGGTGTGCAGAGTTAACACAAGAGAGACACCCACTGGGTCTGCAGTCCTCCTCCCAGGGTTCCTACACAATTTATAATGTCAAATTTAAGATGTTTTAAGATCTTTTTAAGACCTTGAAACAATCAAACTGAAGACCACAAGTGTGTCAAGAAGACACATTTATATAGTGTTAAATTTATCAAATCCCTAAGAAACTATTGCAAACCTTATTCTGAGCAACTTGGCAAAGAAAATATGAATATAAGGATATTGTTGCACATATCCTAAAATCAAAATTCGTATCTAAAACAGAAATAGGCCTGTCCTGCATAGATAAGCATATAAATAAATAAAATGTGAAAGTAAAATAAATATTAATATGATAGTAAGAATTATTACAGCCATTGCATCCAAATTTTTTTTGCTGTAGCAATTATTATCTTTATGATTTCTAGTCCAAATAATGCGACATTGGTTCACTTTTTCCTGCACACACATTAAACTGATCAGTAGAAACAGTAGTTGAATATTACTGGGTCAATGTTTTAAAAGCACATGGAATTATCTAATGGGTTAAAAAAAGACGCTTGTCTCACTGGTACACTCACACTCGCTGAGTTTACTCTCTGCTTTTGAGACAACCTTGTGCCACTGCTGCTGCACCAGGCCAGGTCTGACTCTGTAAAGCTTTGGGTTCTAGCCTTGAAACAAAACATCACTGTAAACAAGTGATTTATTTTCTTTTAATAGCAGAGCAGATGGCTTGGTCTTAAAAACACTTCAAATTAAAGACCTACCCCAATATTTTCAGTAAATATAAGACAATTTAAGACCTTACATTTATCAAATTAAATTTAAGACTTTTTAAGGACCACAGGAACACTTTTTCTAGGTGAGAATCTCAAATCCTGTGTAAACCTGACCCGGATCTTCTTATCTAATGTAACTACTCAAACATGCATGTTTGCACAGAAGGATGATTGCACTTATTTAGACAAGATTCGGAGCAGATTCTTATTGGCAGGTTTGAACAGGAAACATCGGAATTTTTCAAATCCATAAACTATTGTGCAGTTGTCAACTGAGGAAAGAACAGATGAATTTTCCATTCAAGTTTCCTTCTCAGCCAATAAGACAGTCCTACTCCACACATCACGTCATGTTTGACATTTAGAAAGATCCTTTGTTTTTCTTCAATTTGAGAGCTGAAAGGTGAATGTCAGCACAGAGCTGGGGTTTGTCACAACATGCCCTCTCCAAAATCTGAACCCTACCAGGCCTGCCCCCCTTTGGGACCCCTCCTCAGACTCGGTAGCATTTAAATTCCATATATCTTCTGAGTGTCAAACCTATTTTGAAGGTTATACACACAGAGTGACCTGTAAATGAGTGGAGCACTTAAAAACATCAGTCATTATCACCTGTCATGAGCGTCTGTCCCGAGGACTCACCAAAGCCTGGAGAGGAATGGCACCGTGCGACTCCACTGTCAGAAGTAGTAATTCTAAGAGAATTTTGATCCCCTTTACCAATATTCATATCCATATAAAGAAACTATCCTAAATTGGGCCCTACATCTTAAACTTGTTATGTTCCCTTTCGATTAGACCAGCTCTCTCTGTCACAGTAGATTTTGTTCTGACTGTATGACGCCTTTGCTCTCCTCCACTGACTCCACAGGTTTAACCTCTCCCTCTTGGAAGCATAGCCAGACTTGAATGGTCAGTACTACCACAGTGGGTTGAGTGCTCACTGTCTGCAGGTCCTGTACTGATGGTAAATAAACTTCCCCTACCTCAGACGTCCAGTGTCTCCTGCCCAGAGGTGGGACCAAGTCACTCGTGCAAGTCACAAGTAAGCATCAAGTCATACCCTTCAAATTACAAGCAGCAAGTCCAAGTCAATCTTGATGAGAACATTTTAGCTTATAAATAATCTCAAATTTCATAAATAAGCTATTAAAAGTAATACATGCCCATGCCCTGCCATTAAAAAAAAAAAAAAAGTTGCAGTGCATTATGGGTGATTTTGGCCGATGCAAGACAGCAAAGGATCCACTGACGCTTGGTGATAGTGTCCATAGTGTCTGCCACAACATAATACTGTATATTTTCAAGATGATAAGAAATAATTATGTTGTGTATATATATATATATATATATATATATTCAAATTAGCTATTCATTTTTGTCCATTTTGGTATGAAAGAGTTAAAATTCTTTTTACAATAAAGTAAGTATAGAATGTTTTTGCAATAATAAAGACACGACATAAAAAAGGTTGGGGACCACTGCTCTAGGTGACTAAAGTGTATGGTTGTGTTTTAGGTGCATTCATAGTCACCACTTGATGGCAGCACACTGGCAGACGGCTTGGCCCCTGGTCCTGCTCTTGTCAGTCGTAGATCCAGAGAACCAGGACAAGTCAGAGATCTCCCTCTCACTTTTGTTTCTTACAGGTTGGTACAGTCCTGTCATAAATGTTACTCACATGATGTCTTTACAATATACCGTTCATTATAATGTTAATCAGCCTTAAGTGGTCTAATACAGTGTGCATGTTAAAATGATCAGTCCCAAGCCACACATTATTGGAGAGTATTTGGATTGTTTATATTAAGAAAATGTATATGTAAAAACAAAAAGCTTTGAAAGATGAAATTGCAATGTTAACCTGCTGTAGTGTGTTTATGTAATGACATTGTACTATTGTAATTCTAGTGAAATGCCAAATGGAAGAAACCTTGATATTTTTATATAAGTCGGCTGATCTTTGTTTATTACAGAACTCTGAAACAAAACAATATACTCAGTTTCACTCTAACAATAGGACATTAACTTCAGAGGCACCTTAAGCTAACGACAGATAATGACCCAGCCTCATACTGCAGTCCAGGACATTCAGCTGCTGACTGCCCTGAGTCTCATAAGGTTTGTAGTATATATGCTCTACTTCTGACTCAGCAAGTTTCACTAGAAACGACTAAGTTCTTTGGCTGAAGCAACAAAATGTCTTCTAAAAACAACCCTTGTCCAGATGATTTTCTTGTTTAACCTTTTTTTTTTTACTGAATTCTCCAGGATGACTGAGAATCTACACAGAAATGTAACAAGAGGGCATTTCCCCAGTCTGCTCTGAACTGCACACATCCGACCATTGGCACCCTCTATAGGAATAGCGGGGGCACTACAGTACACTCACCAGCATAACATTCCAATATGTATATTTATGTGAACATATGTATTATATTTATATGCTCTTCTTTTCAAACCCTGCATCACGTTTATCTTAGAACATAAACCCTCCATCTCTAGACAGTTAGCAGGCTGCTATCATGTAACATTAACAAACTAAAGAGAAAATGTTACTAAAGACCGAATAGGTCTTAATGGTCCTGGAAAACACATTACATGCAAACACATTCATGCTCGGGCCCTGATAAACAGTTCCTCCGATAAGAGTACAGAAAACATTTTCAACCAAAGAAAGAAAAAGAGGATTAGTGGTTGTCATCACAAGAACTCAAACATAGATTCACCATTATATCTTCATTATTTTATTATCTTTGTTCTCATGATTTTACAAACATGATACTTCTGCAATTCCACTTTAACTGTGCAACACAATGGCATGGACTGTTGAACACCTGGAGGGAGCGCTGTGACTCCCGGGAGTGGACACTCCTGCTGGACAGTGTCTTAACTGTAGGATTAATTAGCGTTCGTGTGTCCACAGGCAGGACGCGGCGCTCCCTGGGGTCAGAGCGCGCCTCGAACCGTTCCAACAACGCTTTAGTGTCTTTGGATGAGGCCGCTGGACCTGGTCTGAGTTGAGCCTGCTCGTCTTATAGAATGGGTGAATGTGCCATGGTTTCTCAAACACCAGTACAGAGAAGAACAATGGCATGCAAGACTCACTTCCACACCCACATTTTTTAAAAGAACTCTTCTTTTAGTAGAAAATCAATATTTGGACAAGCATAGAGCCCTCGCAAACACTCAACAGCCAAGCAATAAAAACATACGGAGGATGGCATTATAGCATTATACCCGGATTTAACAACAGCTGGCTTCTTTTCATATTCAGTAAGTCCTGGCTGAGGACATAATACATGTCACATTTAGAATAATTCCTCTACACCTTTGACTACAAATGTATGTGCTTCTCAATTCAATTTTTGGGAAAAACATAATTACATAGTTCAGGGTATCCCACTCTGGCCAGTTTATTGCAAATGAAGTGATCACCTTCAAACAGCAAAATACACACTTCAATATGGCACAAGCGTTGTAGAAATGAGCAAAATGCATCATTGTTGTGGTGAAGATAAAAAAATAAACAAACCACACCATATTTAAAAAATATTAAGACATTAACCATCAGAGCAAAAAGAAAAAGCATTTCCCATTTAAACATGCAGTCTGACACTCACATCTGGACCCCGCTGGTGCTCCACACTGCCCAGAGCCAGGACCTTGCTGGTGCTCAACACTGCCCAGAGCCAGGGCCCCGCTGGTGCCCAACACTGCCCAGAGCCAGGACCCCGCTGGTGCCCAACACTGCCCAGAGCCAGGACCCCGCTGGTGCCCAACACTGCCCAGAGCCAGGATGCCGCTGGTGCTCAGCTGACAGCAGGAGTACGAGCTTCAGTATAAGACTTCGAATCCAGGGGAGGTTTTTCAGGCTACTTCCTTCATTGGTACGCTATAATGACATTTAACCTTTAACCTTACACCTCAGCGCTGCACAACATTCAACTCTTACAATAATTCAGAGAAATGGACTCTTGGGCTTTTTTCCCCCCATTCTTAACCGAGTTCTGATGTGCTTATCCTGGAGCATTGGCGTGCTCTTGCTGAGGTACCCAACCGAAAGATTTGTCAAGCACCAACGTTTTCTTTTTCCTGACAGGGATCTCCTTGTGTTACATGTTGGATAGAGGCGTTTTGTGTAGAAAGTCTGTAGAATGGAGTGTTGAGGGAAAATCTACATCAAGGCAATGTCCTCCAGCCCTTTTTGTTGCTGCATTTTAAAAATCCCTACTACATCACACTCAGCTGCCCCAACCTGGTCACAATATAATCTCCCACTACAAAATCCAAATAAATATCATTCAAAATAGGGGCTGACTGGTAAAAATTAAACTGTATAAAGCAAAAACTGCGGTAGTGGTCATAAATTTTAAAAACACAAAAGTACAAGAACGCACATTTCTTAGTTCAAATAAAACAAAAAGAGCGAGGGAAGGTCATATTTAGTAGTGGTGGTTTACACTGGTGGAGAATGACTGGCCCGCCCCCTGAGCTGGGGCTTCAGTCGGCGTAGTGCATGATCGACTCCACGTAATTGCCAGGGAACAGGCCTGTGGTGCCGTTCATGACGCCCTCGTACCAGCCGTCATCGTTCTTCTTGATGACGTAGATTATGGCGCCCTCCTGGAAGGACAGCTCATCCTCTTTGTCGCGGGTGTAGTCATAGATGGCCACCACTGTGGGACAGAGAGAGGTCAAGGGTCAGCAGGAAAGTGGAGTGGTCGACTGTGTCAAAATGAGACCATTTCCAAAAGACTGGTTCTCAATTCGTCGAATGCAGACTCTGGACTTGTGTACTCAGTGGCGCAGACGTGTGGGTCCAGGCTCGGAGAATAGACTTAAAAACGTAACAACGGACTTTGTTTTTTTGGGGAATTTGGGACGAGATGACACTGTAGCTCCTCTGTGCACACTTGGCCTATACAGAATTCTTCCTTTATTATTTAGATTTGTTTAGTTAACATAATCATAAAATAGATCACCTGAAGAACACATTTCTTTTTAATCAGGGTTCCTGCATGGCTCAACAAAGACTATTTTAGACCTTTTTAAGACCCATTTCATAAGCCCGCAGTGCACAAAAAGCTGAGTCATAAATGTGACCACATTGTTTAATTGTCTCTATTTATGACAATGAGTGCCGCAAAGCATTTTGATCTTGGTAAGAAAAAATCTGCGCTCTTGTAACAGCGACGGTAATATGCCTTTGAGAATTTAAGAGGGCATTTTAAAATAACCTGTGAATGCAGGTAGTTACATTAAATGTACGTGACATATTTAACCTGACCTGTTTAAACATATTTAAGACCTAGTACTCTGTATCTCTGCAAATTTAAGACTTTTTAAGGCATTAAATTTAGATTTATAAATTTAAGACTTATTTAGACCCAGCAGAAACCATGCTTAAAAAATATAAATAACCTATTATTTTAAATTCTTTGTATTTAATATATAATAAAATTGTAATTGAGACATAAAATACTGCTGTATATAATTCTGGTGAATAAAATCTGATTAATGACACATTGCCTATATTTTTGTTGAGAAAGATACATATAATGATAAACATTTAAAAAAAAAAAAAATTTAAAAAACATGCTCTTACCCAAGTCCAAACAAAAATTCCATCACATGACCACGAGTACTGTGTCTTGTTATGTTTTGTTTGTATGTTAATGTATGCTTTGCAAAACTGCATTTAACTTTCTGAAGAGCGTGTGGCGCCGCTCATTGCAACTGAGGCCTGGAGGCTTGCTCCAAACGCAATTTCGCTGTACTTTTTTGTGAATGTGACAAATAAACTTATCTATCTATCCATCTATCCATCTACAATAAAGCCCACGGATCAGACAGGATCTGAGACATCCCTGATAAAATGAGTGGAGCAAGAACACATGCAGAGATTTAGAGCAGGCTTGCCAAAAAGAAAATTTTGAACTGGAAGAGCATTTGGGCTGAGACTGATGATGTTTCACAAGTTCACAAGAACACAATCTCAGAAAGAGCCCATATTACTCTGCTCATATTACAGCCAGAGCTGTGTGGTGTGGATTACAGAACTTTGAGGACAAACCTTTCTCCAAGTAGTTACGTGGAGCCCATGGGGGGTCCTCCTCAGCGTAGGGGTCACTGTACTCCACCACAGCAGATTCGTCTTCATCCTCGTCATCCTCGTAATCCTCTGGAGGGGGAGGGGGAGGGGTGGGCTCCTCGAACACGGGTTCCTCTGCAGGTGGTGGGGGCGGTGGCACATCCGAGACTACATTTAGTAAAAATAAAACAGAAGTGTAAGAGCGGGAAAATACCAGGACACACTGCAGCGGCACAAAACAAACTCATGGAGGTGGTGGAGAAAAGACAATCATGAAAAATACAAAGCATGCTTCATTATTCATACGGTCTAGGTTCCTGACTCACTTGACTACTCATGAGTGACCAATCACTAACAAGAAGCGCAAATCATTACAATATAATGGAGGAAGAACCAAAAAAATCTGTTCAATCAGAATTCTTGTGTCACACACTACATGTTATGATAGTTGATCTCCAGCAGAGGCCGCTGCACCAAGATCAGACATGCTGTCCTGTAGTTTACTGTTAAAGTGACAGTTGTTGTAAGCAGCAGCTGTTAGTAATTTTTCACTCATCGGAAACATGCTCATGCAGATGGACATGCGCTAAAAGCCACTTACTGGTCTCCTGAACGCGGGCCACAAAGCCCATCAGAGGCAGCTGTGGAGTGATCTGCATGGAGGGAGGAGGGGGCGCCAGAGGGCCTACCAGCCCAAAGACAGGAAGACAGACGAAAGAGTGAGGTTAGAACCAGAGAGAGACGTGAACAGTCAAACACAGGTCATTAATCTGTGAGGCTCCGTCCTGATGTCTGGAGGAAGTCTGTCAGTGACTTAAGAGTTTGCACAGAAAAAATGAGACCTAATGGTCGCTCTAAGGGCCTGTTTACACGACACTGCTGCCCAGGAAAACAGTCATGCTGCCTCCAGTTCACACCAGGAGACAGGCCTGTACATCAGGAGACGTGGAGGAGGGCAACAACCCAGCAGCAGGACCGCTACCTCCTCCTTTGTGCAAGGAGGAACAGGAGGAGCACTGCCAGAGCCCTGCAAAATGTCCTCCAGCAGGCCACAAATGTGCATGTGTCTGCTCAAACGGTCAGAAACAGACTCCATGAGGGTGGTATGAGGGCTTGACGTCCACAGGTGGGGGTTGTGCTTACAGCCCAACACCATGCAGGACGTTTGACATTTGCCAGAGAACACCAAGACTGGCAAATTTGTCACTGGCGCCCTGTGCTCTTCACAGATGAAAGCAGGTTCACACTGAGCACATGTGAGAGACGTGACAGAGTCTGGAGACGCCGTGGAGAACGTTCTGCTGCCTGCAACATCCTCCAGCATGACCAGTTTGGCAGTGGGACAGTAATGGTGTGAGTGGCATTTCTTTGGGGGGCTGCACAGCCCTCCATGTGCTCGCCAGAGGTAGCCTGACTGCTATTAGTTATCGCTTGTAACCATATGCTGGTGCTGGTTGGCCCTGGGTTCCTCCTAATGCAAGACAATGCTAGACCTCATGTGGCTGGAGTGTGTCAGCAGTTCCTGCAGGACGAAGGCATTGATGCTATGGACTGGCCGCCCGTTCCCCAGACCTGAATCCAATTGAGCACATCTGGGACATCATGTCTCGCTCCATCCACCAACGCCACGTTGCACCACAGACTGTCCAGGAGTTGGTGGATGCTTTAGTCCAGGTCTGGGAGGAGATCCCTCAGGAGACCATCCGCCTCTTCATCAGGAGCATGCCCAGGTGTTGTAGGGAGGTCATACAGGCACGAGGAGGCCACACACACTACTGAGCCTCATTTTGACTTGTTTTAAGGACATTACATCAAAGCGAGATCAGCCTGTAGTGTTTTTTCCACTTTAATTTTGAGTGTGACTCCAAATCCAGACCTCTATGGGTTAATAAATTTGATTTCCATTGATAATTTTTGTGTGATTTTGTTGATATTACCAAATATTATTGTGGAGTCTGTTGAATTAGATCATAAATGTTTTTGTATTTTAACTAGAAATGCACGATAATATCGGGCCGATAATTGACAATTATGATGTCATACAGGTAATTCCGATAATTAAAAATTAAACCGATAATAATAAGCCTGAACTGCTTTAATTTTGCCGTGTTTGCCCTAGGTTTTCTCGTTGACGGCTCTCAGTCTGAGAGTGTCCCTCAGCCCCGCCCCTGCTGCAGACTGCTGTCAGCCTGGGACAGTGGAGCTGTCCCCTGTGCAGGCTTTCTGTACGGTGTCCGACAAAGAAACACAGTTTCTGCATGTTCTGTTTCAGTTCTAGGAGAAGGGAAGGGAGCTACTAGCTTTTTACATCAAATATTATAAGTTTCCTAAAACGTTATCATGACACAGATGTGAAGAACACAGAGCAGCCCACCCCGCTGCATTCGGTCAAACACACGGACAGCGCTGCACGGCTTATGTCGCCACTTCAAACTTTAAACACGTAAACAATGTACGGTCTTAAAAGGGCGATCTGTAAATATTCAACAAAATGAAAGACCAATAGCCCCGGACTGTGTGTGGAGCGAGAGGAGTTTTTCAGCAGTTTTCTCATCAAGTGACAGAAGGACTGGATGGTACAAGCCCCACTACTGCTTAACTCGGTCTTCCTCTGTCACACGGAGTAAAAAACAGCCTCGTATTAGCCCAGTGTAGAAGCGAGAGGCTTTGTGCAGGACGGGGCAGTTTTTGTTAATCCACAGATTTGGTTGCCTCGTCCACAGCCTGCGTCTCATGCGTCAGAGCAAGAGCAGGCTCTGGGCAAACTCGTCTGATTGGACGTTCTAACGTAACGCCCTGCCTCTTTCCCCCTGTGTTAGATTCAAGATCACATGTGGTAAAAGAAACGACTGAGCTGCAACTAAGTTAGTTGTTAGCTAGAAAATGTCTTTAAATGTATTAATGTAAAAAATATAATTAGAACAATAATAATGATAGCAAAAAAAAAAAAAAAAAAAAAAAAAGACATTTATTAAAGTAAGTATTAAAGTAATGTATTACTTATGACACATTACCAGGTCACAGTGGGGATATAGCCTACAGTGTGAGTGTAGGTTATTGTGCTTATGAGAAGGATAATTTTACTTTACATTCATAAATATGTCAAATGTTGGGGCTAATTGAGTTTGATAAGAGCTATACTGTTAAATTAAATTGTACTGTTCTCAAAATCAGGTTGAGTTTGATAAAAATTTGATACAAAATACTTCTATAAGAATTATCGGTTCATTATTGGCATCGGTCACAAGAAGCTTCAAATTATCGGTTATTGGTATCGGTTCCAAAAATGCATTACCGTGCATCCCTAATTTTAACCACTATTTTTTCCTACTTTTCCCCTTGATTAATTGTTAGTTCACTGGGCTTGGTCTTGACCTGGTCTCGGCCCTTAAAAGTCTTGGCCTAGTCTAGTCTAGACCTAGTCCAAGCACTGTCTGATAAAACAAAAACATTAGCCTTTGACTGACACCGTCTTAGTCTGCATAGAAAACACTGCCGTTGTTAGAGCCGAGAACACAGAGTATCAAAATAAATGCTCCAGCTAAAAGTGCTGTCAATATGAAGCCCCAGATATCTGTAAGCGAGGACCTGCAAAACAGGAGTACTATGTATGATCATGGGGCTATGATTCCAAATACTGTGATAGCAGTGAGATTTAAAATGTGGTTTTAATCAAGTCAATGGGGCAATTGTTTCCACAAAGGTGTAGAAAGGGTGAAAATTTGTAAATCTGACACTACATAAAAAATAACCTGACCTTTGAAAAATTCAAGACTCTAATAACCACCAAAGCCCTATCTCACCACTACTATTATTTGGAAAATAAATTTGTTTATTTGTGTTTTTTTAAAATACATTTTTCAAAACTCATATCCAATCCTAATTTTTTGTAATGTTTGGTAGGGATGAAAAAGGGATGAAGTCATTTAGGCATTTTATGGAAAAGAAGCAGAAAAAAAATAGTGCTGTATGATGATTTTATCGCAGTTTTTTGTTGTACATTTTTTGTGCCAAAAGGGTGCAAAATTTGAGGATGGCATAAGGGTTTCAATATAAAAAAATTATAAAGAATAATAAATTCATATTCTAATAAAAATGTAGTCTGTGTGGAGTGTATGACTTTAAAATTTCGGTGTTGTGCGTGTTCAGTTTCCTGCCATCACAGAAAATAGACCAGCGGATGTACATCCAGTGAAAACTGTAATCCTCACACATCAGGGCCTGGCTTTGTGAATGAGTGCTCAGTGACACGTGCTGCTGATGCTGCCGTACCTTGGTTCTGAGCGAAGTGCGGCCCCCCATTGAGCTGACTCTGGTTGTGGGTCACGTTGGGCTGTCCAGTGACAGAGGAGGGGCGGCGGTAGGGCAGGGAGCCACCCACTGGTTGGTTCTGGGGCTGCTGGGCTGGCCTGTTCATGCTGTAGAACTGAGCAGCACCTGTCAGAGAACAAACAATAAAACACACTGCACTATGACATTCTATGACATTCCATCACAAATGCCTAACAACCACTGCAGCTAAAGAGCTTAAGAGAGCTGGCGACACACAGAACAATATCCAGGGCTCCTAGATGTCAGATCATGACATTGTTTAATTCATGTAGGAGTCACACAATGACTGACACTGTACACCTTTCTGTGTGGAAGCCCTGAATATGATCCCAAAGCAAATAAATCGATACATAAAATACATGCTACATATGATAGTCATGCAGAAAAGATGGGACCAACACAGCTACAAAGAGGCTGAGAGCGGCGACTGCGGCTGACGGGGGTGGGCCGAAAGATGGATGAACACTGATTGGTGGAGAGGGGTCACATGACTGAAGCTGGGTGGCCGGTTGTACACTCACCTTGGGCAGGGTTGCCATAGGCAGAGGGGCCTGTGGAGGCAGGGAGCTGGGGCGGGGGCGGGGGCACAGGCGGGATCTCTACAGAGGGGTTTGAGGCCTGTGGGGGGCCATCAAGGGCAGAGTTGGGTGGCCCTGGGGCATTGGTGGGGGTAGGTTTAGGTGGGTTGGATGGGGCTGACGCTGAACCTGAGGTGTAACAGATCAAGAGTTTGGGATAGAGGAAAAAAGATAAGTGAAGAATGACAAGACGAGAAAAGAATGAGAGATCCAGAGTTTTTTTTATCAATTCTGACACACATTTATCAATCATAACCGTCTACTACACAACAGGTACACAACATTTCCTCCCCTGAATGAGGGCAGTACTACGAGCTCCTGGTCCTGCTACAGTACCACTAAGCATAGCAAAGGCTGAAGGTCTGATATTGTGACCGAATTTAAATATCTTGGTTTCAAAAAATGCAAATATAAGAAATAAGAAAATTACAAAATGTCTATGTGAAGTATAATTTGGCAAATTTTAGACATTAGATCTCATCTCTCCTATGAGGCAGCTGACAAAATAATACACATTCCAATTTCTCTCATATGTACATGTATTACATGTTGCATATAAACTGTAGGGCTGGGTACTGTTCGGATTTTATACCAGTATTTAAATGATACCTGGTTTTCGATACCGCTACCAGAGTGATACTTTTGTTTGATACCTATGGTGAGCTAATTGATCTTCTAAAATCATAAAAACACAATAATATTAAATAAAGCAAAATCGAGCAAAATTCCTAGGTGTAAGTTAAAGTAGTTTGTATTCATTCTGTGTTATTTATTTGATTCATTCATGCAAAGGAACATTAAGGTCCCACTAGGTATTGAAACTTGGTATTGAATAAAACTTTTTTTTTTTTTTTTCAACAAAAGCATGTATCGTGACTTTCCTTTCGATACCACAAAGGTATCATTTTATGGTACTCAGCCCTAGTAAGAAATGTTCAGACCAGATTAGACTACAGTATCGGTACCATACCATGTGCATGTACTATTTATGAAAGTGGGCCGTCACATGACATTCACCTCTCATCTAAGCAGTGAGGAGAAGCGATGTCAGCCTCTAATGTTATTTCAAAGTGAACAAGAGGGACAAATACAGACTGAATTATGCTCAGCTAGAGTGACCCAAAGAAATTGTGACCTGAAATCTAAGCAAGGCAATTTAAGTGTGGAGTCTTAAGTACTTATTGTCTGATAAAACATAATTAAGTTGCTAACTGTGTTAGCTGCATTATGGTACAGGCAAATCTCAAATGATCAAGCTTAGGTGCTCAATCTATCTGCAAAATGAATTCAGCAACCGATATGAGCAAGGGAACACCCCCAAAAAAGACAACTAATTCACATTTTCTCTGCTCAGTTATTTTTGGAGTAACTGTATAAACTGTGTACTGCCGCAGCCTAACTGAACATTTTTTGCAGCCCTCTAGGTGGCACTTGGGCTGCGGCCCTATGGTTAAGAATCTCTGATCTAGTGTGTGCCTTCAGAAGATTTTAGGATAATTTGAAACTCTCCTTATGTCTGTGGTCTCTCACATTGTAAATTTCCTATTGCATAAAGGGGTCTGCAACTAAAATTGCTTGGGGTCCACAGAATTAACGTTCTCCCCGGTTGGGGTCTGAACAGAACATATATATAAATAATTAAATAGGCTATATTATAATGATATTTATGCATTTATTCTGGGCCACTAAAACATGTACAATGCTTATTTCTGTCAGAGAAATGTTTATCATTTCCACTTAACAGTAGCTGATGTTTGAACTTCAGACTCAGATCATATTGTAGACAGATGGATTTATAAAGACTATATATATAAGACTATATAAAGAAGGCCACTGTCCTCCAGGCTACAGTATTTGGATAAAATTATTTTAAATATATTTTTTATTAATGCAAATGGTGCAGGGGAGTGCAGCAATAATATCAGATAAATGCACATATTAGCGGATAATTAATATGCACGAAAACTCGGTCCATTCACGCCTCATTGGTGCTTTGTGCACCTGTCTAAAGTGAGACCAGAAATTGTGACATTACAGACTTCTGCTATGTAAACTCCATATTAATCCAGAGAGCAGTGTTTATGGGCTGTAGCCTGCTAAAGCTGACCTATTAGATGCTAAAAGCAAAAGCTAGAGAAGGAGCGCCAGGAAAGACAAATGTTTCCAAAACTCACCACACAGACGTCTTCACGCAGAGTCTTTTAATCCTGACATAAAAGGAATAGTATATATTTGATAACTGTTATAGTCCATAGTCCTGGCTTGTTGATAACTTCAACCCAGTGTTAAGAGGCTCTTAAGTTGTGACACTGGTCTCATGAGCTCCACAGAGACAGAGCTGTACAGAAAGAAGCAGGCTGCCACTCAAACTCTCGTAGTGGAAAACTGCGCTGGAGTTTGCTTTTATTTTAGCAGTTTTCAGCTCCTTCTAGCTCATTTAAATCTGCCACTGTCTCAGTTAGATCAGTGTACTCTAACTGTAGTAACCCACAAGGACCCCTCGCGTCTTAATCGCAAATGTTCAAAAACAAAATGTGGGAATATTTAACAATTTTTAAAATATGTCAGCATTATGAAAATTGCTTTGAATCAAAGCCTCTGGAGGTCCGTACCCAGACTATGGTCCGTAGGTTGTGGGAACCTGCCCTAGTGTGTCACCAGCCTTAGTGGACAAAAGTGTTGAACCCACTTCACCTCACTTCATTTTTGTATCAGAAACACAGGAAACAAAAGGATGGTTGTGTCTGTGCCTTATTTAGAGATGATAAGAGTAGATAGTGTATGTATCAATCAAAATGAAGCAAAACGTATCTCCTTCCAAATAGTACATATTCATATAAGCCACCCCAATGCTGTCAAAGTTTTATAGATAATTTTACTGAGATGTTTTCAGTTGCATGCACAGAGTTTCACTGTGGCTGACAGCCTCTGGTCGCTTATGCTGCGTTCACATCGAAAGCGAATCATACATTGAATTTGTGTCATTTGCATGTCTAAACAAAGTGTGTTCAGACGCAAATTTCAGAGCCAATTCAAACTGAGCACATCCTGGTTTGCTAACCTGTTGTTCCGAGTCGCTGCGAGGACACAACTACTGTATTTATGCACTCAAGCCCAGCAGCAGAGCTGAGACAAGGAGTACTTTTTTCTTATACAATAGCGGTCTCTAGTGGTTTTATTAGGTATAGGCTAGGTTAGCACTCAGTGCACAGGCTCTGTTTTCCCTGTTGTTTTGTGGAGTGCAATAACGGCTAATCCAACGAGTTAAGATCCCCTTTATATTTCATTAATAATCCCATTGTCTTTAACTGTTTTTTTCTTGTTTTAATGTGATAATTAGAGCGAGTCTCTGAAGGAAATCCCTTCCTCAGGCTCGTATCTCATTACACAGAACTACAGCATTGGTCCAGTCACAAATTACTAAATAAAGCTTTATTTTCTTACTGCTTTCTATCAGGGCTGCTGTGTAAATAGATCTGTTTGACTGCTTTACTTCTGCTTATGTCTTTATAAAAAATAGAAGAGGTGATGCAGGGTGTAGTTTCACGTTCACACTGACAGCCTCGATACGCCCGCCATGATTGTTTTGATGGATCTCCACTTCCTACGTCCTACCACATCTCTTCAGGAGCAGGATCCTGATTGACAAATATCTGCGGCATTTTAACCAAAGTTCAGATTTTTCAACTTGAGCGTTTTGGGCGTAGACGCTCGATTCGCGCGTCAATGCTCAATTCGCATTGTGCCATTTGCGTATCAACGCCCGCTTTGCAACACACAAACACTTGATTCGCACCACAGGACGAAGATAGCACAGGTTTATGCTGATTAGGGATGCACATATGGTTATTTTGATTTAATCGATTAATTGGTAGTCTTAACAATTATCGATTAACAGTTAAGCACCGGCTTGACGTATCATTACGTTTTATAAAAAACAGTTCTTTATTGAATTCAAAGTCATAAACCATAATAAATAAGTGGCTTTTATTATTCTCCTAAAGACAAGTTATAGGCTTGCATCGGTGTATATTGATTAATCAGTCATAATGCCAATTAATCGATTAACCACAAACACCCCTAATGGAGAATGATTAGATTTGTAAAAAACTCATGTTCTTGGGTTGATGATTTGTTGAACTCATATACTTCTAAAAGTTCTGCTCAGCCTTGCTCCTCTTAAGGTAAAAATGCTAAGAAGGCAGAAAGTGCCATAAAGAAACATGAATTCGGTCAGAGTACAGAAAAGGGAGTGCCAGAGGGTCAAATGGAAATGGCATAAGTCAAAGGTCCATTATGAGATATACAAAGAAATGTGTTCAATCAAACGTTGCGTAGAACAAGGGAAAGGTGGTTTATTTTCGTCATTACAAACTGCAGTAACAACTCTCCTGTCCTGTTTGCTACAGTGAATAAGTAAAAAAACCTCCAGCTCCAATGCCTTCAGAACTAACGTCCACATCTAAGTGCAGTCTGTTTGCAATATTATTTGATGACAAGGTTCAGGGTATTAACCATGTAAAAAAAAAAACCTCCACAACACAGATAACTACTATGCCACTATCCAGGAGACACACTTCACACCTGTCACTGACAGAACAGTCCAAGAGATCATCTCCATTCTGTGTTCATCCACAAGCTGCATCCAGGTTTTACCTACTAGATTTCTGAAATCAGTGCTGAGCAGTAAGTTACCACAATTTTCTCATTTAGTTAATATCTCTTAACAGTCTGGGACATTTCCAAGGGCCTTGAAAACTGCTGTCATCAAGCCTCTCCTAAAGAAGAGCAATCTCGCCACAGTACTAGACAACTACCGGGTCATACCAAACCTGACGTTTAAGTCTTTGAAAAAGTTGTATACCAACAACTTCCTGGCTTTTACCTGCTAAACAACTGCAACTGCAGCTTGTCCCTGTCCGTATCACCCACCCAGAGAGTGGTGCCTTTACCCAGAGGTCGTGCACATAATCTGGAGCCTCTTTGGTCGGGCAGAGTCCATCCAATGTCCCCTATGGTTCTCCCTCACAGGCATGCCAGGCTCCCAGAGCCAGGGGGCACTGGCGCATCCATGGCCTCAGGGCCTCTTGTATGATTTTCCCCCGCTTCCTCTGACCTCTGCCAACTCTTCAGAGGGTTCTTCAGGATGTCACAGGTTATTGATGGTGCCCCCCTTCTGCAAGGCCATGGTTGTTGTTGCTGCATAGTCTCTGTCATGGCATGCCATTGCACCTCCAGAGCTACTGTTCCCGTTGGTTGTGGCACTTCTTCCATCTTTCCGCTTTATCCGGGGCCGGGTCGCGGGCGCAGCAGTCTAAGCAGAGATGCCCAGACTTCCCTCTCCACAGACACTTCCTCCAGCTATACCGGGGGGACCCCAAGGCGTTCCCAGGCCAGCCGAGAGAGGTAGTCCCTCCAGCGTGTCCTAGGTCTTCCCCGGGGCCTCCTCCCGGTGGGACATGCCTGGAACACCTCCCGAGGAAGGCGACCAGGAGGCATCTGGAACAGATGCCCGAGCCACCTCAGCTGGCTCCTCTTGATGTGGAGGAGCGCCCAGCCACCCTGCGGAGGAAACTCATTTCGTCCGCTTGTATCCGGGACCTTGTCCTTTCAGTCATTATCCAAAGCTCATGACCATAGGTGAGAGTAGGAACGTAGATTCGACCGGTAAATGGAGAGCTTCGCCTTTTGGCTCAGCTCCTTCTTCACCACAACAGACCGATACAACGACCGCATTATTACAGACACTGCACCAATCCGTATGTCAATCTCACGCTCCATCCTTCCCTCACTCGTGAACAAGACCCCAAGATACTTAAACTCCTCCACTTGAGGCAGGACTCTCCCCCAACCTGGAGAGGGCAAACCACCCTTTTCCAGTTGAGAACCATGGCCTCGGACTTAGAGATGTAGATTCTCATCCCAGCCACTTCACACTCGGCTGCAAACCGCCCCAGCACATGCTGAAGGTCTTGGTTTGATGAAGCCAACAGGACAACATCATCTGCAAAAAGCAGAGATGAAATCTTGTGGTCCACAAACCTGATACCCTCCGGCCCCTGGCTGCGCCTAGAAATTCTGTCCATAAAAATTATAAACAGAACCGGTGATAGAGGGCAGCCCTGCCGGAGTCCAACATGCACTGGGAACAGGTCTAACTTACAACCAGCAATGCGAACCAAATTCCTGCTCTGGTTGTACAGGGACCGGACAGCCCTTAGCAGAGGGCCTCGGACCCCATACTCCCAGAGCACCCCCCACAGGATACCACGGGGGACATGGTCGAACGCCTTCTCCAAATCCATAAAGAACATGTGGACAGGTTGGGCGAACTCCACGAACCCTCAAGCACCCTATGGAGGGTATAGAGCTGGTCCACTGATCCACGACAGGGGCGAAGACCACATTGTTCCTCCTGGATCCGAGGTTCGACTACCGGCCGAATTCTCCTCTCCAGAACCCTGGAATAGACTTTCCCGGCGAGGCTGAGAAGTGTGATCCCCCTATAGTTGGAACACGCCCTCCGGTCCCCCTTCTTAAAAAGAGGAACCACCACCCCGGTCTGCCAGTCCAGAGGTACTGTCCCCGACCGCCACGCAATGTTGCAGAGACATGTCAGCCACGACAGCCCCACAACATCCACAGACTTGAGGTACTCAGAGCAGATCTCATCCACCCCCGGTGCCTTGCCACTGAGGAATGAATACAGCTGACTGGGTTCACAAACCACTGTTAGACGAACTATGTTGAATGGCAGAGCATCTTCTACTCGACAGCAATATGAAAACTCTCACAGACAGAGCAGCTCCTCAGACGCAGAGATTTGCTGTGTGTGAGATTTGGCCTGGCTTTGCTGTGACTGGCTTTGGCTTCAAATATTTGTCATTCAAAATATGGATCTTCACTGAGAAATCGCAAATCATTCAAACTATCTGAATGCAAAAATAGCTCTCCACAACATGGACAATTTTTTTCCATGTGTGGAAAAGTGCTGGTGACTTTGCTGGTATTAGTCATTCAGTGCTTTCAGCACTGCACTCTAGCGGTTAGTAGAGATTAAATAGAACTGTTCATTGAATCCCAAATGAACCTTTGTCTCTCAGAATCCTTGGATGACGCTGGAAGATTTTACCCCTGGTAGGTCACCCGTGGGCCATATGTAACTCTATTGGTATAATTACTTGAACTGCACATGCACAAAGGGAACATTATGTGCTTTCAGCACCGCCCTCTGGCAGTCATCCAGGATTCTAGAACCGTAGTTACATACTTAACTTTCGTTGTTCCTCGCCCTGATAGAGGCTCTTAGGACATGGGACGATGTCTTGTATAGGCTGTCTATTTCTGAAAAGTCCTTGAGGCAACTGATGTTGTGATAATGAGCTATGTTAATAAACTGATTAGAATAGAATGATTTTACCTGGGAAGGCAGAGGGCGGTGCGGGAGTGGGCACTGCGATGGGAACCCCTACGCTGCCACTGCCACTGTTCTCCCGACTGCTGCTGCGGCTGCTGCTGGGGTGACTGCCTCCACTGCTGCCACTGCTGAAGCACATAAGCATTCACAAATATTAGCACCACTGTTCCACTCAACATTTGATCGACTCAAGGTTCAAACAGTTAAACTGATTCAGGCATGTCTGAGGTCTAGACTATAGGCCAATTTATGCTGAGACTTATATGCTTTATTGAAGGACCCAGCACTGTGAAACTGAATGTTTATTTCAGAAGCTAAATTTAGCTGGAAGAAGTTTTGACTCTGAACTAGAGAAAACTGTATACAACTGACAATTTCTATTTTTCCAACACTTATTTTTGCAGGGTTAGGTTGGTTGAAACACTACTGTAAAAGATGGATAGAGGTAATGAAGTAGTAACAGTCCTGTTTCAGCACAGCAATGAGAAATGAATTGGTGATATAGCCAACAGAGTGATGTTTGTGAGAGGGGTACAGCTTTTCAGATGACACAAGAGAAGCCTGGCAATAGACACGTGACAGGGGTGACGCAGTGGACAGACATGGAAAACGAAGCATAGCAGACTCATGCTGAGAGGAGAGTTCAGGAAACTTCTTGTTAGTTAGTTGAGCAAAGCATCACACCATTAGCCTATTCATTTTAATGTTTGCTGCATGAAGAGAACAGAGGGGCATCAACTGGTCACAGCACACAAAACAATCTAGCAGAGTCTCACTGGGTTCAAGAATCAGTGGTCAAGCTAACATCTGATCCGATGTAATTCCTCTAATATATTTTAATACAGACTATAGTTGTGCAGGTACAGTCGAGAAAAACTTGAAAAAAAGTTTTGGAATTTTAAACAGCGTGAGTAATATTTGTCCTGCGCTGACAGATCTTAATTTTTGTACGTGTCAAACTAAAAGAGAGTGTCACTGGTTAACCTAGGAATGCTATTTTTTTTAGCCATGTTCATACTGCAGTAAAAAGAGCCTTCTATTTATTTTTTGTCATAATATTTGAACATAAAAAAAAACAAAAAAAACTTGAGTGTTGGTGTTGTGGATTCGAATTTGGACTCCATCGGTTTGACAAACGTCTCTCCCTGCTCTCTCCCTGATTACTTACTACTCTGACCTATCAATAAAAACTAAATAACATTTCTGAAAAACATATCTGCAAAGATGATTGCTTTATATCTCAATTTACTTTTTTAAATATGAATCAACTTACCAAGCATAATTATCTTTTAATCACTGGTGTGTAGGCTATAAGTTATTAAATAAATTTTAACAAATGAAATTGCGGCAAAAGTATGTTTTTATATGTACCATGTTGACATTTTGCATCTATTTATTACTGTGCAAGTCATATTTTGGGTCTAGGAAATTTAGTAAAACATTTTGGAAAAGTATTGGAAAATTCTTGGTAAAAAAAAAGTGTGTGAACCCTGAGACTAGACATGAAAGACTAGAATGCACCTCTATTTATTAAGACTGCGCAGTGCTGCTACAACTGCTGCTACTACTGCTGCTACTACTAGCTACTACTACTACTGCTGCTACTACTGCTGCTACTACAACTGCTACTACTACTGCCAGTACTGCTGCTAAATATATATATACTTTTTCTTTTAAATCTCACAGTAGCTCACCTTTTCACTTGCTAACCCTAAAAGAAGAATGAACTAAAAACTAATGGCTTCTCTGTTGTCCTCCACAGCGCTGAGATGGTGTGTAGTGACCAACTTTAATGAGTACGTTGTTTTATGACATACTGGGGGTAGAGTGCTGGGTCCCCAAGTGGTGTGAATGCACCTGTACCATTTCAAAGTAGCAATAAAGAAGTGCAGAGACACAAAGGCTAGCAGAAGAAGAGGGGGTCTGAGTGGAGAGAGGATGCTGGGACGGGTACCTGTACGTGCGGTTCCTCTGATTAACAGATGCAGTGCGTGCAGGGCTCTGCTGGGGGGGTGCCATGTTGCGTGTCGGGCTCGTGACGTAGTCGTTAGGGACAACAGGTGGACGCACCGGCTCGAGCGTCCTATAGGGGGAGTGGCGCCTGTGAGAGGGTCAGGGAACAGGGCATCCACAGAGTGTGTGGGGAGGGGGAGGGGAGCAAGAAACAAACAAGTGCAAACTTAAAAAAATGGGGTATGATACGTGGCACACTGGGGATGCTCTGGGTTCCAATTTAGGGGAGGGTCAAGGTTAGGGTAAGAGGGTTCAGGGAAGAATAGAAGGGTGAGAGGTTCAGAGGAGAGTCAGGGAGAGAGGTTCAGAGGAGAGTCAGGGAGCGAGGTTCAGAGGACAGTCAGAGAGAGAGAGGTTCAGAGGACAGTCAGAGAGAGCGAGGTCCAGAGGACAGTCAGGGAGCGAGGTTCAGAGGACAGTCAGGGAGAGAGGTTCAGAGGACAGTCAGGGAGAGAGAGGTTCAGAGGACAGTCAGGGAGAGAGAGGTTCAGAGGACAGTCAGGGAGAGAGGTCCAGAGGACAGTCAGGGAGAGAGGTTCAGAGGACAGTCAGGGAGAGAGGTTCAGAGGACAGTCAGGGAGAGAGAGGTTCAGAGGACAGTCAGGGAGAGAGAGGTTCAGAGGACAGTCAGGGAGAGAGGTTCCAGAGGACAGTCAGGGAGAGAGGTTCAGAGGACAGTCAGGGAGCGAGGTCCAGAGGACAGTCAGGGAGAGAGGTTCAGAGGACAGTCCAGGAGAGAGAGGTTCAGAGGACAGTCAGGGAGAGAGGTTCAGAGGACAGTCAGGGAGAGAGGTTCAGAGAACAGTCAGGGAGAGAGGTTCAGAGGACAGTCAGGGAGAGAGGTTCAGAGGACAGTCAGGGAGAGAGGTTCAGAGAACAGTCAGGGAGAGAGGTTCAGAGGACAGTCAGGGAGAGAGGTTCAGAGGACAGTCAGGGAGAGAGGTTCAGAGGACAGTCAGGGAGAGAGGTCCAGAGGACAGTCAGGGAGCGAGGTCCAGAGGACAGTCAGGGAGAGAGGTTCAGAGGACAGTCAGGGAGAGAGGTTCAGAGGACAGTCAGGGAGAGAGGTTCAGAGGACAGTCAGGGAGAGAGGTTCAGAGGACAGTCAGGGAGAGAGGTTCAGAGGACAGTCAGGGAGAGAGGTTCAGAGGACAGTCAGGGAGAGAGGTTCAGAGAACAGTCAGGGAGAGAGGTTCAGAGCGGAGTCAGGGTGAGAGGTTCAGAGGGGAGTCAGGGAGAGAGGTTCAGAGGGGAGTCAGGGTGAGAGGTTCAGAGGGGAGTCAGGGAGAGAGGTTCAGAGGGGAGTCAGGGTGAGAGGTTCAGAGGGGAGTCAGGATGAAAGGTTCAGAGGGGAGTCAGGGAGAGAGGTTCAGAGGGGAGTCAGAGCGAGAGGTTCAGAGGGGAGTCGGGTAAAGGACTCGATACACCAAGGCGACTCCCAGACTGCCACCGATAAGACGGAGCGACAGCTCGTCTCTTCCCGTCTCCTCTCGTTCCCTCCCGTTTCCTCACGTCGAATTACCTTTTTCCCTCTTCATACACCGAAGCGACAATCGACCTAAAGACCGTGTCTTGCGCATGCGCATGATGTAATTACCCCCCCCCAAAGCGGCAGATGGTGCTAGCCAGTGAACAAAGATAAACGGAAGTGACACAATGTTTGCGGAGTACATATGCATGTAGCGCGCCTTGGTCTGCCACTGTTCTCAACTTGTTTGAACATTTGAGAAGCGTGATAATGGCCGGTTTGGAGATTGTTTTGTGTGGATTAGGTGCCGCTGCTGTTACTTGAAGAAGAACAGAGGCCAACAAGGAGAAGAAAGCGCACTGCCACAGCGGTTTTCACCTCTCGTCACTCCGTCACTTCCGCTAAAATTCCCGTGAGCTGATTGGCGCGGCAGCTGTAGTGCTAGGCCTATCAGAGCGCTTCGCTCTTGGCCAATCAGGCAGAAAACTAGTCAGACGGCCTCCATCCTGGAGCGATGGGGGCTGATGGCGCATACATATCAAAAGGACGTAAATGAGCGACGTGGAAGAACCGTTCAGACGGATTCAGATGGCCGATCGTCGCCTTTGATGTATGGAGGCCTTAAGAGGTTCAGGGGAGAGTCAGGGTGAGAGGAAGAGATGGCCAGGGGAGGTTTTGAGTGTGGTTCAAAGGGAGGGTCTAGGGATTCTCAGGTGAATGGGCCTGATAGAAGCGCACCAACAGGAGTTGAGCTCTGTCCAGCCAAAGGATCCTGGCATCCCAGTTTTGATTCAAACACAGTTGCTTGTTTACAGTCCTGACGATATTTGTCATTCAGAAGTTGCTTTTAAATCAAAATAATATCCCCATGGCTTACTAATCTAAGCATACGTGTGTTTCCAACACAGCAGGGGTGATCCAGCTCTGAGTACTGCAATGGCCAACACAGTTATGAATATGGGCAGCCAGGTGTGGGCGGTCTCACTTAAAAAGACATCATTCACATTAATTAAATTAAAAACAACAAGCACAACACTGACATTTACTAAAGATGACATATGGGATGTCCGCTCGTAGCCTGAGGCTGCGGCCAGCATGCATCATGAGGGATTCCATTCAACACTTTACAGACTTCGACAACATTTAACAGAAAGATCCTCATATAACATAATGCAAATATTGCATACGAATGGGACCCACTGAAATTCTTGCACCGGGCTCTGGACTCATTAGCACACATTAAAGCCCAATATGACAAGTCTGATGTAATAAGTACTGGTCCTTAAAGGCTCCTGAAGCACCTTTAGCCCTTGACTTACAACGTAAAGAGGTGATGAAACTGCAGGAAACCGTTCGGCATGAGGCTGTGTTCTTGGGTGAGTATTACGTACCCTAGTGTGCCCTTCCCTGTCAGCGGGGGGCTGGGGGGCTTCTGTGTTGGGGGGTTGGTACGAGGCAGTCCTCCAGCTTTCATGTTCTGAGCGCTGGCCTATGGGGGTGAGGACCAATGTTTGTTAATAAAGACATTTCGCAAGCTTGCAACACTAATATTTCAGAACGTGTGTAAAATCTAGGGCTGCAGCAAACAATTATTTTGATAAGAATAACCTGTTGATTATTTAAACTATTATGTAGAATAATGGGGTAGACTCAAAATGACTATTGGTTTAAAACGTATTAAAAAGTTTCAGAAAAATTGTTTTATTTTCCAAAATTAGAACAAGGCAAGCCACTTAATAATCAGTTATAATCAATTCATTTGTTGTTGCAACCCTAGTAAAATCTAAAACATTTTGAAAATTCTCAATTAACACAGAACAGATACAAACAATAAAATAAAATGAAATACATAAATAAAATAAAATGAAATAAAGGCAAAATCATTTAAAAAATCTAGAGACTGTTGAGATGCACAGTGTAATCAAAGGGAACATAATGAACCATGTTTAAATACAAACATTTTAAAAACAAGAACAAACCAGCATCTTCAATAGCCAAAAAGAAAACTCCTGGAGTTTTATTGAATCTGTGTGACCCTGAGCAGACAAAGCAGGGCTGTAAGCAGGGCTTACATGTTACTTACAGGTGAAGCTCACAGACTTGAACACTGACACTAAAGTAAAGGGACCAAAAGTGTACGGGCAGCGTTATCACACAGCCCTTTTTAGCTCACTCATAAAGTGAAATGTAAGGCCTGTAGCCACATAAAGCGGTCCAGGGCCCACAACTGATGCTGTTGTGAGCACATCTAAAATGTGCCACTGTCCCTATAGGTGAATAAGTGTCACTCAATAGGATTCAAATATGACTGTCTGCTACATTTATGTGTGGTTTTATAAATTAAGAAACTAATATTTTTATATGCTCTTTCCCTTTCCATACATACCAGACCTAGAATAGAGTGGTTCTTATAAATATATGAAACAATGAAAAGCTGGAAAACTGAAGATGATATGAAAACACACACAGCAATTCGAAAACAGACACTTAACCTTACCTTAAACCTCTGCAACCACTACAGGTGATTAAACAGATAAGTTAGCCAAGCAGCAAAAGAGAGAGAGAGAGAGAGAGAAAGAGAGAAAGAGAGAAAGAGAGAGAAAGAGAGAGAGAGAGAAAGGGTTAATGGTGCAAAAGGACATGAGGAGCAAAAGGCAGAGCTCAGAATTAGATATGTCTGAGACATTGATTAGTTTCAGGGCTGATTAGCTCTATTTCCACCAAATGGTATATTTATTTATTTATTTTTTATTTATTTGAATGGGACAGCATGTATTAATGAACGGCTAGTGCCGTAAATACACCGGATTATAGCTCAGAGCTAATTTCCATCCGTAGTCCCCACTCACATTCACACCGGCTTCCTGGTGTTCCCCAGCGGTCTCCCATCCAGGTACTGACCAGGCCCTACCCTGCTTAGCTTCAGAGGTCTGACGGGATCGGGCATCCACAAGGCGGGATGGCCTTGTGGATATAGCACATATGCACCCTGTAGTGTTCCAATGTCAGACACCCCCAAGTGGGGGACTGGTCAAATATGTATCCAACAGTGCACTTCAGTTGATTAGGCCAGAGAATCCTAAGTTACTGTTAATGGCTCTAGAGTGGAGCGTTGGAGAATTCTGACTTGTTTATGATAAATTAAATATCAGCAGAAGCTATAACATTTAATCTAGAATTGATCTTATTTTCAAATATTTACTTCAAATGGTCTTTATCACACCCTGCTGCTGTCCCACCCGAACTACAACCTTTCTGCATTCTTGCAGGTGCAGTACTGAGGTGCTCCTGGCTCATGTTCAGAGCTCGAGATTAAATACAATTTGCCAAACAATGTTTTCTCACTCTCCTCGCTTACCACTGCACACAGACCACTAGAGTCAGCACCAGCGGACCAAGCGTGCTCCGTACTGAGAGCTCACTTCTTAAACTGTGAACAAATCAGACTTTTTCTTAAGCAAAATGTAGGCTAACCCTTTTATGGGACACATGATTCATTTTTTGAATGGTCATTTTGGGCCATATGGTAAAATGAATAAAAACCTACTGTGCTGGATTATATTGCATTGTGTTGAATAAATCACAAATCATGTAATCATGTATCAGAGTCTCCTATTGGGGATAGACTAATAACCACTTGTTTATACACATAAGCTTGAATGGAAAAATAGAAGAGCAAACAGGTACAAATACTTAAAAATAAAACATTATTAGTCTAACATATTATATGACATTATATGTGGACGGTAAATATTAATTTCGGGATGGTAGAGGCTGGTTTCTGAGACAATCCTGAAAAAAGTTGGCCTAGCAGTTTAACAAAAGAAAATGTTGTTTATTAAACACAATAATGATTGTTGGGGTCACTTGAGTTTTGATGGAAAAGCCATTCCCAGCACTGTAAAACAGACATGTCATTTCTTATGTCAAAGAAAGAATGGAGGAGAGAAAGGCGCACCTTGACTCCATGGCCCATGTCGTCCAGCAGGCTGTAGTCGATGGGTTTGCGGATGTAGCGCACAGGCCTCTCGGGGTTGGCTGGGGCAATGATTTTGTGAGTGCGGGATGTGTTCTTGTTGGTGGTGAGGATGCCGATCTCTCGCCGGGCCACTTTCTCTTTGTGTATGTCCACCGTCTGAGAAACACACAACTCTAACTGTGAGGTGCTCAGAAAAGATACATCAGCCCAAAGTGCACCTTTGTGATTTCTATAAAAAATCAAATTTTTTTTTGCTCAATCTGATATACAATTACAACTCAGTGCCATTTTAGATGCATTTAGAGTATTTCAAATGTCAACAGATCCACTCAAGAAGCTTTTGCCTCTCACCACAGTGACTTCAAGTGCATACTTGGGTATGGTGTGATATTAGAATTTTATGTAACAGTTATCTTGGCCACAATAATTGAGATTAACATTATTATAATAATTATGAAATTTAGCTTACAGTTCGAAAATGGCACTAAAATATAGGACTACTGGAATCTCACAAGACTCAGACTCACAAGTTTAGGATTTTTAAAATTCAGAATATACAGCTGAAGAACTTTGTTAACATATGGGTCTCTCCACCATTTGCATTTTAATGTTTTGGTCCATTGTGTTGTAAAAGTTTAAAAGTGAAAGTATGGCTGCCGTGGCTTAGATTAGTTTATGAGGATTTCTTATCATTTGTCAAGTGAGTATTTCTGAAGAGTTTCATTTCGTAAAGTAAAGTGTTAATATTGTGTGTAAATTGTCCGTGTTCATTAACATTTAGCGCTATAAATATTTAGCACTACTAGTAAATCTCCTGATCATCTGAATGCCTCACAGCGCTGTGGCTTCAGTTGTTTGGCTCTCTCTTCTGAATGTAGATTGAGACAAGAGTGGTTTGCCCAGTTCCTAGGAGAATTTGGACAAACTCTGAGCCTACTCAGAGTATGCTCTGCATGTAAACGCAGTAAAAAGTGATTATTACATAATTTATTATCATATTTATTATTACATAAGAAAAAAATGCCATGGTATGGTCAACAAATCTTTCATGTTTTCATTGCAATGAGCACTATAATTGTATAGAGATACAATGTGATTTCAGAAACTGATATAAAATCTAAAGACATCTTTTGTAGACCACTTGGGGGCATTAGGGGACCACCAGTGGTCTGTGGAGTAAGGTAAGATTCACTGAGTTTTTCATTGATCATTCCACAGATGCCCTCAGTTATTGGAAGTCACCCAGAGGGTGGCCAGAGTGCTTGACCTTAGGGACAAAAAGAGTTCAGCTTCTAAAAGATCAAACTTAAAACTACATGAAAATAAATATTGTTTTTATGTTTTTCTTCCAGAGCAGCAGCAGCAGCAGCAGCAGCAGCAGCAGCAGCAGCAGCAGCAGCAGCAGCACCCTGACCTAAGAAAAACATGTGAGTGGACAGCATCTGACCTGAGAGATGTGGTTGATGGACGACTCCATGCGGCGCAGCTGGGAGGCCTGGATGTCCAGCATCTGCAGCACATTGTTGGCCAGAGTGTTGATCAGGTAGGCCACACTGGCCAGAGACTGGGTGGTGTAGTTCTTGGTCTCCTCCAGAGCCCGCTGCTTGTCCGGTGACTGACAGAAAAACACAGAAGAGAATACACAGTCAGCTCTGGCTCAGTATCTGGGAACCTAGTACAGTCACTGCAAAAACAAATACAGTATGTGGTAAGAACAAGCCTAGGCTAAGAGCAGTTCTAAAAGCCTTTGCCCAAGGGACCTCCTGTGGTCTCACCACCCACAGAGGGAATTGGTGCATTATGGATTGGGTGGAAGTAGGGCTGGGTGATAAATGAAATGAATTTAGCCCAATCGTATCATTGAATTTAGCGGAAATTGTGTCCATGCTGCACTGTTCACTGTGTTGTGACTAATACTGCTGCTAGCTCCCAAAGCAGCTTTAATACTGACAATGAGAATGCTACGGACGCTAAAACACTATGAATGACAGACAAGGAGTCAGACCACCTCTGTAGTGCCCATAATTAGGTGTCAGCAAAAACAAACAGTGTAGTGAGGTGTGCAATGCTCTGAACTTTGAACATTTTACATGCAGTTTAGCCATGTGCTCTGGAGCACTTCATATGGTGCATAAATTGTAACAGACCTGGCCTTTAGAAGCTGAGAGGGCTAACACTACTCTCACAGTAAGGCCATTTAGGATCATCCCGTGCCCAGGTACAACTGGGGAGAGGTCTGTTTCCCCACCTTTCCCGCAGTCACACCTGCACAAACAATTCCTCATTCATTGGAAAGGTGTGCCTGAATTGATGGTATTTTTTAGCCATATCGCCCAGCCATATGTGGCAGTGGAGGGCAGAGGCCTCAATGACCAGATCTTTGGACACGGCAGCTTGTTGTGGGGGTCAGTGACAAAACAGGGGGGTACAAAAAAAAAAAAAAAAAACTTTGATAAAAAAAAAAAAAAAAAAAAATCAATTGTAAATATAAATATGCACTAGCACAAACCGGACAGTCAGACATAAGTGAAAATGTCCTTAGCGCGTTAGTATTTATAAAAAATAGCTAAGGAGGTTAGCAGTGCTCCCTGCAGCACTGATGATGGAGCGCTTGTGGGACAAACGCACATGTACACACATAGTCAAGTCTACAGTAATGCGTAAGCCCCCTGACTGCTCAGTAGTAGAAGTAGAGCCAGTACGGTGACCAATGAAAAGGAGTCAGTACGGTAACCCCTGAAGAGGACTAGGGTCAGTATTGTGAGTGCTGAAGAGCAGTAGGGTCAGAACAGTGACCCCTGAAGAAGAATACACTCCCATGAACCCCTGCCCATTCCAGGAAGCACTGACCAATCAACAAGCTCTCTACATCCAGTCTGCTCTCATTCATTTAGCCAAAAAATGATGTACAGCTCTCTTTCCACTGATTCCTCACAAACATTTTTCAATTTGTAGAAAGGGGCATCATGCATAAAGTTTAAAAACATAAAAAGCATTTTTTGTCTGTTTCTGTACAAACGTCGATCATCCAGGTCGGAGGAGAGTTCCTGCCTCAAGTGGAGGATTAAGTGTCTCGGGGTCTTGTTCACGAGTGAGGGAAGAATGGAACCTGGGATTGACAGGCAGATTGGTGCAGCATCTGAGGTAATGCAGTCGATGCATCGGTCTAGGGTTAGGATCATGACTGAGAGGACAAGATCCTGGATACAAGCGGCTAAAGAGAGTTTCCTCTGCAGGGTGGCTGGGTGCTCCATTAGAGATAGGGTGAGGAGCTCGGTCACTCAGTAGGAGCTCAGAGTAGAGCTGCTGCTCCTCCTCATTGAGAGGAGTCAGCTGAGGTGTCTCGGGAATCTGTTGTGGATGCCTCCTGGACGCCTTCCTAGGGACGTGTTCCAGGCACGTCCCACTGGGAGGAGGCCACAGGAAAGACCCAGGACATGATGGAGGGACTATGTCTCCCAGTTGGCCTGGGAACACCTTGGGGTTCCTCCATGCAAGCTCGAGGAAGTGTCCCGGGAGAGGGTAGGTCTGAGCGCCCTGCTTAAACTGCTGCCCCCACGAACCGGCCCCAGATAAGTGGAAGAAAATCAAGAAATGGATGTTCAAAAGTGTGCAACAGACCTGCACTCTACTGCCCTCTGCCGGCACCAGTAGAATACTCATTGTGACTAAAAGAGAAAGTTTTTAATGTTTTTAAAGGTTGTAAAACATGCCACTGTTCTAGAGGAGACCAAGATTGGTTTAGAAAGATAAATAAAAGCATTATGTCCTGGAAAGACCACATGATTTGGTATCAGAAGTGATTGGTATCGGACATGATTGTATCGGCCAATCACAGCTTCAAAATCAAAAATCCAAATCAGAGCACCCTTACTTCGTGCTTGTCATTGTAATATAACTCAAACAGACAGCAGGCCATCTTACAAAAGCATAAATAAATGTAGAGCGCAATAATGTAGATTTTTTTATTTTGTCCTAACAGTTACCGCAATGAGCTGTTACAGAATGCTAAAAGGAACAAGATAATGTAGCGCTCCAACAGAAGTTAAAACCTTAACTGACAAAATCAGAAATACAGTTATTCTATTTTCACATCCTAGAGCAATGCCGATTTGTGGAGACCAATACGCAAGCCTGATAGGGTTGTCAAAAAAAAAAAATCAATACCAAAACGAGTATCTAAATTAGATATTCATTTGAAAAAATATCAATAATGTGACGTCTTTACCTGCGCCGCAGAAACACAAGGTGCAGCCCCTCCCCTCCAGTGAATGAGTACAGGAGGAGGACAGGCTCAGCGCAGCAGAAAACTTTCCTCCATCAAAACAGTTCTTTAAATACAATTTACTAAAAGGTGTTCACTCGTTCGCCTCTATCACCACTGTGCAAAGACCTCGAGTGCCGCTGCATGAGCAGAGCGAGCTTTCCGTGGGAGTTTCCGTGGGACATCCTGAGCGGACCGAGCACTGCTCAGCGACATCATCCCAAATAGACATAAAACATCCTAAATGTAACTGCAAACGTCTGGTTACCAGCGGAGCAAGGAGAGAGCTGTTAGTGTTAGCAAAGCGGCCATATTTAAAGGGGCACTGCTGTGGTCCTGACTCTGTCTGACCCATCACTGTCAATGACTGCAGCCACAGACAGTGGATCACATTTTAAACCTGAGGTCCAGAGGCCAAATTCAGTCCAGTAAATCACACAATCACAATATAAATATGAACCATGGCTACTGCAGCCTAATAACCTACTACCAGTTATAGAAAATGGAAACAGGTAGACTGTAATTAAACATACAAACTACGTACTGTATTACTTAGCATTGTGTTGAATAAAAGATCGTCATGTAGCTACATAGCTGTGGACTACAGAGGCATCAGAGTTCTGTTGGAGGATAAACTTATAACCACTGCTTGCATAGAAAATATAAGTTTGAAAAACTTTACTAAGTATGCCTCATATATAGTAATAGCCTAATAATATATTTCTGTACAAAATATTGTTTGAATAATATGGTGACGGTAAAGGGGGTGGTTATAGGCTACTTAATGAAAAGTGGTCATTTTTGTCACTGTGGTATCAAAATCGGTATCGAGGTTTTTATTAGTATTGAAATCGAGTTGAAATTTTAGTATCGTGACAACACTAAAGCCTGATTTTCCAAATTTTATGAAAGAAAGTCATTTAACTTGTCTTCCCATGTACTGTTTTCACCATTGTCATTTAAGTGCACTGTATTACTATGTCAGTAAATTATAATAAAAACAATACTGTATGGCTGCAATAACTAAGGATTAATCAATTATTGAAATAATGATCAACTAATTTAGTAATCAGTTAAACGCTAACTGGGATATTCACTAGATTCTGAAACATGCCATGTACTGAGAGAGGAGGGTTTATTACCAGAACAGAGCAGTAGAGCCACAAAAAAACAGCTCAAAACAATGTACATTATGTAGAGTATTTTTTGATTAAAAATATCTTTATGTGTTATCCAAACGTTTTCAAGGGTCCAACATGTAGCTTTGTCTCATTCAAATCTCGTAAAAAAATTAAGTGATTTTTGGTAGTGTTTTTACCAATTCTTAACAGGAACTATAAAACACCTCAAGTTTTTAACCACTTCACTCATGCTTCTCTATGCAATTATTAATCGATGAACTAAAAAAAATAATCAATAGATTAATCGGTTATCAAAATAATTGATAGTTGCCTTCCTAGTGTCTGTGAAAGCCCTGGCTGTATAAGACAACATTTAACCACAGTCAACAGAATAGAAGTTACAGTACAGCATTTTCCTTCTTATGGATTGAAGTTAATGCTGCAGGCTTGCAGACCAAAGTGCTTGTACATAGGTTCATGTATCCGTGTATTTACATTTGCACCCACATAGACATTTAAAGGTTAAATAAAAGTGTTATACAGCATGTGGCTGAGTCTGATTGTGACTGTACCACTGCTGTGGATCGCAGCTGTGCCTTTAGCTGGAGTCCTCCAGTCACGTGGTCACCCAAACAAAAACCATCCTTAAGCTTGAGCCTCAGCGGATGGCAGAAATCTGCATGATTTATTGGCCCAACCAATCTATACCCCGATCACGACCGATAAATAGTTATTAATAACAAGACATGTCGAATCAAATCTGCTATGCAGCCGATCACTCTGTTCTACAAAATTGCGTCCAATCATAGTGCGTAAGGTAATCATTAAGCAAAGCAACTCAACCCAATCTGACCATCCAAGTAGATCTGGTCCCTACACCTGCTGCTGCTCTGCTGAGAGGAGGCAGGGCAGAGAGAAAGAGTATGAGAGACAGGAAAAACAAAGAGGCAGATGAGCGATGCGGCTCTTCTCTACTATTAACACAGCATTAAATATATCAACATTTACTATATAGCCTCACCTCATATCTCGAATAAAACTTTATGAATATGTTTTTAATATCAATATAATGCCCATGCAGCCCTGGTAGAGGCAGTACCATGGAGAGTGAACTGCCCTGTAAAAGGGTCACACTCATAGACTGGATTGATTTTACTCCACTAAATAAACGTAGCTACAGAGTGAGAGCAGTGCAAAACGGAGCTGTCTGCAGCTTCTCTGCGTATGACGATAAACAAGTTCTGAAGTTGGAGGTATGAGCTGCAGAGCAACATTTCTGACCCACACACTCACGGCACCTGAACAATTACAGGTGAGAAGAGGAAGAAGAGAACAGGTGCACACCCAAATTACACACACAATGCACTGGGACTGTCACACCACAATTAACATACAATATATAAATACACTTATGACACATACACTTATGATAAGGAATATTCCTCCAGGGGAGCTTCATTTAACATTTACATAAACCATCACAGAGCTGGTGCCTTATTACTCATTACTACAGTTTAACAACAACAATATGCAACTCTTTGAATTGATATTATTGTACACCATTATTACAATATTTCCTTGATCTAGTTGTGTGATGTTCCCATAATATAACCCCACATTTTCAACTGACAATATTTTGCATGTATACACGCAATGAAGATGTTTGCTGGCGGGAAAATAAAGTGCACTGTGAGAAAAAAAACAGCAATTAAAAAAGAAAAGAGAGTTAAAGAAAAGCGTCAAAGCATCAAACTGAACCTCCAGCAGTAACCTGCTACAGTCCGTGACAGTGAAGCAGCTGGGAACAGCTCCACTCAGGTCCTCAGCCTCCTGCAGGGCGCACGGGCACCGCCGCCACACTGCCCTGCGGCTGACAGACTAAATTAAAGGGTTACACTGGACTGGGAATGGAAAAAAATAAGTGTCTTCAGACCCGGGTCTGTATTCCATACTCATGTCCAGTGCTGGACAGAGCAGGACGCAGTGTGCGGCTCCATCATCATAAATCAGCCTGGCCTCGCTGTCACGGCGCTGGAGCTTGCATAAACCGCAGCTTTTTGTTTTAAGTCCGGCTTGAAACCGTGTATCACCTCCGCGGACCTTGGAGGTTCACCAAAAACATGCTCCTCATGGACTTGGATCATGTCTCTTATGTTTTCACGCCGAGGCTGAAGCCATGTAGCCTGCCAGGCGAGGGCTTTAGCCGAACAGTTTGTGCTTGACACCGAGCCGTGTACACAGACAGATGAGTGAAAACATCAGCCCTGCTGCTTCAGAGCTCAGCCTCAAAGGCAACGTGGACAGATGTATCAGATTCCATGTAACTGTAGCTCGGAGTGTATGTGTTTATCTCTGTAGCCGATGCTAGCTGACCAGACGAGTCAACGGGCTGCAGTGCAACGTTAGCATTAGCCACAGTTAGCCCCGCTACGGAGCCTCTCTGAGCTCGGACCGCAGTAAAACCCTCGTGTTACCCCGGGTTCAAACCTACCTGGACATAATTACTCTCGCAGTACTCCGCGACTCTTTCCAAGTTAGTGAAGCTGTCTAACAAAGCACTCCGTCCCGCTGGAATCTCCTCTTCCAGAAGCATTTGTAGCTCCGCCATTTTCACATCTTTAGCGAAGTAGAGGCTGTCCACTCCACGGCGCCCCTGTGGCCGCATGCGGTACTGCGGCCGCTTCATTCGTATTTTACACACAACACACACACACACACACACACACACACACACGTTTCTGGGTGTTCACATACAACATCTCTGCAGAAAACAGCTTTAACTTGACGTTGACGTCTGGAAATGTTCCTGATCCAAACCAAGCAATATTTTTTCTATAGCACATTTAAAAACAACAAAGTTGCACCAAAGTGCTTTACAAAGATAAAGAAAACCATCCAAGTTAGCATCTACATTTAAGACAGCAAATACAGTGATTTCCAGAATAAAACGGTGAATGTTTTTAAGGCATGTGCTATTGTTTTTCATTAATTAAAATATCTCAGTTTCAAGACATCATATTTTTTATGTTCTATTGTGAATAAAATACATTTTTGAGATGTATTCTGTTTTATTGACATATTTTTCAACATTGGGTTTGAAAAATATAGAGTACCAAGGTGAGTTACTCTGATAGCTACAGTAATAATATGAAAATATATATGAAAATGAAAAACAGAAAGTGGATCCCCAGGCCGGGACCCACAGGTGGAAAGGGACCACAGGTTTAAATCTGTCTGCTTTCTCAGGAGATAAGTATTGTCTGACTAGCCTGAATAAAAACAGACTTAAGAATAAATTGAAGCCTAGACCATCCTTCTGATAATCTGAATTTTAATATAAATCACCACTATTCTTTTTTTTATCTACAAAAAGCATCTTTAGATTTTGTGGATAGGAAGCCTATAATAATAAATAAAACAATATTAAAATAAATAGATTTGTTAATGTGTCACAACTCACAAACAAATGTAACAAATGGAATTGAATATATATTTTATACTTATACAAATACAGTCCTGATCAAAATCTTAAATCAAATTATAAATATTTCTATTTCACACTTTTGGATCATAACCAGGTTATGGTTATGGTCTATGTAAGTAGAGCTTCAGAATCCAAAAAGAAGATTGCATTTAAGTAAAACAGGCTGTTTTTCATGTTATCAAAAGACCACAGCCTTAAATAGTCAAAAATCAGAACTGAAAGTGGCAAAAACCAAAAAAAACTGTTGTCCCTGGACTCAGTGGGACTCTTGTTGATTACTTCAAAAATCCCTGCAGACATGCTTGATGTGAATGTTTCCAGGAGGCTGGTGAGAGTTTAGTTTAGTGTATTTATTTGGAACACCATTAGCCACAGCAATGCTGTTGATATTCTTATTAGGGTTCAGCAAAAACATCAACAACATCAAATTATACAAGACAAATTCAAACACAGCGTAAATACTGTAGCAACCCTGCATTAATGTCCTGTTCCAATGTTTGTACTGCTGTTCAGGTGTACTGTGGTTAATGGGATGCATTATGTGTATGGGGCTATGACATGGCATGTGATTGGACAAGTAAGACGGGGGCTGGGCATATGTGTGTGTGCTCGAGGCAAGAGAGAGAGCCCGCGAGAGTTACGGAGGCATGGAGACTTTCTGGTCACTTTTGACTTGTTGTATTGGCGTGGATGCAGCCGACAGTAACCATTAAAGTTCCACAATAAAACGAGGTCTTGTGACATCCATCTCGTCTATCATTACGTCCAGCTGGACGTTACAGTACAATATCCAGCTAAAAACATAAAATCTTCTTTATACACTCCTACATTTACCAGCAGTCAACAGGTTACTCATACAGTTATATCCATAAACGTGTAAAAATGTGTTAACTAATCTCCATGATCCATATTTTAATAGAACTAATTGTAGTAGCTGCCTTAGTTGTTTTAGTCTGCCCTTAAATTTTAGCCCAGTGATTTTCTGTTTTTTAGACTGAACTGTTTCAGAAGTGATTTGAAATTATTTCTGCTCTCTACCAGTGTTATTTGTTTGGGAAGCAAGTTTCATTCATACATTTCTCTGTACCTAAATCTTGGTTTGACGATTTTGGTTGCTTCTTTTGGTAAAATAAATGTGTTTGCCGACGCATGTCCGGTAGCATAAACATGCCTGTTAGTGCTAAAAAATAGATTTTGGAAAAGAATATGTGGAGTTTGGGTGGCAAAAATAATTCTGAAAGTGACAGCAATAAATATAGGAGTCTGTCTTGCACTAATAGCCAATTTAATTTCTCGTGCATTAGTTTTATGCTAGTGTCATAGCTACAGTTTAGTACTGTGCTGCTCTATTCTGTATAATTTGCAGTTTTTTTTTAATCATTTTACCTGTGGCATTTGACCACACTACTGGACAATAGTCTAGGTTTGTAAGTATCAGAGCTTGTGTAATTTGTTTGGTGGCTTTACAAGTTAAAAATTTGTTTTAAACTTATTTTGTTTTGATCATGATAACTTCTTATTTACTATAATGCCCAGAAGCTTGGTCTCAGGCGTTTGTTTAATAGGGACATTTTGTATTCTGAGATGTATTAATGGATTCAAATGTATAGAATGGTTGGAACCAAATACTATACTGTGCGTTTGTGATATATTTAAAACTAATTGTTTTTTTAGTTATCCAATCAACGGCAGAATTTAAGTGCCTGTATGACAGTATTTAACTCTTGGACAGTAGGTGCTGATGTATATATGGTTGAGTCATCAGCATACATAACAAGTTTGGCTTTTGTTAAAATAATTGGCCACTCATTTGTGTAGATATTATATAGAGTAAAGGCCCAAGACACGCCACATGTTACAGTCCTTAAGCTGGAATAACTGCCATTGAAGAAAACTTCTCTGGTTCTACCAGAGAAGTAGCTGTTAAACCAGGTTGCTGCAGATTTATCAAATCCATATGCGGCTAATTTGTCTAGCAAAAATGTATGATTAATTACGTCAAATGCTACAGAAAAATCAACCACTATTTTCTTTTCTTCAATATCAGTTAGCCAGTCATGAGTCATCAGAGTCAAAGCTGTAGCTGTAGAGTGATGTTTTCTGTGATGCTGATAATGAGTATATAATCTGTTATAAGAGAAATAATTGTTAACTTGTTTGTATACAATGTTCTCCATAACTTTACCTAATGCCAATAATAGACTTATTGGACGACTGTTTTTACCAGAAAAAGGCTGCTTCTTATCTTTTGGTAATGGGATAATCTTTGCTTTTTTCCAGTCTTGTGGACATTGATCTGTAATGAAACTTAGGTTTACCATGCTACCATCTTCAGGAGCTTCTTATATTTTTTCAACTTCATTTACACTTACTTGTTCAAATTTAAATTTTTATCTTTCATCATTTTTTTTTTTTTTGTATAGAAGATGAATCATTATTTGTACATGACATTGTTTCTCTTAATGTGGCCACAATAATTTCTTATATCTACTTTGTTATAAAATTTCCTTCGACAAATGCTGGCGGTTTTCTATTTCTACCAATTAAATCATCAATGGTGTTCCATAATTTCTTATGATCATTACTAATGTGCTTAATCTTAATCTAATTGTTCTCATAGTATAATTTCTTTTTAGTCCTATTCAGTTTTGTGACACAGTTACGCAGTTTGTGATATTCTTTCCAGTCTTCTTGATTCTCTATTAAAATAGCAGTTTCTTTAGCTTTACTTCTTTGTTTCATTAGTTGTTTTATTTCATTATCTATCCACGGTGTTTCAGTATTCTTGACAGTAAACCTCCTGAGTAGTGCATGTTTAACCACTAAAGACATAAAAATCTTATTAAATTCATTTAGAGCATCATTAGTGTTTGTTTGAGCAAACACGTCAGACCAGCATACATTTCTCACATCCTCCTTAAATTGGTCTTTATTAAACCTTTTATATGACCTTTTACAAATAATTTCAGGGCCGAGCTTATCCATTTTAGCTCTCCTGACAGTAAGGATTAAATTATGGCCACTACAGCTCATCGGAACAGATAAAGTATTTGTACATAATTCTGGAGCATTTGTAAAGATGTGGTCTATACAAGTTGATGTGACTGTACCATCATTTCTAGGGTGAATTCTTGTAGGAGTGTTGGCCTCAGTTTTTCTAAACTTCTTTTGCTATTCATCCCCAATGGGATTTAGATCAAGGGAACATGCAGGCTGGTTCAAATGAGCAAATATTCTAATACAAAAGTACTTAGTCAGGTGGTCTTTGCGAACTGTAGTGGTAGCTGTTTAAAGACCCAGCCATCACCGCACAGACGAGGGCCCTCAGTCAAGAGGGATGCAACATTTCCACACAGCCAGCTGCTGTTTGACACCTCCTGTACAGCCTGAAGCTCCACTGTCCCATCGAAGGAAAAAGCTCCCAGGCCATGATGGAGTCTCCTTCACTCTGCCACATAGAAAAACATCTCCTTCAGATCTCCTTGCTGTTCTATTTTGACTGTTCTGTTGCTCTGCATACAGTTAGGTCCATACGTATTTGGACACTGACACAACTGTAGTTATTTTAGCTTTTTACCAAAACGTATTCAAAATACACTTATAGAAGAAGATAGCTAAAGAGCTTATGCCTGACTTGACCATTGTAGAATATTTCTCTTCTTCACCTTAAAAAACTCAGAGTTTGCTTTTACAGTATGTTTTGGGTCACTGTCCATCTACTGTTAAGCACCGTCCAATCAACTTTGCAGCATTTGGCTGAATCTAAGCAGAAAGTACACCGCTATACACTTCAGAATTCATCCATCTATTTCTGTCTTTATGGTTACAAAAACAAAATAAGTTACAAAGCTAGCCCCGCATTAGCCACTGTGTTGCCTGCCTATGTTTACAAAAACGTTTCTGGCACATAGTCTCACGTAAAAAAAAAATCACTTTTTTACACTATTGGAGCATTACCATACCCACTTCCTTCACTTCGAAAGAAGTTGGGTATTGCTGGCCAGGCTAATATTAGATCGCTCTAATTTCTGTACTATGACCCAGTCCTCTATGTTCAAATCTATTTCATGCACTTGCAATTTAGCACCTTCTAAATAAATCTGTCTCTTAATGTTCCAAAGGAAGTCAAATTGTTTTACTAAATACATGTAATTATATTATGTATTAGTTTAGAAACCATGCCTTTAGAGAAACTGCCTAAACCAAGCTCACTCAAAACACTCAAAACACTCAAAACACGAGAAAGCGTGTGCCGTACATCATAGAAGTAACCTGAAAACACAGAAGACTTTTTAGGATCATGCCCCAATGAGCAACAGCCAACAACAATGACCAGGACATTATTCATTATCCTCATCTTATTATACATCCATAACATCACCACAACCCAGACCTGGGTTGGTGGAGTTTTGTATTTCTTTGCAAAACATAAGTGGCTTATATTTACAGATCAAATCACAGACAAAACTGCCAAAAGTCACATGGCAAGCCAGTCATCTCATAGCAGGGAGGCACCCCCTCTGTTGTTGAAAATGAAATACGCAAGACATTCACAAATCTGCAGTGCATTCTTAGTGGCGAGATCCTGCACTACTAACTGTATTTGCAAACTATAAAATATATTCACAAGTCAAGACATTTGTTTGCGAGTTGTGACACATATTCCAGTTACATTTGCAAATCACGCACATCTGTGAAACATGTTTTACTTGTTTGTGGAGGTTTAGCAGAGATTTGGCCCCATATGTGAACTTCGAACAGTTCTTACAGTTCTCAACTGGCCTAACTGTGTGACTCTATTAGATCCCTGATAATTTTATTTGATTCTACTTTTTACAAAACCATAGGTATTTTTCCAAATTACTTAAGTATTTAAAATCTGTTTCACCATTTCATGTCATTACAAAAAAGACTGCAGCTCACTGGTTCTCTGAAACCTCTGGTTGATACAATAAATATTCTAGAGACTACTGTTTGTGATCTTCCTGAGTTTTTCTTTTGTGCACTGGAAAACAAAGAATGTGACTACCAAAAAGAACATCACCACATTTATTTAACATGTACAAAAACTGTTTCAAAGAGTTTCAAAAGACAGATATGTGATGTTGGCAGATCAATAAAAAGTGTGAGAATATATTAAAGCAGTCATTTCAGGAATGATTAAGAATTAATTTGTATTTCTTTAATGTTTTGGAGCACTGGACCGATATGTTCATATTTAAGGCATCGGGAAGACATACCAATACAGATAAAATATTGGATTTACCATGTGGGACGTGCTCACTGTGAAGTTATTGCTCAGTTTGGCACAGAGGCTCTGAGGGTCCTGAGGGTCTTCAGCTCCTGCTGCTGACTGTCAGCCATGTCTCGTCTTTTGGCGTACACACCAGCTCCGAGCGCACCTCCATCACCTGGCCCTCGATCTCATGGAGCTTCAGTTGTCGCACCACAGAGCTGAGCAGCACGCTGGCTACAGTGTACGCAAACCTAAGTACACAACATCAACTTCACATCAGCATAAGCCAGCAACACCAACAACTATGACTTTTAGTCATTCAGCTTCTTCCGCTTATGTCCTGTACATATAGAGAAATTGACAAGTAAAAAAAATCTTTAAATAAAAATTCTTATTGTTTTAATTAAGACGTTATCATTGGATGTGCTTCCCTCCACCTGCTCGTGCCTATCCTACCAGACAGTTTTTGAATATTTGAAGCTTTGTGCGATACCTGAGCTCGGGACAGGTCTGACTCCCTGAGAATCCAAGCAGACAGAAGCTTTTTCTGGCTGACTCCTCTTCAAAGCGATCTGGGTTAAACCTGAAGCATAGTATGACGTTTTGTTTAGTATGTCCAACAAAGGCAATTGAAAAAAAATTGATCAAATCAGCAGACATTACTACATTCATGTTCACCTGGAACTGCTCAGGTAACAAACTCAGGTTAAATTTATAAAATAAGAATTTGTTTTGAGGTCACATTTCCTGAACAGTCCACTTGAAATATTCATCATGAACAAATATGTCAGAGAATGAGCGTGTGGCACAAACAGGGATGGGAACTGATAAGCTTTCATCAACGTCAATGCCATTCTTGATTCTTCTTATCAATCTGATTCTTTATCGATTCTCTTATCAATTCTGAATCTATGAATTAAAAATAGATTTGTGGCCATACTATTGAAGTTATGAAACTGAAATTTTAAACTGTGTTCACTAGACGTATGTAAAATGTATAGATTGTATAATAGGAAAATGTATGCATTTAAATGAACAGAATTGTAGCTTTAATGATGATTTAAAAGCCCACCTCCACGCTGCTGCTTCTCCTGCCCCGTGAACGCACATGTGCTAATTAGAGAGGGGAGAATGACATGTACTGCGCAATGTGTGGCACACTTTGTAGGATACTCATCAAAACGACTTTTGCAGCAAAGTGAAAGTAAAGAAGTTAGGGGTGTTGCTCGGGGGCACACACACACATACACAACTACCCACAGCGGCATCGATAAGAGGAATTGTTAATGGCAGAGACTTACAGTTCCAATGGATTGGAAAAATTTGAATGGGGTTTCAATGCCCATTCCAAGGCGTGAATGTGTCAGAAGTACTGAGGAATTGAGAGTGTGACGTGAATGTGTCAGAAATACTGAGTATGAGCCAGTGACGTGCACCTGTATGGGCTGCTCCAGGTGTCGGGGTCCTGCAGGACCACTCCCAAAGCATAGATCACCAATGTCTGGACCAAGACAAAAGTAGAGAAATCTGGTTGTAATTCTGTTGCACTGAGCTTAAAATGAATGCAGAGATAGAAAGCTGATACCTCTTTGGGGATGACATGCTGATCGACCTTGCCCTCTACTTCCTGGAGCCGAGCCGCCACAGGGGTTAGCATGGCGGTCCTCACCGTCTCATTCAACACCTGCTGGCAGTATCTATTTAAGCCACACATGGAACATGATCATGATTATTGAACGCACTGGCACGGCAGAGGCCAGGCAGCTCTGCACAGAACACCCCAACAGACATACATGTTTTTGTCAAGAAACCATTTTAAAATACTGTTTCAGCTGATGTAGATTTTTGTAGTTTTGTGCCATTGTGAAGTAAATTAACCCTCTCAAAATAAAATATGTGGGTCAAAGCTCACCGAAGCTGGGGGACTTTATCGAGTGTAATGGGCTCTGACCCCAAGACCCTCTGTAGCTCCTGGTACAGTTTGTCCTGGACTTTCTCTGACGTGGACAGGAAGTGAAGAGCCCAGATACACACTGCAAAAAAATACACTTAAGACTGCAACTTTCAGATAAACTAGTCTAAGTGTGAGAATGACTTACAGTTGGCTGTGATGACACATCCTGCAAGAGTGAAGACCATACAGTCCTCCATAATCTATGGGGGCAAATATATTGTGGTTGGATTGTTATAGGAAACAGAGATCTTACATTACAGCTGTATGGGCTTCTGACCTGTGGTTCTGTGAGACTGGACTGAAGTAGCGTGTCCACAAACGCCGTGTTTCTCCTCTGGGGTCGTCTCTCCTTCACTACTGACTTCAGCATACGCTCCATCTCTGCAAGAGCTGGAGCAAAATAAGAGACATAAGAGACAAGATGTACTGACAGTTAGAGCTCTTCCTGGTGACATGGAACTGGCTGGAACTGAGCTGGTGTTCCCACCTGGCGCATGTGTTTGACTCACCTTTCTCATAATGAGCCTTTCTGCTGGAGCTCTTTTCCAAGGAGCCATCCAGGTAGCCTTTTCCAATTTCTGACCAGATCTGGAATCATTCAAGAGTCAGGAAAGAGACACTTTCTCAAGTGCAAACACATTCTTGAATTGCTAAAGCAGACATATTATGCTGTTTTCAAGCCTTTTGAAATAAATTTAGACACCTTTCCATTAGCATTTCACATTTGTAGCTTAAAACGTCTTCTTTTGGGGAGCTGTTACTTTCACTTTGTTGAAAGCTTGGATTAGATGCCTGTCCCTTTAAGGCTGTGCTGGCTCCGCCTACTTCACTCTGGCAGCTCAACTCAACTAAGTGCTGCAAACACTAGAAAGTAGCGGTTACATAGCGCAGCTACCTTAGCTTTCCTCTGACTAAAGCCCTCTACAGACAATGCTGCCTCTTGATCCTCTCCTTTTTAGTTCACACGTGAAAGTTGGTAGGATTTGAGTTCAGACATGAGAGGAGAATCTCTGAGTGCTTGTACTGAACGGTAGGGGATAGACAGATGATGCACATATATTCATATATTGAATAATTAGCACAGCTTTTAGCAACATGGAGCTAACAGATAGGTAAATGAGCTGACTGCTTCATAGTTGTCACGGTTTAGCACTGAAACTTTCAGAAGAGTCTGGTGACGGTGTATATACAGGAGCATTTCCTGGAGAAGGTAGAGTTTTACATGTATGTAGAGCTGTGAAACAAAGCTTTTTTAACTCTTGACAAGAGGATTATTCAAACATGCATGAATGAAACTAAATGCTTTTGAGAAGAAAACATTATAACATGATAAATAGTGTTTTTATTCTCTACTTGCTCCACTTTAATACTGTGACCTACCTTCTAGTACTAGTAGCTCCATATAGGTTCAAGAAAAAAATTGCTCTGTCAGCATCTTAAAAGGGCTATATTATGCAAAATTGACTTTTCTGAGCTTTCTACCATGTTATAATGATGTTTCCTCAACAATAACATACCTGGAGTCGTGTTTTTGTTTCATTCATGCATGTTTGAGTAATCCTCTATTCCTTTACAATGAGTTTGTGAGACTCCAAAACGGCTCCTTTCACCAGTGTCTGCCTTTTCCACCTGACCACGCCCCCCTCACGGAAGCACTGCAACTCACGCCTCCTCCTCAGCAACCAAACAAACCCACCCCCGAACTGCAGCAGGACAACACTGAAACACTGATTCTGCACCGACGTGTTTTTGTTGGGACGCGCTAAAGGGGCAGGACAGCAGCGAGACAGCAGGGAGGGAGGGCTCTTAAAGTGACGGCGACATAATCTGGGCTTATCATTTGACTCACAGAGTCAAATGATAAGTTTCTTCACATAAGGTTTTTTCAATAATTATTGCATTTTTTGACCAACAAAACATAAGATGGGGATCTAGATGGTGCCAAATTAATTTAAAAGACTCACAAAAAATCTGAATATAGGCCCTTTAAATGATGAATCCATGCAGCCCCACTCCCAGCCCAGAGTAATGTACCGCTTCATGGTTTCGGCGGAAGGAGATGACCTGCGCGTCATCCTCAAAGCGCTCCCCCAGACCCAGCTGGGTGACACTCTTCATGGCCAGCCCCAGCAGGTGAGCACAGAGAGGGGTGTGCTGTGCCTCTGGGAAATGTTTCCACTTGGCCACCAGCTCATCCACCAACTGCCAAAAACACCAGAGCTCATGATGTGAATGTGTGCTGGGTGGGGAGGGGTCTGACCTGACCAGGGTTTCCTACACACCTTAAGCACAAGGGAGAAGTTCTTCTCCAGAGTATTGTTGATGGCATTCTCATAAACTTTCTTTCTTACGACTTTCTCAGTGGTCCCAGCTCCAATCCCAGAGTGGTACCCCAACAAGGACTTCAGCATAGTCTCAAAGGAGTCCGCTGACACAAGCACAAAAGCATCACTTCATTAAGTTATTAATAGTCTTTAACTCTTACAAGGTAAAGAACTGCTCTCACTGGTGTGGTTTGGATTGATGTGTTGTCGTAGCTGCTGCACTGAGCCGAGGCTTACCACAGGCCTCCTGCCAAACCAAAAAGACGCTACCGAACCGTACTCCTCATGCAGACTTAGCAGGAACTCATGCAGGCTGCCCCTGTTCACAATATCCTGCAGGTTCCCATCTCTGAGAGAAGACAGCACATTAAGGCTCAGGGGGACTGACACAGGAAGACAGAAAGTCAAGGGGACTGATAGAAGGCAAAAGGTCAGGGGGAATGGCACAGGAAGGCTGAATGTCAGGTGGACCGACTGGAAGACAGAGGTTCAGGGTGACTAACACAGGAAGACAGAGGTTCAGGGTGATTTTTGATCTATATATATACACACACACACACATATATATACACAACTTATCTAAATATGTAAATCATGGAAGGGTCTATTGAATAAAAAATAATGAGTCGATGTTTATTGCAGTTCATCAGTGATATATGCCTCTGATACGTACTTCTCATCTGTGGGGTTAAGTCCAGGGATGCCCGAGGCTCTTCTGGAGGACTGAAACAGTACCAAACATACATTACTGGCAAAATACTACTATTTCATTGGAACAAAAATCAGGTTAACCAGCTCTATGCAGACATACTTAGACTAAAGGGGTACACAGAGAATAACCACAACTGTTAAAATCACTACACTGTTGCCGTCAAGTGCATGTTTTCTCCATTTGCACAACTTGTGTGCATTCAAGTACATTATGTTTGGACGATGGGAACCTAGAAATGTCATTATGGAGTTCAATCGCATCTGTTTGTGGCCTGCGATTAGGCTATATAACTAAAATACTCTAATGATGAGGTTGAAGTTTTTCATTAACTAAATATGAAGTCAGAGGGCTGTACTCTGGCAATAAAGCACTTTAAACTTTGCAACAAAAGGTTCAAAGGCAGTCATCTGTACTTGATTTTTAAAGTTGAAGACATTTCACCTCTTATCCACTTTTATTCACACTTTACATACAGTCTGACTGACATTAGCTTGGCTAATTCAGTTTGACTGTCGTTAGCTCGGCTGTGTGAACTTCCTAAGACTCAACTTCAATGTTTATGATAACTGTATTTAGGAGTCAGACCAAAAGCCTCACTTTTCTGAATGAGCCTTTTTTTATGCAACAGCCCTCAGGTTATCTCTACAGTATGTTTCTACAATTATCAAACCAGGTACCTATGTTCCCCAGTTTCTATAGACTAAGGAACATAGGTACCTGTGCATTTGTGAAATCACCTATGTTCCCCGGTCCATAGAAACTAAGGAAGATAAGTACCGCTGAATATAGGTACTTGTGCATTCTGGTAAGTCCTGATCCCTAACCCTAGTCTTAACCTTAATGTTCGCCGGGGAACATAGGTAGCGGGGAACATAGGTAGCGGGGAACATAGGTAGCGGGGAACATAGCGCTGCCCCCATCTAACCATGCTGTGAGCCACATTCGTGACACAAGTAATCCTGGGTTTAGGCTCGACTCAGTGAGCTTAATCAGAAATTTGTAGTACAGCGCTCTGGTGTAGCTAGCACAGAACAGACATTTACATAACACTAGCAAACCTCAAAAATATATTTCTATGTTTTAATTTCGTTTCGTGAAACTCTCCCAAAAAGGTGGCTCAAAAAATGAACCAATCAGAGCAAACTCTCTGATTTCCACCAATGACAAGTCAGTGACGTCAGCGCTCGGCCCGTTGTGTTGCTTTTGTAATTCTGTGTGTTCCCGACGCGAGTTAACCACTGCGCGAGGCGTTCAAGTGCTCGTTCTGTCGGAAACTCGTATGTACGACAAACCCGACCCCACTTGAAAGCAGCAGAAACACACATGTCCACACCTGTGCGGTCCCAACACAAGGCTAACGCCAGAGCTCGGACCCTCGGCTCTTACCGGGTACAGGTAGAGAACGGCGCCAACCAGAATGATGACGAAGGTCACAGCGAAAATGGCGAAGTCCAGCATGACTGTCTGCTGCTCCCCGCGCACTTTAGCTCACTTTCCCTGAAGAAAACAGTGCACAGCCAAGCACACAGCTGTTAGCCTGATACCACGTCAACACAAATGAACGAGCAGTGTTATCGTCGTTCCACTGCACAGGCTTCAGCAGTCAGACCAAAGCAGTCCACCACAGACAGCATCGACAAGTCAACCCTAAACAGGGCACTGCTTTATGAATATTATAACTAATAAAAACAGTTATATTCATTGAAACAGTTAAGATGATATTAACCCTCTGGTACCGTTAGGCGCCTTTTACGCGCTTTTCGTGTTTCGTCTTTTGATGATTTTCCTTGAGCTCATGCAAATACCATCTTTGATGAGATGGTGTCTTTTTGATCTTATCATTTCCAGCTCAGCTTCCACAGGAAGTAAACAATAGACTGTTCATATCGTTAACTGTGTCAAATGCGCGATTCATTTTGTCACATTCTATTTTCATTGATATGTGAACGTTTTCTTAGTAACTATTGATACCAGATTCATCTTTTAAAATAATTTAAACCCCTTGCAAATATTTACAATTTACAAAATAATAAATGCCAAGTAAATTCTTTGGTGATGAATTATTAGAGCCTGGGGTAGGTCAACAATTAATAGCAACAATGATTTTTATGCATTTTTAGTTACTGTGTAGTTTCAAATACTCACGTTCATATGATTTTGTAGCCACAAAAATATGATGCATTATTATAATCTACTTTGATTGAGCTCATTAGATTCAGCTACATCTGTGCTAACGATACCAAATATTCATATATTTGTATTTTTAGCCCTTTAAATCCCAGGTTTTCGAGACGATGCCGCCACGTCTGAAGCTTAAAACCGTGAGTATTTTAGAAGGATGCCGGAGGGTTAATGCTAGTGAGCCATGTCCTTCGCATGTCCTTTCTCATGGAGAAATTGAAAGCAAAAAAAAAAAAAAACACTTGCATATGGTATAATCGTATTGTTAAACATAATTCTTGTCATAAATATCGAATATTGTTATAACATTTAAACAGTTTTAGGTGTACCCTGATGTCATGCTGTTAGAGGAGCAGCCTTTCTGCTGTGTGCCGCGATTCCTGCAGAGGGCGCACTTGCTGTGATTGTTTAGGCGTGAGTGAGAGAGTTCCAAGGCATTGGGCTGTTCACATGATTATAATTTCGAGTTTTAAGATAAATGCGATAATCTGATCTGAGGCATTTACATGCACTTCAGAATGTCACTGCGGGATAATGTTGCTAATGTCTATGTTTATATGTTGACATCAATACATTTTGCTATTAATTAGTGCTGTCAACGTTAATGCGTTAACGCATCCGATTAGTTGAAAAAAAGTTGTTAGTCAAAATTTCCAAAAATGTGCCAAAACTTTACACCAAAATATAAAGTTTCAAAACTTTTTCAGGGCCTGGAAATTGCATTTTAAAATTCCATGACATTTCCAGGTTTTCCATGACTGTATGAACCCTGAATATGGACTGAACAAATAACTATAAACGTTAACCTTTTTACTACAACACATTTAACATAAAGGGCACTATATCCTGTAATAAAAACTCCTTTCCACACTGTTGGATAAAAAACATGTATATTAAAAACAAAAGCACAAGTACAATTTCAAAGTTTAAAATCAGCCATTGCTTAAATAACAACAGAGAGTGAGTGCAAATCACAACAAATGTAGAGGTAAAGAAAATATTTCAGATGACTCAGGCAATCATCTCAGACTTGTCGTCTTTGGGCGGTTCTATCTCCATAGACATCAGAAATGCTGTGAGGAAATACATAAACATACTGGCTCATTTCAACATATATGAATGCAGAAGAATATTAATCTCATAAAGCTTTTGACCTTACCTTCAGAGTAGTCGGTGTCGGGACGAGTGACGATGCATATCCAGGACAGGCCCACAAGCAGCGCCACCACCAGGTTGACCGTGACCCAGGGGTGGAGGGTCTGCTGCTCCGAACCCACAGGCCTACACAGGAACAATGGCATTTTTAAACATCACATTCACACAAAGATTTGTTCTGCTTTGTCTTTACAAGAAAATAAAGACTTCAGCTGTGTTAAAGGCAGAGAAAAAAACACTATAAAGAGGACCTACTATGCTGACTTGAATTTTCTAAGCTTTTAACCATGTTATGATGTTATTTCCACCTCAAAAACATATCGAGTTGTGTATTATTTCATACACACATATGAGTAATCCTGTATGCTGAGGCACTGCCCTTCTGAAGAGCTGAAAATGATTGGTTACAGCGCTCTACATGGACACATAAAACCAGGAAGTGCTCCTGCGTGTTTCCAAAGTCCATACACCACCACCGATGGTGCCGGGGGGGTCTCAAGACCCTCCAATCAGAAGCTCTGACCCCCCACTCGCCCCCCCATTCATCCTCTCACAAAAATACAAACATAAAAAAATAATAATAATAATGAACTGCGGGCATTAATCAAATTGATAGCCACTTAAATTAAGACTGTATACTGCAGTTATGCCGAAGATAGTCTACGCCAGTGGTCACCAACCCATCGATCGAGATCTACTGTCGATCGTAAAAGCAGTGCGGGTAGATCACAGAGCCCTGTCTTTCCAAATAAAGTCATTTGCCAATGGCATTTAAATGACACGCAGATCGACCAGTCTGAGTCACGAGACACCGCGGAAGCGCGAGTAAACCGTGCGAGCTACGAACTAAACCAAATACAAGCAGCTTAATAACAATCAGAGTCTTGGCCGCTTTCACTTCAGTTCTGTTGTGGAGGCTGCGGGCGACTCACGCTTACGGCCGCTCTGAACACTGCCATGGAGCTGACGCACGCACGCACACGCACACCCAATCAGGAGGAGAGGCAGCGGTGTCAGGGAGGAAGGTGTCAGAGCCTGATGTATGTCACCTGTTTGCTTTGTTTTTGTCCTTCAGTAGTTTGTTGTTGTGAGCTGTGAGGAAAGCTGACTTTGTCGAAGTCTCACAAGCTCCTCCCCTGAGCATTACCATGGAGCTCCTGTCAATCACCAATGTTACTAAAATAATGCTGAGCTTTGGTGATGAACTGCACTGATACTGCAATTTAATTCAGGCATAATTATAAATATAGCAGGCCTATTATAATCCATAATAATCAGCTGCTTTAGGAAATGATGGAATGTTGTAAATATCATTGACAAAACTTTACATGCTACATTTATCAGATTCAGTTATTTCTGTCCTGAGTTGATAATGAACGTTTATCATTTTAGTTTAATAAAATGTGACTTTATTAAAGTGGCATTTCTATTTTTAATTTCATGTTTAACCACTATAATAATAATAACCCTGCTAAATGCCCACCATGCTGTGCCTAATAGAAATAATGGGTAAAAAAATAATAATAAAAGGTAGCTCTCCTGGCCTTGATGACTTTAAAAGTAGATCGTAAGCCGAAAAAGGTTGGGCACCACTGGTCTAGATAGTATTGTTGCTCAGTACTAATGGTAATTTATATTTTGCATATTGATTTTAGCCTATTGTTTTTGGTGTATATTGTTGCGTCAGAATTTCATTGCCCCCTCTTTATTTAATATGGACCCCCATTGCCCCCTCAATGATATTTGTCTGGAGCCGCCCCTGACCACCACAACATTTGTACAGATAATTCTAGTGCTTAAACCGCCGTCACTACAAAGCAGCCAGCTCATTTATCCATTTATTAGCTTCATGTTGCTAACAGCCGTGCTAATTAGCCATTATATCATGCTCTGTCTATCCTTCACAGTTGCACTACAGGTAAGTGTGGTGGTTTCCTCCGAGGCCACACATCTAGGGCACAGCTTCACTCCTGTCCGTTCATTTCAAAAGATTTAATCGCGCTTCTTTAAGGCACCGCTCATCGTATTTCAGATCGTTCTCACAGTTGACTGATGCACACACTCACACAATGGGAGGAGACAATCTGTGTGGAATCAGATACGCTCCCATGATCCGTGCACTCAGAGGCAGAGGCTGATACAACGCTGACCAAGGTGTTAGTTTGAATTATAAGCAATTAAGCTAATTAAGCTAAAATAAGTCCAAACATACAAATAAGCTCCTCCAGACATATAAGTATTGCTATTTGATAAAAATGCAATTAATCATGATTAACTAATTACAAACCATGTATTTAATTTGATTCATTGTTTTTAATTATCTCCCACCAGTAATACATTTTAATTAATTTAAGTTTTAAAATGTGAAATGCTAATGCAAGGTATCCAAATTTATTTCAAAAAGCATTTACACTTTAAACAATAAACTCAAGTGTTTAAGTTATCTTATGAGTGCGCCACACAGGCATTTTGATTGACTTTAGATTTTTTCAGTTTATGGAAACAAGGAAAATTGTGGCTTAAAGTGGGTGCTAGTATGTTGTTAGTGCTTGTGTATCATGTAAATAATTTCCCCTGTGCATTATACATTATATGCTGATATAAAGTGTGTTGGGTGACAATATCCCAGGTGTTGTACTCACCACAGAGTGGTGTTGGAGGCTAGATAAAGGTTGATGCGGTCACTGGTCATCTGCTGGCTCAGAGAGAGGACCAACGCAGCGAAGTACACTGAGGACAGAGGAGGGGTCAGAGAGGTTACATTGGAGCAGAACATGACATTGTGAACTTACAGAAGGAGGCCAGCGCCACAGGCTCCAGGGTCATCATCTGTCTCAGAGCCACCGAGCCTTTGGCCAGATTCACTCTGAAAACCAAAGAGGCATTCCATTACTATAACAATTTATCAAAATAATAACAGGAATCATATCTCAGGCAGGTTATTATTGCTCACCCTTTAGGGATTAAGTAGTTTGCAGCATGTACCAAATCTAATCTATGAAGCCTTTCAAATGTCACTGAGTACTTGAAATATTTTGTAATCCATTAAAATACTTAATGTTTTTTCTCTAAAATTATATCAGCAAATGCATAATAGTGTATTTTATGAGTGTTTAAGACAGAAATGGTTTAACCCTAACTTACAAAATGTCCTGCGCTGTGACTAATATTAATTATTTGTATGAAATACAAACATTTATTAAGTGATATTATCAATAGCCTCTGGACCAGTAATAGAAGGTAGTTACATTTAGTAGAAGTGCTGATGATATTATTTCATGGCTTTTCAGACAACCCTCAAACCCTCTGTTGTTGTTTGTTTTGATGCTGAACATATTAAAAAAGCTTTTTCAAAACAATGTTGGTCCACTTATTTCAGGTTGTAACTGATTCTGGAAGGGGGCTTGTTCAGTGGGTGTGTCTGTATGGCTGTGCGCACCTGTCGAAGGCGCCCACAGTGCTGAGGGCCAGCAGCAGGTAGAGCAGACATTGGGAGGGGTAGGCCAGGCCGTGGTACTGCTGCAGCAGGTTGGACAGAGCTGTGAGGTGCTGGCCGGCTAACACATACACCACCACGATGTTCCAGACAGCGAAGCCTGCCAGAAAGCCCTGAGAGTACAGGCCCAACATTCTGCAACCAGAGGAGTTCACAGGTTACTGCTACAACACCCACTTTCTAAAAGAACCACTAAGTATGTTCTTGTTTTTACTATGAACTAAACTACTACGTAAACACAAGCTGTTAGGAGGCAGACAGCAGCATGGACTAAAACTCTTATTATGCAGTTAAAAATTGAAAACATTTTCTTTTTTTGTTTTTTTTAGATTATTTTTTAGGCTTTATTAGACATTGCAGTCGAGATGTGACAGGAAATCAAGGGGGAGAGAGCAGGGACAGACATTCGGCAAAGTGTCACAGTCCACAACGCCGAGGCAGGCTGTAGTCGCCGTGCATATGCGCTGCAGCTCAAACAATGAGCTATACTGCGGCGCACATTTTCCTTGTTTTTATCTGTCATCATCATCAAGCAGACTCTTTTCAGAGCGTAGCTTCTCTCAAAGCAACAAAAAATTGCACCGCTGTATAGCTCAGTAGTAGAGCTGTAGCGCAACTACAGCCTGCCTTGGCGTTGTGGGTTCAAGTCCAGACAATTTGCCGCATGTTGCCTGGTATATGTGCAGCAGTTCTACCAATAGAACTGTACCACAGCACCTATTGTATTTATATAGATTGATAAAACTGATGAACAGCTAGAATGAGAAGTGGCACACCTGAAGCCCTCATGAAGCTGCACAGACACATCTCTGGTGCTCCATTCCGACAGGTGCTGCAGGTCCATCATGTTGTCCACCTGCTCACTGCTCCTACTCCAACCTGTACGCTCCGAGGGCTGAAACCGCTCTGAAATATCAAAAACAGCCCTCAAATGTTCTACTTTCAATTAAATGACATTCTATTCTTCACTAAAAATAATGTTGCCTTTGTTCAAAGTACAGCTGAATTTTAGGACTAAAGGAAATAATGAACTTCATGAAAAGGGGCTGGATGAATAAAAATGCATTTATTTTTTAATATTCTTTGGACAGAAGAGCTCCAGTTGCAAAGTTGCAAAAAGGAGATGCAGACTGAATTTCTCAGTAATGGTCTGTAAGGGGAGAGCCTGTGTCTTTTCTGCTTTTCTTGAATAAATAAATGCTTTGGAAAATTAGTTCATTAGTTTGTGTACATCAGTGGTTTGGATTTAGTGAAGTTTCTTTGTTGGTGTATGAGCAGGATTGTCAGATTTTTTAAGGAGGGCGCAATGCTCTTGACTTTGGGAATGGCTGGTGTATATAATAGTTGTACGCACTGTTTCTCTCGACAAAGACCTTGGCCACAGGCTGGCTCTGAGCCTGAAGGGGTGAGAACAGCGAGTGCTGTGGGGCGGGTGAGGTGAGAGCGGTGTCTGTAATGATGTCATCCTCCTCTACCGCCAGCTCATCTGGCAGCGGGACCTCTGTAGGCTTGGACTTCCTGAGGCAAAGACAGAGACCATTTAAACCACCATTTACTACTTTCATCCACAATTGGCCCTCTGAGATGCTCACTTCTTCTTCTTTGGTTTTTTGACAACTTCCTCTCCGTCTGTGCTCTGCTCCACAGCTTCTCCATTCACCAGGTCCGCTCTGTCGTCTTCTACATCTACAACAGCACTATAAATTATTAGACAAACTGTATGCTCTGTCTATGCAATGTCTATGAAAAGATGCTGCTTAAATCTTAGAATGGTACGTCACAAAGACAACAACATACACTCCACAGCTAAAAATCTAAAACTAGAACCTCTGTATACTGAGAGCCACTGTGTGAACTCAGTCATCTTCCTCTCTTCTCACAAAAAACATACAAAGCATCTGTGCTTTTAAAAAGATGTTATACTTACTTTTACTTACATTTATTTTGTGTAGATTTGTAAATATGCAACTTGAGACCTTGAGCTTATAGTCAGTCCATTATGAAAAGATGGAAAATACTGTATTTTCTTCATAGTTCCAAGTATTCCATGAAAAGTGCCCACATACCCCTGTGGGTCCGCATACCCCTAGCTGGGAAACACTGCCCTAGGTTAAGGGTGAGGCAGATCAATCTTAATATCATTAGTATCGATACCAACTGTTAGTATTGGTATCGGGTCGATGCTAGCATGATGAGATCAATGCTCCCCCTCCCCTACTCTAAAAACTCTGTAAACTTTACAGTGGAAAGCAACAATAACAATATTATTCAGTGGTCAAAAAAATGTATTCAGATTTAACACAATGACACACTGCTAATGCTTATAAGAAAGCACAGTACAGCTGCCTGTATATGTACAAAGTACCAGTATCGGTATCCATATTGGCGACATTAGTGGTATCAGATCAGTTAATCGCCCTACCCCGACAGAGGTCTGAGGGTTCACCTATAGGGGCTGTCTTCTTCTTCTTCTTCCTCCTCTGTGGGGGTGGGTCTGTGGAGGCTCCTGTGGAAAGGTGGTCCCCGGCCTCAGAGGCCCTTCGGTTGGACAGGCCTCCCATCTCCAGCCCACGAGCTGAAACACAGCAATTAGAAAAACACATCACTATAAAGCTTCTGTATTTATCCCGTGATCTGTCTGAAGTGCTCCAATGAGTACTCCAACATACAAGCTACAGAACAAAGTATACTCGGTGTGCCACAATACACCAAAATGGAGAAGCGTTGAAAATATGATATAAGGCTTTAAAAGGACTCATTTACAAAGATACAAAAGTAATGTGTTGACCTGAAAGCGGAGGCAAAAAAGAGACAGACTACCTGAGATACTTCTTCCTTGAGTTGCAATCGTATTCCACTAAAACTGCAGCCTTTTTCTGCTGCTGTCTCTCAAACTGGGCTTTCATGACTCTGTTCCACATCAAAAAAATCCTGACAGTGAAGTGCGAGCTATCATTAAAAGCGGCTTTTATAAAATGACGGTGTTTATGGGTGGTTGATGTGACGCCCACTTTTTTGGTAATCAATTGAAAACTTTTGTTAAATTATGTTTTTCCTCCTCCAAAATTCTAATAGCAGTGGAACATAGGGTCTACTATAAAACCTTTGTAGTTTTAGGAAGAAACTGTGTTTTTTAATTTTTATTTTTATTTTAATGTTACACTGTGAAATGTCCTGCAGTGTGACTGTAACATTTTTAAAACACAAAATACAAACATTCTCAAAATAAGTCACTGGTGTCTGGAGTAGTTCCTAAAGTTTTTGGCATATTGTCAAATATTTGTACTTTACTAAAACAAAACTTTTAACTGCACCTGAATCCTACAATAATCATTAAAATAAGTTTATTCTTGTAATCAAAATGGTGTCCTGCAGGGTGACATGAAAAATATGTTTTTTTATACAGGCAGTTTCAACAAAACCTACAGCACCCATCTGTTATTAACAGAGCAGACAGACCTCTGGAGTAAAGCCTGTGAGCTGAAGGTCAAAATTTGTTATTATTCTATTATTGATTTTAGTAAAATTGTTAACATGTGCTTGTTTTGTGTCCTGTGGTCTGACAGCTGTATTTTTCATAATATAAAATTCTGAACGTTAAAATCTTTTTTTTTATCATGGGACAGGATATATTTATTAAGTTAGCACAAAATACATGTTAAATAGGTTATGACGAGAATTAAAAATTTAAATTGGCTAAACTTGTAGTGAATGTAGTGTGACAGAAAAAGTCACACTGCAGGACATTGTTAAAACATGTACAACAGTTATGAGTTATGAACTGCTTATTAAAAGCTTTCTTTACATATTTAATAAAACTGATTTACATTTGAAATAATTATTTCATATTCTTTGTATTCACCTACAAAGTTATGTCACACCACAGAACAAAAAAAGAAAAAGATGTTACGCCTCCAAGTGTCAACTACCCTTATACCATGGCCTTTCCACCAGGGTGCGCTATGATCCACACACAATGGTGAACGCTCTGCAGATGCTCTCTCCCTGATACAGTGTGGGTTACTGTTGAAAGTGTAGCTTGTTGATCACAGAGTTATCTAACAGGTCTCTAACACATCCATCTGTCCATTTTGCTGCCGCTGAGTGTCTGGCAGGACCAGGGCAAGACACTCCAGTCGTGCTCTGACAAACACTAAAATCTCATTTGCATACCAGATTTGCTGCAGTAATTATTTGGACTGTTAGTCATGGTAAATCACATGTAACATGCCTACACGTAACACTCACTATTTAGCACCTTTTTTAATACATCATACAGGTTGTCCTTACCATCTATATCATCCACAAGGGACTGCTTCCTCAGTTTCTTCTTCTTCTGTTTTGGGGCGTCTCCTGTAGAATATGAAGCATCAGTATATGATGATACGAATGAGAGCGCTCAAGAAGACTGTCACTTACCTGCTGAGTCTTGACTTCAGGAGCCACGTGCGCACACAAACAAAAGACAGTTAGCTTCAATAAAAAATAAAAATGTGACAATAACACAATATCAGAAATAAAACAAACCTGGGCATCATGGGAAGAGTTCTTTGTCCTTGCTGAGAGAAAAATACAGTCCTCAGTTCAGCAGCAGAAAAGTGGTTATTAACACAGTCAGTCTAGTAAACAGGTCTTGACAGCAATTTTGTATCTTTCTTTTTTACGTTTACTTCTAACCCACAGCTTACCGTCTTTCTAGCCATGTAAGCTTCTGAACAAGAATGAACTAAGAGGAACACAAAGCTACAAAGCTGATAAATCCTGGTCTAAATGTGTGCTCCACTCGTCTGCCTGTTCTGAGATTAACCCGGTCATAGGTCAGAGTTGATCCACTGCCACACAGCCGAGCAAAAGATGTTTAACAAAGGAGTTGTAATTATCAAAAAAGTCTTCAGCAAACTGTTCAGAAAGGCAGTGACTTTTGGTTACCAATCATCTTTTTATGACAAAGGCCATTTCAAGTAATACTCAAACAAAAGCATTTTTAAATATGTTGTAAATATTGTTACACTTTTATCAGTTTTCATTATTTGTAATTAAAAGTCCTAATTAAAGGAAGAAAGAGGGTATAATGTTAATGTGATACATACAGTGTTTGAACTCAGTGTTCCGGGAATTTTGGTTCCCCCATGTTTCTTCCATTGAGTTCATAGACTTATTCTCTTTTAAAGGTCTTTTTATGAACTTTTTAAATTAAACACATACTGTATGCATCAGAATCAAATGGATTTCCACCTTGTATTTTGTAGATGGTTTAGAAAATTGTTTAGTTAGCTGTATTTGTACTTGTGATTTTTGACTGTTGTGATATTACATATTTTACATTATTTTTGAAAAATATTTGTTACTCAATTGTAGAGTGCATTCTGCCTAGATTTTACTGGCATTCAATCATCTAGTTCTATATACTATCAGGATGTGTGTCAAATGCACAAATGAAGTAAATATGTTTTTTTTTTAACAATTATTTATATTAGGATTATGTTGTATAGATCATTTGTTTATTTCTATGTGTGTAAAAAAGACATTAGAATAAGAGAAATAATATAATAATAGTAATTAAATTAAATTGGCATCAAAATAGCAAAAATTGGCTTAAAAATACATTCCATTATGATGTATACGGTATGTATTTAACTCAACAAGTTTGTAAAAAGCAGTGCTGGAGTTAAAAGTAGTTTTTGTCTCTGTGGTGTAGCACATCTGACTCAATTGGAAGGTTCTGGGTTCGAAGCTCAGTGGAGAAGAAGAAGAAGAAGAAAAAGAAGATGATTTTGCAAAACCATTCAAATGTACTTTCTACTTAAGTTCATTTTATACTCAATACTTTTATACTTTTACTGGCGTAAATTTTTTGTTGGGTACTTTTATTTCTACTTTAGTAATATTATTTTTGAAGTAACAGTATTTTTACTTGAGAACAGCTTTTGAGTACTCTGTCCACCACTGGTAAAAAGACCTTTAACAGAGATAAAGTCCTTGCGCTCAATGGGGAAACCGAATTCCCCAGAACACCGGGTCCCAGCCCCAGCCCGTTACCCCGAGGAGTCAGCTGACCTGCGGCAGAGGCGGGAGCTCCCTGGGACGCATTTTCTGTAAACAAACGTCGACAAATCAACATATGTCTAAACCAAAGCACATAGTATATTAAACTGTTATAAATGTGTACAATAATAAACTTCTGAAGGCTTCATAGCTGAAGCCGGCTAACGCTAATTCAGTAACGTTAAACAAAAAGCAGACAGCAAACAGTTAAAGTAAACACTGGGCTGGTTACCTTCGAGCCTCCCGGGTCCATTACAGCCAAAACTTTTAAAATAACTAACTCATTTTTTTTAGTTTAGTTTAGATTTAAGTTTCTAAAACAATGCGTATGAAAATAAACTGGGACTGTTTGGATTTAGCGGTGTTGTTATACGAGCGGCTGGGCAGTCGCTACCCGGATGTGTAAATGTCATCACTTCCTGACTGTTTTTTTTAATTTTTATTTTTTATTAACATGCCCTTTTTTATGAATACAAATAAGAAGAATAAAAAATACAGACAAACAAAAATTAATGACACATAAAATAAGAACAAAAATAAAATTAGGGGTTTTATAAAAGTTTCAGTTCCTCACACATATGATGTAGTTCTATAGCTTGTTTTTTGTCCATAAACTACATAGATGAGAAGAAGTGCCAGAGTTCTTTATGGAAAATAAGGAAGGATGACCTTGTTTTTAAAAATCTGTGGATGAAATATTTACCCATTATAATGATTAAATGTAAGACATTTTTAAGTTTCTTTTCTTTACTTAAAGTCCCAATAATAAATAATAAATAATATCTGTTTTGAAGTAAGTTTGGAATTTTGGGAAAAATTCAGTAATGTACATCATCCCACAGAGCTTTACAGTACATTCATAAAATAAATGCTCTGTTGACTCAATATCATCATCACAAAAAGAACAAGTATTATTATTAATATTATTATTATTATTATTATTATTATTATTTTGCTCATAAGAGAAGCATTGTGGAATGTATTTTTTTGCTTAAAGACATTAGAATAAAACTATAGCAATCTCTATGAATAAAACAATGTACAATTTATGCAGTGTTGTCTCTTCCTGTTCTTTCACAATAAAAGCCAAACGAGGAAGATTCAGGAAAATAATAAGTGGTTGATTATAAATCAGGGCTTCTCAAAATTATTTTATTATATTTGAGACAAAAACACAAAATCCACATGCGTACTACAACCAATTTAACATTCAACACATCAGTTTTTTATTCCTTTTTTCATCTTCTTCTGCTTATTCCAGTTTGTGGGTTTGCGTGTACTGGAGCCTATCCCAGTAACTATGGGCTTTAGGCGGGGTACACTCTGGAGAGTGGTCAGTTAGTCTCAGGGCTGACAGAGAAATACACAGACAGAAAACATTCACTCTCACATTCATTCACTAGGGGCGATTTAGAGTCACCAGTACATGCATAGGGTGACCAGACATCTCTATTTAACCGAGGCTGTCCCAGTTTTAGGCTCCTTGTTCCATATCCCAAGACATATCTGTCAAAACACTCATGTCCCAGTTTTCAACAATGTCACAGTTGTTCCCATTTTAACTAATAAAAAAGCATAGGAAACTGAAAAACATTTGCCTAAAGACTTTTGTCAATAAAAGTATTCACAATGTCAGAATTTGTATTAATAAATTGCCATCTTGTGACTGTAGGATAAGGCTAATTCTAATGATAAGTAATGTAAAAACAATGACATAACTTCAAAAAATAAATGTTGGAAATTGAGAAAGTGATATTTTTGAACTCGTACTAAGTCGGGCAGTCTCAGTCATAACGTTTTTCACCAAAATACAAAAAAAATATTTTTACATTATTAATATTGCAGTGGTCTCTACTTTTATCCAGAACCACTGTTTGTTTGTATTTGTAAAAGTGTTATAACAGCTGACCACTGCACCAAGTATAAGAGTTTAAGAAAAACTTTAAATAAAATAAGCCATTATACCAAGTTGGAAACTGAGAACTGTCCAAAATGTAAAGTTCAAGTACACAAAGTAAGACTAGACATTAGATCAAGCACAAATATAAAAGAGTCATCAAATTAACAAAATAAATTAAAAGAATATCATGAAAGCAAATGCAGCTCCCTTTTTGTTTACAAAGCACTTGGTAGAATGTCTAGAGTCATAAAATGGCTCTGCACCAGAGTCAGTTACTGCAGTTCACCATTAGAATGTCCACTCTAGTGTTCTATTCTATCTCTATGACCCTACACATGCATGTCTTTGGACAGTTGGAGAAAGTTGGAGTACTTAGAGAGGACCCGTGCTAACATGGGGAGGACGTCCTGACTCCACCCAGAGAGCTATGTGACGGCCAACACATTATGTAAACAGAAGATCTTTAAGCAGGGCAAGAATAAAACATGCTTCATTTGCTGAGGTAAATCAGGAAAAAATGGTTCTATGTGATGTCTCTGATGATGTTTGCAGTGAAACACAGGTAGGTTATTGTGTGGTGTGCTGCTCAGGGGGCAGCGGGTCTATAGTTCTGATCCAATCCAGTGGATCTATGGTTGTGGTCGGATCCAGCAGGTCGGGACCCACTGCGGCTGGTCCTGGGCGTGGGTTGCAGCACTCCACAGCTGGGCACAGGACTCCTGCAGGTCATCGTTGATGATCACGTGATCAAAGAAGTGAGAGTAGTGCAGCTCCAGCTTACGGGCCGCTTCCTCCATCTCCTGGAAATCCTCCTCCTGTTGGACACATCAGTCAGCTAAATGACAAAAGGCCGAGGCAGATTTCTATACAAGCATATTTCTACTTCAATTTAAATAACATACAATGCCTAGGAAAAGTATTGATCCTCATTAGAATGTTTCTTTTAATGTTGCCTTACAACCAGGATTTGAAATGGATCATTGGGAGGTTTATGTCAGTCACTTTACATCTCATGACAACAACTATGAAGATGCAAAATATTATTTATTGTGAAGCAAACAAGAAATATGACAGAAAAACAAAACTTGAGTGTGCATAGGTATTAATCCCTTTTTAAAGCAGCCCCTAAATAAGATCTAGTGGTACTAATTCTCAGAAGTCACAAAAACAGTTAGATAAGGTCGACCTGTCTGCAACTCAACTGTCATAATGCCACAAAACACAATTTAATTAATTATTAACATGTAAAAGATAAGGAACCACACCAAACCTGCCTAGAGAGGACCATCTAAAACTCACAAACTCAGCAAGACATGAATTCATCAGAGAGACAACAGTAAAACCAAAGGTGACCCTGAAAGCTCTGCAGAGCTCCACAGCAGAGACTGTTGTATCTGTCCCAGGACCACTCTGAACCATGCACTCCACAGAACTGGGCTGTGTGGAGGAGTGGACAGAAAAAAAAACATTGCATGGAGAAAATAATAAGAAAGCATATTTTGCGTTTGCCAAAAGGCACGTGGGAGACTCCCTAAACAGGGGAAGGTCCTCTGGTCAGAGATAATTAAAATTAGCCATCAATGAAATATGCTATGTCTCACTCAAACCCAACACCTGACTGTGCCCCCTCTCTAAAGTAAAGTGTAGGGACTGGGAAACTGCTCAGAACTGAGAGAATGAAGAACGGGGCTAAATACAGGACATTTTTTTAAGAAAATGACTAAAACAGTGCTGTACAATGCATCTGACTTGAAGGAGCTGGAGCTGTTTTAGATGAAGAATGAGCACAGATCCTACTGATTTCATGTACCTGGTGGTTCTGACTTCAAGACTCTCTAGTTTTCTGTTTTTCTGTTAGATTTCTATTTGCTTCACAATAAAATATATTTTGCATCTTCATAGTTGATGGCATGTGATTTAAAGTGACTGACATAAACCTCTAAATGATTCATTTCAATTCTTGGTTGTAAGGCAACAATAAAGAAAAATTGCTAAGGAGAAGACTTTCCCTCAGTGGGACAGAGTAAGTGTGGGACCTAAGTGTGGGACAGAAGGCTAATGGGGTAAAGCCATTCTTGCTCGTGGTCATAGACACAGACTGGGGGCCCAGTATGATCAGTTTGAACAGCACAGTAAAATGTAATGTGACACACAGTTCACTCGTGTACTCTGTCTTCACATGTGTGCTGAACCAGAGCGTGGAGTCTGACCTTGAAAGGCCGTTTGATGTAGTAGTTGGTGATGAGGTGAGCGTTCTGTCTGGTCTCCCTGAGGCGCTTCGCAGACGGGGGCTTGATGTAGATGATATAGGCCCTCAGGTCAGGGGTCCGTACTGCCTGAAGGACCTGAAGGGGCAGAGGCGCAAACAGTGACTCAAACACACACAGTCATTTACTTTTGTCACTCATTTTTCATCAACTTCTTTGTTCGCCTTTAGTGTCTATGAACTACTTTTTTCCTCAGTTTTTCAACTCTAGCACGTGAAGTCTTACACTGGGCTCGATGTCGATGACGCAGATCTTCCCGTTGTTTAAAACCTCCCTCACAGACTCGCTGCTGGTGCCGTAGAAATTGCCTTTGTACTCTCCGTACTCCAGAAACCTGTTGCGAGGAAAAGAGAAAGGACAGGATGGTAAATATGTACAGCAGTGGTTCCAAACCTTTTTTGTGTTGCAAAACCCCTGGGCTTTCTGTCAAACCTTGAGTACTCCCTCATTTGTTTTCATTTACGTGTTCGTTTTTGCTTTGGAAATTAAATTCAAGACACAAATAAAATCCCTTTAAAATAACAATACATATAAAAATATAAGAAAATTACCAAAAAAATGTAAAAAAAATAAATTAAAATAAATTAAAAAATAAAAAACAATATAAACTTTTATTACATTACTTATTTTACTATATTTCTCAACTAAAAACTAAAATTCATAATAAACAAGACAAAAAAATTATTGAAAAATATATAAAAATGAATTAATAAAAATATAAAATAATTTATAATAAAATATAAATATATAACAACATAAAAATATAACAATATAATAATATAACTTCATTTATTTATTTTTTACTACTAAAAACTAAAACTCATAATAAATTGAAAAGAAAAAAATATGAAAAATAATATAAAAATTTATAAAAAATAATATTTAAAAAAGAATACAAATATAACAAAATAAAAACTATAACAATATCAACTTCCATTACATTTACTTATTTTACTATATTTTTCAACAAAAAAACTAAAACTCATAATAAATTGACAAGAAAAATTTATGAAAAAATAATCATAATTCTCCTTGAAACACACTGTATAATAAGCCTATTGAAATAATATTTCTAGTAGTTTCACCTCTTTTTAATCAATCATTTTTAATCAGTCAATCATCAATGAGACACTTGAGCTTGTCTTTCACAAGTTTTAATAGTTTAATATGAAAAGATTGCAAATATTTTCTTATCAAATTATGAAATAATTTGTACCCCCTGTAAAGTGCTCATATATCTCTAGGTGTCCCTGTACCCTTGGTTGGAAAACACTGATTTTCAGGACACACTGTCAGCTTTTTTATCTCTTTTCTTCAGTGGTGGAATGTAAGGAAGTAAAAGTACTAAGTTATTTTACTTAAGGACAATTTTCATGTAGCTGTAATTTACTTGAGTCAGTTTTACAAGGGGGACTTTTAAGTCACAATATTTTAAATATCTATACTTTTTACTCCACTACATTTATGATTTGGTATGAAGTACAAAGTATTTGAGTTTTGGTTTAAAATCAAGTGTTTTTGTCCTGCCCTCATTGTAGACCCACAGTACTTAAATACTGTATAAAAGATGCAGTAAAGTACCATAGCAAAACCCCTCAAATTAACCACCTTCATGAGTTGTTGTGTCTGTGCGAAATACTTTTTTACATACAGGTACATTCAAACATAAATACTTATATACTTTTACTTAAGTAGAAATTTTCATCTTCTAACTTGTACTTTTACTCTTACACTTTTACTATTTTTTTGCTCCTTTATTTGTACTTTTTACTTAAGTAAAGAAATTGAGTACTTCTTCCACCACTGCTTTTCTTGATGAAAAGATCCTTTTTCAACTCATATCATTAATGAATTTAAGTAGTCATTACCCCTGTAGCTATTGTATGTGAGGTCCTAATATTTCACTTAATATTTGTTTAAAGATGTCATCCAATATTTGTAGGGAATAAAGATAAATATCTTGTGTTTAAAAAGCTAAAGATGTTCTGAGCAGTTGCTTGTGTAAGAAATACTTGAACTAACAGAATGTCCTTGCTTACCTGTTGTTGTACACCATATTCTCAAAGATTTCTCGACTGATGAAGTGATACTCTCTGCCTGACTCCTCGTACCCTCGGGGAACCCTGCTGGTGTCTGAAAAAACATGAAAACTTTGACAGTTTTTGAAAAGAAAATGTTTTCTTTCGATATGACTTTAAAAATCTGTGCATACGAGGAATGGCTCCCTGGAAGAGTTGGGGATTCATTTCGATCAAGCGACGACGCAGTTCATTCACGCCTACGCCAGACGCACCTGAAGAGAGGAGTCAAAGCTGTACATAAGGAGTCAGAGACATATACGTGAGGAGTCAGAGCAGTATATGTGAGGAAGCAGAACTGTATGTAAGGAGACAGTGTGATGTGGTATAAGTTAGTGCTCATGCCTGACTCATGAACAGAAAGAGTGACCCTGCCTGACCCTGACCCTGACCCTTGTGTGTTCTTTACCCAACAGAGCCACCAGGCGCAGAGCATCCTGAGGGTGGCGCTGGTACCGCACCACTTCCTCGTACGGATTGCAGAGGGCACTATAGCAGCAGCTGCTGGGACAGTGAGGTTGGCAGGACGGCTGAATGGAGCTGTGAGAGCGGCGGTGACAGAGACGTAGACTCTGCCTGAAACCAGCTGAGAAATGGGCTGAGGTTAAGGTCACGTCTTCACTTATCAGATTTAACATGCAGCACTTTCACACTGACGAGTCAGGTCCACACTGGTCTGAATTACCATACAGCACTTTCACACTGTCAGGCAATGTCCACACTGGTCAGATTTAACATGCAGTATCTTTGCACTAATGGGACACCTACTCTGGTCTGATTTTATATACAGCACTTTCACACTGATCATATTTAACATACAGCACTTTCACACTGACGGGAAACGTCCACAATGGTTGGACATGTCTATGCTGATCAGATTTGACATACAGTGCTCTCACACTGACTGAAACTACTGAACTAAATCTTCAGCTGCATTCAGACCTTGGACTCTTAAGCGCCTTTTTACACAGGACATGGCTGGTGGCGAGTGCAGTGGCAAATTCCATTGGTTTGTATGTGAAAGCGCGGCCCCAGACCACAGTAGTTACTGCTGAGCTGGGTGGTGGCACTGAAGTTTAAAAAAGTTCAACTTGGGCGCAGTGCGCTGTGACGTCAGCTCGGCGCGTCCAATCACAGAGCCTGAAAAGTCCGCCCAGACAAAGCAGTAAAAGCAGGAGAAGGAGCATGTTTACTATTGTCATTTATAGCATACAGGGGTGTAGCCCTCGTGCTGTGACTATGAGAGGATTGTGGTGGTCCTGAACATTACTTTCACTGAGATGGTAAAAGAATACAAAGCTAAATTGTCTTTCTAAAAAATTTTTTTCACTCTGCCACTTGGTGAGTAGAGCGCCTGCCGCGTCCTATGTGGAAAGGCCTTTAGCGTTAACACTTACCCAAATAGACCTGTCCTTCACTGCTGCTGAAGTCATCCTCCTCTGAGACACAAGAGGAACTTCAGTCACACACAAGTCGGTGATTTCACTTAATTATCACAGTCAGCATAACTACATAATTTAAAAAAATGTAGTTATGATTTGAGATATTATAACCTAAAAGTACACAAATTTTATACAATTTAAAAATGGGCCTTAACATTGATACACAAAGCATGATAGACTGGTGCACAGACTAACATTCTTCTAAATGATTATCCAAACATACAAAAAATAAAGGGAATATATAATGTTGTTTTTTAAGCTTTTTCAAATAACATTAACATTGCATGTTTTCTAACTTTTAAATTATTATTTTTTTTATATCTGGTGAAAACATCTTCCTTTGGGGGGCTGTTACTTTACACTTTGCAGAAAATGCATGGTGCTTGTTGCTTTAAGGCCCTGCTGGCCCCACCTACTTCCTCATTCCCGCAGGCCATGCCTATTGCAAAAAACGTACCGTATTTTCCGGCCTATAAGTCGCTCCGCAGTATAAGTTGCACTAGCCAAAAATGCATAATGAAGAAGAAAAAAATGTATATAAGTCGCACTGGACTATAAGTTGCATTTTTTGGGGGAAATTTACTTTACAAAATCCAACACCAAGAACAGACATTTCATGTTGAAAGGCAAGTTATAGTAATAATAGAATAGAGAACAACAGCTGAATAGGTGTGCGCTATGCTAACGTAACACATTGATGGTTATTCAGCTCCATGAAGCATAAACAATGAACTGAATAGGTGTCTCGTATGTTAATGTAATATATTAACAGTTATTCACATAACTATAGCATAAAGAACATAATATAACAAGTTCACCACGATCTCACTCCTAATCACTAAATCCTTTAAATTTTTAATCCTCGGTGTCGCTTCTGAACAACTCCGCCAACTCCGGAGGTAGACGAAGCGCCGCTTCCTCCTCTGCGTGGCTGTCGTCAGACTCAGCATCAGTTCCATTTCCAATTATTCCGCTCTTTCTCAGTTGTCTTTATAGCCTAAGTTGTTGGTGGTAATGTTTACATTTTAAATTGTCAGTGGTACAGGTGCAGCAGATGCTGGTACACAAGACTAGAGCGCCCTCTAACCAACACCTGAAATATTTTAATATACAAGTCTCACCTGAGTATACGTCACACCCCTAGCCAGACTATGAAAAAAAGTGCGACTTATAGTCCAGAAAATACAGTACTTTATAGCAGAGGCGCTGTGCTGTAGTACTGCAGGGCTGAGGCCTTCCTCTGACTAAAGCCATCTCTTTTGACTTCACATGTGAATAAAGTTGGGAGGATTTAAGTTCAGACATGAGAGGAGAATCTCTGAGTGCTTATACTGATCGGTGGAGGATAGAGAGAGCATGATATTGGCTATTACGAACATAAGGCTTACAGATCAATAAATGAGCTGACTGCCTCGTAGTTGTTGCGGTTCAATGCTGAAATGATCAGTACGAGTCTGGTGACGGTGTATGTGTTTTAGAAACGTGCCGGAGTGCTTCCTGGAGAAGGCATGGGTTCACGTGTCTATGTACAGCTGTGATAGAGAGCATTTTCAGCTCTTGAGAAGGGCAGCTCCTCAGCATACAGGATTATTAGGAAAACATGCGTGAATGAAATAAAAGACAACTTTGGTTATGGTTTTCAGGATAAAAAAACATACCAAGATAAAGAAAACTTAAAAAAAGTTAATATAAAAAGTTAATATAATATATGAAAATGTCCCCGTTAAAACAATGAAATCTTCCATAAACGTAAGTATATATGTAAGTATTCATATGTACAGCCTAGAACATCTTACCTTCCCTCAGCTCCTCTGATATGTTCCATTAGAAAGCATTTGAATAAGAAAATAACAAACTGGTTGTTCCACATGAAACAAATCTTCACTAAGAGCTGTACAAGACTTACCTACCAGATTCAAAAGCCTCCTCATCTGGAACAGAGAAACACAAGAGCTCATCAAAGTCAGATCTCTAACTCTGTCAACCAACACAACAAACACTCACCTGCTTCTACACATTTATCATCAATGGCCATCAAATCTTCCTCTGCACAGAAACATGCAGAATATAAATACAGAAAATGTTTCAGAGTGTTTTTACAGTAGTGGCTCCTTACCCTCCTCTACAGTGCTCACTTCAGGAAGCATTAAGAAAAATGTGTTTTATTAGGTGATGGATATTGGGAGTCAGACATGATATGAGTGGACTTACAGGTCTGGGCGCAGGTGTGGGGCTGATAAGGCTGAGACCACCAGGACTCTCTCTGCTTCCTGTCATGAGATATTTTACTTTACAGCATGGCCTGACAAGTGAATGGGTGAAGAGTGTGCTGGTGCCTGACCGTTTGAGCAGGGCGCAGGAGGGCACAAGGCCGGCGCAGGATGTGGTGCTGGGCAGTTTTTTGGCCTGCCACCACAAAGTGTCCGTCTGGTCCACGATCTCCAGGATGTCTCCTCGTCTGAAGCTCATCCCGGCGTCAGGACAGGGAATGGCTGGGTCCTGCTGAGGACTGTAGTCAGCCATGGCTCGTACGTACATCTACGGCACAAGAGTCAGGTCAGTCACAGATTTATAGTCACATTTAAGTCACTGTCCCAAAACTGAATTAGGTCTCACCATGGTGTGGCTGTGCACCAGCCTTTCTGTGATGGGAACAACCTTAAACATGATGGTGCCATGAGACTGGGCTTGCTGAAATATTTGACAAAAACAGGAGTCAAGTCCATAAAACAGATACACAGATAACAGATAGATGGTAACATGACAGAATCTTATGAGCAATAGATCCACAGGCTTCCACAAGGACAGGTCTGACAAATAGCATTTTCTGTTTCAGTTTTTAAACTTTTCAATATTACTTTTTTTTTACCTTAACGAGCCCCTATGGCCTGGATATTGTGACATTAGAGTAAAATACAATTCTAGCCTAAATATAGCAGTTTTAAATGTGCGATGTGCTGTCGTACCACCACTTGAATCACTTGCTCTGGTTCCATCCCGTCCACCGAAAACCCATTGACTTCCATGATCCTATCCCCTGCGTGAAGCAGACCTGCACAAACAGCAGCGTAGTACACAGCACAAGTCTGATACATGACACAGTATTAGTATATAAGATGTGTATACTGACCACTCCTATCAGCCAGTCCTCCATGAATCACACGGGCCACAAAAATCTCCCCGGTCACTTCATTTCTTTTTATTGTCGCGCCCTAAAACACAAAATGAGAACAATAAAGAATGAGAGAGAGAAGAAACAGATGTCTGAATATGAAACCAGTGTGGGCAAACAGAAGGAGCCATTTCAAACACAACAAACACAGCCTCGCCTTCAGAGCCAAGACAAGACAAAATGTGAGTAGAAGGAAGACAAGCCAAAGAAAAGCAGACTAACTCAGAGTCCTGTGGTGGGCCGCTGTTCACAGGTCACATGACTCAGAGGGCCCTCTCCTTCCTCTTCCTGCGTCGCCTTGAACTGTGGCATCTAGGAGTCTGGGGGCTGCCGCTTAGTGACTCCGAAACGCCGTTGGTCAGAGGCTGCCGCTGGGTCTCACTCTTGACACTCATGTTAGGTGAACTGTGGAGGGACTGGGACACAGCATCCTGGGACAGGTGGCCAGTGGGCCGGGACATGATGTCCTGGGAATGTTGATCAGTCGGCTGCAGGACTGAGGGGACCTCCTGGGACGGTAGGCCTGTTGGCTGGGGCAGGATGTCCTTGGATGGTCTGCTGGTGTATGGGACATCCTGGGAGCTGTTGAAGGAGCTGGCGGAGGATGAGGGCACAGAGCAGCGAGCCTGGTGCGTCAATGAGGGGCGCTTGTTCTTCAAGGGGGGTGTTCCTAAAGTGAGTTCCTTACTGGCCAGCAGCACTTGAAGTCGGTCGACCACCTGTGTGAGAAAGACCAGGGCCTGGGAGCTGTCCTGTACTGTCTGGCTCATGCGCTCGCTGGCAGCAGCCATCTTGTCCCCCAAGAGCTGCAGATCCCGAGTGCTGCTCTCCATGGAGATGGCGGCCTGCTGCACACTGCTCCTCAGTTCGTCCAAACTCTCCTGTTTAGCCAGCCCCACATGGGGCCCCTCAGGACTCACACGCCGAGGGTACAGGGGGCTAGAGGGGGCTGTGTGAATTTGTGGGATCAGGCCTTGGAGCCTGGGGGGCACGAAGTAGTCTGCTCGGGGGCAGCAGGGAACACTGGCAAAAGGGCGAGACAGGTTCCAGCGGCAAGAGCTTGTGGGGGTGTGAACCGGTGTTGGTGGGGCCGCCGTAATTCCTCTGTCATTGTCCAGCTGCTCACTGATGTTGTCTCCAAGAAGAAAAGACATTTATTTTAAAGACATAACGACTCAGAGCTGCTCACACACTCATTTACTGACCTATAACAAACATACATCCTGGACATGAATGAGTGTGTTTGTATAGATGATGAAGTAAAGTATGATGTTGCTGATGATGATTCTGCAAATGATGATTCTACTAATGGTTCTGATAATGATGGTTCTTCTAATGATGATTCTGATGATGATTCTGATGATGATTCTGATGATGATTCTGATGATGATGATTCTGATGATGATTCTGATGATGGTTCTGATGATGATGATTCTGATGATGATTCTGATGATGGTTCTGATGATGGTTCTGATGATGATGATTCTGATGATGATTCTGATGATGATTCTGATGATGGTTCTGATGATGATGATTCTGATGATGATTTTGATGATGGTTCTGATGATGATGATTCTGATGATGATTCTGATGATGGTTCTGATGATGATGATGATGATGATGATTCTGATGATGATTCTGATGATGGTTCTGATGATGATGATTCTGATGATGATTTTGATGATGGTTCTGATGATGATGATTCTGATGATGATTCTGATGATGGTTCTGATGATGATGATTCTGATGATGATTCTGATGATGGTTCTGATGATGGTTCTGATGATGATGATTCTGATGATGATTCTGATGATGGTTCTGATGATGGTTCTGATGATGATGATTCTGATGATGATTCTGATGATGGTTCTGATGATGATGATTCTGATGATGATTTTGATGACAATGATTCTGATTATGAAAATTATGATGATGCTTCAGATGATGATGGTTCTGATGATGATTCTGATGACAGTAATATGTGATGTGCTGAAGAAAGCCATGCGGAATCCAGCCTGTATCTTACCAATTAAAAAGGAGCCACACAGTAATGGTGCAGGACGGTTCTCCATGAGGGAGCGCTGCTTCAGACTGTGGGAGGAGGACTCTCTACAGGACATGTGGCACCTGGCCCCATGACCACACAGTACTGGGGCTGGAGTGTTATACAGGCCTGGATCTGGACTGCTCCCACTCAGACGGCTGTCAGACGAGCAACTGTTCTTGGCCCGACAGGATCTATTATCCAGAGCGAGAGCCACATTCTGCTGATGGCAAAACTGACACACACAACCAATTTCAAAAGAGGGAACATCATCCTATTTCTAAAACAGGTTTCAAAGCAACACTGTGCTGTGAAGCATCAACAATCACAAATGACAGATTATGAATGCAAACATCTGGTTTGAATGTAGTCAGCTGGCTGATATGTACACACATATAGATTAATATCCATTAGCAGCTGTTCACATGCTGCTGGAGAAAAAAAGTACTGTGAAAGCCTAAAGAATAGACCACATAACATTTTCAAAATAATATTAAAATGTTCTTGTCAATTATAAAATCTATATCATTTGAAATTCCAAAACAGAAGGCTTTGCTGTGCAGTCTGTGGCAGATCCTGTATAAGACTATTGTTTATTAGTTGGAAAGGTTTATGGCACTGTCTAATGGCTAAGAAAAAGGTTGAATCTACATGTCTTCTTCAGGTGTGAAGTGTTGTAACCATTCTTAAAACAATCATCTGTGGCTCACACAGTTGTGAGCCGAAGGATTTGTGGAGATAGTAGAGCGACTCACCAGAGGCTGCTTGTTCTTGACCAGGCACACAATCCTGGTGGCGTCCTCATCGTCTGGCAGCTCCTCGGGCATCGCAGGCAGCACTGGCTCGTAGTCCTTCTGCGCCACAGTGTCATGAGCAGAGAGAAGAGCCTAGAACATCAAACAGACACTGTGAGGGGACAGGACAGCCTAAAACATCCCATTCTGTGAGTGTGAGTCATGGAACTCACCTGTAGGTGTGGCTGTCTCATGAGACGATACAGCTCTTTGGCCTCTTCAGAACAGTTCTGCAGGGCTCGGATCTCTATTAATAACTGCACACGAGACAAGCCAACATTCTTTTAATAAAAACAAAAGTAGACTATGTTCAGAGACCATGAGACATACAAATGTGGAACCTGTAGTGAAAGTCCTGAGGCGTAGTCCAAAGCAGGAACTGGAGAGGTTCTCAGGTATCTTTGAAGACATTCATACACCTGAAAAATGGCAAGATAACATAGTCAATGTTGGCAGGAGGCCAGGGCTTTGTTGATTTATAGAAATGATTTAAGCAGTGTTTTATTTGTGAGAACTGTCTGACTGAAACTACAGCTGCTGGTGTGGAAATATACTTTGAGCATCATTCTTTTGGTCTCAACAGAGGAGTGCTCAAAGATGCCACTGTGGACTTATCCTGGGAGCTTCAGTACAGTAATCACTAAGAGGGAAATAAAAGCCCAACTCAACACAGGGGGGAACAGTTCCCTGTGGAACTGATTTATCAAAAAAAAAAAATACATCATATCAATAAAAAATATCATGTTTCTCTCCAAGGTTGTGGTCCACTGACAGGCTTCTACAGCTCTTCAGTAGAGAGTGTCTTTGTGTGTATCAGACCTTGAGCAGAGACTGGAGCCACGGAGCGTTGAGCAGACTGTGGAGGATGTGGGCCTCGTCTATCTCCTGGTGGAAGGAGCGCCTCACCTCTTCGATCACATCGGCCAGGACCTGCCGCAGGCCTGAAATGGCACACAGCTAAGAGTTAGCTGCAGCATTAGCATTGGTGTGTGGAGGAGTGGATGTCCTGTACTGACCCTGCTCTCCCAGCTCACAGTGGGGGTTTAGCACCTGAGCCTCCACGGCCTGCCGCATGCTCGCCTCGGCTCAGCCACACCACTGCACAGAACCTGCACAACACAAACACATTTGCTCAAAAATGTGGAGGTGTGGTCACAGTTCCTACAACACAGTTAAAGTAGAAAATTGAGGAAGCATTTAGATTTGTAAACAGGGCCTGATTTAAGAGTGTTCCATGTATATTAATAGTTTAATTGCATGTTAATGATTAGTACATTTGCCTTGCATCATTCACGTTTGTTGTGAATGTATGATTGAAAACAAAGTTATGCTAGACTCAGAAAAATGCTAGTGTTTGAAAAGCCTGGAGTCAAGTCTGGAGAAGAGTGGCAAGTTATGGCTCCAGTGAAAAGACCATAGAAATTCACAGTTATTTTTCTCCACACTTTACAGATGCATATGTCCAAAAGATGGAAAATAATATTAGAAGAAAATGATCTGCAGACAATGGCAGTATTTTTTGTTCTGGCAGTAACATGAAACAATGTCTTGACACACTAAAAACATCGACATAAACAAAATGTCACTAAATATTAATAAAACTAAACGGATTTAGTTTAGCTATAGAAAAATAAAGCTGTTCAAATCACAATAGATGAAATCCAATTACAGCAAATTATAAAAATACATTGGGTTTTATCATTGAACATAAGTTATGCTGAAAACTCACGTAGGAAGATAAAAAAGTCAATAGGAGTTTTGCAAAAAGTAAAACATATATTGAACTTTAAAGCACTTAACTTGTTATACTGTTCATTAATAGCTGCCTACATGACATACACACTGAGGTTTGTTATGTATGGTGCTGTTCCAAAGTTCTATGGACAGTAGAACGGTCCCTCAACTGTGGAAACGATCCAGAATTAGTTTCATTCCAAAGAAAAATAAAACCAAAGCTCTGAATGACCTGCGCTGTATGGCTCAGTGGTAGACCTGCGGCGCATATATATGGCAACTACAGCCTGCCCTGGCGTTGTGGGTTCGAGCACAGTTTGCCGAATGAATCTCCCTGCTCTCTCTCCATTTTCCTACTATACTCAGTCCACCAATAAAGCCAAAAGAAAAAAGAAAAAAAAAATATTTATATATAATATTGTTTTTTTATTACTAGCCTACTTTGTATAAGTGTCCTATGTCATGCCCTGCTGCTCAGTAAGGTCAAATAAAGTTTGCTGAATTGAAATGAATTACAAAAACAAATCCATCATAAATCTGTCAATTGTGTTGCCATGACAAACATGAAGCCTGGCTGTGGTGTGACCATGACGCCTAGCTGGTCACTGGCGGCTGAGCGTGGATCTGGTGAAGGAGGTCAGTGTGAAGGGGTCAAGGGTTAATAGCTTTCCTTAAGAGCAGCGATGTAAACAGAGCTCTGTGAGGGTTGATGACAGGCTCAGACTCTGCTACACACATCACGCTACTGTTAGTGAGATGTTGACAGTATAAGTGTGAATGTTACAGTTACCTCCTAATATTTTTCTGTATCCAACAGCAGAACATTTAACAAACACATGAACTAATAATATCCAACAGTATGGTGTGTGTTTGTCTTGTTTGTCCAAATATATATTCACTTACAATATGTTGTAATAATATATTTATTTAGACATTTTCTATGTTGACAGATGCAGATCTGACAGAAACTAGACCTGGTTTTGAGCTTCTTTCTTAAATAAAACTATACAGTCCATTATATTAAATACAAATTTAACACACAACCTAAATGTAGAAATACAGATTAAGAGGTTTTGTCTTGTGTCAATTTTTTTAAATCATTTTGTGAGCCTAACAAAACGGTAGAGGTTATTATGCTGATACAATCTGTCACACTGCTGCGGAGTGGAGATTTGGTGCCACTGTGAGTCAGAAATTATGGAAATGCAGAAGACCTTTAAAGCAAAATGACATCCATGAAGTTCTGCTCTGGCCACAGTGCCCTGGTCCAGCCTGTGTAATGGCACTTACCTCTGTTCCAGTGAACCAGGATGCTCCAGGGGTCCTCCTCTCTGAGGGCTGCGCACCAGTGAGCTGTGCACAAATGGCAGATCTGTTGGAGAGTAATCTGTCCCGATCCTCTTAATCCTGAGAAAGAGGCGTGTGCCTGTGACCGGAAGCACAGGCCTGCCTCAGCGGCTGCCTGCTGCCGCCCAGCTCACAAATCTTCTTAACTCTTTCTGTAGCACGCAGGAGAAACACCTCAGGCCTAAGGAATGGCAGCATGAACAGGCGACTTTACTAAGCACACTTAGTTAATGTAGGAAATGCTTTTAAGGCAGTACTATTAAAGTCAGCTTATAAAATATGTACAATGTCCATTTCTAAAAGAATGCACTCCAAGATCTAGGCAACTGAGAATCTTTATAAATCACAAAGTAAATGGAGAAGAGCCAATGTGACAATTGTGATAGTATCTCTCATTCAGCCACAGCACAGGTCATCTCTAAACTCCAGCACTAAAACTAAAACTTTTGTCAAGAATGAGGCATTCTACTGACCAGCGTAGTGCCAGATTTTCTAAAATAAAAAAATCAAAAATCAAAATAATTTCTAAAATCAAAAAAAAAAAAAAAAAAAAAAAACTTAAGTCAATTCTACTCTTAAAATATCCATAAAATGTTTTATAAATCAAGCATAAAAAACAAGTCAGATAGTATTAGAAATGAATGTCTGTCGAAATCATTTATTGCCCTCTGTTTGAAGGAACAATACTGTACATTTGAAATTCTGTAAAAGACACAAAGTCACTTCAAAGGTACGTTCTCCAGACAGTCTCCCTGGTTTAACAACATTTACCTCCATCAAGCAAAGGGAAACACACAGAAACTAGATAAGATCCAAATGAACAGCTTTCATGTCAGTTTGAGAAGTGAAAATAAGCAGGCAATGTGTAAATCCCAGAATGAACCATGCAGCAGCTTCACTAAAATTCCAGTGCATGAGGATATTCTGTGGTATTCTGTGGTAACTGATATTAAAAATATCCTCTGAAACCCCTTAAGCCCTTTCACAAATGTGATGCACTGTCACAGTTAGTCCTGAAATGGTTTTAAAAGAATGGCTGGTATGAACAGATGGCCCTGAACTCAAATAACTGCTGACGTTATGTCGCCTGTGTTTCCCCTCTGAGCTCAACCCATTTACTTTGTTAAAGTGAAAGCTATTGAGTTTAGTTCAGATAACAAAGCAAGACAAATACAGATAAAAAACAGAACATTCTGGTTAGTAGCAATTGACCAGCCAGTTTCAATATTAACCTGAACATGCATCAGAGAAATAATGAGAACTGTGGTTCCACAACATCCTTCATACTGAGAGTGGTTTGAGGAAATGCTTCAGAATATGAGAAGAAAACTATGGACGGACTTATGGTGAACAGCTGTCCACTGGGGAAATATTCACCATCTTTTACAGAATATATCCTTGGGCAAGGTGGTGCCAGTGCCTGCCCAGCGCCTCCTGCAGTTTGCACACACAGTCAATCTGGGCCTGGCACCAGTCCTCACCCACTTTGGTCCTGGTTTAGTCCAGTGCTTTGAAAATGTTATGATCTACTTCACACAACACTGCTTCGGTGAATTTCAATGAGTTTGTCACATTCTTCAACATAAATACCCACTGGGCAACAAACACTGTCAAGAAAGAAACGCACCACTCTAATCAGGAGCGTTGTGATTACAGAGAGGTCAAAGGTCACTGTAGTGTGTGGCCATATGAGGAGATATATATGTGCATCATCTCCACAACAGCAGCAGATGGCTTTTCATTGGCCATGTTGCACTTCCGTCACACTGCTGCAAGGCTGATAGTAGCCGAGTGCTTGGCTCTGGTAGTGGGTAGGGCTACACTGGCCTATGTGATCTTCTCATGTTGGATCTGGTAGTAACAGGCCTGGAGGTAACAAGCACATGTAAGTAAACATAAACTTCCTCATGTTCAAATTAAAAAATAAAAAGTAACACATTAACTGAATTATTGTTATTTTCTTATGAAGTGATGGTGTGTTACTTTGAGTGTGGTAAACATGATTCCATGCTCTCCATGCTGCACACAGGGGTCCATCAAGTCTTCAATCAGGCTGACCTCGGAGCCCAGGTTTCTGATTCTAAGGCAACAATAATAAATTTACATTAAAATCTGACAAAAAATGAGTCATAAAGAAGTGCCTGCAGTACTGTGTCTATATGTAATGTGAATGTGTTATGGCAGACCGAGCACGGAGCACAACGTAGAGGAAGACAGGGAAAAGCTCGTCCATGGACCACAGGAAGTCCTGCTGGAGCAGAGCTTGCACTTCCTGGGTGATCTCCTCAAAGGTCAGCTGGATCAGCTGCAGTTTGTCAGACGGCGTGAATGTGGTGCTGGAACAAACCAATTACCAGGTTAGGGCACTTTCACATTAGAGTCGAAAAACAAGTGAGTGGTCCTGAGCCCAAGGTGTGAGAGACTTTTCATGAGAAAACTGGGAGTAAAAAAGTTTGCGTTTGATCCTGAGCCAATCTCTGGACACATCCCCCATGATCACCACCAGTATCTGAGTGGCAATGGCAGTTCTTAAGGAGCTTTTCCACTGGTGCGGTACAACGTGGGTTGGGCCGTTTTGGGAGTGCTTCCACTTCCCAAAGTGCTCTGAAGCAATGCCAGAAAGGGTACCAAATTGTGCTACTTTGAGTCAGCTTTGGATTACTTTGAAAAAGGTTGAGCTACACACAGCTGCAAGCTGATTGGATGAGAGAAAATCCACACTGGCAAAAACAACAAGCCAAAGGACAGAAGTAAGAAGGAACATGTTATCTTTAATCAAACGTGTACTTGTCCTTGTGATACACTGCTGTATTCCAAGAGAGAACGAGCTAATGTTGTGCCAACTTTTTAGAAAAATAAAGCTAGCGTATATTAGCAACAGCTGTTTCCAGCTTAGCAAAGCACAGCTCTCACTTCGAGAATCATTTATAGTTTAGAATGGATTAAACACTTGTTAAACTCATGTCATTATATGATTATTACCCAGAGTAATGGAAACACAAGCAGGTTTTAGGGCAACCTGTACCAAACCGTTCCGTGCTTACATAATCCATGCATGCCGTCAAGTGAAAAAGTACCTTTAGTGTTAGGGTTAGGGCTGGGGTTAAAGCGGAACTCAGTACAGTTTTTACTTTAAATAAACAGTTTTGGAGTCTGTGTGATGTGAATGAGTTGTTTTGGGGTAAATGAAGCGTCCAGAAATCTCCCCCTGGCGTCTCTGGGCCAAAAATGACACTTGTTGCCAACCCAGTGTCATGGGAGTCTGTAGCACATTGCGATAAGCAAAACAACAGGCTAGCGATGGCTTTGTTTCTTGATGTTCATCATGGCAGAGTGGCCCCCCACAAAGAGGAAAACAAAAATAAAGACAAGCAAGGGATCATACAGGAGCCAGTTGGACTTGTGATTATACAATTGTGCTTTACTCCGAAATGTAGGGGCAGCTCCAAAGAGGAAAATTAGGGAGAAAATGAGGCCAAAACAACAAAGAAATGAGTTACTGAGTTCCACTTAAACTGGTGACTGCCCAGGCTGTAGCCGCCTCTGGCCCAAAGCAGCTGGGATAGACCACTACACAGTAAAGGTTGGTGACAGAAGATGAATGAATGTTAAATGTGTTTGTTGTTCATTACCTGATTTGCTGTAGTGTTTCTACTGCAGATGCAAAGCATGCATCTTTAGTACTGGACAGAACCTGAAAGAGACACTGTGAGCGCTTTGACCTCAGAATATTATCAGATATTGTCATGTCAACAACACACTCTCATACCTGTGTCCTCTGTGCCTGTTCCACTGTGGAGTCATGAATACAAACAGGCCAAAACTTTCTAAAGAACAAAAGGATGATTTTACAAACTAAGTCAAAATGAGTTTCTTTAAATGAACCACACTAGTGTTGAGAGAGACGTACTGCTGCACTCCCAGAAAGGCCAGCAGTGCCAGGTCTGGCTGTTTGTTGAGCCGGAGCACACACTCCCAGTAAACGTCATCCTCCTTTTCTTTGTCCAGGGCATAGAGGGTGAAAAGCGGTGGGTAGAGGCGGGGCAGCAACACGGGCAGCAGCAGGGCGGAGCAGCTCACCACACGCCTGTATACACACACAAGAACACACACACCTACTCAACACCTGACTACAACATGGACAGATACACACACCTAATTACAACACGAATAGATACACACACTTCACTACAACATAGACAAATACACACGCACACCACACTCAACACTTCACTACAACATGGACAGATACACACACACACACCATACTCCTCACTTCACAACAGCATGGACCGATACATACGCAGGTTTGGGCGACCCCAGAGCGTTGTCTGCTGAGACCTCCTTATCTGCGAGTTCGCTGCTGGGCTCTGGAATCAGACCGCCCTCCTCTGGCAGCTCAGGGAAAAGAAACCTACAAATAAATCAGAGACTTAGAGGGGCAAAATCTTGAAAGCTCCAGCGGACCTGGGTATGGACCGAACAGCTGCTCTTTGGTTCGTCAAAAAGAAGTGGTCTCGGTCCAGACCAAGATCTGATTCGTTTGTAGTGTGAAAGCGTGTTTTGCGATAGTTTGAACTTTTGAACCAAATCCAGGAAGGAAGACACATTTAAACATGCTATGAAGAACAAATGGAAGTGGGAAATAGAAAAACAGACTTTGGTATGGTTAAAATACAGTAAACTCACAAATTATGCTGCTGTTCCTCTATGGTAGCTGTCTCCTGAACAGCGCTCTATTTGCTCAGTTTGATGGTTATAATTATTAGTTTAAACATTAAAACAAAGTAACATTTCACCACTTTAAACTCCACATTCATATTATGGTGTAAAAACTAAAAGTTAGCAAACCAAACAAAAATAGTGCTGACCTTAGTGCGGACTTTCAGGTTAGTGCATTTATTCCTGAAAATATGAACTGAATTCAATAATCTACAAACTCTTACCTGACGATCTGGAAGATGCGGTTGAGGTAGGACTTGATCTCATTCACAGCTTGGGGAAGAAGTCTTCTATTGGCTCCTACCCCCACATAGGTCATCCTGTAGACAGCCACCAGGGTTTCTAGCAGCCGGCCAAGAGGATGCAGGGGTGTGTCGCAGGCCTAACACATGGGACAGCGTCAGAAAGCAAGTGTGTGCAGGCGTTTGGGATGAGGCAGAAACTTACCTTGATAAGATACTGGCGGATGGTGTGATAGCGGTCCAGGGTCATTGGCCCATGGTGCTGGGGGATGACCTCTAGACTGTCCAGGGTTCTGCTGTGGCTATGAGACAATGTCTGTGGACTGTCAAGAGAAGAATACACACATAAGTGAGATCAAGCAGGAGCTAATGAAAGGTCCAAGCAAGCGGGCCCCACCTGTCCTGAACATGACGGAGGTTGCTGGTTAGAGCCACAGCAATGTTGTCCCAGGCCTTGATGACGTCTCCTTGTCCCGGCTCAGTGCAGCCCAGCTCGGTCCAACACTCCTGGAACACGGCCTGCCACTTGTCCTCGGCATGCACACACAATCGGCCCAGCTTTCTGCATCACAAAAGATATGCTGCGTTGAGAAGGTCTGAGTGGTCTGAATAATGGGAGTGAGTCACGCAGAGATCTTACACTGAGCGTGTCTTGTCCTTGTCAGTGTCAAACAGGTGTGGTTTGAAGTAGGAGCCGGTCACTTTGATGGCCGAGCCCCACTCTCCATGAAAAGAAGCCTCCAGGTAGTCTCCGTTGGTCATGCTCAGCACACCCTGAGGAGAACACAGACATAATTATTTATACATACATACTGAGGCCACTGGTGTATGTAGTGAAGGTGAAGGCACAAAAATAAATGCAGGCTTTTGTTGTCATGAGTCACCTTTCCATTCAGGGTCCAGTCATCTGAGAATTCCCCTTCAAATGTTGTGTCATCTTCTGACAGCAGGATTCCTGTGCCCTAGACACAAACATACACATCAGGATGGTTCCCTTCTGTCTGTCATACAAGTCTGGCTCACCATCATCTTATTGTCCTTGAAAGCTCCTTCATAGTAGAGACCAAACTGGGTGACCACCACCCCCGTGCCCTGCCGCTGGTGCTCCTGCCACAGACCCATGTACTTCTCCCCTCTGCAATACACAGGGCCAGGGCAAAGATGCTTTTAAAAGGCACACGCTGAAGTGAAAAGCCTGTATATCAAGTTGTATACTTTGAACTATTCATATTTCAGAGTTAATTATGTATGCTCTAAAACAAAAAACAGGGAAATGCTAAACAAGGACCATAACACAAAGCATTCAGTGAAGAGTGTTCTGAGGAGAGCACAGAGACGTACTTGGTGATGTCGTCAAACACTCCATAGCCTGACTTCTTGTCGTTGACCCACTGCCCGATGAAGACGCTGGGGGACGAGGTGTTAAGCTTGCCGCTGCGCAGCATGCCATGGCCATGCCTCATACCGTCCTGGAAGGAGCCGTCGTACACCTCCCCACTGGCATATCTGTCCACACAAGAGAAAAGATGAGATATGAGATTCTCAACAATAGCTGACATATCTGACTTATTATTATTAGAATGTCCTAATTAAATATCTGTTCCTGTCATTATCCAGCTCACCTGTATGTCCCCACACCATGCATCTTGCCATCTTTCCACTGACCTTGGTAGTAATCATTTTTATTCAGCGTCTTATTTGGCGCAATGAATTCTCCGTACCTGCTCCATGGTGGCATTCAAAAAAGAGAGAAAAAGAAATGACATAAGGTAAGGTAAGGTAAACTTTGTCCCCGTTCTCCTCTGCATTTGACCCATCTGTCATTACCAGTGGGGCAACCTGTCAGGAGCAGTGGGGAACTGCTGAGCAGTGCCTGGGGACTCTTCTCCAGCTCTTAAGCCAGGATGCTGGTAAAGACTGCTTAGCTGCAGGATTACCCCCAATTTACACCGAAAGCAGCGGCAGCAGTGCGGAAAAACAGTGTTGCATCAGCCATGTATGAACTGCTTTCTGTTAAACCAGTCTAACAATTCACACCAGCAACAGCACACGCATCACATGAACAAGCTGCTCCGCTATTTTTCCAGCGGCTCTGCGTCAATCTACAATAATAAATAATAATAAATTTTATTTATAGGGCACTTTACGTTTGAAAAACAAATCTCAAAGTGCTACAACAAAAGAATAAAAACAGGCATACGTATACATACAAAAATAAGAACAGCCTTACTCAGGCTTTTGTAAGGCTAATACTAGGCTTTTTTAAAAAGACGTCTTAAGTCCTTTTTTGAAGGCTTCTACTGTCTGCGGAATCCTAAGGTGGTCTGAGAGGGCATTCCACAGTTGAGGTGCAGCAGACTCAAAGGCCCTGTCACCCATAGTTTTAAGCCTTGTCCTGGGAGGGAGCAGATGGTTCATGTGACCTGACCAGGTTCTAGTGCTGGTGTGAGGAGTGAGGAGTTCTGTGAGGTAAGAGGGGGCGTCACTGTGCAGACAGTGATGGGTGTGAAGAAGGGCCTTGTATTCTATACAGAGATGTATGGGGAGCCAGTGAAGTGTGTGGAGGATGGGGGTGAGGTGCGCATATTTCCGCACCCTCTACCATCTACAGAGCTACAGCTGGCAAAACATAGGAAACAGACACCAAGTATCAAAATAAATTTCTGCTATACTTTCAAAATAAAGGCTCACTAAAACAGTGGTGAACAATGTGAATGTCGCACATCGAGAAATTTGTTCTTGAGGAGGAGAAATGTGAAGTAATTTGCAATTCCAAGTAATTTGCCCAGTGGCCACAATTAGATGTAGAGTAGTCTGTAAAACGGAGGGGGGAGATTGACATGAGGAAAGAAGCAGCGGCAGCACTGACCCCCACACTGTAAATTGATGTTTTTAAACATACAAGCATAAATTGATCTGCTTGCACGACACCCCTGGTGTAAATTTGGGGTTAGCCTATTGTGCATGTTTTAGGTTGATGGAGGAAACCGGAGTACCTGGAGAAAACCTACCCAGACATCAGGGAGAACATGAAACTTCACTCCACACATGCCCAACGCCGTCAGGGAATTAAACCTGGGACCTTCTTGCTAACAGTGCTAACCACTTTGCCACTAAGCTAAACATGAGACATCCACATTGACGTGACATAGATTTTGCTTGTGATGATAGAGTATAAACTGTATTGAAATGTGTAAAAAATGTATAAAAAACACCTTTAAAAGTTCCATTAGTGTGGACGCACTTACCCATCCTCCAACCCACTTCTGAACTCTCCTGTATATATTCTTCCATCAGGCCATTTCAACATGCCCCTAGCAGCAAATGACCACAGTCACTGTATATGTCAAAAATCTAAATTTCTCTTCAAGTCTAAAAAATGTGTATTCTACCTGCCATCAGGTTTTCCAGCCAACCATCGCCCTTTATATGTGGCCTCTTTCAAGCGGCCCTCCTTGTAGAATGTGTACAAGGCTGTTCTGGAGCTGGGGGGCTCCGACTGTTGTCCTGGGCCTGTGCTGCCTGCTGTGGTGTCCTGCCCCACTGCGCTCAGAGCCTGCTCCACAGCCTGGTTAATGGAGCGAAGCCACTTGACCTGAGAAGTGCAAGCAGACTTTTAAAATGGAGGTTGTGATGTGTGCCTCTGTGGGGATGTAGCTAATGTACCTTTTCTGTGGGAGAGTTGGCTAGCAGGGTGAAGCTCTCCTCTGGGGTGATGACCTTTAACCCATACCTGCGCAAAAGTGACACGTAACACTGAAATAATCTCATCTCTGAATGGAAATATGCTCATACACGTTTAGTGTGAGCCTGTGTTATAGGGAGGACAGACTCACAAGCCAGTGTTGTCTTCAGGAAGTGGTTCCACCCAGAGCGTCGCTAAGGGGAACACATGATGAGTGGAGAACTAAAGAAGACGTGCACAAAGAAAAGAAGGAAAGTCAATGAGAATTTTCTGCACTATTATTTATTAATCGGAAAACAAATTTTAATCCACCAGATAGAAACATTATAACAAACATAATATGGGATGGATGCAGAAGCGCTCACAAAGGAAGACATGACATGCATCTGGCACATTCACACAACAAGATGGGCAGAAATGTCAATGGGCTCAAAAGACACAGGCCGACGAGTTTAATGTGCAATGAATCTACATAAATCAAAAATGACATCTAGAGAAGTTGGAGGAGAGGGTTATGGCAGTCAGAGAGATCAGGAGCAAAGGGCTCATCATCAGGACAGTACTGCTCACAATTTCACACAGCAGTGAGCAATGAGCAATATCAATTACACAAACTGTCAATATTATACATGGATGGTTTATGCACATATAATAAACAGAAGGAAGTTTAGTCAGGTACAGAGAGCAGGCAGACTACAGATCATAAAAACATATCTTGCGCTTTGATGAAATGTTACATGAGGTCGAATGACAGACCCCTGAGCCTAACACTCGACACATATGAGAGATACTTACTGGGTTTTTATGAGGGGCCACACCCTGGCAGCACGGAGGCAAGCACACACACATTCAAACAGAGAACACTTGCTCAAGACAGCATTACATTTAGCCATTCTTCTGAGCATTCCTCTATGCTTCAAATTCAAAACATTAACTACAGCAGTCCATGGTGTCAAAATTCAAACTACAACAGTGTGAGGGTAAAAACTCAAACTACAGCAGTCCGTGGATCAAATCACAAACTATAACAGACTATAAAGGTCAAAACTCAAATGCTTCCTCTCATAGTGCTGCCTTGTGGGTAATTTGGAGTGATGCAAATCCACGGAGGAAGCATAGGGCCATCCTTAGTGCATTAACCAAATGGAGGAGATGGGGCTTGGAACCGTTCGGATTAGCACATGAGCAGGAGCTGATGATGTGGATCCAAACAAAGGAGACCGACCAACAGGATTTTTTGCTTTGGCTACTTTTTCAGGCCCTTTAAATAATGTAAACCTCCCAGACATAGAGCGATAAATCATTATTTTGGCTCTTACAGAAGTACTGCTGATGTGAAGTATAGGTGAGTGTGAGGTCAGACCTGGGCATGCACCAGTGCGTCCGAGAACAGGATAAACCAGTGGACAGAGAAGCGTCCAGCGTTCTGAAGGCTCAGGCCCCTGTTACTGCTCTCACACACCAGCCGGCGGTGGGGCTTCCGCAGGGAGTCCTGCAGGGAAAAGGCACATCCTTAAACTTACATATTATAACATAACATATTGACAATGTTTTCATTTGAAATGGAATAATAATAAGTTGTGTAGTACAATTTTGTATAATTAATATAGTTAAGGGGGGAACGGTGGCAGCATGCTTAGTGCTTTTCCCACCCAGCAAGGAGATTATGGGCTTGATTCTTGGGCCACAAACTCGGGGTGGGGTCTGCATCCAATCCAATCCAATCTACCTTTATTTGTATAGCTAATTGTACCAACAAAAAGTCCTGTACAGAAAAATACACCAATTTTAAAAAATGCAAACACACAAATAAGTAAACGACAAAAATTTTAAAGGTTAAAAAACTATAAAAACTTGAGTAAAAGCCAGTGAGTAAAAGTACTGTTTTTAAACAAGACTTAAAAGCATCAACTGTGGGGGTTTGACGTGGGAGGGTAGGGTGGTCCACAGTTTGGGGCCGACCACAGAGAAAGCTCGGTCTCCCCTGCTTTTAAGCCTCGTCTTTGGCACGAACAAGCTGGAGCTGACCCTCGGACCTCAGCGAGCTCGCAGGTGTGTATGTTTACAATGAGGTCAGAAATGTATGCTGGGGCCAGTCCATGCAAACAAACAATAAAATCTTAAAATTAAATCTAAAATGTATAGAAAGGCAATGAAGTTAAGAGATTTAGATAAAACGGGTGTCATGTGTTCCCTACGATGTGTGCTAGTTAAAAGTAAGACATTTAGCTGAATTTAGGATCAACTGTAAGCATGTCCTCCCCATCTTACTGTGTGTTCTCTCTGGGTACTCTGGGATAGGCTCCAGGACCCGTGACCCCTCACTGGCATAATGAATGAATGAATGAAAGATAAGTATAGTTAATAAGTGCATGGGGCTGAGAAGGGAGCTGCTCCACAGACTGTGGAATGCTCCTGGAGGTTACTGTGTTAATGCGAGCACAGATTTAATCCTAAGAATGCTTCTCCCTCTTGTTGGGATTTGTTTTTCCAGAAAAAAAAAAAAAGAATCAGGAGGAAAACTAAAAAGACACACACAGTGAAAAACTGAGGGAGCACTATTGGTCCTACCGTCATTTTTCCAGGAAAGCTCTTCCAGAAATGAAGGGTGTACTCTGCCTCCTTGCGTATCCTCTTCAGTTGAAAGTTTGCAGCCTCAAACTGGGAGCCGCTGTCCTGCAGCCTCTGGTATTCGGCTGAGCTCTGAAAACATAAGTACATCACACAACATATCTTAAATACATCAATCTAGCCTTAAGGCCTTAAGGCTTTTGTCTGTATCTGTGTGTAATCCTGTAATATTTTTACATTATGGACTCAAGGTGCACTCTTTACCAGTACCACACCACCGTTACAACTCTGTATAGATTATTCTACCTAAATCTTTATTACTGTACAACAGATAAGTTATAGTCTAGACTTTACTGTGTGGCTCTGTGGACCAGGCAATTAAAAAATTGCGAGGAATTGTCAGTAAAAAAAGTTTAGGATATGGCAATCTTGTTAGTGATCACTCAAAAAAAAATCAAATATTATAAGTTATAAATAAGCTTCCGGTTCTTTTTGTGACCCACCACTTCAAAACAAGTTGCCAGTTTGAGCAACAGACGGCAGTATTCTTGTAGATGAAGAGTTGGGAGATAGAAGAGGGCTGCAAGGAGGTCAGCTACAGTGGGGTTCTCCTCGTTGCACTCGACTAAGCGCTGCAGCAGCTCTGGGCTCTTCCCAAAAATGTCTCTGCGCACACCAACACAAACTCAACATCACACATGAGACTCAGCTTCAACCTTTGAGAAATCTGGCCTCTAATGAAGACAATTGAGATGCATGGCAAGTAGGCACACAGATCTTACTCACACAGATGGCTTTGTGAGACTCTGAAAACCACCAATAACCTGGAAGTTGCCTAAAACACTGCTATACCTGAGCAGGAGACAAACAACAGATCAGTGGAAGAGTTTGGATTTATCAGTCATTTAAAAATGGCGTGCACATACTCATGATAACATTCCACAAATAGGGTTGTGTGTTCTAGAATAAGCAAAGCGTTGACATCTCGTCTTTGGCGCAGGTTAGAAGACAGACTGGCAGCATGCTGACCGCTGAGATGACACAGCACTCTATATCGTCCAGCTAACGACTGCAGCAGAGCAAAGGCCACCTGCCCAAGAGCTGAGCTCAGAGACTCTGGAAAATAACAGAATTGATGATGTTATTAGCAATGTCTGATATGGATTTATTTACAGTGGGAACAGCAGGACACTGGCTTTATTTTCCAAAAAATAAGAACATTTGTGATTTTGTCATGGAGTAACAGATTATCACAAAATTGAGACTGGTGTTATGAAAGAAAATGTTGTTCTTTTATGACTTCTGTTTACTTCTGAAATCTGTCAGTGATCAGAAAGCAATCCTGCCTCTGGTCTGACCTATAAAAGGTGTCTCTTTAAGGCCCATGCATCCAAGTTGAAAAAAATTCTACTTGGGCCCAACGCGTTGTGGTGTCAGTTCACTGCGTCCAAACACAGAGCCTGAAAGGTCAGTTTAGACAAAGTGGTAGAGATTTTATATATTCTATTGTCATATTTGAAAGTTAGCCTAGCATACAGGGGTTCTAGCCTTCTTGAACTGTTTCTGAGAAGACTGTGGTGGCCCTGAACAACCCTTGTTGAAATGGTAAAAGATATATAGCTAAATCCAGCTTCTAAAGCTACTTTCTAACATCACTTCCTGGTCTGTGTGGTTGCTATGCCCATGACCTGGGCATCTCCACTCTCACTCCACTAAACCCTCCCTTGCACTCAACTCTGTGGCATGTAGGGCGCAAACCGCATCCTGTGTGCATGGGCATTTACGAAATATATATCACATAACATAACAGAAACAACATGGATAAAACCATAGAGTTCTCTCAGGACCTTTGCTTTAATCAGACTGTTACAGAAAATGCTGATGGCATTGGTCCCAGAAGGATTTCTAAACTTCTGAATGTTCTAGTAAGCTTGTTGGGGCCAGATTCCGGTTAATTCCATCATAAACCAGCCACGTCACAGATATATTTATGAGAAGAATACTTAAGTGTTCAATACTAATTTTACCTGCAATATGTGAGCACTGTGAATACAGACTTCTGTCAAAACGCTTTAGTCTGACTCTTACCTAGTTCCAGCAGGGGCCGTATTATTTGTGTCTTCACATTGCACAGCTTGCAGTAGAACTTCCTTTCGGCTGAGGCCAGCTCATGGAAGGTGGCTATGAAGCCCATGACATTTTGGTCAGAGAGGGCAGCACAGCGTTGACCGCCGGCAAACACGCTGCTCACATAACCCAGCTACAACAGAGAAAAGGCATATCAAGTCACACACCAAACAATATTTAGCAGAGAAGAGGTCTTACATTCATGCAGAAAGGCAGGAGAACAGGCTGCTGCGTGTAGCCTCCAACTCGCTCCTCCTCCTGTCTGTCCAGGCTCTCCTTTGGCCCCTCGTTCACCTGCTGCCCGCTGTAGTAAAGGATGGGTTGGATGCAGTCCCCGTCAGCGAGAAGGAGAGTGTGGCTGTCTCCTGCGCTGATGTCCCACACCCGGATACCTTCTGACAGCTGCAGAGGAAAAAGAGCTTTTTAGCTTTATATTTTGTATGATACCATTTTACTACAACATGAAAAATGTCTGTAAGGAATCAGTGGAAGAGCTGTACACCATTTTTTGGATAAATTAATGAGAGCAGACTGGATGTAGAGGGCTTGTTGATTGGTCAGTGCTTCCTGGGTGGGGGTTTGTGGAACCGAGTGTTCTGATGCCTCAGAAAGGCCATGACAGAGAATAGATTACTCAAACAGGCATGAATGAAGCAAAACACTACTACAATTTTGCAGAATTTATCCCCTTTAAATTCTGACTGTGGGCTCACAATTTGTGCTAAATAGAATTAAAATACTTCAATTTATTTTTATACATCAACAATGAACCGAGAAAAAAAGGGCTGGACAGAGGCGTACTCACTTTGGCAAGGCGGGGGACGGTACTGGGCGACTCCATGTGTCCAAGCTGACCAGAGGTGTTACTGCCCCAAGAGTAAACCTGCACAAAGAAAAACATGTGAGGCTCTGAGGGTGGGGGTCTGATGTTGTGGGACTGAGGGTGGGAGGCTGCAAGGTGTGGAGGGGTGGAGACTATGAGGTGTGGAGGGGTAGACGCTGTGAGGGGACACTATGGGGTGTGGACGGTGGAGACTATGAGGTGTGGCAGGGTGGAGGCTCTGAGGAGGGGCTTTGAGGCGTGGAGGGTGTGAGGCGTGGAGGGTGTGAGGCGTGGAGGGTGTGAGGCGTGGAGGGTGTGAGGCGTGGAGGGTGTGAGGCGTGGAGGGTGGAGGCTCTGACCTGGCACTGAGCTGTCAGGGCCACAGAGTGCTGAGCTCCAGCTGCGATGCGCACCACCTCTTTGTTGGTGAGACTTTTGATGCACTGTGGCTGTGATCTGCAAACAGATGACATTTGGATCAAAGTTCTCTTGAACCCAGGAGGATTAAAAAGAACTGGGTTCTTTGTACAGACCATGGTCTACACAATCCACAGTCGCCTCTAGGATTCAAAAGCTAATGAGCTCAAGAGTATATGATGTGTTCTCTTTTTAAAAAAAAAAAATGCTAAGTTTTAATTGAACAGAACTCACTTCCTGGGTTATTGGGGTTCTGGGGTCAAAATCAACAATCTATGGATCGTACAAGCACTTAAGATCTGACACTCAATCCAAAAATGTCTTAAGTCTTATTTATTCTTCCCTTTCGTGCGTAAATAGATCCGTCTGTTCCATGCATTGTTGGCCTCACAGCATTTATACTTTCAACCGTTTTCTATGACAGTGTGTGTTATGATAATGAAACTAGTAGGGGGCAATCACCGACAGTCAAAGGTTTTAAAAAAGACGGAAGGAAAAGAGCAACAGTAAAGGGGAAAGAGTGCCTGAATTCTGCGAACATAAATACTGGGCATACTGGTAGAAGCAGCACCTGTCCTGATGATCGCCGTGACCGAGCTGTCCATGTTGGCCGTGGCCCCAGCTCCAGACCTCTGTGTATAATGTGGGCAGCACCTCTTGGGCCTCACATGCTCCTCCGACTGGGGTCAGAGCCAACGCATGCGTCCTGGGACGACTGGCTTTCCTCAGCAGCCGCGGGGACACTGCAGTCCACAGTGAAAATGTTCAGATATCTCAGTTTTCAAATCACAAACCCGAGAAAGATTACACAAGTTATGATTTAAGAGCACACTGAAGTCAACAACACTAAACAGTAGCACAGCCCGAATGTGTATAAGCACAAAGTTCAGCATGACCAATCAATGTGTGCTATCAAGGGGAAGAGATCATTGATAGACTGACTGAATCATATGGCCACATAAGGAAAGTCCAGATTGCAGATTTCACAGAAAAAAAACAAATGTCTATCATCTTTTTATGGTGTCTTCAGGCCCTTATGGGGGCAGCTAGTATCTGTACAGAGCCACAAACTGGACATCCCTATGTGCTCTATGTTCACAGAACAGAAGGCTTTACACCAAAGCACTGCACACGGTGAGGACTTGCACACAGAAGCACGCGGCACATTTTCAGAGCTGTACTTACGCAGCGAGGCATACGAGGAGGATAAGAGGTGAACAGCGTATCTACCCTGAGACAGCAGTCCTGGGAGGGACAGGCGCCGGCCTGGGCCCCCCGCCTCGTCCTGCCGGATGTCCCCGGTGCTGCAGCTCTTCTTGGCCTGGCCGGAGTCCTCGTCCACAGAATCGTCCGCTACAGCCGACTGACTGTCTGAAAAGCCGGAGCGGGACAAGCCCGAGGGCAGGTACAGGTTCATCATCTTCCTGAGGGATAAGGCCTCGTACGTGGAGGCGACCCGCTCTCCGACAGCCGAGGCACAGGATGCCACAAGGCTGTTGAGAGAGGCGCCGCCTGAGGGGGCCGCCTGAGGAGGAGGAACACATCTGTACATTACAGGTCTGCTGCAGAGACTGCAAATGTTACAGCTCTCAGCATGGACTCAAAAGAATAACGTACTACTGCCACTCACAAGAAGGCAAGCCAAGTTTATAGCAGAAAAAAATGGCAATTACAAATTCTGAATGCTTTTTCTAAATATCTGTACATTTATGTGCTAATATAAAACCCTCTTGAAGTTTACAAACTGTGTCATGCTACTCAAAGAGTAGCAGGACATTTACAGGACATGTAACTTTTTATCTTGTGATTAAAAGACAAAAATGCAGTGTTCTACCAAACAATACTTGTATGCAGAAATGCAATAAAGTGTTCAATGTACACTATTTGATATTACTTCAGATTTAGAGTAGAAGTTAAACCCTTTGTAGGTAAAGTGGGTTTGTCTTTCAGCTTTGGTTCATTTGATCATAGTCCATCTGAACAATTTACATTTTGCCTCAGTCAATTTTAAATTTTAATTTTAAATGAGCTTTGGGCCAAGATTGCAAAGGTTCCTAACCCATGCAGTGATAACAGACTCTGAAGATAGTGTTTTTACACTGTGTGGCTTGAGGATTTGAAGATCAGGAGCATCCAACACATCCCATACTAATAATACAGACTTGGTCTTTTTAAAATGCTCCTTTTAAACCCAGACATCTCACTAATGTCTGCTTTTTCTTTCTGGGGCCGCCACAGTAAATTAACTGCGTTCTGTGCAGTGATTTCCATATTCATTTTTTCACGCTAAATGCCATTCCTAATTTCTGATTTTCTCCATTTGTCCAGGCTTGGGACTGACACAGGGAGTACAAGTACTTGTGGACACTTAGTAAGGTGTTGACAATTAACTTTTTAACCAATTATGTCCTTCCAGCTGTTTTTTGCTATTTCGTCTTCTGTTTTCGCAACTACTATGTCTGAATCTTTTCTGAGATGAATTCAAAAGAGCTATTTGTTCATAAACTGTATGTTGCTGATGATCTAGAGTGAACCATTGCATTCTAATATGATTTACATTTTACACATTGTCCCAAATGTTTTTCAAGTTAGCTTAGTAGATATAGAGGACTAGTGTGTGCCATGCGTAGTGGGCTGTTACCAGCAGAGCGTGCAGTCCCTTCCTGCCATGCACCTCACTGTGGTGGGACAGTTTCCTCAAGTAGTCGTTAACCTCCTGCTCGTCAGGATACAGTGAACTCTTGGGCGAGGCTGGAGAAGCCCTGGTCACTTCCCGGCACTGAGCCTTCGAGTCTGATGCAGACAGCTCCCCGTTGGCTAAACGGGCCTCTCCAGAGTCATTAAGGGAGGCTGCCCTGGGCCACTCTGAGCTGGAGGTGTAGGAGGGGAGCACAGGTTCAGATGGGGATGTTTTGAGGGTGTGTGCTGGGTCAGAGGTGTCCTGGGTGTCCTGCTCCTCGGTGGGCTCCACTCCCAGGGGACAGTAGTGGTTGTCAGAGATGATGACGTGGTCCTCTTTGTCAGTCATTGTGTACAGCAGCTGGTGGCACTGACCACACTTGTCCACAGGGGGGCGGCTCACGTCAGTGGGACCAAGGCAGCGCACCAGAGCAACACTGTGTGAGCCCCCGCAGGCCACCTGAAGAACATGCCTGCCTGCCAGCTGTTCTACCTTCTGAGGTCTGCACAGAGGAAATGCCGTGGCTCCCCAGGCCCACACCTCCCTCTGGACCGAGAGTGCCAGTGTGTGCCGCTCCCCACAGGACAGCTCCAGCACCAGGACTCTCTGTGGAGGGGTAGAGTCCAGCAGAGCCACGGGGGTGGGATTGGGTACGGTGCTTAGGCCCGTCAGGCCGCACTGCCCTGCAGCATTGTCCCCCCACATGTGGACCCCCCCGTCCTCTGTTACGGCCCCACAGTGGAGGCTCCCCGCTGCCACGGCCACAACACGCTGCCCGCTCAGCGCCGACTCCAGCACCGGGCTGTGCTCTGGGACCTGAGTCTGCCTCCATGGCATCAGGCCAAAAGTGTGCACCTGTCCCCCTGAAGTCAGCAGAGCAAAGAGAAACATCTCAGCCAAGCCATGTTTCATCATCAGACCTAAGATCCTGAAGGCATCAGCAAGTCTAATTTAATTCTTTTTATGCCATTTTTTTACATTTAATTCCACAAACTGACAATCACAGCAGCTTAAATTGTCAAAACTCATTTGCAAGTATTGTTATATACAGTTCAAAAAGCACCAATAATGTTGAAAGTCAAACATTCAGTGTTCAGCAAACTCGTTATGCCCATTTATCACGCTAGTGTAGACAATGAAAATGTGATATGATATGATACATTTTTATATTTATATTCACAAATAAAACTAATGTCAGAAATTTTAATTCAAAACTATATTAAGTTTTTAATGCCTGTTGGAATAAGATTTAATGCTTTTTAATGTAATTTAAGGCCTTAATTTTTGCAAAATCAAGTTCAGCACTTTTAATGCTTTTTAATGCCCCGTGGAAACCCTGTAAGATACATTTCTTTATTTAATTTAACTTTTCCAGACCCAGAAAACTGGCTTCTCTAAAAAAATGTAAACAAAGGTCCAATCCTAGATTGGTTTTCATACTGACATTTTGACGTTTGTTAGAACACCGTAGCTTGGCCCTAGGCTACAGCCCGAACTTCATTGCTAGCATTGCTATTTGACATAAAAGGCCTGTGTGGATGATTTTGCCTGTGCAAATTTGTTTTATGGTTTTGTAATGTATAACACGATGTTGATGTGGTACCTTCGAGCAGCAGAAGACCATGCTGTGCTCCAAGGGCTACCTGGATCACGGGCCGGGGCAGAGAGAGCCTTTCTGGAGTGACACTATAGTACCCCTTCCATGTATGGAGCAGGCCTCTGTCCTCATTACTCTGGTCCTCAGAGCTGCAATACCAGCAGACAGTTAGAAAAACAAATACAATCTTTTCACCTCAAAATACTTCAAAATGCTCATACTCGAGTTTAAGGTCATGGCACCACTGTGGTTATTTTATTAGAGGCAGTCTTCATGGATGATGCATTTAACAGGCGGTACACTTGACTTCCACACATAAATTACACAGATTTACATGCACAGTGTACAATTCGTTTTGCAGTTAGAAGAGACAGTGAAAGCTTTATGGCCATACTGACATGACTCCTGTCAGCCAGCACTGGAGACATGATTCATAAGAAGTTGGTGCCACCGTTTGCTTAAGGCAGGGGTCTGCAACCTTCTGAATCCAAAGGGCCAACTGTTGCAAAAAAAGTCAATTTGCATCTGTAAAGAGCTGCAACTAATTTTAATGCACAAAAGTCACTTAGCCTATAGTGAAATATAGCCTGTGGATGGTCATTATTTATTGCAAACTAGCAAAAACTGTGCTAAATACTGCACTTATTGTCTTTTAATAGGCCACTAAACAGCAGTCTAATACAAAATCCACACAAATGCACACTCTGAGAACTGGAGATACATCCAGTAACTATTTCTTGGTGCTGTTCATTCAATTTATGTGTGCTCCACTTCAAATCAGCCCATGCATGCACTGCTCAAGGCTACACACAGCGGTTAATTATAAGTCCTTAGCATATTCTGTAAAACAGGGAGAAAGTTTTATTCTAACTGTACAGAGCCTTATCAAAGAACAATTTCTGTCACCTTCTGGGACAGACAATAACTTCTTTCTATTCTATTCTTTTCTATTCTATTCTAAATTGACAAGATGATGTAGATGCAGGTTATTTCAAAGTTGTCCACGTACTTCTTTATTGCCTTTACATAATCAGATGTCAGATGCCCAAAGAGCCACAAAAGCAGGGCTAAAGAGCTGCATGTGACTCTATTGAACCCCTTTCCTCTAAACCACTTCAGTCTGAGGAGAATGCAGAAGTGAGACTCTGTCCGTAGGCGCTGTCACATGTTGATCACACTGAGCAGAGGTTTGGGGAAGGCTCAGATGGGACCTACCTCATGTCCTGGGCTTCCATCGCTGGGTGTCAGTCCTCAGAGCATCTCAGACTCTGCTCATGCTGCAGCGGGTTCTGAGGCAACAACAACTACACTGAAGGAGCTACATCAACAAAATAAATAATGACTGGTGTGGGGTAGCGCTGCTCGGCTTTCACTTAAACTGTACGTCTCCGTCAGTTGGTGCAAACTATTTACAATTTTACATATATGTAATAGAAAAAAACAACAACATCTGGCTAAACAGCTGAATTCCTACTTTGAACATATAAGGCAGGTGTCTCTAGATACAACTAGCGTCATGCTTAGCTAATCATTGCTAACAGTTCCAGGCTGGCTCTAGTCTGTTATAATAACTGTCTTTTACCTTACTGTTCTGCCACCGACTCCTGCCATAAATACACAGAGTAAACATTCAACAAAACGCTTCTAATAAGGTAAAAGGAGCTGTTTCTCGACGTTCAGCTCTAATGTTGACAGAGAGCAGCTTAGCCAAAGATCATAAACAACACTAAGAGCAATAAATGCAACAGCGACTGCACAAACCTCATCAACAAGTGCTCCAATAACACTTCTCTTTGTGTTGGATACATAGTATTTTATTTAAGCTATTACTTGTATTGCGTCCAAACGTTATTTTATTAAAATGTCTTTTCATAATTACAGTTTTTCACCCTTTTTAAAACAGGGCTTTTATCAGATCGAACTATCTTGCCATTTTCCATCTCTCGGTGACCGCTCGGCTGTCACAGATTGGACGGTATCCGAGAAGACACAAAAATAATTAAAAAAGAAGCGTTATAATATTTTCCTCTGCTGCACAGTTAGGGTGACCACCAAGTTGTACGATTTGGTGGGACAAGGTGGGACGGACTCGAGAATGACGAGCTGTTTTGATGCCCAAAACACACATTTTGCAAAGTAATATGTCTTTACTGAGAAAAAAGATGGAGCAGAAAAATCAAAGCTCTCAGTCTGTATTTTCTCAAAACAATGTAGCTGTGGTCCAACTGTAAATTTTGTTGTGTTGACCTGTATTTAAGTTTGAGTATTTGAGTTAAGTTTAAGCTGTAAGACTAACCTGACTACAAATATAAGGTTTTAATGCTTCTCACACTGTTCTTCTGATGTGTCATTAGTTTTCATATTGATTGGGGATCTGATGGCTGTGATGTGAGTTACAGTTGATAGTAGGATCAAGTTTTACAAGAAGTTCAGTTGCATTTTGACAGGGGCATGATCAGATAGCACAATAGCTTCACAATCAATGCAATTTTCTGAGGACACTAATTTAGAATCTACAAAAAAATAATTTATTCTGTTCTAGAAAAAGTGGCCCTCTCTAAAAAGGTGCCATCCAATGTTGAGATTTTACAGGTATTGAGCGAGTGTGTATAAAAATCATATATTTTATTTCAGCATTAAATTCCACTCAAGTCTAAAGTGATGGTCATGGTGTGAAGAGTCAAACACACACAGAAAATCACATAAAAGGTCATGAAATGCATTTGATAGGATACTGATATTTCTTATGTAGTAATAAGAAACAGATTTTTCACAAGGTGTGGTATGATTCATGTTGTTGGTGTGTGGTCATTTTCTCACAGTCCTCAGCACTGATTCAATTCAGATCACTTTTATTTAGCCCAGTATCACAACAAAAGTCTCCTCAAAGGGCTTCACAAACAGTTAATCAAACAGAAACACACAATCAGACTTAACACACCATCAACACAACACAAACAATAACTACACTAAACTAAACTAACCTCCTTCTCAGTAAGGAAAAACTCCTAAAAAAAAAAAGCTGTGGGAAAAAAAAGAAGAAACCTTATCAAGATCATATTGAAGGAGAGATCTTCTCCCAGGACAGAAAGGCAATATGTGTCTAGGACTGTTAGTTCATTAGCTCATCTATAGGATCATAGTTCAGGTCTGTGAGGATGCAGCAGGTGGGCCTCAGCCAGACAGGGGAGAAGGGGTGAGGTAGGGGTCCAGGAAGTCCATAGGAGGTGAGGTTAAGGGCCCACAGGTCATAACAGGAGCCCAGATGGGGTCAGTTAAGATCCAGTCATCATTGGGACATCTACCAGCAGCCAGGCATATGAAGGAAGGACAGCTTGTTAATAGCAATGAACTGATTATAGATATAAAATATTAGATTATAATAATGACAGTGATGGAAGAGGAGCAGCAGATGAAACCAGAGGACAGAGGCTCAGTGCACCATACTTCCCCTCAGCCTCTAGCTCCTAAAGCAGTGATGTGTAGAAGGCTGTTTTCATATCTCTAACTGTTCACCTGACTCAGGGCTAAATAATAGTACAAGACAGTGTTTGTTGGGTGGAACATTTGCACATTAAGTGATTTTCTGCACTGCTGTAAATTTTTCTGTTATTCTATGATGGTTTTTTTGGACTTAGAGCTGTGCAGCTGTCTTTTTTGCACGCTCATTTGCTGTGTGTGAGGCTTCATGTCATCTGCTGAGCTTGTGAGTGAGCAGTGTGAAGGAAGTCATCAGGCAACTCAAACAGGTCCCCAGGCAAAGCTCCATCCTGCCACACACAGGACCTACAGAGCTCAGAGGATGAAGATGTTGTGTTGGATACTATACCATAACTCAGTGGTTAACAATGTGGGGTCTGGGGCCTACTAGTGGGCCATGAAGGTACCACCAGGGGGCCCCCAGAGATTGTCTACATTTGGTGCTTTTCCACTAGGCAGAACAGTATGGGACTTGTCAGTAGCCTTAGAACGGGGTAGTCCCTAAACCTGCTGGTGTTTTCATGACTCTGGGTCCAGGAGATCCATGTCTAAGTAAGTAAGTAACTAAACACTGACGTCACACAAGCACAACAAAAGTTGTGTTAATAATGAGATAAAAATGTGTTTGAAACTCAATTTTAAAACATAAAGGCACTGATAACATTTAATAAAAAGACAAGCATAAATCCTAGTGTGTGTCTGTGTGAGGCTGTGTGTGTCTGTGCGAGGCTGGTGTGTGTCTGTGCGAGGCTGGTGTGTGTCTGTGCGAGGCTGTGTGTGTCTGTGCGAGGCTGGTGTGTGTCTGTGCGAGGCTGGTGTGTGTCTGTGTGAGGCTGGTGTGTGTCTGTGTGAGGCTGGTGTGTGTCTGTGCGAGGCTGGTGTGTGTCTGTGTGAGGCTGGTGTGTGTCTGTGCGAGGCTGGTGTGTGTCTGTGCGAGGCTGGTGTGTGTCTGTGCGAGGCTGGTGTGTGTCTGTGCGAGGCTGGTGTGTGTCTGTGCGAGGCTGGTGTGTGTCTGTGCGAGGCTGGTGTGTGTCTGTGTGAGGCTGGTGTGTGTCTGTGCGAGGCTGGTGTGGGTCTGTGCGAGGCTGGTGTGTGTCTGTGCGAGGCTGGTGTGTGTCTGTGCGAGGCTGGTGTGTGTCTGTGCGAGGCTGGTGTGTGTCTGTGCGAGGCTGGTGTGTGTCTGTGTGATGCTGGAGCTAAAGCTGTATTAGCTTTAGTAAGCAGGAGACTACTTCAGGTTTACTGCCAGCTTTCAGTGCAATAAATTGACTTCTCTGCTCCACTTTAATACATTTTAACCACTGAACATATAACCACATGAGTTTAACTTGTGTTTAATCCAATCTAAACTAAAAATTAAATGTTCAAATACTTGAAGCAAAAGCCATACTTTGCTAAGTATGTGTTTGTTTAAAGAAAAAAAAAAGCATTTATTTCTGTTTTTTGGCTTGTCCTTTTTGCCTGAGTGAGGATTCTCTCTCGTCCAATCAGCTCGCAGCAGTGCCCACCTCTAACCATTCCAGACGCTTAACCAAGCTGGACCCCATCGGCGAGGAGTGCCAAAAGTAGAAAAGTCTGGACCACTTTTTGGGAACACTTTGGAACACTTTGGGAAGTAAAAACAACCCCAAACCAACCCATCCTGTCCCGTCCGACCTAGTGGAAAAGCGTCTATTAAGTACATGAAAATAAAATGAGTTTGCAAACAAATTTCAAGTAAGTACAGTGTTGTTTGTAATGTTTGTTATTTAAAAACTATGGGAAAAAACATGACATAGATTTTTGAATAGAGTGAAGTTTTATTGTTGGAGGTTCAAGAGGGATTTTCAGATTTTTGAGGAGGCTGAGACCCTCTTGACTATGGGAATAGCTGCCCTAACTGTAACAGCCACCTCTTTTCAAGGCATTTACATCAGCAGTGAATGAGGCACCATCCCACTAAACTGTTCACACCCCTCCCACAGCCTGGCTAAAATGCAGCTACTGTCCCACTCTGGTTAGGCTCAAAATAGACATTTGGTCAGCCATGTCCTGCGTTTTGAGAGTAACCTGCACAGGTGTGATCTGTAGGACAGGGGCCTCCTCCAGGGACAGCTCAGACTGAGTCAGAACTGAGGCTCTTTCCATGCCTCAGTCAAAAAAATTTGAAATAGATTCAGTTGGGCTTATTGGAGCATGAAAACCCTGAGTGTCAAATGGTTTTATGGCCAATAAATACATAGAAATGAATTTGAACTGGATTCTAAGAAATGTGCTCTGGAACTGTGTCAGTGATTATTGTGACTCATAACCAGTTTACATCAGTGTAAGGTCAAAAATACGGTTTCCCTGAGTGGTCAGTGGGGAAATGGGGGTGGGGGTGGATTTGGGGTGTGAGTATTAGGTATAATGAGCTGCTTATCTTCTGTTTTTATATTTGTGCATTATTTATATATTGTATTATTGATGGCAATCCATTTACATTTATTATTAATCTACACCATCAGTTCTGTTTTCTAATTGCTGATCATTTGTTTTCCACTCCTGCCCCCTGTAATTCCAAAAATGCTAATAAAAAAACTGATCAAAAAATGAAAGAAAAAACAAAACAAAACAGATTTTCATCTTAGCATAAATGGCTGCTTCTACTGGCTGACCGCAGTGTCAGTCTTCTTTGTGATTTCGGGGGTCCTCTGAGGTTCGGCTTCCTTCCTGGGGCCAAACATATAATAACTGCACAATTTGAGTCCAAAAGTCTTTCTATGAACAAGATGTTGTCCAGTCATACAGAAGAAACACATCTTACAGGAAATCTCACTTGTTCCAAAGCCTTGGGCAATGTTTTTACTAAGAATTGCCCTACCATGGATTAGTATTACAATGATTCGTTATTGTCTCAATCAGGAGTTTTTCCAGGATGATTTTATTTTTCTTAGACAATGACAGTATTTCAGTGGGCTTGTATTGTCAAATTTGGATTCATCTGACCTTAGAACAGTTTTCTTTAAATGAGATCTGGTCCAGGTCAGACTGCAGTGTTTCTGGATCATAATAACATATGGATCCCCTTTACATGATACAGCTGTAACTTACAGAAAACAGACACTTCTGAAGTGTTCCTGATGCAGGCAGTGATCTCCAGAACAGAATCATGTCTGTTTTTAACGCAGTGTCAGATTATGGCCCTGTTTCAAGAAGCAGGTTTAGTCTAAACTCAGCCTATGTTAACCCTGGAAAGTGGGAAACTCAGAGTTTTCTGTTTCACAGAGAGAGTTCACCTAAACTCTGAGTCAGTTACCATGGTAACTCACTCTGTGAACCTAACCTGGTCTGGAACAGGTTTTCTTCCTCTAACCCCGAGCTTAACCCAGAGAAAGTTTCTCAAAGCCCAGGTACCTTGCCTTGCCTTGAAAGTGATTTCCTCCAAAGCCACTTCCTTCTAATCCAAGGCAAGTGTCCTCCCTCGGTTCAAACACACGGCAATGGAACAGACTTCAGAGTGAATGAGGAGCGTCACCACAGCCACAGCTCCTGACTGGTTTTAGTCTCATTTTTTCACTTGTGAAATCTTTACATGTGGATTATATTAATACAATACTTAAATATTTATCACTTATTTAGTCTTTTATAAACAGAGAGGGGGGAGTTCACCTGGGGTGGGGGGTCACATAATTTAGTGGGGGGGCACTAAGGGGGAGAAATCTTTTTTGAGGGAGGGGGTCACCTTGGGAGGAAGTAAACTTTATTTTTTATTTTTTTATTTTGGGTGGGGGGTGGGAGGTGGAGGCTTTTTGGAGGGCATTTGGGGGGGGGGGCACCTAAGATGTGTTTTTTTTTTTAGGTGTGGGGCTTTTTTCTTGGGGGGGGGGGGGGGCACCTTTTTGTGTGTGTGCTACATTTTAGCTTATAAATAATCTCAAATTTGCTAAATAAGCATTTAAAAGTAATACATGCCCATGGCCTGCCATTTTTTCAAAAAAGCTGCAGTGCATTGTGGGTGATTTTGGCCAATGCAAGGCAGCGAAGGATCCACTGATGTATCCTTGGTGAATTAGTCACATGTTAGCCAAACAGAGGACACCTGCCTAGGAAGGACATGAACATTTGAACACGCCTTGGGTGACAGATGACGTGGATGCCTTCCTGTGATGTCATCAAGGCAAGGAAAGGCAAGGTACCTGGGCTTTGAGAAACACCCCCAGAGTCTCCTCCTGCTGCTGCCTGAAGGAGGGATCTGATTGGTTAACTCATTTCCTCATTCACAAGAACACTAAGAACACTTAAAGAGTAACTCACCCCTGGCCCAGGCCTGACTCCGCCCACTGCCAGAGATTGAAAACTGCTCAAAAAGTGGGCAGAGACCTGGCAGAGACAGAGGAGGAGAACTGAGGGAGGAGCCAGGCCTGGTCCTGTGACTGACAGCTGTCAGAGACCGTCATGGACCTCCTCCACAGCAGGGGGCGCCAAGTCCCAGAAATGGGGGAAAAAAAATGCAGGACGTCTGGACTGATGTTTTATGTTCCTTTTATAATAACACAGTTGAAATATTGTGAGAAAGGCGTCGTGCGCCGCTGCAGTAATGTGTGTGTCAGATCGCGTCTTTATTTACTCGTATTATTTCAGCTGAGAGCTGTTTTTGATCGTATCTCCGCGAGTAAGAAATCGATTGTCATCAAACAAAAAGTGACTTAAAGCGTGGCAAGTTTAAAACACATCTGTGGAGTCAAAACTCTCCCCAGTGTCACTCATTTGCAGTGTTGGGTTAGTTACTCAAAAAAGTAACTAGTTACAGATTACTAGTTACTCTTTTGAAAAGTAATATATTACTTTACTTGGTTACTGACTCGTGAAAATAACTTAGTTACTTTCCTTTTGGATTACTTCCTAACAGGAAGCCCAAATGAACCCAATTCTAAATAGAAGAAGCCTATAGCCTCACCATTGCCCTGACCCGCACTGTTATTTTATACAGGCGTTCAAGTTTTTTGTAGCTGCATTCATTTCAGCAGCAGTGCAGCCTGACACAGCAAATACTGCCCTTTAGGTTCACCTGCCTCTGCTCCTGTGCAGAGTTCACGTCCTGTGGACACAGTTTTATTTCACTACACTGAAGCTAAAACGCACTTGTTGTTAGCGCCAAAGCGGTGCACGTCTCTTCTTTCCCCGCTGTCCCCGCTGACAGCAGCAGCTGCATGCGCCCCGACGCGCGCGGACAGGACGAGTGGCCGCTGCGCGCATAAAGAGGAGCAGAGAAGGGAACGGATGAAAATAAAGTAGAAAACGTATCAGCGCTATTCGTTTAATGCATTTTCATTCCGTGTCCTTCCGGTAAACTGCAGGTAAATGAAAGTGACTGTAGTGACTGTAACGCAAGTAACTAATTGGGTATTTTGTTAGTAACTGTAATATTACTTACTGGGGGGCTCCCCCTGCGTTACTGACAATTGTAATCTCGTTACTTTGTAACGCGTTACTCCCAACACTGCTAATTTGTAAGTATATACTGTTATTGATCAGGCTCATTATGCCTTATTGTGCGCTGACACACGGGACAGTAGAAGCGCAGCCGTGAGAAGGGGAGGGGGGCGGAGGAGACTGAACGGTAAATGCGGGGCTGAGTGGCGTGTTTAGGAAAAAGACCCACACCTGGCAACAGCAGGACTGGGACGAGCGCGCGGGGGAGAGAGACAGCGAGGGCGTGGAGTGCACGGGGCGTGGGAGGAGATACTCGGCACAGGTGCGGTAAAGTGGTCAAATACTACGTCACAGTTGCCTATCTGGAACTATTGAGCAGAAATCCCACTGTTTGACCCTAGGAGGGCAGCACTCTGACGGTTTTCACTACAAAATGTGAATTTAGACCTTTTTTTACAAAACAGTCAAACATAAGACTATAAATAGTGAGATGTATCACTAAAGCCCTGTTTGTACAGCTGATCAGCTCAAAAAAAATGGTGTAGGGGTGAGTTACTCTTTAATAAAGGCTGAATCTGAAAAGGGGAAATCATGGACTCAAGGAACATCCTAGTTCCTTAAACAGAGCAGTAGCTGCTCTTATATGAAGTGATTTTGGGTTATTTCTCTCACAGGTTAAGGAGCAGGAAGTACAATTTCCCCTCTTCAGATTCAGCCAATTTTATATAGTTAGTATATAGTATACTTTTATATAGTTATGGTTTACATCTATGAATTTACTTTATACAATAATTTATTCAACTTTTATCAACTAAAATGATGTCATGTAAACAGATATTTTTTAATTGTTATTTATAAATTTGATCAATGTCAGATTTAGAAAACTTTACAATAAAATACACTACACTTAAAATATCAGAAATATTAGTTTATTGAGTCAAAATGGCAGTGTGCAACTTTTACATCACACAACCTAAATATAACATCTCCACAGTGACAGGACTCCCTTTTCCTTTAAAATGGCCACCTCCTTTGGTTTACTGTTGCCATGGTGAATTCTCTTTTCTTGGCTCCATTGATTACAGCTTCTCCCTTAAACTCAAGGTGAATAAACTGAGTTGGCCCGGTCTGAGGAGTATAACTCTGAGTTAAAAATTAAACTCAGATTTAGTTCAACCTGATTTGTAAAACGGGGCTTATATGTACATCCACATACTAATAACACAGACTCAGCGGGTGGCACTGGTTCCAATGGGGAAAAAACAAGAAAACTCATGCAGCTCTCTCCAACCTGTTTTTAGTCTCAACTTTAGAGCTCTAAAATAACATCAGTCTAAAATCAGTCTGTGCACCTTCAACAGCTCACTTCACTGGAGAATTTATTCCCTTCTGAAAGTTACTTCACTTGACATTTTTCTGGAGAACACATTCCATATTCCTCACAGCTGAAGGAACCTCAAAAGAAAAGGCTTTTTATACTCCAGGACAACACAATCAAATGACTCTCTGGATTAATAGTACTAATTAGATACATAATACTATATACATAATACTGGTCCCTGGCATGACCACACTTGACTTTCCTTACAACACCTAATGACATAAAACACATTTCTTGAATTGCATATCAAATTTATTTACATTGGAAAGAAGAGTCCTGTGGCACTTGTAGTACAGAGAAAAGCGCTGACAGTGCAGAGCAGCTACTGCGCGTACAGAGGCTACTGCGCGTACAGAGGCTACTGCGCGTACAGAGGCTACTGCGCGTACAGAGGCTACTGCGCGTACAGAGGCTACTGCGCGTACAGAGGCTACTGCGCGTACAGAGGCTACTGCGCGTACAGAGGCTACTGCGCGTACAGAGGCTACTGCGCGTACAGAGGCTACTGCGCGTACAGAGGCTACTGCGCGTACAGAGGCTACTGCGCGTACAGAGGCTACTGCGCGTACAGCAGCTGGCGCCTTGTGCCGTACATGGAGCTGAGGTTGAAGATCACGTCAGTCACAGCCGTGGGCAGGAAGGGGAGAAGCCTGAAAAAGAAAAGCTCTGAGGTCGGCACAAGCAGGTACCGGCTCCGGGGCCGCACCGCAGTCAGGGCATGCACCATAGCCTGCACAACAGGCTCAGTGCTCCCGTATCCTGAGCGGCAGCTGGACATGAAGTACTCATTGGCCATTTCGATGTACTGCCGGTTGAAGGTCCGCTTGCGCTCGTCATCGAGCCGCTCCCAGATGTCCGTGCCTGTTTTCAGCTTCACAATGTTGGTGGCCTGGCCGAAGTTTCCTGGCTGAATGATACTGACCTGTGGAGGAGCAGTGCACGACAACAGCACAGTTATCTTAGTGGACGACAGAGAAAGGGCCAAAGAAGGGGGGCTTGTAGGCAACTGCCTAAATCCTTCTTTCTGATTGGCTGGCACAGGAACACCTGTTTTTTTACAGCAGCACATGTAGTTTAAACAATACTGTCTGCTAGCTGGGCTGTTTTTGTTGGTTCTGTTCTGCACACATTTTATTTGAATGTTATTTTATTGTTTTCTTAAACGTGTGCATCTTTTAAATGATGGGCAAATATTAAAATCTATTGAATTAAGATTTTTGCAGAGAATGAGATGCAGCCCAACACAGTGAGTATGACAGTCCTGAGGTGTACAGTGTGTGTGACAATGTACCTTCACATCAAAACTGGCCATTTCCACTCGGAGGCAGTCTGCGAAGGCCTCCAGGCCCCTCTTGGACACGCTGTAGGCCCCCATGTTCAGACAGGTGAAGAAGGAGAAGATACTGGACACAAACACCATACGACCTGACAGACAGACCTTTGTCACTCTCACTTCAGAGTTCAGATCAGAGCTCAAATCAGAGTTCAGATAAGAGTTTAAATCTGAGCTCAGGTCAGAGGTCAGAGCATGGACAGGAGCTCACCTTTAGCCGCTCGGACCAGAGGCAGGAAGGCGATAGAGGTGCGGATGCAGCCCATCAGGTTGACGTTGAGCATGTTCTGGAAGTCTTGTGTGGTACTCCACTCTATCTCAGCCCAGTCAGAGATCCCTGCATTGTTTACGACTGCCCACAGGCCTGGAACACAAGCACACCATGTAAAAACACACTCACTATTACTGTTATTGATTTAAGATTTCTGTCTGGTATTATGTTTGTTTTATATATTTTGCCTGTGTCTTGTTAGGTAGCTGTCTGTGGTTGTGTGTCTACATTCTTGGAGAAATGTTCTTCATAAAAATAATACATGTTATGGTTACCTAATGCAAATTGCAATATTTCATTCAATAAAAAGATTTGAGAACATCTGAGAAGAAAATACACACTCCAATGGTATGATCAGCTCAGCAGTGGGCCTATAGCGATGTGAGACGTTTGGGTGTGTCATGTCATGACATATGCAATGGTTTGACCTTAACAGTTTTTTTTTTTAAACTGGGTCAATAAAACAATTAATGTGCTTTAAATTAACAAAAGATCTATATCTAACATTAGTTAAAATGACTTTGAGTAAAATTATCTGCCAGTGGGCTAAGTGGAATTTGCTTACCCCACTGGCAAGTAATTTTGTTTGGAATAAAAAAATATATATCTTGAAACAAGACAGAAATAACTTGAAACAAGTCAAATAATCTAGCCTAATAGTAAATAAATCCAATCTAGTAAAAATGAACTCAAATCAAGGTTAATAATCTGAATTCAAGTCATTTTAACTAATGTAGATATTTATTTTTTGCTGACTGTTTTTTATATAATTAAATGGAATAGTGTATCACTCTGGGAGCATTACCTCTCTCAGGCAGGTTGTCCTGGACGGTCTTCTTGGCCTGCTGGACATCCTGGTCACTGGTGACGTCCAGTTTGAGGATTCTGAGCTGAGTGGAGCAGAGGTGGACCAGGTTCTGGGCACCCACTCCCTCTGGGTGCAGACACCCGGCGAACACCACAAAGCCTCTGCGGTCCAGCGTGCGAGCCAGCTGGTGTCCAAAGCCGGTGTCGCAGCCAGTGATGAGCACTGCGTAGCCATGACAGTTGATCACCGGGCGGCGGCGGGTGTAGAGCCGGGCCACCAGGAAGAGCAGCAGGGCCGAGGTGGACACCACGCCGATGATCTGACCGATGAAGACGACAGTGTTCATGTTGCCTCAGAGCGCTCTCCTCCACACTGCGCCTTTATATCCGCTCCAGCTCAAAGTGTTAGGACGATTTCATGGCTTTTCACAGTACTTCATGTGACGTTAAAGGCGCACTGTTGAACGTCAGATCTGGGCAGTTGGAGATGAGACACTGAGGACACACATCTAAGACCTGATTGTCTCCTCATCAGTCACAACACTGTAATCCTGCTAACTTTATCACAACACTGTAACCATGCAAACTTGGCCCACACTGACTTATTTCGAACTGCCTGGAGCCATTATTTTCCCAAGAATATCAAATGTTACTGATGTAATGTTATTTAACTTGTCAATGGGTTTTTTTTCTAAATTTCTAAGCAGACAGTTATGTGAAAGTCTTCCACCGAAACAAAGTTTAGGAAAGCTACAGATTGTTTTGTGGAAAAGAGCTGCAAAGTTTTCTCGGCCCGCTAAAAATAACACTGGGCCCTTTAATTGAAAAGTAAGCTAATATTATTATTCAGAGTAGCTCCAGGATTTGTCTTTTGAAATTTAGGACCTTTTTAAGACTTTTAAAAGCCACTTGGAGTTAAATTTAATGCCAGTATCGTTAACAACAGAACAATAATCTGTCTGAATTTTACACTAAGGAATTATCCGCACTCCTCTCTGAAACTCAAGGGGTTTATTTTAAAAGTCTAATACAGATGAAAGAACTCCAGTGCTGCATTAAAGCATCATGAATAAATTAATCATGCATTTCAATGATAACATTTTTTCAATAAATATATTTTGTTATTGCAGTAATTCTACAATTTTGTAATATTAACATCATGTTTTAACACATTTTAGGACCTAGATGAACAAAATGTAATACCTGCTCCTAATATTTAATACTTTTAAGGTCTTGATTTTGACAAGATCAAATTTAATACCTATTTAATGCTTTTAAGACCTTGGAGCTATCCTGTTATTGTATGATTCTTCTGGGCCACTGTCAGTCTTGGTCTCTTGGAATCATCCTAACCTTATTTGACTACAACAAAGATTTAGCAGCTATTATAATGTTGAGGACATGTATGTGATTCTGTGATGAGATGAGAACAAAGTAAAAAATAAACTTGAAGAAGACTGGGCTCTGATCTGAATCCTTCCTGACTTTAATGAGACAGCTTCACAGTGGAGCAGCTTGTTTGTTACATTCTGTGTAGATTCCCAGCTTTGAAGTCTGAACAGAGCCGTTGTGTTCTGAACCCACCTGTGTTCTCCCGGAGCAGGGCCTCACTCTGTCCGTCCAACGCGCACCTGCTGCTCAGAGTCCTGCCACTCTGCCCACACCTGTGCACGTGCTGCTGCTCCACCTGTGACCACACCTGTGCATGGTCGTGCTGTAAGTGAACCAGCTCCAGCCAATCACAACGTTCCACACTGCAAAACATCTTTATCTGATGAAAAGTAAACGACTCCAATCTAGTACTGGAATCAAGATTAATCATCTGAATTCAAGTTATTTTAAATGAGGATAAGTTCTAGCTGGAGTTTGCATAAAATATTAAAAAAAAAAAAAAAAAAAAGCTATCGTCGGAGGATTCAATCGAGCCTCAATAAAAAAAAAAACTGGGCGAGGAAAGGCCCACCTTCAGAACATCTCTTTAATATAATCTACAGTATGCGATTAAATAAACTCTGTAGAATAAATTTTAAGATTGGTTAAATGTGCATGTCCGAAGTAAAGTCTATAAATCTGATAAACCGTTAACAGCATCAGTTTCCACAGTGAATGGGCCTGTTTATACAACACAAGTGACAACATATTAAACCCTTTGGCATGGAGAGCCGAGAGCGCCCCCTGGTGCCGGCATCTTTCTGATCAGTCACCGGTGTGCCGGTGAGCAGAGCACTTGATGGGGTCTGTGAAAGCTGTAGCCTAGTCTCTGGGAGTGTGTTCGAACAGAAATAATGTCAAATTTTTGTGTTTCATGTGCCTTTGTTATTTTATAATAAATGTTACTAATTTGTATTGTTATTAATGAAAACACCTGCATTTGCATTTTACATGATCATATTTTATGTTTTGTTGGTCTCAATTCTAAAACATACAGTACATTAGATGTTATGTAGCCTACTTAAAAAGCCTCAAAACGGCCCCAAATCCCAGAAGTCCATATCTGTGCATACTTCAGCCTTTTGAACCATTTTCTCAGAGAAAAGAGACCTCACCCGAAGTGACATTTTTGACAGGTCCACGGCTGTCATCTGGGACCAAATTTGACAAATTCTGAAAGTGCTCAAAGCTGCCTTAAGTATATTTGGATGACTACTTTTTTACTTCTGCTCAAGTAATATTATTCAATTACCTAAAATTCCTTAAATACAATTTCTGCCTACTCTGCCCACCTGACTGTAATATCTTTAAATGAGGTTAGCACACATATCCCATACACTGTATAAAGCAGTTAGATCGTTCCTTGAATGGGATCAGTGTGTTCATGGTCCTTCATTGGCATGTTCAGAGTGGCCTGTGGTATGCTGGTGAGAAGCGTGGCATACCGGTGGAGGTATTTGAATTACAACGTAACTTTACACAAAGTACAGTTTTTCACTCACACAGCACTCAAATGAGCTGACTGGCTACATGGCTAAGTGGCTAAGCTAAAGGCTTCTGGGCGCTGTTGTCCAAAAATTATATTTGTTGTCCTCTGTGAGTGTTGAGAAGGTCATCTGTCCGCTGTCAGGCACATTCCTTTTACAGTGCTATAAAAAACATTAAACTACAAATCAAAGATAAATCAATAAAGGTAAAGTGGTTCTTCCTGGTCGGAGAGACTGGGCTCAAATACAAGATATCATGTCATTTTCACATATGTTTCACAATTTAAAATGAAATAGTTGAAATGTAATTGTGTTTTATTTAAAGCAAAATACAACTTCCCCAAACTCTTGAAGGATTTTCGATCAAAAGGTCATGAACCAAAGAGAGCGGTGTAGCTGCCATGAGGGTTCATGTGAGGGCCAGCCTTCAGTGGAGCTCTGACACAACTGGAAATCTGAGTCAACAGACAAACGTTTGTGAAATGTGGTGGACCTGTGTAGGTGAGAACAGAACATTTGAAGAACATCTGAAATAGAATGACTGTTTTGTATGCACTAGACCTGTTACAGTGATACTGGCTTGTTACAGTGTTACTGGCTTGTTACAGTGTTACTGGCTTGTTACAGTGGTAATAGCCTGTTACAGTGTTACTGGTTTGTTACAGTGGTAATAACCTGTTACTGTGGTACTGGCTTGTTACAGTGGTAATGGCCTGTTACAGTGTTACTGGTTTGTTACAGTGGTAATGGCCTGTTACAGTGTTACTGGTTTGTTACAGTGGTAATGGCCTGTTACAGTGTTACTGGTTTGTTACAGTGGTAATGGCCTGTTACAGTGTTACTGGCTTGTTACAGTGGTAATGGCCTGTTACAGTGTTACTGGTTTGTTACAGTGGTAATGGCCTGTTACAGTGTTACTGGTTTGTTACAGTGGTAATGGCCTGTTACAGTGTTACTGGTTTGTTACAGTGGTAATGGCCTGTTACAGTGTTACTGGTTTGTTACAGTGGTAATGGCCTGTTACAGTGTTACTGGTTTGTTACAGTGGTAATGGCCTGTTACAGTGTTACTGGCTTGTTACAGTGGTAATGGCCTGTTACAGTGTTACTGGTTTGTTACAGTGTTACTGGTTTGTTACAGTGGTAATGGCCTGTTACAGCGTTAATGCTGTTACTGGGTCACTACATTCTGCTATGTTTAAGGCATGTTTGGCTGCAGCTGATACGGTTTGTTCACAATACACAATACTGAAAAGTATTTGTCAATAATAACAGCATAGTTCCAGCTTAACAGGCACTTTGTCCAATAGGGTTTGAGCTGTCCAATCACGTTTCAACTTTGCCGAAGGTGCCATCAGGGGGGCGGTAGTGTTTGGGGAAGGCCTTGAGCTGCAGAGAGTTAAAGGCGTATTTTCTGGATCCAACATTCTTCATCGTGTTCTCTCGGCGGCAGCCCTCACTGGTGAACACAAACACATTTCTGTTATTTTTTTTAATTTTTAGAGCAGTCGGCATGACAACAATTAAATGAATATTTACAGTATCTGTAATATATTTACATAAGTGCTCCACTATGTGTCAGTAGTACAGTGACATATGGCATAACATGTTTTTAAGGAGGCACAGGTTCACTGTGAGGGTTTAACAGCCTCTCTCTATAAAAGTCTCCAGCAGAAACCTTTATATGTTGAGTGAAATAACACAAGGTATAAAGTTATGTGTTATCCTAAATATCTGATACGGCCTGGGGGACAATCGTGGCCCACAGACTATTTTTTATTGTCCCTCGGGCTTCATTCTCATTGTGCCCATACTCCCACATCTAGAACATCTTTGTTAAAAAGCTCAGGTAAAAAAGCTTCAAATGTGTATGACATAGATCTGGCTTTACGGAAGAAAAAAAAGAAAATTTGTGGCATTAACAGTGCTGTGGCCTATGCTGGAGTGAGTGGGAGAGTTGTTAGCAGTCATGTGTCCTGTTTTTAGCTCTCCTGGGTTTTGGAGAAGGCTGAGTTGGGATGTCCACAGGCTCTGAGAGCTGGGAACACCTTCCTTCTAAGCTTGTGGGCACCTCTTGGGCTCTGTGCTGAGGTGCTCTGAATAATAGACACTGATCTGTGTGTTTGTTGGTTTCCTGTTCACTTCCACATAGCATCTTCAAGAGTTTCTGTCCATAGCATTAATACGCTCTGTAAATGTGTAACCCTAACCTCTATAACCCTATATATGTAAATCAAAAACAACATAAAACACAAGCAAAAACATGTATCTTTTTGTTGATCACATTCTAGGTGTGCTAAAATTCTTCTCACTATATTGCTACACAATAAAAATAAAAATGAACAAGTCACACAATATTAATGGATAAATTAATTTTAGTCAACATATGGTTTACAGTCAACACAAGGCAAAGAGGCAAAAATATTCAATTCTCTGTCTAATGGGGCATATATATCCTCTCAGAAAACTAAAATAAATATGTTTGATATAAATACATACATCAGAAGTCATATTGCTACAAATAATGTTCTGTGAAAGACAAGCTTATAATTCAGGCTCTTCAGCTGCTCTGAGACACTCGAGCCAGAGTCCAGAGGAAACTCTTTCTGTCTGCACCAGCTCATTACCTCAACAAGCTACAGCTCCAACTCTAATAAAACCCAGTGGCTGCAGCGCCCTAACCCACTGAGCTAACACAGTTTACACAGTTAGGGCTCTACACACAAACAGACTTGGATTAAATCAAAGTACAACAGCATCCCTACTGCTAAAGTCAGACTACACATGATCTGTGTGACCAGGTTACTCTGTGTGACCAGGTTACTCTGTGTACTGTGTGTACTCTGTGTACTGTGTGTACTCTGGGTACTGTGTGTACTCTGGGTACTGTGTGTACTCTGGGTACTGTGTGTACTCTGGGTACTGTGTGTACTCTGGGTACTGTGTGTACTGTGTGTACTCTGGGTACTGTGTGTACTGTGTGTACTCTGGGTACTGTGTGTACTGTGTGTACTCTGGGTTACTCTGTGTACTCTGGGTTACTCTGTGTACTGCGTGTACTCTGTGTACTGCGTGTACTCTGTGTACTGCGTGTACTCTGTGTACTGCGTGTACTCTGTGTACTGCGTGTACTCTGTGTACTGTGTATTATCTGGGTTACTGTGTGTAAAATGACTCCTGCATTAGAAAAATCAGGCGTCAGAACTAGGGATGGGTACCGAGACACTGGTATTATAGTGGCACCGGTGCCACATCATAACGGTCCAAGTGGACCGATAAGCTTCAGCCTTAACATTGCTCTTACCGGTACTGAGTAGTCGCTCTAAATACCACGTAGTCAAATACGTGCACAAAATCTTTTTGCTCCTCTCATAAAAGACAAGACATCGTGTTTCCCTCAGCTGCTGTCTGTGTGAGCGCAGCAGAGTGGGCGGGGCTGCCACACAGCAGTGTGCTGCACACAGATGGAGAGAGGAAAAGTGGCTCAACGTGACCAAAGTTATTCCAAAACTGCGTGTGGACACAGCAGGGACAAGCGCTGCATGACAGCGCAACAACACAGAAAGATGGTAGGCTAACGTTATGCTAGCAGCCCACAGGTGGAATAACTTGCCTATAAGAACCAACTAAACCCAGTGTTTATGTGAGTCCACTCTTAAATTTCCCTGAAACACAGCTGTGACCTCACACAGTTTATGCATTTATACAAATATAAATTTAGATTTATATATAAAAATAGGTTACAGCTTTTTCTTTAATTATAGTCATTCATTTTTTATGTAGATTTAAATTAATAATATTTTAGAAAAAAATTACAAACATAAAGTAGCCTATATTGTAAATGAAAAATGTCCTAAAAGGTTTAAAAACGCAAAAAGTATTGATAAGAGCACCGTTAAAAGACCAGATCAATAAGCAGTATCGGTAAAATTTTAACGATACCCATCCCTAGTTAGAAGTGAGAGGAACATAGCCGTGTTGCATTACAACATTCAGCCAAGGCCTTCCTAGTATGTGGCATCAAAAAATAGAGGGCCCACTAAAATAAAGCATCAGAACGTATATAAATGTAAAGATTTATCTTTTCTCAGCTTCACACACAAATGTGTGTCCTGTAAACAGAGCTGTATCGCTCAAAGTGCAAAGGCTAAAGGTGAGGCAGGCGGATCAGGAAGACCAACAGAACTTCATAATGGCACAAACACAGTAGAAACTTGAGTTTTAGGAGATGATATTTGGGGATTACCTGACCACTTATTTTCAGTCTGAGTTAGTATTTTATGCCCTGACAGTGCATCATGGCCATGGTAGCACTGATCTTAGGGGCTAATGGTAGGGCTTAAATTTGATTCAAAGGGGGGCAAGCCAAAAAAAGGTTTGAGAAGCACTGAATTAAAGGAAGACGTCAGGGACAAAGGCCCCCAGTCCAAAAACTACTGTTCCTGTAGTGTCAGACGCACAGGTGCAGGTCCTGGCTCTGGATAAATGGTTGAGAAATGAGAGAAATGAAGGCTATACAGACCAGAAGTTGTATGTTTCAGAGATTGTGGCTTGGAGGAAAAGACAGGATAAGATTAGGAGTGAGAACATCAATGGAAACTGCTGTCAGCCAGTGTCTCGCAGGGGGCAATGTGGAACAGGGTGTGGACCTAAAAACGTAACTGCAAATACAAAAAGTCTGAAAAATAAAAAAGTCTGGACAAGTCTTCAGAACACCAGCAAGGCTCTAGTAGAGGCCTCTGTGATTCTCTATGAAGGCCGACAAAACAAGCAAAGTCTAAGTCCAGTGGTAACCCTAACACATCATGGCAGAACCATTCTAGGCAGGCCTGGTGTGGTCCCAATCTGGTCTCGGTCAGGTCCCGGTCTGAAGAGTCTAACTGCAGCGGAGCTTGGCCAGGACGTAGGCCAGACTGAGGCAGAGCCAGAGGAGCAGCAGGTTGGGGCTGAGGGCCAGCAGGGGCAGAGAGTACAGGAGACTGGGGTCCAAACGCACGTCTCGTACCGGCAGCAGCCCACTCAGGTTCTTCTGGATCACCCCCTCCCTCGTGCCAACGCTGCCCCATAGGAGACAGACAAGGGGGACAAGGACAGAGGGATGGACAGAGTGGCCCAAGAAAAGTATTTATAAAACAAATGGAAGCAATGGGAATAAGCGGATGGCATCACGGAAGAAAAAATGAACAGAGCCGCCATGACAGGCCGGGGGGAGGAGGGAGCAGTACCACATCAACAAAAGAACCAATAAAACCAAAGGAAATGAGCCAAACAAAAACAGAATGAGAAGAGAAGAGAAAGGAGAGAAATTGTACTATTAGAAAATTAAAAAGAAACAGAGAAGCTCATGCAGCTGTTCCATCTACCACAAGGTGCTCTGGTATAATCTCTGAAGGAAAACCTTCATGATAAGCTCCTTTTAAGAAAAAGTGGGTTTAGAGTGCCCCCTAAAGGACTGCTGTTATCTTTTATAATTATGAGACTATGGGAGCTTCTTTGGCTGCTCCTTTTCATATTTAGGGTCACAACAGTGAATTGGTAAGTTTTTATGTCAGATGCCCTTCCTGCTACAACCAGCCACATACAGTGACTGAACTAGACAATGTGGTTGTGTCTTGCCTCAGGACACAACAGTATGTACTGGGCCAAGTGGGAAGTGATCCACCAACCCTCCGGTTAGTTATTTTGAAGATAAGACAAAAATTAAATAATCAAAACTAACAAGGTGGGGGGGGGGGGGGGGGGGGGGGGGGCTGTAAACAGAAGGTCTGAAGGTATGACAGTGGTGAAGATGTTAAATGTTAAAATACAAAAAGTTAATAAAAATACAGATCTTTAAAAAGGTTTCTTGACTCGCTTGTTAAAATCATAGACAGCTCATTTAAATAAGTAAAAAAGAATAACAAAAATAACTTTACTGCTTGCGCATGTGCACATAAATGGCAACTAGTACTGCTAGGGGCAAATGACACAGCTGTTTCATGTAAATTTTAATTTAGACTCTGAATTTGGCCAAAATTGAGGACTTGAAAATATATGCATCGAATTTTTCAATTCTTTTATTCTGAAATTTTGATCACCAAAAAAAAACAAAAAAACAATGAAAATGAGATACTGAGATATCAGTGACTCAAATTCACAAATCACACTTTTTCAGTGTTAAAAAATTCAGTGGTAGAAATTGAAAATTAAAAATCAAAATCTGATGACACAAGTTTGCTCCCATACTTTTATACCCTGAGACCTTACTGAAGTGTTGCCACTTAACCTGTTTCCCCAGCTGTTTTTTTACACATTTTTCTAGCCTTCTTTCCTTCCATCCAAACTTTTTTGGTTTGGTGTCAAATTCAAAATGTGCTATAAATTTTCAAAACCTGACAAGAATGAAATATGGTTTTATGAGATTTGCAAATCATTTTGTTTTTATTTACTTTTTACACAGTGTCACAACTATTAGTATTATAGTCTTCAATGGTACATCATTCTTTTCCATTTTTCTATATTATCTGTCTTTGCTCTAGTAGGATAAAAAGTTATGGTATAATGTAGCAGATATTACAGACATTTTTCATGCATCAGAAATAATTAAACTGTCAAAACGTCATGCTTTACGACTAATGTAAAAAAAAAAAAAAAAAGGGAGAGTGAAAAGAGGAGGAAGAGTGAAGAGACATTGTATCATGCAAATATAAAGAGCACAAGTGTGGTTTATCTTCAACATGAATTAAAAGAAGACACAGCCTTCTGCAGAGCCCATTGTCTGCTGACCTGCTCTGGGAAGAGTCGCTACAGCTACACATAATGGCCAAATGTAATATAGAACAGATGAAATCATCTGATAAAGGACAAACTAATTTGAAATCATTTCACACTCCATGAAACAGGTTGTATGGCTGCAGGTTGCACACAGGCCAGTGTGTGGAGGTCCTGAGCTGTAGGGACTTCCTTTTTAAACTGCAAATAAATAAGGCTAAATATATTGGGACAATACATATTCCTTATTCTGGATTTACTGGAATGTCAATTATCGGAAATTAATTAATTAATTTTTTCTTTTTTAAATTTTTTTATACGTTTTAATGAAATGTGTTTCCATGAAATGATTCAATGAATTGTGCATATTTTTAATAATCCTGAGTGGAGTGGTTTCCATCTGGTAAAAATATTTTGATATCAGCTCAATTTTGCAAAAAATTTAATGCACAACAGCTTCTGAGTCAATCTATTACCTACAGCAGACACCCAGATAAAATAATAAACAAGGCCAGTATTGAAGCCTTTACTGTGTTGGTGAGACCTACCTGCGCATACAGTCCAGGGCCTGAGTGAACACCTGTGGGGCCATGCCGTGCTCATGCTGCAGGATAAGACACTGCTCCAGAGTCACTGACATGGCTGTGCGGTCTTTGGCGCTTTTGCAGCTCGTGAAGCGAACCCCATTCAGTCGACGACAAATCTGAGTCAGCAAAGACACGTGGATCAGTAAAACTAATGTTACTCTCTCCAAATCCCCCATCTGTTCCTCCCAGGCCAAAGTGATGTACTATATCCCTAGTCCATTCCCAATGGCGTAATAAAATGTAATTATGAAAAAAAACAGAGCATAATTTCTTTAGGCATGGTTTACCTCAGCAGCCTGCCACAGAATGTCCACGTTCTTGTTTTTTCTGGCTTGCACGTTCTGGCCCAGAAACCTGATGAGCTCTGGAAGACAGGTCTGACAGCGGGAACGGGGCAGGCCTGTGGGACAGGTGAGGAGAGTGGGTCATTGTGAGCAGAGTGGGTCGCTGTGAAGAATGTGGGTCACTGTGAAGTGACCAGAGTGGGTTACTGTCAGGTGAGCAGAGAGGGTTACTGTGAGCAGAGTGGATCAGTGATAGGAGAGTGGGTCACTGTGAGCAGAGTGGGTGACTGTAAAGTGAGCAGGTCACTAGTGAGCAGAGTGTGTCACTGTGAGGCAGAGTGTGTCACTGTGCGGTGAGAGTGTGTCACTGTGAGCAGAGTGTGTCACTGTGAGGAGAGTGTGTCACTGTGAGGAGAGTGTGTCACTGTGAGGAGAGTGTGTCACTGTGAGGAGAGTGTGTCACTGTGAGGAGAGTGTGTCACTGTGAGCAGAGTGTGTCACTGTGAGCAGAGTGTGTCACTGTGAGCAGAGTGTGTCACTGTGAGGAGAGTGTGTCACTGTGAGCAGAGTGTGTCACTGTGAGGAGAGTGTGTCACTGTGAGCAGAGTGTGTCACTGTGAGGAGAGTGTGTCACTGTGACCAGAGTGTGTCACTGTGAGGAGAGTGTGTCACTGTGAGGAGAGTGTGTCACTGTGAGGAGAGTGTGTCACTGTGAGCAGAGTGTGTCACTGTGAGGAGAGTGTGTCACTGTGAGGAGAGTGTGTCACTGTGAGCAGAGTGTGTCACTGTGAGGAGAGTGTGTCACTGTGAGGAGAGTGTGTCACTGTGAGGAGAGTGTGTCACTGTGAGCAGAGTGTGTCACTGTGAGCAGAGAGTGTGTCACTGTGAGCAGAGAGTGTGTCACTGTGAGGAGAGTGTGTCACTGTGAGCAGAGTGTGTCACTGTGAGCAGAGTGGTTACGCAGGGGAAGGGACAAGTGAGTGAGTACACAGGTGTTGTGGCAGGGGCTGATGCTCACAATCTTCAGGAAGGACAGTCCTTGAACTGCTCGTAGTAGGAGTTGAGTCTGGCCAGACTGTCAACATTAATAACTTCCTGCAGTGACGTGTCTCCGAACCTGTAACACACACCACTCTGTCATACTTCATTTATCCTGTATTACTTTGCATTTTTTTCTATTAACAAGCAATAGCAAATATGACATCTTTGCAGAACTTCTGTTTTCAGGACTGTTTCTGAGCGACTATGGGAACTCTACAGGTGTCCTGTACTCACTTCTCAGCCAGTGTCTGCTGCTCGTTGATGCCCACGTTGAAATGTACAGGCTGGACTCTGAGCAGCATGCCGCTCTGGATCTCCCGTGGCAGAACATCGAACATGGCCCCTGGCACTGGGATGCGCACATTGAAGCCATGGCGGTTCCCTGTGATGATGGGCAGCATGTCGAGGGCTGAGCTGCCGGTGGCCTGGGTAACCTAGAATCATACACAGAAATGGACAGACAGGCAGATAAAGATATTATCCATAATTAGGGATGCATGATAATATCTGACCTGATAATGATGTCTTACAGATAATTACGATAATGAAAAATTTAACCAATAAGAACCAATAATAATAATTTAATTTCCTATTTCCCATTCTTTACGGTGTCAAAGAAAGATTTCTGCATGTTCTGTAGCAGTTCCATGAGAAGGTAAAGGGGCTACAACCTTTTAACATCAAATATTAAGTCTCCAAAAACATTATCATGACAAAGACGTGTGAAAAGAATACGGAGCAGCTGCTGTCAGGCTTCAGCTAAAACATACACGGGCAGTGCTGCATGGCGTGTTTCGGCAAATAAATGTTCTACTTTAAGAACACCTCTTTCTCCTGGTTATTTATCGGTTCTAAAAATTATTTATTGTGCATCTCTATTCATAATGTGCAGGCGTTTTACTTTATTACCTAATCACCTTTACAATTAAAAATGATTCATTACAGATTTATTTCTACTAGGAAGCTTTTTACAGTGAAAAGTCAAGTTTTCTTACACACAATCATTCTTTATTGCTCACACTCACACATGTACATACCTTAAAGGTGACATTGCGCAGGTCCATGACGCCCACACTCATGTCCTCCAGCATGGCCAGCTCCTCACCTGGTTTTAAATCCATCAAAGCAGCAACAGAAAACAAATCAAATGGTAAAGGAGCTGTGGATCACTCTCAGATCCTCCTCTGTGTGAAGCCATATGACAGCAGACTCAATGTCAAAGTACTACACTTAAATGGTCTAAAAAAATAGAAAAAGTCTGGAGTCCCAGGAAAATCTCTGCTTCATGCCACACCAACAGTCTATTTAAGCTGTAGAAAACTGAAGTGAACAGTGTGTCTAGCTTGTGTTTAGTGAACTCAGTAATGTACAATACAGCCAAGAGTGAGGGCTTGGTTTGAGGAGCAGAGGTGGGCCACTTTGCTCTCCTGTGTGGGGTGTGGGTGCAGTACCGTAGGTGCTGAGGAGAGACTCAAAATGAGCCAGCAGGCCGATGGTGTGGAGCTGTCGGAGAAAGCCGTCGTCACGTAGACAGTTCCTCAGTTTGATAATGAATCCACAGATGAGCGCTGTGAGCTGCAAAACACACCAGCTTTACTTTGAACACCTGTCTAGTGAGTTCATTTATTGCTCAACACCTAAGTGCATTTGCAATTAAAATGTAAAAATGTATAGCAAAGGCCTGATGAATGAAGTTGTAAACTGACCGTCTGGCAGAAGACCACATCGCGGCGGTACTGAAGGGACACGTCCAGGGCTATGGTTGGGGCGCTGTCCTGCATCAGGAGGAACACCAGGGACTTTTTGGCCTTGTCGCTCATCATAGCCACGCAGTCGGTGAGTGTGGTGAGGAGGGGATACAGTGCCTCGCTCCATTCACCTAACAAACAGGTACACCAGTTTTTACACACACACACACACACACACACACACACACACACACACACACATCTGGAGCACACCACTCCACACCTGGGCCATACACACATCTGGAGGACACTGCCTCCACACCTGGGCCACACACACATCTGGAGCACACCAACTCCACACCTGGGCCACACACACATCTGGAGGACACTGCCTCCACACCTGGGCCACACACACATCTGGAGCACACCAACTCCACACCTGGGCCACACACACATCTGGAGCACATCAACTCCACACCTGGGACACACACACATCTGGAGCAAATCAACTCCACACCTGGGACACACACACATCTGGAGCACACCAACTCCACACCTGGGCCACACACACATCTGGAGCACACCAACTCCACACCTGGGCCACACACACATCTGGAGCACACCAACTCCACACCTGGGCCACACACACATCTGGAGCACACCAACTCCACACCTGGGCCACACACACATCTGGAGCACACCAACTCCACACCTGGGCCACACACACATCTGGAGCACACCAACTCCACACCTGGGCCACACACACATCTGGAGCACACTGCCTCCACACCTGGGCCACACACACATCTGGAGCACACCAACTCCACACCTGGGCCACACACACATCTGGAGCACACCAACTCCACACCTGGGCCACACACACATCTGGAGCACACCAACTCCACACCTGGGCCACACACACATCTGGAGCACACCAACTCCACACCTGGGACACACACACATCTGGAGCACACCGCCTCCACACCTGGGCCACACACACATCTGGAGCAAATCAACTCCACACCTGGGCCACACACACATCTGGAGCACACCGCCTCCACACCTGGGCCACACACACATCTGGAGGCACACCGCCTCCACACCTGGGCCACACACACATCTGGAGCAGTCCTTCACAGGGCTGTTGTTTACACTTAAGCTCATTGCTCTTACATTACACAAGAGCAGACCTAAGAGCAGGAAAGCTGCTAAAGCTTAGAAAACACACCACAGCACAAATTTGACCTTGAGCTTAGACCACTGTGAAAAGTCTTTAGAATGGTTTTTATTTGTTTTTGGCATACTGCAGTATCAAGTACAACCAATGTGGAGACAAAGCAACACAGACTGTGTAAAGAATTTCATTAGAATAATATTCTGAAGTTAACTAAAACTCACGCTGAGATCAGTAAGGCTGCTGGAGGTGGCTGGGGAGAGGGCTCTTACCTGGGCATGCCTCCTCTGCGCTGGGGCTTCCATCTGGAGCAGGGGAAGGGGACATGCATTAGGAGCCACTATAAGCCACACAGGCCAAACAGACCACAGTCAAATACGGCTGTGTTCACACTGCCCTCAAAAGTGCACAACAGTACTACAAGTACTACTAGAACTACTAGTACATGTAGTACATGTGCTCAACTACAGTTACAAAAAGAGAAGAGAAAAAGTACAGAACAGTGAGTCTGTGAGAGACAGCCCCTGTTGAGAGAGGCAGATGCACAATTAAATCAATCTCACCGTTACTATCTACAAGACATGAAAAAGTTTGACTGTGGTCTGTGGAAACATACACAACACAGCATCTCAAACAGATCATTCTGGTCTGCCTTAAGCACTGACAGGACAGCAGCATGCAGCAGTGACAATAGTGGTGTCAGTCTAAAGGAATATTTACACCAAGCACACTTTGTGTGTTTTAGTAAAAGAAAACTGAGTTCTGTTCTTCTGATCAACACAAACAAGCAGTTCTATGTCTACTAAATGATAAAACCATTTTCTAACAGAAGTCCAGTAAACTAATGTAATGAGAACACCACTGTTGTTTGACTAAGTTGGACTACTGCTGTAGTTGAGACATTAAAGTGGACATACGGACAAATAGACGCACAGGTGAAATGAACAGGATGAGTGAGGTGGGACAGATGAACCTACGTGAGTCCTGTTGGGGGCTGGGCCGGGGGGGTGAGGGCGATGGAGGTAATGAAGATGAGGATTGGTCATGTGATGTGCATTCAGGCTTGATCCAGAAAGCTTGACTTTTCCCGTTGCCTTTGCACAGGCAAAAGTTCAGGTTGATTTTAATATATGTATCATTGTTTATATTTGGGTCTGAATATTTATTACAATGTGACCTGCTTTTGTAAACCATTATAATAAACTGAAAGCCGTTACCTTTCTTGGCGGTGCAGAAGTGCGGCTCACTCAGGCCGCTGTCTGTACTGGCCTGGCTGGGTCTCCTCTCCTTCTGCAGCAGTCTGTCCACGCGCTGGACAATGCACTCCAGAGACTTGTCCACATTAACCCACATGTTCTCCTGACAGCACACCAAACACACAAAACAAAGAATTATGTAATTGAAGAATACTGTTCTGAAGCTGTCTTGGGACCTTTACTGATCATTATCCTGGTCAACAGTAAAGCCACGTACCCACTCCTGCTCGGGCCAGTCTGACTGCAGTGAGCCGCGGCTGTTGCGACCGCTCCACTTGGCCAGCAGCGTGTCCTGGTCGTTCCGCAGAACCACTTGCTCGGAGTCAGCGGAGGGTGACGCTCTGGAGGCAATGTATTCTGGGCGGGCTGCGTTCAGGGCCTGAACGGCAGACGCCAGCAGCTTACAGTCGCACACTGTGATGAGTTGTCGAGTCTGGAACAACACGTACAACACTATCATCAAAGCGAAAAATCATCAAGGCAGTTATTTTACATTCACACATCCCACAAACTATGCATGCTTGAATAGATAAGGGTAAACATAAGGGACCTTGTCAGCGAGGATAGGCAAGGTCCTCTCCAGTCCACTGGCAGAGCGCTCCTTGGCGGCCCGGGACACTCGCTCAGCGTAGTAGCTCACCTGGGTTCTCAGCGTGTTGATCTGGCCAATGATCTCTTTGGCCCGGACTATGTCCTGTGGCGTGTAGACGAGGGACTGACAGGTGGACAGGGCACTGCTGGACAGAGGTTAGCCCACAGAGGGTACAGGTTAGCATACAGAGGGTACACACTGCAGATTGTTGTGTCTGCGTGATCTGAGTTGAATGGATCTATTTCAGGTATCACAAGTCATATTATTGTTCATATACATTAACTTCAGGTGAAAAACTCTGATATGTGGCATGCAGGACAGGAACATTCAGGGCTTCAGTAATATATCTGTAAATTATGAATACATTAATATCCATATGTACATGCACATGCTTTTGACCACAGAGGAAAAAACAAAGATCACTGACTATGAACATGTGCAGCCAAAAGCAGACAGGACTCACAAACAGCCATAGGGTTTTTAAAAGTGACTTATGCTGCATTCACGTGCTCTTCCAAAAGTCTGGTTCACAAACATTCTACTCCACGAAGTCTTCAGGCATTAAGCAGTCTGGGTTTGGGTTCTCAGGGTTGGGTTAGGGTTAGATTCTAAGGCTTAAATACTACTCAATTTTCAACTTTTACACACAACAGTTTGTTTAGAGTGCAACTAAACATTTTGAAAGAGGACCTGCAAATATATTTACTTTGTCAAACAGATCAGTGGTTCCTAAACTTCTTAATCTCTTGCAGCCCCTGGGTTTTTTGTCATTATTACTACCCCACCACTCATATTGTATGTGTTGTTAAAAAAAAAGTGTTCATAAAAAACTTAAGTATTTATTAGTACAAAAACCTTTTATACTTTATTGTAAACACTAATTCTCCAGCTTTTTTTCTTTTAAACTCAAACTCAAAATGGAAAAATAAAAATATAGAAAATAACAATAATGTAGGGGGTACAATAATAATAAAAAAAGATTAGCTTGGTTAGTGATGATCACTCCCAATGTTTTATGTTTTCAGGGGGCCTAGAAAACCTGTCAGTGCCCCTGCTTACATCATGTGGTCTCCTACTGTCCCACCCTGGAGACAGCTGTTGACAGTCCTGCACCGTGTGAATATAGGAGGTAGAAGGACAATGAAGTAAAAGGAGAACTGGGATTTGAACAGCAAAATGCAGCATGCTGTGTGTGTTTTTTTTTTTTTGTCACTGATTGTTCAAAGTGGAGCCAGACTGATGACCAGCACACACAAATCAAAACTAAGCCATGCACAAACTCACCATTCTTCCTCATACGCTCTGATCCAACAGCAGTAAAACCAAAATAAAGAAAAATTGCTAATTTAATGCAGAAACAATGCATTTAGGAAAAACACAGCCAAATGAATGTACATAATCATTTTAGCTGGACCAACGTCATCTCTGTTACTATGGAAAGTCAAAGAAAGAGAAAATTGGCAGAACTAAATGAAGCCATGCACATCTCTTCTGCTGCTCCCTCTCCTCCTCACTTACTGTTTCTTGGCCTCCTCAAACTTCTGGAGCAGTTTGCGCAGGCCGCTGCTCTTAAAGCCCTGGCAGTGGGCCGCAGGAGCCCCGATGGTCACCACGTCATAGGTGCTCTCTGAAAGAACATACAGAGTGAATGAGGGCTCCGACAGTAAGCTCTGGTGGTGGTGATCCAGGTCTTACCCAAGCCCAGCTCGTCCTGCACGCGCATCCTCTGAATGTGCAGGTTTGTGGGCATGAACTCCAGCTTCCGCTCAGCTTTTAAGTTACTGGCTTTGAAGGATGGACCTGTGGAGAGCAGAGAGAAAGAGAGAAGTGAATGTTGCATTATAAGAGAGTATTATTTATCAAGACAAATCTGGAGTTGAGCTAAAGGTTCGGTTCTCTGTTGATGCCCTGAATCTTGTTTACTGGAATGGTTTTAGCTCAGGGCATGTGCAATAAGCTGTATTTTGCACCTAAATTGTAGGCCTCCGTTGCCATTATAAGCTGAAGCTATTGGAGAGGCTTTCTTTAATTTAGGCAAAGTATTTGGGCTTTATCAATAAATATTACATGCCTTGATTAAAAACGACATTATAATAACAATTAAATACATTAATTAAAATGTGCCTTTTGTAAATGAAAACAGGATTATTTAATTCATAGCAAATTCATTATAAATATACTTAAAAACGGCTTTAATTAAACATACTGAAAATAAAAAGGCTTACATATTTTTGACTTCTTTGCACATATAATACATTTAAATAATAATATAATAATAATAATATAATAAAATCTAATAATTAAAATATTTAACTATTGAATAAATACTGTAATGCAAATAATGCAAATGCTTAAACTGATAATGCAATAATATATTTGATAACTACAATTCTGTTAAACTGCTATTCTGCAATGATACCAAATTAAATTGAGTACTATATTTAAGTAAGAAAGTAATCAAACTACAATTGCTTTGATTTTGTGTATTTTGTTTATTGAAGGTTTTCAACCACTACTATAAGACAAAATTGAATTAATAAAAGTTAAGATGAGTTCAGCCTTTGTCCTTCCATTTTGGGTTTTTTCAAGTTTTACCAGCATTGACAAATAACTTGACAATGTTTTTCTACTGACATGCAAATAGCTAGTACAAAAGTGGACCAATGCAAATGACAAGGCCACTCAAATGACTGGAAAATCTCAAACAAATCCTTCATTCTAGAAGTTGTGTGTTTTTATTTAGTATTGAGTATGACTTCATTATGGTTACAGGCGGAGGGAGTAACATTATGGCCATCTATGAGAAGGGAGAAGTCCTGGGCACAGAGGGAAGGAGCTTTTCTGGGCCGATAATGAGGACTTTATTTTTATTACTGCTGAGTTTGAGGAAATTATTGTACGTCCAGATTTTGATGTCAGTCAGGCAGTCTGTGATTGTGAAGAGGATGCCTGGGGAGATGTACAGCTGTGTATCATCAGTATAACAGCTAGTATACTGCGCTACAAAAATAACTGGCAGATAGGCTCCTATAGTCAGCGCAACAGAGGAAAGGGAGTCTATGGTGGCGTATATGTCCAAGGGAAGAGTAAGGGGCCCAGCACTGAGCCCTGGAGGACACCGTGGGTGACAGGGGTAATGCGGGATTTATAGCCGTTAACTGAGACGTAGTGATGGCGATCTGAAAGGTGGGAAATGAACCAGGTGAGTGCTGAAACGGTGATGCCAATACCGGCGCTGAGGTCGAGGAGGATAGTGAGGGAACCAGAGCAAGTAGAGCTTGGAGAGAGCTACAAAATGCATTTAGAATTTTTGTTGTACGAGGTTCAATGCCAGAGAAATTAACAATATCTTTTTTATTGCCATTTTGAGCTTTTCAGACCAAGATAATGGGATTTTGGATGTTTCCTATGAACTGCAGTTTAAAAATGCCTAAACGGCTAAAAAATGGTTGGGGGCACTCTGAGCTGTTTCTCAGGATGCCCCAAAGCATCTTAAGGTCAAATCTCACAGATCTGTAGCAGGGCTGCCACAATGGCCTCTAATGAACTGACAGTGAGAACAGTTAAAGATGAGTTTTTTGAGAAAACACAAAGACAAAGCAATTTTGGATGTTTCCTATGAACTGCAGTGTAAGAGCCCAAACTGCTACAAGGTGGTTGGGGAAGCTGGGGTCCTTCAGGTACATATATATGCCCAAATATATGCCTGACCAAAAGAGTACAAGAATCAGACGATTGCTGATTGATTAAAAATTGCAAAAATTGGCCTATCGGTCAACCTCTAGTACAAAAACTGGATTGAAATGTTTGGAAGAGCTGACAGGAGTGGAGATATCGCTGAAATTGAGTGATAACAAGTGTTCCAGTATTTGGGAGAACAGCCAGAAATTAGTCTGAATAGGATGGGTGTGACTGTGGCAAGTCTGAGTGTAGGCAGAACAGAACCAGTGGTGAGGGAGGGAGGTGTTTATGATGTTGGTGATGAGTGGGAATACAGGCTTTGAGGACAGGTGATGGAATAGAGCGGGTGGCAGGTGGTGAGTTTCTTGTGCAAAAGGAGTTTGGTAAAGTCAGCAGGAGACAGGGGTAAGAAGGATGAAAAACTATGACATGGAGGTAGATTGAGCTCAGATTCTGAGGAGAAGTGGATGACATAAGAGGAGGCAAGTTGACTATGTACAGTGACAGCCAAATGTGCCAGCATGCTCTCACATCTGCGTTCAGCAGAAGAAAACTTTAAAACATGTCTAAAGATGTGACTTGTGTGAGAGCAGCCTCTCACCCCTGTAGTTGTTGAGGTCAGCCTGAGTCTCTTGGTAGGCCAGGATGTTGGTGTGGTAGTGGGACACAATCTGTCGCCGCAGGTTTTCCCAGCAGGGCGACAACTCCCCCAGCTCCTCCAGCTCACTAACCCTGCACAAGAGAAGTCCAAGTTCAAATCCAGTTCAAGTACTGAGTGATGACATAGACTTGGGCCATTCTCTGTTTGAATGGACAATATTCAGCAGCAAACAGTCATGGATAGTTGAAGGGGCTATATTATGCTTTTTTGTACCTTTTTAAACCAGTCTCAGTCACCTCTAGAACAGCAGCATGTTTTACAACCTTTAAAAATATTATCAGACTAAAAGAAAACTTTTTCAATAGTGGTGAGAGGCAATTAAAAAAATAATACAATTAATTTCAGGCTTTGTAATAAATTAATTGTGATTAATCACTTTTTTCCATATTTATATGTTAGAAATACAATATAGGAGCCTAGGCATATGTTCTGGCATATTTGAATTTCATTTCTAACGAACACCGCAGGCAGACAGGGCAGTATTCAGCGTTTGTGCATGGACCTCTGCTGTGCACTTGTCTGTTTTGCGCAGAGCGGCCTCAGAGAAAACCCTGCATTGACTGCACTTGTGTAGGCATGATACAGTATGTATAAACGGCCAAAGAAGCTGAACTGCACTCGCATTTGGTGTTTTGACTGGTGTGGATGTCCGGCCCTGGTGACCATGTGCTAGAAACAAGAAAAGTGAGAAGGTTCCATGTGATCATAGACAAGTGCGATTAAATGCATAATTTTTTTCTGCAATTAATCAATCTTAATTGACGCGTGCCAGCCCTAGTTTTCAATAAATACTTTATCGGTGTTATACAGTGCAGCAGAGTGCTGCTCTGTTGTGCTCTTTTGAACAGAAACAGAGAAAAAATTAATGTCAGTGTTTCCTGGAGTAGCAGGGGGTATGGAGGGGGGGCGCGGGTAAGCAGGAAAGCGAAGTTCGGAGCTCACAGAAAGGCAGTGCCAAAAATTACAGGCGTGAATGCAACAAAACACAGCTCTAGGTAAGTTTTTGATGAGGGAACATTACATTGGAGAAAGCTCAGAGAGGTTGATTTTTCAGAATATAGGCCCTTAAAGTTATGTTGGAGGACACTTACTCATTACTATTTCTGTTTGTATACAAAGGCCTAAGTCTGGAATAAAGAAAACCCCAAGAGTTGAAGCTGAAAACCTGTGTTACCCTTGCTCCTAAGCCCTCATGGATGTGACCACCTACACTACTTTTGTTGCTACTCTCAGATTTAAAAAGTTGTATTATTTTTTACATGCATTACATTGTGAATGCGAGACTTGGGGCACTGACCTGGCTGCGTCTTCCTCCAGCAGAAGTTTAACGAACTGTCGCGGGATGTTCAGGGACAGGACGCTCTCAGCCATCTGCTCCAGGACACGCAGGTGGGTGCCGTCGGTGCGGGGGAGGCGGTACATCCGGGACATGATGCCTCCAAACACTGCACACAGCACTCACTTCAGTCTGTGCTCATTCATTCTTGCTGAAACTCTCATCACAAAACACACCTGAAACTTATCTCCACCCATTCCAACCTGCTGCACACGGCTCTGCAAATTCTATGGACCAATATGTAGGGCTGATTTTCTTTATTATATGAAAGAAATTGATAGAATATAGCTATTTGTTTTAAGAAAGCTTATAAAACAGAAACAAATGTGTTAGAATGTGACAGTGAGAACAGTTAAAGATTTATTTTTTATTTTTTTGAGTAGAGCTTAGGGCTACAAAATGCATTTCAAATTTTGGTTTTACAAGCTTTTATGCCAGAGAAATTAGCAAAATCTTTTTATTGCCGTTTTGAGCTTTTCACCCTGAGGCCTTGTCCACACTGAGACGAGTTTAGGAGTATCTGCAAAGGTTTTTTAATCATATAGGCCTAATCCGATCATTTTTGAAACTGGGCAGTGCATGATCAGGGAGATTTAGGGCACAGGTAACAAAAGTCTGCATTGTAAACTTCACTGTACACTGCTCATCCAGAACTATTCTTAATCTGCAGAATTTACACATTTACAGGGAGCCCCACATTTATGAATTTGGCCAGACCCAGGAGAGTGGAGAAGAATCTGGGACCCAGATGAAAGCCCAGGTGACCAGCCCTGTTAGTCACAGTCACCAGCTGTTCCTCTGGGAGTTTCTACTGAGTCTTCTGCTTTTAATACCATACTGTCTCCACATGTTAACAAAGTGAAATAAGTGACTGCAAAGCCCAGATACAAGCATTTTTGAAAACAGGTCCCAGAGTGGAAAGATTTCAAAATGCCATATACATGTTTACGTGTTCACAGCCCATGCGCATGTTTTCTGAGATGATGAGGCCGTAGCCCCATCTCTCCCTTACACTGCATGAGCTAAACTCCGACAACATCAACAATGGTGTCTTACTGTGTTGGGTTCGAGCTGCAGACGCTACTGAGCTTTTTATGGCTTTTACAGCAAAATATTCTGCTCCTCTCCCAGACTAAGGTGTCCTTTGTAGCTCACACATTTATATTCAACACTATGTTCTTATGTTTATATTGCATGAGTTTTCTGTCTGTCTGTTTTGGGTGTGTTTCTGTGGCAGTGTTACAGTGTCAGCAACAGTCCTAGTTTTGTGTGGCCCTGTGTGGACATGCACATTTTCTGAGACGGTGCTGTGCTTAAGGAAAACGTTTTTGAAATGATAACATTTTCATCTCAGTGTGGATATCCTCAGAGTGGCCTTTTACAAATATGTGTTGTGTATATAAAAATAAACTATAACTTAAATGATTTTGATCAAAATGATTATGTGTGTTATAAGTGTAAATGAGTGCACTCTACCGATAAAATCATTATTAAAAATTGTATGTTCCCTCTGTCAAAGATTGTTATAGTGTCAGAGTTCTCTGCATTTCCTCTTGACAGCTGATATTGACTATCATTGGTTATATTGTGAGGAACTAAATGAACTCACAGACTAGAGAGGTGTGTCAGGTCAGGTTAAAAACAGTACCACAACATTGGAGTGCTCAGTGGACTGTGATACAGTATTTTGGACAGGTTTCAGTAGTGAAACTGTCTGTGTGAGTTTCCTGAGAAGATGATATAGGAGTAATTTAGACTTGATGGTGGTGTGGTACCTGAATGGAGCAGGCTGTCTCGGCTCAGGGAGGCATACTTGATGTGGGCTCCCATAGACTCAGTGAGGCTCTGATCCACAGGCAGGACAGTCTGTGCCACACAAAAAACATCACTGAGATCCACTCATATAGAAGAACATTCAGCTGTGTCTACGCCACATGCAGGTGCTGCTCGGATCTGTTCTCACAGACTTCATCATGTTCATCTGTCTTTAACATTGAGACAATCAAACAAAGATGACTAATTATCTTTTCATTTGTCAAGCTCATATTATATGAAGTTATAAACATTTTTGCATTTTTGTTTTTAGCGCCACCTGAATGCAACATGAGAGAAACATAACATAAGCAACAACTGCAGTAAACGCATGTGTCATATATTGAGATCCATAGATGGTGTCCTTGGCAGGGACGTACCCGGGCGTTCATGCTGTCCCGCAAGTGTCCCGCCGACACCCTCAGATCACGCTCCTCCATGTACCTCGCAGACACAGTGACGATGCCCACACGCTCGTTCTCTGCTGACCTGTTAGAAAAAGTGTACAGGTATGAGCTTGTTTTATGAGCAGCAGGATGACTTTGAAGATGGTTTCCTCTCTGGCCGCTGATGCCTGTGCTTTAAAAAAAACAAAAAAACAACAAAAAAAAACAAAAAACAACTCAATAAAAGTTTGGGTTTTTTAAACTTTAACATAGAGGAAAAAGTGACATATTTGGACCCTATCCTCTGTGTTAACCCCTTTCAGAAAGGCATATTGAATCTACATAACATTTTGTTGTCAAATTTTTGTGTACTGACTAGGATTGCCTCCACTCCCTTAAAATACAGAATTGTCCTGTATTTGACCATGAACTTTTGTTTCTAAAAAGACTTGGTAATATAGGACGTGATGCGCATCTCCTACAATATCTCAGATATATTTAGGCCTTTTAAATATGGGGCTATTATCGCAAAAAGATTTGTACGCATTTTAATAGATTTGTCTGTAATAAAATGTGTGCGTAATAAGATTTGTGCGCATGTACTTAGATTTGTGTTTGCGTAATATGATTTGTGTGTGTAATACAATTTGTGTGTCTGTATTAAAATTTGTGTGTGTGCAAAATCTGTAAATGCAAAAAACTAAAAGTTTTAAGCCTTTCGGGCAAAGCTCTAATTACACACAAATGTTTTTGCAACAGACGTACAGTACATAATCTTCCTGAATACCTACAGAACCAAAGCAAATCACCTACTACTGTCATCTATTGGTGCATCGGCAAATCCACAGCCTGTAAGTCTAAACTCAGGGTAAAAGAGCCACAGATTGAAACACAAACACAAAGATCTAACATGCCAGGACTGTAGCAAAAAAGATTTGTGTGTAATTAGAGACTTGTCCATGAAACTCTTTCTTTACATTTACAGAGATCATTTTACACATACAAATCGTATTACACGTGCACAAATCATATTCCGCACACACAAATCATATTCATGCACACACAAATACATATTACTGCACACACAAATAACATTACGCATACACAAATCATATTACGCACACACAAATCATATTACGCACACACGAATTGCATTACGCACACACAAATCTATTTACAAATGCACAAATCTTAATACGCACTCATCTTATTACAGACAAATCTATTTACACACACACACAAATCCTTTTGCTACACTAACAGTTCAGACGTCCTGACAGAAGTATTAAAGTAGACTGTACTGTTGACTGGAGTCTAGGGCTGCAAAAACGTATCAAATTAATCGATGATTGAAATAATCGTCAACTAATTTACTAATTGAATAATTGTTAACTGGGGTAGTCATAGACTCTGAAACATGCCATGTACTGAGAGAGGAGGGTTTATTACCAGGACAGAGCAGTAAAGCAACAAAAACAGTTAAAAACAATGAACATTTAGCCTTTTTGATTAAAAATATCTTGCGTATATAAACTCTATCCAAATGTCATCCAGTGATATAGTTTTAGCTTCATATGTTCAAATTTGGTAAAAATTAAGTGATTTTTGGTAGAATTTTCACAATTTTTTAACAAGAACTTTGAATCACGTTTTTAATCGCTTTAACCAGACCCACTTCACTGACCGACTGATTGATTATTCAAAACAATATTCGACAGATTAATCAGTTATCAAAATAATCATTAGTTGCAGGTCTACTGGAGTCACAGCCCAGTGTGGTGAGACTGAAGTCACTGTGTTACTGTGTGTGACTCTGTGCAGTGATGAATCTATCAGAGCAGACTGAGGAACTCAGGTCATGAGGATGCACTACTGATACAGAATTTGGTCACAAGAAATGAAGATGTGAAACTTGTACTGATCATATTTATATTCAAATGTCAGAGTCAGGAGCAAGTTCATTTTTAAGCTATGGTAGTCCTATTGCGTAGAAAACTAAAATATGTGAAAGTTAACTGAAATTAGTTTACACCCTGTGCAACAATGTGGTCTACGAGTCCTTATGTTTTAAACAGTTTATATTTAAATAGTAGTGAAGACTTTTTATAATATACAATGTTTTTCCTGAAATCTGGGAGGGGAATGAAACAACTTATTGTGTCCATATTTTACTACAAACCCCAGGGCCAGCTGAAAGTATTACAACATCATTGGAAATATATAAAAAATATATAAAAGAATTTAAAAAAAAAACAGTAGAAAGTAATCAGTCTTGACAATTTCAACTCTACAGTGCCTTCGAGGCTCTGTCAGTACACAGCAGTATTTACCATGTTGTACACTGAAGTATTTACCAATGCACTGCTGGTTGGCACTTGGTCTTTTGTTTTTTTTTAATCACAATAGTTAATTTGAGAAGGTGTAATGTACTCACAATCAAACAAGTACTGTGTTACCTGAGTTCAAGTTCCAGCTGGTGCCTCTTGTCCTGCAACAGCTCTTTAAGTGGAAACATAGCTGAGCCTAACATGTACATCTGGAGAGATAGCAGAGCAGAGAGTGAGTACACAGAGTATTCACAGAGTACACACAGAATACAAAAACTACACAGGTGTCAGTGCTCACCGTGCCCTGGGAACGCTCCTTCACGTCGTACACAGCCAGCTTTATCTGCGTCTGATGGCTGATGTTGGAGTCCTGGAAAAAGGCGATGCTGCTCAGGAAGCTGGGGTTACTGGTGCCCTGGGACACATCCAACACACAGGCTTTAAATTAATGACTGTACTGACACGACACACTTATCTACAAAATGAGCTGTACAGTGTGTCTTTAGTCTTTATCTAGATGCTATACCACACTAGTCTTCAACATATCAGATAACTCCAGAAAAACTTCCTTGACCTAACTCCCCCACCACCTACAGCCGTGAGATCAGCCAAGTGCAATGTGCTCCACGTGTGCTAAAAGTAAGGTATCAGAGGGTGTGTGCCATAGATATGCCTCCCATGTGCTAGAGCCTGTGCCGGTACCAGTGTCAGGGGGAGAGTCTGACCTCTATGATCTCGGTCTGGGTGTGTTTGGTCCAGAAGGCTTGGGGAGGAGTGGTGCAGCTCACTGCTATGAAGCTGTTAGGTTTTCGATCCATGGCGGGAGTCACCAGGTCTGTGCAGTCTATAATACATACAGAGCAAACATTCTTTAGACTGTTTCATTTCAAAAGTAAAAATGTGTTCACTTAGCTTCACAAACTGTCAAGGAAAACATACAAACTGTGTCATTAAATCTGACAGACAGGTTCAGTTTTTCCAGCGTTTGTAGGTGGTTACTTTATTGATCAATTTTTGAAAACATATGCTGCAAGACCTTAGGACAAGTCAACTACAGCATGTAAAGAGTAGCATACCCACGCTGAACTCCAGCACTGGCTCATCTGGGTCCTGGCTGTTCCCTGGGAACACACAGACACACACAAATACATTATACACAAAGACACTCAAATAGAGAGGACCTACATGTGCCGCCCCACTACCAAAAACACTTCATCTTCTGGGGTCACAGTAGATAACGTGTCTCCCAGTGAGCAGTGATTTGCATGTTGATATGGCATAGTTTTACCTGAACCCTGTGCATTTATCCAGGTTTGGGACTGGCAATACAACAATACACTGGCTTGTGACCCTTTGTGTCTAAGATCAATCAAATTGAATCAAATCAAATTGATTACTAAATCTATCTTTGCATAAATTCCTAGTGCGCACAGTTCTGCCTGTCAGGTTGTGCACACACAAAGATATTTTATAACATATGTTGTATCTGCAAATACAGGAGGAGTGAGGGTCTTCAGTGTTTTTGCTGAGTCAGCAAAGGACAATGTGTCTATAAAAATGGTGCTTGTATGTGGAGAACAGGCCCAACTACAGGAAGTGCAGAGAGATGAGCGCTACAATAACACTAGGCTTTGTGTAGATGAGGCCATGGGCCTACCTGCGAGGGCGAGCCCCATCATCTCGTTGGACAACTCCAAAGTGCTGGCTCTGTACACGGACCACGGCCTCTGGGCTCGGGAGCCACGCTCTCGGGCCTCCGCCATGACGCCCGTGTGCCAGGAGGGGGCACTCAGGCTCTCCCATGTGAGGTGGTCCCTTGCTGCTCCAGGCCTGCTCCACACTCCAGCTCACTGCTAAGAACTGCACAGAGCACAGTGATATGACACATTTAGGAAAAAAGTGTCAGTCAGTGTTCAGACGCACAACTGCTGAGTTCAGCCAAACTGACCACAAATGGTCATGTTCCACTTCTCTCAGCCTTGTCCTTCGAGCAGATTCTGTACTGTAGATAGGGGGATATTCAAAATCTTTCATTTTTACACAAAAAAAGCCAAAATATTTTTCTCACATTTTTAACAGTATATTGCAGACGGGTGACCAGGGCTTAATTGGAGCCAGATCTTGCCGAAACAGGATCTGGAAACTCCCTTATTTTGACGTGGTCCGATCCGGCAACTGCTCGGATCCGGTAACTCAGGCACAACTCAGAACAAAGTGTGGACTACATTTGATTCTTTTGACCTCCTAAACCTGTGTTGTCGGAGGCGTAATTACACAGAAATGCCTATGTTTCATACATAAAAGCCACGCTTCATTTCCACTTGAGCCCTTCACAATAATGTGCATCAACATAGACTGTCCCCGCGCTGTAATTTGTGTCTATAGAGTGTACAGGGAATCCGGTGGAAAAGACCTTCACGACTGCTGCTCTTTAAGTCAAAAGTGATGTGTTTGCTTACAGCCAGAAGACAGTAAATCTGTTGGTTTGTCCTGACTTTGGTTACGCGGAGGGGACCTACGTGATGCGCTTTGGATGTGCCTCGTTATTTCCCCACTGCATCCGAGAGCGCACAGGACATGGCAGTGCCACATCAGTTTGTTCTTTTGCTCAAATGCATATGAAAGCTAGAACTACGGTGCTGATCGCGGGTCACAGGATGAGACCCGGGGCCAGTTAAACCCCAGTGTCACTGTTACATGGCCATAGTTACACAGGGAAACCTTACGCCACGCGCCCTCGATGTGCACTTTTTATTTCTCCATTATATCCCCTGTGCACACGGGACATAGATCCACAGCAGTTTGTTCTTTTTTGTTTGTTCAAAAGCATCTGTAAGCTCGAGCTAACGCACTGAGGGTCACAGAGCCTGGAGCCGTGAAACACCATTACACAGAGAAGACTGCGCGCTCCATGGCAGTCACTAAAAAGAAGCGAAAGCAAAAGGACAGAAGCTGAAAGTTTACTGCTGCCGTGTGCGCCCTTTCCTAGTCTAGACTTTGTTTACACACCACAGCTGCATGAGTCTGTGTTCTTGCTTCAGACTGGGGGCCACACAGTAGATCTATGACAGAGCGAGTCTACAAAAGTGCAGTAATTATGTGTAGCAGCTGATTTCTCAATCAGCTGAGCAATCACACAAACATACACTGACACATTACACTGAAGTGAAATGCTATAATGTATAATAATGTTAACAAATATGTTAAAATATAATTTAAAATTGAGTATAAATGAGCAGTTGCTTGGTATTTTGGGATGTGTGTGCACCTAAGCATTGTGTTGTGTGTACGTTGCGGTATCAGTGTTGGCCTTGTGGACTCCGGTGTCAAAGTGCAATTTTTGTTGCAGCATCGTTTGATTTACAAATTAAGCCCTGCTGGTGACTGGAGAAGACGATCCGTGAACAGTACCAAGCTACGGAAGTAGCTCAGGTGATAGAGCTGTCATTGTGTCCTTGGGCAAGTCTGCATGTCTGCGTACTCTGGTGCATGAATGCATGAGTGCTTTTAAGTGTGGGTGAATGGTTCCTTGATGTAAAGTGTTTTTGTGCCCATGGAGATCAAAGAGCGCTGTATAAATGTGACCATTTACCATTTTTACAAAAGCCTGTACCTTTGTTGTACAGGGCTGCATTCGTGCCTATGATGTGGGCAGCTAACAAAGGCACCATCAATGCAGAGAAGTTCTCATGTTTCCATCTTCAACACCTCTCTCAGGGAAGACCTTGCAAATTTTAAGCAAGACAATGTTAAACCACATCCATTACAACAGCATTTCAAGTGTTCAGCACTTCACAGAGGAAGAGTCTGGCCTCAGTCCAGAGGAACACAAGGCACAAGAAAATGCCAACCACCGTCCACCAACATCCCTTTAACATGCGAGAAAACACCCACCTCCAGAGCATCTCTTTAATATACAAGTACGGGACCAACTCCACCAACTCCACCAACATCCCTTTAACACACAAGGAAACACCCACCCCTAAAGCATCCCTTTAATACACAAGGACAGGACCGACTCCACCAACATCCCTTTAACACACAAGGAAACACCCACCCCCAAAGCATCCCTTTAATACACAAGGACAGGACCAAAACATGAAAAAACACCCAACTCCAACAACATCCTTAAGAACAGGTGATATTTAGGACTAGTGTTTATCATCCACATTAAATATTATAATATTATAACATTAATGTTGGCGAAAAATGTTTCCCTAAGTAAAGTTCAATAATCTGATAAATATGGCAGTCATAAAATGAGTTTAGGCTAATCTGGACCTTAAGCCTTCTCTGGACCAGGCTCGGCAGCAGCATCAGTTGCTTTCCATAGTCACCGAGTCTGGTTCAAAATGAGCTTGTTGAGTTTTATGGAACAGCCCTCAAGACATTTCACCAATACAAAATATTTGGAGCTTCAATGGGACAACATTCTTTGTCAAAACTCCAGCAGCTGATCTTCTCACTTCAGGCCTTCACACACTGTAACAGAAGAGAAGATACTCCACAGTAGTAAACATGGCGCCTGTCAGCACAGTGAAGGCTGTAAAGTGTGTCAGAATCAGCTCAGTGCCTCAGATGGAGCTCCATATAAGTTCTGTATTCTGGGTTAATAGTGTCCTCCTTCTGGTTTGCTGGCCCACATACATGTGTCCTACATCTGTCCTTTTATCTACTGGGACAGAGCAGCAGAGGCCACAGTAGGATTCTGCAAGTCTTATTCGAATGTACTGAATACTGTACTGAATACTGTACTGTATTAGCATGTGCTGAAATAGAGTAGTATTAACATGAGGGCATGGACCTGGATTTAGCTGTAAGAAACTTGTTTTGTCAGGAAAGGTTCTGTGTGGCCTTTACTCCAACAGCTGTGATAAACTCAACAGTGCAGTGTTCCTTCCATGTGAGATATTAATGCAGAGTTAACCTCCCACTAAATAGACAGAGCTGTCCCAAACCATACATGGTAACAGCTCTGAGCTCCACTTATGCTTCAGTGCTAGTTCAAACTGTCCCACTTACTGTGACATGAGCTGCCAAATGTGGAACTCATTTATCATTTTACAGTATTATCAGGCAGAAGAAAAAATAAATACTTTTAGACACAAGGATGTGGGAAGGGGAGGGGGGGGGGGGGGGCTAAAATTATAACCAAAATTTCTGAGGAACTCAAACTCAGATGATCCATCAACAGAACAGATATTAGTTTGAATAGCTCTCATTCCACTGTTTGTTTGCAACTTGCAATTCTATTTTTAAAGAACATACAATAACGGCAGCAAATGACACATTATTTCAGTTATTGTCAACTCACAATATTAGATGGGATTCAGATGGAGCCAGCTTATTGAAGAACTCAGGAGGAGCATAGCTAATGTCCAAGAAAACACAAGCACATAATTTACATTATTATTTGGTTATGAATATTATTTACTGTAGGTCAAATATTGAGTTTTGTACTGGACAGAGCCAGGGGATAAGCATGGCCCTGTTTACTAGCAGCAAGTCCTCTCAGAGGACACCACACACACAAGGTGGTCTTCAGAGGACATCACACACACAAGCAGGTCCTCTCAGAGGACACCACACACACAAGCAGGTCCTCTCAGAGGACATCACACACACAAGCAGGTCCTCTCAGAGGACACCACACACACGAGCAGGTCCTCTCAGAGGACACCTCACAAGCAAGCAGGTCTTCAGACAAACACTGCTTAAACACTAAAAAACACTGCTAGAATAATGCTATTGCTGTTTAATCAAACCGGAGTTGCAAGACAGTAGATGTGAGAGCCTCACATGTTTGTTGTAATTTGATCGGCCCTTTTTACCGATCACAGATCACTCTATATTTAGCCATGATCGGCCGATCACCGATCGCGGCCGATCGATCGGAGCACCCTTAGTTTAGAGACAAACTTCTGAAAGGCCATGCAGTGATTTCCAGTACAGATTCATGTCTCTTTTTAATGCGCCAACATTTTTGCAATTGGATTTGTAATAGGCCAATATTATAGTTTTAATTTTCAATTTGTATTAAATGACAAAAGTAACAGTAACAAAATTCACAGGGTTATGTGATGTCAGATGGGTAACATGAAAGCAGAAGTGGTGCTGGTTTCTCTTTTACTTTGAGCTAAAAGTGCAAGAATCACTTCCTACATGGGTCAAGCTATATTGGCATCCTTCACTCAGGCAGCAGGGGTGGAACCTGTGGCCAGACCCCAATAAGTCACATCTTTGCTTTGAAAACTGACTTGACTTGGGATATGGTGTGGCCTCCTGATTCTACAGAGGCAGTTACAGACACCGGGGCTGATAAAGTTATGTGCATATTTAAGCTCCCCCCATGATGTTTGGACCGCTGTGTGTTATGTTATAGCTATGTACAGAACAAACAAAAAAAAAATAAAAAAAATCTGAGACATCACTGAGATCCAGACTAAAAAAAAATAAAGGGAACACTAAAATAGCACATCCTAGATCTGAATGAATGAAATATGCTTATTAACTACTTCATCACACAAAACTTATCAATGGAAATCTAATTTATTAACCCCTGGAGGTCTGGATTTGGAGTCACACTCAAAATTAAAGTGGAAAAACACACTACAGGCTGATCTAACTTTGATGTAACGTCGTTAAAACAAGTCAAAATGAGGCTCAGTAGTGTGTGTGGCCTCCTCGTGCCTGTATGACCTCCAGGCCTCCACCACGTCTCCTGATGTACTGGCCTGTCTCCTGGTAGCGCCTCCATGCTCTGGACACTACGCTGACAGACACAGCAAACCTTCTTGCCACAGCTCGCATTGATGTGCCATCCTGGATGAGCTGCACTACCTGAGCCACTTGTGTGGGTTGTAGATTCCGTCTCATGCTACCACTAGAGTGAAAGCACCGCCAGCATTCAAAAGTGACCAAAACATCAGCCAGAAAGCATAGGAACTGAGAAGTGGTCTGTGGTCACCTCCTGCAGAACCACTCCTTTACTGGGGGTGTCTTGCTAATTGCCTATAATTTCCACCTGTTGTCTATTCCATTTGCACAACAGCAGTGAAACTGATTTCAATCAGTGCTGCTTCCTAAGTGAACAGTTTGATTTCACTGACTTGGAGTTACATTGTGTTGTTTAATGATGTTGTTGTTGTTCCCTTTATTTTTTTGAGCAGTATATATAAAAACGCAATGAGGGGAATTGTAATTTGTCCCATTAACCAAGCAAATGTGAGTTTTTCAGACTTGACCAAAATTTTTTAGGTTTGATTTTATTTGTATTTATGTTTTAAATCACAGGCCTGCTTAATTTGTGTAACATTTATAATAACTGAGTCCTGTCACATTTATTTGGCATTTGTATGTATTTGCTATTTGCAAGGCTTATACTTATGTATGGAGGAAAGGCATACTACATACTGAGCATGTAAAACAATGACATTAATGTTTAATTAGAGTGAATTTATTGTCATTATTAAAGAGAGGCTATGGCTTAAGCTACTTTCAGAAAAAAAAGTATATAAGCACCATATATTTTTCTCCTCACTTGGGTATTCCTGAATTCAGTAATACTCTGGGGGCTGGATGGAACGCTCTGGATCAGCTCTCTACAGTTGATGATGACTGCCATAAAGGATCCATCCCACTCAGCACAAACTGTTTACACTCTTCACCAATGACATTTGATGCATTTGAGCATTTGATGACATATACAGAGGAATGGAAGCTGTAGGTTGACTATGAAAGTAAAGAGCATAGACACCCCACAGCCCTCTGCTCTGGAGTATTCCCTGTACACTCTCACATCACTACCTGCCACCTGGAATGGACTGTTAATATGCTGAAAAGCATATTTTTGTGGAATAATTTAAGGATGACACTTGGACTGACTAGGCTGTCAGGATTAATCCATTTGACTATTAGCCACAATTATAAATAAATGTCCTAGTAGAAACCACCATACCTCGCGGGGAACTCTTGACAGTCATAACAGGAGTCACAGTATGGGTGCATACAGTACTGTATACAGTCCTGGCAGAGGCAACTGGTAATCCAGAGTTCTAAAAACCACAGAAACAACCTGACATTGTGTCTGCAGCCCTTGCTGCAAGGAATGAGCATCAGTTCAGTTGACTAAAGCAGCATCAGAAGAACAGATGGAAGCGCTGTGAGCGGCTAACACAGTGTCATTTCAGCACCAGCCAGAATCTCCCTCTGCCCATCGCTCCCCTGCATATGTTTCCAGGACACATTTACTGATCTACAGCATTATATATGTAGTGTTTGATACAATTCAACATCTCAACAATTCATATAGAATCAGTGACTAATTACTGGATAACATAAGTCTATACATGTTGCCTGTTAGAATGGCCCAAGGAGAGGAGTGGACGAGCGTGTGGAGAGGAGTGGACGAGCGTGTGGAGAGGAGTGGACGAGCGTGTGGAGAGGAGTGGACGAGCGTGTGGAGAGGAGTGGACGAGCGTGTGGAGAGGAGTGGACGAGCGTGTGGAGAGGAGTGGAGGAGCGTGTGGAGAGGAGTGGAGGAGCGTGTGGAGAGGAGTGGACGAGCGTGTGGAGAGGAGTGGACGAGCGTGTGGAGAGGAGTGGGGGAGTGGAGGAGTGTGTGAGTGGAGGAGTGTGTGGAGAGGAGTGGGGGAGTGGAGGAGTGTGTGAGTGGAGGAGTGTGTGGAGAGGAGTGGGGGAGTGGAGGAGTGTGTGAGTGGAGGAGTGTGTGGAGAGGAGTGGACGAGCGTGTGGAGAGGAGTGGGGGAGTGGAGGAGTGTGTGGAGAGGAGTGGGGGAGTGGAGGAGTGTGTGAGTGGAGGAGTGTGTGGAGAGGAGTGGGGGAGTGGAGGAGTGTGTGAGTGGAGGAGTGTGTGGAGAGGAGTGGACGAGCGTGTGGAGAGGAGTGGGGGAGTGGAGGAGTGTGTGGAGAGGAGTGGGGGAGTGGAGGAGTGTGTGAGTGGAGGAGTGTGTGGAGAGGAGTGGACGAGCGTGTGGAGAGGAGTGGACGAGCGTGTGGAGAGGAGTGGACGAGCGTGTGGAGAGGAGTGGACGAGCGTGTGGAGAGGAGTGGACGAGCGTGTGGAGAGGAGTGGGGGAGTGGAGGAGTGTGTGAGTGGAGGAGTGTGTGGAGAGGAGTGGACGAGCGTGTGGAGAGGAGTGGGGGAGTGGAGGAGTGTGTGAGTGGACGAGTGTGTGGAGAGGAGTGGACGAGCGTGTGGAGAGGAGTGGACGAGCGTGTGGAGAGGAGTGGACGAGCGTGTGGAGAGGAGTGGACGAGCGTGTGGAGAGGAGTGGGGGAGTGGAGGAGTGTGTGGAGAGGAGTGGAGAGGAGTGGAGGAGTGTGTGGAGAGGAGTGGAGAGGAGTGGAGGAGTGTGTGGAGAGGAGTGGAGAGGAGTGGAGGAGTGTGTGGAGAGGAGTGGAGAGGAGTGGAGGAGTGTGTGGAGAGGAGTGGGGGAGTGGAGGAGTGTGTGAGTGGAGGAGTGTGTGGAGAGGAGTGGACGAGCGTGTGGAGAGGAGTGGGGGAGTGGAGGAGTGTGTGAGTGGAGGAGTGTGTGGAGAGGAGTGGACGAGCGTGTGGAGAGGTGTGGAGGAGTGTGTGGAGAGGAGTGGACGAGCGTGTGGAGAGGAGTGGACGAGCGTGTGGAGAGGAGTGGACGAGCGTGTGGAGAGGAGTGGACGAGCGTGTGGAGAGGAGTGGGGGAGTGGAGGAGTGTGTGAGTGGAGGAGTGTGTGGAGAGGAGTGGGGGAGTGGAGGAGTGTGTGAGTGGATGAGCGTGTGGAGAGGAGTGGAGGAGTGTGTGAGTAGAGGAGTGTGTGGAGAGGAGTGGATGAGCGTGTGGAGAGGAGTGGCCGAGTGTGTGGAGAGGAGTGGCCGAGCGTGTGGAGAGGAGTGGCCGAGCGTGTGGAGAGGAGTGGCCGAGCGTGTGGAGAGGAGTGGCCGAGCGTGTGGAGAGGAGTGGGGGAGTGGAGGAGTGTGTGGAGAGGAGTGGAGAGGAGTGGAGGAGTGTGTGGAGAGGAGTGGAGAGGAGTGGAGGAGTGTGTGGAGAGGAGTGGACGAGCATGTGGAGAAGAATGGAGAGGAGTGGAGGAGTGTGTGGAGAGGAGTGGACGAGCGTGTGGAGAGGAGTGGGGGAGTGGAGGAGTGTGTGGAGGGGAGTGGATGAGCGTGTGGAGAGGAGTGGACGAGCGTGTGGAGAGGAGTGGACGAGCGTGTGGAGAGGAGTGGACGAGCGTGTGGAGAGGAGTGGACGAGCGTGTGGAGAGGAGTGGACGAGCGTGTGGAGAGGAGTGGAGGAGCGTGTGGAGAGGAGTGGAGGAGCGTGTGGAGAGGAGTGGAGAGGAGTGGACGAGCGTGTGGAGAGGAGTGGGGGAGTGGAGGAGCGTGTGGAGAGGAGTGGAGGAGCATGTGGAGAGGAGTGGAGGAGCATGTGGAGAGGAGTGGAGGAGCATGTGGAGAGGAGTGGAGGAGCGTGTGGAGAGGAGTGGACGAGCGTGTGGAGAGGAGTGGACGAGCGTGTGGAGAGGAGTGGAGGAGCGTGTGGAGAGGAGTAGAGGAGCGTGTGGAGAGGAGTAGAGGAGCGTGTGGAGAGGAGTGGACGAGCGTGTGGAGAGGAGTGGAGAGGAGTGGACGAGCGTGTGGAGAGGAGTGGGGGAGTGGAGGAGTGTGTGGAGAGGAGTGGAGGAGCGTGTGGAGAGGAGTAGAGGAGCGTGTGGAGAGGAGTGGAGGAGTGTGTGGAGAGGAGTGGAGGAGCGTGTGGAGAGGAGTGGATGAGCGTGTGGAGAGGAGTGGACGAGCGTGTGGAGAGGAGTGGACGAGCGTGTGGAGAGGAGTGGACGAGCGTGTGGAGAGGAGTGGACGAGCGTGTGGAGAGGAGTGGACGAGCGTGTGGAGAGGAGTGGAGGAGCGTGTGGAGAGGAGTGGAGGAGCGTGTGGAGAGGAGTGGAGAGGAGTGGACGAGCGTGTGGAGAGGAGTGGGGGAGTGGAGGAGCGTGTGGAGAGGAGTGGAGGAGCATGTGGAGAGGAGTGGAGGAGCATGTGGAGAGGAGTGGAGGAGCATGTGGAGAGGAGTGGAGGAGCGTGTGGAGAGGAGTGGACGAGCGTGTGGAGAGGAGTGGACGAGCGTGTGGAGAGGAGTGGAGGAGCGTGTGGAGAGGAGTAGAGGAGCGTGTGGAGAGGAGTAGAGGAGCGTGTGGAGAGGAGTGGACGAGCGTGTGGAGAGGAGTGGAGAGGAGTGGACGAGCGTGTGGAGAGGAGTGGGGGAGTGGAGGAGTGTGTGGAGAGGAGTGGAGGAGCGTGTGGAGAGGAGTAGAGGAGCGTGTGGAGAGGAGTGGAGGAGTGTGTGGAGAGGAGTGGAGGAGCGTGTGGAGAGGAGTAGAGGAGCGTGTGGAGAGGAGTGGAGGAGCGTGTGGAGAGGAGTGGAGGAGCGTGTGGAGAGGAGTGGACGAGCGTGTGGAGAGGAGTGGAGGAGCGTGTGGAGAGGAGTGGACGAGCGTGGTTTTAAGTACCACCTGCAGAGCTAGCTGTTAAGGAAGACGTCAAGTGCACTATAGAGCCGAGACTGCTTAGGCGCTTTTCCACTAGGCAGAAAGGTACAGGAAGTGTCAATATGGACATCTTAGAATGGGTAGTCCCAAAACCTGCTGGTGTTTCCATTACTCTGGGCCTAAGACCCACAACTGTTACATAAACACTGATGCCACACAAGCGCAACAAAAGTTCTGTTAATAAATGAGGCTGGTGTGTGTCTGTGCGAGGCTGGTGTGTGTCTGTGCGAGGCTGGTGTGTGTCTGTGCGAGGCTGGTGTGTGTCTGTGCGAGGCTGGTGTGTGTCTGTGCGAGGCTGGTGTGTGTCTGTGCGAGGCTGGTGTGTGTCTGTGCGAGGCTGGTGTGTGTCTGTGCGAGGCTGGTGTGTGTCTGTGCGAGGCTGGTGTGTGTCTGTGCGAGGCTGGTGTGTGTCTGTGCGAGGCTGGTGTGTGTCTGTGCGAGGCTGGTGTGTGTCTGTGCGAGGCTGGTGTGTGTCTGTGCGAGGCTGGTGTGTGTCTGTGCGAGGCTGGTGTGTGTCTGTGCGAGGCTGGAGCTAAAGCTGTATTAGCTTCAGTAAACAGGAAACTACTTCCGGTTTTCACCAGCTTTCAGTGCAATAAATTGACTTCTCTGCTCCACTTTAACACATTTTAACCACTGAACATATAACCACATAAATTTATCTCACATTTAATCAAGTCTAAACTAAAAATTAAACATTCAGATTCTCGAAGCAAGAGTCGTACTTTGCTAAACTGGAAAAAGCTGTTACTAATATATGCTAGCTTTATTTTTAGAAAAAGTGACCTCAACATTAGCTCATCCTCTCTTGGGATACAGCTGTTTATCACAAGGACAAAACGAGTTTGACTAAAATAAATTTGCATTTATTTCTGTTCTTTGGCTTGTCATTTTTGTCTGAGTGGGGATTCTCTTTCGTCCAATCAGCTCGCAGAAGTGCCCACCTCTAACTGTTCCAGACGCTTAACTTAGCTGGACCCCATCTGGAAGGAGTGCCAAAAGTAGAACGGTTTGGACCGCTTTTTGGGAACACTTTGGTTGGCAAGTGGAAACAACCCCCGACCCATCCCGTCCCAACCTAGTGGAAAAGTACCTCTTGTGATGTGACCATTTCAGACTATTTCCAAGTTTAAAGTGTCAAACAGAATGTCATGATGACCACAAAACGAGCGATGTAGCTGGTGATGCTAATAAATTACCATGGCAGTCTGTTACCATGGTGGGCAAGAGGCACTATTAGCATTAAATAAACAGTGGCTCATGCTGACTTTTGAGACAGCATAGGTTGGATTGTATGGTTGGTGTTCTGCTGCTGTGAGCAGGTGTGGGCTGCTGGATTGTTCTGAGAATATACAGACTGAGAGCTTTGATTTTTTTCTGTTTCATCTTTTTTATTACAGTGAATAAAATCACAATGTGTGTTTATGGGATAAAAACAGCGACTCATATGTTTTATAGGCCCTAAACTGAAACAATATGTATCTCAGTAAGTTGGTAAGTTAGATTTGTATATCAAAACATTTATTTCTTGAGTTGTTCTACCTTGTCCCACCAAATCACAAAACTTGTCCCACTTTTTGTACTTTTTGAGGTGGCCACCCTAGAGACAGGCTGTAGAAACTTTAGACTGAATGTTGACCCTACACTTCGACCACTGCCATCTCACTTTCACAACACAGAGACCTGAGACCTCTGCTCTGAACACATGCTCTGGCACTTTTACACAGGCAGAGAGTGGCAATGGATACTATGGGTCACATGTAGAACTTTTATAATTATGATGACCATGTCCTGATTACCATATCATTTCTACCACTAACAAAGTCAGCAGCAGCACTCCTGTTACTTCTCAGCAGCCTCAGAGCCAGAGTGAGGCCTCTCTCCATCTCAGAGCACCAGCTGCACTCACAGTGACCTTGACTCACAATGAAAGCCAAAACCCACCCTGAGGAGGCTGCGGTGGACACAGCTGACAGCCTGAGTCCTGCAGGCCCCTGTGGCATCAGTCAGTCTTCATCATGAAATGACGACAGCAGACTGAAAATGGTAGGTTAAAGCCCAAACAGGAGTGACTCGACCTAAAGTGACTCAGGCAGCCCTGGTAAGCCTTAAACACCGCGGTGTGGTCACAGAGCCGTGGGGAAACTGCCAAGTTACGTAAGAAGGCGAACAGCGGTGTGCAGACTGCAACACTCGGAAAGCGGTGCACGTCTGCCCGCTTCAGACCACACTGCTCTGGAACTCCAGCCACCCAGCTCTGGTGTACGCCATCATCTCACGAGTCACGCGACTTCAGACTTTGTTTACATTTTGAATCTAGTCACAAGATTATGATAAACTTGAACTATTTACGCAGTGTTAAGATTCTCAAAGACGTCTTCCGTTAAGTAAACTTCCCGCTAACTAAAGTCGCAGTGGCTAATTGCCTTGAAGCGAACTACTTTAACTCCTACTTTTTAATAAATGATGCTGTACTGAAGCTGTCACTTACCCGCGGCCCTCGGCCTGTGGTCAGCTCTCGCTTTAATCCAGGTCTGGACTTTGTCGGACTGCAGTGCTTTGGTCCGTGAACCTCAGCCTCAGCCTCAGCCTCAGCCGCAGCAGCAGCAGCAGACCACTCACTGGCCACGCCTCCTGCGCACACGCAGGGAGCACTACGTCATTACGTTTATATCTGACGCAGGTGTTTGATTTTAGCTTTGAACGCGCAATTTAATAAACCAAAACATTTGACAAACTATACACACTGACCTACAAAAACTGTGACACAAGTATAACGGAGAACACATTTAATATTTAATACAACTTAATGAATACATCTGTGTACTTCATATCTTTAGACTTTTTATTTGCATTTAATTCATTAATTTCACTGCTTCTGCTTCAAGTTCACGTTTATTTTAATAAAAGAAATTACAAGAGAAAATATGAATATTTTAATTCTAAAAATTGTTTAATAGACGCATGTTTATTTAATGTATGACCTGGAGGACTTAAGACCAATTATTTATGAACTTAACAATTGTATAATTTGCATCATGTATTTCAGTTGAGTTGACCATAATGCTCCCTGTCAGCTGATCAGATGTAGAAGAGCCTAACTGCTCCAGTTACTGTGGATTACTACAACATCTCAGTGTTCACAGACAGCTGACCCTGAGCCCACCCTGACACTGAGCCCAACCTGACCCTGACTTTGGCCTCTTTTGCCCCCTTGTGCTGCTCCCCCTGGTACTCTCTGTGACAGCGGTGTGAGTGTGGTGCAGGTGAGATGTTGGTTAAAGGTTATTGCTGTGTCATTTGTGACATGTAGTGCATGTCCTACTCCACCCAAGGCATGGCACAAGCAGGTTCTGCAACAGACGTCCCAGACGAACCTGTTCTACTGTCTTTGCTTCCTTGGCCAAAAGCAGTGAGCCATGGTACTATGCAGACGTGCTCGGAGCCCAGCGTTGACTCCATTTCTGGACATAGATCTGGAATAACTTCTGTCTGTGGAAATACCTGTCTGTTTGTTCTGACCAATGGGAAGCTGGTGTGTGCCTGGTGTACGGGACAGCGCAGCCTGCTGCACTCTGCTGCTGCTGCTCTGCTGCACTGGAGTAAACTGTGAGATTGAAACTCCCATAGCACCTGGATCTACGGCCTTTCCCGGGGTCAACCCTTTCCACAATGAGCTACACGAGCCCCAGGCCTTCCCTGACGAGGAGAAGGCTAACCTCCCAGTCTTCACCATGGACTACCCTCGCATACAGGTGCCCTTTGAGTTCACGCTTTGGGTGCTGCTGGCCTGTTTTGCCAAAATAGGTACGTAGGGTGGTTTTTGAATCACCCAGTGTGCTGATTGTAAAACTAACTACTACAATCAAAGCTTCATTCATAAATGTTCATTTAAGAGTCTATTTCAGTATGTTTTGTTGAGTGATACTAATTTATTCTTCCCATGTTAGTTCTAACTTTTGTATATTTTAGAGTTAACTAAAATCACATTTGAACTCTTTGCTTAGCAGCTGGTTGCTGAATTAGAATGGGTTCAGAGAATGTTATTTTAGCCCATCTTTTTGTCTGTCAGGCTTCCACATTTACCATAAGATCACCATCTGGATCCCTGAGTCATGTCTACTCATTGGCATTGGGCTGATCGTTGGCGGCATCATGTACTCGGTCAAAGAGCAGCCCCCCGCCGTGCTCAGCTCAGATGTCTTCTTCCTCTACATGCTGCCCCCTATTGTTCTGGACAACGGCTACTTCATGCCCACAGGGCCCTTCTTTGAGAACGTGGGCACGGTACTGTGGTACGCAGTGGTGGGGACCCTCTGGAACAGCGTAGGCATCGGCATATCCCTGTTTGCCATCTGCCAGATCGAAGCGTTTGGGGTGCAAGACATTAACATGCAGGTGGGCTTCTCCAACAAACTGTGAGTTTAAAAAGAATTCTGACATTAAATAAAATAATGCATTTTATTGAAATCCACTTACAAACAAACTGATAATGTTTTTAGACAAAAGACTCCGCCCTTCTGTCTGGTTGTTATGGTACTGGAGTCTATGCTTCTGCTTATTTTGCAGAGTTTAGAGTTCTTATAACCTCTGAGGTGATTTAATTAATACACACCCAAAATGAAACACACAGAAACACAACACACACAAAACACATGTTATTAGAGACAAATCATAAAAAAACAAATATTTTTGCTTTTATTTCAATATATACAATGTATATTTTCTTTTTAGGAACACAGTTCACTCTACTGAGTTTCTCAAATTTTAAACAATTTAAATCTGCCTGTCTAGTTTATAAAGTCCTACATGGTTTGGCCCCTCCACTATTGAAGGACTTTATTAAACAGAAATCCCTCAGTGGCTCTGCACAAGTAACTCAAACCACTGTTAGAGGTGATTGTGAGCTCCCATTTAGACGGAAGTAATTTTCTCAAAACGTCCAGTCATTTCAGGGCTCAACCTTCTGGAACAGCATACCTCTCTCAGTGAGGGAATGCACAAGTTTTGTTTATTGTTGTTTGTTGTTTTTTGTTGATCCCCATTAGTCTTTACCACAGTAAAGACTATTCTTCCTGGGGTCCACATACACAAACATTACATACATACATACATACATTACATTACATTACATTACATTACATACATACATACATACATACATACATACATACATACAGTTGAAAGAAAAAGTATTGGCACCCCTTGGAAATATTAGGATTTCTGCATGATTTGGTCATAAAATGTGATCTGATCTTCATCTAAGTCACAACAATAGACAAACACAGTCTGCTTAAACTAATGCTGCAAAAAAAAAATTTTTGTCATGTTATTATTGACAATTTATGTAAACAATCACAGTACAGGGTAGAAAAAGTATTGAAACCCCTAGGCTAGTGACCTTTTCAAGAGCTAATTGGAGTCAGGTGTCAGTCAACCTGGGGTCCAATCAGTGTGAGAAGATTGAAGGAGTGGCTTAAAGTGGCCCTGCCCAATAAAAAACACCACCCAGTTTTGAGTTTGCCATTCATTACTTGATGTGAACCATTCCTTGCACAAAAGAGCTCTCACGAGTAAGAATTGTTGACTTGCATAAAGCTGCAAAGGGTTACAAAAGTATCTCTAAGAGCAGTGATGTTCATAAGTCCACAGTACGAGCGACTGTCTATAAATGGAGAAGGTTCAATACTGTGACCACACTGCCTAGGAGTGGTTGTCCTGTAAAGATGACTGCAAGAGCACAGTGTAGAATGCTCAGTGAGGTGAAGAAGAATCCTAGAGTGTCAGTTAAAGACTTACAGAAATCTCTGCCACAAGATAAAATCTTTGTTCACAAATCTACAATAGGTAAAACATTGAACAAGAATGGACTTCATGGGAGGACACTACAGAGGAAGCCACTGCTGTCCCAAAAAATATTGCTGCACATTAAAAGTTTGCAAAGGAGCTCGGGCCCTGGTTAGATGAAGCCAACAGGACAACATCATCCACAAAAAGCAGAGATGAAATCCCGTGGTTCCCAAGCCAGACCACAGCTCTGAACGGCTGCATCGACAATAGTGGAGAACATGGTCCACTCAGACTCAATGTCTCCAACCTCCCTCTGGTTGAAGTTCCCCCAGCCCAGAGGTGGGAGTTGAAGACTCCTCAGCCAGACGTTCCCAACAGACTCTCACAATACATTTGGGTCTGTCAGGTCTGTCCGGTCTCTTCCTCCGCCAGCGGATCCAACTCACCACCAGGTGGTGATCAGTTGACAGCTCAGCCCCTCTCTTCACCCGAGTGTCCAAGACACATGGCCGAAGGTCAGATGACACGACAACAAAGTTGATCATCAACCCCCAGCCTAGTCCTGGTGCCACGTGCACTGATGAACACCCTTGTGCTTGAACATGGTGTTTGTTATATATATGAACATATGGAGTTGTAATAATGAATGACAGCTCACATGTGGGCTCCTCTGTGACTATGGCAGTGTGTTGCAGGAGAATTTGCTGTTTGCCTCCATCATCTCAGCTGTGGACCCTGTGGCAGCACTCAGTGTCTTTGAAAACATTCAGGTCAATGAGCAGATGTATATCGTCATATTTGGAGAGGGGCTGTTCAATGACGCAGTCACTGTGGTGAGTACACAAGATACTTGCTTTCAAACTAATCATGTTTGTCACCTATAGATTTTTATTGAATATTACCCTGTTTTACAATCTAGAATACAGTAATATATTTCAAATAACACATAATATGCCCAAGTCACTCTCCACACCCATGAACACTCTTAACTGCACAGATTAGGCTGACTATTATGTATTTGGTTTATCCATGTCATGCAAAATCATGGCCCTCTGCAGTAATGAGCAAACCATAGCAACAGTTAACTTTGGTCACAGTTTGGTAACACAGTGTGTTCTATGTGCAGGTGTTGTATAATATGTTCAGCTTTGTGGCTGACATGCCCACAGTGGAGTCTACTGATGTGTTTCTGGGAGTAGCACGCTTCGTTGTGGTGAGCCTTGGGGGCCTCCTCATTGGAGTTGTTTTTGGCATCGTCGCAGCCTTCACCACACGATTCACGCACAATGTCCGTCAGATTGAGCCCCTGTTCGTCTTCATGTACAGCTACCTGGCCTACCTGGTGGCTGAGCTGTTTGCCATCTCCAGCGTTTTGTCGTAAGTCTTGGAACGTGATCTCCAATCTCCTCACTTACACTGAACAGTACACTGCCCTCAGCTTCATGCCACATTTAACATGGTCCTCTCAGCCTTCTCTAATGCCACATTAACATGCTCGGACCAGCTTTCTGGTTAGGCCTCCTCTCGACAATGACACAAATAAAATGTGGATGTAGTGTACATATAATACATGTATTTCATGTCAGGCCAACACGTCTCAAGTGGCAGTAGTTCTAATTCAGATAGGGCAGTATACTATACACAGTAAACATTTCAAGAGTAAATTTTACTCATGTCAGAATGAACATGGTCCTTCACTATATAGTGTTGAATTTACTCACTCTTTAGTGTCAAAATTTTAGTTGAGAGAATCAGAGACCATGAGTGTCAACAAGACAAGAAATTGGGGATGCAGTCTTTATTTTTTAGCAATAGAAATACTAATTGTATTTCTCACAGTGTAGCTTGACCCACGACACTTGCAGCAAATGTGCATTCCAGTCTGAGAGTGGAAGAACTGATGTCATCTTTATAGAAAAATATGTGTACAGGAAAAAAGTATTTTGTTTCAGAAAGGAAAATTTTTGTTTTAAAGAAATGTCTCCAGTTGATGCCGGAGTCATGTGTGTCACTGTTCCTCTGAGTCATGTTTGGACCATGACTGATGTGGTCTGGGCTCTATACTATAAGTAGTTTGGAGTACAGCTGAATATTTTGTCATATTTTGCATTCAGGAACACAATGTTTTGAACTTTTTGGATTTTGGACTACTGCATGTTCACTGATGGGAGTGAGTGACTTAAAATCTATTTATTTGCAACTTTAAAGGTGCGATGGGTCTTCATAAACATTACCCACATGTGTCCCCATATATGTTTAAATCATGTTTAAATCAAATATTAGTTTTATTGATAATAGTATAGCAAATTAATTCCCAAAAGACAAAAAAAAAAAAAAAAAAAAAAAAAAAACAGAACAAAACAAAAAATAATTTACGTTTACAGTCTTATTTTGGTTCTAAACCCTTGCACCCTCGATCATCCAATCAGAAAAGCAGAAAGAGCTCCGTATTCTTTTTGCCACACAGCTCAATATGTGCCTGCAGCAGCTGTGGACACAGCTAACAGCAGAGCTACAAAACCTGTTGGAAAAAGAGCTCACTGTGACTGGCAACCCACAGACCACTGTTTTGATTTAGACTGCAGTACCGTTTTAAACCAGTATGAGCGCATGCTGCTTACAATATCCTTGAGGCATGAGGTCAAGTGTGGCATTTTTCACCAGTGTCATGGTGCTGTGTGTGTGTGTGTTTTCACTTAAATTTTAACACTAAAAAGAGAGTAAATCTAAAACTTTAAGGACCATATGCACTCGGAATGAAATACAATGTTCTCTTGGAGATGTACTCATGTTTGGCGCTGAATTATTGTACATTACAAATGCAGCAGCATCCTCTTGTGGCCTAAAGACAAATGACAGCTCATACAAAATCCAACAGGCAGATGCAGATACAATTTAATGCACTCTAAAATGGGTGTTTTGGTTGTGATCTATACATAAATATGTGAAATATGATGGTTTATATGTATGATGTAATTTTATGAGACATGTGTGCTCATTAGATGGACCTTATATTAGAAAATGTATTGAAGATAGACATTAAATTCATATTCAGCATGTTAATTGCCATGGAACAGATACATTTTGACTTCTTGTTATTTTTGATACGTTGGTCTTTATGGGATCAGTGCAAACATCTTCAACCAGGGTCACATTTGGGAACCTCTTTGTTGTCACTGCTGGAGGACAACAACAATATTATACAGTATATTATTGTTTATTATAAGGATCTAAAAGGTGTGCGGTGATTTCTTTTGTTGTGTTTAGCATCATCACCTGTGCCATTACCATGAAGTACTACGTGGAGGAGAACGTGTCGCAGCGCTCCTGCACCACCATCCGACATGTGGTCAAAGTCTTGGCCAGCATCTCCGAAACTCTCATCTTCTTCTTTTTGGGCGTGGTCACCATCACCACCGAGCACGAGTGGAACTGGGCCTACATCCTCTTCACTCTGCTCTTCGCCTTCATTTGGAGAGGAATTGGTGAGAGTTTTTCCTTCCACAACAGTTCTTATAATGAAGTTTCAGGGTTGTGTCAGGAGAGAGAAAACTGTTGTTGATGTTCTTGGCAGGGATTCTGGTGCTGACGCAGATCATCAACCCCTTTAGGACCATCCAATTCAACATGAAAGACCAGTTTGGCCTGGCTTACGGTGGCCTGAGAGGAGCGGTCTGCTTTGCCTTGGTCTTCACTCTGCCAGAAACCATTAACAGGAGGAAGCTTTTTGTCACTGCTTCGATCGCTGTCATCATATTCACCGTTTTCATACAGGCATGAGGCTTTTTATTATTTTTTGGGATGGATTTGACCAAGAATTAGCAGTTACTGAATGTTCTTTCTGACATCTAGGGAATCAGTATCCGGCCTATTGTGGAGTATATGAACATCAGACGAACCAATAAAGACAGGCATAACATCAATGTTGAGATTCACAGCAGGGCAAGTGTCTGTACAGTACTAATACTTCACTATGGGTATATGTACTGTAATATTTGTGCTTGTGTGTGTCTTCAGATGATGGAGCATGTGGTGTGTGGGATAGAAGACTTGTGCGGACAGTGGAGCCACTACTATTGGAAAGACAAGTAGGAAAGATTATTACTTGGACTCAAATATTATTATTATTATTATTATTTGCAACAACAAAGATGACAAACAGCAATCTGCACTGTCCATTCATATTTTATTTTTAAATAAAACGTGATAACAACAACCATAACACATAACTAAAAATAAACCAAAGAAAAACAAACAAGCAAAAAAACAGAAAACTGTCTCAAAACATGGGGAATTGGCCATAAAATGTTCAGATCTGTGTGCCTCCCAGTGTGCAACAATGGCTCTGTCCACATATCAAACATGCATAATCACTATACTTGTCACTCTAATTTAAACTAAAACTAATTTTTCTGTACATACATTTTCTATAGATAAATATACCCCTCTGTATTTACATTTACATTTTAAGTATACACTTCCAACCACTATCTATAGGAAGTTAAACACTCTGAGTTTTGTGACACCCATTCCTGCCACAGTTCACACCTCTGTACACACCACACTGCACTCTCAAACATTTCCAAGCTAGAGCATAATCTCATTCCTTTCCATTCCATTCCATTCTATGATCCTTGGTCAGGTTTAAGAAGTTCAACGATCGTGTGCTGAGGCGGGTCCTGCTCCGGGACAACAGGGCAGAGTCCAGTATCGTCTCTCTCTACAAGAAACTGGAATTACAGAACGCTATTGACCTGTTGGACACACCCATGGGAGACCTGAGTGCAGCGCCCTCTATCGTGTCTCTACAGTGAGCCTGTTCAATTCATTTTCTGCATTGGTATAATCATGTAAGGATGCTGGTTCTAAAGAGGCATGAAGAAGGCGCCACCTCCTCGTTTATCTCAAATTCTAATTTAGCAAAAGTGGATAATGCTATTTTCTCTGTTGTAACTGCAGCCCATACTCATATCAATACTCAAAAACAAACATTACTTTCATTATCACTTATCATTTACTGTTGCTTGCTCTTACCTCCATCAGTGATGAGATGAAGGAAGCATCTCGACCAAAGAAGAAGTTCCTGTCTACTGATGTGAGGAAAATGCATAATATTCTGTCAAAGAACATGTACAAGATACGGCAAAAGGTAACAGTAGAACACAAAACCCCACGGAGTACCTGTGTTAATGGCTGTATAATATCTGATTTTTCAAATTATTTTCTGTTATAATGACTGAACATGACCCTATGAGGGTGGTGGTTCAGAGATGCTGCTGGACTATACTCTGATATGAACTGTGGCTTTTATCCCAGACTCTGGCTTATACCAACAAATATAAGCTGCCCGATGACAGCCACACTCGGGAGATCCTGATTCGCCGACACGCCAGCATCAGACGCAGCCTTCGAGCATCCAGTTTCCGAGATCTGGTGGGTTTGGGTTTTAAAACATTCTCACACTTGACCTATTTGTAATTTAATATGAATTTTCTCTGTGTTTACAGCCTTCACAAAACATTCCAAAGTCACAGAAGTACCTCTCTCTGCAGCCTGGCTTTGACCTGGAGTCAGCCTTTGTTCTCAGGAGACGAAGTCATGGTAGGTTTACACGACGGGAACTTCTGCCCAGGGTCTCAGTGTAATCATTACAGCAACAAAGTACTGCCAGTACTGCAGTTTTCAGAGGTGTTTCTGCTGTCAAAGGGGTACAAAGTATATAGGTCAGCTCATATTTAAGAAGATAGTCAAAGTGAAGTGAAGCTAAACCTAGTAAATGATGGTGAAAAGATCATTCAAAGATAGGATAAGTGATATTTGTGCTGAGGTGTCCCTCAGTTGGTCCTGCGGTTTCTCAAGTGAAAACATGTTGAAACCTGTCTGTGAAGCCTCGACTAATGAAACATTGAGAACTACACCAGCTCCCCCCAGAGAACCCAACGCTCAGGACCTGTCTGTGTGGGCTCAAGGTTTACTGGGAGGTTCTGGATTCAGACACTTAATACGTGAATGGCTTTAGAACAGCTTTTACAGGCTTGAAGCAAATATGACTTCTCCACAGTGTTTGCCTGCTATGGAATGACGTCAGGTGAAGTTGCCTGGACATGGGAGCTGCCGCTGCATTTGCAGCCATAGCAGCAGCTCCATCACGCTGTCTCTTAGAAAGGTCCCATGGACTCACAAAAAATTTACAAAAACAGCAATATTATTGATATAATGGACAGAAACACTTACCAAATAAAGACAAAGACATGGGGCGGTAGATTTAAAAAGCAGAAGCTGCATTTATTGATGAACTACTAAACTCCACTAAGCTCCTATTCTGTAGTGCAGCAAAAAGAACAAGAAAAACTCTCTTCTTTACTCTTTAATACTATTCTAAGCATAGGTATTACATTATTCATTTTTAAAGATAACATTTTGTTAGCTGTGGACATTTCTCATTGGTCCATGTTTTGTACAGTTGGCTGCCTGGCTGCTTTACATAATGAGCTGGTAACACATTTGTCAGCTGTGTGCAGTATGATCATATACTGCTCTGGCTGGCGTGTAGCCCACATTTCTCCTGTGTCTGTCTCTCTTTGTCTCTCTGTCCTGGGCCAGTAAATACACATACTTTTGCTGGCTCCCAACAACTTCAGGTTGGAGTTTAGAAAGTTGAGAAGAAATCGTCCTCTTTGGAGCTAAGTACTGGTACAGCAGTACTATGCCAAGTGCTGTTCCCCTCCTCTTCCGTACCTCATTTTCTCTGTCTGGCTAAGATGCACCTTGGGCCAAATTGCCCAAAAATGCACTGTGACCACTGTCACTTGTAAAGGGGTAAAGCATGTTCCAAAAGTGTCCACACTCGGCGTTAGAGGGACACTCGGAGGGGCTGACTCCAGTGGAGATGCTTCCAAGGAGCCTCCAGAGGAATGATCGTGGCAACTGGGAAACAGTGTTACATTTACTTGAAAATGAGTTTTAGAGTCTTTTTCTCAGTAAGTTTAGATGTTTGCTGGGACTGTGTTTGCTGTTTACTGAGAAGAATATCAGCGTTCACACGTTTGTGGTCTGCTTCTTCAGTGTTTTTTATTTTCCTGTCCATGCACAGGTGGCTCCTCTGCCCGCTCCGTAGCCGTCCCCCTGCGCACCATAGAGGAGCGGTCCAGTGCGGCGGAACAGCCAGACTCCTCTCTCAGTGTGGACCTCCGAGGGACAGAGAGCCCTGTCCCGGTGCCCAGTAGGAGCAGCTCTGGTCCCATACAGCAGCAGGAGGGCGAGGCTGGAGAGGTTGCTCCTCCACGAGGATGGCAGCCGGAGGACCACCGCCGAAACACCGAGTCCAGGAGCCCTTTACTCAGATAATAAACCAGACAATGTTTCATTAAAATATAAATGAGAGTGACTGTTAGACACTACCCTTCTCATCCTGTATGACTGTGATGTACTGTGAGTGTATAATCTTCTTTGGTTGACTATTGTTGTTGATAAAAAAAATAAACCATGTATTTGTATAAACCATGTACAGGAGTTATTAGTTATTAATGTGTGACAGATATTTAGTTTGTTTGTTTCTGAGCTTTGTGGGGCCTTTACATTGACTTACATTCATTTCCTGGACACTTATCCTAACCTTAACCATAATTCAAATATGCTTTAATGACCATCTCAATGTGAAGATGTCTTCAAATTTCAATTCTGATCATTTTTGTCATATTTGGATTTTTTATATATATATATTTTTTTACTCTTTAAATGGACACAACAGTAACTACAACCACGGCTTGACATTAACACTAGCCAACCAGCCAAATGCAGCCAGATTACCATTTTGGCAACTAGGCCCTCTGGCCAGTTGGATTTTATACATAATTTAAAAGTGTAGAATTTAGGCCTGAATTTCTGTCACTAGCTTTAGCAATGACCAGATAATTTAATATCTATTTTTGCCTCATGATTTCATGAAAAATTGTATTAGCCATTTAACAGTGCTGTATAGGCCAATTTGAATTTCTTTACACTACATTTTAAGTTTAATATGAGTAAAAATAGGTCAATTATTATTGTGATTTATTTGATATGAAATATCCTTTTTTATGTTAGAAATTGCATCTTTTATTTTTATATATTTGTTTTGTTGCATAGAATCATGCTGGGTGTGTTGGGTGGAGCCTTGGGGTGGAGCCTAGTGCTTATAACCAGCAGGTGGGGTAGCCCTTTGTTCTTTTTTGGAGATGTGGAAGCTAGCCAGGGCCTGAGGACCTAACAGTTTTTGACTGTGTTTCTACTTCTATTGTGGATTACGTATGTGTGGACTGTGGATCATATGCTGTGGAATTTGGTGTACCATCCATTCTTATTAAACAACAACAACATCAATATTTGTAAGTCTGGACAATTCTCTTCATTATTCATTTTTAACACACGTCAAGCTCAAGCTAAATCCCTGGCAGCTACAGTGGCATGTTGAGTTAAAACTGCTGCAACAAGTGCTTTAATTGGAACCTAAAAACATGCAAAAAGCTGTTCTAAATATCTGGTAAAATCCTGTTTAATTGTAAAACCAAATTTTAGCACATTTCTGTCACCATACACAGTATTATACATAAAGATTTGAACAACTAAATTGTAGCTAGTCAAATGAGAGCCTGTGCAGAAGAGACTCCCACCTCTTCTTCAAGATCCAGAAACAATGGAGGCTGATGGCTACAGGCACATTGGATGGGAGAGAGAACACTGCATATATTCTACCAAAATTATGGATGTGGTCCACGTGGCAGGGTTCTGAGCCTGGCAGCGGAGGGATGTCTCCAGATCCTGGGTCTTTCTCTCTGTCCATTACATTGAGAGGTAACCTGAGGAGAGGCTCAAATCAATGTGCAGAAGGTTTTTCAAGACAGACTGGGTCCACCACATCCCTGGAAAACAATCAAGGCAAAAAACATATACATGCAAAAGTTCTGCTGTGTCTCTGCACTGACAAAAAAGGATTATCTACAAAGTTGGACAAAATTATTGGTCCCCTTCATAAAACAGAAAAATTCACTGTGTCACTGAAACTGACTAAAGTCATAAGTAATCATCATTTACTGAAAATGAACTCAGGTAAATCTGACACTGCTTTTAAATGAGGTTCAACAGAACTGCTTGAAAAACAAACTCATGAAACCTGGACACATGATCTGGTCCATATAAAAATGTAAAATAATGTGACCACAGTTTAGTGTTAAACTAAAGAGTGGTGTGTAATCTACTCCACAGGTCTCTTCAGTCTGAGATCAGTCAGTCTGTCTCTGTACAGGTGTGCTACACTGAACATGAACCAGAGACAGACAAGGAGAGAGTCATCTGAGGAAATCAGAAAGAACATTATCAACAATAATGTAAAACACATAAGGACTCTAAGATCAGAGGTGGACTCTGAAGTCCAGGTCCTTAAGTGTCCGGCTGCAGCGTCTGTCGCTGTTTGAGCCAAAGTGGAGAGATGGAAGATCACCAGGAAGGACTCCTGTTGAAAGTGAATCATTAAAAACTTAACTAGAAAAAAGACTTAACTACATATGATCGTATCACCGTGAGTAAGAGGTTGACTGTCATCAAACAAAAAGGGATTTAAAACTTGACAAGTGTAGAACACATCTATGGACTCAAAACTCTCTGTAGTGTCCATAATTTTTAAGTATATACTGGTATGGATCAGGCTCATTAAGCCTTGTTGCGCACTGAGCCATGGGGCAGTGGCAGGTGCCCACCAGTCACTCTGCGCCCGTAGGATTTGCCAATATCACCTATGCCATGGGCTGGCTCTGTTCGGTTATGTTCTGGAGCTGCTCTGCTGCATGTGGCAGGATGTTTTGATTCTGTGCACAGTACAATGAAACTAAACTCTGAAGACATTCTGAAGTGAAATGTGCTGCCCATTGTCAGACAGCTTGGTTCTAGTCTCAGATCTGGGGTCCTCTAACAGGACAATGGCCCAAAACACACAAGAATGGCTATGAACAAAACATTGGACTATTCTGAAGTTGCATTTATGAACCCTGGTCAATTCACTTTTAAATGAACGGTCCCATCATTTTAGTCTAGGTCTGTTTCATTAGTTGTTGTTTTTTTTATATATATAATTCTATTGAACCACAACTAAAAAGCAACCATTTGTTTCCAGCTGATCTACTGGCAACCATGGACAAGCTTCCTTTTGTTTTGAGTAGTCTTGGCCTTTTAATAATAGACCTACTGCACTGCAAATTGCTGACAACAGTTACGACCTTAAACTTGCTTAAAAGACAAAGCCGGGAAAAAATGCTCTTTAGTTCTGTGCAGCGTATTAACTTGTTCATCCCAAGCATACACTGAAGGCCTTGAACAGTTTGGATGCGCGTACTCATCCTATGAGAGTTACAATCGCACTATACACTGGGAAGCTATGCAGAATACTGTGTCTACATTTGTTTACATGTTCTGTCATGGAATGATAGACACTACCGCCCAACAGCTTATTAAAGTGACTACTGCAGAACATGCATGCTCAATTACTGAGTACGGATGGAACACATGAACCCGTACTGCCACCTAGTGTATACCGGTGAATACCGGGATTTCGTTAATTGAAAGGGATGGCCTTGTACTACACTACTACAATGTTTCTCACAGCACTCTATGTAAAATGGTATGTTTTGTGAAATTATGTTGTTGTAACACAAAATTAAGTTTTAAAGACTTTTCAGATTACTTTATCGTTCAAATTTCTATTCTGTGGCACATTTTTTCAGTTTTTGCCAAATTGCAAAAGTTTTGGGGTATGAATGTTCGGCCGTTTAGACGGGCTAGCTAGAGCTAATGCTCTGCAGATGTATCGTCTCTTGGTCAGTTTTTATTACCCTTTAGTAATAGAATGGCGTAACGCTATCGGATTCCAATAGCAACTGTACTTTAACCCTACAGATGTGCATGGTTTAGTTGACAAAAACAGTCATCATCCTACACATACTTTTAAAGACATTGTTACATCCCAAAAATTCAGGTTTTATAGGATCTCCTCACGTGTCTCTGTCAGAGAGGGCGCTTCCTGAGAAAAATCCAAAGTAGGCCCTTACAATGATCGGCTGTGCTGTGTTCATCCAACAGCAATCTAATCCCTCCACTGGGGACCAGAGAGGAATGCTAACCACCTCTATGTAGCTAGAAAAAAAGAAGAGAAAATTATTCCATCAGTTACAACCTTTTCTGTTCTTTATTTACCTTTACAGAACCAAATAAAAAAAATAATTTTCAGTCAGTTATGAAAAATAATAATAATTCTTACCTGGCTGAGTTCAGACCCATCAGAGCCCACAGACAAAACAAAAAACCTTAAAGATCTAACGGTCAGATCCTTCTTTTCTAGAAATAATCAGGCTGCTCCTCTGGTCCAGCATTGGACTTACAGATACATACAGTTTGTTTTTATCCCACTAGGTGGCGATAAGCGCACAAGTTTTAAAACCACTGAGTCTCCAGTAACAGCTAGGGATGGGTATCGTTAAGATTTTATCGATACTACTCCTCTTATTGATACTGCTTTTCGATCCGGTATTTTATCAGTATTCTTATTGATACTTTTCTGTGTGAAAACAAGGAGGGAGAAGACAAATAACAAACTATGTACATGAAAACCTTTTATTTTAGAACAATGTTGTATTTTAATTAGTTTTACATTGTATGTCAGGTAATTTATTATTGAGGCACAATATGAACTTTCAGCCTGTTAATATTATATGATAATTGTTTTTTACAGTGCTGGTAGCAGTATTCATTTCCCTCCTCCTTTTTATTAAAATTTCATGCACTTATCTTTGATAAACAACACTTCAGTTACGTGCTCCGTGTGTACCGCTGGCATACAGACCTGTTGAAACAATAGCGGCGCTAGACGTCTCACTTGGAGTCAAACACTGTGCAACTTTCCGCTAGACAGGGTTGCCAGATCTGAATGACAGTTTCCAGCCCAAATATAACGTAAAACCCGCCAAACGCAATAAAACCCCGCCCAAATCACAACCATTCTACAATCTTAATGTTAAAACTGTAATACATATGAAATAGCATATTTTGAGCACACAAAACTTCACAACTGCCAATGGAAAAAGTAATAAACTCCGCGATGAGTGTAATCAGAAAAACAAATCGCTCTCTCACATGCTTGCACTCCTCAGGGACAGGGGCGAGCCACATTTTCAGCTCTGGGTCAGTCTCCTTCCTGTACGATTTCTTGTATTTCCTCCACTTCGGCAGGTTGCTAAACACTAAAACTCCAAGCTTGAGAGGAAACACTGTTGGCCCATCTGCGCTCACAGGGCTGCAGTGTTTACTATTTTCAACCATTCAGAGATCCATAATTAGACATGTGATTGACAACTAATGACACTAATATTACTACTTCTATTTTACAAATTAACAAAATAAAAATAAAATAAATCAAATATATATTAGCTTTGTGCACCACTGTGTTGCTCTGCTACTGAACCACTACAGATGCAGCTTTGTTATACATCCTGATGCTCCATGGCTGTGGGCATCTCCAGGTGGCCCTTCAGAGCAGTGTCAGTTTGACCTTAAAATGAACAATTATGTGGACTTCCCCTACCTCAAAATGATCTCTGGGAAGCTGCAGATCAAACTAGAATTGTGTTCTGTCTATGAATTGGTTCTAGGTGCAATTATATCTGAGTTATTGGACAAAGAGTAAAAGAAAATAGAAGAGAACTGTACAATGCCAATAAGCCTACAAGACTATATAAGTTGAGAGAAACCCTTACAGATAACCAAGATGTGTGTGCTGCATTCTGGAGTCACCAAATCCAGTGAACACTGCCACATGGCTGAGGTGTTATTCTCCACGCATCTGACTTTTTGGCAGTCAGTGCTGAGTGAGGTACAGTCAGGGATTTTGAGGGAGGGAAGGTAGATCCCTTTAAGCTACCTGACAGCTTTGTAAGCCTGATCAGGCCTGTGAGCAGCTGGGTGCTAAACCCATGGGTAAATGATGATGGGTACAAAAGATGGATAGAGCTGTTTGAAGGGAACTCATATCATGTTAACATTAATTCTGTTGTGGTTATAAAAGCACTTGTCCTCATGGTTATAGCTATTAATAAGTCTTGGAAAATCCCAATTGCCTGTGTGACGTCTCCTAATGACAGTACTGTAATCTAACAGCTGTCTATTATTTGGAGGAGCAGCCGGAGAGAAGGCTGTTGGGATCCACCTGGGCCCAGTAGGATCACTTTGAGGCTGTTAGACATGGATCGACCTACAGCCACTGTGAACATGTTTGTTTCCTGGATTACTGCCACAACACTGTAGAGAAGAAAAGATCAAACTAATATGAACTTCCATTGAATTCAAGGTATTTTTATTGTTGCTGAGCCTCTTAAGTCAAAATAAAAGCACAAAATCTAAAACTTGACTCTAAATGTCCATGGTCAGGTCCACAGACTGACAAGAATCACCTCTTCTTATATGGTTTATTGATTGTCAACACAATCATGTCCATTATTATATATGCACAGGCAGAAAAACAGAGAGCACAAGAGGAACAGTCCCAGTCAGAGACAGAACAGAGTGAGTTACCACCTACACTATGAAGAGCTGCTGGATGTTACCTGTAATACTTCAATAAAGGGACCTAAAACGTAGAAGCATCCTGTTTGTGTCTTGGCCAGGATTCCAAGGCTGACATCAGTATTAGAACTAACATCTATACAGTTCTTATACACCTGAGATATCACTCTCGAACAGTAAGAACTGCATGATGTTTAATAGAGAGGAGGGAAAAGAGCCTTCACTGGAGCTGCTACTTACATGTGCTGTTTTAAAGATGAGTGGACCACAAAATGGCCATTTATCAACAAAAGGACTCTTAGCTCTCATTATTGGTTCTCTATATGCTGTATAAAAAACCAATGCAATCACATGGGTATGGCAGATGTGGTGCGACACCGTTCCCATTCCCTCTGCTGGGGGAATGAGTGATCAGGAGGTTAAGGTAGGCACAACTAATGAATGACTACAGCGTGAAATATTTTAATAGGTTATAGTAGTGTCTCTGTTATGTTTTTGTTTTATTGTTCTACTACTAATACACTACCATAGACTAGAAGAGCTGAAGTGAAAATGACTGCCACATTGGTCCAATATAATATACCCCTTGCATTGTCTGATCATCTAAGCCCACTGATAGAAGAGTTCTTCGCTTCTTCTTCGCTTCTTCTTAACTCAGTTCAATTCAGTTTTATTAATATAGCCCAATATCTCAAGAATAAATACAATCAAACATAAACAATAGACCAGGGATCAGTAGCTCTCAGCTACTTTCCAGGCTTTAAGAATTCTACATAAACTTGATTAATCAAATTTGATTTATCACTTGGCAAACCTACTTGTGCATGTATCCAATCAAATTCATAGGTTACTGCCTCCTTTGTACACATAATTATTATTATGACATTAAATGAGTTTTGTTTCAAACTAAATATTTTTGTTGTTTTAATGGAAAATGGGACACCAACATTTTGTAAATGTTCAGGTAAATGTTAAGGGAAAACAAAATCCATTTTCTTTGGGTTAAAAGTGTCAGTCCTGTGACTAACTGGCTATTGTCTAATGTGTACCTCGCCTAACGCCCAGTTCACACTGAATCCGTTGTTTGTCCTGTACATCCTCCACAAGAAAAAGACACAATGGAAGTGGATGTGTGAGTTCACACTGGCTGCTTTGTAGTACGTCTCTATGACAGGCGCTCCAACAGAAACACCTATCAAGTCTTTTTTGTCAAATGCCAGCGCTGTCATGCATAAAGCTGAACAGAGCAGATGGATCCAGGCAGGAAGTCTGACCCAGGACCAGTGAAGAAGATCCAGTAATTTTCAAAATAAAAATGTTTGTGCGCCCATCTCTGTAAACATTATGTCTTAACTGAGGACACACAGTCTCAAACGAGATCTGACACCATTAAATGTGAGTAAAAACTAAGTATTTATACACATAGGGTCCTTACCCAGGGTTGAAATATATATTTCTGTGATTTTGTGCTTCAACCTTGGCTAAATCCCAGAATCATCTCCAAATGAACAGGAGATTGTGGTCAGAAAGGCAAATGTGGCTTTTTACATGCAGCACTCTATACATGGTTATTGAACTCATAACTTCCAGTATAAACACTCTCCTCTCCCATGAACTCATGGTCTCCCAGCTGGCTCTGGTTGGAGACGTGCCACACCCAAAGCACTCATTGTGAATTGGAGTTCGTCAGAAAACTGTACCAGAGATGTACTGCAAACGCATTCAGTGTGAATCTGGCGTGTGGCCCATACTTACTCCAGTATCTGCAACCCTTAAAGGAAATAAGTGGAAGAAGATGACTGAATAAATGTTACAAAGAATGAGAAGCTCGCCACCATTTTAATTTAGTAAAAGTAGCTCTCGGAAAAAAGGTTGGAGACCCTTGCAATAGACTAAATATCTCCTGTCCTTAGACCCTCCTTTTCAGTAAGGAAAAACTCCTAAAAAACACCCAGCTGTGAGGAAACCCACAGTTCCCAGAACTGTTCCCACGGCTATGTATTTAGATCAGGGGTCACCAATTAAAATTCACCGAGGTCCAATTGGTGAAAATTTTCTCGCGCAAAGGTCCGGAACATCACAATGTTGATTTGTACCTCAAAAATAAATAAATAAAATCATTGTAGTTACATCCGTGTCTACATTATGGCAATAGCATTTTGCTAACATAAGCATTAGTTTAAAACTAGGGGATATCAAATAATAAAATAAAAAAGTTTTTTTTTTTCTTATGTTAATCAAATACAGTTAAAAAAATCAAACAAAATGCTTTTATAATGGTCCTTGGCTCAGAACACAGGAGACACAGGAGTTTAGAGCTGACCTCTGTTCCTTTCTACATCTGTCTCTCTCATTTCTCCGCTGTTTGTCTCACAGTCACCGCTCCATATGTTTCCAAATCCTCAGATCTGATTGGTTGATAGCGTCACATGCAAGATTTTCTGTCTGCTTTTACGCAGGAGACGATTCACCCATTAAAACTAAAGTGGAACGTACTGCGCCTCAAAACACAGGTTTCCTCTTAATTCTCTGGTGAATATGAGGCAGCTCTGTCCTCTGTGGGACAGAGGGACAGACACCGAGAGGAGAGGGGTGAGCTGTGGGACAGAGAGACACCGAGAGGAGAGGGGTGAGCTGTGGGACAGAGGGACACCGAGAGGAGAGGGGTGAGCTGTGGGACAGAGAGACACCGAGAGGAGAGGGGTGAGCCTCGACAGAGAGACACCGAGAGGAGAGGGGTGAGCTGTGGGACAGAGAGACACCGAGAGGAGAGGGGTGAGCCTCGACAGAGAGACACCGAGAGGGGAGGGGTGAGCCTCGACAGAGAGACACCGAGAGGAGAGGGGTGAGCCTCGACAGAGAGACACCGAGAGGGGAGGGGTGAGCCTCGACAGAGAGACACCGAGAGGAGAGGGGTGAGCCTCGACAGAGAGACACCGAGAGGAGAGGGGTGAGCCTCGACAGAGAGACACCGAGAGGGGAGGGGTGAGCCTCGACAGAGAGACACCGAGAGGGGAGGGGTGAGCCTCGACAGAGAGACACCGAGAGGGGAGGGGTGAGCCTCGACAGAGAGACACCGAGAGGAGAGGGGTGAGCCTCGACAGAGAGACACCGAGAGGAGAGGGGTGAGCCTCGACAGAGAGACACCGAGAGGAGAGGGGTGAGCTGTGGGACAGAGAGACACCGAGAGGGGAGGGGTGAGCTGTGGGACAGAGAGACACCGAGAGGAGAGGGGTGAGCCTCGACAGAGAGACACCGAGAGGAGAGGGGTGAGCTGTGGGACAGAGAGACACCGAGAGGGCAGAGTCGCTCACAGCCTGTGTTGCCTCCTCTCTCACCGCTCCGTAAAAACAAAACTTAAGTCTGTTGTAAACGGAACAGTCCTGTCCCTCCGCACTCAGTCTGGACCTACTCCTCTCATTTTGTTGGACAGTAACAGAAAACACAGCTGATTTAACCCCGCACTGTTCATGTTAAAGTTTTAAAGCACCAGGATACGATGCTGTTGACGCGCTCTGAGAAAGGCGCCGTTGCGCTCCCGGGGAGTGAACAGGCTGAACGGGTTCGGGGCCGCGGAGTGGGACAGAGGTTCTGGTCCGGATGGGAGGGCATCTGGGTCTGGATTCGGACCGCGGTCCGCCTATTAACGACCTCTGATTTAGATCCTACAGAAGTATAGTGTATGAAAAGATCTAAATGTCATAGTCTGGATTCCACTCCAGTTTTTTCTCCCTCCTCTCTCCCATTCCCCACACCTGTCCTCACACCTGCAGCTCATTGTAAACAACCAGGTACAAAAGCAGCCACAATCCAAGACTCCTCTGCCAGAATGTTCTGAAGCTCTATGAGTGAACATCCAGCTTTCGTCCAGTGATCTTCGTTGTTTATTACCTGCTACATTTCTTAAAAGACCTGAACTCTGCACATTTCTGAGAACTGCCAGTGTGGTTCTTCTCCCTTGTTGCTTCTTGTGCTCTACACAACATGTGCATTGGACTGGCAGAGGAGGGGTGCAATGAGCACTCTCATGGTTGTCCCAGGCAGGAGGATGAAAACCAGGATGAGGAGAACACATTACAATTTTATTGTTGTACTTTTTGTAATAGTGTAATATAAAACACATATCTTATTGTAATTACCCTACTTATCTTAGTTTCAATCAAAGTTCACGTTGTAATTTTGTTGTACTTGAATTGCATTATTTTTGTTTTTGTGTCATTTTGTGTGTTGTAACTGCATCTGGAAGTAATTTGATTATCACTTTTAACAATAATTCTAAACATTTTCTAGCTTTAAACTTTAGCATCTCATTTTTAATCCACAAATGTCATTTATGGTTCAATATAAATATGTAAGCTATAAAAAGAAGAAAAATGTCACATCTTTCAATTACAAATCACTAGTTTAAACCCCTAACAATCAAACAAAAGCTGAAGAGCTAACCAAGGTAGCGCTAACTACCAAGCTAATTTAATAACTTGATTAACAGTGTTTAGTGCTTTCCTTCGTCACCTTGTTCAGTCCTCTGTGTATTTTTTGGTGCCATTTTAACAAAAGTTAAGTCCAGTTGACATGCGATGTAACAAACACATAAAAAAACAACAACAACCTTTTCTTCAAATCTTTGTACAACTGACTTCTGCTGCTGTAAATAATAATAATACCGAGGTGCTCATAATATGCTGTATTCTAGTGTTTTATGACAAAAAAACAGCAAGAATCCATGTTTGTTTGGGCCAGTGGTGCACTGCTCATGTCCCGCCCTTCGTTTCTCTGATTGGTTACTCTGCCTGTCATTGTTCCACCACAGAAACGAAACTTACGCAAAGAGATACCAGACTAACTTCTTTGTATAGCTTAGGAAAAGAGTTTGTGTGGCAGGCCAGGCTAGGTTTGCGCAGGTGAGGACACTCTAACCAGGACGTCAGGATGTACAATCATAACACCTCTTGCTGTACCAATTGCTGGGAAATCAACATGGTGATGACTGCCAATTAACTCATCAATTTCACCACGATACTGGAATTTTATTTTACCTTCTTTGGATCAAACAATTCTTGAAATTGATCAGGCAACTTCTTTGTAACCTCCTGCAACAGAACACTTCTCTTTCCTCTTCCCTGTCTGACTTTCTCAGTAAGTTCATTCAGACGCTTCGGTAGATTTTCATTATTCTCCGTCAAGTAATTACTCATAAGGTGTAATAAATATAACGTCTGCTCCTGTGTAAAGCTCTGGTTCACCAAGAGGCAGCTGTCTGACCTTCTGTCCTGACCTAAAATAAACAACCATACAACAAAAATGAAACACATTAGCAACATAATGATTATACCCATTTATTAAGTCCAGTAAAACCCTTAAATCTGATCGGGGCGCCCTCTTGTGAAGGTACATGTTTTCACTATGTCACATTATAGGCTACAGTAGAAATCAATAATTAAATATAAAGTTAATCTGGGGCAACCCTGTCTTTTCAGAGTTGTTTTTGGTGTTCATGTGCATTTTTCAACATGGACAAGCATTTTCCATGGAAGCTGGGAGATCATAGGATCACCGCCAAGACTGGCTCCTGAAGGCTCAATAACAGCATTTTCATAACCATTGACTTATAATATATGCATGCAGTTTCTACCAGTGATTACTTACGCTCATTTAAAACTATGAACGTGCATGCAGTTTCTTTTCTCCATTGAATGCAACCTCAACAACCTCAGGGAATTAGCAGAGAAGATAATAATTGACTGGTGAGAGTGGTGGCTGATGGCCATAAAAGGTAAGTCAATTCAATCTTTAAAAAATGCAAATTTTCAAATACAGAGTAATTAATCTCTTTTAATGCTTTCTCCAGAGACCTAGTTTTGAAGAGCCCCTAGTGTTTGTGTCTGGGGCAGATGCTATCCCCCATCTGAACAACTCATCAAGCCCATATTTGGACTTTTTTGACTACAGAAGAGAAGGAGTTCCAGGACCCAATGGCCTTTTCAGTTAAAGGCTCCCATGGTTTTGGGAAAGTCTAATCAGTGCATTATTGTGTAATCTCTTGTTTGCTAACAATATCACATATAGACCTTATTCTCAATAGAATAGAATAGAGACCAGCAGAGGCATATATGCTGTATCCAGGACCAGAGAGCTTCCTTCTGTACATTAAGATGAAAGGGTCATACTAAAAACACAAAATACTGTAGAGCTCCCAAATCATAACAAAGGAACCTATAATCCTACAAAAGCTTTATCTGAATAGTTTTAAATATTCATAATATATACATCGTCTTTATTTTACATGTTGGATTTACACTACCATATGAACCCCAGCAACTCACTGCCTCCAATGTCAAATGTAAAACCTACCTCAAGGCTGATTTATACTTCCACGTCAAATCGACGGTGTAGCTCCGCGGACCCCTTTGTGTCGCTGCGATCCCTCTCAAAACCTACACCGTAGCCCTGACGTGTCAATTGCAATAACTTTTTTCCCTCCCTTTAGGCCTGTGAATGACACAAGTGGATACAGAGAGCCCCAAGTCCAAGGTAAGCAAATGTTACTCTCTGTATAACAATGCTGTGATAGTACTTGTTCATATCAGTCCCTCCAGAATTTTGCAGGTCTTGTTGAGCCACAGACAAAGTGGCGTGGAGGTGCGATGCGGAGGTGCGGCGCACTCAAAAACAGAGCAGCACAGATAGTGTTAGTTTTTACAGTTCTAGCTAATATTTTTAAGAAAAAGCTCAAGTAACCTGTGAATTATAGAAAAAAAAATCAACTTTTAAGAAAATCAACCACAAAATCAGGAATTTTAGCCTGTAACAATCACAAAAATCCTGGAGGGACTGTCATACAGTTGCGAGGGGAATGTGCCCAGGGGAGAACAGTTTAGGGGTATCACTCATCACTGAAATGCTGTTGAAACCAGTTAGAAATGCTGTTTTTATTTCTGTCATGTCGTAATCAGAAATAAAAAGCTCTTAAATAAACTGCTGCAGTGTAAAATTGCTAACATTAGCTTACCCAGCATTCAGACTCCCCATGTAAGGCACAGAGCTGTAATAATCCAGTCTGTTTTATTCAATATAGCAATAATTCATTTTAAATATCACACTAACCCTAACTCCGTATGACTATTATTTATCTATAAACACTAAAACATCAAGTGAGTGTGGTCGGGCTTTACCACAGAAGAACATTATCAGCGCCAAACTTTTTTTTTTACAGACGCCAGAGTCACATGATCACCGGTGAGAGAGAAATAGTGTCTGAATCGTTCACAAAATGAGTGCACTATAGTACGTATAGTAACGTTTTTAACAGGAGCCATTCCAGATTGATATAACATTAGCAACTCTTTGCTAACTTTAGATCAATCTGGCTTTTGCCAGGTTTTGCAGATGGGCCACAGTGATTACACGAGGCTGCAGCTGGAATGGACTGAACACCTCCTCCCAGGTAACACACACACACACACACACACACACACACACACACACACACACACACACACACACACACACACACACACACAAACTGGAGGATCGTGACAACTATGGCAGCAGCCCATAATCAGATTTTTTCTGCCATTGAATAAAACCACCTTTAAAAAAACGTGTTGCTAATTACTTTTCACCTGTTTGAGTAAAAGACAGATTGTACTTGGTTAAATGATATTGTTTTGCTGGATGGGTTCAGTCTCCACCTGCTTCATCCTCCTTGGGGAAATGTTTACCCTGTCCAGGACGGCCACCATGTTGTCCACAGCCCTGCAGACTGTGGCCACTGGCATTCCAAAAATCTGACCACCTGCCCTGTATGAGGCTGCACATGCCAGTAGCCAGTAGACCAGCAGCTCCACTTCATGGCTCCACCTGTGTCTCTTGTTTCCAGCATATTAAATCTGGCTCTGGACAGTCTGAAGGCAGGTGTAAGGTCCCCTCCACTGAAAAACAATGCCAGGATTTGCATTAAGGCATTGAGCTAGACATCGCTCAATAACAGCTCTTAAATATCGTACAAATAAACACATAATAAGAATGTTTAGTTAATGTTTTAATCAATGAAGGAATAGTGAAGCAACATGTGTCATCAGTGACTTAGGCAACTGGTCATTCAAAGGCTAAAATATTTATATAATATTTATCTGATATATTTTTACAGCAGTTGAATTTAGTGGAAGTTTTCAAGGGTGGTGTTTCTAACGGTTAACCTTAGTTTGTTCATGGGTACTCACTGTGACTCCTGTCCCATACATGGGGACCAGTTTGCTCCAGATTTAACTGACATCCACGCCAGTTCTTGTGGTGAAAGGTAATTCTTGAGCATCGCTTGTAATTCACGACCCCTCATTGTTTAATTCTTACTTATTAGTTCATACTTGACACTTGTTTTTTTCATACACTTAAAGTCTTTAAATTTGAACAAACTGGAAGAGCATTGCAGCTCCAGGCAGGGCAGTCCTGCAGTAAAAAACTGTGCTTGAACAACATGAGGGTGAACCAACTCTTAAACGTAGACTGGACCTAACTGCTGACGCTGCAGACCAAGAGGGCTCACTGTGGCTCATTGTGTTGCACAAAACAAGTCACACCAACTGAGTCAGACTCTTGCTTTGCAACATAACTTTAACTATAATTTTGACAATGGGTTGTGTTTCTGGTAATGGTTACAGTAAGTAAGTTTCTAGATGATGGAGATGTTGCTACAGGTAGTGTGTGGCAAGACATTTATAGTGAATGGACATGTGAGAGACTTTGATGACTGGTACTGGATTGGTGGTAATCAGGAGTCTTTTGCAGTTCAAGTCCTAATTTTTATTCATTCCTTTTTAGTTCTGCTCTGATTGGTAAAAAATAGCGCTTGGACAACTGGTTAGTACTGGTTTAGACACAATGGAGTCCTGAATTCACCCGGGTTTAGTCCTGGTGTTGACCTTGTTTTAATTCAGCTTCATTGGTTTGGTTTTTAGTCTGGGTTTACTCCTAGTTAAAGCTAATGCATACACATTTTGTGGTTAAGCATTTTTGTCTGCAGGACACTGAACTGGCACGTTACTATCTGAGGGCCAAGTTGAACATCTTATTCCTTTGTTGTCACCAGTGCGTGTTCAGAGCGACTTCAAGATGGCAGAGGGAATGATAGGCCACTCTTTCCTCCACGGTGGTCCTGCTCTTTTTGGTATCAGCCCAGCTGTATTGCATGTATTGATATGTATACAATTTTATTTTAAGTGGCATTAAATACATAAAAACATTGTAATATAGCCTATTTATTGTTTTTTCATACATTTGTTCGGACCCCAGCAGAGGTAGAAGGTTAATTCTCTGGACCCTGAGTAATTTTAGTTGGAGACCCCTGCCCTGATGCCAGTGCACATAAAAAGGTCTGCGTCTGAAAGTTTGGAGTAGAGTCTGTGGGGAGCTGTGAGTCACTTTTACCAGAAATCACTCACTTCCCACTTCCTGGATTTCACAATAACTGCAGATGGATTATTTTAGGCATCATGCCTGGCTGGCAGAGAACAGTGAGAGTACTGCGTGAAGAAGGAATGTTTATGTTCTTTTATGTCTTTGATGGTGTTGATGCTGAATCAGATCACTTTGACTAAAATCCTGGATTATTTCTGTAAGTATTGTAAGTGAACTCAGTGTAATGTCCAGCGCATGGTTAAAGCAGTTCTCTCTTCAGATAACGTGGCTGTTCAAGCTTTTTCCTAAAAGAAAGTATAATGCCAAGGATTATCACAGGGATGTTACTGCTCTTACTGCTGTTCACCAAACATGGGACAGGACACAAAGACGGTGAGTTCAGCATTGTTTATAGTTCTGAGCTGACCACAGATGTCATTTTGTAATGAACTTTTTGTGTTGACATTTTACGAGCCTCACGTGTCTCTCATCAAGCGCCGTGTTTTCATTTGGCACGGAACAGAAAGAGTTAAGCTCTGGTATTTGTGCAGATGGAGTAAAAATAATTCCATTTAATGACTGTAACTTACTTATTCTGACACAGGAGACTTTAAACCTAATGCCAGTCTTTGTAGGCGCAAGAATCTCAAAGTTATTCAACATTAAAACGAAACGAATATGAAGATGTTAAATGTAATTAAATATGCGCGCGTTACCGCGGTGAAGTTAGATGGATATTGGATATTCGCATATTCGCCCTGGGAACCGCTACGGTACTCACAGCAAATGAGACCGAGCAAAGAGCATGACAGACGGCTTGTGCTGACACAAAGTGTCGGCGTCAGCCTCGGTTCAGCTTAGGGACCGTCAGTGAATTACTCTACAGCACTAATTGTCTGTTTTTCTTCAATAGCTTCCAGGTCATGTGACCTAGTGATTCCAAACCACAACTGAATATTTCTACTAGATGAGTACAATCGGGCACGGCACTTTATATTACGTTTTAATGCTTGTTCAATTTTATTTGAATTTTTTACAGTAAATTTGACAGTTTTTCTTCAATAGCTTCCAGGTCATGTGACCCAGTGACCTCTAAACACAACTGAATATTTCTACTAGATGAGTACAATCGGGCACGGCACTTTATATTACATTTTAATGCTTGTTCAATTTTATTTGAATTTTTTACAGTAAAACTGACAGTTTTTCTTCAACAGCTTCTAGGTCATGTGACCCAGTGACCCCCAAACACAATTGAATATTACTACTACAAAGGTACAATTGGGCACGGCACTTTTTATTATGTTTAAATGCTTATTCAAATTTATTTGAAATTTTTACAGTTAAATTTACTGTTTTTCGTCAATAGCTTCCAGGTCATGTGACCCTGTGACCCCAAACCACAACTGAATAATACTACTACAAAGGTACAATCAGGCACAGCACTTTTTATTACATTTTTGGTTTTTAAGGTCCAAACCAGGACAAAATAATGAACAAACTGGAACTAAATTGGGCAATAAAACAGACCTAACTTTGAACTAAACCTGGAATAAACAAAGATTGAACTGTATACATCTGAAATAAACCAGGATAAAGCAGATCCAAACCAGGACACAGTCTGGAGAAAACTGGGATTAGATGAAGTGAAAACTAGGCCCAACTCTGGACTACACAGGACTAAACCAGGTTGTGTCTGAATGTAACATGTTACAGTTTCTCTCTCAACTTAGAAAGTTCAGAGAAGTTTTTTGATGATTGATTTTATTGTATCCTGTTTTTTGAACTTCAGTAATTCTAAACTTCTGATTGCAACTCTACATGTGCAATATAAATCCTTTGAAATCTTGGAATTCTCCCAAACAATGTGGAGGTGAACATATAACTTTGGTTGAAAGAATAAATCTATTTTTGAATAATAACATGTCTGGACCTCAATATTTTTTGCATACGTTTATTAAACTATATTATTTAAGGGCAACCATATAGGAATAAGATCCACATAATTAAAATAATAAAAAAAAAGGACTAAGAACTATTTTAAAAAAAAATTGAATACAATTAAACTACTACAAGGAAAAATACAACTAAAACAAGCCGTAAAATAAAACATTTAGTGCCATGACCATATGTACCTTTGTAGCAGTAATATTCAGTTGTGGTTTGGGGTCACTGGGTCACATGACCTGGAAGCTATTGAAGAAACAGGTTAAATTTTACTGTAAAAAATTCAAATAAAATTGAACAAGCATTAAAACGTAATATAAAGTGCCGTGCCCGATTGTACTCATCTACTAGAAATATTCAGTTGTGGTTTGGAATCACTAGGTCACATGACCTGGAAGCTATTGAAGAAAAACAGACAATTAGTGCTGTAGAGTAATTCACTGACGGTCCCTAAGCTGAACCGAGGCTGACGCCGACACTTTGTGTCAGCACAAGCCGTCTGTCATGCTCTTTGCTCGGTCTCATTTGCTGTGAGTAGCGTAGCGGTTCCCAGGGCGAATATCCAATATCCATCTAACTTCACCGCGGTGCGCGCGTTGTATGCACTCGATCGCGTTTTTCAGACAGTACCTTTGATGTTTTACACAAAAACAACCAAAAGAGAGAGAGATTTACTTTCTACAGTGGAGCAGGGAGACAGCGCTCACGTGAGGAAAAGGCAGCAGGAAGGGGCCCGGGACAGAGAGACAAGAGGTTCAGAGGAGAGTCGACTTTAGGCAAATAAATAATCTAACAGTATAAAGAACAGTGTGCCGTACAGGAGACAGGTCTGAGGAAGTTTCCTCTCATGACTGAATCACGTGATGCACACGCGGCTCTAGCTTCAGTACAGGTGAGACACAGGTGATCTTTACCTGGGCACAGTGAGCTCTGAATGTTTCCTCTTTATTAATTTCTTTGTTCATTTCTCTCACCCTCTACATAAACACTTTTCTTTAATTATGTAGGCCTACAACATGGAAAAAATCATTACAACATCAACAAACACAGAAAATCAAAATAAAACCAAAATTGTGAGGTCAAAACCGTGAATCAAAACCAAATCATGAATTTTGTGAATTGTCCCACCCTATACTATACTGTACTGTAGTATATTGCACTGTACTATACTATACTATACTGTACCATACTGGACTATACTATACTACACTGTACTGTACTGCACTATACTATTGCTGCACTATACTGAACTGTACTATACTACACTATACTGCACTATACTTTACTGTACTATGCCATACTGTACTGCACTGTACTGTACTGTACTGTACTGTACTGTACTGTACTGTACTATACTGTACTATACTGTACTGTACTGTACTGTACTGTACTGTACTGTACTGTACTATATTGTATTATACTATACTGCATCCATCCATCTTCTTCCGCTTTATCCGGGTCCGGGTCGCGGGGGCAGCAGTCCAAGCAGGGATGCCCAGACTTTCCTCTCCCCGGACACTTCCCCTGGGTGAACCCCAAGGTGTTCCCAGGCCATAGTCCCTTCAGCGTGTCCTAGGTCTTCCCCGGGGCTTCCTCCTCGTGGGCCATATCTGGAACACCTCCCCAGGGAGGCGTCCAGGAGGCGTCCGCAACAGACGCTCCGAGCCACCTCAGCTGGCTCCTCTAAATGCGGAGGAGCAGCGGCTCTACTCCAAGCTCCTCCCAGGAGACTGAGCTCACCCTCTCTGTAAGGGAGCGCCCTGCCATCCTGCAGAGAAAGTTTATGACCATATGTGAGAGTAGGAACGTGGAACAACTGGTAAATCACATTACTGCAGATGCTGCACCTGCAGCCTGTCAATCTCACAGTCCATCCTTCCATCACTGTGAACAAGACCCTAACTATACTGTACTGTACTGTACTGTACTGTACTGTACTGTACTGTACTGTACTGTACTGTGTTGTACTTTACCTCTGTGTGTTTCGTTCTCATAGGTGAACTGCAGTGTGGCCCACAGAATGTGATGCTCTCAAAAGTGAATCAGAGGCTTCAGGTCACATGGGAACACCACCTTTTATGTTCGTCTGTGAAGGACCTGATCTATGAGCTGGTGGTGCTTGTAGATGACAAACAAGTGCACTATGTAAGAGGTTGGCTGAGTTTCTGTTCTTGCTTTGAAAGATGGAGTAAGTCATTTGTTTGTTAAATGTTTAGGACGAGGTGCCAATGACAGCAGACAGTATAGGATCTAGTAACTCGTCATGGAGCTGGGTGCCCTCCCTGCCACTGGAATGCACCTCTCCTTCAGTCAGGATCAGGTCACGAAGCCAAAATCACACCAGCCCGTGGACAGAAAAGACTCTTCCAGGTGAATGTTTTGCAGAAGCAGAAAGTAACTACTGTAGCCTATATACTTTTACTAAGAGACATTTTCTAAAACAGATCTTTACTTACATTTTTAGGATTAAAAAAGAAATACTATATTTTTGGAATCGCTAAATGAGTAAGGGTATTTTAGACTCATGCAGTAGAGTGAGCATTAGTACCACTGGTATTAGTCGTAGCATGTAGTAGTTGTAGTTCTAGTAAGTCTTTTATTGCTACTCACATGATTACCAATGACTCTATCGTAATACTTTTATCTTGCCAGGCCCTAAAACCTCAAAGGAGATACAGGTTTTTCCTCGGGATCATGTATTTGAGGTGGGCAGCAGCGCCACTTTCTGCTGCATTATTCCCCAGGGTCAAACCTTCAGTAAAATGTCTATAGATAACTACAACCCAACTTCATCCAACATTTCCAAGATCAACAATCATACATATGCGCTGACTGTGGACTTACTTTGGCCAACGCTTAAATCTGACGCTAATATTCACTGTCATACACAAACTTCAGATTATGGGACCTGTGCATTTGTTGGCTGTGAGTATGACATTTTAAATAAAGTCAATAAAGTCTAGAAAGATGATTAACCTGTGTTGTCTTTAGATCCACCTTATGACAGTGACCTTGAGTGTCAAACCCGAGATTTCCAGTCAGTTGAATGTTTTTGGACAGCTGGATTTGAATCCAATATCTTACCTACACACTACAAGCTGCTCGAACAGTGACGTATAACATTACTTGTCACAGTTGAAGTTGCTTCTGTGTCCAAAATAACATCTTTTATTGTCTTGGTTTTTACTTTATAGCTCATGTAGCGGTCAGCCTAGGGGTAAATGTTCCCAAAAGGTCAGTGTGGACTCTGGTGTGAGGAACTGGACATTAACTGCTCATAATGTCCTTGGGAGCATTGAGCTTACATTTGAAGCTGATCTAACAAAGAGAGGTATTGTTTATAAAGTCTCATAACTTCAATTACATATTTTCAGCTTAACCATCTGATTACCTTTCAGTGTACATGTATGCACCGGAGGGAGTGACAAAACCTGTTATCAAGTCCAGAAGTGTAAGTCTAAATTGGACATGGACCGTCCCACAGTACAACCACCTCAATCTGACGTGCCAGGTAAATCTTAGTGATGGAGCGACAAATAATACCCAAGTAAGTATAAAAAAAAGAAATGTTTTATGTGAAAGACTGAAATAAATTGATGTCACTCCTTCTTGTTTTTGTTACAGTATGAAAAAAGTGGCATTGGCCTTAAGTTGGTTGAGTTAAACGGCCTTATACCAAACTTGAGTTACGTTGCAATGGTAAGATGTAAAACAGTATCAGATTTCTGGAAATGGGGAGACTGGAGCAAACCTACTACATTTTGCACAGAAGGCAGTAGTAAGTTTTTTACCACGTATATAATTTAAACTAACTCACTTAGAAATCACATACAGTGTCTATTTGTCCTACAGTTCCTGATGCTCTGGATGTATGGATGCACAAAGAGAAACAACAAACTGTAATCATATGGAAAAAGGTTAGATTGCTAGATTGCTGTGTTCTTTTAAGCAACTCTTGTCTAAGTGTTGTGGTTACATTTGTAGATGCCAGAGCGCAACCAATGCTACGGAGACATAGACTACAAAGTGTCCTGGATAGACTCAGCACAGAAACAAGAGAATAAACGTTGTGTTATTCATCACAATCTTAGCATCGCACTAAACCTCAGTGCTTTTCAAGAGTATATTGTCCAAGTGACAGCTAGAACTCAATATGGTAGCTCCTTCACTTCAAACATCACTGTTTCCAGCCAGTCTCAAGGTATAATGCAAATTAGGCCGTATTTACAATATTGTCACAGTGATTTATTATTATGTTTATTTGTTGTGTGTTGTTTTTAGAAGAATCCAAAGTGAAAATGTCTGAGATTAATGGCACTGAAGGTGGCTTCAATCTGTCCTGGTCTGCCAGTCCTGGTGCCAGCTGTGGCTATGTTGTAGATTGGTGTCCAGCCTCAGGAGAATGCAGCGTGGATTGGCTCAAAGTGCCTCCCAATCAAACAAGTGCAAGAATACCCCCAGGTATGTGTTTTATTATGGCCCATACTGTACACGTTTTGATGAAAAGACTCACTATTATTATATTTCTCTAAGCTAATACAGAAAACCTCAAAGATGGTGTGAGATACATATTGTCAGTATACAGCTGCACACGGGACGCCCCAGTTCTGCTGCAGAGAAGTGAAGGCTACGTGAAGGAGGAAAGTAAGGTTTTGTTAAATAATATCACCATGTCATTTATGTATTTTGTGTAAACTATGTCATACCCTCTCAGTGATACCAGATGGCCTGTTTAAAAACTTAAGAAAGCAACAAAATGGGTCAAATATGAAGATATCATGGGACCGCATCGCTTTAACACAACAGAATGCTTTTATTAGAGGCTATGTGCTGTACTGTGCCCATGACAATGGACCTGAAGTCATCAAGGATAAAACAGGTATTCCCACACCTACAGGCTAAAAGAGCTGATATTTGACTGTATTTGTACTCAGACGGTGTACACATCAACAGATCTAGCCTCCCCTCTGTTTTTGTACAGATGATCCTGAGGCCACAACCTTGACAGCAAAAAACCTTAATATCACTTCATACAAATTTACCGTCAAAGCCCTTACCGCGGTTGGAGAATGTGGCGCTACGTCAACTCACGCCACCTTGAATTTACAAAGTATGTAATATTGTCCTTGAATAAGTTATCTTTAATATAAATGCTACTAAATTCATTTAATTGGCATTTCTCGTTTCTTTAAAAGCAGATACTCTGATTGTTACCATTGTGAGCTCCCTGGTCACTCCTTTCATTCTAATTTTGCTTATTATTGTTGTTTGCTTCAGGCACTGGGCATGGTATGTTTTTTATGTTTTTATATTATTGTATGTCTAGGTCATTAATGTCTTATTTTTTATAATGCAGAGATCTTTAACTCAGTCTTATGTTTGCAGTATCAAAAAGAAAGTCTACCCACCCATCCCTGAGCCAATGTTGAAGGGAAACTGGTTGACCTCACAAGTATGCTGCCATATTAATATTGGTCAAAAACAGCATGGTTTTATTAGAGAATTGACATTTAAGAATTGAAGTACATTTTATGGTTGAATGCACTCTTTTGTCAATAGGGTGAACATACTACAGTGCCATATTTTCCCACTGAAGAACTTGTCATGGCTGTCCCAGAGCTGCACCATAAACGACCTCCATCACAGGACAGTTACATCTACCAGAGAGACACTCAGACTCCCCCAGAGTCACCCTGCGGCAATCAACCTCTTAAAAATGGAAGCCCATGTCACGTTGTTTTACCTCCAGCTTCCACCTCATCCCAACTGGGTCTGACAGCTTCAAAATGTAATATGTTTCCAAACCCATTATACAATTTGGTACCAATGAGGAATGACGTCCAGACCAACTTAGAAACTAAGTGTCAAGACTGTACATTTGAAGAGGATGACCTCAGTAGATATCAGCCCGAGGACTTCATAGAAAGCTTAGATTTCAGCCAAACTGACACAGACAGTACTATGACATGTGTTTTTACCTACTTTGATTTACCTCATTGACTCTAAATAAATATGCCTTATGATACAAAGTAAAACAAAACATTATAATGGATCAGCTACAAAACACTTCATGGATTTACTATTATCTTCAATTAGAAAACATCAAATGCTTTTCTTTGGAAAGTTATGTTACATCGTGAGGTTGTGATTCTTCTGAAAACAAAACTGCTTCTGGATTATGTGGATATGAGCTGGAAGTGCATTTAGAGTTTAGTTTAGTTTAGTTCAGAGTTTACTTGAAAAACCACTCATGAAACCCGCAGATGAAACGAAGAAGTACTTTTCTGATAATTATGGCCAGGCAGAGTTTGTTCTTTTTTGTTTGTTCAAAAGCATCTGTAAGCTCGAGCTAACGCGCTGAGGGTCACAGAGCCTGGAGCCGTGAAACGTCATTATGCAGAGAAGACTGCGCTCCATGGCAGTCACTAAAAAGAAGCGAAAGCAAAAGGACAGAAGCTGAAAGTTTACTGCTGCCGTGTGCGCCCTTTCCTAGTCTAGACTTTGTTTACAGACCACAGCTGCATGAGTCTGTGTTCTTGCTTCAGACTGGGGGCCACACAGTAGATCTATGACAGAGCGAGTCTACAAAAGCGCAGTAATTATGTGTAGCAGCTGATTTCTCAATCAGCTGAGCAATCACACAAACATACACTGACACATTACACTGAAGTGAAACGCTATAATGTATAATAATGTTAACAAATATGTTAAAATATAATTTAAAACTCAGTATAAATGAGCAGTTGCTTGGTATTTTGGGATGTGTGTGCACCTAAGCATTGTGTTGTGTGTACGTTCCGGGATCAGTGTTGGCCTTGTGGACTCCGGTGTCAAAGTGCAATTTTTGTTCCCATCGTTTGATTTACAAATGAAGCCCTGACTCCAACCCTACAGAGCAGGTGTTTCCACCACTCATTAAACCTGGCTCTGGCTGCAACTAATGATTAATTTGATAATTGATTAATCTGTCGATTATTGTTTTGATCAATCTGATAATGAAGCGTGTGTGGATCAAGTGGTTAAATTTTTTTTGAGTTTTATTGTTCCCATTAAAAAATATGAAAATTCTACCAAAAATCACTTAATTTGTACAAAATCTGAACCATACGAAGCTACAACTGTGACTAGAGGACATTTCGATTGACCATTGTTGATTCTGTAAAACTGCTGTCCTGCTGCTCTTGGATCTATCTGCTGCGTTTGACACGGTAGACCATAATATCCTTTTATCTCGCCTCAGTCCTGTGTAGGCATTAGGGGTCCTGCTCTTAAATGGTTCCACTCCTATTTATCAAACAGGAGCTTCTCAGTCCAACTTGGCCAGCTCTCCTCTAAGGCGTCTCCTCTGAACTGTGGACTGCCACAAGGCTCGGTTTTGGCCTCTACCCTTTTTTCACTTTATTTACTTCCCTTCAATTTTTGGAAAATGCAACATTTCCTTCCATTGCTTTGCCGATGATGTTCAAGTATATTTCCCTCTTCCATCCAGTGACAGTTCTTCCATCCAGCCCCTTCTGAAATGTACTGAGGATGTTCAGTCATGGTTGAACTCAAACTTTTTATGTCTCAACAAAAGCAAAACTGAGATAGTTATTTTTTGGGGCCAAAACATTTTAAATGGTATTAACAGTGCAATTGGCCCCTTGACCTCGCTCAACCACCCCTTTTCAAAAAATCTTGGATTTTATATTGATAGTCATTTTAAATTTGAAAAGCAGATCACAACAGTTGTGAAATCTAGCTTTTTCCAGCTCCATCTCTTAAGTAAAGTGAGAAAGAGAATTTGAGAAGACAATACACGCTTTTATCACATCAAGACTCGACTGTTGCAATTCTCTTTATATTGGACTTGATCAATCTTCCCTCTGTCGCCTCCAGGGGGCGCAGAATGCCGCAGCTCGACTGCTGACAAAAACACAAAAATGGGAGCGCATAACCCCAGTACTCGCTGCTCTCCACTGGCTCCCTGTAAACTTCAGAAAGTTTAAGATTTTACTTTTGGTTTTTAAAAGTTTACATGGGACGGCCCCATCTTATCTGTCAGAGCTCCTCCAGCCCCACACCCCAGCCAGGGCCCTGAGGTCTGCTGACCAACTGCTCCTGTCTGTCCCCTGCTCCAGACTGTCCACTAGAGGAGACAGAGCCTTCTCAGTGGCTGCACCCAGATTATGGAACAGCCTCCCACTGCACATTAGATCTGCACAGACACCTGAGCACTTTAAAGGTTTGTTAAAAACCTACTTCTTCTCATTGGCGTTCAACACTGATTAAGCAAGCACCTTACATTTGAACTTGTATTTAGTTTGGTTTTAGGCACCTATGGTCTTTCATTCTATTGTATTATTAATTAATGTCTTCTTATGCTTTTATATTATTGTATTATACTATTTAATTATTGTATTATTTTATATTGGCATATTATGGCTTGTGCAGCACTTTGGTCAACTTGAGTTGTTTTAAATGTGCTATATAAATAAAGTTTGACTTGACACACATGCACACAAAGATATATTTAATCAAAAACAAAAAATGTACATTGTTTTTAACTGTTTTTGTTGCTTTACTGTTCTGTCTTGGCCATAAACCCTTCTCTCTCAGCACAAGGCATGTTTCAGACTCTGAATACTGTGAATGTGTGAATAATCTGATTAGTTGTTGCAGCCCTAACCCTGACACAGTTGTATCTTGATTTATAATGTGTTCGTTTTCATTAAAATCAGCAGTAGAGAGAACTTGCCAAAATTATTTGCATATCGTTAGATGACATTTTTGGTTAATGTTAACAAGACTTACTTTACGACTTAATGATGGTATCTCAGTAAGAGATAAATAAATAGTGAGAAGCATATGACTTTTAACATGAACCATTGTCTCAAACATACACTTCATACATTGCTAATGAATAAAACTTGTCTTCTTGTCTCTGCCGAGTCTAGCTCCACCTGCTGGTCACATCTCAAACTACTCTCTGACATGTGCACAGACAGGTGGTAAAAGATGGTTATAATCTGTTTTTTTTTTTGTTTGTTTGTTTGTTTTTTGCCTTTACATTTTTTTTTAAAAACACCCACACATGCTACTTCTGTAAAAGATATTTATTGTAGCTGAATACAGACTTCTCCACACAGGTGTTCCATCTGCTGTCAAAACTGAAGACAAAACAAATCTGCTTAATACTGGCACTACTGATATTTAACACAAGCCTATACTACAGAGACACACCTCTGAACACACAACTCGAGACATATTAAAATGTCATACAATATGATGTGGTAACGTCAGGATTATGACCTAACATTCCAGTCTCATTTCCTTAAAGGGGCTATATTATGCTTTAATTCATATTTTTAAACCAGTCTTGGTCTCCTCTAGAACAACAGCACGTTTTACAACCTTTACAAACATTATATGACTAAAAAAAACCAAAACAAAACATTTTTATAATTACTCTACAAGTGCCATAAACAAACAGCTGAAGAGACCAGCAGAGGGCAGCACAGTTTTGTATGACTCTATTTTTACTATGAAAGTAAAAATGTCTGTGGGGAATCAGTGGAAACAGAGCTGTACACTGTTTTTTGGATAAATGAATGAGAGCAGACTGGATGTAGAGGGCTTGTTGATTGGTCAGTGCTTCCTGGAGTGGGCGGGGCTTCGTGGGAGAGGCGGAGGTTTGTGGAACCAATGTTCTGAGGACAGAAACTTGAGGAGAATACAGGATTACTTAAACATGCATGAATGAAGCAAAACATAACTACAAGAATGTTTTTGATGAGGGAACAACATTATAACATGGAAGAGAGCTAAAAAAAAAAAAAAAGATTTTTCAGAATATAGCCCCTTTAATAAGCTCATTTTGAAAGGCTCCACCAGTGGTTCTCAAAGTGAGGTGTGACACTGTAAACAAACCATGCTCCATGGGGATAATTCTTCATTCTGACCAATTAGAGCTGAACTTCTAAAACATATTCATAGGTTTTATTATTTTTATTATTGATATTTTAGTTTTGTGCCTCTTATTGACCCAGCTGTTTTGTCCCAACTTTCAGACTTAAGCGGTTTTAAGGTGTTAGATAAAGTTAGGCTCCACCCAGACTTTTGCACTATCATCTTAAAACACACACACATCGAGACATTATCATTACTAAAACAGACTTTAAAAGGATGTATTACACACCCTATTTTTTCATTCATTCATTTTTTTTTTCTGCTCATTTCTGTTAGGGTTGCAGGTGATTAGAGCTGATTCCGGTCCGCCTGAAGATTAGTCTCTTGACCTCCTTGCTCTGAGACAAGAGGACTAACCAGTCTACCACATGCTGCTAGTAACATTTCTATGTGACAACTTACTGTCATTTTTGTAATTGTTTGTAATTGTGATAAAATACATTTGTCTTGTAGCCTTAAACAAATAATAGTTTACACATTCTTTCATTAGAGTCTACAGAGTTTTTTGCAATGTAAACTATCTTTCAGTTCATAAAAATAACATTTCCATGGTAGTGACAGTGACTCATCTTACATGACAGTTTATAGTAAAATAAACATCGAGCATATAAAAATATCAGAAAGGTTTCACCAACAAGGATTATTTTTGACCTGTGTGAAGTTGGTCCTCCCACATGACTGAAAATGAACAGAACTATGTCAGTTTGTTTGTGCATCATTTGTGCACACAAACTGAGCATTTGGCACAGTCGCTCTTTTAGATAATAAACTTCTTTTCAGGCCACCTCCCCACTCAGCCCCCACATATCATCCAAGTCACGCCAAAATGGCGTCATTCCTTTGTGCACATCTGTGCATAAAAAATGAACGTTTGTGCTCACTCCATTTATGAGCAACTTAAAGAAACACTATATTAATAGCTAACTATTAATAACTACAAAAAAAGAGACACATGATTGGAAAATTCACCTTATTTGTCTATATCCCTAAGAAAAAAAGTTTTAATCCTGTCATAATCAGAGCTAGTCCAGTGCTGGTTTGATCCTGCCACATCAACAGCAGCTCAGTCTGAAGTGACGTTCACACGATGATCCAAAATAAATATTTCTAACTCATATCTCTCCCACTGTACTGTATGTTTCATAGTAGTCAACAGCATACTTTGTAACCATGGTAACACTGAAGTTTCCCACGCCATCATTATCTCAAAAATGGAGTGTGCACAAACATTCATTTTTTATGCACAAATGATGCATAAACAAATGACACCGTTTTGGAGTGACTTGGACAATGTGGGGGCCTGAAATGTTTAATATCTGAAAAAGCAATTGTGCACAAATGACATAGTTCTGTTAATTTTCAATCATATGGGGGGACAACTTCTCGCAGGTTTGTTTTGTACACTTTTTCTTAAAACCTGAATAATAAAACATTTGAATAAACCTGAATAATAAGTCACTTTTAAGGAAAGTGGAATTCATTGAGGTTACAAATAAAGACGTGTATAGTAATATAGACGTGACACTAAATGTGATAAAGACATGGCTCTCTCTAACAAAGAATGTTAGTTCTGTACATCTAATTACATTTAAACATGTACTTAAATGTGTTCTTAAATTGGCAAATAATTATATACAAATAAGCATTTGTACAGAGGGGTATACATTATAACATTTCAACTGACTCAGAGAAGCACAACCTACAGTCCTACTTCTAACAGAGATCAGAGCTTAAGTGATGACGCTATGGTCAGATGTTTGTTGAGTGATCTCCAGATGAACAGACTGATGGGGAACTTCAGTTTTAGGGCTAAGAGGAGAAACATACATAAGTTGATAACTGCTGTAGATTCTATTGGGTACTGAGGGTACTGGAAAATCCTCTTGTCCTCTCAGCTGTTCTCTTCAGGGGAGGCCACGGTCAATAATCAGCCTCTGTCTAACCCTCTCCATCCTCTTCTCTCACACAGACTAACTTCATGTCTTCTTTCACTACATCCAGAAATCTTCTCTTTGAGTTGATGATGAGGTTAGAGCCTCCAACCCATATATTCACTATTCCTCCTCTGCACATGTCCAAATTGTCTCAATCTGTCCTCACAGACTTTGTCTCCAAGCATCTTCAGCTCTGCTCCCTCCAGCTCTGCCTCCTGTCTGTTCCTCCAAGCCACTGTCTCTAAACCATTCTTTAGCACTGGTCTCTTAAATGCATTTCCAACATTTGTATTTTTTCTATTTCGACATTTTCTTTTACAGCCATTAATTAAAATAGGAGCGTCTCCTTAGAGTGTGCCTGCCTATTGAAATCATTAATCATTAATAATAAAGCTTCAATTATGTTATTCTTCACAGATGACTCTTATTACAATAGTTCAGAATTAAATAGTTGTCCACTAAATCAAGGCTTATTGGATTAGCTTGAATTCTGGAATACCTCGCACATGTAGCAGAAAAACAATCTACAAAAAAAAAAAAAAAGCTTTTGTTAGTAAAAAGAAAAAATTGTACAACATGCAAATATTCAATAGTCAAAATATTCATCAGTCTTGTGTCCTCGCCGGTCACAGAGTCATTGCAGTGCAGTAAGAATCCTGAGGGTGGCAGTCTAACACCATTTCATTATGTTCATTTGTCCATACGTTACACTGAATTTGACTCCTATTTTGGTCCATACATTTTCCATTAGTCCGTCTTCAGAACCCCTGGTGTCACAGCGTATCAAGAACGTCCCCAAAACATGTTTTTTTTTTCCATATCTAAGAATCCAAATGATCAAACTCGGATGATGCTGATGGAGGAAGAGGCTCGGTGAAGCTGGAGAGAGAAGAACAGGAGACACAAATGTTAAAAAGGCACTGGAGTACAGGGGGTATGAGGTGATTAGGTAGTAGTCACGCTTCATTAGCTAATATTGTTTTTGCTTTACGTCCCTGGGCACCTCAAGGGTTATCCACGTAAAATTTAAGAAACTTTTTATTGCCACCAATTATAAAATGCAATGCCCATTTACATGCAACATGCACTGTTTCTGTGGTTCTTTTTTTTGTTACCAAGTATTACTTATCTCATTGTGGCTGTACATAGACCTTACTTTTAAGTTACATTTTTATACAGATAACATTAATAATAGCTAGCAGAGCATAAATAACCAAGTATCTTTTTTCTTTTGGGTGTATAACTATGATTCATTAAGGACATTTCAAAATTTGTTTCAAATTTTTATGGAAGTCTATACACTTCTCACTTTAATTCCTCTAAATGTTGGTGTTTTATTGACAAAATTAAAAAAAGACCAGATCCCAGTAATTAATGACAATTACAAGGTAACCTGTGATTCTGATACAACAATTGATGAAGTTAAAAAAGGCCCTAAATTCAATGAAAAAAATGCATGGCACCTGGTATTGATGGCCTCACAGTGGAATTTTATCTCCACTTTTGGGAATACATCAAAGACCCTCTCATGTATACGTATAAAGAATGTCTAAGTAAGAAAGAAATGTCCACAACAATGAAACAGGGAATTATTTCTCTCATCCCTAAATATGATAAAGATACACTTTTGATTGACAACTGCCACCCTATTACATTGTTGACCATTGATTACAAAATGATTGCTTCAGTTTATGCAAACAGATGAATAACAGGCTTAGATAATATCATCTCAGAGACATAATCAGGTTTTCTAAAAAAGCCACATATAACTAATAACATCCAGCTAGTACCTGACCTTTTGGATTATTCTCATTTGGTTGAATCAGAAGCTCTTATCCTCTTTCTTGACTTTTATAAGGCCTTTGAGACCACTGAACACTCATTTCTTCTATAAGCTCTTAAATGTTTTGGTTTTGGTATTTATTTTTTTGAAACAATTGGAATTTTTTTTTAAGATATTAACAGCTCTGTTATTGTCAACCAGAACACATCACAGAGATTTGATATTAAACGTGGTGTGAAACAGGGCTGCCCTATTTCTCCCTTTTTGTTTTTACTCACCACTGAATTACTGTCTCTGAGTCTTGTGAATTGCATGAAATTTGAAGGTATCTCTATTTTTGATAGAGAACTGATGAGACCGCATTGTTTTTGAAAGATAAAAAACAGGTAGGCATTACTCTGGGAACACTGAACGTATTCTCTGAAGCTTCAGTGTTTAATTTAAACATTAAGAAATTCAAAGTGTTACCACTATCAATGTAACAAAACCCATATTAATACCATCCCTGTAAAAAAAATTGTCAGATGTCTTGGTATACATATAACAAAGGATGTTACATCTAGACAAAACCTTATTTTTTTGGGAAAAATTTCAAAGTGTAAAATAATTTTTAATTCTTGGCTTCAGCGAGACTTTCCGGTGTCCGGGTGTGCATTATGTGCACACTTAGCAGTTTGAAAAAGTTATGTTATTTTGCACAATTTATATTAGGTGTGATTTCAAAAGTTTTTCATTTTTGCATTTTCTCTGCAGTCTCACCCAGCAACAAAAGTCAGCCCAAATTAAACAAAAGAAATGAACTAGACTAGCATTCTTCTCCAGGTGAGCAAAAAATGCACACTTACTGCTATTCCTTGTCCTGGTGCACTTATGTGAGGGTGGGTGGGGCCTGAATCAACATTTTGACCGCCATTGCAGTCCAAAAAATATAATGAGGTTATGATCAGAAAATTGCAGTCAAATGGTTAAATTTGTTTTTAAATGATTGAGTTTTTCATATGTATGGTCATAGGCTGACCTTGACCTCCAATGTTTTTTTATTACATTAAAAAAACACACACAAAAAAAGCACAAGAATAATAATGCATATCCACCAATGTTGGTGTCAATCATTGACAAATACCATCCTGCAAAAATCAAACCATAAGTGATCAAATTGTTATCTAATATACTGGGAAATTTTTTTTATTTTTTTTTGGTATTTTTTGTATTAAAAAAATATGGTTTGTTTACATAACAAATATGGCAATAAATGGGCAAAAACATATGGCAATTATTAGGTATTTGGTATTTTTATTTATGGCTGAAGTTGATGAAATGCAAAAAATAAAAAAGTGGGTGAGGTTAGGAAGGACCTTTGTTGAAGGGATAGCGGAGCATTTTAAGTCTGTTTGGTGGAATTGTCTTATCTAAAGCAGATGGTCTGTCTCACTTTGTTTACCCACTGCTCTTCTCATATGTTGTAGTGAAGGATATTAATAGGCTTTTTTGGGATTTTGTGTAGAAAAACAAACCACATAAACATAAAAAGATGTTATATCTAATTCTAAGGTCTGGTGGTTTAGATTTGATTGATTTTACACTTTTAAAGTCAATTGGATCAAGAGATGTTTAACTCAATCTAACTCAGTCTGGTTTTTCATTCCAAATTCTATTTTTAATACAATAGAGGGTCTATCTTTCATACTAAAATGCAACTATTGACCATCAAAATGACCAGCTACTTTATCTAACTTACACAAACAATGTCTCCTTTCATGGAAAATCTGTTTCAATCACAACTCCTCGTTTCACAAGATGAGCATTTGGAACAATGAACATATTTTGGTCAAAAACAAGTCACTTTTTTCCCTAGATGCTTTGAAAATGGATTATGGAAAATTCTTTTCTGTTTGATAAACATGTAAATATATTGAGTTATGAACAATTTTTAGCTTATGGTATTCCAGTAACTGTTAAAGAATTTACTCTCTTAATGAAAGCTATAGCCCCTGGACTAATTCTTCTAATTACAAGTCATTTAGCTTATATTTAGCCTATCAAATCAGATTGGACAGGTGGAACTGCTATTAAATTGTATTTAATTGACAGATAAACATTGTAATAATAAACATATATGCCGGATATTTCAAAAACAAAAAGAAATTATTCCCAAAAAAAAAGTTCTATTGGGGATTATTTATTCAGGAAATTGACTGGCACAAAGCTTGGCTTTTGCCCAATAAATACTGTCCCAGTATCTCACACCAGAGACTCAGTTTAAGGCTTTACATAAGATTTATCCTGATAATTGTGACTTGTCAAAGTACATAGATATTGAAAATAGATGCTCTTTTTGTGAGGCAGAAAATGAGACATTGATACATTTGTTTTTTGAATGTGAAAAGACCAAAACCTTTTTTAACCATTTGCAACATCACTTATTTGACCATCATAATATAACACATCATTTCTCTTTGAAAGATATCATTTTTTACTATGAAAATCCAACTTGAGTTTACCGGTAATTTTTTTTGTCTTACAAGCTAAATATTTCATTCATAAACAAAGATACTTTAAATTGCAGCTTTGTTTTGTCTTTTTAACTCTAAAATTTATATATATTAAATTATAAATATATTTGCTGAAATCCTTAAAATGTCTTGACAATAACAGGAAAAATGATTAAAATGTTAACTTCTTATGAAAATGTATTTAATGGATGATAACTTCTTATGAATTTCTTTCTCTGAAATGAATGTTTTTTTTTACCTCTCACTGTATGTTTTTTGTCTGTTCATTTGTGTTTTGTGTTTACATTGTAATATGCATTGTTGATGAGACAATAAAAAAAAAATACTGTGGTACACAGCTAACACTAGTTTGCTAAAGCTAGCTAATGTTATACAGGAGTTGTGCCTCTTAAAGCAGCAGACGCATACAGAGGAGCGCTCTTTTTTCTTTATATCTTTTATTCTTTTTCTCAATCCTAAATATTTGGCTGGATCTTTTATTTAGTTTTTGCTTTGTTTGGATTCTTCCCTAGTCTACCTCAGGTAGTTTTTCAGGTAGCTCCATGTTTTGGCTTGCAAAATGTAAGACCTTTTTAAGACTTTTTAATGTCAATTAGAGTGAAATTTATGCCAGCATCGTCAAAAAAAGAACAATAATCTGTTTGACTTTTACACAAAGGAATTATCTGTACTACTCTCTGAAACCCAAGGGTCAAAGTCTAATACAGATGAAAGAACTCCAGCGCTGCATTAAACAATCATAAATAAATGAATCTTGCTTTTGGATAACATTTGTTCAATAAATATATTTTGCTATTGTTGTGGCTTTTTTGTAATGACATAATGTTTTGATAAATTTTAAGACCTAGATGAACAAAATGTATTACCTACTCCATATATTTAATGCTTTTAAGGCCTTGATTTTGACAAGATCAAATGTTATACTTATTTATTGCTTTCAAGACGTTGGGGCAGCCCTGTTTTTTGGAAGTTTATGGCACCAGAGGAAAGTTATTACTGTAGTTTGCTGGGGTTCATTGTGATGTTAATGGTTAAATATGAAATGCATTTTGAGTTTAGTTTAGTCAGCTGTAATCTGTTTCTGTAATCAATCTCCTAATAGTGTCTGACTGTATTATATTGTGTCGGTAATAAAATTAATTTCACTAAAAGGAACACCAACAAGAGAGCGTCAAAATACTGAAAAATGATTCCAAAACACACAATTCATGCAATATATTAAGACTGCTTCCAATATTTGCTATATTACACCCGCTTTCACATTTGTATTCACTTCTGACGTGACATCTTTAACTGTCAAACCTAATGAAGAAAAGCTCTAAGACTATAATGACTTGTAAGTTTGTACTCTTGCTGACTATAATGTCTTGGGACTTCTCTGTCACATTATTGTAGATTTCCAGAAGGTTGTAGGTTCGATCTCTGGGCTGAACTGTGGGTTGTCTGAGTTGTATATGTGTTCTCTTTTTATCAAGAGGAGGCAGCCATGTTAGAGAAGCTTGCAACTGTTTATTTTGTCTCTTCAAGGTCCACTTTTATTTAAGAACAAACGACAAGCTCCTTGGCTTTGGAATCGCTATAAATAACCTTGTCTGGCTTTATTTCATAGAATTCTTTGTTACTTCTTATAATTATTTCCCCCATTCAGGACAACCTAGTTTTAGGTAAATGTGCTTAGTTGCAGTTGCACTATTTTTTTCTGTAATTTGTCAGATTAATCCTCCAACACATAAAATGACTCCTGGCTTTCTGTAATCACAATTTCACACTCAGCATCTCAGTTGTCATGCCTTTTTATGTAGAAGCGCTCCCATTTAAACTTCTACAACCCAAATAAATCAGGCCTAATGAGCTCCTGAAGATACTGTACACCTCAGAGTATGTAATCAGTTGTGAACAAATCGATATATGGTGCTACTAAGGGCAGGACAGAGGTGCCTCGCTAATGAAAATGATAGAACAGACGCTGACTTCAGGGGCTGCCCATTCTTATAGTCAGCATAAAATTAAATGCTGCAGACAGAAAGGTTTTCCAGCCCGGCTCGATTTTTAAAATGATCTGGCAAAACATTTCCTCAAAGCAGAAAGCACTTTGTTTTAGCTCAGATATGGATGTTATAAAGTGCACTGTGAGCTGTACTGCAAAGACTTCAATAAATTGCTAATGTTTAGAATTCTTTAGAATAACATAGTACATATAGGACTTTTATGTGTAAGGTAACTTGGATGTTCTTGCTTAAAGGTCCTATATTATGCTTTTTGCAAACTTTTTGAAATACTTTTGGACACCTTTGCATTAGTATTTCACATTTTATAACTTAAAATAATGTATATGTATGGCCAACGTGCTCTGTTAGGAAACTGTTAACTTTGACTTGAATTAGTTGTCTATCACCCGCTGCTGTAATGGACAGAGCATAAAATGGCTATTTAGCAGCAAGACACTAACAGGTAGAATGAGCTGACTGCTTCAGCAATTTAAGCTCTGAAATGATCAGAATGAGTCCGGAGTGTCTACGTCTCACCATAGAAACATAAAACGTAACAAGAGTGGAGAGACCAAGTGTTTCCAAGTCTTGCAAGAGACGGCCTACTTACACATGCATGAATGAAACAAAATACTACTCCAGGTATGTTTTTGCAGAGTGTGAGTGTGACCTTTTGAACATAATCAAAGGAAAGCAAGTAGTTTACTTCCTTAAACTTTTTGTATGATGCCATTTTACTCCAAAATGAAAAATGTCTGCGAGGAAACAGCTGTACAATGTTTTTTGGATAAATGAATAAGAACAGACTGGATGTAGAGGGATGGTTGATTGGTCAGTACTTCCCGGAGGGGGTGGGAGTTCAAGGGAGAGGCTGAGATTCATGGAACTGAGCGTCTTGAGGTCCCAGAACAGCCATGCCAGAGAAAAGAAGATTACTTTAACATAAATGAATGAAACAAAACACAACTCCAGGTATGCTTTTGATGAGGGAACATTAGAAAGTACGGTAGAAAGTTCAGAAAATCATTTTTTCATAACAAAGCCACTTTAAGGTAAACTCCAAATTTCAGCTTAATGTTATAATGTTAATATTTTGGGTACACTGGTCCATTTTCACAGATTTCATTGTAACAGCATTGTAACAGTAGTAAAATCAGGTAGCGCAGCTTTAACTAATGAACCCTTAAAATAAAAGAGTGGCACAGCACAGTGAATTTATTGCTCAGAAAGCTGGGACTAAAACAGTCTAATGTTTAGTGCAGTGGTAAAAAGCTTCGCCCCCAGCCTCTCTGAACACTACACACCAGGATTTACTCTTCTTAATTTTAAATATTTGCAATGCTTTTATGTATTAAAAGTCTGCTTCAAATAAGATTGATAAATTCTTCAATTCTAACCATCCTTTAGGGCCTACTGTACCAGATGTCCTGTACTGACCGGACCTTTACTGTACTGCTTCAGTGGAAACATAAACGTTACTAGGTTTGAAACAATCATCTCTGACTCTGGGGCTGATCTGATCCATCCTCACCTCCATGTTGAATGTGAAGTTGAATGAACCCTCTCACTATCAGTCTTTGTGGTCCACTGGGTTTATATTTAGGAGATTGTGGAAGCGCTGGTTGCTAGGAGATCTCTGACACACTACAGAAAAAAAAAAACGTCTCCCTGAAAGAGCAGAGCTATTTCCACTGCGGTATAATGCAGCAGGCCTTGAGAGACGTTTCTGTTGTTAATAGTTGCGCACAAAATATCTGTTTACTGAGGGACCAAGAATCTACAAAGAAAAAGAAGAAACAAGCAAAAGTATTTCTGGCTGTTTATGGTGGTTTTACATCATGGTGGAATCTGTTCTGTCTATATTATTTCAACACTGCAAACTATTAAAAGTGAATTTAACAGTGCGCTGTTGCTCTAGAGTTCTTGTTTGTAGTTCAGAAATCAATAAGACCTTTGTTGTTTAATGCAGCAAAAGCAAAGATCAAAAAGGGACACTTTGACTGGAGTAGCACTGTATGGGTAGGTAAGTGTTCCATATTAAAAAGGTCAGCAATGTTCCCAAAAACCATACCATACTATTTCAGAGACACTTTAGCCCCCTTAACCCTTGTGCGGCCTTTGGTACCTTTTTGGTACTTCATCATTGAAAATATTGAATAAATTTGTCAGTGTTAATTCAAAATTTACCAAATTAAGCCAGTATTATTGTCAAATTTCAGTCTCATTTGTCAGGTTTGGTCTATAACACTGTATACACTCAACTGTTACTCTGACGGGCTTTAGTATCATACTGGTCAAATTGACTTCAATTAAAAAGTCAATGGGACCAATATTTATTGTACTGTAGTGGTACAATAAAACTGTACTTTTCAGGTGACAACCATTTCAATATAAGCCTCTGGTGTGGAATTTAAATTTTTTCCAGAGTATTCATTAGAAAGCCTAAGGGCCTGTTTACACGACAACGCTGGCCAGGAAAACGCAAACAGTCCTGCCGCCTGTGATTTGCATTTACACAACAACGCTTGTTTCGCCTGAAAATGACTGTAAACTGTAGTATCTGTGTTTGTCCAGCAAACGGCGCTGTGGGCCCCGCAAATGCATTACACCACATAGAGAGTAACTGCAGAAGAAATGATAGCTCCGGTCTGAAACTTTCCAGCTACTTAAGGATCTTGAGGTTTTCAGGAGCCATTCTAAGTCTATCCTAAAAGTAAGTACTTGTACAAATATTACTGACAGTTACTGGACAAAATATGAACGTATGAAACAGAAAAGCTTCGTATTTTGTGCTCGCGGGTCAGCTGACATACGGCGTGCACTCATCCAATCACTGTTCAGATTGGGGCTGTTACGTCATTGTTTTCAGTGAGTACGGTGTTTTCACAGTTTACACGAGAGCGAAGCGTCCGGAGCGGCTCCCGCTGTGAGACGAAAACACCTCTTCTTGAGTTTTCAAACCTTTGCGGATTTGGGAAAACAGAAACCTTGTCCTCGTGCAAACGAAATGCCAAACCACAATCAAACCTTTGCGGATTCGGAAAAACGCATTGTCGTCTAAACCGCATCTAAAAATGACTATATGGCTAATGGCTCTATTAAACACTGTTTCAGTGATGTTAGTTTCTCTTGCTTTGTCAACTACTGTTGGGCCAAGACATAAATGAGTCCAATAAAAATGGTCTGGGGGTGGAGGTTTTTTCTGTTAAGTGACAACAGATCAGTAAGAGGCTTATATATATTTAATAATAACTAGAAACCCTAAGTTCACTTGTTTTTATGATTCAAATGCTGTGTGATCCTTTGTTATTACATGTTCACATGGCTTGGTGCTCAACACATAAGGCAGGGGTGGCCAACTAGTCAGAGACTAAGAGCCACTTTTTTTTCTGTGTTACTGCAAAGAGCCACATCATACACATGGGTACACATGAACATCTTTTAATCATGTATGCACGCATACACAGACCTCTGCTCAGCCAGATCTAATGAAAATAACCACACCAACATGATAATATCAGTAATTTTCAACAGTTAACATTGTGTGCACTGTCTCACACACACACAAACTCTCAGTTCAAGCAAGTCCACAAACAATAATAGAATAATTTTCAATAACATCTTTCTCTTACTATGCTGCTTAGTGAGACTTCTGGCATTCCTTATATTGAACAATCCTCTTCAAATCTGGCTTGTATTCTGTTGTTGCCACTCTAAGCAATTCTTTCAAATGAGTGTCAGTCAGAACAGATCGATGCTTTGATTTCACATGTTTCAGGGTAGAAAACAGAGACTCGCAGACGTACGTTGACCCAAACATGGACAGTATCTTAAGCGCAGCTCGTTTGATGTTGGGGTATTTTTCAATTGGCACACTTTTCCAGAACTCAACGGTCCCTTCCCTTAAAACAGCTTTCAGTTGATCCTCCTCACAAAGGTCGATCATCTCCAACTCAGCCGCAGCCTCATCTGTGACGAGCGGGGCTTTCAAACAGTCTGTCTCCGTATTAAATGGGTCGACGAGGAACGTAATCTGTGGTCTTTTCAGTTGTAGATCACAGAACCGGGTCACAAAGCTTTCGTGCAGGTTTGCAACCAGTGTTGCATATCTGTCTCTTTTCTTTTTCAGGGCGGCGCTGGTGACTTGCTCACTGGCTTTTAGCAGAGTATGAAAATGTGTTAAATCTCCCTTTTGAATATGCGCCTCGAACAGCTTTAGTTTGTTGACAAACGCAAACACACTTTGCACCAGGTCAGGCAGCATTTTTAACTTACCCTGCAGGGTCAGGTTCAGTCTGTCCAAGTGACACAGCATGTCGACTGAGAATGCCAGATCCATAATCCACTCGAGGTCTGAGAGCTCGGGATAGTCCTTGTCCTTCTCTTCCATGAACAGTTTCACAGCATCCAAAAGCTCAAAGAAGCGAGAGAGTACCTTGCTTTTTGACAGCCACCTCACAGTGCAGTGCAGCGGCAGGTCACCTGGAAGCCCTTGGTCCAGCTCAGCGATGAGATTCCTGAATTGCCTGTGGTTAAGCGCATGTGTGCGGATGTAGGTGACGATTTCCATCACAGGCTTCATGACGTTGTCTAAATTCAATGATTTAGACACGAGTTGCTCCCTGTGGATGATGCAGTGGAAATTCCAAAAGTCGGGAAATGTTTGATCAGCTTTGCACAGCCCCACAAGCCCGTTCACGGATCCGATCATGGCTGGCGCTCCATCTGTGGCTATTGCAGTTAGCTTCGGTATGGGCAGATTTGCTTTTGCAAACGCAGTCATCATTGCTTCTTTCACATCTATGCCACGGGTTCTGTCTTTTAATGGCACAATATCAAGGAGTTCTTCTTTGATCATACATTCATTTGACACAGACCGTGCAAATATTGCCAACTGAGGCTTGTCTTGTATGTCACAACTCTCATCCAATGCCACACTAAAATACTCACATGCTTGAAGGTCAGAGTGCAACTGTGATTCAACAGCTGTAATAATATCCGATATTCTGCGTTTAACACTGTGGCGGGACAGTTGAACGTCTGATACGCTCCGTTTTAGTTTGTCGTCTCCAGGAGCCAAGATTTCAAAGGCGTCAATGAGGCATTTTTTAATGAAGTCCCCTTCGTTGTATGGCTTTTTAGCCCGTGCTATGTTCCAAGCCAGCTGATATGATACAAGCGTTACGGTCTCCGAGTGTTTCGTAAATTTTTGGAAAAACTGCACCTGCTTTTCTGCCTGGCTTTTCAAAGCGACCAACTTATTCTTGCGAAGTTCAGTCCCTTTTGGAAATTCCTGTTCGATGTTAGGGTGGAGTGAGCTGAAGTGACGCTGAAGATTTGAAGCTTTGAAATGCGCTAATGCTGCGTGACATATAAGGCAGATCGGCTTGCCATTACGTTTAACAAAAAAATATAAACTCTCCCACTCTGGCAAAAACGTCCTGTGTTCTTCTTCATATTTTCGTTTGGCTGTGCTTTTTTTCCCTGCCATTTCAAGAGGTAACTTGACGGAAATTGTTTACAACACAAATGATGTCACAACAAAGATTCTCTCGTGGCTCGTTTGACGTCACTCAAACAGGCTTACATGGTCAGTGTGCCATCTAGCTGTAGGGGGAGTGAATGACAGCGCCAGCCAAGCATTTTTGACGCATGTCATGTGACAGCTCCTGAAGAGCCGCATGAAACTAGTTAAAGAGCCGCGTGAGGCTCGCGAGCCGCGGGTTGGCCAGGCCTGACATAAGGAGTGGTACTGTGATTTAAATGGTTAAATAAAATATGTCATAAATTCATGCAACGTCTCATTTCTTAAAGGCATGGTCAACAGAAAAATGTGTTGATTTATATACACACTGTTGCTTGTGGTTATGGAACCATGCAGAAGGAAAATATATATAAATATTTGACTTTTTTTCCCCAAAGATGTTCAGCCCTATGTGGTTAAATGGGACACAAAAAATGTTCAGAGATAAAATTGGGTCCTTCAATCAGAGTGTGTCCTGTCCTTGAAAGCTTGTGTGTTGTGTTGCTGAAGGACTAAGCTCTCACCCTGCCGCTCCGCACTGCCCCGTTGTGGTAGATGGGGGAGCTGCCTGAAGACCCATTGTAGTAGGACGAGGCGGAGCGCACCAGCCGTTTGCCCTTCTCCTTGGTGCCGTTGGAGTCGTTGTCTTTGATGATGTCGTACTGGCGGCAGAACAGGGCGATGACGGCTGCAGGGAAGGGCACGGTGAATGGGGACACAGAGGTATAACTATAACAAGAGAGTAGAATCTACTGACCAGCCCAGAGCAGCAGCACAGTGGTGATGATGAGCAGCTCTCCTGTCTGCAGGTGTGGGGTCATGCCCAGACCCTCCATAGCCGGCTCATCTGGCAACACATCACGACAATGTTTGAGATAAAGACAGGATCTAGTTCATAAGCAAAGACAGGAATATAATGTATGATCATTTAACTGCTATAGACCCTTTTAATGAGCATGTGCACATTTTTATGCCAGAGGTTAAGCTGACCAAATTGTATTTTTAGGCATTAGCCGCCAAAAATTGTAGAGTGTATACAGAAGAGATTTTAGAAAATAAAAATGTTATTGTCAGTAACTTGGTTCAAAACATAAGCAACAGGTGCTATGAGTAGTATATGTTTTTTTATATTTAATAAAAATTACCCACGTGTGTCCCAAGATATGAGGTAAACATGTTTAAGTCAAATATTAGTTTTAATGATGACAATAGTACAGTTGATTTATTAATAATTAAAAATATATTTTACATAATGGCCAAGTTGTTTTTGTTTACCTTTTTTTTTTGAGTTCTAAAACCCTGCATTGCCAATGTCCAATGAGAAATGCAGTAAGACCCACAGACCATTGTTTTGATTTCGACTGCAGTTCCAGTACAAGCGTATGCTGCTTACAGAACCTTTAACTGTTTGGGTATAGGGAACAGATTCTCCTGATTCTAGGCATTAATTCACACATCCTTTATGTATTACTTATCTCATGATCCATCATCTATTAACATAATGTTGTTATTGTAAAAGTTGTCAATCATGAACACATCATAAGGTTTTATGTATTTCTTTAAATTAGTCAGAAATAAAACTAGATGCCTTAACAATGAGCATGGTAGAATGGCAAGCCACACTTCTACTTCACTCTTAAGTGAAATCAGTCAGGTACTCAGAGCTCTCTGAGGTGGCTCTGTGGACTCAGCCCCTGAGCCTGCTCTGCTCTGCTCCTGCTTCAGCAGCACACAGAGTCATAGCCTATGAGCCTTTAGTCTCACACCTGAGAAAAGTGGCTCCAAAAAACACTACAGGCCACACAAACTTTGGTCAGGACATCGGGACTCATGTTTTATGTTGCTTTAATAATACAGCAAAAATATTGTGCATTGTGCACCTCTGCAGTGACACACTTCAGATCACAACGTATATAACTTCTGAATAACAACAAATTTCTTCTGTATCCAGTCAGACATATTGTAGCTGTTTAGATTAAATGGGGCAAACTTTAGGCAGTGATCCATTCTCTTGGTTTTTTAATTGCAGGGGCCTGGAAGCACTGTATTGATTATATGTTCGGTGAATTTGTGTGTTCTGCTTGTGCATTCTTTACGGTGGTGGTCGTGCACTCCGACTGGATAGTGGTCGCTCCTCTCCAGAGTCCGGAAGTGGACCGCTCGGCTGGGCTGGCTGTCCCCGTTTGGCCCAACTGCCTGCACCTACAACAATAACAAAACACCCCCCAAAAAAACAGGCAGAAGCAAAGTTTACTACCACATATTATGACTTTCCACTGACATTGACAATAGAGCTGTTATATAAGAGACTGTCTGGGAGCGAGCGAACAGTGCTTTGGGTTTTGGAAGCGATCCTAAACGATGGTAAAAGCAAAGTGCCAGCAGCAGAATGCAAGCTTGAAAGATAGCGGCGGGAATTACATTTTGGCTTGAATCTGATTTTAAAGGCTGTCTCAGTGTAACAAAACAGATCTCAGTGCATTGAAATATCCTCCAGCTACTGTGAACCTTCAGAGCTTGTTCAACCTGCTACAGTTTCACTTAGGCACAATTACATCAACAAGACGCCTTCTCCCTAAATGCTGAAGCCAAAGGTCACATACAAGCTCTGTAACTGACTGGAAAATCTGTCTCAGTGTAGAAGAGTTGTACAGAGTTGCACCGTCTGCGTTTCCAAATGTTCACGTCCTCACTAAAAGCTGTCCTTGAACTTACTCCTAATGTTAATTTAGCACCTCATTCCACAAAACAAAACCTTCACCTCTTCTTCCACTGTCCACCTTTTTATACACAAGTCAAAGTTGTGAGCTGCTGACAACACATTTAACTGGAGGACACTGTGTCAGAGAGTGACTCTGGTACACTGAAGTTAACTTTTCAAAGTTATAACAGTATAGCTCATCATCAAAGTCTGTAAGTGTTCAAAACCAGTCTGTTGTTTCCATTTAGGCTGCATTTACATGACATGTTGACATTGTTGATATTGGTCTGAACATCATGAGACACTGAGTCACCTTTCTGTGACTTTCCCTGTACACTAATATCTGGTCCATGGCTATAGACTGCGACCAAATGCAACCCTGAGTGTGCGAATACATTTTTTGTATAAAACCATGAACCTGATCTTCCAGTCAAATTCTTACAGGTCTTTTTGGCCTTGTCCACACTAATAGTGACATTTAGCAGCTTGGGGCTTGAAGTTTTACAGCTTTACAGTTTAAACACTAAATTACGAAGTATAATATTTTTACTCCTAACTTCTAGAATCTGTAAAATGCTGCAAAAATGTTTAGGTTAAATGAACTAATATTAAGATAGTTTGTGCAACCAGTTGACATGTTTGTGCTACCATCTTGTGTGTTTATGTCTGATTGTGTGTTTATGTGAGGTTATGTGACTAATTGTTTGTAAAGCCCTATGAGGTGACTGCTGTTGTGATATTGGGTTATATAACTAAAACTGAATTGAATTAAGCCAACTGAAAAAGTGGTGAAAAAGTTAGTCTAGAGCCCTGTGGTCACTTTTCCAGTCCCACATATTTGGTCACCTTTCCCGCTATGCTCAATGGTACTTCTTCAGTTCATGATTCAATTTGACTATGCATCCTCTTGTTTTACAATATGTAAATTAGTAAGGCAGTGTTAAAAACAAGGGCAAGGGCAAGACACTTCACCCACCCTGCCTCCGGAGTTTATGGCAGAGGTGAATGAATGATTGTGTATGTTTGGTCGTGGTTGGAAAGGGCCCCAGGGCAGCTGTGGTTACAGAAGCTCACCCCCCACTCAGTGAGAATGAGGGGTGAATGAATAATGCACCTAATTGTAAAGTGACTTTGAGTGTCGAGAAAGGCTCTATAGAAATAAAATCCATTATGTATGATTATTAAAAGTAAAACAAGTGTGATGATAACACACAAAGATCACATAAAGTGCATCTTATACTTTAACAGAAAAGTGACAAAGTTGTGTCTGACCTGTACACTGTAGTGAGTGTCCTCGTCCAGGTCCCACAGCATGCACCAGTGACTGGACGTGTTCACCTCCCGGATGGAGCGCTGCATCAGGCCGTCCTGTCTCTGACAACACAGCACACATAAAGATGTACTAGTGTTAAAGTGCTGTAGCCAATTACTCAAAAACTGACAGTAAATACATCATGTGCAATATTAGTCTGGTGAAATGTGTCTCCTATGTTTTTTCTGAGTGGGCCCTAGTATAATAGCACTCCTGCTGACACCCTGACATTTGGAGGAAATGTGTAGAAAGAGCTTATATTTAGGCCCACTGATCTCACGCCCTCTCAGCATGATGGCAATTCAAAACCAGCTTAAAAATGAGATACAGAGTAAACAGAGCAATAATTGTTTAATATGCTTGAGTTCATCTCCTCACTGTGCCTGTCGCCTTTGTGACTGGAATGTTTTGAAAACACGTCATTCTTCTCGGGTTGCATCAGCTCATATTAAAGATGTAATTAAATGAATAATATGTCACAGTATTTGTAGTTCATTCCTACAAACCAGAAATTGTTGCATGCCTTAATACCTGCACTTATTTATTTAAATGGATATGAATATCAGATTTAACTGTAGGCTGTAAACATCATATGTGCTTTAGAAACTCACTGGACCTTCACAGACACGTACTGTTGCTGAGAGCTGTGCTAATTAGCAATCATTCTCTGCTTAAAAAGCATAATGGGTCTCTTATAAAATGTCTTAAAAGTAATATTTTTCCACGTCTAACATGTATTTGAATCCACAAGATAAGTTGGATATATTGCATAAGAACTGAAGGCTCAAGGGGGATTTGAAGGATTTTCTCTGCTCTCTGTGACTTTAGCTGTGAGTCTCTTCTTCCCAAATAGAGATGAATTGGATTGAAATGTAGTATCCAGGCAGCGGGGCTTTAACTGCCTGCTTTAGAGTGACGAACAGGCTTTGAGGAGTAAATGTGGCTGTAAAGGACTGAAAGCTGAGGAAAAGTCAATAAGTAGAAAGCTGCAGGGATGCTCCAGGCCATTCTGCTGTCAGGATCTACGCTCAGAGACAGAGCCGCTCCACGGCTCAAGCACTACCATTATGTATTCAAATTAAAAGCTCTTCAGGTAATCTGTACCGCAGCAACCATAAGGTACTGTTTTCACTCTTACCTTTTTATATAAAACACAGTAGCATGTGGTGACTTTTTCAAGCAGGCAAGCAGACACCTTGACTTCATTAAGTTTTATATGACAACATTTTAATTTAATTTAAGTTTAATTAAAAATCACTTAAATGCAATCCCATCAGTGTTTGTGTAGTAGGCTGTTTCAAACTATCTCACACTCTTTCTATATAATTACTATTAGTAACGTTGTTTGTATACAAAAGAAAAAATGTTTCCACAAAGCTGGCCTTCTGTCGCCTTATCAAAGAATGTACCCTAAGTTTTTGTTTTGACTTTAATTCTTAAGCACTAAAACGAAGATGGATGGATGGATGGATGAGTGAGGTTCCAGCCTTACAGATGAGGGAGGCTGTTCATCAGGACTCACTGAGATCAACACTAGACTAGTGCACTGTTAATGCTGCTTCACTGTAATAAAACCTCAGCTGAAGCCTTACACATCACACCACAAACCTCCATTTAAAAACACCGCCTCACTGACACTCACCTCTCTACTCAAGCTGCAAATCCACTCCATGTTACTTTTTTGAAGAAACGTCCTGTATTTCCTACAGCTGAGTTTGTCCACAATAACCAGAGCCCAGTTCATTCACAGTTCTGTAATATTCACATCCAGTCCCAGGCACGGGCCGCTGGCTCCTCTCCACTCCTCCAGCTCCACTTCTTACGAACATCTGACACTTAACCATGTACATGAGGCTATCATTTATATGACACACAGTTTTATGCAGCAGCATGTTCTCATGAGAAACATGAACAGCGTTTAAGCTACAAACTACGACTTATCTGTAGAAACGCTGTTAGACATTTTGGCTGCGGATACTTGTGAAAAGTTTTGTTGTCTAACGCGGCGCATGCGCACTGTAATGTATGGGGTAATAAGCTGCAGAGTGCGCTGCTTATCGCCCGCTGCTATCAGCCAGATCTCTGTCACTGAGCCTGAGATGGACCACAGCACGCATGCACGAGCCTCCAAAACAAGCTGCTGGCCCTCTGCTTGACAAGCCCCAGGCAGAAACAGTGCACCATGACTCCGCCTCCACAGAGGTGAAAATTTACAGAAATGAATGACAAGAGAGGCAACCTAGCTTGCCTTGACAGTACCTGGAGTGGCCAGCAGGGCACAGAAAAAAACAGAGTGACTGAAAGCAGGTAACAGACTGATTATCTATGGAAGTGAATGGCAAAATGAAATGTTTGGAAAGATAGTGATTTAATTTCGTTATAGTTTTAATCCGTGTGTTTTTTTAGATTTGATTGGTCAAGCACTGCTTGCCTTGCTTGCCCTCACGACACGCCCATGGTAAAACAGCAAATGGATTTTAAACAAAGGAAAAACATTTCTTCCTCTAAAGAGCATATTGTTATAAGTCTGTGAAAAGTCTGTGTAGTCTGTGAAAAACAAGGCCTCAAGGATATTTTGAGACAAAAATATTAGGCTTGTGACGGCAAGCTTCAGCCAATTACATGTTTGCATACAAAGTAGGGCTGCAACTACTGATTATTTTGATAATCAATTAATCTGTTGATTATTGTTTCGATTAATGAATAAATCGGATAGTGAAGTGGGTGTGGTTAAAGTGGTTAAAAACTTGAGGTGTTTTATAGTTACCGTTAAAAAATTTGGAAAATTCTACCAAAAATCATTTAACCCTTTAAGCACCAAAGTCGCAGAATAGCAACAAGCAACTCTGATGAACAAAACAGACCCTACTTCTTGGTGGCACTGCTGGAGCTATGCTTACAGTCACTTTTCCAACTGTAGGTGACAGAGGCTGGCATGCATTTAGTTACTCTGGCCCTGGGAGTGAGCGTAAGGTCAGTAATAATGCGGCTTTGAGTGAGAGATGTGTGCGCGAGGATGCTGTCCCGCGACTTGGACCCGCGGAGCAGTGCAGAGTCTCGCACTTTTCCCTGCAGACGAGGGAGAAGAGGCAGAGGTGGTAGAAGAGAAAGGCGTGGGGAGAGGCAGGGGTAGCCACGGGAGCGGTGATAGCAGCGTGGTTAACAGGACTAGCAACAGCACTGAGGCTGGGATCAGAGAGGGGAGGAAGTATATCAGGGGTGGATACAGCAGTTTGATGAAGCTGCTGCCAGGCCATGACAGACTTTGTAAAATGTGCCCTATATGTTTACATTCTGCATTTCTATTTCCTCACAATTTACTAGTTATGGGACATAAAGGCCTCCATACACCAAGGCGACGATCGCCCATCTGAAGCCGTCTGAACGGTTCTTCCACGTCGCTCATTTCCGTCCTTTTGATATGTATGCACCGTCAGCCCCCATCGCTCCAGGACGGAGGCCGTCTGACTAGTTTCCTGCCGATTGGCCTTGTTGTTGAATCGGTGTCTTTGGTCTTTGGCACGAAGCGCTCTGATAGGCCTAGCACTACAGCTGCCGCGCCAATCAGCTCACGGGAATTTTAGCGGGAGTGACGAGAGGTGAAAACCGCTGTGGCAGCATACTGTCACCATTTTTGCATTTTTCGCAATTCCGTGCGGAAAGTTATCTTTTTCAAGTAACAGAGCAGAGGCACCTAATCCACACAAAACAATGTCCAAACCGGCCATGATCACGCTTCTCAAATGTTCAAACAAGCTGAGAACAGTGGCAGACCAAGGCGCGCTACATGCATATGTACTCCGCAAACATTGTGTCACTTCCGTTTATCTTTGTTGACTGGCTAGCGCCATCTGCCGCTTTGGGGGAGTAAATACATCACGCGCATGCGCAAGACACGGTCTTTAGGTCGGTTGTTGCTTCGGTGTATGAAGAGGGAAAAAGGTAATTCGACGTGAGGGAACGAGAGGAGACGGGAAGAGACGAGCTGTCGCTCTGTCTTTTCGGTGGCAGTCTGGGCGTCGCCTTGGTGTATCGAGGCCTTTAGAGGTTATAGAGGTTCATCATCTTGTATTTACTGGAAATAACAATTGAGCACATCTGCCTGATAATGATGATGCAAATTAGATGCTTATAATTGCTACATTCATAAACATTTCTCTCAACAGTAAGATTCTATCTAAAATTATTTTCAAGCCACAGCCTTTTGAATTTTGGATGTCAAAAAGCTGTATTTAAAAAAAAAAAAAACTCTGGCGCCTAAAGGGTTAATTTTTACAAAGATTGAACCAGACAAATTTACTACAACTATGTAACTTGTGGACTTTTGTAAAGAGCATATATACACTCAAAGATATTTTTAATCAGAAACACAAAATGTACATTATTTTTGACTTTCTGTGGTTTTACTGCTCTGTCTTGATAATAAATCCTCCTCTCTCAGTACATGGCATGAGTCTATCAATACCCCAGTTAACAATTAAACACTTATTAAATTAGTTGACAATTATTTCAATAATCGATTATAATCAATTAATCTGATTAGTTGTTGCAGTCCTAATACAAACCATTACATTCTGCCTACATTTCTTACTTTCTAAGTACATTACTTTGACATACTTTAAACTCAGCACTTTAACTTATGCTTTTTACTTTTAGTCAAGTAACCATTTTATTCAATACTTTGCCTACCCTGCATAATGTCCTCCTGATTTTGACCTCACACCATTTGTCCCTGGGGTCAAAACTGACCCCGCCTTGTTTGCCAGTTTTTAAAGCCTATACATAAACATAAATTGTCAATAAATTTTATGTTTTGTGTCTTATTTCCATCCAACCCACTACTGCAAAATGTTGCCTTTGTTTTAAAATATATAGATCTCAGACCATGTGATGAATATAAAACATATTTTGATGGTAAAAGATTTAATTTGGGGTAAGAAGGAACACGAGGGCTACTTAAGATTATTCACAGTACAGATTTTCAGTTATTCGACCACCTCTGTTGAACAGTAAATACATGGCAGCTCTGTTGTGATGGTTAATGACTTGCATTAGTGCTAGTGGCTTTTTTGGCAATTAAGTTAGCAGCAGCACCAAAAGTGACATAAATTCACTGAGATTGGTCTGTGCTAGCCTGGCCAGCCAGCCCCTCCTACTTTCTTTTCAAAAGCACGAGAGTCTGGATCCAAGTCATAGAGAGTCATTTCCAATCGTCCGGACAATCACAGCTGTTTATTCTTATTCTGATTTTACTTGCTAAATATTGCAGCAGAAAGACTCATCAGACCAGGCAATGTTTTCCAATCTCCTCATGTTGGTGAATTGCTGCCTTAGTTTCCTGCTGCAAGCTGACAGTAGTGGCCCCTGGTGTGGTCTTCTGCTGCTGGAGCTCATCTGTTTCAAGGTTATTGGAAAATTAGAAAAGTTCTTGGTTGCAAAAAGTGAGTTGAGTAAGTGTTGTTTTCAGTGGTGAAAAAGTACTCAAAGGCTGCATTCAAGTAAAAGTACTGTTGCTTCAAAAATAATATTACTCACGTAGAAGTAGAAGTACCCAACAAAAATTTTACCTAGTAAGTATTGCGTATGAAATTAACTTAAGTCGAAAGTACCTTTTAATGTCATTGCAAAATCTTCTTCTTCTTCTTTCACACTAAGTACTACACCACAGAACAAAAACTACCTTTAACTCCTCAGACAATTTAAAGTTTTACTCAAGTAAAAGTAAACATAAAATCATCCATAATTTCCTCAAGTGAAAGTAAAAGTTTGTTCTACAAAATGTACTCAGAAACTGCTTTTTCTTCAAAAGATTTACTTAAGTATGTTGTTACTGTCCACTTTATCACCTTGAACCATTCTTGCCATTATCCTTTGACCTCTGATATCAACAAGGCATTTCAGAACAAAACTGCTGCTCACTGGATATTTTCCCCTTTTTTCTGACTATTCTCCGTAAACCCTAGAAATGGCCAGTTTTGTCTTCAACATGTCTGATGCTTAAGAACTGTACAGTGAGTTCCTGAAAGATATGTGTGTAGATATGAACTGTAGCTAGCAACCGTCCTTATTTCCATATGGGATTTTCTGGCACACCATTAGCATATGGTGTCATGAAGAACTGTCATGTTACATTCCATACAAGACCAGTTAGTGGAGAGACACCTTTTACATGATGACATTATTTTTACATTAACCTTGAGATTGTGACTCTAGATGAATTATGAATCAGATTATGGGGTTTGTTTGTGTCAGAAATACAATAGTTAATTGGGTTACTTCCTCCATGCGTGTCTGTGTGAGTATGTGTTTGAAAAAGTACTGTTGCATAATGAGCCAACGCTGAGGAGCGCAGGGATTTGGAACGGCTTCAGATGAGAGAGGCTTTGTGTGCACATTCCCTCGGCCTGGTTCCTCTTTGCAGACAGGAGGCTGGAACCATCCTCCACACGGCTGCACAGCCAACGCTACAGTCTGGCATTATGAGGAACTGGAGGATTTCAAAATTATACGCATCAGAAGTGCATGTGAATAAAAAGCTATTAAAAACAAAAACCAAGGAATTGTGGGAGGTTTGTCTCTCGATGTTAAAGTTATAGTGCCCAGAACTGGAACCATTGATCTTTTGGTTCAGGGATAAATGCTCTATCACTTGAACCAGTTAGTATCTCTATGGCAGCTGGGGAGATGTGGCAGTACTCAAGTAAGAGCATTGTTACTTCAAAATCCTGATTTATGTTTTAGAATTAATATAATCAGACAAAATTAATAATAATAATAATGTGCAGTTTCTGGTATTTCCAAATATTAAACAATACAATTTGCAAAAATGAATTTAACTTTTATAGGTGAAAAAAAAAGGCACAAGAAATAAAAAATTCAAATACTTAAAACTTTTTCATAACATAAAGCTTTTGAAACCTATACAGAGGTAACACAGTAGTAGAATAGTAAATAGTAGAATAACTAAAATTTGTACTCAAGTAAGAGTATTGTTGCTTCAAAACAAGATTACTCAAGAATAACTGAAAAATATGTTGCAAAGTACAATTTATTAAAAAAAAAAAAAATCTCTAGCAAATGTGACTCATAATAACCCACCTTGGCAGGTAGGACATCTTGTAATGGTGGTAAATCTTTATGGAAAAAATATCACACCAAAAACCTATAATTTCCTCCTTGGCTCATTGTGACCTTTTCAAAATCAAAATTTGAGTTAACAGTGAAATTTTTAATTGCAGTAACCATCCATGTAGTGGTGTAACGCTATAATCAGACCCTGGAAGTACTCTTGGACCAACATATGCTACTGTTATGAAACTTTTTCTAAAATCTAAAATCATACAAAGGCATAGCAAACTGTATAAAAAAAACAATATATCTATCTAACAAGAGAGAAAACCCAAGGACCTAAATCTTTACCATTATGAGATAGGGCCAATACCTTGATGGAGGTTTGCAGTTTGCTGAGTGCTTCCAACATCAGTGTATCAGGTTTTTAATTCACACACTTTGTAACTTCTGCCCCTCATACAACAGCAGAGTTTTACAGAGGATATGTCGAAGTGAACGAGCAGCCTTTTACATAACCGCACTCCTGACTTGTGTCTCTCTGCTTGATGACTAACATGGAGAGGAGAAGAAACAGCTCTGGAGATGAAGCCACAGTGCGCTCCCACCTGCTTCATGTCTGACTCTATTAATATTTGAGTGAATGTTTTACATAAGTGCTTTCTGCGGTTGTGGCAAGAGGCTTTACATTGCAGTCATGTACAGGTATTTGCTAAAGGTATGTCATAGGGTTGATGAAGGGTTCTGGATCAGACATGACATCTCTACACTCGCCACTGTGATGGCTAAATGAGTTATTGCAGGGTGAATAAAGCTCCCTGCACTTCCCTCTGGCATATTTTGGCGAAAAACCAGCCTTGTAAGAATAGCAGAACCAACCCGGTGTCACTGAAGTCTTAGGTCTCACAAGAAAGCAACATGTCCCAGTTAGCCATAACAACAAGCTACCAATGGCTTCATTTCTTACATTTTCCTCAAGGCAGAGCAGCAAAAAGGCAGAGGAAACCTTTGTGCAGATATGACGAGGAGAAAGCAAGAGTCAAGCCGAGTGAGGAGCCACACAGGAGTCACCCGGAGTTTTTAGTGCTTTACTTCAAAATGTAGAGATCAGTAAAAGAAAAATTTTACTAAATCAGCAAAGAAAAAAAAGGAAAAATAAAGTTAAAAATAAGGTAAGACTGAGGCAGGAGCTCAAAATGACACAAGACTAGTCAGCTGTGACCTGTGTCTGGGGTTTAACTGTTGCATAAGGTGTGCCCCACTGCGTCTCGAGGCTTTATTTCATCACAAAAGGTTACTCTCAAAATCACTTTCTCAAAATGTGCTTCCCTAATCAGGACTAATCTAGTCTAGAATATTTTAACACAAATAAATTGACTCTTTATAGTCTGGCATTGATGCTTTTGGGGATGTTACTGTGAGAAGGCTCCCTCACATCTCCACGTTTGGTTACTGTTGTCAAACTGTGGCTCTAGAACTGTTTAGAACAATGTGACTATGGCATATATTGTACACTAAAAACTGTAGTTGTATTTAATTGTTTTTAAAGAGATTTTTCACCAAGGTCATTGTGGCAGAGTGGTTAGTGCTCTTGACTCCCAGCAAGGAGGTTGTGAGAGGAGTTTGCATTTCCTCTCTGTGTTACTCGCTGGGTGCTCTGGCCTCACAGCACCCTCTCAATGTTTGAGCAGGGGGACATTTTCTGATCACACATGGCTTAATAGCCTAAACTTGATTGAGTGCAGACGGTGAGCCATAGTGTCTCTCAGTCCCTCCACTCTCACAGCACAGCGCTGAGATCAGAAGGTAAACTTGACTGACTCTAAAAATTGCCTCTAGTTAATGAATGTGAGAGAGAATGTACAGTATGTTTATCTGTGTGTGTCCCTTTGTCAGCCCTAAGACTAAGTGGACACTGTCCACGGTGCAGCTAGCCTGAGGGGCTAGATAGAGACAGGCAGACAGGAAATCAGGGAGAAAGATGGGGAACGACGTGGAGCAATGCCTAAAACAGGAATCAAACCCAACCAACCAAATCCATTTTGTATGCAATGTGCTCTACCATGTGAGCCACCAAGGTGTTCCCTGTACTCATGTTTACATTGTCATTTACTCAACTGTTCAAAAGATATTTTAAAAGTACCAGGTGTTTACCTACACTTCTAACTCATTTCACTTCTAGTTTATGAGCGAGTCCTGCTGACATTTCCAAACTTTTCTAGTCGAAGGCCTGTGACTTGCGTCCTAAAGCAAAACGCTGACTGGCTCCTGGATCTGCCATGACACAGCATTTTGAACTTAGTTAAAAAGAGAATCCACCTCTCAAAAGACAAAAATGATACAAAAGCTGCTCTGGCCCTGCCCAGCTTTTCTGGGCATTCAATCCATAATTTATCCTTTCAATTTGTAACCTGCAAATTTAATTGGCCTGGGATCAAATGAGAGCGCAGAGGGAGAGAAATGGTGAGATCAGGCTCCACTTGACATCAGACAGATGGGCTTTAATAAGGGCAAGAGAATGATTTTCCACCATATGATGATTAAAGCAATTTTAGAAAATGGATCTTTCAGTTCACTGGCCGCGCTTTTATTAAACTTATACTTTTCACTGGAGGATGCCAGGGAGCCATTTTCATAACATTTCCTTAACAAGAAGAAGACAAATGGACAACTTCTTTTTGGTTTGAGATCTTTTGGGCCATTTGTGTAGAAGCTTGATCAACATAAAAAAACTATAGGCATACTGGTTTCAGAATACACTACACTACAACTAAGATTTAATTTTTAATTCACAAGATTAATGTATGCTTTTTATATGCAAGAAATAAAGGGACCACTTATGCTTTTTTAGGCTTTTTGAAAAAGTGTTGGACTCCTTTGCATTAGTATTTCACGTATTATAACTTAAAATAATGTGAAAAATGTCATCTTTTGGGTAACTGTTACTTTGACTTTGCAGAGAATGCTTGGATTAGGTGTCTGTTGCCCCCTGTCAGCAATGGTGGGGACTGGACAGAGCATAAAATGGCTAATTAGCCTGGCTATTAGCAACATGATGCTAACAGATAAACAAATTAGCTGACTACTTCGTAGTGATTGCAATTGAACTATAACTATAGACTAAAACTATAGATTCTCTAACACTGAACAAGTCTTCTGCCCAAGCTCATTCTACAACCAATCATAAGTGTTTATCTCAAACGGGGCAGGCTTTATGCAGTGATCTGATTCTCTGATTGGTTCTATATTAAATGCTTTGTCCCATATTCTATTCATTCTGTGTATGTTGATATTTGCCTTGTTTGGTCATATAGCCACTGCCTCTGAAAAAAAAAAAGAAAGTATATTCATAACTCAATCTATTCATCAAGTTATTATTAGACCACTCATTCTGCTTTGATTATGACGATAGTGCATATATCATGGAAAAATATCTTGGATAATGGTTTTCAGAGTACATGCTGGTGCGGATCCTTCATAAATACTGCTTGTTAGCAGCAAGCAACTGTGCACCAGTTATTCCCACGCAAAGCAATTAAAAATCTGATTTATTCAACCTGGGAAAGAGAGTTTTTCACTTTTTATGGTAATGCATTGCTTTGATTTAGGAAAAGAAAAGCTGTCTAACATAAAAATTAACAGACTAAATAACTCAGACTAATTTCTGCTGATCACTATATTGGAGCCTATGCCCTTAACTATGGCCCTCGGGAGGGGTACACCCTGGGCAGTGGCCAGTTAGTTGCTGACACAAAGACACACACAAGACAGACAAAAACTGACTCATTTCTTCATTAGGGACCATTTAGAGTCACCTGTTCACCTAACGCAGGCATGTCCTTGGACGGTGGGTGGAAGTACCTGGAGTCAACCCAAAGGAGAGAGATCGTAGGACGGTCGGCCCGAGGATCAATCTCAGGACCTCCTTGCTGGGAGACAAGAGCACTAGCTGCTGCCACTGTATTTTTTGTCTAAATGACTAAAAGCATTTTTTGGCCTCAGGGGCAAAGTAGGTAACAAACTTATCTCCTTACTTCCTCCTTTAACCTTGGCTCGAACCAGGTTTGGGTTCAGTGTAGTAGTTGTAGAAGTAGTAGTAATGAGTACTAGTGTAGCATTACTAGTAGCAGCAGCAGTAGTAGTAATAGTAGTTGTTCAATCTGTAGCAGTAGTAGTAGATTTTTCTGTGCAATTACAACTAAAACCAAAGTCATTAGTCTTTGCAGTGTTCGTACAAGTTTTTAAAGATCAAATTCAAGCACTTTTCAAGCACTTTCAAGTTATACATTTTAGTTTTTTTCCAGCACCTCACAAGTGGACAAAACTATGTATTTAAAACTGAACGCCCTACTCGTCCTCAACCAGTGCCTCTGAATGTCTCCCACAGTCAGTGAACTGTTCAAGGCCCAATCACAATCTCTGAACATCCCAGGCTCTTAAAGTGTAGGTGTATTAAAGTTGACATACCAGAAATGCTGGTATTTCAAATCCTATGGTTACAATTTCAAGCATTTTCAATAACTTCATCAAAAATTCTGCTAAAAACACAACAATTAATTTCAACAATTTTCAAGGATTTCAAGCTCCCATACAAACCATGTATGTAAGTTTCATACATTTGACTTTATAATAATTCTGTTGAGTACTTTTGACTTCTACTCCATCAATATCTCTGTTACATGTATGTTTGATCTGCTGCTACAGAGTGTATTCACTGATTAACAGATATGCAAATGAACTCAACCATGGAGCGCCTTCAGCTGAAAGATGTTGAGCTAGTGTTTTTGTTTAGTTTTTTATTCACTGTGAATCTGGGAGGCTGGTTGTTCCTGCGCCAGTAAAAATATAAATAAACACTTGGAGAGTGAGCCATGAATCAAAGGCTGGCAGCTTCCATGCAGTGTAGCTCCTCTGCTGTTATGTAATGCACTAATCAATGACCACTTCATATTTTTTGATCTTTGCCACCGAATACTTCAATACTAACAAGATCTCAAAGTCACATCGCTGTGTCCTCAAAGTAGTCAGCAAAGTGTGCAAGAACAAAGTGGTTAAAGTAAAAGTATGCCATTTTTTTCATCTGAGGATAACTGTCAATTGTATATAGTAACTATGTGTGAAAACATAATACCTTAATTAAGATACCATTTAGACTTTATTATCAGGTTCTCATTGATTTATCTACACTACTCAACTTTAAAGATCCTATATTATGCTTTTTTTAGGCCTTTTGAAATAGTTTTGGACACTTTTGCACTAGTATTTCATGTTTTATAACTTAAAATAATGTATATGTATGGAAAACATCTTCTGTTGGGGAGCTGATATTTTGACTTTGCAGAGAATACATGGATTAGGTGTCTAATGCCCCCTGCTGGCAACTGTTGGGACTGGACTGGAGCATAAAATGGCTATTTAGCACAGCTATTAGCAACATGAAGCTAACAGATATATAAATGACCCGACTGCTTAAGCATCAATTTAAGTGCTGAAATGATCAGAATGAGCCCAATGAAGGTGTCAAAATTACAACAAACCTGTTTAGCCTTTTTCTACAGAACAAGTCTGATTATGATTAAAGCTATTTTTCAAGTAATTTCTGTCCTGTTTGTTTGTGTGGAAAATGTACCAAACGGAAGCCTCCAAAAACTGAACTGAACTGTGATTTTAGTGTATCGTTACACCCCTGGTAATGATGTAGTACTGTACCTGTTGTGAGAGGGCATATCCGATTACAGTGTCTCCCTGTGGGACATTCCAGGTCACCAGGGCAGAGTCGGCCCTCAGCTGGGTCACTGACACATTCACTGGAGCTGATGGAACCGCTACAAAAAAAAACAAAAAAAAAACACATTTAGTGACAAGTGTTTCAAGATCAAAGACCTAACTCTTTCTGCTCTAAAACATTCAGCCATGTTCAAAGTTGGATACACTTCATATCCCAGTCTAGTAATTCAATATGAATAATTAGTCAAAACCCTAATTCTGATCAGGAGGCGAGACGCAGAGCACAGACCTTTACTGAGGTATTGCCACTGTCTAGCAATGATATAGTGTCTAAAAATGCACTCAAATAATGTTCCAAACCCACAGCAAAAAATAATAAAAATAAAATTATTTCTGGACCATTGCTGATATTTCATAAAGAAACAACCATTATCTTTGAAAGTTATTTTGCAAAAAAAAAAAAAAAAAAAAAAAAAACTTAAACACAATTTTAATAAAAATTATTATTGGTCAGGATTAATTTTGATGGGAATGCTACCAGACCCATTTTAAGTAAAAAGTGACCCAGTCTGGCTGCCCAGACCAGCAACTCCATAGTTTATGTAAAAGTATGAAGATGAAAAGTTTATGTAACCATTTTACCCAACTGTCTGCTACAGTTCCTTTTAATTTACAGAAATCCAAGAACAAAAGATGACAAAACTCCCAAAATTTAAGCCTCAAGTTTTTCCCCTTTCTATGAATCAATTCAAAAGCAGGACTTGAATTTTTAGTCAAAGCTCATTTTAAATGCAGTAGATTTAACTATTTATGCCCAACACGTTTCCAATGTTCACGGTGCATTCATGTGCGTGGGAAAGTCTTTTGCACTGAAAATCTTTAAATATGTTAATCTACAGGCATGTTCTTTTCAACATAGTTTGCAAACTGCTATTTATCCACTGTTTTGATGATTTAGGGTTTATGGTAATGTATGTTTGTTCTGTCTAAAGTCAGAAAAATACATACAGGAAGAAAAACTAAATACTGTTGTCAATTTTGTGTACATCTAAAATGTTTGTTCATTCATCTCCTTCCACTTATTTATGTTAGGGGTCACAGGTGGCTTGTTTCTTAAACACATTTGTCAATTTTCAATTTACCTGAAAATCATTAAAAGCATTTAAAGCTGTAGCTAAAGTAGCTGGGGCAAAAGTAGCACAGGAATTTAAGCAGGTCAACACTAACCAGAGGGTTGGTGAGGGAGGGTAAGAGAGCAACTGAAGGAAAAAATCTGTAACCAAAGTTATACTGTCATACTGTAAAATGTTTATTTTATATTCTCAAGTTGCCACAATCTCATCATGCCTATTAAAGCAATAGCTAACTACCAGGACATAATGTGTTGGTATAGATTAGAACCTAGTTCAGGGTAAATGCCCTTACCCCTCCAAAAGGCAAGGATACAGACAGTGTTCTAGATCCACACGCAAAGTAAATTAATTCTTTCTTGGCATATTACTTACTTTGAAAATGTCCAATTACTTTATTGCTCAAGCCCTTCACAAACAGCACCTCCCAACCAATTCGGGAGGAGCACCTCCCAAGCATATCCAGACCTGTGCGTTTAAGTCTGTAGGATGTTGGTAGGATTTGAGTTCACCCATGAGAGGAGTAAAAGCGGGATGTGCCATCATGTCAGGGTGAGAAAAGTGTGCGTGGGTGGGGGGGTGATAAAAACGTAACCTTTTATATGGAGGTAATTAGCAATACAACCTTTCGGTGAATGTCTGTATTTTGAAAATAAGCAGTTGTTAGATGTTTAAGTTTTCATATTGATTTCCAGTCAGCTCCTCTTCTGTCCGCTGGAGTGTCAGGACCAACATTAGAACACAGGACACATGCACCAGCTGGTCCTTTATAGCCTTCACAGCTCACAGTGTGCTCAGTTAGTGAATGTCTGGGACAGAATCACAGGTTCACACAGGCCTCCTCTGACCACAGCTGCTGTTTATGGAGATATCTCCTGGACACTGTCAGATTCATGTTTGTGTGTTTCTCTGAGATAATGCAGGAGGCTACACAGACTAGATGCAGCACAAAGGTCATCTGTTTTGTTTGTTTTGGCCCATTGCAGTGGCTCTGGCCTGGTCCCTGGTTGCACATCTTGCAAACAAACAAGACAGTGCTTAAGTAATTAGCAAGGGAAATAGCCAAAAGTAATACATCAATCAGTAAAGCGTATCAAATTATGAAACTTATTTATACCAACAAAAATGCTTAATGTTGGTTTGTAGATTGTAGATGACTGTAGACTGTAGAAAGTAGATTTAGCGGAAATTAGCGTCCTCCAAGCACCGCACTGTTTCCTGTGTTATGGCTAATGCAGCTGCTAGCACCAGAGCAGCTTAAATAGTTATTGTGCAGACTATAAAAACACTGATAATCACAGAGAAAGGATTCTTTTTACCTATGTAATGTCCTTGTTTATAAGGGGAAGCAGTTTGGCTAAAACGAACAGTGCAGTACAGTTTTTGTTTATGTATGCTAATTAGCCACATGCTCTAGAGCAGGGGTCAGCAACTAAAATTGCTCGGGGTCCACAGACTTAACGTTCTACCCCGCTGGGGTCCAAACATAACATATATAAAAAATAATAATAAATAGGCTATATTACAATGTTATTGATGTATTTAATCTGGGCTACTAAAACAATTACACTATAATAAAAACAATGTACAATTATTATTTCTGTCAGAGAAATATTTATCATTTCCACTTTAACAGCAGCTGATGTCTGAACTTGTGACAGACTCAGATAATATTGGAGACAGATGGATTTATAAAGACTGCCACTGTCCTCCAGTATTTGGATAACATTATTTTAAATATATTTATTATGAATGCGAACAATGCAGGGGAGTGCAGCAATAATACCAGATAAATGCACATATCATTTTAGAACCACTGCTCTAAACCAACTGACACTTGAAACAGCAGGTGAAGCGATTAGGTGTCATAACACAAATGATATCACATTTGTGGAACTGGAGTTACACTGGAGTTACACTGGAGTTACCACACATCCAGTAACCTACAGGCTAAGAGATAAAAGGGGATGGTCACTGTGGAAACGTGAAACAAGGTAGGCTATTTTAATAAAAACACAAGTTTGACTTGGGATGAAGTGGGGAGAGCATACAGAGCATTCTGAAAAGTGGAGGAGCTGAATAAAGCCCCTTATTAATAATTCAGCAAAAGCTCGGCCTGTTTGCGTGCTCAATCCAATCCAAGCCAATCATTTAAAAACGCCTTGATCGGCCCCCAATATCCCTAGTATTGGTATCAGTATCAATCCGTGCACTGATATTATGATATTATGGCCTTAATCAATATGTAGTAAACAATAAATACTGTAATATTGCTGTCAAATGTATGTCTGTTATATTAATTCACTGTATGTATTAGTTCATGTTTTATTAAAGAATAAATTTGAAGCAGCCCATTAAATAATGCATTTAATTCATACAGGTCTCATGGTAAATACAGCTATAGGGGTTTTTATACACACCCTGGTATTGGATTGGTACTCCATATCAGCCAATACCCTGAGCTCAGGTATCAGACACAGGAAAAAAGAATAGAAAAGGGTTTTGAGACATCTCTAAAAATATTGCCACATGATGATGATGCCTAGAATACCAAGTTCCAAAACACCCAGATTGGTTGTTTAAAGTTCCTTTAAATCGGTTATTTATAAAGTTTAATAAGCAGAATAAAACAAGAAATGGACATATTTGAAAATGTATCGAGCAAAGGAAGATGCTCTGGTGTCACTCTAGCCATCTCTGCAGCTGATGATGTAATGTCAAACCCAATCAATGCCTGGCCTTTTACTGCAGTCACATGTATTGACGAGCTGACTTCATCCACTCCAGCTTTATCTGCTGGTTCAGCACTGACAGGAACAGCTCTGCACATCGCTCATAAATGTCTCCGGTGGCACATTATAATTCACTGGAGCCTCCGGAGGTGTCTGATCTAAGAGTCACTGTAACAAGATAGTTGATGTGTGGCTAAAAATGATAACGGTCATTTCTCAAAAATATTATTGGAGTAACTTTTGATCGCTTATGATTATTACTGACAGACTGCAGCATGGTTATATGAGCATTATATATAGACCCCTTCACGTTCTTAAAGGAACACAATGTTTAGAATACATTTGGACCTTAAAATAATAAAACAAAAGTTAGCTGCCGGGTAGTTCTCTCTGGGAGAGTTTTTAAGAGTGACCTACTCACTTCCCTGACTTACATAGTAATAGAGGGCAAGAACAAGAAGTGCTCAGGGATCAGGCATTTCCTCCCTTTAAGAGTTGAGCTACCACTAAAATATTTTATTTTAAAGTCCAAATACTACAATAATACTGCTTTAAGGAGTTGAAATGGGTCTGAAACCTCTCCCATTCATAACAGTAATCACGCATTGGATTTAGATACTCAAAGTGTTACACTGCATTATTCATTTGCTCCTCACAATCTGAATTGTTGCAATTAAAAAATCGCAAAGGCTGCAATTATTTAGGTGATATAATGTCCTCTGCAGAGAACAAAATATCCCATCTCCACAGGGTCTTAATTTGTATGAACTGTGCTGTAGATTAGATCTCTAGAGACATAATCTGAAAGGCATGTGATTCCTTGTATTAGTTTAGCAGTGAATATTTCAGTCTTCTCCCTGGTGCCAGTGCTCCATCACATGTTTAAAAGGTGTACTGTGAACTTGCCCAAGGACACAACAGTATGGAATGTTGGTAACAGAGCCACACACTGACCTACTGTGGCCAAACCAATTTCTACCTAAAGTGATCCTACCTGACCAATAATAGCCATTTACTTATACATCTAATGGGGCAGGCTTTTTTTGCTTATGCTTTTATGATTCTGACAGCCTTTCCTTAATACTTAGTACTCTCTGCTTAAAATTCTTATTTCTAAATTACAATAAAACAGGGTGACAGTGGTGCAGTACGTTAAATGCTGGTCTACCAACTGGAGGATTGCTGCATACTGTCATTGTGTGGGTAAGTCACTTCACCCACTTGGCCTGGGGTCCAAATGCGGCCCTTGAGCTTCCTTCTCAACTGGCCCAAATTGCCACAAGTAGTACATTTTAGGGTGAGATGAACCTGACATAAAGGAAGAAAACTAAGCTAACCATATATTATTATTGTAAGATTACTCTGGGCCCCTGTCTGTCATGGGCCCTTGGAATAATCTTAACTCCCCTTATGGCACCACCAATAGGATACAAATTTGAACGATAACCATATATGCTTTCACTTTAAATGCAGCTTTTGCCAAACCATTATGTCAGCATCAACAAAAATGTTACATAACTACAAACAACCTATTGCCCTGGTGGGAGAAGAAGCCCTAGTTTAAAAGGATTTCACAATATTAATGTCCCCTGAATACAGAAAACCTTGAATGTGTGTGCACTTAAATGCATCTGTCTTCTGAAGAAAAATCTCACACGCAGCAGCCAGGACTTCAAAGCTAAAGAGATATTCAAAAACAAGATTTATTTATTTCTATTTCTGTCTTTCTAATCATTGGCATTTCAAAGCGCTGAACCGCAATATGGCGATGACATTCAAACTGAAGCCATCACCGGCACTGTGAGTGACTCGGTATGACAGACGGGAGCTGAGTCCGGTCCCAAAGCCACATACAGGCTCTGGAGTGTGACGGAGAATGTCAAGCTCTATCTGCTGCTAACAAGCTAACCACAGCTCATTATGCAAGCCCTGACACATACTGTGCCACCTCTGAATTATCCAAGCAGAGAGATTTCGAACATTTTCATGAATTTTCTCTTTTCTTCTTAAATAAAACAGTCAGAATGTTTAGGCGCAAGCTGTTCAAATCAAATTAAATCAAACTTTATTTGTTTAGCACTTTACATTTTAGCAATGATCTAAGTGCTTTACAGGAGTTAAATGAACCCAAAGAAAATCAGTAAAACAATAACTAAAATATGAAAAAAAGCAAATAAGATAAAATACATAGCATACAGACATAAATACATTTTTTCAACCTCAGGTGCTAAAAGCCAAGTGGAATAAATGGGTCTTAAGTTTAGACTTTAAAAGTGCAAATGTCCTAGGAAAACATAATATTCATAAATTAATTCATCGACTACTTCTTCACTTCCCGGGAGCCTTGGGGAGTTTATTCTGGCTGCTTTTGGGCTTAAGGCTATTTCAGCTACTCCGGGCCTAAGATGAAGACAATGGACAATGGCCAGTTAGTCAAATGCTACACTAAACACTAAAGGCCTCATAAAAATAAAATAAAATAAATCGCAACAAAAAGTTTAAAAAAGCAGTCATCTGGATTGGATTTTTAAAGTTGAAGATGTTTCACCTCTTATCCAAGAGGCTTTCTCAATTCTGAAATTGAACTGGTAAGAGAGCTGGTTTATATTCTCCTAGGAAGGAGGAGTTTTGACCTCAAACTAAATTCTATTGGTCAAGGCGACCATGAATAGCTTGAGTGGTTTCGGGTTGTTAGGAGTCCTTTGTCCTCAGCTGGAGTGAGAGGTCAGCTCCTACAGATGTAAATGACCTGAGTGAAACTGGTTTGTTTTGTTTGGGTTTCAGGAGACTGTTGTAGACAGAAGGAAGGTTGTATCTGAGCCCACCATTTCTGTTTAAAGAAGGTTTATCTTTATTGACAAAGATTGCTTCTTTCACTCCTCGCTCAAACCATCCTTTCTTTCTGGCTAAGATTTGGACCTCACTGTCCTCAAAGGAGTGGTTTGTGGTCTTCAGGTGGAGGTGTACTGCAGATTCTGGTCCACTAGAGTTGGCCCTGCGGTGTTGGTATAACCGCTTGTGCAGAGGTTGTTTGGTTTCTCCAATGTACTGTTCATTACAGTTCTCACTGCAGTGGATGGAGTACACAACATTGCTCTGTTTGTAACTGGGAATTTTGTCCTTGGGGTGAGCCAGTTTTTATCTGAGAGTATTAACACGTTTGAAATAAACCGGGATGTTGTGTTGGCTAAAAATCCTTTTAAGTTTCTCAGACAGGCCGGAGATGTAAGGAATGACTACATTGCTCCTTTTTGGCTCTTGTACTTGTTCTTTCCTGTCCTGCTTTCTTGTCCTTTGGAATTCAGAGAAGGTCCAGTTACGATATCCAAAGAGTCTGAGGGCTTGGCGGACATGTAGCTCTTCTTTCCTCCTTCCCTCAGAGCTTGTGGGAACCTCTTGCGCTCTGTGCTGCAGTGTCCTGATCACACCGAGTTTGTGCTGTAGCAGGTGGTTTGAATCAAATAACAGGTCCTGGTCTGTGTGAGTGGGCTTCCTGTACACGTCCACATGGAGCCGCCTGTCTTCTTCAATGATAACTGCACAGTCTAAGAAGGCTAGGCTGTTCTCCGTGGCATCCTCACGAGTGAACTTGCTGTTCTGGTCCACAGCATTAATATGTCCTGTGAAAGCTTCCACTTCGTGAATTACACACTTAGTGAATGAATGTGAGAGTGAATGTCTGTCTGTGTTTGTGAGTGAGTGAGAGGGGACTACGGATGGAAATTAGCTCTGAGCTATAATCCGGTGTATTTACAGCACTAGCTGCTGTTCATTAATACACGCTGTCCCATATAAATAAATAAATAAATAAATAAAAAAAAATAAAATAAAATAAACTTCCTGGATTTTGATCTTCACCCAGGTGTCATCCACATATCTGAACCAGTGGCTGGGGGTCGTTCCTGGAAATGAGTCAAGAGCTCTCCTCCTCTTCCTCCATGTACAGATTAGCCACAATGGGGGAGACTGGGGAGCCCATAGCACAGCCATGTTTTTGCCTGTAGAAGTTTCCTCTGAATTGGAGATATGTGGTGTTGAGACACACCTCCAGTAGTTGGCAGATGTGGTCCGGTGTCAGGTTTGTCCTCTCCTGCAGTGCTCCATCTTGAAGCAGTCTCATCCTCACAGCAGTTACTGCCTCTGTGGTGGGGATGCAGGTGAACAGGGACGTCACATCATAAGACACAATAGTCTCATCAGAATCCAGCTGGAGATGTTTGACTTTGTTGGCAAAGTCTTGTGAATTCCTGACGTGATGCTCTGTGTTGCCAACAAGAGGGGCCAGGATTGAAGCTAGGTGTTTTGCTAAGTTGTAAGTGATAGAGTCTGTGCTGCTGACAATGGGTCTAAGTGGTATTCCCTCCTTGTGAATTTTAGGGAGGCCATAAATGCAGGGAATGGCGCCCCCCCGGGTATAAAATAAAATTTCATGCCACAAAAAAAACAAAAAAACAAAACACTCTTCTATTAAAAAAAAAAAGACAGTCCACTTTGCAAACAAAGTTCTAAAAATAAGAACACACACAGCCTTAAGCCTGACTCCCTGGTGTCAATACAAAACTGATAATCCGCCTTAAGTTTGTCTGTAACTGATATGTATTGCAAAAAACAGGTGGAATGGTAAGAAGGAGATTTTCTTTTGTCCAATCAGAAGCCTAACCTGTGTCAGACAATTTGATCCTGGCATAAATACTTTAATCCACATACACTCTAGACTGGATTTAGCACTTGGCTTAGTCTCTGTCGATTTTAGTTGAGAATTTCCAGAAAAAATAAACCGACGCAGATTAAATGCAGCTGTCTAGACAGTCGCTCAGAAGACCGGGGGCAGTGCAAACAGAAAAAACAGCTCGAACAAGGAAATTAAAGTAATAGAGCCAACCCGGGAAATAAAGCATGCCGTAAAAGGCTGCAGCATTTTAAATAAATTCTTATAATTGGTCAGTTGGAAGACGCTTAGGCCAAAAACAGCTGGAATTGAAGAGGTTCTAGACCCACTTAACTTCACAAAGAAAGTTACTGAGTCTGAATTTCTTTCTTTCACGAAGATGAAACCCACGGACAACACATATACAGTACAATGTCAGTGCCTGGGTAGAGACCAGAGACAAGCTCAATATGTAGCTTTTACTTATAGTCCCAAGTAGTGCTCTATGATTGAAAGGCTATATGTTAAAGTCACTGAATTCTATTTATTCTTGTCAGACATAAGTGTTTTTTCACCTGCTTGCTTAGTTTTGTCAGCCAGTAGGGATAGCTTTTGCCCGCTGACGTGTTCTTGAAAACCACATCCCAGGTGTGGCATAAGGTATATGGTCCCTATAAATGCGGTAATGCCCACCAAAATCCATGAACCAGGTTGAGATAAATGTTATACAGCCTGTTGGTTGCCATTTGCCAACCATCTTTTTCATGCAGAATTTGCCATGTTGTTAATTTCCTGCAGCCCCGATGTCCTCCATCTCAGAGGAGGATTACTCACCTGTTGAGTGCAGTGTGTGGAGGTGGACTGAATGGAAGCACAGAAAGTGTCTACGCTTCAGTATTCTGTACTGTGGCTGTGTCCTGCTCTATTTTCAATACTGTGGGCGGACAAACTGGAAACTCTGACCATGCACTGAAATATACAGCATCTTTACAAAGAAGCTACTGGTACTGAGCAACAAGCAGACATAGACACACACTAATAATTATGTAAACAGTGCCACAGTCATTAGCAATGTGACAATACTGAGATGCCAAATAATGTTACTCATGATTTATTTAATGTTATAATATTGTCTCCTCCTCAAAAACATACAAATATTTTGTTTCATTCACACCTGAGTAATCTGAAAAAAAAAAAAAAAGTGATCTGAAAACGTTTGGTTTTACTTCTCTACATAGACACGAGAAGCTCCGCTTTGCTAACGCTACTAACTGCTCACTCTCTCTTTTCTCAGCTGGGAACAGAACATTTCCAGTAAGATTTAGGCAATTTTCTGTCCGATTGGAGCGATGCTCCTCAGTCTAGGACAGATTTGAGCCTGAGAAGTGACTCCCAATACGGGCACACACTTGGTCTACTTGGGAAATCCCCCAGAAACCACTATGCTATTGCCGAAGTCCTTAAGGCATAATATACACCCCTGTTAAGTATTTTAAAAGAAGAGTATTCTGCCCATGATGTCAACCTTTAACTAGTCGGCTACTAGTAAGTGGCTGGCCTTTGGCTGTTGGTCTACAAGACAGTCCAAAAAAGAAAATACCAACGGAGAACAGTGAGGCAAAGAGAAATGTGAATAAAAAAGACTCAAATCTATATTCTCTAATCTGTATTTTGTAACCTACATGGCAAGCCAGGACATTAACTAGAATACTGTGCCCTTTAAAGTTCTTCTCTATATAGCTATTGTGTCACACAAGAAGGAGGGGGCAAATCTCTGCTTAGCACCAGACACGATTTTCAGTATCAGTCACAGCATGCTCTGTCTTTGTCATTGAGTATTTTCTACAAGCATGCTCCACAAAAGAAGAGATGGTGCAAAGAAGAAGCACTAAAAGCAACTGAAGCACACTTGAACACAATAAGTCTAGTGTTATAAATAAAAAGCCAGTAGTACAAGGCTTTGCTTTATTGATACCTGAAAATCATTACAAGTACCATTCTATTAAACACCTACAGTGCATATTGTGATAAAAGTACTGAATCACTCGATCACTGTGGGCAACCAGCCACATCACAGAAGTATATTGTATACATTTCATTTACAAAACTCCAGATGAAGCCCCTTTTTAATGACAAAGAACGTTGTGTATGAGAGAAAAACAGCAGTTTCTACAACAATCTAGTGTTAAACACAATTTATTACTTCATCATGTTTATGGAAGTTACTTGGGCAAATAAATAAAAATTAGATTTCACAAGACAAAGAAAATTGGGATTGCAACTTTTAACAGATCAATCCCCTGTCCACAACTTTGTAATCAAAATCATTTATTTTTGTGAGAACTGCAGCTGTTATATGTAATCTAGTGTTGAACATAAAGCATTACTACATTGAAATTACTGAAATAACTCACACAGAAAAACAAAAGCAATTTATTCAAAGGGGCTATATTCTGCAAAACTGACTATTCTGAGTTTTCGTATAATGTTATTAATAATGTTGTTCCCTCATCAAAAACATACCTGGAGTTGTGTTTTGCTTCACTCCCGTATGTTTGAGAAATCTTGTATTCTCTGACGCTGAATTTCTGAGGCCTCAGAACACTTGGTTGCACAAAACTCCACCTCTCCCATAAAACCCCACCAACAAGCTCTACATCCAGTCTGCTTTCATTCATTTATCAAAAAACTGTGTACAGCTCTGTTTCCCACTGATTCCTTACAGACATTTTCATTTTGTTGTAAAATTGCATCAGACAAAACGTTTAAGGAAATAAAAAGCTTTTTCTATGGTTCTGTTCAAACTGGCGTAACGGCTCAGCACTCTGCTGCAGGTCTCTTCACCTGATTCTTTACGGCAATAGTAAAGTAATTAATGAAAAAGCTTTGTTCTAGTTACATAATGTTTTTAAAGGTTGTAAAACATGCAGTGCTGTTCTTGAGGAGACCAAGATTGGTTTAAAAATATAAATAAAAGCATAATATAGCACCAGTAGCAAAGAGAGATTAAGAATGTAACTTTTAAAAGATTTTACTGGTATGGGTCTTGTTTGTGAGATAAAAACAGCTGTTTCTAGTGTCAGCAGTTAGCCAAAGTTACATAAAGCACTATTACATAAACATTTTTAAAATAACTTGCAGCTAATTTGCATGAATCTATTTAAATCACACAACCTTCAAGATATAAGTGTCTAGGCATCCTTCTTATTCCCTTTCGGCCTTACCCTCCAGGGATCACCGCAGTCAATCAGTCTGACTCATAGCATGCAGTGACTTGCATATTTTGCAAAGATATTACTCCAGATGCCCTGATGAAACTTTCTCCATTTATCCAGTCTTGAGACTGGTTTATGACCCCTTTTGCCTAGATTGTCAAGGCATTTGTCCAGGTATCAACATTTTTCAGTATCAGAGTAACTACAACAGCTGCTCTCCATAACCACCATTTAAATTCATTGACCCAAAACACAACTACTGTCAAAAAGAAAAAAAATCAATTGTGTTGAAAAAAAAAAAAAAAAAAAGCCAGAAAATTCTACCCGACAGCAGTGGGCTAGCAGTGACAGAACTCCCATCACGTCTGCACTGCTAAATCCCTGCCATTTCCCTCTGCGTGGCTTACGACTGCTCCAACACTGTCAGTGGTCTGCTATAACTGCGATCAACACACCAGGAGAGGACAGGACACACGGGCTCACACTGAGGCAACAAGACAACTACAGGCAAACCAGCTAATGACAAGAAAACACAGTCATCTGCTTGGTTTGGAAAGGACAAATGCGGACAGGTGAATGGAGTGGATCGATGAACAGAGTCTTTGAAGGAAAACTGATGGAGAGGGAGGAGAGTAAACAGGAGTAGGAGGAGCGCAGTGTGAGTATTGATTGAATGGGAAAAAACAGTAGTTTGAGTGCATCTAGTAACAATCTATACATGACCTTGTTTGTCTTTGGATCTCGATGCCAAAATGGAGTCTTCGTTCATTTCCTGCATAGCTGTATTCAAGATAGTACAACCAAATGCACCTAGAGCTGAGTTTAATAATTTTTTTCTATACAAGTACCTTAACACTACCTGGTTTTTGAAATCTTAACAATACCTTCTCGGCACAATAGTGGCCCTGCTTAGCTGTCCGTATGAGCAGCTGACAGCCAAATAAGGCTTAAATTCACTGATCAGAGAGCAGCCCTGCAGTCTGTGACACATTATAGTAATGGGTTTTGGTGAATACTGGACAAAGAGAGAGTAGGTTTGGACAGAAGTGTAAAGTCTGACTTCATCGACACACATGTATAGGATTTCTAATGAAATATTTTGATAAGAAGCTGACTAGACACATCAGCGCAGTATCATGTAACTCCTCTAAAGAAGACTGCAGGAAGTGAGCAGTAAAAACATGTCCAGGTACGATACATGAAACTTAGGTTATTATTAGTGGAAGACCAAAATAACCTTTTTAGGTTATGTGATTTTTTTATTTTTTTTTGGCCCTTTAATCAGAGACAGGACACAGAGTTTGTTTATTGTTGATAGGCCCAGTAATTGCAGAGATATCAACCATAGAGTTAGTTGTCATAAAAGGAAAAGTGAGTACTACTAACTGACAGACACAAACAAAATGTTAGCTTAGCTTAATGAGGCGATTTTCATTTAAATATGTTGCAGCAAATATGTTTGGACGGCTGCCACTTTTTTGCCATCCCAGGGAAGAGGGGCCCGTTTAACAGCACAAATTCACAATCTTCTTTCTCACTTTAGGTGACTTTCAGTGGAACAATGTTAAAACAGTGTTCTTACCCTCCAAGGGAGCGTTGCCCTCCAGGTATGTCTTCACTTGAACACTATAAATTGCATTTTGGCTGCATAGTGCACAGGACTTGTCTACAGAACGAGAGTCAGAAGCAGACACCGTCATAGATTCCCCAGCTCCTGGCAGTGAGTCTCAACAACACTTTAAAGAGCAGAGGGTTAATAAGAGCTTAACAAAGATAGCACACGGCTGGGGTTCTATTCTGTTGTGCTGTATGTGCTCTGTGAATATCGTGTGCAAGTCTAGAGTGTGTCTATGTTGTATGCATCTACTTACTGAGCTAGAAACCTTAGATCAAAACATGAAGTCAAATGTAATGCTCTGTAGCTTTCTGTGGGATCACTGTGTCAGACGTCACAAAACTTGTGGTAACCTTGGCAACTTTTATTCAGTCAGTACCAAAACAGGTACTGACTTTCGGAGCTGAGAGCTGAGAGTAAACTATGTAGCCTACTGTTTCTACAAGACTTTTAGAGCTTGGATACAAATACACATTTATTACTGGAATGGCAAAATGCAGATTAAAATGCATTCAAGAGTGAAGATTAGAAAGTCCACATGTATTAGAGATGTGTAGTCGAACAAAACATAGCTTTGCAGTGATGCTGGAATGTGTATTTTGAGCATATATGTATCCATGGCAACAACCATCAAGGATAGCTCTGTACAAGCAAAAGTGTCTATTTTCTAAGACCAGTGGATATGATTGTCATTCTTTAGTCTGCCAAAATATTTTGGGAACTTACGGTACAAAAGCCTTATCTCGATAAGTAAATAAGAATATGTTTTTAATCTTCGAGCAGCTGAACGCTCTGTGCGCGGCTCCTTTTATCCTCATCTTAACAAGAAGCACAGAAGGACTCGCAGTGATGGAACAAGAAAGGCTTTTTCGCAACAGGGGAGGCATGGTTTCAACACAAGCACAACAAATGCCAAACAGGACTCAGATGGAAAGAAATGTATTCAAGCTTTAGAACAGAATTTACCAGGAACAGCTCAGAAGAAACAGAATTGGGATTTGTGAGATGCCCATTGAGCCACAGTGAAAAAAAGTACAAAACGAAGGACACATTAATGTTTTAAACTGACAGTCCAAGAACAGCAGAGTGAAGAAATGTGATGCAAGAAAAGGACATCTGTTCTACCCCAAAGCTCTGTCAGAGGTGAAATGGGTAAATGTTTTACAGAAGCGAGGTTAACAAAGTGGAAAACATTGGACAGAACAATGTTTTCAATAAGTATAAGTGCTTCCGTTTATCACTCCATATGCAGTTAAAATCAGAAACATTCTGGAACATCCTGGAGTGTCCTTCTCAGTCACCATATTAAAATCTGATTGAAAATCTCTGTGATGGGAGATAAAGTTTCCTGCCAGAACCTGTGTTTGACCCAAACCTGGCCCGTTGACTTCTCCACTGTATCCTCGGGCCGCGTCTAGGCTTCAGAACCAAGACGTGCGCAAGAGGAGAGTGACTGCTTGTGTGAATAAGTGTGTGGCCGCTGCTTCAGAAAACAAAGAGCAAAGGGAGCAAAGAGAGTTATCCCCGGAGGACGAATGCCAGTAGTAAACCATGGGTCTCCCTAGCAGGGAAGGTAAACACACATAGGCAGCACATACAGTCCTGCTCACCATTATTGGCACCCATGAAGTTTATGTACATATTGTGGAATATCTACTGAAGGAAATGTATCAAGTGAAACAACATTTTACTACAGAAAGCTTGTGTTTGATACCAAACAGCAAATGATAAAGAACATTTAAAAAGATAAACATTATGAGGAAAACATAGAAAAACATAATCCTTGCCGTGTCAATGGTATTGGCCCCCTTTGCTGCAAATCAGATGGAAACCCAATTTGGCTCACCTGTTGCAAATCACAAATGAGGATCACCTGTGATGAATTGCCTCCACCCATGTGACATGAATTAGCCAATGAATGATCATTTTGGTGTTTTAAAAAGCCACCTGTTATTCCCTCTTCATGTGTGACAATGGTAAAGACAAAGGAGCTGTCTGAGGACACCAGAAATGCTATTATTTGCAAGCACAAGACCTCCAAAGGGTATAAGGCCATCTCCAAAGACCTTGGTATCCCTGTTTCAATGGTGCGTAATGTTATTAAGAAGTTTTCCAAACATGGAACTGTCAAGAACCTTGCTGGACATAGGGGGAAGAGAAAAATTGATGACAGAAGTCTTCGAAGGTTGGTGTGAATGGTGGAAAAAAACACCACCTCAAACATCTAAAGACCTGAAGACCAACCTGGAGCAGTCTGGTGTAATTGTTTCAACAAGTACCATACGCCGCACACTAAACAAAGCGGGGCTTTATGGGCAGAGGCCAAGGAAGACCCCATTGCTGAAGAAAAGACATAAAAAGGAACGATTGATCTTCGCGAAAGAGAACCTGGACAAACCTCAAGCCTTCTGGGACAATGTTTTATGGACAGATGAAAGAAAAGTAGAGCTTTTTGGTAATGCACACAAACAGTATGTTTACCGATGGCGCAATGAAGCCTTTAAGGAAAAGAACACCATACCAACAGTCAAGCATGGTGGAGGATCCATAATGCTGTGGGGCTGCTTTGCTGCATCTGGTACTGGAGGCCTTGACCGTATCACAGGCATCATGAAATCAGAAGATTATCAAGCAATTCTAGAGCAAAATGTCTTGAATAAATGTCTTGTAAGGAAATGTCTTGTAAGGAAACTTGGTTTGAGGTGAAGTTCATGGGTCCACCAGCAAGATAAAGACCCAAAGCACATCTTCAAAAGCACGCAGGAATGGTTGAAAGGGAAACGATGGACTGTTTTAAAATGGCCAGCAATGAGTCCTGATCTCAATCCAATTGAAATTCTTTGGGGGGAGCTGAAAACTGCCATTGGAGAAGGAACCCTGCAAATGTTCAGGAGCTTGAGCATATCGCAAAGGAAGTGTGGGAGAAATTACCACCCGAGAAGTGCAAGAAGCTTATAGATGGATATAAGAAACGTTTGGAGGCTGTCATCGCTGCTAAAGGGTGTGCAACCAAATATTAAGGAGGGATGCCAATATTAGTGCACATGCTGGTTTTCTGTTTTTTCCTTTGGAATTACAATATCTATGTTGAAGTAACAATTGTCTTTGTTAAATTACTTTGGACCTCCAATTAAAAGATCCTGCTGATATAAATTTGGTACATTTCCATTTATTTCTGAAGACATTCACTCAGTTATGCAAAACATGAAGGGGTGCCAATAATGGTGAGCAGGACTGTAGGCTGTCAGTCAATAAACTTCAGTTAGAACGTGAACGGGCTCAGGTAGGAATGGGATGGATGGATTTTTGGGCCCGATCTAAACTCTAGTGAAAGGCACGCAGCATGGAGGCCATCAAAATATCACTGAGGCAAGTGAAGAATGGACAAAGATTCCAGTCGAGAGGTGTAAGAATCTTGTTTTTACTGAATTAATGAAAACCAGTGTTAGTAGTTATAAAATGAAAAGATGCTCCACAAAGACCTGAAGCAAAGGGCTGAATAATCCTGCCCATGGGATGTGTCATGTGTCTTTTTTTATTTGAACTTTAATGTTTATTCTCATTATCTCTCACGTCATTATAATGTCGTTTGAGGTGAGGGGTTTGAGCATTTCTGATTGCAACAGTATGTATTTGCACAGACATTTTGCTAAAAAAATTTGTGAAATAACCTAATAGTTCCATTACTTGCCATACCACTGCCAAGAGAATATGAACGTACCTGTAAGAACTCTACTAAGCTTAAATAAGATTTAATTAGAGGATTTAATCAAATATTAATTTATTATATTATGAAGGTAGCTTAGCTCGTATCACCCTACGCCAACGAATAAATTAACCAATAAAAAAAAAACTAAAAGCTATTGCATTGTTTAATTAGACAGCTCAAGGCGAAACTTCATCTCATCATAGGTTCCAGCATAAATGTAAGAAATTTCACAATTATAGTAATTAATTTGTCAATCAGAAATTAGTAGTCAGTGTATTTTTGTTCAGAGATAAATGTCTAAAAATGAGTTAAAAAATACAACCACATGCAGTTAATAGTTAGTTAGATAGTTAATACTATATAGCACTATAACGCTTAGTGCTGTATTTTTTTCTGTTTGCAGCACAAAAAGTCAGTTGGTAGTTCATCGGGTAAAGCGCACAGCACAAACATTAGACCTGGGTTTAAGTATGGCCAAAGTCAATTTAAGTTAAGACAGACTTGACCCCTCCTTCAATGAGTGCAGCGTCCAGGGACCCTTCTCCAGAATGAGCCAGGATCTTGGTCAGGAGTACCTAGTTGGAGGATTAGCCTATTGTGCATGTTTTAGGTTGATGGGGGAAAGCAGAGCACCTGGAAGAAACCTCATTTATAAAACTGTGCGTGGAATCCTTACTTAAAGTTCACGTACGCCAGAAAGCCAAAAGTAGAGTACACAAGAAAATATTCATATTTATATAACGCTGCGTATGCACACCTGGACACAATTTCCCCTTTATAGAGCCCCCCTGGAGTAGAAAGGTGCGCATGTTAACCCATCTCACGTCCTGCCCTCTCCACGCCTCGAATTCACTGAAGGACAATGCAAAGTGACTTCTGAATGAGATTTACCTAAACATGAGCCGCTAATGAGTGGGTTTCACCAAGAAACACGGAAGAGCGGAAAGCATGAGACACTCCACACAGCTCTACACACACACGTGCACCTGTATTGCAAAGTGAACACTGCTTCTCCGACCAACATTGTTACAATCACACTATGAATCCACTGCTCTTACCGTGTAAACATTTGAAAATAACATTTTAAAACATAAAAAGGTGTTTAATTATTGTTGACTGCAACACATTAATTTATGATTTTTCTGCGCTATTTAGCGTGATTTTAACACATGAAAGAGCACGTGTCTTCTAATTTACACAATCTGAAGTGCTGTTTATTTTACATGCTGTATGTGCACAGAGATCTGAATATGTGCGCGTATACGGGGCGTAAAAAACGTATAGCAGGAGGGGGGCAGTGAACATCGCGGTGTTACGCGGTGCGTAATGACAGCAGTCTATTGGGCCTCGTTTGACAGTACGCTTCATGAAAACCACACAGCCCTACGTGAACCATGTGTAGGAGTTAAATAGACTTATGTCCAGAGATTGTTTCATAAAAGCACTCAGTTATTCTTCAGGGAACATCTGCTTTCCGTTCACAAGGCTCCAACCGGACTTTATCACCATGAGCCAGCGCCGCTGCGCTCCGGTGCACATGCACGAGCGTACATGTCTTTGAAACCCCCTAATGACACAAACACTTAATAAAATTAATAAAAAAGACCTTCCATGTGTTTTAAACACCGCTCGTGATTAAATGCTCACACCTTTGTGTAATCCTTTGGTTTTCTTGAGGATATAAAGTGAAAGTGAACTGTATCAAATGCACACAAAATATGAGACTTCCTTCACTTCTCTCCTCTCCTGCTTCTGTGCTGTGTCTCTGAAAGGTGCGTACAGCGTACGCAAGGTCAAAACCTTGCATGGAGCTACGCAAGGTTTGTCTAGTGTCTAGTGTCATGTCTAGTTTGATTTTCATAAATACCAACGTTCCTGCAGAGAGTGGTGTACGCAAGTTTCAGCCCTCATTTTTGGCGTACGCAAGCTTTATAAATGAGGCCCCTGGCCTTAAGAAACAGAGAGGGCTAAAATAAAAAGACTTCTATGTCTTCACTGATGTCATTGTGAGGGCAACGCGCACTGTTGCTGCTTTGCTGCAGTCTTGTACAGATATTAAGCATAAATTCATAGCTATGTAGTATGTTAGGTGTTATTACAAAATGCAAAAAAATATATTTTATATATATTGGAGTATAAAAACAGTTTTCCTCAAACATTTTTACTGCAAGTCTCATAGACGTCTCTGTACTCATGACCTGTGGTTCAAACTGCAATCTCACTTTTCACAAAGGCGTCAAATGTTCTGTTGAAAACACTCAGATAAAAGGCATACTGCTGCATTAGCCTGAACCTTCTTTGAGGACACGTTCCATTATTTAAACAATATCCCCACAGATGCTCAAACCACTCAATTCCTAAGCTTCTAACAGACAGCTCCAGTTTTTAATTGCACTTAATTGCACCAGATTGATATTATTCATCAAATAGGAGCCTGTTCTATTGTGGGCTCCACCGAGACACAAACAACAACAGGTTGGTGGCGTTTGCGAGCCCGGGTGGAGTAGTGAGCGCCAGCTGACGTACGGCTTGGCTTGGCTGTCCACTGTAAATCACATAGAGGTAACAGTTAGCTGATAGACTGAGACAGAATAATCTGGATAATGGCCCCAGTGCCCAACGTGATGGATGGCTGTCTCCGGACCAGTGTACTCCAGACACTTACAAGCCCTGCATTTTGATGAAGATACAGTAAGGTTACATAATGGGCAGACATTACAGACATTACATAACAGCTGTATCAGAATGAAACTTGGCAACAATACCACAGAAGTGACGTCTCAGTAGAAACATAGTAAAAATGTTTTCTGAAACTTTTTTTTAAGGAGAACTGTAATCTGCTAATTGCATACTGTTATAGAAATCCACTGTGAATATTGGGATCTTAAAACATCATCTACACTCTTTTTTTTAACAAGGGTTATATTAGATTTGCTTAGCTCAGTGGCGGCTGCTGGTCTTGCAAACAGGGGAAGCTCAAGCGTAAATAGGGATTTTGACAGTGTCCGTGCTGATATGAAAGGATAGAGAAATTGTATCGGAAAACCGCCCTCACACAGCTGATTAATGAACGTTTCAGTCTCAAAATTATGCATTCTAGAGTATTTTTAATGTCATTTAAATTCCAATTTTATTAAATTCATCAGTGCATATTTAACAATTTATTTTATGAAATTTTAGAGGAAGTTCTCTTTAAGCTTCTCTTGTAGTCATTGAGGGTCCATGTACCTTTCGTTCAACTGATATGATTGATTGAAATGAAAAAAAAAAAACAAATAACAAATTTTTCATTTTTCGATTTGATGCTTATTACAAAAAATTTACATTGGAGGATGGGCTCGGGGACGTAATTCAATATTTATTTTTTCTTTAATCGTTTTACGTGACTTGGAAGTTGATCCCGTGTGGCCCATGTAGCTTACACTTAACTGTCACAACAGTGACGGTAGTTAAAAGCTTTGCTTGAATCCCTCTCAGACTTTTTAGAGCTGCGACCCCCAGAGAACATTCGCTGATATTCGCAACCCTCCACCCGCTGTACTCTGGCATTGTGCAGCATAAATGCTGTTTGTGGTGCTGCAGCAAAAGACCAACAGAACACATTATTTCCTGCACACAGTGGACTGAATCCTGCAGAGAATGTACTCAGAACATTGTGAGGAATCTTGAGGTGAATCAGCTGAAAGCCTGACTGCAGCACCACAGCCCCAAACACACTGCACGCAGATCAGCGAGAATGCGGAAGGGAACGAGTTTCACCTCGGCGCCCAGGTTAGTAGATTGGAGTAGCCTACATTGCCTGCAGGGTCCACGAGGATCTGTGGCCAAATCCCCTGCGTTATCCAGGCCCACCTCTGGTCCTGGTCTGACCCCAGTCCTCCGCATCTCCGTGGGATGCAATAAAAAAAAATTATCGAATTAATTATAGGCTTTGTAATTCATTTATCGCGATTAATCACATTTTGATCACATAGCAATATTTGACACAATAAGCATTTTTTTTTATCATTTTCCATCTGTTTACTACATTCACAAACATAAGTGCAAACTGCAAATTTAATTTATTACATTCAGCTTTTTAAGACTTTTCTTAAAGACACAAACATTTTTATTTCTGTAACATTTTATATTACTTCAAGTAAATTCCAGGGAAGGGAAAAAAAAACATCTTTGGCAAAGTAAACTGAACCAGTGTAGTGCAAAATGCAATGAACTAACAAATAAATTAAAATTTCTACCACTGCAAATGGTAAACACATTCACACAAAAACAGAAATATGGGCCATAACAATTTCAAAGCCAGGACAGACAGCTGTGGATGTGCCCCTGCATGAGTTGAGCCATTCATGGTTAAGTGAAGCTTGGCGTTCGGATAGGTCCTTAATGAAGGCAATCTTTAATCTAGGATGAATCCTCGTCAGTGACCTTCATGATGTGGTCCAGGTGGCAAAGAGCAGTTAACACTACAGAACATGAGCCATATGCCTCAACTCCAAGTAGCTCAGTCACATATCTGCAGTGAGAAGTTCAAGTTCCGTCAAACATTATAACTTGTACAATAAATCCCATTAATAAAATAGTTTAGTTTACCTGCAAGGTTCAAAGACAGTCACCAGCTTCTCCAGTTTTGTCCACTCTGCTGCAATAAGCATAACTAATTTGTGCCTCTGTCTGCTCAGAGTAGCCTTGACAGCATCTTTGTTCTTTAGGAGACGTGAGATCATCTCCAGCGTGGAATTCCACCTTGTGGAAACATCTTGTATCAGTGGCTCCTTCTCTTGCCCAAGTACTATTTGCACCTGGTGTAGTTCCTGAGTATTGGCTGGGCTATGTTTAAAGTGACCCACAATCTTGCGACACTTTGCCAGCTCATCACTAAACCCACATTCATCAAGCCAAACAGTGATGGTTCTCTGCAAAATGTGTGCCACACAAGGCATGTGCTGAAATGGGAGCTGTTGTGCTGCTTATGACCTTTTGCTCAATTCCCCATGTCTCTGCCACAGAAAAACGCGCAGTTAACAGCATAATGCCTGGTGTTTGATTTCTGCATGGTTAAGACAAAAGACTGACAATGCTATTCCCTGTCAGTTATGTTAGTTTGTGCAGTCATACTATTAACACACATATGTAATTAGAATTGCTTACTGATGTCCAATGATCTCCAGTCAGAGCGACATATTTAGCTTGTGTCAATAAGTCCTCTTTAATCTGCTTTTCGTTGTCATAAAGCTGCTTGACTTTGTTTGAAATTATCTTTCTTCACGTCAGTTCGTAACCTGGGTCAGACAATGCTATTTGGAGCACTTTTTCCAACCCCTTATCCTCAACAATCAATAGTGGTCTTCAGTCCCCTGCAATCCATTTAGCCAGCGAGTTTGTTCATTTGTCAGATGTAGATGTAGATGCATTAATAGCTTGGATTCATGTCTTCCCTCTTCTGTTTTTCCTGTGAAGTATGCAGATGACCTCACACTGACTGAGCTCCTGATGGGGTCGTTGCCTGGCTTGATGCAGAAGGCCCTGGACTCTGTGGATGAGTGGGGACAGGAGTTCTCACTGGCAATTAATGGAGTAAAAACTATGGACATGGTCATTAGTGCTAGAAGGGAGCCTAACATCCCCTGCCCTCCTCTTCCTGTAGTTGGTGGTCAAATGACCCACAGAGTCTCCACATTTAAACTTCTTGGCGTTCTAATATCCTCAGATTTATCCTGGGACGCACATGTCAGATACATGCTCTCCAAGATACGCCCAAGGATACATTATCTTAGTGTGGCCAGAAGAGCAGGACTTCCACCTGATGTCCTCAAACAGATCTATCTGACTTTCATTAGACCTGTTCTGGAGTATGCCAGCCCAGTGTGGAGCGGGCTGACAAAAGGCCTCTCCGATGAATTAGAATGTGTGCAAAAAAGATGCTGCAGGATAATTGGGATCTCACCCTCTTCCCTTCCATCCCTGTGTGAGAGGCGGGATGTGGCCACACTGGACACCCTCCATAATGTCCTGAAAGACAGGTCCTCCCCTCTGCATGCTTTTATAACTCAGGCCCCCTCTACTGGATATGAGTTGAGACACCAGAGACAGTTTTTAGCAAACAGGAGCAAGACTAAAAAACATGAAATGTCTTTTATTCCGTGTGCTCTTAGATTGTTTTATAGGTAATTTTTATGGTTAATTTATAATGATTTTTTTTTTTTTTTTTTCCATTTATGATGTTGTGATTGATGCATTTCAGGTTTCACATTGTATGTTGTCTCCTGTCATGTCAATCTTTTAATAATAAATCTAAATCTAATCTAATCTAGACTTATTTTTGCTCTGAACCCCGTCGTCTTGTCTATTGTGGGCTGGTCACACAGTTTGCTTGTACCGAAGCTATCGCTGCTCGCCAAAACATGCTTTGCATCCAGATGGTATCATAGGCTTGAAGTACTTCGGTGATATGAAAGCTCTTTTTTGCACAATTTACACACAACCAAGCTCTTCTCCAAACTTCCATCTGGATGTTTTTTATAAATAAACTTTCTGTTTAAGGGTCCAAGCAAGGTAGTCCTGTCGTCCATTCTTCACAACACTTTCCCGAGAAAGGTTCTGCATCACCAGAGAAAAGTGTGATTAATTGCGTAATTTTTTTTACGTGTTGTTTTTTGTATAATTAATTAATTGCAATTAACGCGTTAAAGTCCCAGCCCTAGGTACACGGACCATTGAGAAATCGCCACTGGCTTAGCTTTGGCCAATTGGTTCGTCTGCACCACCTGTTGAATTAATGGCTGCAGATAATACAGAGAAAGTGTTAAGTGTTAAGCAGTGTTAATGTCTGCTTAGGCAAACAACACAAAAGAGAAAAATATAAATATACTAAAGTAAAGATAAATAATTGTGAATCATTAATAATATTGGCAATGCATTCCTGCAATGAGGTGGAGAACACACACAAACAAAAATTTTGTTAGATTTCATGTATTTGTATTTTGCTGTGGTGAATAGTGCAAAGAAAAGTGATTAAACGTAAATAGAAACACGCTCACCTTGCAATCTGTAGGTCACGGATTCAATACAAGTTTGAGGCCAGTTGTAGCAGTAGAAGTAGTAGTAGTAGAAAGTCATATATTTAACTATACAACGTCAAATGTACTTTGCACACTCAACACTCAGTACTTCTACCAAACTTGAATAATATTATTTTTAAGTAACAGTAATTTTAATGATTGCAGGTTTTTAGTACTTCTTCTGCCTTTGACTGTGAATGTTGCTGGAGGTGATCTTTTATTTATTTTTTCCCCCACCACTTTATTTTGCAATATACAGCTTTAATTTAGAAATCCCCAAATGCACTTTAACCAACCATCGTTCCTGGTCTGAACAAATAATCCGCCCACTCTCATTTATTTCCTTTACATTTAATATACAACCTTAACCAGAGGAGGGTTGTTCATCCAGTGAATGGATTTTAGAATGGCTCAGTCAGACTGTGGCTAAGGGACCTTTAAAACCTTGTATCTCAACAAGCACAAATGGCTCTGGAAATACATAATTTCTCACACTCTGCTGGCCTGCAACACTCTAATTTGCACAGCCATAGTTTCCAAATGAATACAAATTAACACAACATTTTGGTCAAAACGTGCAGCTTAACAAATGTTGTCCAGGGCCCTGTGCACAGTCACTTTAAAGGTATACTCTTGAGTGTTGAATTACAAGCGCTATAAAGGAGTTTTTGTATGCTAATAAGACACTTGAGACGCTTAACTATAGAACAAGCTAACAGTTATGTGCCAGCTTACTATCTGTGCAACTAGAAGTGGCAATACAGACTCCAAATTATGTTGTAACTAGGAGCACTTGAAAAGATCAGACCTTTTCAAGGAATTCTAATTGGTAATCATTTGTTCCTTTACTGACCCCAACGTAGGAACTTAGATTCGATTGTGGATTTTCTCCTAACTACAAATGCTCTACATATTGAGCTACTGGTCACTATACTGGTGTAACTGGTCTTTAGAGTTGATTGGTGGAGCATACAGCATGTATATACAGCTCCTGCAGTTGGCCTCAGCGTTGTGGGTTTGAGCCTGGACTCCCCAATGATTTCCTGTGCCATCTCCGCTGTCCTGTAAATAACGCCATAAAAAAGCCAAAAATCTGGAGCCACACCATTACGATCATTATTGGCCCATTTCTAAAATTTTCCATTACATTTTGAGTTATCTTGCGCTATCTAACAGACAAATCAACCACGGAAAAATGACACAATGTCAGCGAAAACATAAGCTGCTTGAAGAAATTGTGTAAAAGTACATATATGGTATACAGTTTGTAACTGTTTCTAAGACGGCAGCGGTGATCTTCATTTAGGGAACAGCCTAAATGAAGGTTTTCTCAAAAAGCTCATCTTTAACTGTTCTCACTGTCCAATTCGAACATATTTGTTTCTGTTTTAATAACCATTACAAAAAAAATTGCTATATTAAATTAATTTCTTTCATAAAATTAAGAAACTCTGCAATACATATCAGTTCAAAAAATCTGCAGTCTTTGGCATTGGCCAACCCCCTGGACTTTTTCACTTACATTATGGCGTTGAAGGACTTAAAAATACAAAAAACTTTCCCCTGACATATCCATTGTTGAGAATCTCCACATCTCCAGAGTCTAGAGTCACACTTCTGAGTAAATTTTCTGTCTCTCCAGCAGCATTTAAAGAGGCTTCATCCTGCCAGCTGACATTTCCTTATCCACTAAGTCTGTCCAATCACATTACTTTCAGTGGGTGACACACGCCTTCTACGTGCCATTTCATCTGACAGCTGATGTATGGCAGGAGCTATTAAGCGCTGCCAAATTATATACTGCTTCATGCTGTGAGATAAATGTATTTTATGATGGATCCAAAATCTAACAACTTGTAGAAAGGTTTGAAGACAAACTGAGCAGCATGGGAATGTCAAAATGTGTCCCCAGGAGGCTATTGAAAAGCACAAATCCCCACAGGCTCTACTGCTCCACTCAATCTTCTCTACATCTTATTCCGTTTGCTTATTTGTATTTCTTCAGCTAGGTTTTGCAGACTAAATGCAACAGGAGTAAAGATTTAGTGGGACCTCATCTTCTCAGGTCAAACGCAGCATACTCAATGCGTTGGCGTTTAGGCTGACCTTAGAAAAGTTATAGAGCACTTGACAGATAACGTATTGACTAAAAGTGCTTCATAGTTACGCTTAGATACCATCTACTTTATATTGCCCTCACATACCAAAATGCTGAAAAGGTCAGATTGTTTGTGTCAATGCAAATTGAAAAAACAAACAAACTGATTTTTCAGTATAGCAATAGGTACAAAAGTGCCAGACACACAGCAATTAAGCAGATAGAAAGGTTTATAGAAAAGCTGACTACTGTAGCATCTGTCTTCACAGAAATATTAGCTAATGTGTAGCAGAGAAACAGTGAGGCTTCTGACTGTTGAGGCAGACCTTTAGAATCAAGTTCACTTTAGCCCTTCACACGCTGCGCCTCAAAAAAATTTCAGGAGAAGTTGTTCCCAATTCTTTCAGGACCTGTGCATTCACAAGTGACTGAAGTTTGGAGGATGTTGTTAGGATTTGAGTTCACACATAAGTTGGGATGCACAGATACCAGTATCGGGTATTGATACAATAGCATGTGCAAGTACTCGTACTCGTATTCATAAAAGTGGGCCGATACCAGCAACTGAAACCACTTTACCGTGCTGTCACATGACATTGACCTCTCAGCTGAGCAGTGAGAAACATGTGGAAGGAATTCAAAGTGAACTGCATAGAGATAAAAGAAAAGCTGACTCCACATTACGTTCATGCAGACATCCCAAATCATACGTGAGTCCGAAAACTTAAGCTGTTGTTCTTATTGTCCAGAAAATCATACCAGAGCGGAGCCTGAAGCAGTTGTCTGATAAAACATAAGGGACCATATATAGATGATCTTGGTGGAGGCAGTGGCGTAGATGGAGGTACGTCAGGTGTCCAGATCGATCTTGTCCCTACATTTCCATTTGCAAACTTGGCCAGAGGGGAAAGGTGAGAGGGAGAAGCTGTGCTGGAGACCTCGGGTTGAAGCGCTGCTGCTGCTGCTAAAAGAAATGCGTACTGGAGACGCTTTTATGCACAGAAAAGACCAGCCACTGGTGAGTTTCATATTGTATCCACATGTAGCCCAGAGGCAGGTTCCATATTGACTCCTTTCAACTGTTATATATTGAAAATGAATATGTTCATGAGGCAATGCACAGCAAATTATATCTTTGATATGCGTAGATTGTAAACAGGTATTCTGTCACATGGACTGCTCCATGTGAAGAATATAAATGAATAAAGACATTTCTGTCCAAGTGCGCAGTAGTTCAGCCATATTTTTTGTAATATTTCTAACTTTTATTTTAATGACTTTAATGTGAGTATGTCTGCACATGCAGTGCTTCACTGAAATCACCTATTTCAAATACAAGAAACTGCTTTAGTGTCAGCAGTTTCCCTGCCCCACACCACGCCCTGGTGTTAGACCAGGCCGCCTTTTGTTCAAACGGACACAACTCATGTTCAGACCACCACGCCCCACGGTCTTGGCAGAGACGTAGACGGGCCGTCTCCGTCACTGCCATCCCAATGCCAGGTGGAAAATAGGGCCCAAGGAGTACCGCTGCTAATTGTGTTAGCTGCTGTGGGTCCTGGCGAATCTCCGCTGGTTATGCTTAGATGCTCACTAAAACCACATTTCGGTTTGGTTAAATTTTTTGAGAGTTCGGTTTGGTACATTTTTGGTACAAAAAAGCTGAAAATAAAACTTGCAAATTATATTTATCTCCTACTGTGATGTAATGTAGTTACTGTCAAATATCTTTCTGTAGCCTGTGATGTCCATCCATCTGTGGTCAAAGACACAGCCACGCACCACAGAGACACAGAAGTCCACACCTCAGTATTTTTATAATATGTTTATTGTGTAAATAAACCATGACTAAACCAGTACTAAACCTGCTACACCAGGACTAAATCAGGTCTGGACCAGGACTAAACCAGATCTGAACCAGAAATAAACCAGGACTAAACCATGTCTATACCAGGACTAATCCAGGACTAAACTAGGTCTAAACCAGAACTAAACCATATCTAAATTAGGACTAAAACAAGTCTAAACAGGTCTAAACCAAGTCTAAAACCAGGTCTAAATCTGTTACACCAGGACTAAACCATCTGCCCATGTGGGTTATTGCTTAGCTTGATCTGAATGACTTGATAAAGGCTGCTTAAATGCGTAATCTGCCGTGACGTTTACAATTGCATGATGCTGTTTTTAACGCATTAACAAATTGCACGTGTTTTCCTGCTGCAGACTTCATCTCTGCGGAACAATGTCAACATGGGAAAAATGCTTTCTGGGCTGCATTGGATTTTTTGCTGCAGTTCTGCGGAGCGGCCGCTAGGAAATATGGCATCAGGGAGAGGGGACGGTGCCCTATCCAGGTCTTATTATACATCCATAGTAGTCGAACCCTGTTTGCCATGGTAACCATGGATGTATAATAAGACCTGGATAGGGCACCGTCCCCTCTCCCCGATGCCAAATTTCCTAGCGGCCGCTCCACAGAACTGCAGCAAAAAATCCAATGCAGCCCAGAAAGCATTTTTCCCATAGAGCGCAATGTAAAAAGAAACACCTGGTGCTCTGCTGACAGGGCACCTACAGCTGAGAAAATGGTCAGATTTTGTAGTTTTTATTATCTATTTTTACACCATAGACTTTTTCCCTCTTTGAAATCTTTAATTTAGCTAAAAGAGATCTTTTTATGGTTTGTGACGTCATGCGCCCATTGGTCAGAGCCGGTCACGTGGTACGCGGAGCAAGACCTCGCTTGCTCCAGGGCCGCAGTGCGCCTGCTCTATGGGCCGCACAACGCAGAAGTAACGCGGAAGTAAAAAACTTTTTTGGCATCATGCACCAATGAGCACAGCCATTGAAAACAATGGCGGTCGTGACGTCATTCATTATCCAGTTCTATAATACATCCATGATGGTAGCACTGTATGCAGTCCGTCAATTAATAGCGTCCGTGTGGAAACTCAAGTGTGAAATTTAGTTCCTCACAAGGTTGCGTTAAATCATTAAATTTAATTATAAATATTATTGAACCGGTGCACAAGTAAACCAAACCGAACATGCTGTACCAAATCTATACTAGTGCCTGAATAGTGGAGAATCTAAGCTTTCAAATGAGGTATAACATGTACATACTGTGCAAAGTTTAGCCATGGTTACCGGTGTTCAAACCAGAAGTTATAAAAATAACTTGGCAACACAGAGCGGGGATGGACGAAAAAAGACAACACGGTATGGGATGAATAAAATATACTAGTGTGTATAACTGTGCAAAGTAATCCCTTTATAAGTACTCATATTGGTACTCGGTATCAGCAAGTATTCAAATGAAAGTACTCATACTCAGTTTATCGGGTTGAAAAAAAGTGGTATCTGTGCATCCCTACAAATAAGGGGAGCATGACTGAGGTGGCGGGGTGAGCAGAGCTAAATTAAAAAGTGAATCACAATAAAATGATCAGAGATAGAAATGGGGAAACCAACACACTAGCTGCCAACCACTGATTTTTATAATCACAAATTCTGTTAATTTATCCTGATAACCAAGACTATATCTCCCAATCCAAATTAATGCAACTTTAGACAACACGGACAACAAAGACTCCAGACATCTGAGATCAAGCTGAATGCATATGTTTCTGTTATTTAATTTTGTAGATTGTATCATCACATTAACCCTAACTACTTTGAAAGCCCCCTAGTGTCAGAAATGGCAAATGATTAACAATCTTCTCATCAGAAACCTACGTCAGCACAAATGCCACTGAACAGTACAAAAGCCAATGTACATCCATATTATTTACAGCCAAGATTGACTGCAATGCATTAGTTCATAGGAAAGGACAATAAACTTGATTTATTTAAGACTTATTGATTACATAGCTCAATTTTTCATTAGTGAAAAAGCTCAAACTGATATTGTCTAAAAGCCCAAATCCTTAACAATCAATAGAAATGTAATTAAAATAACTTTTATAAGACCACATTTTCTTTTGGTCCTGAAGCTTATTTGCCAAATCTGTATTCTGACTTGGTGGACCACTGAGGCAGTTCATATTTTGGTGGAGTAGTTCTTGGAATGCAAATGTTGGTGTAGTGCAGAGGCAGCGTGACACGGCGTGGATGATGAGGTCCCGGGGCAACGTCGTGAGCGCTGAGATGTAAAGGCACACGCCATTGGCTAAATCAATACAGAATCCCATAAAGGCAGATTAGTGGCTGTTGGCATCGAGCTGGGATGAGGCAGGGCTGGTTTACATAGAGTCATGTTGGAGATACACAGAGGGGCATGTGGTGCAGATGATTTAAGTGGCAGTGCACAGATGTACGGCTTATGAATAGGAATGAGTTTCTCAGAATCTCCCGACATGATACCTTTTATAATGTTCAGCCTGTACTCACAATAAAATCAAGTATGGTATGAAACGCCATATTATATAAACTAAGCATGTTATAGCAAAATTATGCAATTTTTACATACATTGTGATAAACTGGGCAGCATGATGTGAGAAAAATATGGTATATGTTTTAACTATTTTGAATATTGATAATATTTTAATATGCTAATTTAACAGAGTAAGTTCAATAAAACTAAAGCAGGTATATAAGCCCTTGTATTTACTAGTCAAAGCTGTGTCAAAATAAAAACTTAACAAAGAATTAATAAAACAAAGCTAAATTAAAGCAAAATTAACAAAATACTAAATAAATCAAACCATTTTTATTTGGTCACAACTAGGGATGGGCGATAAATGGAATTAATTTGATTAACTTGTGTTATTAATTTTGGACGATGTCAAAAATAGCCAAATCGTAGAATTGAATTTAGCAGACATTAGAATCCTTAAAGCGCTGCACTGTTTCTTGTGTTGTAGCAGGCCAGCACTACCCAATCATACCTGGGCCAGGCATGGTTCAAATGGCCCTAGTGTGAGTGCACCCTAATAATTACAGAAAAAGGAGTCCCTTTACCTGTGTAATGTCCTCATTTAGATGTGGTAGAAGTTTGACCAAAACCAAGAGTGCAGTGTTCTGTGCAGCCCTAACTTACATTCTTTGTTTATTTACGCTATGTAGCCATGTGTTTGAAATCTTTTGCCTTTGCTGTATAAAATATAATAGACCTGGCCTTTAGAGGCAGAGAGGGCTTAAACTAAGAGACATTATTTATAACTATCCAATAATCAAAGTAAAAAAATAATAAACCTACATTTAAAAAGCTTTTATACCAACAAAAGAATAAAATCTATTAAAAGTCGGAGAGTAAGAGTAAATCGGCTGAAAATTGAAAAAAAAAAAATAAAAAAAAAATACAGATTTACTTTTTAAGCCATATTCCCCTAGTCACAACACATTTAACCCAAAGAAAGTAAAAAAAAAAGAAAAAAAGAAAAAAGAAATATATTGCAGGACAGGACTTAATTTTAATGTTATGTGTTAGTATTTTGCAATAGTTGGCTGAGCGTTTTTAGGAAAATGTCTTAATCCATAAAACAGAATGTAGAGAATGGTCCATGTTGTTTATTATAGCATCCATTCATTTTATGGAGGTAATGTATTAAAATGGGGGAATGTGTCACTTGTCAACAAACGAATGACCCCCTTAAAATGAGATATTAGGACATTAAACCTTCCTTCTGTTTATTGTGCCTATAAATATTAGGTGCTTAATTATGTTTCTTGACTTCACCAGAGCAGTGCCTGTATCTGTTTTATGCAGTTCTTAATTAGACTATGCCCAATTAGGGCTAAATTAAGACCATTTGAATGCTGCATTTTTGTTTTTATTAGTCTTTGCATTTAAAAAAAAAAAAAAAAAGTATTCTAAGCCAGACTTTTTGTATTGTTTAATGACTTATTTACTCATCATCAATGAATTTAGTAAAGTGAATCTGAAATTAAAAGGAGTAGCAATAGTCTATGAGTACTGCTATAAAGTCTACCTTAATCTGAATAAACTGAATTGCTGTATGCAGAGAAATTTAGATTACTGCTTCCTCCCAGAGCAAAATGTTAATGTGCACTTTAAAACTTGGCAAAAGCTCCAACATTGACTCTCAACATTCCCAACAGACATTTAAGTCTCCTTGGCATAATCTCAATGATTTACTGAGTGAACTTACAAAAGCTGAAGGTTTAAAAAAAGCTATGTGTATTCTTCACATATTCTATTCATGCTTTATTTAATGTCAGATTTCCACTTTGCCTTTTCTGTCTCAGTTGTTCTTTTTTTCTTCTGTTTTGTGGTGTAAGCAGTTGGAGCCAGCACTGGAATTGGTATCTTTTCAGTTGGAACTGCTCTCACCATTACTCCACTAAATTAAGATGTGCACGAGTTTGGAGTCAAACAATAAAGGTGTCCCTGATCCAAATGGGACCATCCCTCCCTGTTCTGAGCGTGTGATTGGTCAAAAAATGTAGTTCCTGCTGTAGTTCTCCCCTTTGTCATAAAACCTTTGTATTAACCCAAAGATGAGGTCTCAGAGTCTAACTATTTTTTTCAGAGAAGACAATGCTGACTGAATAATTAGATTTCCTCTATTTTATTTTTTTTGTCTTTCAACTGCTCCCTTTTGTCGCAAAGTGATTTACACCGGATGCCGAACAAGTTACACATGACATACTGTGACTGCAGAAGCCAATGTGGGTGTCTTGCCAAGGGGCATGTGTTGTGACTGAGATTCGAACCGCTGACCCTTCGGTAATGGGCAAACGCTTGGGGAAAAAAATCGAGTAGTGCATTTTTAAAGGGGATATATTAATCACCATGTTATAATGTTCACTCAGCAAAAACATAGCTGGAAGTGTTATGATTGATTCACCCCTGTATAAGTAATCCGGTAGTCTTTGGCACAGCCGTTCTGAGGCCTCAAAAACACTCAGTTCCACAAACCTCCACCTTTCTAACGAACGCCGCCCACTCCAGGAAGCAATCGACAAGTCCTTTACATCCAGTTTACTCTCATTAACTTATCTAAAAAATGGTGTACAGCTCTGTTTCCACTGATTCCTCACAGACATTTTTCTCATGGTCTCTTCACCTGTTTCTTCATGGCAGTAGTAAAGTAATTATTAAAAATGTTTTTTTTAATGATATATTGTTTTTAAAGGTTGTAAAACATGCAATGCTGTTCTAGAGGTGACCAAGATATTATATATTTTTACACATTTGACGAACTGTAGAGGCACTTAAAAATGTACTTACATCAATGTATGCTCAACAATTGCATATTTGTATTATGAGGGAAACAATGTCTTTGATTGGTGCATGCCTACTGATACTGATAAATTGGCATTTACCACTTTTGCTTTTTAGTCATATAAGCTTAATTTTGACTAAAGCAAGTTCAATAACACTTCTTATCTGGCTGTAAAACCCTATAGGATCTGCTCAAATCAAAAAATGGGGTTTTACATACTTGCATGCACAGGCACAAAAAGAATTAAAAAATGGTGCAAAAATGTTTAAATGTGATTTTATGCTCCTCTCACAATAGTGATAAATTAAGATTCAAAACAGAACTTCAATAAAATTTCTGAATGTTCCTTTACGGATGCAGAGGTATCAGAGCAGGGATAATAGGTGTTTACCAAAGTAATAGAGAAGGAATCATGCCCCCCTTTGATAAAGAGTTCAAGTGAGGGTTCATGGGAGTTTTCACAGCCTCAGGAAAGACAGCTCTGAATACAAAATACTGAGCATTTTATTGCTGCCTCACTGTTACCATGGGACCAACAACTGCTATTTATTTAGTCAGAATAAATGTGTTTAGAAAATCCTTCCATCACAACTAGATAAACAAAACAAACTCCACACAGAAAGGCCCCGCACAGTCCGGAAATCAAACCCGGGACCTTTTTACTGTGAGGCAATAGTGCTAACCACTAAGCCACCCTGTTGCTGTTATGGACATTTAAAAAAAACGATTAGTTGACTCTAAGAAAGTACAGTGAACTTTTTATAACTCCTATAAGTGGACAATTAGGCTAAGGGCCCATTCTTAGAACCTGCACTGGGGCCCCTCATGACCACCTTATGCCACAGCAACCACTACATTAGGTACAGTCAAGAAGAGCAACAGAAATTCAGACTTAATTTAAAGGCTATGCAAAAAAAAAAAAAAAAATTAACCAGTCAAAGTGGCCAGTGTGAGTATTTGTGTTGTGTTTGTGTTGTAGCCAAAACTGAATTGAATTCTAACATTTTGCTGGTTGGGTTGTGTTAATGTAAAGCCCTGTTTAAAATGGTAAAACAGAGGACCAAACTAACACAACAGTCTGCTCACTTACTTGCCAGCACCAGGTCTGCAGCCAGGCAGGAGGTCAGCAGCAGCAGCAGCCCGGCGGACAGGTGCTCCGAGGCGGTCATCACGGTGCCCTTTTCCCCGCTGACACGCGAACACCTTTCCTTTCCTTGCTTCTTCTTCTCCTTCTTCTTCCGCTTTTCACTCGAACTTCACCCCACAGTGTCCTGGCAGTGTCCTTTCATGTTCACCTTTGAAGAAAACAATGTCCAAAAAAACTGTACTAAAATATTGCGACGTCGATTTCTGGAAGTTGGTCAAAAAAGTGGGTCGCGCGGATGCTAGCTGGAGGAAAGGCGGGCTTCTGCGTTCGGCTCGGCGGGGAAGAAGCTAACAGGTTGTTCGTCCTTTTTCAATACGTCGCCCCTTAGCTATGTCTCTTTTAAAAATGGTTTCTAAAGATTTAATAGTACGTTCCCAGCTGTGTTACTAGATAAAATGACTTCTTGTACGTCAAAAAAAGGTGTCTTCTCTCCGCAGGTAGAAGGTCGTAGGAGTTTGAGCGTCGCTTCTCATCGCGCCATTCCCGCGAAGGAGAGGGGGAAAAGACGTGGAAAGCGGGGTTTGTTCAAAGGTATTCTCCCTGTTCGTAGGAAATGTCTGCTACCGCGGTGTGACTGACTTCTCTCCCCCCCCCCTGCCGTCTAACGCGAACCCACACACGGAAAGAAGCAAGAGAGGAAGCCCGGGGGGCTGACGGGGGCTGTCTGAGTCTGAGAGCGCCGGGAGAGCGGAGGTGGATGGACGGAGAGGAGAGAGTGGAAGAGCGGGGGAGGATGGACCGAGAGAGGGAAGGAGGAGGGGGGATAAACTGCTGCAGACTGGGCACAAATGGACACCTGCTAGGAACATAAATGCCATACAGTCAACAAACATTAGGGTCGAGGCTAGGGTGTAAAAAAATCAAGCAAGGTGAGACATTACCTGGAAGGTCAAAGTCAAAGCAGTGAGTAATATTCTACTCAGCAAATAAAGGCAAAACAGGATTTGGTAACATTTTATTTTACACTACACTTGATACAAGGTAACTATAACTACAGCTACTAGGCCTATAGTTAGGGTGACCAGATTTTTAGACCCAAAAACTGGGATACTTTTTTTTTCACTAATCATGGTGCATTTGAACTCACCAATCATTCATTGTTAAACACTTGTTATAGGGCTATGTAATGTGTGCATTTTTTTGCCATCATTAAATGACAACCACAACTGCCAGTTTTACCATTAACTTATTTATAAATGGACCTCAGGCGCAAGCACAGCTCTTATTTCATAATTTATGATTTATTATTTATTGAAAGATGACATGCTCATCAACAATTTATTCAACATATAAAGACCGAATATAAAAAAATGGGAGTTTAGAGGGAGAAAAGCAGATATTCTATGGTCAAATAAATACAGTCAGTAGTGCTAAAATTTTGCGCTAGCAAAATATACCATACTGTTTAAAGACTTGGAGGCTGGAGTGAATGCATATCCAGTTGTTACTTCTTTTGTCTTTTTGTTTCTCAAAGGGGATATATTATGCAAACATGTTATAATGTTGTTCCTTCATCAAAACCATACCTGGGGTTGTACTTTGTTTCACTCACGCCTGTTTGAGAAACCCTGTATTCTCTGGCGCTGAGTTTTTGAGGCCTCAGAATGTTTAATTCCACAAACCTCCACCTCTCACACAAACCCACGCCCACACCAGGAAGCACTGACCAATCAGCAAGCTTTTTTTTTTTTTTTTTTTACAAAAACTTTAAGGCAGTGAAGTGCTTTTTCTCACTGATTACTACATGTTCTAAAGACTGCAACAGAACTGCACTCTGATGCCCTCTACTGGTCTCAGTACCTGTTTCTTTATGGCACCAGTAGACTACTTTTTAAATATGTTCTATTTTGTTTAGGAAATGTTTTTAAAAGTTGTAATGTAGTTTGGTAACCAAGACAGAGTTAAAAGCAGACCAACTTTAACCATTCGCAGCTAAAGAGTGTTCCCCTTGATTACATTTCTTGGGTGTAAGTATAGTGCTCAGCTTTTATATGCAGTATCCTCTCTCTGACAGAATTGAGTGTGGAGTGGCCTTGCAAACCTTGCAATACTTTAGAAAAATGGCAAAAATCCAACACAGTTTTTATTACATTGATTTACTATCTTGGTTTGTTATTTAGCTACAGTAAATGAAATGAGTCGTTGCTGTGATTGACTAAAATAAATCATGGGAGACAGCCACTTGCTGGTGCTTCATCCTCCACCTCCAAATATACTACTGACAAGTTCCTCCCCTTTTCAAACATTTTCAACGAGAGACATTCAGTATTGATATTAGAGAACGTACATGTGTGGAGCAGTGTGCTGCATATCAATTAACTTGTTAGGCGCTTGCCAGGTGTAACAAGTGTGGCCAGTGTTGAGTAGTATTATGAAACTAAATCACTAGTTTGCCTTGTAGCAGCTGCCTCTGCCTTACTGCATTACCTCCTGATAAAAGTAATGGCTTAAAATAGAAACCAAAAGCTCTCTCTTGTTAGCAGCTTTGCTTTTTTTGTTCTACAGTACTGAACATTTCGTAAAAGCAGACCTAAGCACAGCTCGCGTCTCAGTATTTGACAACTATTTTCTATGTCTGTAGTGGATGTAAAATCAAGATCTCAAAGGTAACTTCTCTCTCCTGCTCCACATCAGAATCTGAGAGTGATTTCTGATAAACGCTCACACGAAATTGGAACTGCTGTCTGTAACTGTGGCTGTCACTTACCCGCTGAGGCCAAGCGATATGTGTACCTGCTACATTTCACTGCCAATCGTGTCACTCATCGACAGGCAACAGCAGCTTCCTGTCCGTAACGCACTAGGATTAATGCAGTGCACTGTCACTCACTGTTATGGCTATAGTTCCTTTTCCTCTGTTAATTTTTCATATTTATCTAAGCTTTTTAGGTGGTTTAGGTAAGCAACAAGGCATGGTACAGGCATGGTTGCGACAGTATTGCATGTAGTAGGAATTTTATTTAGTATTTTCCAGAAAGATGTGGAGAATGCACCACCACATAAGCAGATATGAGTTTGGCAGTGACACTTTGAGCCACTATATTAAACTTCTTTGAGTTGCTCTTAATCACACTGACACACATGGATAATGCAGTTCATTGTGATTATGATTCGAGAGCTGTTCAGCAGCTCTAAAGAGCAGAACAGCATGAATTCCAGTGTTTAGACCTACGCTTTTTTCATAGAGCACACATCCCATACATGAGAGGCTGTCAGACATCAGATACAATGAAGTCCAAAACCATGTAATTGGTGACTCTAAGAGGCTGTTTAGACGCCAATGTGTTTTGCCGATTCTGCAAAGGTTTGATTGCATTTTGGCCTTTTGTTTACAGGAAGACGGGGTTTCCATTTTGTGAATCCACAAACTTTTGAAAACACTTTGGTCTTGCAGCAGGGAGCCACTCAGAGCTGTAAACTGTGACGAAACCGTCCCATTCTGTGATTGGCTGTCTGCCAGCTCACCCACGACCGCAGTAAGTAACTGTCAGTATTATCTATACTTTTTCACTTAAAGTAATTACTTTTACTTAAGACTTTATCAGCATGGATCCAGAAAACCACAAGGTCTTAAAGTTGTTGGGAAGTTGCAGACCGGAACTCAGACTCCCTCAAGCAAAGTGTTGTTTGCTGGACAAAAACGTGTACTACAGTTGATTCACCCCCATTGCTGTTTTCTCCACACCTCAGCGTATACGTGTAAATGTGAATAAGATATGGCATGTTGCATTTACCTGGCCTGCTTTGTCGTGTAAACAGGCCATAAATGTTACCTAGTTGAATGAATGTGATATTGAATGGTTGTCTTTCTGTGCATGTCTCCAAGCGACTTCAAGCCCAGCGACTAACCTGCCATTGTGCAGGGTACAACGGCCTGAGGCCCCAAGTACCTGGGATAGGTACTAGAACCCTTAAAACCCCTAGCAACAATAACAAGTAGAAGACTAATTAAATCTATTAAAATTAAAATTAAAGCTACACTACTAAACTTTTTAGAATTTGTACCAAGTAATAGACTTTCACTAAGGTTTTCATTTGACGCTTTCCTGGAAGCTTCTTAGTCTACTCAGGATTCACCAAGGCATAGTTCTTTTCATCTGCCAGTGCATGCTTTTTGCCAATAGGCAAAAAAAGAAGAGAGTAAATCCTTGTTTAAAGGAAGTATAGCCATCTGCTGCAATTCTATTTATTTATTTATTTATTTATTTATTTATTTATTTATTTATTTTGCCATTTTACAGTTTATGGCAAACTTTCTGAACATTTTATACATTTTAATAATCTCTTCACTTGACAAAACAATTTATGAATTCATAGTAATATCTGAGTGTATTAAGATTAAGAAAGCCTGTTACTTTGTAAATTAAGTCTACAAAACTGTATCCTTTCACTTATTATTCAAAAGTAAAGCAGAAACACAAATGTGTGTATTTTTCAGTAGGCCTAGTAAAAATCTGGCAACCCCTCTGGCAGCATTTTACTTAACATTTATGAGACAGCTCCAGGGTAGTGTGTTATATGTTTCTTTTTTATTATGAAAGCACTTTAAACTATGAAAGCTTACCAATCTGACCCAACTTGACCCATTTCTCTGAGAGGAAACAGGTACAGATTCCCTTGAAGGAGGATTTGTGTATTGGTGTTCACCTGTTAGGTTGACTGACAGCTCCTGGTGGAACATTTTCTTTCATCCAGCACTTTACTCCTCATATTTTGATGTTGCATTGATTCTAAACACATCAAAGAAGCTCAAGCTGGTGCTATTGATTCTCTGGATCAAGACTCAAATGTCGGAACAACTTCTGAAGGACATCCCTCAAAGCAGGAATTTCACTTCACAACAAACTCCAGCTTTAATAGATTTTGACACAAGTGCTTTGTAGCACAATCACATAAGCTGTTTACCATTTTATGTAATCTTTCTCTTATTTTTATATTTAGACACAGTTTATCATCAAACATAAAGAATGTCTTTATCTTTTACTTCTTCAGATCCACCAGAAGTTATTTTTTGTTTTGTTTTTTGTTTTTCTATAAAATCTTTGTGGGTTAAACAGCTTGTTTCTAATGGGAGCTATATAGTTTTAAATTCATAATGATTATTTATTTTGAACATAAAATAAATAGTAACATTTGTAAATTTAAAATAAGCATTTATTGTTATTTTTTTTAAAAGCTTGCTATTTTTTTTATAAAAAAAAAAAAGCACAATGCAAAACCAAACAGTGCGTCTTACTAAAAAAAGTAGTGATCCGTATTAAGTACTGCTACTTTGTACTACTACAAATGTGTTAAATTAACAATAAACTTAATGCAGTGGTTAAGTAAAATGTACACATGCATTTTCCTAATTTTAATTAATAATTAAAATTGTTTTAGTGCAATACTAACTGTACCTTACCTTCCTAGTCTGTTGCTATAATATGGTGGCCAGAATTAGGCTTCTGGAGTCTTAAACAGAGTGTGACCACGAAAGAGGGGAAAAGGTTTTAGGCTTAAATATCTATTCTCATTTTACTTAGCCTGCTTTTTTCTGTGTATGTTTTTCTTTTTGGGCGCATGTTTGTTTCTCTGTGTAACAGATGTTGTCAGTGCTGGAATTGACACTTTCTCCGGCAGCCAATAGCTAATATTGGAGTGTGCCAGCATGTTCAAATCTTCATTGCTTTCAGCAGCAAATCCTCTCCTTAGTGTGCATAGCAAAAAAGAGCACTCTGGGTTGTGACCCTGTGTGAGATTATTACTGTAATATCAAATTCAGAACCAAAACTGCTATTCATACTGTTACACTTGCATCACTTCAAACACTTCTTCTTTGCATAATATTGGTGTGTTAAAAGCAGCAGAGACTAACTAAAGATAAAATATGGCTGAACACAAATCAGCACAGTACTAATGAAGAAAATTATTAATAATCCAGGACACACAGTGTGCAGGCAGAATGCTGAAGAGCCCACCCATTGTCTCTGACGTGGAGTTGGATCCTGTGAGGAGGCCCCGGGGCCCGCTACTGGCAACAGTCAACCTTCTGTACGCCTCAGGGGCCCAGTGCAGATGGATATTATGAACGGACTGCCAAAGTGACACATGTCTGATCTACTCTGTCATCCTCTGAACAGCAGCTAGTTCTGAGGACGTGGCAGAAGTTTTACTCCTGTTTGTTGTTTGTTGAGAATATGCTAATGTGGCCCGGCTGGATAATGCTCTTAAATGGAAAATGGAGTCACGATGCAGAGTAAAAGGATTACGCACTGCCACAGGCCACTCTGACTTACACATAAAACACAAAATGTGGTTTCTGATTTCCTTCTTATTTTAGGAGATAATTTTGGCAATATGCTTTTGCAAGACATAGTGCATAGTGCATAATACTCATTAAACTGCATACCCTGAAATTAGGTCTTTTTATTGCTACAACTAATATTCTATTCTGTTACATGTTTTAATGGGGCTATATTATTGCTTTTTGTGTCCTTTTAAACCAGTCCCAGTCACCTCTACAACATCATACAACCTTTAAAAACATCTGACTAAAATAAAATGTTAAATACTCTTTTGAATAAAAACAGAAAAAAACTATGTACTTCCTTAAAGCTTTTGTATGATGATTTGTTTTATTTCAAAATGAAAAAATAGCAGTGAGCAATCAGTGGAAACAGTTGTACAGCTGTACACCTTTTTTTTTTTCTTTTTTTTTGGGATAAATATATGAGAGCAGACTGGATGTAGAGGGCTTGTTGATTGGTCAGTGCTTTCGGGAGTGGGCGGGGGCACGAAAGGGGGCGGAGGTAAGTAGGAATAAGCCCCTTGGAGCTCACAGAAAGGCAGTACCAGAGAATACAGGATTACTCAAACAGACGTAAAATGAAACAGGTATGTTTTTGGTGAGGGAACAACATTATAACATGGTAGAAAGTAAAAAAAAAAAAGTTGATTTTGCATAATAGTATAACAACAAACATACATGTTTAGTGAAATTAACAAAAATTACAGCAAGATTACACACAAATCCAGCCACAAGGGGGCACTGGACTCCTTAAACCAGTCTGAAGCCTATATGAAAAGTTAGGGTTGTGTCAGGAAGAGCATCTGGCAAAAAACCTATGCCAAATTATTATGCAAATCACTGCACAATAGGAGGGGGAATAGGCATAACAGCATACCAGTACCTAATGTTATAAGATATTTTGAAACAGACTACTTAAGTTATGCTCATGTTTACAGTGGGTTAAGTGTTCACCCACCAACCGGCGCGGGTTCAAACCTCAAACCAGGGCGAGACACTGGGCAAGACACCCACATTGTCTACTCCTGGTTTTGACTGGAAGAGCATCTGTCATAGAAACCTGCCAAACCATAGTGCAAATGTAGCAACCCTGATTAAGAAAGGGAGCAACTGCAAAAAAAAGGGAAGTTATGCTCATGTTTGCTTGCACTTATTTCACTTGGAACTTTCATTTATTATGGGACATTTAAATTAACTATGCATACATGTCTTTGGATGGTGGAAGGAAAAGGAGAGAACCCAGCGTAACACAGGGAGGGCGTACAAACCAGAGAGCAAACCCAAAACCTTTTTTGCTTAATTGCTAACCACCTTGCCTCAGCACAGCTTGCATTTCTGTGGAAGTCAAAATATTGGATGGTTGGTTAGAATATTTTAACATCTTTTTTGGCATACTCCCAGCTGGCCAAGCCACCCACACCAGAGCAAAAACAAACAATGCACAAGGTCACCTCTCCCCAGTGAATTTCCCAGTGCAACATTTGAAAAAGGTTCCTACTGAAACAACTTTAAAATGGTCACCTATACAGAATGGGCAAACACACCAGGAGCCAGGGACAGCAGAGGTGATGCAGATGACCACTTTTGGAAGTCATCACTGGTCCCAAACATACACCATCTGATCCAGTATGGCAGCTGCTGGGCAAAGGCAGGGCCCTTCTGATCCAAGAGGTGAAGAGACAAACAGCAAGGGTCCAAACTGGATCACCACAAATCTAATGGAGGAAGTTATGCTGCTAGGCCACTGCTCTCTCACGACTGTAGAAGCCAGGATGTGGAATTTTTTTCTGCCAGTGATTGCCACTATGTGTTTTTTGTTTGTTTGTGTGCCTTTCTTTAAGTAATTGTCAGAAAAAGTAGCACTACTAGGTTTGGTGGTAAAGGTGTTTTTTATGTGTTACGTGTTGTGAATAACAGGTGGAATTTATTTACTATTTTGTCTCTACAGGCATCAATGGGCAACTGCAAAAGGGTGCCATGACACAGGTCCACTTCTCTGTACAGAAATGAGGGTCCACATGGGAGGAAAACATCAACTCCACTCCAGTAAGACCAGAAGGATCCCCTAAAAACACCCAAATTAAATTTGAATAAAATTAAAACTAAAAAACTTTCAAATCACATGAGCCAATATTTCATTCACAAAAAACATAGATAACATAACAAATGTATACACTGAGAAATTTCACACTTCTATGCACAAATTGAATTTCAAATTTGATGCCTGCTACAGGTCTCAAAATAGTTGGGACAGGAGCAACAAATGGCAAGAACCTTTAAAAAGATTCAGCTGGGAGAACATCTAACAACTAATGAAGTTCATTGATATCAGGTCTGTTACATGATTAGCTATAAAAGGGATGTCTTAGAGAGGCAGAGTCTCTCAGTAAAAATGGGCAGAGGCTCTCCAATCTGTGAAAGAGTGAAGAGTAAAAGACTGTGGAATACTTTAAAACATGTTCCTCAATGTCAAATTGCAAAGGCTTTGCAGATCTCATCATCTACAGAGCATAATAGCGTCAAAGATTCAGAGAAACTGGAGAAATTTCAGTGCACAAGGCCCGAAGACCTTTATTGGAGCCTGTGGTGTTCGGCCCTCACAAGACACTGCATCGGCATGATTGTGGCTACTACACTGGCACAAAAACGCAGCTTGATGTCATGCACTGTCTGGACTCCCCCAGGCATATGAGTATAACAGCCATGTGGGGCAAGGGTGGGCAGCAAGAGATGTAATTTGGACTTAGAAAAAAAATCCTTTCATCATGAACAACAGTGTGGCATATAGAGCATTTATAATTGTTTTAAATAGATAATTTTGGTGGTACTGATTATGTATGAGATTCTTTAGCCGTTTGCTGTGAACCATTTTAGGACAGTTTATGATTCCAAGTCAGAAACAATTGAATTACATTTAATTGAAGTGACATTCTCCCCTTGTTGTGTCCAGCAGAGGGAGCCAGCAGCCAGCAGTCCCCCTGTGTCCTTTGGCGATGGCAGGATTATGAGTCAACTGGCTTCAGCTCCAAACATGTCTCCTTCAGAGCAGAGGAGAGGAATCAAGGGATTTATGTGGGCCACATGTGAGGATGCTCAGAGGCGGTGAAGGTGAGTGAAGGTCGGGACATCGCTAACTGCTCAATCACAAAACATCAGCGCGTAGAAATAAGTGTTTTTATTCTCTATTCTCTGAAAATATGGAATGATAATCGAAGTTTCAATACACACCCAACCATCAAAATGGCCGCATAGCCATCTTAGAATGACTAAATACCATTTATTTTGTATTGTATATATTTTTTGTACACATGCTGCCAAAAGTGTACACAACACAATACAATTTCATCATGAATTAATTTGACCAATATCATTTACATAACACATATTACATAATATTACACTTTTTGTTTCTGAGCATTTGTGGAAATCTGTTCTTACACATAGTAGTATATGGTAGCAAACCTACAGTATAAAAAGGAAGATACATGGAAGATAAATGGAGAAACTAAGTAAATTCAGTATTTCAATGCCATATGTACTATAATGTATTTTATAATGGCTATTAGAGGTAGGAAAGTTATTCATTCATTCATCTTCTTCTGCTTATTCTTGTTAGGGGTTGGGTACTGGAGCCTATCCCAGTAACTATGGGCCTTAGGCGGGGTACACCCTGGACAGTGGTCTGGTTATTCACTGGGCTGACACAGAGACAAACACAGACAACCATTCACTCTCACATTAATTCACTAGGGGTGATTTAGAGTCACCAATTCACCTAACACATGCATGTCTTTGGATGGTGGGAGGAAGCCAGAGTACCCAGAGAGAACCCACGGTAACACGGGGAGGACATGCAGAAGGTTAGGAATGAAGGTTGTTTTGTGTCTTTATCACGAAAGACAATGAATTTATGTAACTGATTTTTTTGCAATTGAATTTTGTGAACTGATTTTTTTTAACTTTAAACTCTGATGAACATTTCAGTGAATACATTTTTATAAGACACAAAACAACAAAACAACCTTCATATAAGTACGCAAACCGCTCTGCTACAGTGCCCTCATTACTAGATTTAAGTGTACAGTTTACTCAAGAACAAAGCACTTTTTTTTTTGAAAAGGGAAATGTACTGCTTCTACTAGCACTACTACTACTAGCACTATACTACTGCTGCTACTACTACCACTTTTACAAGCTCTACTACTGCTAATACTACTAATACTACTACCACTTCTACTAGCTCTACTACGGTTAATAATACTACTACCACTTCTACTACCACAACAATTGCTACTACTACTACCACTTCTACTAGCACTACTACTCCAAATACTACTACCATGTTTACTAGAACGACTACTACAGCTTTACTAGCACTATTACTACCACTATTGCTTTTACTGAAACTCCACCTTAAACCTGGAATTGAACCAAGGGCCTTCTGGTTGTGAGGCTAAAAAGTATATATTTTTTTCTACAAATTTGGTAGAGATATACATCCGGGCAAGCCTTAAAACTTGGCAGCCAAGAAGAAAGAATTATAGGACTACTTTTTCTCTACAGGCTCCAACAGGCAACTGCAAAAGGGTTCCCTGACACAGGTCCACTGCTCTCTGTACAGAAAATAGGGTTAAGGCTAGAATCGCATCCTAAGAACACACACACTCAGATTTTAATTAGTGGTGGGACTTGATAAAAAAAAAAAAATCTAATTAATTACAGGCTTTGTAATTAATTAATTACATTAACAATTAATCACATTTTTATCAAATAGCAATATTTATATATCAGAAATAAAATAATGGAGCTTATTTGTATGTTCTGGCGTATTTTAACTATTTCAACACCGTGGTTAAACAGGGCAGTATTCAGCGTTTGTGCATCAATCTCTGCCTCCCGTGCACACAGTAACATGGGGCACACCTCTTTACCCTCTGTCTCTTCCTCTGTGCTCCGCCTGTGACCTCCGCGTGGAACTGTCCCCTCTCTCTCCTCTCTCCCTCCTCCTCTGTGCTCCGCCTATGACCTCCTCTTGGACCTGTCCCCTCTCCCCTTCGCGTCTGAACCTAATAGAGGATATACACTGACATCACTTTTCCAAGGAACACGCCCCTTTTGTTTGGACTGCGTGGCAAAACAAGCAGCTGTGTATATTACAGAGAGTGAGAGTAAAACTGATGAAAATTTACTTAAATAAGGCAGTTGGACTCGACAGTGATTCACACAACCTACCCAAGAACCAGTTATCCAGGGACATTGATATGTGGCCAGGGTTTCACTTTCTTAACATTTTTATGTAACTAAGACAGCTGAGGACATCAAAGTTTATATATACTTTTATTAACGTTATTTCACCTTGAGGGAAACGCCTACTTTAGTGAATACTTTTAATCAAGTAACAATTTTGTTGAGCAATAAAGTAAGTAAGTAAACAAACAAACAAAATTTCTATAAAATTCACAGGAAGCATCAGACATAAATTTGTCTTTATCGTCCAGCTAACGCAGTCCAGGGACACAAAGCTTATTAGTAGTAGTAGTAGTAGTAGTAGTAGTTCAGCTTAACCAGGAACCTTGGTTCCTACTACAGCTGTTTCATTGTTTACTCTTTAAAGAACTCAATTGTAGCGCATACTTAGCGAATGCGGTTTAGGCAACCATTTGTAGTCAGACTTTGCTGAATGATCTGTATGATGATTGTCTAGGGCATTTTTGAATTCATTAAGTGATATTGCTTCCAAAATTTGTTCTGGTAACTCGTTCCACCTTTTTATGACTCTCTGAGTAAAGAAGTTTTGCCATAAAAGAGAATTATTTCTTACTTTAAAAATGTTATATTCCCCTTGTTATTGATTCTGAATTATGATTCACTATGTTTAATGATTTTATATGTATAAAAAGAAGAAAATAAGACTGGTCCCAAAACACTGCCCTGGGGTATTCCGCTTGTCGTCCTTATCTGTGATGAGGCCCCTCCATTTATAGTTACATGTTATTGACATACTGTTGTGTAGCTGTCAATATATTTAATAGAAAATGTTTAAAAGTGGAACTCAGTTACATCTCATTTCTTTGCTGTTTTTGCTTCCTTTTCCTCTGTGGAGCTCCCCCTACATTTCAGAGTAAAGTACTGTTGTAACATTACTCACAACAAATCCAGGTGACAAGTTTTTTCTGCAGTTTGGCTGCTCTGTCATGATGAAAACAGAAATAAATCCATTGCTAGCATTATTTTATGCTAGCTGCAATGCACCGCTTTCTCACTGACTCCAGACAGCTACTGTGTGGCAGCTGCAAGAAGATGAACACTGTCCTGTTCACTTTGGGGGCACCACTCCAGACGCTGGTCCCAGGATGGGTCAGAATAGCAGAATAGCAGAGTACAATCAACATCAAGCGCTCTTACCTCTGATACCTCTATAGAACAGGAATGACACTTTATAGAACACACAATGCAACTTTACTCCAAATTTACTCCAAAATATGTTAAAAGTGTACTCATATTGTTAATTTTTCTTCAAATATACTTTACATGTACGTTACTTGAGTATAAGCGCGTTGTTACTTCTCTCCTCTAATTTGTATCAGCACTGTGCAAAAGTCTTAGATAAGAACAGCTAAAGAAAGAACGGTGTATCAACGTACAAAGACCTCATAATATAATTGGTCCTATTTTACAATAGCAAAGATACAGTGCCCAGACCTGGACTCAAACTTGAAGATCTTCTAGTTCAGGGGTAAATGCTCTTTCCATTGCACCACAAAACCCTTATATCTCAAAATGGTAAAGAATATACTCTAACTAATCGTGTTATTTTAGTGAGTGAAGTTACTGTCTTCCCTTAAAACAGTGATCTGGAACCACACCTTCATTAATAATTTTGTCCTTAGCCCATTACTGACCTTTCCTGAAACAACAATAAAAATACATTCCTGTACTATTATTATTAAAACATTCACAGTTAAGATATTTTTTACACCTCACAGCGAGAGATGTTTTCTTCTTGCACAATATCAGTTATAATCTACTCTATTTTCTCCCAGAAGCAGTCCTCTCAGTTTGAATTTTCCCATTATGCAGTGTGTAATGAGGTCATGGGGAGCTCACACCAGCAGAACCTCTCACCCTATGGCTGTGGACTCCAGGGTGAGGAGGATTCTGTGTTTTTAATTCTTTACTAATGATGAGGAGCAGTGACGCATGTGGAAGTGAACAGCTCCACATCTGTGCAGCACCACCAGACTGTCAGATTTACTCAACAACAAGAGCCCGCGCCCACCCTGAGGTCCCTGTCTGTACAGTCGGCATGAATATGAAAAATAATACATTAAAAATGCTGTATATGTGGGAAGACATTGGCAGGCAAAGAGGAAGCAGAGCTGAAGATGTTTTCTTTGGGAGGATGGATTATGAATGAGTCCATCATGAGGTTTTGGAGATAAAGTCAGATTTTCCAGATTTAGATGGTTTGGACATGTACAGAGGAGGAATAGTGGTTATATGGGTAGAAGGTTGCTGAGGTTAGAGCTGCCAGGCAAAGAGGAGGCCTAGAGAACAAAGTGGAGATTTATGGATGTAGTGAAAGAGAACACAAAGTTAGTTGGTGTGAAAGAAGAGGATGAGAGCATTGATTCTCAAATGTTTCACACCAAGTACCACACCACAGCAAATTAATACCTATCCAAGTCTGAATTTAGACAGTTTAAGATGGCAGAGTAGGACTTTGGCAGCTCAAACTCCCCTGCCTTTATTTCAATTAAAGTTTTGGACAATTTGATTTTTAAAAATTCTTCTTTTTTATGCCTCATACACAATTTATAGAGACTAGGATAAAGAAACTTCCTCATTGCCGTTTACAGTTCCCTATCTCAAATCAGCTTTAAAGAAGTTTTTAATGAGACACAGAAGAAAGAATGATTTGAGTATTTAGAGTGTCACCTGAGCAGCAAAAAAGAGACATTATCTAAACATGCAGAGACCATGCAGAGTACTCAATCCTACTGATATAATTTTGATGTACAGTATGTAGGCACAGGTCAGGAGAAGATTGGGAGGCGCGCCCCCTGAGATGGTCCAGAGGTGCTGTTTGTAAAGACCTTCAGTGATAGGTAAGATTAAGATAATTTTCCTCTTGTGAGACTTAAAATTCCGTGACACTGTGTCTTCTGCGCAGGGTAAGTTGCTCATTTAACCACCACATAGACTCCCAAACTGTTTATTTGCAGTAGTAAAGTTACTGAGTTTCCCTTGAACTTTGACTTCTCCTGTAGTTACGTACTGCCTGCCTCATTAACCGTGCTCTGCCGTTTTTTTTCCGCCTTTCATTTTGTCTCTCTTTTCTTCAGTTTAGAAGTCGGTGTACTTTTTGTGCCAGTTCCATAAATAAATAAATGAAGAGAATTGTTTCAAGGAGTGCATCTGGTGTAAAACCAACGCCAACTTCAACATGAAAATCACAAACATGACTTCCATAGCAGGCCTGAACAAGAATCCAAACTCTTCATAATTAAACCTAGCTTTCTCGTTCCTTTTGGCTTTTCCCTTTTAGAGTCTCCACAGTAAACACAGTGATTTGGCCTAGGTTTAGCCTTCTTGATAAAACCCTCTCCTTTATATAGGCTTGGGACAAAGAGTACACTAGCTTGTGTCGCCTTGTAACTGGATTCTAGCTTTCAAAAGATTAATATGACTTACACATTTTCTTACATTGATGAAGGTCAGACATAGACATAAAACAGTGGTCATTTATGCTCTGTCCCCCCACACACCCCTCACATACCCCTCAAACACCCCTCACAGACCCCTCAAACACCCCTCACAGACCCCTCAAACACCCCTCACATACCCCTCAAACACCCCCACAGACCCCTCAAACACCCCCACAGACCCCTCAGACCCAGGGGAACTGCTGTCCTTTGTCAACAGAGCTGGTTCCTCCACACTGGCAGCTTCAGCTCAGGGCACCGGCCGCACAAAAGTAGGGTTAGAGAGGGAAGCATGTAATAATGTTGACTCCTCCTCAAAAACAGACCTGGAGTAGTATTTTGTTTCATTCACGCATTTGAGTAATCCTGTATGCGGAGGCGCTGCCCTTCTCAAGAGCTTAAAACGCTCGGTCTCGCGGCTCTATGTAGACACATGAAACTAAGAAGTGCTGTTTTTTAAACCTTTTGTTTTGAATAATGGAGGAAAAGTTGATTTAGCAGAAAAGGCAACCTTTAAAAAAACTCCATATTTCATATCTCTATTATTATTTTAGACTTATAGTGAGACCTTTTAGGTTTAGTACCAACTTTATTTTTGGTCACATTCACAGTTTACAGCTCTACGTATGCATCAGTCAATCAAGATGTGATGTGCTCTGCTTTTGTGATTGTACAGTTGTGTATATATTTTACAACAAAAACACAATTCCAAACATCAACAACTTTTATGTAACAGATGAAAGGTTTTTACTGGTGACTAAATCGCTGTACCATTATGATTAGCCAAACTAATATTTGATTTAAACCTATTTACTTTAAATCTGAACATCTCAAATATGGATTAAAAGAATGTTACTGCTATTTTACTTTTGAACTTTTAAAGGAAATTATTTTTTCAGTCTCTAAACATAGACCTATTCTTAAAAAATGTGCCTCCACTCCAATGCTGTGTTTACTTTACTGTAAACATATTTTCAAAATGAAAAAAAGCGTGTAGTCTGAGAAATGGTGAGAACAATAACAACAGAAGTAACACATTTTGTGCTTTTCCATCAGCTAAAGTGTTTATTTGTGACAGACGTGTGAACAGGACAAAAAGGGAAGAACAGAGAGGCCGGTTTCTCACTGCACAAACTGCTGAAGTAGTGGGCTGCGTCTAGTCAGAAGGTGATTTACTGCTGCAGTTGGTCAGATGATTATTATTTAGATTTTTTTTTTTTTTAAATACCTATCATAGCGAACTCTACTGTGGACTTATCTGGTGCAGATGTGACTGGTGTTATAACAATGCTGGCGGACAGAGCCATAGTCAGTGTTGTCTTTCTGTCAGGTAAGCTTTTCACATGGATAGAGTTTGTTTACATGCACTCAAGTATTCTCTTTTGATTGGGTTTGTAAGTATCCCAGTTTGTCAAATATTATCTTGATTTCAGAAATCTGGGCCTTGTCTGAACTTCAGACACTTAATTCTGGGTTTTTAGTATCACAAAGCTGGTTCAAATCTGGTTCCAGGTAGATCTCTGCAAATGTACACTGAGCAATGAGCAATGACTTAAACTAGCGACATTGCGAGTCAAATCCATAATACTGTCATAATAAATAAAAATGAATCATTACTGGGATATTCTAGTGCATGTAAACACACAGTCTTAAAGCCAAAGGTGATGTGAACTGCCTGTTTAATAACATTTTCTCCTGTCTTGTATCATGTCATACAGGTGTGCTCGGTGCCTGTCGGAACAACATTTCCATCACTCCTCTGAAGATGAGAGCACTAAGTGGATCCTGTGTGCACATCCCATGTAACTTCAGAGTGGAGACCGGATGCACCTTTCTTGGAAACATAAATTCAACTGCTTTTTGGTTAAAAAAACAGCGTAAAAGAAAAAATGACAGTGTGATTTTTGAAAGTAGCAGGAAGACAGGAGAAAACTATCCAATGGAAGTGATCGGAGACCTGAGTCAGAAAAACTGCACCACTGTGTTGTACAATGTAACCACTCAATATTCACACAAGTATTTCTTCAGAGTTGAGGATGGAAAGTTCAAGGCAACAGCAAAATGTCATCCTATTAGAATAAAAGTGAAAGGTAAGCACTTGTTTTGTCATTAACAGATCAAGCAGCTCTTTGTGTAAACTTTCTTTCACACAAAAAGTGTATATGTGTGTGGGGGGTGTTAAGTATTTAGAAATTTTAATAAATATATATTATCAGAATATGGAATTTTGAAGAACAAAGAACACAGATTTTCTCCATTTCTTTTGCTGCTGTGTGCAGGTAGCATATTCAGCTCAGTTATATTTGCGCTGGACCAATGGAGGTCTATGGGATAGGCCCATTGTTTTGTAATCATCTAATAACATACAGAAATCTGCTGTGAAAATTGGGTCATTAATATATCATCTAGGTATTATTATGAAGCTCCCACTGGCTGTATGTTCACATCACTAGTCAACACGGAATTATTGGAGCAACAGACAAAAAAGAAAGAAATATAAATACTAAAAAGGAAAGCAGACAAACACATAAATATTGAGATCATTGTGGAACAGAATGTTCTTGCGCTAAACTCAGAATTACAGTGGTGAAATAATCTAATTGATAAATGTACAATAATAACCTTTTGTTCTCTGCAGATTCTCCCTGGCGTCCTTTAATAGAAATATCTGGAGAGCAGACCGAGAATGCCACGGTGACTTTAACCTGCTCAGCTGATATCCCCTGTCCACAAGCCCCTCCCACACTCACCTGGGACCTTCCACAAGCCCCTCCCACACTCACCCAGGTCATGGAAACAAACACCAATGGAACGTTTAGAACTAAAATCCATCAGAACATCACTCTGACCCCCTCACATGACAGAGTAAAGGTTACATGTTTTGCAGAGTATCCTGTGAACGGAGGAGTCAAGACGGTCAATAAGACAGTCACTCTCAATGTTACATGTAAGTGGAAAGTCTGTATTATTTTTACAGTACATATTGTAAAAGCTTTATTATCATGGATTAAAATAGATGAAAATATTCCGAAGCTTTAACCAATCACATATTACTCGGGTTTATCAGCCTCTAATTAATGAGAAAATATCCATTTCAGCACTGTCTACATTTGCTTACACAGAGAACTAGCCCCCAAATGCACTGACGACTGTACGTCAGCACTTATATGCATGAGTGAAACATTTGTTTTGTCCGTTAGATAAGTTTGAAAGGCCCAGCTGCAAACCGCACACACTTAATTTCACTTTTGTCCCAATGCATCTTCATGACCTGATCAGCAGCCAAGTACAATGCCTAAGTCAAATGACAAGCGAAGTCTCGACTAAACTCATACAGACACTGATTTCAACGAACCCCACAGTGTGTCCCAGCAGAGGACAGAGAGATGTGGTCAGTAGTTTGTTCAATAAAAACTTGCAAAACTTTGTCACGATGTGGGTGCTGCTGATTCCTGAACAGTGCTGTGTGAGGTGTAATTACTAGCTGTAACTCCAATTCTGTGAATGTGCTATCATTTTTAACATGAGTATTGAGGCCTAAATGTTTCTGCTGCAGTTTTAAGTTAGACAAAATTTTATCTATGAAGTGTTAAGTGTACAATGGCAATATGACTACTGTAGCAAACAAAAGGTCTTTGTAGCTAATCAATAAAATAAAAAATAAGTGTTTTCATTGTCGACCATCGGTGTGGTCACCCTAATTCAGGAAAGCTTGGTTTAAACTGCACAACAAAACTCCACTTTGAAATGCCATTTTCAACATTTCCCCTATTCCCTAGTTTAAGAAGATGGTCTTTGTTTAATAATCCCTTTAAAAGGCAGCTAAAAAGGCAAAGGTTATTAAACCAGCTTTATCAAACTCCACTATTAAAGCTGCAGCAATAAGAATAAAAAGGTTCCAACTTGTGGTCATTTATACAAATTAGTACAGATTGTACAATTTAAAAATAAGTTTGTGAGACACTACTGAAGAATCTGTTTAAACTGTGTTTCCTCAGATGCTCCTAAAAACACCTTGGCCTCCGTCAGTCCGTCTGGTTGGCTGTCGCCAGGTCAGACAGTGAACCTGAGCTGCTCCAGCACTGCCAACCCTCCAGTCGACCAGTACTCCTGGTTCAGGATCAGCCCACAGGGACCAGTCCACGTCTATGAAGGACAACGTTTCACCTTTACACCTTACACCAACCTCACTCACACTGAAGACTATTACTGTGTGGCCTCCAACAGTCTCGGCAACCAGTCTTCTGTCATTTCCTTAAAGATTAAAGGTAAGCCAGACCTATTCTCTCTCTTATTGTGGTTTGGTGAGTCTGAACCCTTCACCTTTATAGCCATTTCCATTTAAATCAATGCAACTCGATAAATCTGAAATGGGGCGGATTTTATGCAATAGTTTGCTTTTGATGGTTGCATTCAGAGTTCTGAATTTTTCAGAAATGATTCCACCACCTGCTGCTCTTCCGTGGGAGGCAGTTGGAGGAGGTGTGGGACTGCTGGTACTCATCTGCCTGGGTATCTTTGTTTGGTAAGTACTATAATTTAGAGTCTCCATTGCATTGAACTATTAGTTAGTCCGTGGCAGTAATAGAGTAACAGGTTTATCTACCGCCTCAAATACTCAAACCCAAGTTTAGATCTGAGCCTTAGACTGATCTCTGGCTTGTTAAACATCATGTCTGACATTGGCAATAGTTATATTTCCACTTTTCCTAAAATACACACCATAAGTATATAACTCTCTGACAGCCATTAATTCAGCAGTCAATGGAAGCATCCTTTATTGGTGTGTGTCAGTTGATTAGAAACATTGATAATAAAGCCTATAGGACGTTTTAATCCTCATAGATGATTCCTATAACTGATGACTGACTGATTTTCTCAAATCCAAGGAATACAAGTTGCATATTTAACTAAAGGCTCTGACTTTCATTGTACTCGTCATAATCTATTAATTTTCTTTTGTAATATAAATGTGTTTTCTAGGTGTTTCCTATCCAAACGCAAGGCTGAAAAAGAGACACAGGTGAGATATGAGAACAACTGAAAAGGTTTGAGTCACATCATTTAAACTGTTTTGTCTTGTATTTAACAGACAGAGACCTTTGTGGGGGCAGATGAAGTTGATTCTGTCCTAAATGTACAAGTTGACTTTTTGAAGTTGAGACCTAAGTCGGGTCCTGATCCAGAGCAGGACAGAGGCCAGAGGGAGGAGCCTGTGTACTCTCAGGTCAGAAAGAAAGAGAGAGCCCCGCCCACTGAGGACATCTATGCAACCGTCAAGAAGAAATGAAATGTTTGTAGTGATTGTATTTACTAAAACGTGCTGGAGCTGAAACAGGAATCTGACTCAAATTGACTTTGTGTTTGTGAAAGGACTGTTTTCTTGGTAAAATATTAAGAAAAAGTGGGGACACTATAAAATGTAAATTAAAACAGAATGTAATGATCTGCAAATGTCATAATCCATATTTTATTTAGAACATAAACAGAAGAACAGGTTTTGGAAGTATGTCTTGCAATTTTCCTCTGTGGCACATTTGGACATTCCTTTTGAAAATGGTATAGAATAAATTCTCAGTTACCACAGTTCACATATTTAAAAAACATGCCATGTGCAATAATGATGATTACAGCTTTTTGTAATTGCTTAAGCACATTTTTAAACTTGTGTGACAGAACTACGTACATATCCAAGTCACCAAACATCTCAGGACATGTGCAAAATCAAACATTATGTGAAAGACACAGACTTCAGACTCTGTCCATCACCCACAAAACACTGCACTTTATAAAATGTAATGTGTATTTTTTTTAACTCCCAGGTTGTGCTTCTGAGTGTTGAGGTCAGAGAACTTGAGTTTCTGGATCAGGACCTGGTTCAGACTTGGACCACAGAGTTTCTGGATCAAGACATACTGTTTTTGCTGAACTTGTTCCTCCTCTTCCTCTGAATCTCACTTCATTTCTTTGTGTTCTTCTTTAATCCCTTGTGTCTCAGGTCTGTGGACTTTGGTAACAGAGTGTAGTGTTTGGGTAACCTGTTTTGTTTTTTTGTTGTTGTTGTTGTTGTTTTTTGGGGGGCTCAAACAGAGAAAGGTGTTACAAAAGCAGATAACCGTGATTTAGATCTTGCATAACTCTGCGTGTAGTGTTGTGCTAAAAGAGAGATGATGAGAAGGTGTTGTGACTTTTTGCTCTTTGTGTGTCAAGTTTCAAAATGCATGAATTTAATTAAGCAATTAACAACTTTTAATGGAAATATTTTTTTTGAGTCTCTAAACATAAACCTTACACTAGAAAATGTGCCTCCACACCCATGCCTTGTTTAGTCATAAAATGTGCAACAAAAATGCAAGAAAGCATTTAGTCTAAGGAATGGTGTGACTATGCAGGGAAAAACAACAGCAAAAGTAACACTTCTATCAGCAAAATTTCTGACTGAAGTATGACATGTTGTGGCCAGGACAAAACGGAGGATCTCACTGCATAAACTGCAATAGTTAGTTTAGTTAGTTAGTTAGTTTAGCCTTTATTTGAAGGGACAATGTACAGAGACATTAAGCTCATAAAAACAGAGATGTTCTGCACCAGATTATAGCTAAATAGCTAGTTTCCATCTGCAGTCCCTGATTTACTTGAATAAAAATACAATACAATTAGTAAGAAGTTGGTTGCATCTCGTCTAGATTATTAGGGAAATATTAGTGAGTACTGAACCTTGGACTTCAGTTGCAGATGTTTGTAAAATGGTGATGAACAGAGCCACTCTCAGTGTTGTCAGGTGAGTGGTTCACACTTTACATCCTTAACCATTCTGGATTTGATTCATGCATAATCTAGCAACAATGTAAAGTGAAATCTTGTGAAGAGCTGAGTCTCTGGATCAGGACCTGGTTTAGACTTGGACCACAGCTGTAATCTCTTCTGCAGATCCAGTTTTGTTTGGACTGCTTCAATGAAAGGCCCACTGTTCTGCTAAATCAATGTTTTGAAGCTTTTAACCATGTTATAATGTCTCAAAAACAGACCTGGAGTAGTACTGTGTTTCATTCACACATTAGAGTAATCCTGTATGCTGAGGCGCTGCCCTTCTCAAGAGCTGGAAATGCTCGGTCTTGGGGCTCTACGTAGACACATGAAACCAGAAAGTGCTCCTGCGCGTTTCTAAAGCCCATGCACTGTCACTGGACTCATTCTGATCATTTTAGCGCTTAAATTGCCATCACTACAAAGCAGTCAGCTGTTTTATCTTTCTGTTACACTTTTACCAGCAGGGGGCGACAGACACCTAATCCAAGTGCTCTCTGCAAAGTCAAAATGACATCTCTCCAAAATAGGACGTTTCTCACATTATTTTATGTGATAAAACATGAAATACAAAGCTATTGCAAAAAGCCTGAAAAAAACACAATATAAGACCTTTAGTGAAAAAGAGCCTTAAACATTTTATATGTTTTTTCTACAAAATGCTAAATGTCTGTCAGGAATCAGTCTAATTTGAATAAATGAATGAAAGCAGACTGAATGTAGAGGGCTTGTTGATTGGTCAGTGCTTTCAGGATTTCAGCATTTTGAGACCTCAGAAACTCAGCGCCAGAGAATAGAAGCGTAAATGAAACAAAACACACCTCCAGGTATGGAGGGGACAACATTTTAACATGGGAGAAAGCTCAGAAGTCTTTAATGTGGTCATGATTGCATAAAGCCTGTTGCCTGAGTCAGAAAAACTGCACCACTCAATATTCACACAAGTATTTGTTCAGAGTTGAGGATGGAAAGTTCAGGGTAACAGCAAAATGTCATCCTATTACAATAACAGTGGAAGGTACGAACTTATTTTGTTTTGTACAAGCCTGGTTCAGTTCAAGCAGCTCTTAGTGTTCTTAAGTAAAAGTACAGATAAAGGAGCAAAAATTTACTCAAGTAAAAGTAAAAATATCACCTGAAAATTTCTACTGAAGTAAAAGTATAAAAGTACACTCTTTTAAATGTACTTGTGAGTAAAAAAGTAAAAGTATTTTGCAAAGACTAGACAACTGACTAATGTGTTCATTTTTGCTGAAAATGATGCTGAATCCAGATGAAATGAACAAACTGGTGCAGTAGAAGAGACTGAATCTGTCGCTATCTGTCGCTGAGCTCTTCTGTCTTTATTATTCTGATGTTTCTAAAGCAGTACTACTTTACTGCATCTGTTATATTTAAGTACTGTGTGTCTACAATGACGTCATGACAAAAACACATGATTTTAAACCAAAACTCAACTTCAAACCAACTCAGAAATGTAATGGAGTAAAAGTACAGATACTTGCTCTAAAATGTAGTGAAGTAAAAGTAAAAGTACTCCTTGTAAAATGTCCTTGTGTAAAGTACAGATACATTAAAATTGTAGTTAAGTAAAGTAACTAAGTACTTTTACTTTGTTACATTCCACCACTGGAACTTTCTTTTATTAGTCCAGAGCCACACAGCCGAGTGAAATTCCAGGAGGCCATGAAGTGCTCAAAACTAATATGCCAACACACACTCCTAGCATAACCAAGCAGTATGTATACAAGTCTCTGCACAGCTTGAATTGTACAGGAATGTTGTCATTATTGAAAATGTTTTGTTAGGAATAATGTGTTCTTCCTTGCTCGTGTCTTATAAGTCTTCACAGTGTTGGGCTACAATTCTAACTCAATCTTACAACTGTAGTTTGATCTTTTATCATTTCCAACTGCAGATTTTCCCTGGGGTCCTTTATTAGAAATATCTGGAGAGCAAACGGAGAATGCAGTGGTGACTTTAACCTGCTCAGCCGTCACTCCCTGTCCAAACATTAATGGGACCTTTACCACTAAAATCCATCAGAACATCACTCTGACCCCCTCACATGACAGAGTAAAGGTCACATGTTCTGCACAGTATCCTGTGAACAGAGGAGTCAAGACGTCCAATAGGACTGTCACTCGCAGTGTTACATGTAAGTGTTACATGTAAGTGTTACATGCAAGTTCAACAGGAAGTCTGTTTTATTTCAGTGTATTTAAGGGAACATACATATTGTAATATTGTAATGATCCAGTGGCAAACCATGCCCTGGTTTTACACTAATTGTAAAAAGAGTGGCTTTCAATGCAGGTGGGATGTTTACAGTGTTAAAGGGGCTATATTATGCAAAATGGACTTTTCTGAGCTTTCTACCATGTTATAATAATATTTCCGCAACAAAAACATACCTGGAGTTGTGTTTATGTTTCATTCATGCATGTTTGAATATTCCTCCATTCTTTTACATTTAGTTTATGAGGCCAAAAGCTCATTTCACCAGTGTCTGCCTTTTTCACCTGGCCACGCCTCTCCCCCCTAATGGCTCTGCCCCTGACCATGCCCCTCCCACCTGACCACACCCCTCCCCCTCACAGCCTAGTCCCGTTCAGGAAGCACTGCTACAGCTCATGCCTCCTCCGCAGCAACCAAACAAACCCACCCCCAAACTGCAGCAGACAGCACTCAAACACTGCTTCTGCATCAACGTGTTTTTGTTGGGACACGCTGAAGGGGCAGGACAGCAGCAGGACAGCGGGAAGGGAGGGCTCTTAAAGTGACAGAGACCCAATCCGAGTGTTTCTCACAGAGTCAAATGATGAGTTTTGTTTAGATATTTTTTTTTATAATTATTGCATTTTCTGGCCAACAAAACATAACTTAATTTAAAAGACACACAAAAAACCACAATATAGGCCCTTTAAATACCTTGAACTCTCCACAGTGTTTTTGTCTTTGCTTGTCTTTGCATTTCAGCAGTTAAATGCCTTAAAGAAAAGTGTTGTGCATTTGATGACTTTGAAAAGCACTGCTGCAAACCAAGCACACATTCTTTTTCATAAATCCCACATGCTTTTCAGCGAAGATGCACATTTTCACTTAGAACTAATTTTTGTGCAACTTTAATGCAATAAATGGGCCAAAATAAAGAAACAATAGTACCCAAACGTGGACTAGAACTGGTGATTTTATAGTTCAGGGGTAAATTGTGTATTCATTGATTCATTGATCAAAGCCCTTATACTGCATCTCACAATGGTCCTGAATCCACTAAAGCCAATCATTTGTTCCATTACTGACCCCAAACCACTTCCTACTAATCTATGGTATCACCGTTTTGAGCTTCTGAACTTCTGCAGTTAGTCTAACCCCCAATTTATACAAACTCAGCAGCATTATAGGTTGGAGTTATATTTTTCAAGTGGTTTGGCGACAGCAACACAGGAAATAAGGACCAAGTGTCCAAATAAACTATCAAAATAAAGGCTAACTAAAAACATAGCAGTAATGTAAACATTGCCCACCCTGGTTTTGAGTGAATGTTGCTCCATGGATGAAGAGGAGTTATTTCTTGAGGCATATAAATTTACACAACAAACAACCATAATATCTTACTCTTCATTTGTCCTAGACAGCATACTTCAGATCCAGATACACACATATGGCAGATCCAAGGGGTATGGGGGCCCTTTATTACTGCTTGCAGTTTTAAATTCTTTGTTTACGGAGCTCAGCACTTGCTGCAGAATGAGGAACCCTTGAACAGCTGTCATTCCAAACTCTGCACTCAGGGGGGCCCCTCTGCTTTGGGGCACCAAGCATTTGCCTTCTTTGCCTGTTGGCAAGCAGCACCCCTGGGGAGAAGGCATGAGGCTCACAAGTCAGAAGTTTTGTGTTTTGACAGTGAGTAGTCTGTAACACAGAGGGGGTCCTTGTGTAATGTATTTGATATGTGTTTCCTCAGATGCTCCTAAAAACACCTTGGCCTCCGTCAGTCCGTCTGGTTGGCTGTCGCCAGGTCAGACAGTGAACCTGAGCTGCTCCAGCACCGCCAACCCCCCAGTCGACCAGTACTCCTGGTTCAGGAGCAGTTCACAGGGACCAGACCTGGTCTATGAGGAAGATCTTTATAGTCCCAACCTCACTCACACTGAAGACTATTACTGTGTGGCCTCCAACAGTCTCGGCAACCAGTCTTCTGTCATTTCCTTAAAGATAGGAGGTGAGTAAACATGTTAGCTTGGTCAGCCAGAACCGTCAACTTTACCTTTCTCAGTCAATTATATTTATGCCAAAATCATCCCATTCCATACTTTGCACAGCAGCTGGATTGTCGTGAAATTTGTGAGGTCACAAATTCACGAAATTCATCTTGTCAGGATCCTGTTGATCTGTTTGGGTCCAAGCCGGTGGCGGCCAGGCCAATGGTGTGGCAGTATTGCCATGAGTGGGCGGGTTTTAGCTTTGCCGACAACAACAAGCTCTTTTCGCAATACTCGAATGAATGAATGAATGAAACCTTTATTGACCTGAGGGGAATTTGTCCTGCTTGATAGGGTATGCTGCTCTACATTTACAAAAACAGCAAAAATCTTCTAACCTCTTGTGTTGTTTTACTGTCATAGTGGTTTCTTGTTTAGCTCCGAAGTTGGCGCTTTATCCAATCACCTCCAAGTATTCTGCTGAATATCCCGCCTCTTTACAAACATTCTCAGTGAGCCATTCCAGATTGATATAACGTTAGCCTCTCTGTGCTAACGTTATATCAATCAGGCTTTTTCCAGGTTAAACCATTCCAGCTGTTATTTTACAGTGGGGCAGGCTTTATGGACTGCTTTGTTTTACAGATGCAGGTTATTTTTGCAATTATGCTAGTCCTTAGGAAATCTAATTAAAGTATGTGTGTCGCCACTGTCTCCTGACTTCTATTTGGTTGCATTCAGACTTCTTCCTCCTGCAAATCAAACTCAAATCAAAGTGAATTAAATGAATGGATTAAAAAAGTAATGAATTAGGATGGCTGCCTTGACTAAAATTATGTAGTGTGTTGAGAGAATTTATTTTGTTTTTGTTTTTTAGAAATGAACCCACCTGCTGCTGCTGTCCTGTGGGAGGCAGTTAGAGGAGGGGTGGGACTCCTGGTAATCATCTGCCTGGCCCTGTTTGCTTGGTAAATACAGTTAGAGTGAAGGGAAGTGGTTTATTTATTATTTAACAGCACGTCTTCTTTTCTTTTTGGCTGTTCCTCTGCATCCTCTTCTCACACACCAACTAACTTCATGTCTTCTTTTACTACATCCATAAATCTCCCTTTTGGTCTTCCTCTGGGCCTCAAGCTTTAACCTCAGCCTCATCCTTCTAAACATATATCCACTCTCCCTCCTCCCTACCCATATATTTACTATCCCTCCTCTGTACCCATATATTCACTGAGCCTCCTCTGTACCCATATATTCACTATCTCTCTTTTTTCCAGGTTTTTTCCATTTAAACGTAAAGCTGAAGAACAGACACAGGTGAACTATGAACAACTGCATCTGAAAAGGTTACAGTAACGTTACACACATTGTGATGGTTTGTCTTGTATTTAACAGAGAGATACCAGTGTGGAGGAAGATAAAGTATTATTTGAGACCAAAATCAGATCATATTCGGACCAGAGATCAGAGGGAGGAGCCTCTGTATTCTCAGGTCAGAATGAAAGAGAGAGCCCCGCCCACTGAGGACATTCACGCAAACATCAAGAAGAAATGATAGTATTTACTAAAAACTGCTGTGAAAACAGTAAGCTGCAATCGACAGGTCTCACAAAACTTGACTAAAACCAGTCTAAACCTCCCTTAAAATGTCTTTCTAAATTGGAAATGGTTGGTAAGTGAGTAAGTGAGTGAATCGCCTCTTTATTTAACAATTGTATTGGCGAAACAAATGCCAACAAGACACTTGAAGAGCAAACAAAGCCAGGAAGCGTAAGACACACCTGGCGCTGAGTGGCATTTATCAAAAGCAGAAATGGAAATGCATGGAACAAAAGGTATCTCCCCAAAATAGACTCATTGAACAAGAACATTGATGATATTTCAAAAGAACTTTGCTTGGAAATGGCAAACATTCATGCAGAGCATACTCGGGCGCTGGAAGAAGTCGAGAAGGTGATCTCTTCTCAAAATGCATGAATTCGAAGTCTGTAAGAGGGAGCAAATGCCAACTCTGACTGGGTTAATGACCTTGAAAATAAAGTCAAGTCAACCAAATCTCACTGCTAACAAACCAACTGGAGTTAGGAACTGAAGACTTAGTGGTTGTGCTCATGTGTATGTGTGTACATTTGTATAGCATATATTTACTCTTTGTGTGCATTTGACACTTGGTGGATCTCTGTCTATTTATTTTGTCTTTGGGTTTCCTTTCTGCAGTGTTATTTTTATCATTATTATGGAAATATAATCTCCAATCCTCTCTGCTTCTAGCGACCATAACGTTTACAACTCAACTTCAAAGTCTTATTGTACCTTCTGCCTTCCTTTCATCTGTGCATAGTCATGTTAAAACCTCTCCGGATGTGCGCCACCCCCCACCCCCCATCCACCCCTCTTCTGCCCCCTCCAGCCCTGCAGTTACCCATAATCCTCTGCTTCGTATTACATGTTTGCCCTGCTCAGTGCTCTCATCTGATATTACAGGCTATGTGTTCTGCATCTCAACATGGCCGATATGATTGGACCAGACTAAATCCTGTTCCAGAGCAGCCCACAATCAAAATATGTTTTCATCATACACTGTTTGTTTTGACTCAATATCAGTGTTTTCTTCTGCATTACTACTTAGAAAGTAGAGAATTGAAAAATGAGTAAATACAGACTGAAACAAACAAGTTCAAGTGTGGCCCCCGGTGTGGACTCTCAGGGGTGAAAACACCCTAACCAGCAGGGGATGGGAGATAATGGGAGGTTTGGGTTTAGAATAGTACTCTCAGTCTGTTATTGTAAGTCATACAGAAACTATATCATTTCAAACACAGTGAAAGTTTAGCAAAGGAGCAGGCACTCTCCATGATAACAGAGGGAAGCTCAGGTTTGTGTCTAACCTTAGCCCCACCTGTGGTCTCTTATTTTATTCCAGGGGTGTCCAAACTATGCCCGGGGGGCCAAATGCGGCCCACAGACTTATTTGTATTGGCCCTCGGGCTTTATTCTCAATTGGTCCACATGTAGTACTTTCTACAGCAAGATTTGAAGCACAAGTAAAAAGCATTTTTTAGTATGTGGCTCTCAAGGAAAAAAGTTAGGACACCGCTGTTCAAGTTACCTTGATTCCAGGTGAGCCTGGGTTGAGAGCAGATGTAACTGGAACAAGATGATTAATAGGCGTCTGGCTACTAAGAAAGCACACTGACTCAACTGTGTGAGTCATAACCTGACTGTCAGCTGATCAGTTGTACAAAACCAACTGGAGGGCTTCCACTGAAAGCCTTTGCAAAGGAGAGCTATTTTGAATTTATGCAGCTTTCAAGTGCATGTCAGACAATTTGACCAGTAGTTTTCTCCGAGAGCAGAACTTGTTTATGTGACTTCATGCGTGCTTTCATGTCCTTATGGTTGGAAATGTCACAGTGTAGTTAAATTATGTTAGAAGCTGAAGCGTTTAAATACAAACTCTGGCTAAACACAGACATTTCCAAAACCTTATCTTATCATATCTTAAAACATTAACTTGGGCAGTTCATGTTGCTTCTATGATTCTGATGTGCCCGACTTTATCAAACGACTTCAGAAGGTGTTCATGTACTCTTTTATGTTGGAAACTCGTATATTCAATAAACCTAACACCACTTGAAAGCATCATAATATCTCCTAGGTGACTAGATGAACCAACAACTGAGTAACCACCTACTTTTTAAAATCAAAACGACAGCATACATTAGCTGTCATGTCTCGAGGAGCCACCTGTGGCTGTACCATTCTCTCTCTGCCCTCCTCCTGTTTGTCTTTTGTTTTATTGCTCTTTTTGTTTTGTACTCAGACACATTTGCACATACTGTACATGTCCACTCACACACACTCTTTATATCAACACACATCACCTATCACACGGTATATTTGCTTACATTTAAATACAATTTTCAATAAAACTAACTTCAACCTTGCCTTTGTCTCCCCTCAATTTGCCACAAACTAAGAGCTGACATAGTAAAGAATATGTATGGACCACTGGTATATGCATAAGTGTCAGTATTGTCGCAGCATTGGTCTGTAACTGTCTGTACTGCCTCACCACATTGCTACTTGATAAAAACCAGGCAAAAGAGTAAACTTTTATAATATTGCATTTGGCCTCACATGCACTGTCTTGTTGTTGCACTCTCATAAAGTGCTCACATAGTTTGTCCCATCCTCACCATCTCTCCAAACAAACTATTCATCATTGGTTTTAGCCATGGGGCAGTGGTTCCATTATGGCTGCATTGACCACCTCAGTGCACAAGGTCAGGCTATGTTTCCATTAGAACTCCCAGTCCTTTGAGCAGAGGGGGCTAGAGTCCTGTACAGAGGGGGAGAAGTCCACCATGGAGCTTTTAGAACAGTCCTGGAGAAGTTTATTGTGCTTTAAGTACTCTGCTCGTGGCAATACTGATAAAAGAAGTCATGAAAAGGAAAGGTTTATGTGGTCTGTGCATGGACCTATTTTCCAAGTTTCTAATACATGACATCAGAAATAGTTAGAACTGTTATCCTACAAGGCCTACTGCTGGTGAAAATAATAACATTAATAAAAAGAACATTCCTGTTATACTAACCCATCATCTCATGAAGCAAAATGAATAGCATTTCTTTTTCCTGCATGGTTATCAAATTAACCACTTTATATTGACACTGTAGCAGATGGGTTAGGGTTAGTCCAGTTGCTCTAGTGTTCAATAGTTACATGTTGTAGTCAATTGTGGAAAATCAACATCGAATTTAGATATCCAGAAATACTGTAGCTCCAAGCTAACACACTCTCACACAAGTCTAAATTAATTCTATTTATATCATCTCAACTGGAGGAAAAAAAAAACTTATTTGAGGTTTCAGCATGTCCCAAAAGTGAGGGAATCTTTATTTAGTCAAAGTCTTCTTATATATTGTATCCCTCCTGTTATTTACTACTAGGGTCCCCTATGGATTATATCTGAACAATATACTGGGGCCCCTCAGGATCATGTCCGGACATTAGACTAGGGTCCCCTTAGGAACGTGTCTGAAACAATACTAGGATCCACCCAAAAGTCAGGATCATGTTGAGACGTTATACTAGGGTCCAATCTGAATCATATGTAGACATTATACTGTAGAATCCAAGAAAAGCACAGTTTTTAAAATTTTGAAAGTTTTATAAAGTACTCTTTCCTAAAATTGATTTTTAAATGCATTTAAGCTCTTGCTCCAGAGAAGGTAAGTATGACTAAAAAAAAAATCAAACCCAAGGTGTCACCACAAGGGGTGCTGCCAATGGTGACTGCAGAGCAGCCAAAGCTCATTCACAATAAAAGGCCCACAGATCTGGAACACTATACCTGACGATTTAAAAGCCCTCACAGATCTGAAACAGTTCACTTATAAAGCAAAACAATGGTTTAATCCAATACAATCTGTGAACATTTATACTAAAGTTTTATTGTAAATAGTCTGTATTGCATGCACTGTATGTTTTAATGTTTTGTGTGTTTGCCTCACTGTTTGTTATGGTCTGTTTTGACTCAGGGACCCGGTCTGCAAATTAGCTGTTAGTTAGATGGCCTATGGACATGGCATCTGTTGTATCTGAAACTGTAAAAATGCATTTTGTCCTGTCCCTTTCAAATAAACATATACATTAAATAAATTCTAGGGTCACCTCAGGATCATGTCCCAACAATATACTGAAAAGGGTAATGTCAGGATCATGACCACATATTATACCAGGTTCCTCTCAGAATCATGTGGCCATTATACCAGGGTCCCTTCAGGATCATGTGGCCATTATACTAGGGTCCCCTCAGGATCATGTGGCCATTATACCAGGGTCCCCTCAGGATCATGTGGCCATTATACTAGGGTCCCCTCAGGATCATGTTCTGACATTATACCAGGTTCCCCTCTAGATCATGTCAAAAGTTGGGAGAGTTCCTAGAGCACAGGCCATGTGTTAGAAGAAACTTTCAGTACATTTCCTAAAAACAGTTTCATTTTCATTTCAGAACATTTGTTACATGGCCAGCAATAAGTGGAATTTAATTTAATTTGTATTCAAAAAAAAAAAAAAAAAAAAAACTGGAGTAAGGTTAGACCCCTGTGGAACTCCTGTAATGTTTATTATTTTCTCTCCACGGGACAATCATGAAACAACAGCACAATTGACTTTTACTGTGATCTGCCCATGTCTCCTTCACGCCCTTCTGCCCACATCAGTACTGCGCCCCTGACACAGACACTGGCCTAACTGTGAGAGCTGAGCTGGTCTGGGTCTACCAACGCTGGGGGCTATCTCTGAGGGAGGGGCAGCGCCTCTTATAGGTCATTGAAGCCCCCCTTCCCCAGTGTGCCCAAAACCCTGCCATCCTGGTCCTCAACACCCAGGCTTCATCTCCTCTTTCCAAATAGGAGCTCCCCATGTCTGCACCGCTACGACCTTTGGCTTTTTACCCCAAGTTGACCTACTATTTGTGTTCACTCAGGAGCAGGTTATTCATTGTTACTTCTAAAAGTTGGATTACTAAGATTTAAAATGGTTGAATCACTGCACATTAGGAGTCAGAAGATTTGCTGTGATGACCCCGGAAAGTCAAAAACCAAAAGGAAAGAAGATTTCTTGTGTAGAGTACAAAAATGAACTGTGTGTGCCATGAAGTACCAAAATCAGCCAATGTGGTTCATAGCAAGTTCAAAGTTCAAAAATACTTTCACAAATCCAAAGTACCTATTTTCCCTAATACCTATGTTCCCCGAAGAACATTAAGGTTAGGACTATAGGGTTAGTGAACATCAGGACTTACCAGAATGCACAAGTACCTATGTTCCTCATGTTCCTTGGTACTTTATGTTCCTCAGTGCCTATGTTCCCTAGTACCTATGTTTCCTGGTCCCTTATGTTTCCCAGTACCAATGTTCTCAGTACCTATGTTTCCCAGTACCCACCTTTTCCGCTACCTATGTTCCCCAGTATTTATTTTCCCTGGCATCTATGTTCCCCAGTATGTATGTTCCCTGAAGAACATTGCAGTTAGCAATAGGGAACATCAGGAGTTACCAGAATACAGAAATACCTATGTTCTACACTACTTATCTTCTCTGGTTTATATTTACTGGAGGATATAGATAACTTCACAACTCCCAAGTACCTATTTTTCCCAGTACCTATGTTCCCTGGTACCTATGTTCCCCATAAAACATTAAGGTTAAGAGGTTAAGGTTAAGGTTTGTTCTCCAGTACTTATCTTCTGTGGTTTCTATGAACTGGGGAACATAGGTACTAGGCAACATAAGTACTTTCACAAATGCACAAGTACCTATGTTCCCCAGTATCTCCACAGGTACCAGGGAACACTAGGTACCTGCATAGATACCATACCCCTCCAGGTTCAGACGTACAGTTAGTCATTCAGATCCCTCTCTGACGGGGCCCTCCATGTTCTTCACACTCTTCCTTTGCCTTTTATGATTCAATGTGGAGCACATTTAATGCTCTATTTGTGTTGTTTTTTTTTTTTCCCGTGGGCCATTTCAGAGCCAGGCGCGTAGGTGAGTGCACAGTAACCATTTTTAATTCTATAGGTACACTCAGAATTATGGTTTAAATATAGGTCTGAGACATAGAAAACAAAGACAGCATAGTAAAACACAGACTTCATTGTGATCACTAATCCTCACAGAGAATCTCGTACGGTTTGCTTTCTGTCCGCTGCAGCCTTCAGACTCTAATATTGCGAGATTAAGTCCAGCCGTGTCCATCTGATGTGAGGGGGATTTGTGCCGGATTGGAAATCTGGATGGGCTGCTCCCAAAGCTGTGTAATTCCACGTACACACACTGACAGGCTGACAGATTATAAAACTGGGAGCAGAGAGAGTGGAGGGTTGTGGAGTCAGGGCACTGGAGAGTTGGCTTGTAAAGTATACTTTTTTGAAATGTTTTTGCACCTACAGCAGTTTGAAGTATCTTGTCTTGCTACCCTAAAAAAAAAAAAAAAAAAAAAGATAAGGCACATAAATAAATAAAAAAGTACAAGAAATCCTTATCTTATATTTTTTTTTAGATATGTTGGCACAAAATAATAATAATAATAATAATAATAATAATAATAATAATAATAATAATAATAATAATAATAATAACTTTAAGAATGTGACAGCAAATGTGATTACTATGATGACAAAAAATGATTTTAGGAATAATAATATTAATAGACATTCAGACTTTATTGATTGACACAGGGAATAACTTGGTCGCAGTGGCTCAGCTGTATTATAAACACAATCAGATATAAGCAATAAATAATATGAATGAAATGCAGTGCAAAAATATGGATAAATAAACAAAAATAAATATAGATGATGCTACTAGCACTACTACTACTACTACTACTACTACTACACTACTACTACTATGAATAATAATAATAATAATAATAATAATAATAATAAGGCAATACCGATTACCAAGTTTATAAAAGAGAACTTTTTTTTTATTTATTCATTACATTTTTAATACCATCATACAGTGTTTTAAACAATGTGTCTTGTGGATAGCGAGAATAATATTTGGAATAAGAATAGCTAGCAGTGCAATTTAGGGAAAAAATGCTATGTTTTAGGCAGTCTTTTTAAAAAACTATATTTTTTTCCCTTTTTCCACATTTTATTTTATAAATATTTTTAAAAAGTTTTCATGTTCAGAAACTGAAACTTATATTTGTAACTATTAATTTCAAATGTATTATTATTATTATTATTATTATTATTATTATTATTATTATTATTTAATTAACCATTATATTTTAGTAAACCCTGGGGACATTTGGCTGAGGACAGTGGAAACTCTAAAAAAAAAAATCTTATCTTATGGAAATTATAAATCGTATGGATATGGAGAATAAGCTCCAACTAGACTTTTACCTTTTTTCCACATTTCATTTTTTATATTTTTTTTAATCTGAAAAATTAGGATTAGTACAAATTTGTGGTGCATTTTTCCATGAATGATTACTCTCCATAGCTAACGATGATGTAGATGATGAGGAGATGCTGGGTTGTGGACATTCAAGCAGAAGTTTGAGTGTTTTGAGTTTTTGATGACTAAGTAAGAAAATATATTATATAAAAAGTTCTTGTGTCTGAAGGACTTCCTCAACGTGATGACCCAAAGCTGAACATCTGCAAGCTCTGTTGTCATCTCCAATGGAAACATGACATAAACCATGTTTGTGATTATTATGAGCCGTGACAAGGACAGTGGCTGGACAGATGAAGGGGGGGCAGATGCTCCTCTGGGACAACCCCTGGAGGGTACAGTCCTGATTCAGGCCACCTCATCCAGACATGCCCTCCATGCCCACGTGTGTGTTTGGGGGTGGGGGTGGGTTATCCGGGGCAGTGGGCGCGGGTCACCCAGATTACGCATCATCATACGGCCTATTTATCCTCAACACCAGACCGCAGCCGCTCACAAACTGCTCACCGACGCTGAATTTATCCATATTATTTAAAAACGGTCACGTGGTGTTATAGTTGTGCATGTGATGCGCTGGGATGAACCAATAGCGTGGCACGGTTCATCTAGGGCAGAGCAAAGGAAGAGGGGAAAAAAATCATTTTCCCTTTGCGATATTTAATCTTGCATCGGCGAAAGTGGTCGTCAGCTACCATCCCCTGCGCTACATAAAGGTAAACGTTCTGTCTTTACTGGAATATTTCACTATATTTTTCCTTGTCCAATTCTGTATAAGTATAATGTTTAAATATACTAAAATAACTTGTCGGCGGAGGTTTTGTTACTGAGCCGTTGTCTAATTCATTTATTTCGAGCCGTTCTGGTCAGTTTGGGAAGTTGTGTCCGAAACAAGGCGAGGGGCAAGAAAGGACATACTTTCCTTTCCCCAGAGGATTGTCAATTTTCCGCTCAGTCACTTTCTGTTTTGGCACCGTCCTGATTAGCTTTGGGTGTCCATTGTCTTTCGTTCAAGCATGAGTGAGTTTATTGTTGCCGAACTTGAAGAAATGTATTAAAAGGCATGTCCCGATGCTACGTTTGTGTGCAGCGAGTGACCTCTTTCACTTAAGATTCAGTGGGATCTGTTTATCTTCTCCCCATTCTCCCAATTATTCCAATTATTGTCATAATCATATTAGCGCTAATTATGGCCTATAGCTCGCTGCTGGACGTTAAGCAGAAACGGCATTCTTTGTTAGCGGCGAAGCTAATTGTCGTGTTGCAAATTTGAGATGCAATCAAAATCCATCTTGAAAAGTGAAAGTGCAGTGTGGTTTCTTGTTGCTAGCTAACGATCTGACGCTAACAGTAGAAGTTTGTTGTGGTAAAACAAGCCAAAAGAAAAAAAAAAACGTTAGCTGAACCTCTGCACCGTTGGGCACGAGCGCTTTCGTACGCCTCCGCCGCAGAAGCCATGACTTTGTGACAAGCACTGATCTCACATTACAAATTGTGGCAAATCTAAAATGGCCGACTTATCGCTTGGCTCTTAGCGTCGCACAACAACATGGTGTGCCTTCACTGTAGCCCCCCCACCCCCCACGCCGCATGGCACTTTTTTCCGGCAAAGAAAAAAAAAAAAAAAAAATCCGTAAAGTTGTGGCTAGAGTGCAGTAGTGAGGGGTGTAGTAGCCGCGGCTGTGATTGTGATTTGGGCTGAGCGATCACGGCGCTGGGCAGCTGATTTGGGCTGACAGCTCTAGAGCGCATTGTCTTATCGGCGTATACGAGGGCCGACTGGGTAGATGTGCCCCCCTCTTCCCGTCCCACCCCCCCCAGCCCCGCTCTACATACAACAAAAGCCCAGCGCCAGTCGAGGCCCGGTGCTGCTCATATACCAGCGAAATGCAAAAAAGAAACTTCTTCCGGACTCCACTCCAGCGCCAACATTTGTGTCAAGCCTTCACTAGCAATTATCTTTCCAGTTCGAAGCATGGCACACACTCAGGGGATTTTGACTTTACAGATTTTTGAAGACCTCACATGTTGCAGAGATGTGAATATCACACACTACTATAAATTACTGTTAATGTAAAACTGGACTTTGGGAGAAAAACACCACATAAAGGAGAACAGAAAGACTATGGATACTAGGGCTGCAAATACAACAAATTAGAAAGAATATCAGAATATGTTAAAAAAAAAAAAATACAAATAGTCTCTGGAATTACAACCAATCATTAAAGTTAAAAGCTAAGTCAAATATAAGAACTGAACCAGAAACAATCTGACCTTGATATACACTAAATATAAACTCGAAACCAAAAAGCACTTTTATTTATTAGCCCTAACACTTTTTTTTGTGTGAAATAGTAACAGTGGTGCAGGAGGTTAAGCGTGTTGCCCACTAACTGGAGGGTTGGTGGTTTGATTCCCGCTCTGACCCAGTCCACTCTGTTGTTGTGTTCTTGGGTAAGACACTTCACCTACATTGCCAGTGAAAGGAAGAGCATCTGATGTAAAAAAAAAAAAAAAAAAAAAAAGCCAAATCACAGTGTGATTGAAAGAAAATAAATCAACATGCAAATTCTATTTTTTAGGATTGTGCCAAGACACAAATCCCACGAGACGAGACCCGAGACCCGAGACTGGTTCCATGAGAACGAGACAGGATTTTTACAGTGCTGAAGAATATATTTACCTTAACAAGAACCTTGTGACATTTTGATTTAGCTAAATCACGAGACCATATTCTTGCAATACAAGTACTGTATTTTCTTTGATACAGATACTCCAAGTGGTGAGATCAGAATAAGGGGGCATGGTGGCAGAGTGGTTAATACTCTTGCCTCCCTGCAAAGAGGTCATGGGTTCAATCCTTGGGCCAATCAACACAGTCTGCTGGGGGGAGTCTTCATGTCCTCCCAGTGTTACTGTAGGTTCACTCAGGGTGCTCTGGCTTCCTCCCACCTCCCTTCTTTATTTTTCCTCCACAACTTTTTTTAGGAGTTTTTCCTTATCAAGAAGAAGAGAAGGAACAGGTCAGGGGATGTCCTGGGACTAGTTTAGTCAAGTTATTGTTTATGTTTGATTTTGTGTTATGTCTGATTGTGTTTGTGACGCTGTTTGAGGCGACTGTGATACTGGGCTCTATAAATAAAAGTGAATTGAACTGAATTCAAAGACTTTCATGTATTAGGTGAACTGGTGACTGTAACGTGCCCCTTGTGAATGAATGTGAGAGTGAATGATTGTCTGAGTGTGTGTCTAATCATCAGCCCTGTAACTATCTGGCCACTAACCAGGGTGTACTCCGCCTACGGCCCAAAGTTACTGGGATAGGCTCCAGTGCATGGTTGAAGTGGATCTTGAAACCCTGCACCATTGTGAGACAAGTATATACAAGCTGCCATGATACTAACTCCATAGTTTTTTTGTATTTTTGTGGAATCAACCATTAGGAGCAACGCAAGCTTTGTGGCTGAGTGGAAAGATCATTTACCCCTGAACTAGAGGGTCCCTGGTTTTAGTCCAGCTCGAGGCAATAGTGTACAAAAATATTTTTATCTTTAAAAGACTTAACTCTTCTAAAAATGTTATGTTTACTTTGGCATTTGCATTTTTTTAAACTTCATTTTTGTACTTCAAAATTCCTAAATTTTGTCCAAAAATGTATGGTTAAGAGATACAGTAATATACATAGAGCATTTACCCCTTAACTAGATGACTCACTCACTCTCATGAGATTGGGTTGATTATTTTTGACAAATATAATATATCATTACTGCACTTTCCTATGGCCTTGTCAGATGTAGATATACTGCAATAATGAAGTACTCTGTGGTGTACTGTGTAGTACTCAGGAGATCAAACATATGGACCATCCAGGTCACCTCCTGGGCCTCCCTTCTGCTGCCCCACATCCACGCTCCTGCCTTTGTTCAACCTTAACTGGAGCACAAACATGTACATGAGACAGTCCCCCACCCACCACATGCACCCCCCGCATGTGCCCCATCAAAGGTACAGCATTAGCTTCAGTCCAGTTGGTTTGAGCAATTTCAAGGTGGTCAAGGCTATAGTTAGGCCAGTATGGTACTGTAGTACTAAAGTATGCAGTATAAGGATTCTGAACCAGTGCGAGACACAAAGACACAAAATCTGCTACAGTGACTTGCTTTAGATGATTTATTACTTTAAAGATATATGAGCTTTTGGGTGAGTGGAACGAGCATTTACCCCTGAACTAGAAGAGCCCTGGTTTTAGTCCAGCTCTATGCAATAATTTACAATAATGTTTTTTGTTTGTTTGTTTGTTTGTTGTTGTTGTTGTTGTTTTTTTAGATTTAACTCAAAAAATGCTATTATTTTTAACATTTTAATTTTTTCTAACTTAATTTTTGTTCTTCAAAATTGGATGAAAAAAGTATAAAATTCAGTGGCAAAATTCCCAAATTTACCATACATTAAAAATTTATTCTAGATAACGGTGTAAAAATTTGCATAAACACATTTTAGTCAATCTAAATAAAATAAAAATAACTTGTCAGAAATTCAGTGTCTATCAAAAAGATGTATTGTGTTAGTCTGTAAAAAATTAAGTCCAGGGAACAGAGAAACTGATAAAAAAAAATCTGCATTTGAAAACTGTAGTCAAAGTTAATTAAATAAAAAATAAAATAAAATACATTCTCAAGAGTCACTTGCTAAAAATCTATTCCAAAAATCTCAAAAGTAAGCTTTGATTAAACCGTCACCTCATCATTTTAAAATTAATATGACAAACATGTAAATTGGAGAAATGCTATACATTTATACAATTTAGATGCAAATTTTAAAAATGCACCATCCATAAAAAAAAAAAAATAAATAAATAAATAAAAAGCTTTGCTTTTGTCTTTAAAAATTCAGTCCAGGCAACAGGATAGCAGGTTAAATTTGCATATAAAAATGTCACTCAATCTAATAAAGTAAACTAAAATGAAATAATATACAATAGGTTAAAGTAAATTAATATAAAATATAAAGTTTTGATTAAACAGACTCATAATTTTAAAATTAATATGACACATAAATTAGAGACTTTGACTACACAACATTTTCACATTTTTTCTTTAAAGATGACATAACACAATACAGTCATCTGTGAATAAACTGTAGACGTCATTGCAGAGATACAGTTATCACTCTGCTGCTGACCATTCCAAAGATTTCCCATCCAAACATGATAATAACAGATCTGTAGATGTGTGGATTATGTTGAACAGATGACAGCGGCTTTGCTTTAGATTAGACCGCGCTGGTCCATTTAATCATTTCTCTACAGGATCTCACTTCTGCCTCTGCGTCTCTCTGAGTCTCTGAGGCCACCATGTTTACACACATCCATATCCATATAGTTATGATATGATAATATGTAGGCATCAGTCACTGGCCTACTTTCAATCAATCTCATCAGCAAGTTCCCATGTTAGCATAATCATGTTCACAAGGGGTTTACTGTGAGTGGCAAAATTACTTATAACTACTATGTTTTGTAAATAAAACATTGTATTGGCGATGAAAAGAATGAGAGAACCCACATTAACACAGGCAGGACGTGTAGAAAATGAATAAGCTTCTTGTTGTGAGGCTCCACCTTCACTGCTGTGCCCCCTTAGCAAAAATATGAATTTGTAAAACCACTGAAATTGACATTAAATACCAGATGGACAACATTAGTGTCAAGCTATGATAACACTGAAAAGTACTAGTAATCATAAATAGAAGGCTAATAATTGTAGCTTCATGGAACTTATTTAAAGGTCCTATACGATGCCTTTTTCAGGCTTTTCTTTGCATTAGTATTTCGGGTTTTAGAACTTAGAATGATGTGCATGTATGGAAAATGTCTTCTTTTGGGGAGCTGTTAACTTTGACTTTGCAGAAAACGTTTTAAGTAGGAGTTTGCTGCCCCCTGCTGGCAATGGTGGAGAATGAACAGAGCATAAAACAGCCATTTAGAATGGCTATTAGCAACAGGACGCTAACATATAGATAAGTGATGGCAGTTTAAGCGCCAAAATGATCAGAATAAGTCCGGTGATGGTGTATGGGCTTTAGAAGAGCATTTACAGCTCTTGAGAAAGGCAGCGCCTCAGGATACAGGATTACTCAAATATGTGGGAATGAAACAAACTACACTACTCCAGGTCTGTTTTTGAGGAGGAGACAACATTATAACATGGTTAACAGCTAAAAACAAGTCAATTTTACAGAACAGGGGACATTTGATGTGAAAACTAAAGTGTAGGCCTACTTGTCAACATGCGTATGTAGCCTCTTATCACAGTGAAAAGGTTATTTATTTATTTTTATTAAGTATAAAACGACATGAATTCATTAGAACTGATCATTGTTCACCGATAAAACAGAGAATCTCATCTCATTCTGACATTCTTAGATGAACACACATGAACATACTGTACCTAAGTTAGAAAAACAACTTCTTAATTAGTTCTAAGCATTAGAAGATGAAACTAGCATGTAGATATTAATATATGTTTTATTTCAAAAAGAAAGACTATTTGTACTAAGTGTGTGAGTTTAAGACAAATTTAAATCTGACTTTTGGTGACTTTACTTAACAGGGGTAGCAAAATTTTCTGGGCCCCTTATATAAACCATCTTGGTGGGCCCCTATGCTCACTTGATCTACATCTCTTGTTTATATCCCAGGCTTTCTGAAGGCCCCTTCCTGCAGGGGGCCCTGGGTAAATGGTACTCCTAGTGTGACACCCCTGTTACTTAATCACAATGCTTATTGCATGATTAGCTCACAAAAACAAAAACAAAAAAAATCATCTACCTAGCTAGCAGCATTTCAAAAAAATGCAATATGTAAAGAGCCACAATGCATGAAAGCCACTTAGCCTATCATTGAAACATAGCCTATAGGTGGTCATTACTTACTGTAAACTAACAAAGAACTCAGAGAACTAGAGTTACCATTTCATGTTCTCCCATGGCACTTTTATTGAGTCTGTGTGCAACTGCTGGACATTTGAAGCTGAAACAGTTATAATAATTAGTTATAATGAAGCAGTTGTTCATAATGAAGGGATGTTAGTAGGTCTACTTAGTAAGAGTCCAACTTCAGTCATATTAAACTCAGATTTTTGTCATAGAAACAGAGTGACTGAAAGGCCTGCAGGTCTCTCCACTATTGGCCCGTGTCAAAGGTCGGGCCACTCTATGGTCACTCCAGGGCATGTCCCAGGTTTGTTAATGCTCCCATAGCTCCCTATACTTAAGTGCACTTTGTTATTGAAAACCTTAGTGTCCTCCTTTCCTGAAGTACTTTAGCTCAGAGGCCAGAGATTGTGCTGAAAGGGCAGCCATGTTTATTGTTAAAAAGCTCACTAAGAGACCTTACATTCACTCGTCTTTTCTTTGGATGCAGATCCATGGAAGCGTGGGGGGTGGGGGAGCCATTTTGTGCGCTGCGTGGTCCAGCCGAGCGTAAAGCGTGATTAATTCAATATCGGCTGTAGAGGAGGAGGCCACAGCGCTCAGTGTGACCCACTTTCCCTCAGATGTCAGGGAGCATCCACCACTGTCCCACTGTGGGTCTCATCGCCCCAACTTTCACTGATTGGGACAGACAACGTCACCAAAAACCACCGAATACAGGAATGACTTCAACTCAACTGGACTGAGGGCCGTAACTTTTTCAGCTACACTATCTTTGTTAAAGCTGTCTGTTTATAATCTCCTCAAGGATATCTTCTCAAGAATTGTTTAAACTAATAGATTTGAAGACTAATTAAAATAATAATATCTAAATTATGACATTTATTAGGGTAAAATTTTATGACCTGTCACTTAGAATTTTCTTGTGGCCCAGAACCTTAGGCCAGACTAATATGTTTTAAAGGTCCTATATTATGTTTTTTTAGGCTTTTTGAAACAATTTTGGCGACCTTTGCATTAGTATTTCATGTTTTATTACTTAAAATGATGTATATGCATCTTTCTTTTAGGGAGAAGTTATTTTGACTTTGCAGAGAACGCATGGTTAACCTGTCTGTCGCTCCCTGCTTACAAAGGTTTGGGCTATTAACAACAGGATGCTAACAGATAAATGAGCTGACTGCTTTGTTGTGACAGCAATTAAAGGCTGAAATGATCAGAATAGGTCTGGTGACTGTGTATGGGCTTTAGAAACGCGCAGGAGCACTTCCTGGTTTCGTGTGTCTACGTAGAGCCTTTAGACCGAGCGTTTTCAGCTCTGGAGAAGGGCAGCGCCTCAGCATACAGGATTACTCAAATATACACAAATGAAACAAAATACTACTGCAGGTATGTTTTAGAGGAGGAGATAACGTTATAATATACTGGGAGTTGTGTTTTGTTTCATTCACGCCTGTTTGAGTGATCCTGTATTCTCACACGTGGAGTTTCTAAGGCTTCAGAATGCTCGTTTCTATGAACCTCTGCCTCTCCCACAAACCCCCACCCACTCCAGGAATCACTGACCATTCTACATCTACATCCAGTCTACTCTCAGTTATTTATCAAAAAAAAAAAAAAGAAAAAAAAAGCTGTTTCCATCGATTTCTCACAGACATTTTTACTTGTGTAGTAAAATGGCATCATACAAAAAGTTTAAGGAAGTGAAGTGCTCTTTTTCTTTGATTATGTTCAATACATTCTGCCCTACTCCATACAAAACCATCTCTTTTAGTCATGTAATGTTTTTAAAGGTTGTAAAACATGCTGCTGTTCTAGAGGTGACCAAGACTGGTTTAAAAAATATAAATAACACGAGAATACATACACCCCCTTTAAAAACAATGATAGAAGTGGAAGGACTGATAGAGCCAGAGGACAGAGGAAGAAATGTTTAAGCCTAACCTAAATGTATATGCTGATGGATGAATAGTGATGGAACATTTGCGATCTATGTAGTATATTGTACAGCCCATAATTGTGTTGAACTTGAAGTGAAGTGAAGCCCCTTGGTCTAGGGTTAGACCAAGGGGCTTTTTGTATGAGTTCCATTGTATTTCATAGACACAACATATAAAAGAGATTGGTTGTAGGTTGAAGAGACGTGCACATCGACCAAACCCTGCTTTTAAAAGTAGGTACTTGCTGGAGGGGTTGATCCCGATGGGTAAAGTGAATCATCAGGCCTTGACCTAAATCCATTCAGTTACAGGAGTCTGAGGCGGGAGCTGTTTGGAGCAGAGCTGGCGAAATTCTGCTCTTAACGCTCCTGCAGTGGGCCGACTTTGACCTAAATCATTGTCCTAACATTGTGCAATTTCCTTAAGGTAACATACTGCTCAGTAAGGTTTTATACTTCAGGATGAGGTAAGGGAAGGCACAGGGGTGAGGCTGTTTTACTTTTTTATTCAGTATAGAAAAACAGTCCAGCCTCAAGGGGTCCAGGGCAGTTCGCTTTGTGCCAAACCTGGAGACATCTGTCAGGATGTAGTGCCAGAATACAGCACAGATAGAACTGCTGCAAATAAATGGGCACAGCTATAAGAAATGTCACAGTTGTATACTATCTGCCATATGATTATTAGCTAACAAAATGCACACACTGACTGAATAGGATCTGATAGTTGTTTCTTACTCATTTTTAGATGCTGAGTCCAGATATGCAGTTAGTTTTGCTCTAGAACATCACATTTTTTTTACAAAGTCTGATGTCCAGTGTAGAGCTTTGTTACCTAAGATGGAGCATAAATGTTAGCGCTATTGCCAGATTCACTGCCACTAACACAGGAAACATTATCTTTATGTACAATAGGTGGGCAACATTTATCACTTTTCCTCTGGTTAGCCCTTATATGAATGCTCGGCACACTTACATGCACACAAAACTCCTGATTTCAGGGATTTATAATGATCAGAGAAAGACGGAAATGCAAGCATAGCACAGGTGATTTCTGCTACATCTGCGACAACAACATTCAAACAACGGCAGAAAATTATGGGCGCCTCATACAGTGTGCCGGGCTTGTGTTGAGAACCTTAGACAGTGGACCAAAGGTAATAGAAAAAGCTTAAGTTTTGGTGCTCCAATGGTATGGAGGGAGCCAAGAATGTATAACCCTGTCATTTACTACAATTATTAAAAACTTCATTCTTATTTTGTGGGAAAATTGTACGTGATAGAAAATTTTCAGTGCCATATTTGAACTCAGCATGACCAAAATAGGTAAAAAAAAAAAAAAAAGAAAAAAAAAGAAAAAAGTGTGATTTGCAAAACATAAACTTTTTTCCTAGTTGTAGAGCAATTAGTTACACAAACACACAATCAAACATAAACAGTAACTACACTAAAGACAGACCCAAGACATCCCTGGTTTTCATCCTGCCAGGGGAGTGGGGGTGAGGTAGGGGTCCGTGAAGTCCTCAGAGGGTACAGAGAAGGGTGAGATGGAGGCAGGTGATAGAGACCCCTGACAGAAACAACCTAAAAGAAAAAAGAGACTTGTATCAGAATAAGTCTTTGCTGTGGCCTTCCATTTACTTCCAGTTTCTTCTTCTCTTTGGACTTGTAAAATCGTTGTTTAAACTTTGGTTTGTCCCTGTTTAGCCATGGTTTAGTCCTAGTTTACATTTACATTTAGGCCTTGTTTAGACCTGATTTAGTCTTGGTTCAGTTTTAGTTTTGTTTTGATTGATGCCCATAAGTATGGAGCTATATTTGTCTCAATAAAATTAATTTATGCAGAAATAAAATGTATTGATTCACATTGAATACTGTAAAAATCTAAAGTAACGAATGCACAAATGAAGCAAGCCACAAATGCAGATTGGACTATTCACCTGCAAAACTGCAGATTTATGATTCATTTTTGAAATAATTACAAATAATATATTTGCAAATTAGAATTTATTTGCAAAAAATGCTGCATGCACATCACAAATTAGGGATTTTGAATAAATCCTTCTACATGCATCAATACATTTACTGTTGGATCAGTTAATTTTACTGAGACAAATATAGCTCCATACATAAGTTAGACTGCAAGAAATCATTGAAACATTCACTCTGTTAAAGACAGAGCTTGGATTCTGCAGCTTCAGTTTTCACAATATTCTAAATAGAAAAGACTATAAGGAATATTTCTATTGTGCATTCCTTAATGTATGCTGACAGAAATGTGAAAGCACTAGTGTAGATGGAGCCTCAGATTTCTAAAATTCCAAACCAACTTTCACAGATCCTTGCACTCAAACGCCTCGCTTCATCTCAGAGCAGATAAACTGAGTGTAAAAGCCTCTGGTGGGTCTTTGAGCAGTGCCCGCCCTGTGCTCCCTCAGCAGGCCCGTCCCACTGCTGGCGCCCCCTCAGTGGGCCCGTCCGTCCCACCGCTGGCGCCCCCTCAGTGGGCCCGTCCGTCCCACCGCTGGCGCCCCCTCAGTGGGCCCGTCCGTCCCACCGCTGGCGCCCCCTCAGTGGGCCCGTCCGTCCCACCGCTGGCGCCCCGTCAGTGGGCCCGTCCGTCCCACCGCTGGTCGGCCTCTTAAAGCCTCCAGATTAAAGGCCTTTATGTAATCTGCTGCTGGGGGAGATTGGAGCCGACAGCTGGTGCCGAATCTGGGTCTTATCTGTGGACCTCCGCTGGCCCCGGACCAGCGCTGAGCCCAGATTAGACCTGGGCAAATGTGGACTCAATATGGACTCACCACGACATGCACTGAGTCATTCTATACACTCATATTTAGTTATGACAGCTCTGGATGGGACTGCAAGGTTTACATACAGCATGGCTATATCAAACCTATTGGATTTCTTTACACATTCTAAATAATTTAAATTCTTATCACAGGCCAGTGTGCTGTGCCGCTCCCAAGCCCAGATAAATGGAGAAATTTGCCTCACATTCAGTGTGTTATATGTCAGATTAATAATGTGAATCTTCAGTATACTTTTGAGAAGTAATGTATATAGCATTTACCCTTGAATTAGAAGATCCTCGGGGTCTATGGGTGTTTCTCAAAGCCTGGGTTCCTTGCCTTGATTGCAGGAAGAGATCCACCTCATCACTTGCCACCCAAGGCACATTCTAGTCTCGATTTCCTTCCCAGGCAGGTGTCCTCTGTTTGGCTCACATGTGGCTAATTCACTGAGGATACATCAGTGGATCCTTCACTGCCTTGCTTTGGCAAAAATCACCCATAATGCACCACAGCTTTATTAAAAACTTAAATAAAATAAAATAAAAAATGGTGGGACACAGAGAAATTTGACTTTTAAATGCATTGACATAGTATTTAGGCATATTTTGTAAAATGCTATTTGTTGTTATTTTAAAAGCAGTATTGTGGGGTGAAGAGTAAACTGAGTTATGCATGACCTTGTCCGACAGTGTCTGGCTCTCTGTTTTAAATAGAGTTCATGCAGCTTGTCTGTGTCATGCAGTGTCAAATATATAATATTACATCTCTGTTTTTGGACTAATCAAAAGTTAGCCAAGATTTTCCAAACTGCAACAGGCGTGGTGCTGTTCCTGCCAACCATGTCCATATGTTTTGGTCTTGTCCTAATCTTAATCAATTTTTGCACAATATGTTTACATTTTCTTAGTACTGCTCTAGGTAAACCAGACCAACCATGCCCCCTGTTGGCTATTTCTGGAGTTAATTCCTCTGCTCTGGTCTCTTAGTCTGTTGTATTATTCTTTTTAAGTGGAAAGACCCCTGCCTTCCACCTTTGTGCAATGGGTACACAATTTACTTTTCTTTTTAAAGATAGAGAAGATTAAGTTCTCTCTGCAAAGACAAACTAACTTATTTTATAAACTATGGGATCTTTCAGCAATATTTCTGTATTGTTTTATTTATTTATTTTTTGGTATTACATACACTAGTCTGCTGACCTCTGTTTTCACTGAGTTCTTTGTAATTACATTAAAAGCAAAAAAAAAAAAAAAAGAAGAAGAAAAAAAAAGTCCCCTATTCTGTTAAAGTTTTTGAGCATTTGAGTGAGCATCTTGTATGCTGAGGCACTGCCCTTCCCAGGAGCTGAAAACGCTCGGTCTCACAGCTCTACCTAGACGCGTGAAACCAGGAAGTGCTCCTGTGCATTTCCAAAGCCCATACACTGTCACCAGACTTGTTCTGATTGTTTCAGCCTTAAGCTGCTGTCATTATGAAACAGTCAGCTCATTTATCCATCTGTTAGCATCATGTCGCTAATAGCTGTGCTAATTTATGCCATTTATGCTCTGTTCAGTCCCCGCCATTTCCAGCAGGGGGCATTAATATAATATAGTCATTAATATAATACATGTGTAGGGACGTCTTCATTATTCAAATCACATAGATCAGTGGTTCTCAGCTGTTGGGTTGGGACCCAAAAGTGGGTCAAAGAACCGTCTTCAGTTATTGATTTACACTCCTTAACAGTAGGTGGCAGTATGGGACATTAGGTGTATAGAAGAAACCCAACAGGAGCAAAAAGTCCTGTTCTATGATGTTACTGTTTTATGTAAGGTCAAGTAAGAGCTGCTTCATTTTCCTCAGAGCACAAAGTCTTTCAGTATTTACCTCTGAAAAGGTCATCCAAAGAAATGTATTTTGTAAACTTGAATCCTTTTGAATTGCACTTTTTTATTGTCATGGCACTTTGTTTTTCTCACTCACATGTATTTTGTAAGAAAACAGAAGCTGAGTCTGTTTAAATTGTGTTACTGAAGCCAGAGCACTGGTGTAAATACTAAAGAATCACTCTGAAGTCTGTTCCATCAGCTGTTTATTTGGGCTGGGGGAGGACACTGACTTCCAGTTGTGAGATAGGGCCAGTGGATTGGTCTGCCCTCTCTCAGTGATGACGCGCTGACATTCACTCATTTGTTGATGTATTTAACAGGCATGTGTGTATCCATGGCAACAGGCAGTATATCTTTTTTCTTTTTATTGACTCAACAACAATAATGCATAACACAATGAAAACACAAAACACAAACATACAATGAGAATATTCCACAAAGAGCCTGAATGTATGATGAATGATGAGGTCATCTTCCATTAAATACATTTTCATAAGAGGTTAACATTCAGTCTTTTTTTTTTCTATTATTGGAAATACATCAGGGATTTTAGCAAAGAATTAATTTTAGTATTAAAAAGGCAAAAGAAAGTTTGATTGAATACCTCCTGCGCTGTGATTGGTCGAAGCTAACGTTCTGTATCTGCAGCAGGAACATCAGCAGCAGAATCTCCATAGAAAGACTTCCATTATTCAATACAATTTAATACTTAAGCCCAGTAACTACATAAGCAGGAGGTATTTTGCCTTCTCTGTTGAGAGTAAATAACAGCCAGAGTGCAGTCTGCAGCGCCCTCCACTGGTCACCCCCTGGTACTGCAGGCCTGACTCATTACATCAGCTGTCAGAGTGAATTACCCAGGCTGCAGCTGAGATGAGTCTGATAAAAATAAATATGGCGCTAGTCGTCGTGTGGCTTCTTCATCTCGTGACTGAACATACGCTGACCTACATTTCATCTGTTACTCCTGTTACACACAGTCATGGAAATCATAATGATTTCATATCATATCCAACAATATTTCTATTCCTTATCATTTATAAATGTAAACTGTACAAACTGTAAGCTGCTTGTAAAAAAAAAAAATAAATAAATAAAAGAGAAAGCTTTAGGAGAAAATTATTTTTTTTTTAGTCACCAATGCCAATGTAAGGTTGATTTTATAGCAATATCAAACCTGCTACATTTTTTCATATACACTGTGTGACAAAATGATGTGTTCATTATTTATTATTATTGTTATTGTATGTGTTACAATAATTCAGATTTTAGATTTTTGTGATATGATGTGTGATGCCATGATTACTGAATATTAAAAAAATAACTTTTTTAATTATGAAATTGTCGGAAATGTGGTAGAAATGCAGCAGTTTTATTTTGACATTTTAATAGAGAATAAAAAGGCAGAAATATTGGGGCTGCACAAAAATGCCAAAAATTATATCATTTTTATAATCCACAATATTATTTTAAAGCATGATTATTATAGCTTTTTTATTTTTTATTTTGACTTATTATTGTTTTTCCCAAATTACTATTTTTTTAATCTTTGGCGTCTCCCTATTTAAGCCAGTTGCATATTAATTTGGCAAGTTTTTACACCAGATGCCCTTCCTGTAGCAAACAGCCACTTACTATATTGTGTCTGGAGGAGGCAATGTGGGTTAAGTGTCTTGCCCAGGGACACAACAACTCTATGTGTTTCAAGCAAGAGTTCAACCACCAACCCTGCAGTTGGTGGGTAAATGCTCTGCCCCATACATGTGAAGACATTCTGTAGAAGTAAATATTAAAATCATCTATACTGTGGCCAAATGTAAAGGACAGTAACACTAATGCAACAATAATTTAAGTTCTTTAGAAGGGGTCAATGGCCCATTATGCAGACTCCACTCCAGAGATTGTAGTCAGCTGGCCTAGCGATTGAACCTACAACCTCCTTGCTCAGAGGCAGGAGTGCTAACCTCTCTGCCACCACTTTTACCATGTTATAATGTCCCATATTTTAATGCCTTTGGGGAAAAAAAAGTTAGAATCCACATTAAAACATTAAAAACCTTGTCTCTGTGTCGTGCAGGTGACCGGTCAGCTGACTCCACCCCTCCTCATTGATCACGTGACCTTTCCTCCGTTCATCCGTTCCAATCAGAGCCATGGAGCCCATCAAGGTCCAATCAGAAGGCGGCCTGAACGTGACCCTGACCATCCGGCTGCTCATGCACGGGAAGGTACGAGTCTGCCCCCTACAGCACTAAGTACATATCCTCATTATATCCTCCCTGCGGCGTGTGTGTGCTGTAACACTGGTGTGTGTGTTCACAGGAGGTGGGGAGCATCATCGGAAAGGTATTCTCCCAAAACTACTGCAGGAGCACGGAAATGAATGAGAGGCCAGGAGCGTGGCTGTAATGAGGTTTGTTTGGTTTTTGCAGAAAGGAGAGACGGTGAAGAAGATGCGAGAAGATGTAAGTTTTTAATTTCATGACACAGTTCTTATTTTGTACTTACTGTATACTTAATGTTTTTAGAGTTTTAGAGTTATAAACACTCAGCCCCCCTGGTTCCCCTTTTAGGGCTTTTCAAATGTAACTTTTGCTTTAATTTTGGCATTTCTTATGTTAGGCTGATGATATCTGACAATGATGTTCATAATAAATGAGCTTTAAAATTTCAGCGTCACCACTGAAATAAAAGATTTAAAAAAAAACTCACATTCTTCCTCTTAAAGTCCCTTTTGGTCCCAATGACTTACATTAAAATCACTTATTTTCACTCTACTGCCATTGTAATACAGAAATGTAAAAAAAAAAAAAAAAAAAAAAGGTAATGCTTTAGTTTAGATTCTACTTATTAACCATTATTATTAACTAATTAGCAACTAAATAATATTTTCCCCTTAATAAACTCATAATTACTGCTCATTAGTAGGAAGCAAGGAAGTTGTTGAACCTAAATTATGATCTTAAAAAGATTTTTGTGGTACTATTCCCTAATAATGCTCATGTTCCAAAAAATGTTTTAAGATAAAGCTTTATGTCCAACAACTTCATTACTTCATTATTTTAAATAGGTGTTAAAAAAAAAAAAAAAAAAGGTGGTGGTGGCTCAATTTAAAACAGGAGGTTGAGAATATACAGTACATCAATAATTACAGCTTTTAGTTCCAGCACACGGCCACAAGGAGGCAGCAGTAACAATGTTATTATAGCAGCATCAGCACAGGATGAAGCCAGGGTTAGAGCAAAGCAGCAGATGAAACCTGTTCTGGTCAGATTTGTGATGTGAAAAACAAACGACTCACCCAAACAGAGCGGCAATCAGCCACATATGGTCACCTGCCAGTGCACTGTCTGTGTCTGCCCCAAGCCCTGACAAATAGAGAGAGTTGCACCAGGAAAGGACAATATATGTTACTCATGGCCAGAGCCGAAAAGCTGCTGACTTATTCATTTGCATTTTATACATGAGTCATTGTGTGTCATTTCTGGTCAAAAAAAAAAAAAAAAAACTTGCTGGTTGAATGAAAGTAACTTTAAGTCAGAATTTGCCAGGGGTATGAATAATTTCGTGCTTCAGTGTATGTCATGAAGCGACTGTTGAACGATGGATCTGCCATGTTTGGGTTTACAAGTGGCAAAGTATACATCTGTAAAAGAGCTGCATTAGTAACAGCGGAATAAAAAAAGCAAACAAAGTAACCCTGAAACAACTCTCTTAACTGCTTTGTCACTCTTGGTGAATATTTATCAAACACTAAAGTATCAGAATACTTTTGTGTGAACGCTACGTCCATTGCAACAAAAGTTAAAAAAGCAGTCATCTGGATTGGATTTTTAAAGTTGAAGATGTTTCACCTCTTATCCAAGAGGCTTTCTCAATTCTGAAATTGAACTGGTAAGAGAGCTGGTTTATATTCTCCTAGGAAGGAGGAGTTTTGACCTCAAACTAAATTCTATTGGTCAAGGCGACCATGAATAGCTTGAGTGGTTTCGGGTTGTTAGGAGTCCTTTGTCCTCAGCTGGAGTGAGAGGTCAGCTCCTACAGATGTAAATGACCTGAGTGAAACTGGTTTGTTTTGTTTGGGTTTCAGGAGACTGTTGTAGACAGAAGGAAGGTTGTATCTGAGACCACCATTTCTGTTTAAAGAAGGTTTATCTTTTTTACGTCCATTGTTTTAATATTGAAGTTAATCCTAACCCAATAATAATATGGTGTAACTTTTACCATTTGGCAACAATCCCAGGTCTGCTGTGAGAGGAACACAGCAGCTCTAACTACACCACACACTTCCTATCACTGCAGAGTAACAGGAATAATACATTTTATTTGTTGCCTGCTCTCCAGTGGAAGCATCTTGACAGCCTGTGTGACGACACGTTCCCAATCTCCATAGCATTATTCAATTCATACGACTCCCCGCAGTAGTAAATACACTCATCCTGTTAATCTTTCTGAAACTGATAAAACTGAGGTACAGCACTGACACTATCAGTCTTTTTATTTACCTAACTTTTCACAATAGGCTGCAAAGTTTTATTTTAGTTAGATTCACATAGAGGTATATACCATTTTTAGACATTCCTAATAATAATGATGTTTGCAGAGTGGTGCCCGCATCAACATCTCGGAGGGGAACTGCCCTGAGCGGATCGTCACCATCACTGGACCGACAGACGCCATCTTTAAGGCCTTCGCCATGATCGCCTACAAGTTTGAGGAGGTGAATCCGTTTGTTTACAGAGGCTACAGTCTCATTCCCAGATGGAGCACAGACTTGGCCGTGTTATCTAGGACAGAATTGTGCTGATGTACCCTTGAGCAGCCTCTGACAGTGGGCCAGTGCTGTGTGGAGAGCTGTGTGCAGTATCAGCAGGTTGTGAGTGGACTGGGGACACTCCACATTAGAGTGGGCAGCGGGCCAGGAGGCGGGCCTATACAAGGACGGGCTGGGGTACTTTAAAGTGTTGATGAAAACAAGGCTGCAGAGGTTGTACGTTTGTGATATGTTAAATACAACAGAGATACTGATACGTCAAAGGCAATAAACTCAGTAAACATGAAAGTGAAAAAGTTAAAAATGTATTATTGGAGGGTGGACCGGGTAAGAAGAAGGATGCAGGATGAAGGATGCAGCATGAAGGATGCAGGATGCTGAACGCAAGAGGCTGAATGCAGGATATGGAATGCAGAATGTTGAATACGGGGAGATAAAGTAGGGAGAGGGATGCAGGGAAAGGGATGAGGGTGCAGGGAGAGGGATGTAGGGGAGAGGGATGTAAAGAGAAGGAGGCGGGATGTAGGGAGGGAGATGTAGGGAGTGGGATGTAGGGATGAGGGATGTAGGGAAAGGGATGTAGGGAGAGGGATGTAGGGAAAGGGATGTAGGGAAAGAGATGTAGGGAGAGGGATGAGGGTGCAGGGTTGAGGGATGTAAAGAAAAGGAGGAGGGACGTAGGGAGAGAGATGTAGGGAGTGGGGATGTAGGGATGTAGGGAAAGGGATGTAGGGAAAGAGATCTAGGGAGAGGGATGTAGGGAGAGAGATGTAGGGTGAGGGATGTAGGGGTGGAGATGTAGGGAGAGGGATGTAGGGAGAGAGCTGTAGGAAGAAGGATGTAGGGAGAAGGATGTAGGGAGAGAAATGTCTGGATGAGGGATGTAGGGAGAGAGATGTAGGGCATGGGATGTAGGGATGAGGGATGTAGGGAGAAGGATGTAGGGATGAGGGATGTAGGGAGTGGGATGTAGGGATGTAGGGAAAGGGATGTAGGGAGAGGGATGTAGGGAGAGAAATGTATGGATGAGGGATGTAGGGAGAGAGAGGTAGGGAGAGGGCTGTATAAAGAGGGATGTAGAGAGAGGGATGAGGGCTGAAGAGGCAGGGCAGAGTAGGGAATAGGGAAGAGAGGGTGAGTTCGAGAGAACAGTGACCAGCAGTGTTGGATGAATGTTGTGAGTTTAAATAGGTTTGCTGGGAAACCTTGTGGTGGCTTAGGAGTGCTTTAGTTGAAAAGTAGTGTTTAGAAAAGTGTCAATGTACTGTTATTATTATTATTATTAGTAGTAGTAGTAGTAGTAGTAGTAGTAGTAGTAATAGTAGTAGTAGTAGTAGTATTTAAAAACACTTTTATACAAATTTTGGTAAAATCTTGTGTGTCTTCTGTCCAGGACATCATCAACTCTATGAGCAACAGTCCAGCCACCAGTAAGCCCCCTGTGACTCTGAGGCTGGTGGTCCCAGCCAGCCAGTGTGGGTCCCTCATCGGCAAGGGGGGCTCCAAGATCAAGGAGATGAGAGAGGTATATTTCAATATTCCTCTGTAAATTATTAAACACTGTATTTACTTTGTCTGTGGGCTTTTGCTAAATCCCTTGAACTGTTGAACTCTGAGTTCAGAACTAAAGATGAATATAATCTCGTTAAACCTCACATTTATCATTTATTTCTTGTGTAAGCTTTAAATCTGTGTTTATGATTCTGCATTCTCGGTTAAAGCCCACTCTGTACATCTCATTATTTTATGTTATTCTTTTGATATTTGATACACATTTTTCTGACATGATTTAATTAATATTTGTGTCTTGACTGCAGTCCACAGGAGCCCAGGTGCAGGTGGCCGGGGACATGCTGCCCAACTCCACAGAGAGGGCCGTGACCATCTCAGGGGCCCCTGAAGCCATTATCCAGTGTGTCAAACAGATATGTGTGGTGATGCTGGAGGTAAAGTGTGGAACCACTGAGAAACATAATGACAAAATATTACAAATCATGATTTCTGTGATAATGACAGTGAGAGTGTTTGTGATTTTCTGTTCTATTCTCTGATCTGATTCAGTTAAAATAATACATTGACACTGCAATTTTACTATGGCACATACTCTGATAATTATATTATTATAAACAACTCCAGGTTGGTTGTTCCATCAAGCTTTCATGCTTCTATTTGTGTGTTTCATATCAGTATGGAGTAATTTAGAGTATGCAGAAAAGATTGTGCATTGTGCCCAGATGCACCCTAACAGCTAATAATTTCTTTCTGGGCCCATTATTGTCTTTCTGCTGAGTTAATCTGTTAAGGTAGACTTTGTTGTTCCTGTAGGAAGATTTTCTCTCTGCACTTGACCAGTCCTTCAGTGCAGCTGGGGCAGCCTGTCAGGAACAGTGGGCTGAGCTGTGTTTAGGAATCCTTCTACAGAACTGATCCTGGCCAGGAGTACCTGGCTGCATGCTTTAGGTTGATGGGGGAGCCACTCCACACAGAAAGGCCCTGCCAGATCTGGGCTAGAACTCAGGATGTTTTTGCTATGAGGCAACAGTGCTAACCACTTTGCCACCCAGCTGTCTGCTAACATACAAACAAATTTATCACCTTGGCAGAGGTAACTATAGTGCAAGCTAAAGTCTGACTTGGTGACAGTGGACACATGATCACTTTGCTACGTAGCCAAGCCACACAGTGTTACCTTGCACAGCAGCTGGACATCTGTGAAACTCACTGAAATCCATCTTGTATCAAGGCGATGTGTTTTACCGCCCTCAGAGGTACAAACAGTACCTGATACTGAGATAACATAGTCCTGCTAAATTGTAACATGCTAACCACCACATGTGAACCATTACTCTTGTTACTTATGATATGTGTGGCAGCAAGTTATGTTGTGATCATTCTTTGATGTTGACCTGGAGGTTAGCACAGCAGAAACCTTGATGGTGCAATCAACAACAGTTCATACAGTTCATAGTACTCCTGCCATGGACATAATGGAAAAAAAGGCCTGCACTTGTTTGATCAGTCTCTGCATTAATTCTAACGAACTATCTGCACAGCCACTTCTTCACTGGGCCTTCACCCTGACCCCAGCCCTGGATACTGGGAGATTTGTCACATGATTGTAAGTTCATAGACATGGGCCTTTAGAGTATGTGAAATCATCATTATCCAGTTGAAGTGGTGTTCCAGGTGTAAACAGGTCCGGCCTATCAGCATGTGCACACTGAGGAGCACTTTGTGAGGTGGCCTTCCCTCCAGCACTGTCCCTCTCACTTTAAGCAGCTTCTTTCAGTCTACTTTCTGTTCTAACACTCTCTCCACGACCTCTCTCCCCCACTCTTCTCCCCCTCTGCCCTCCCACAGTCCCCACCCAAAGGTGCCACAATCCCGTACCGCCCCAAGCCTGCCTCCACCCCTGTCATTTTTTCAGGTGGCCAGGTAAGAGCAGACCCGCTGGCGGCGTCCACGGCAAACCTCAGCCTCTTACTGCAGCACCAGCCACTGCCTGTTAGTGTCACGCCAGGTTTTACTCACCCCCCACCCCTCACTGTGTCCCCCACGACCCCCGACTATAGCATGACACTGTCACTTCTGACCTCCATGCATCAGGCCAGGCCAACACTCAGATAAATGCCACCAGTCATTACACTGCTTCATAAATGTATGTCTGATGTCGGCAAAGGTCATGATATCAGCGAGATGGATCACAGATTTAAACAATGAGAAATGTTCATAGAATTTTTACAATGCAATAAATCTCAGAAGAATAATATCACATGTTCATAAATCTTTGGTTTTAGCCCGGGCAGGAAGGGCTGCTTCCCATGCTGCAGAGAGGAGCTGTTGAACAACTGTAGAGTCGGCCATCTATGCATCTGGACTTCTAAAGTCCTGCAGCCCTCTGGAACTTCTTCACACTGCTTTTTAATGCAGTAGATTCTTGCTCTGATCTTTTCACCACCCCTTAGCTCTGGGGAAAATGGATGGGGATCACTGATGCCTGTCCTGATATAAACCACTCATTCTCATGCTCCATCCTTCCTTTAAGAGAGAGGGCAAGCCCCCTTTGTTTTGGGGTAAGACTTGGAGAGCCAACAGGACATCATTTGCAAAAAAGCAAAGATGACATCCTGTGGTTCCCAAACGTTTTAGAGTTCATCAAGATTTGGGTGATGGACAAATCATCTTCTGAGTTCTTATTCCCTGCTTCCTCGGGAAAAGGCTGGTTGGTGAGACTAAAGAGATCCTGAATTTTTCCATCACTGTTATTAATATTCACAATTAAGTGTTGGCAGAGCACTTCTTTCCCCTCCTGAGATGCTAATGGTTTGCCAGAACTACTTCAAAGCTACCTGTCCACCTCGAACTCAGTTTTGGACTTTTGAGCTATGTGAAATGTACTACTTCCAGTGTCCACTACTGGTATTAGGTGTTGTCGTCACCACCAAGCACCTTGAGCTGACAATGGTGGTGGAGTTCATAATCCACAGTTCCATCTGGAAATTGAAAGCTGGGGAGCTATAAGGCCACACCAACCCACCGCCTGTCACCAAAGGAAAATTCCATAGAGTTACAAAAGGATTGGGTCACCATCTGCCCCTCTTCAACAGCCCAATCCACATTACACAAAAACAAAACATTCTTTTCTAGTACATGTTTTATTGTAAGTGCAACTATAGTATATGGTGGACAAAGGAAATGAGATTCATAATTTGTGCTATCTGGAAATAACCAAGGTGTAACAATATAGGGAAGTAGAGCAGAGACGTACAAGGTTTCAATGCTCTTCAGCCTTTGATTTCTGCATTTGATGCATCTTACTGAAGTAAACATGTTTACACTGCTATATCGCAAGAGTAGAAAGACAGTTATTGAAAGCAGGACATCAAAGGAAAAAACTCAGGTATTAAAGAACACTTTTTGGTGATGGATGCCCAGACAAGTACCTCTGACCTTTAATAGACACACATCAATAGGACACACCACTTTACTTCTTTAAAGGGCATCTCTTCTGCTTTTTCTTCACAAATGACCCCCTCCCTTCCAGTCACCCCCACTGTCACTGTCCTTTACTCAATTCAACTGGATCTGAGTGATGAGTTGAATGTGGAATGCATGTCATAATATTGTACTGTAGTCTTTATGAGAAATCATTTCATTATAACTATTGTCTAGTGTTGATAGTAAAGAGGAGTGAACACAACAGAGTATGGTGTGGACATGGCTTACTTTTCTGAAATCTGATATGGACAACTTTTTTCTATTAAAAGATAAAATGTGTGTTTACAAGTCTGTATTTGATTGGCATCTTGGTTGATACTTGCCTAACCACAGCTTTCAAAATATTTTACACATTTATATTATATGATATTACTGAGTTCCATATACAGAATAATTTGTACAGTGTAAGGATTTGAGCGAGTTTGACAAGGACCAACTTGATGACTGGATTAGAGCATCTCTTAAACCACAGCTCTTGTGGGGTGTTCCTTGTCTGCTGTGGTCAGGATCTATGAAAAGTGGTCCAAGGAAGGAACAGAGTGATGCACGTGGAGAGTGAAAGCTGGGGCCCATGTGGTTCCCTCCAACAGTCGAGGTCAAACCTGGTTCTGATAGGTGTCAAAATGCACAGCTCATATCAGTTCGTTAAGTATGGGGCTGCATATTTGGCAGGTGGTCATAATGTTTTGCCTGATCCATATATATTAACTAACATTTAAAAGAAATATCTTTGTCAGCACAAAACCATTTTGCTAAATACCCGGTCCACATGGCTTTGCTGTACACCAGGCACGTTTTATTCATCCACTCCTCTTTACCGTCAGTGTTCTGTAGCTACAAAGTTATTCAGTGCCATATGATGCATTGTAATGTTGTGGAAATCTAGAGCGATAACAATATTTTCTCTGGTCTTTGCAGGCTTACACTATTCAAGGACAGTACGCCATCCCTCATCCAGATGTGAGTGCTAATCCACAGGCAGCCCACACCAGATCCACATCTATCTCTGAGACACAGGCCTTCACCGTCTTTACTCCCTTATTAATATTAACTGATAATATTAATACAGCATTTTTTCTGATATGTATCTTCTATCTTTTCTATCTCTCGCCTCCCTTCCCTCTGTTTAAATCTCATGGGACTTGGACTGACACTTCTAGATCTTGTAGTTTTGTTTTAGAAGTATATAGGATATTGTTCATGCCAAATTGTAAAAAGACAAAGAAGTAGCTTTTTCAGGATCCATAAATAATACTTTTTTCATTCAAGCTGAATTTGTAATCTTGTTTATATTAGTTATACCTAGGAGAAGGTTCACCTACAAAGATATGTCGTCATTCAATCACATCTCACCAAGTGACAGCAAGTTAATATGGTATGGATAGACTGGTGCCAGAAGGTCTGGTTCCATGTTTTCATGTGATTTACATCAAATTATGAGCCAACCGCAGCAGAAATTAAGACAGTCCATAAACAGTTCCATAACCTGTCTGGTGCAGGTGTCCCTGGCAGGTTGGCCAGTCCTTATGAGTGAGTCTGGAGAAGGTCCTTGACAGTGTCCCTCATGGCATCCAGAGCCTTACTAAAAGCAGGTTGTTCCCATTGCCATCTTTAGTCAGACTGTTCCCAAGGCACTTTGCATTCTTGGCTTTTGTCAATGACTGTGTTCATTATCTAATTTTTTATGGACAGTCCTCTTTACTTACTTTTACATTGAAACAGGACCTTCAGCAGGCATTGGTTTATAGGTTTATAGGTTTATAGGTTTATAGGTTTATAGGTTTATAGTCAAGTATGAAGCAGCTGGGTATAGAATCAGCACCTACAAGTCCAAGGCCAACAGCTGGAAAAGGGTGGTTTATTCTCTCCATGTTAGAAGGTAGCTCCTGCCTAAAGAAGCAAGTTCAAGCATTTTGGTCTTGATCACTGAGGTTGGTGGTGATGTGGTCAATGTATGGGCCTGTTGTGATGAATGAGATGTAGAGCCATTAGATAATGTTCTCAGTTTACTGTTGAATATTATTTCCTATGCTACCTATGGCTCAGGGCAACAGCTTGGATTAAAGTGGCCAAGATATGCCCTGGTATTCCCCTGGAATAGCTTGAAGAAGTGTCTGGGGAGCAGGAAGTCTGGGCATTCCAATGATACAAAGTTGTATCCACTCCAAAGGGCAACTGTGCTCAGGCCCAGGTCTTCTTGTTGCAGTGTTGACATAATCACAGATGGTCTTCTGCATGAAGATGATTTTATTTGAGTTTCTATTTCCTTCTCAAAGGCTTTGAACTCTGGCAACAACAGTTCTTTTTCACAGAAACCCACTAGGTTTGACTTTAATTGGACTCTAGAGATGGTAGATTCCTGAAAGCCTTGGAAGTCCAAGTACATCTGGCACCAAAACAATCCATACTGCAAGGGAATGACAAGCAACACATTTTGACCAGTTCTTCAACCTAAATACATGGAGCTGATGATATGTGATTGAATAAACCTTTGATTGTTGGTGTAGATGGTGACAGAGTTTAGGTGTACATTCAGCAGAAATGACATTTAGCCGCCTAACTAGATTTTCTGTCAAGTCCTCTATGAGTGCCTTCTCTCTGCTCTCTCTTGATTTTGTCCTGTGTTGTACTTCTCCTTGTCCTCTATTTACTGTTGTAGTAACTGGACAGACTTGTGTTTGTCTCTATATCTGTGGATGAATGGCTGGATGGGCGTATGAATGGGTGAATGTGTTTGAGTTTTTAACAATCTGGACCTTATAGCTCTGCTGTCCTCCTCCTCCCCCCCTCAGCAGTTGAGCAAGCTCCACCAGTTGGCTATGCAGCAAACCCCTTTTACCCCCCTCGGACAGACCACCCCTGCCTTCCCCGGTACGTACCCACCCACACGCCGTCCTGTACCAAAGCTCCTGTCTGGACCTGTAGACAGCACACTCTCTCTTTCTGTCCTCTCTTCTTCTACTGTTGTAGACATGGCCTGCTGGTGGTCTGCTCTGGGTTATGTTGAGGTTTCTTTTGTTATTTGCTTATGTTGTATCTTCTTTTTAATTCAAATCTATGGATGAGCTTTGACACAGGTTAAAGCCCCATTTTCAATACAGAAGTCTGGTACGGGTCAGTTGGTACAGCTTACTTTTGAAATTACCTTTTCTCCATGCGTCACTAAAAGTCCACCTGCCCGTCACCAAGTCAGTTTACCTGCTCCAAATTTTGCTGTACCTACCTGTCTTGTATCACTCAGATGAAACAACCGATCCTCAAATTCTTAATTTAACAATAGAGTTGTGTAGACTTGTATTATTTATGCAATTTTATATAATTCATCAATTATAGTTAATGAGAGCTTTTGTACCAACCTCTATTTTCCCTGTTGTGTGCTTCCTGTCTTTAGCAGCAGGTCTGGATGCCAGTAACCAGGCCAGTACTCATGAACTCACCATTCCCAATGATGTGAGTACAATTGGCAGTATGTCAATTTCTTATCCAATTGATAGATAATACAACGCCCTAGCAATAATGAGTCAAGGAAAAGTTTTTTACATGTCAGTTCTTCTTCACTGCTAGCAAAACAACATCTAATTACTCCATACAGTGAGGATGAACTGATGTTAGGAGTATATTTCTGACTGACTAACAGGAATCAGAAATTTGTGGCTTTTTTTTCTTGTTGAAGCTCAAATGGCACTTCCATTTTCTTCCCAGCTAATAGGCTGCATAATCGGACGCCAGGGAACCAAAATCAACGAGATCCGTCAGATGTCTGGGGCACAGATCAAAATTGCTAATGCTATGGAAGGGTCATCGGAGCGCCAGATCACCATCACAGGGACCCCCGCTAACATCAGCCTGGCCCAATATCTCATCAATGCAAGGTCAGCGCACAGTGGATTGAAACATGTGCAAAACATAACTAAATAGAGTATACTAGGGGCCCCTCAGGATCATGTAGACATTACACTAGGGCCCCCTCAGGGTCATGTCCGGACAATATAGTAGTGTCCCCTCCGGATCATTTCCAGACATTATACTAGGGTCTTCTCAGAATCATGTCTGGACAATATATCAGGGACTCTTATCTAATGTCCAGATCACATTAAAACATTATACTAAGGTCTGATTAGGCTCTTGTGCACACAGTATTGTAGAGTACTCTGAGGATCATGTCTGGACATTATACAATAGTCCCCTCAGGATCATGTTTGCTCAATAGTATGAAGTCCTCTGAGGATCATGTCCAGACCTTAAATGAGTTTTATCAAGCTCTAATCCAATAAGGTCATATCTGTGCAATATAGTAGTGTCCACTCAGGGTGATGTACAGACATAGTCTCCTCAGGATCATGTCCAATATTATACTAGGGTCCTCTCAGGATCATATCTGCGCAATATAGTAGTGTCCCCTCAGGATCATGTCTCGATGTTTTACGAGGGTCCTCTTAGGATTATGTCCAGCCATTATATTAGGGTCCTCTTAGGTTCATGACTGGACATTATACAAGGGTGCCCTCAGGATCATGTCCATGCAATATAGTAGTGTCCCCTCAGGATGATGTCCAGGTGTTGTACTAGGTTCCCCTCAAGATCTTGTCAGAACATTCTAATAGGGTTCGTTCAGAATCCCCTTTGCACAATACAGTTGGAGTCATAGGATCATGTCCAGGCATTATTGTAGGGTCCCCTTGGGATCATGTCTGTACATTGTACCAGGGTCCCATCAGGATCATGTGTGCACAGTATAGTGGAGTCCCCTGAGGATCATGTCCAGACCTTATACTCAAGTTTCATCAAGATCATGTCTAAACATTATATTATTAGTATGAGTCTCCTGAGAATAATGACTGGACATTAGACTAAGGTCCCGTCTGGATCATGTTTAGACATTACACCACAGTCCCCTTAGGCTCACATGTATACTAGTGTCCCCTCAAGATCATGTCTGGGTGAGAATAGTGGTGGTGGGGAGGTTTTATTCAAACATTCAGTTGCTCCTGAAAATATCAATATAGGGTCTGACACCAGGCAATAAACCAAAAAAAAAAGGAAAAAAAAAAAGGCTGAGCTAAAGTCTACAGATTTTTGTCATTTGTGACCCCAGTGTCTTGTCGTAGGTTCCGAGATGTTGCGGCCATGTGGAACGACCCATCTTCCATGACCACATCGTGAGCTCCCTGTCTGGCTCCTCCGTTTGGCCCTTTCAGTGTCGACCAGCGCGCTCCACCCTGACCACGCCCTCCGGACTCTGACTGCGGTTCTCCGAAATCTGACCCCACCCGCCCTGACACCACCCAGATCAGGGCGGGCAGGACATTCAGCGTTTCCAGAACTGCCAAAAATACTGTTATTTACATAGAACGTCTCTGTTGATTAGGTTTGTAGCGAATTGTTGAAGCATGTTGAATGTTTATTAGAAACAACTTGTGTTTGCTTTCTTTTTTCTAATGCCTCTATCTTTTCTTTCTCTGTCAGTACTGCGTCTTTGTTTAAAAAATAGAGAATAGTTTTGCATCTTTCAGCTGCTCAGTGATGCTATCGGCAGAGTGTGGTGGGATGTAGCTAAATGAACAAATATTTTAAATATATTTTGAAAAAAAGTGATATTTTTCAAAATTCGACTTTTCTGCTTTTGTCCTAATTTGCATCTACCCATAACTGTTCGCTGCATCACATGACCCTGTTGAGCCAATGGTATCACTCCTAGCGCCTCCCTTCTTATTTCTGATATTCTTCTATTGCATGTTTAGTGTTGTACAGTGAGTATTTGTTCAGTGAAAACAGTGTTCCTATTATGATTATTATAATATATTTGTGCTCCTGTTCTCTTCCGCATACTTTTTCAGTCATTTCCACCATTCACGTCTAGTCCTACTCCCTGCTCAAACAAAAAACTTTCCGACATAGCCTCCCCTATCGACTAATAGTATTTAGATGCATGAATGGAAATTAGTGAAAATCAGTGGCGAAAAACACTGTATGCGTAACTTAAAAATGCAATGATTGTTTAACAACTTCTTCTATTCTTTGTTTTGTACAAGACTATTGTGATGTAGCACATTAGTCGACTACGCGGCGCTCATGCAATAGACTATTGAACACTTTACTCTGGACTTCCTCTGATGCGGGAGGACTTAGTTGGACTGAAAAGCCAAAAGGTGTGTCCAAACGGTTCGGCTAGCTTATCTTGGCAGGTTATTGTGGATTTTTATGAGATTTACGACAAAGGGCCGAACCACTTGGATGCTGCCTGGAGGTTTTTTGGGGCCAAGAATGTTCAGGGGTTCGGGGGGAGGGACCAGCGGGGCCTGGGCGGACGTGACCACTCAGTCTCTTTTTCAAGATTGTTCATCTTGTCATGTTGTTTTTTTTTTTTTTTCATCGAACGCTTTAGGTTTGAATGTCTTTTTATTGTCATAACTATGTATTTTTATTTATTTCAAAAATAGGACCATTTGGAGTATGTATTTATTTATGCTGTTGTGATGCACATATAACTTATGTATAGAAGCAACTTTCTGCCACTTAAGGAAAAAATCCTGTAAATTTGTTGTATTTGTTCTAAGACTTTTGGCTCAGTTTCTCAAAATGGTGACGTGATCAGTAAACGAAAGTGAACAAAAAAGGCAACACACTGTTCTGGTCAGCGTTAGCCCCTGTTCTCTGTTAGAACCCATAGGTTTTTCCACAGACTTGCACTAGTTCCATGGGTAAAAGTTGTGGACTACTGCAAAGAAAGCAACTTAAGCTAATGTTTTGCTAATGCCTGATCATGAAAGTGTTACCATGTTTATATTCAGAACTTTAATTAAGTAACCACTACATAGAATCCTATAACTACGAGTATTTTTAGTGGTAGAACTATTCTAAGATATGTGGTTCTGTCTGGTGTGTGACTTTGGAGAAACTAAGTCAAAAGTTTAAGCTTTTTAAACATTATTTTGATTCTTCTAATAATTAGATTTTTATTGTTTTCATTTTCCAGTGGTAGAAATGTGCTTCCATGCTTTTGCTTGTTGGTTATAAGCTAAATAAATGTTATTTGAGAGAAATGTTTGTGATACTCCTGCGGATGTTATATTACGCAAGCTAGCTGGTTGCAAATGCTAACAGCAGCTAAATATTAGCGCTCTACTTCATACAGAAAGCTAATGGGTCTGGCACACAACCAAAAATCATTATCATCAAATTTTACTGATTGCAGAAGTCACCCTCTGAAATCACTACACAGAATATTTTTTTCATTTATTTAATTTTATGACCCAAATGTTAAATATTGCTGACATCCTCAAGAGTATCAAGGCTACAGCACATTGTGAACCATCAAAATGTCTGCTTCAACTGGTGAGTACTGTGTGCATTACTGTGACTACTGTGTACAGTGTTCCAACAGTATTTCTGCCTGAGTTTGAAACCAACTGCAACTAATGCAATAATAAAGTGCAAGGTGCAATTCATTTTCATTTCACATTTACATAGTGGCGGAAAAAAAAAAAAAAGAATGACTTGCTTCTGTTGGTGTGCATTGCCATTTTGGAAAACGTGAAGCTCTTTGTAACTATATTTTGACTGATTGATTTGCTCTGTGCAGATGTACATTAGCTGTGAGTAATGACATAGGATTTCATTTTAAAATATTGCTAAGTATAAGATAAATAAAGTTTCATTTTGCTTTCTGTGACATTCTCTGGTGTTTACTGACTATATCTGACACCACATTACATCTGCAGATAGACAGCAAGAATCCTCAGGGGACGTTTTGATAGCGTTTGAATTGAGCTAATTAGCACACGGCTAAGTGAGCGCGCTAAATAAACAAAGGTGATTTAATGGGAATCTATCTATCTAATCTGTCCTCATCTTCAGAAGGATATTTTATCGTTTTTTCATTTGAACTAAGAGCTACAGAATATAATATCAGCAGGTGTAAGAATAGGTTCTGTTCATATTCTAGAATTTGAGAATGTCAAAAACTCACATGAAGGGCGGGAGTCTGAATCACTGTATGGCTTAGATTTTTTTAAATAAATAACTGAGCAGAAAATCCACAAATATTGAACCAGATATTTTTTGTGAGAGATTGGGTCCACAAACTCACTATATTATTCTTAATAATAAAAGCTTAATGTCCTGTCTACTGGCACCAAACACACCTGTGTGAATGAATATTGTCACAATTTTTTGACGCTATAGTGACAAAAATCTTTCACTTAGGTCATTTGCGCTGACAGAGAAGATGTTAAACCGTGTGTCAGTTTTTGTTTCATGTGGATAGTGTCAATAATTGTGTAGATATTAATCATAAACTTACAGAAGAACTGAACTGCCACAGGGAAAGAAAAAATACTCGTAGTGTTTCTCGTTAATAGAAGAAAGTTTCACGTTATAATGAGATTTTTCTTATTAAAACGCGTTAATATTACGTTTAAAGAAGATCATTTTCTCATTATGGAGTAATAACTTTCTTGTTAAAATGAGAAATGAAAATTATCCCTTTAAAATGAGCTTATAGAGGCGTATAAGAAGTTCTTTATATACAGTCAGTGGTTAAAACAAGATCACTTTTTCCCATATGCCTCAGGAAATGTTACACTTTGTCAATCAAAGCAGGAGGATGGAGCAGATGGAGAGACCAAGGTGCACTGTTTATGTTCTTAAGAAGCTGTAATATAGATGAACAGTATCAAAAAACAAACTGGCAATGAAGGGAAAACATGATCTTGTTTTAACGAGAAAGTTATTACATTAAAACGAACTTTAGAGTCTGTCCAAGGCCTTTCCAGTCAAGAATGAGCAAAAAAAAATTCAGATTTTTAGATAATGTAAAAACCGACGCCAGCGCTGCCATGTTTGTTGTTTTCGTCTTGGTAAATACTTTGTTAGCGCCTGGATGCAAACCCATTACTGACTGTAGCCTGTAGCTTCAGATTGTGCAGTAATAAGTAGTATGTAAGTTCAGGTAAGGAAGTGTGAGCAGCATAATCAGCACTAAAATGCCGAATTAAAAATAAATGCTTTTAATCTGCAAATACATCACTTTGATATGAAATCACAGACTAAGCATATAAGATGTGTTTTTTCCCAAAGTAAAACTAAACTTGGATGTAGTTTCCTGGAGTCTTAAATTAGTCATGTGACCCCTGGTGGCTGGTGCGGGGATTATTTGAATGGTTGTAGCAGTTTTCAATTTTCAAGTGTTAAACTGCTGTGTGCTCAGAGCTGTTCAAAAGAGAACTGCGGCCATCTAAAATTGAGCACTTACCTATAGAACGGACAGAGGAACAGATGTCAGGACAGACTTATACAAAGCTGAAAAGGTCTCAAATGTGTCTAAGTGCTGCAGAGTAAGTACATGCTGTATCTACAGAAAATGCAGCAATTTCACCTGAACGCCACACAAAGCTTTGATTCAGAGACACGCTTTTAGTTCCTCCACTCAAAGTAGAACTGATGTGTTGATTTATTTTTTGCTGCCATCAGGTTACAAGAAGAAAGATACAGTATAACATATATAAAGCCACAGTATGTAATATAATGTTTGCCTCCTCTTCACACTCTATTGCTTGGTTCTTAAAATCCATTGTCAGAAAGCTTAATATAGGCTGGGAAAGCTTAGAGAGTGACCTGCCTGCTCCCCAGGTAGAAGACGATAATGAGAAGTTCTATGGGTTGGGGGAGGGGCAGTTTGTCCTGTTAAGAGCTGATCTACCACTAATATTATTTTAAAGTCCAAATACAACACAGTGCTTCTTTAGATAGTAGTTCCACACACTAATCTCTTATCTAAATGTGTTCCCTCATCAAAAACATACCTGGAGTTGTGTTTTGTTTCATTCACGCCTGAGTAATCTCTCTGGCACTGAGATTCGCAGGTCTCAAAACGCTCATTTCCACAAACTTCCACCACCTCCAGGAAGCACTGACTAATCCACAAGCCCTCTACATCCAGTCTGCTGTCATTCATTCATCCAAAAATGATGTGTGTGAAATACTTTTACTTTTTTCTTGTAAGTACTTCTATAATTTTACTGAAGTAGATTTTTTAAGGTGATACTTTTATTTTTACTTGAATAATTGTTAGTTCTTTTATCTGTACTTTTACCTGAGTGAAGAAATTGAGTACTTCTTCCACCACTGACAGGTTAACATCGGCGTATCAGTGCGTGCCACCAAATTTGCCGATAAGCCAATGCCAGTCAACTGTTCATATCGGCTGATAACGATATTGGGCCAATATAATGATGCATCCTTATTTTATACCCAATAGCTCAGTTAAAACTGTTCTCCCACTAACCAGAAGGTTGGCGGTTCAAGCCCTGCTCCCACCTTTGCATTGTGTCTTTGGGCAACACACTTAACCCTCCTTTCCTCCAGTGTCTGCATACTCTGATGTATGATGTGTGAGTGTTTGTCAGTGTGAATGGGTGAATTGTTCCTTGATGTAAACCACTTTGTGTGCTCATGGAGGTAGAAAAGCAGTATATAAATATGACCATTTACCATTTTACTGAAATGTTGATGTAGTGGCAAACTGTTTTGTTTAGCACCCTTTTCTTTTTCAGCCTTTTGTTGCCCCAGACCCAACATTTTTAGAATATGCTGCTGCCTTAAAATTCAAACTGAGCTGCTATTCTTTATGAACTAGTAAAGCTGATAATATTAAAGTAGTGTAAGGATTTGTTCATTTTGGGTGAACGCATCAAAGAGGACGATGATTCAGAAGTGTAATCAAGTCAGAAGTTTATTCAGTAAAAACACAGGTGAGGTTACAGTCAGCAGAATGAGCGCGCTCCTAGAGAGAGGAGTATCCTTAGTTTTTATATTATGTATGACGATGTATGACGATCTCTGCATAGCATTATCTTCTTGGCTTCGAGTAACTTTTTTGTGCATAGGGCAGGGCCACAAAAGTTCTCAGTTTCTGCAGAGTCTTCCCACCATCGACAGGAGCCCCCCCTGCAACCTTGGGTCCGATAACTTTGTAGCAAGCTCATTATTTGTGCCATATTTGGAATGCACCTAAGAGTAGAGTGACCTTAGAGTGAAAGAAGAAAAACATCACATAAAATCAAAGTATTATTATTACTAATGTTGAAGCGTTATTAACCTTAGCAGTAGTACATCAAAATATAAATTTAATGGTAATACGCAAAGCTATATGTAGAAATATTCAATAATTCCCCCTTTTCAACCGCACCAAACAACCTCTGAAAAGAAAAACATCACTCAACAAAAATCAAAAAATAAAACCTGTAAGAAGCATAATACAGTAGAAAGGTGATAGGATTCTCTCAAAAACCACTTTACTGTCTATGACCTCAGAGACACTGGTTCCAAAGTCAGAATTAAAACTATTCCTCGTCCTAAATGTGACCCAGAAACGCCTGCAGCCCGTAACACAGAGGACATTACTGAGTCTGCTCCTAATTTACCTTCAATAAGAGTTCGTCCCAATGAGGCGTCCAAATCTAAAGGCCGCTGGCATGGCCCTTACATTGGAGTGGGTCCATTCCCCCACTCAGCACTGCTCTGTAAGCTGCTTACACACAAACTTCTCTGTAATACACGTACGAATCTGAAAACGCCTGTAAATATCTGAAAGTCGGTTTCTTAGGTTACAAATGCCAGTAGTGTGTAGACAGGACTTAACATTAACACTAGCCAAATGTACAAATGCAGGTAGATTTTCATTTTGGCTACTAACATGAATCCAAAAACACTGAACTAAATGGCTGATCTGGTTCGTAAAAATGGCTAGTAACTCTTGCCACAGTGGCCATTGAGCAAAAAAGTTAATGTCAAGACCTGGTGTGTAGTGACAGAAAGGAAAGGCAGGGTGAGGGTGTACTGAAAAGGTCAATGTGCACCGACCGGCGTCAGAGTACGGCTTTCACTTCACAATGTCAGCTAAAAACACATTCAAGAGCGAATGACGTCCATAATGGAAGATGTTTTAAATTATATTCTCGTTTTACCTTGAACTAAAGCCCTAAGTTGGTGTGTTCGTCAAATCAGAGGACATGCTATTACATTAATGGACATGGATTACACAGTGGGAGACTTTTTCATCCATTCATTCATTTTCTTTGAAGATATACTGCACACACAACGCATTCAGTGTAAATTAGGAGTAGCTGTGACGGCCTTGGTGTAAACTGAAGCTTTCAAACAGACGTGTGGAAGAGGAGAGTGAGAGTAGGAATAGAACTTTGAGTTAATTCAGTTCAGCCAATGGGAGCTTGCTTAACTCAGGACCCCCTTCTATCAAAGCATGTTACTGGCCAAAACATTTACTTATATTTGTAGTTATAAAGCATAGGTGTATCTTAATGTTCATAGATAATTCCTATTACAGTAAGCTATTAGGTGATGTAAGGTCCTATATTGTGCTTTTTTCAGGCATTTTGAGACAACTTCACATTAATATTTCACATTTTATAATTTAAAATAATGTATATGTATGGAAAACATCTTCTGTTATTGTTGTTTTTTTTTGTTTTGTTTTTTACTTTGCAGAGAACACTTAAATTAGATGTCTCTTGCCCCCTGCTGACAAACGTGGGGACTGGACAGAACATAAAAAAATGGCTGTTTAGCGCGGCTACTAGCAACACAAGGCTAACAGATAGATAAATGAGCTGACTGCTTTATAGTGATGGCAGTTTAAGGCTAAAATGATCAGAATGAGTCCGATGACGGTGTATGGGCTTTAGAAACGCGCAGGAGCACTTCCTGGTTTCATGTGTCTACGTAGAGCTGTGAGACCGAGCGTTTTCAGGTTTTCAGAAGGGCAGCGCCTCAGCATACAGGATTACTTAAACATGTGTGAATGGAACAAAATACTCCAGGTGGAAGCAACATTAAAAGATGGCTAAAACAGCCAATTTAACAAAAGAGACCTTCAAAGAGTTTTTCTCCAAAAGGTGTATTTTTTCACTCATTAGAAGCCTCTCATTAGGGCTGCAACTAACAATTATTTTTACACTACGATCTTTTAAAATGTTTTTTCATTAAAATTAATAAAACCTCTTCTCTCAGCACATGGCGTGGTTCAAAGACCATTAACATTCCAATTAGTGATTAATGAATTACTGAATTAGTTAAATTATAATCAATTAATCCAATTAGTTGCTGCAGCCCTTTATCTGTAACAACAGTATTTCTGTGCAAACTGCTTATTCGTACTTTATGCCGGTGATCCTAAAGTGGGCTCACCACTCTGCCGTCCTGTCTGCAGCCTGACAACAGGACGTCACACTAATTCCTTGGCAGCTGCTCTGTGTCCATGCACTAAAGAGGAGTGAATAAATAACTCACAGGCTGTGTCAGGTTTAAGAGTGTGACTTTTGATGGTGGCTGTAAAACAATGAACTAAAACGGTGATGCTGTAGTGATCAATATAATCGATGAGGGGCCTCTCAAGGAAATGGACGGGGCAGATCTGGGGACATTTAATTACTCAGAGGCCGGTTTTGGCTGGGAAAGTTCCTCCAGAGGTGTTCAGAGCTGCTCTAAGACATGACGGATATAATAAACTGAAAGAATAAGGCAGATGATAACAGTAGCCAACATAGTCAACCAGGATAAGGACAAGCATTTTCCATAATAGGCTCAGATATTAATGAGCCCCTAATTAAGAAGTGCGTGACTCAGTATGTCTTCCTTCAGTTCATGTGCTCTGGTCAGAGGTCCTCCATGTCCCAGGACATCTCTGCTGGTGCACTCTTAAACCTGACCGAGTAAAGGTGGAGGCACAAAGAGAGCTGCCGTCGTTTGAAGGCAGCCAGCGTGAAATTTATCCATCGCTGAGTATATTTCAGTCACAAATCATTTATCTGTACTTTAATGTGTGATAAAAGAGCAAGGAGAGGAAGTGTTTGTGAGTTTAATGGAGTTGGTTGAAGTCTGTGGTGTGTAAATAGTGTTTGAACAGATGATATTTATAAACAAGGGGGACTAAATGCAAATGAATTAATTTTGCTTTTTTCCAGTGGTTCTCAAATGTTCCACAATAAGAACAACCTCAGAAAATATCATTCATCATATCTGTAACGGACTTAAATGAGCAGTACTAAAGAAGGCCAAACCTGGACTAAACCAGGATTAAAATTGGACTAAGCCAGATTAAACCAGGACTAAAACTGGGCTAAATAAGAACTAAAACAGGAATGAACCAGATGTAAACCAAGAATAAACAAGTTCTAAGCCAGAACTAAAATGAGGCTAAACCAGGACTAAATCACCACTAAATAAGGACTAAAACTGGACTAAGCCAGGACTAAATTACCAAACCAGGATTGACTAAGCTAGGACTAAAACTGGACAAAGCAAAGTCTAAATCAGCAGTAAACAAGGTTTAAACCAACAGGACTAAACCAGGTCTGAGCCAGGACTAAAACTGGACTAAAGCAGGACTAAACAAGGATTAAAACAGGAATGAACCAGATGTAAGAATAAGAATAAACCAGTTCTAAGCCAGGACTAAAATGAGGGTAAACCAGGACTAAATCACCACTCAATAAGGACTGGACTAAGCCAGGACTAAATTACTAAACCAGGATTGACTAAGCTAGGACTAAAACTGGACTAAACCAAGTCTAAATCAGCAATAAACAAGCTCTAAAACTGGACTAAACCAGGACTAAACCAACCCTAAAACTGGACTTAACCTAGACTAAATCACTAAACCAGGACATAACCAGGACTAAACTAAAACTAAGCCAGGACTTAACCAGGATATAAGCAGGACTAAACCATGACTACACAAATGTAATCCCCAGGACTAAAACAGGACATAACTAAATGAAACCAAACCAGGATCTGAAAAGACTCCAGAGGACTCCTGTGTACCACCAGTGGTACCTGTACCTCAGTTTGAAAACCACTGTTATAGAGTATAGGTTTAATATGTTTGATATGTTGGTAAAAGGGTATTTGTGGTTCTAACAAAACACCATATACAAAATTATACAGCCCATGGCAACTTCTTGTACTTTATGACTACTTATGTACTTCAGAACTACTTTTACACTATAGACCAGCATTAAACTATGTTCTTTCCATTCCCTGTCTAGCACTGTCTGAGACCATAAAAAGCATCATAACAACCATTCAAAACATCAACAGTACTGCAGCTCTGTGTCAAAGGCTTATCACACAGATGCATTATGGGAAAGGGCACTATAGAAGTGCTAAAATGTTTTTTTTTGTTTGTTTGTTTTTTTTTCATGTCAGGGCCAGTGATAAGTGAACTTTTTCCACTCAGAAGAGAGATGTTTGACAGTGTGGATGCTGCAGCTTGGAAGAATAAAATCACAAAAGATAAAAACCTTGTCCCAAATTAAAATAACTGCACAATTACAAGGAAGATAAAAACCAAAAGTTAACAAAAATGAAAGAATGACTCCAGCGTACCTGCTGTTAGGCCGGTTTGTTTAACAAAGCAACAGACGTCAGAGTAAAAGATAATTTATATTGATTGCTTTTGTGTCTGATTGCTCAATAGTGCCGTCCTGAAGTTAAAATCTCATATTCACCTTGCAGTAAAGGATTATTCTTTTTGTCTCTGAACAGAAGTTTCAAAAATTGCTTGTGTGCTGTATCTGATCAGGCTCTCATGCACTGCATTATAAAAAACAAGTTAATTTGTGTGACTCAACCCATAATCCAACATCCAGTTTTTTGTTTTGTTTTTTTTATTAATGGAGTTTATGTGTAACTGAGGTTGGAGAGCAGGGCCACGCCTCATCTACACCCTAACTACACTCCTCTACCACTCCTCTACCACTCCTCTACCACTCCTCTACTGCTCCTCTACTGCTCCTCTACTGCTCCTCAGCCACTCCTCAACTACACCTCTCATTTTCCCAGCAGCCCTGTTTAAACTGAAATCCGTACAACACTGTCTCTGTTCTCTCAACCCCACCCTCCCTTTCCTCTTCATACCTCCGTGTCTTTACTTTCTCCTTTTCAGCTGCCTCTCTCCAACAACTAGACTGTGTGTGTGTGTGTGTGTGTGTGTGTGTGTGTGTGTGTGTGTGTGTGTGTGTGTGTGCCCCTCTCCCCTTCCTACTTCCCTCATCTCTCTCCCTACATCCCTCTCCTTGCTTCTCTTATCCCTCTCCCTACATCTCTCTCCCTTCATTCGTCACCCCTGTCCCTACATCTCTCTCCCTTCATCCCTCATTCCTCTCCCCTTTCTGTTTCCCTCATCCCTCTCTCTACATCCCTCTCCTTGCTTCTCTTATCCCTCTCCCTACATCTCTCTCCCTTCATTCGTCACCCCTGTCCCTACATCTCTCTCCCTTCATCCCTCATCTCTCTCCCTACATCCCTCTCCCTTCATCCCTCTCCCTACATCTCTCTCCCTGCATCCCTCATCTCTCTCCCTGCATTCCTCTCCCTTCATCCCTCATTCCTCTCCCCTTTCTGTTTCCTTCATCCCTCTCCCTACATCCCTCTCCCTGCTTCTCTCATCCCTCTCCCTACATCTCTCTCCCTTCATCCCTCACCCCTCTCCCTACATCTCTCTCCCTTTATCCCTCATCCCTCTCCCTGCATCTCTCTTCCTTCATCCCCCACCCCTCCCTACATCTCTCTCCCTTCCTCCCTCATCCCTCTCCCTATATCCCTCATCCCTGAATCCCTCATACCTCTTCCTGCTTCCTTCATCCCTGTCCCGACATCCTTCTCCCTGCATCCCTCTCCCTACATCTCTCTCCTAGCTTCCTCATCTCTCTCCCTACATTTCTCTCCCTACATCACTCTCCCTGCATCCCTCATCCTGCTCTCTGCTTCCCTCATTGCTCTCCCTGCATCTCTCTCCCTGCATCCCTTATCACTCTCCCTGCATCCCTCCTCCCTCTCCCTGCATCCCTCATCATCCCTTCATCTTACCCGGTCCATCCTCCAATAATAAACATTTGAAATCTACCCCATTGTTGTGGCCTGGTCCTTAGTTTAAAGATCATGGCAGATATTATGTATCTTTCACAGTAAATATTATCTTCTACCATTGATCCACAGTGCATCCAGGCCACATCCACACGTGCACACCTCATGCACACCTCATGCACACGCACTCGCTCTCTCCGCTGCTCCCCCTCTGATCTGAACTCACAGACTCACTGCTGGGACAGTGTGGAGAGAGCGAGCAGAGACGGAGCAGCACTCATCAGCTCAGGACGTTTTCCTCTGGGTTTACTGTTACTGTGCACGGGAGCGGAACGACTCTGAGAGAAGGTGGGGAACAATTTCAATATTTTTCTTTATTTTTTTTATCATGTTTTAGAACTTCTCTGTCATTATTAGCTGGAGATTGAATTGGTTTTAGTTTGGTCAAAGTGCACGGGGAATTCAAATACTTATATTACTTATATTTATAAAATGCAAGATTCTAGGCTCAGTGTGTGTTCAGTCACAATCAGAATCATTGTCAGGTGAAGATTTGTCCAGGATGACTTTGTTTTGGGAATAAGACCATTCACAAGAACAGGTAACACACTACATTAAGTTCACTGGGATGAATATAAAAGTCAGGAAGACTACTTACTTATATATATATCAGTGGAAATAAATGCAGAGTAGAAAGTCCAGGTGTGCAGAGTTAAAGTGACAGATGAATGACAGATGAGTTCAACTCTGTGTGGAGAGTTTATGAGCAGGGTTCGAGTCTCAGGAGGAGAGCTGGTTATGTGTGAGTCTAACAGCCAGGAGACAGAAACTCTTCTTGTGGGATGAGGTTCTGGACAGATTTGATGAAAGCCTGTTCCTGGACAGGAGCTGTTCTAAAACCAGGGATCATGAAGTGTACGTTAGAACAGGGGCTCTTAACCTTTTTGACCCCGGGGTCCAACTTTTCCAGTACAAATGGCCCATTCAAATGTTAACATATTATGTTATTTTGTTACACTAATATTAGCGTTATATAAATTAGGCTAAATTATATAATAATAATAATTTTAAAATAAAACATTTGACTGTTTTTTAGAACTAAGAAAGAAATAGAAAAAAATATGAATTATAGCTACTGCTGATTAAGAGGTAGACTGAGCAAAGGTGTTGTGCTTTGTCTCATGGTGGAGCTTATTCTGCTTTAAAAATGGCACTGACTCAGAACATGAGACCTGGGTTTGAGCAGGTCTCTGGAGGTAGTTCTCAGTTCATGGTTCACCTTTCTCCTGTGTTCATTCTGTCCTTCCTTTGGTCTTTGTCTATCTCTGCTTTCTCTGCCGTGTCTCTCACTCACAGTGAAATCGCTCCATGTGATCAGACGGCAGGTTTAGTTGTGTGATTAGTGATGTGTGTGAAGATTGGTGATCTACTGTTACTTTTAGAAGCTGCATTTATTTACATTGAAGTGGCAGCTACCGCGCCTTTCCCAAAGTCAAGAGCATCGCAAAAGTCACACAATCCTGTGCAGACAACCAATAAGGAAACTTCATTATATTTAAAAGTCTGTCATGTTTTTTCCAATAGATTCTCTCACTTCAGTGGAAAACTTCAGTCTGTAGTAAATGGAACTGTCGTCACACAAAGTTTGAAGTAACTTCTCTTATCTTGTTGTATAATAATGGACAAGACACCCCGGGCTGTTCAGGTAGAGGTAAAGCGTCTGCTGGTAACCGACGCTTGTTGAGAGAGGTCCCTGTGCTCCTGGTGAGTGTGGGGCCAGGTGGGGCAGGTTTGGGTCTGAGGTTTTGGTGTGGGACCAGATCTGGACCATGGCCTGCCTTTTAGTGATCCAGGCACTAAGTGATGGGAAAGTGTAGCCTATTGTGAGTGAGTGTCTCATGGATAACAGTAATATTCAAATGATAAGGTGTGGTTCTGACCCATGTGGTCCCACTGCTTTAGAATAACTGACGGAGTTTGTACAAAAGCAAATAAAGAATCAGACCGTTCCTCTATCGACCAAACAGAGCCAACCCAGTGGTGGCAGTGAAAATGGATAAAGTGATTTGCATTAAGAGAACCTACTCTGAATAAATTCATCCAGTCTGCTTCTGAAGCCCTGAGTCTGACTCACCATGACCCTCTACAAACCAGACCTGGGTCACTTGTGTTCTTAATTTGTCATAAGAATTATAACGTGGTGAGCCAGCCTCTCCTAATTTCTTTTTGAAAGCAGGACAGTCTGGTTCCTTACACAGAGGAAAGTGTTTCACTCTGTCACAGTTTATCTGCAGCATGTTTTATTTTTGTGGAAGCTAATCAAGGAAGCCCTGGCTATGAGTGAAGGTAATAACTTCTCTGAGCTGATAAACTGTGTTTAGTGCTTTCCTTCATCTTCTGTTGGTTCTGCTGAAGTCCTCGTTGTTCAGTCCTCTGTGGGATTTTTGTCTTTGTCTTGTTTCCATTTTAACAACAGTAAAGTCCCTCTGACGTCCAACATAACGACCACTGTCTTTGTTCTGCCCATAGAAAGGAAACTTATGCAAAGGGATACCAGACTAACTTCTTTGTATAGAATAGGAAAAGAGTTACTCTTACTCTCTACATTAATAGTGCATTAGGTGCTGTGGTAAGTTGTTGATGGTCAGTCCAATCATTTAAGTCACTACTCAGGTGTAAAAATGAGTGTCAGCCGCAGTAAATGAGAAAACAGGAGTTGTGAATGTAACTAAGGCTGTGTCCAAATATTATCCCTGGCCCTAACCCCTCGGACACTATAGTCCTGCACTGTATAAGAGACTAGTGCTCTGGTACTATGGCGTATGTGAGAAGAGAAAAAAAGTTTGCAGAATAATAATGATAATGGACTTCTGTGATGAAGCCAGACTGAACCTGTGTGATATTTCAATATTTATAGATAAATAATAATCATAGGTGATATATTTACTATGTGTTATCACATTAATGAATAAAACAGACTGCATTATTGCACCTGACCTTTACATGGACGCTAGCGTTCGTTCATCTGTCCAAGCTAAGGGTAAGCTAACGTTAACGATTTTACACTGTAACAGTTTATTTATCCCTTGTGCCTTAATGAGGACAAGAATGTCCTTTTCATCAAGTTTTATTTTATTATTATTATTATTATTATTATTATTATTATTATTATTATTATTATTATTTTGTGTGTGAAAAATTTGCAGTGGTTTCTACCTTTTCTATGAAATGTGGCTCAGGTGTGTATTTTATTACTAATTTTGATATTCTAAACACAAATCTAAAATGTATTTATTTTTAAACTCTAACAAAATTTTGTTACATTGCTCCTGTTCAGAGACAAAAGTGTCCTCGTCAACAGAACATCATAAAAAATGTATACATTCACATTTTTTCTACTTTTTTCTGCATAAATCTTTTAATCATCTTCTGCCCTGATCATAAATACCAAATATTTTATTATTTTCAGAATTGTTACTCTTTTAAAATTAATAATAATAATGATAAATTGAGATGCTATTACACTGGCATTAAAATTGTTAAAATTGTGAAAACATATAAATGTATACCAAATATTTGGTAATTATGGTCAGGGCAAGTTGATTAAAGGATTTATGCCAAAAAAAAGTATAAAAAAAAAACAAAAACAAATGTAAACATTTTTTATGGTGTTTTTTTGTCTGGGACATTTGGGGAACAGGGGTTAAGAGCAGTTTATTCATGATTACGATGTGACAGAAAGTAAAGACAGCGTCTTGGTTTCATTCAAACATTGTGTACAGTTTAAAGACCTGCCCTAATCCCACTGTTGTCATACAAACTCTTAAAGCATTCTGGGATATACAGACCATCTAGTGACCATCGACGTCTTCTACTTTTTTGAATGAGGAAACTTTGAGTTCAATACATTTTATCCACTAGACATTTGGACTACATAGATATAGAAGGATTAGGGAGGACACAGCACAAGGTTTTATAAATTCCAGACATTTTTTTATTGAATGTGGTGTACAAACCTCCATCAGCGCCGCCATGTTTGTTTACTGTTACTCTTTTTCTTCTGTCTTGGTAAAACCTTTGAGTGCTCTGGAGCTTCTAGTGACTTTTACCAACACTTCATATCATTCTCTACTTTTTTTTTCACCACATCGCTCACGGAAAGGAAACCAAAGCTCAATTGCCAGAGCTGAGTGTGGTCAGTAACTTTCACTGGACCTAAATACTGCCTCCTCTGACTTTAACCTGAGTACTCTGTGACCTTGGCTGTTCTGTCATCTCTCCCCTTACATCACTAATCCCTAGTTCATCTGCTGCATAAATATGAGCACACCTTTTAATGCCTGCCATTCCACGCCAGGACAAACACAGCAGAAGACGACTGAAAGAATGCCATTATTATGATAATAGTGAACTTTACAGCACTGCAGATTCTCCAGATGTGACTGAAGCAGAGCGACACAAGTCATTTACATCAGGTACACAATCAGGAGACGTTTCAGATGGTTCTCTGAGTGAGGCATTATCACAAACGCTGAAGACACTGTGGCCCATTCTGCAGTTGTTTTCACCTGCATGATTGTTTAACATTCATATACACTATTAGCATAACTTTATTTGACACTAGAGATATTGGATTTATTCCTTATTCCTGTTAGTGGAGTAAACTATGGGCCTGAGGCAGGGAACACCTGGGACAGTGACCAGTGATACACAGACAGACAACCAGACTGCCTGATGGTAAACCGGCAAGGACATACAGACTCCACCCAGAGAGATGGTAGTCCTTTGACCCAAGGATCGAACACACAACCTCAAAGGTACACCCTAGATCAGGGGTCCGCAATCTTCAGAAGAGCCAATTCTTCCCCAAAATACAAAATTTTAATCTAAAGAGCTGCAGCCAATTTTATTGAACAAAAGTGATTTAGCTTATGGCTAAAATATAGCATATGGCTGGTCATTAATAACTGAACACTAACAAAGAACTGTGTTATACTGCAGTGACTATCTCACTAGAACTAGAGTTACATCCTGTAACTATTTCTTGATGTGTTTGTGTGGCACTTCTAATCATGTTTTGAATGGTCATTCAAACCATGGGGTGCAGACCCCTGCCCTAAACAGTGGCCTGTTTTTCACAGGGCTAATGCTTAATCACACCAATTTCCAGCTCATTTTAATCCATGTCATTCCTCGTCTTTCTCCCCAGTTTCCTGACTCGCTGCCTTTTATCAGCATGATCCTTTAAGTATGTATGTATTCAGGACCATATTTTATTAACAATTCCTCATTCTTGATCCTAACAGACGTTGGGCCAAATACGTATATACCTGGGGTAGCCATATGTCTGTTCAGATTATTGGTCATCCCGCTCAAAAATTTAAAATTTAAAATCCAGGAGTGCTATAAAAAAAAAAAAAAAAAACAGGATAGGAAAGAACCGGAGCCAAAAAGAGGCAACATTGTTATTCCTTATGTAGCTGGCTTGTCTGTCATGTACTCCAAACTGTGTGGAGTCTGCAGTTACCTCCATCTGAAAGACACAGATCACTCCTTTGAGGACAGCAATGTCCAAATCTTAGCCAGACAGACCAGAGGGTTAGAGAGAGGTGTTAAGGAAACCATGTTTGTCTAAATGGAAAAACCTTCTTTGAACAAAAATGGCAGTCTCAGGTTGAACCTTCCATCCATTTACAACAGTGTCCTAAAACCTAGATCTGAACATTTTCATGTAGGTCAGTGACATCAAAAGGAGATTATGCTAATGGTCCTCAGGTGGGTTAATGACTCCAGCAGAGGACACATGACTGCTAACGACTCTGCCACTTACTCCAGCAGAGGACACATAACTGCTAACGACTCGGCCACTCTGACTTCTTTTTAAACTAGTTTTGACTCTGATAGCTCGACTTATTTCATGCTAACTATTTGAAGCTTAGGTACAAGAAATGCCACTTATCGTCCCTACACAACCACATTGGCTACACTTCTACAGTTACAGCCCTGGCTTGATTGCACTAAAGTAGACCCACTTGTATCAGCAGCAGTAGAAGTATTATACGCATAATTCAGAATTTTAATGCATGCATCTGAACCTCTTCAATCAGTAATCAGCCTGTATCAGACAAGATAACATGCACCTGTCCATTATTGATTTCTTTCTTTCATCTTTTACTTTTTAAACACATGTCTTGCTGTTGAATTAGATCTATTGTTCAAGGATAAAAATGAATCTGGGGAGAGACAAAAGGTCCACAAGGTCCACTGCTTATTGGGAAATGTTTCTGAAAGACTTGGTGGAGTTTGTAAGAGAACAGATGGCTTGGTGTAATTATGAGAATGTCAAACTGAGTGTCACATTCTTTTACTGTTCTTTTAGACTAAAAGATTTGTTTTTGTTCAAATATTTCATTTTTCCTGTCCCCATACACATGCTTGGACAACAATTAAAAAAGCAGAATGACTTTTTAATTTGTTCATTTTTGTACTGATAATGCTTAATATGTGTGGGTCTGTTGTGGGGATGATGGAGCTGAGTTAGAGGGCAAAGTTTGAAATTTGCCAGTCCTACTCTCAACTATGGTCAGTAAGCATTTGGATACAAGCAGGGAAATTAAGTTTCCTCCACAACATGTCTGGGTGCTCCCTTAGGAACGCATCCATTGTGTGTTAGGGGTTCAAGAAGATTGTGTGTGTTTTAGCGACACATCCAGTGTGTTTTAAGCTGGTAACTCTTCATCTAAGTTTCTATGGGTGGAACGATCACAGGCGCAGTAAACTATCAGAGAAACAAAGGACACAACACAACAAAGCGCACCTCTGACCCAAACAAACATGGTGGTTTTCCATTTTTGCCATAAAACACCAGAATACAGTATATTCTGAGCAGCTCTGTACTTATTTCTGAACGGGGACAGCAGCAGAAGCCAATTGTATAAAGACTTGCGGAGAAAGTGGGTTTGTTAGTTTGTACATTTAAAAGAAATACAAGAACAATAACTATAAATAAATTGTCTGATTACAGGTTTACTCCGGTCTGCTGAGATGTGGAAGTCTTGCTGTTGTGACTTCAGCTGGAGACGTCTCATTTAGCCGGGACTGGGACTGACGTGTTTTTGGTTGTGATGCCTTGGCCATGACGCACTGAAGCTGGATGTTGTTGCAGTATGTGTGAACTCTGGAGAGCTCTGGAGTGCTGCCGGCACGCACCTCTGACTGTCGCAGGGCGGACCAATGGGGGCTACTCCCAGGTCCAGGTCCTGGGTCAGACTTCCCCTCTGTACCCTGTTGTTCCTGACAATGGCACTGACCGCAGGTAACTGTCCCAGGAGCTGCCACTGCACCGAGAGGAGTGGGGTGGTGGTGCAGTGTACGTCCCGCAGCCTGGAGTCCATCCCGCCAGAGCTGCCCCCGGACACCGTGGTCCTCCTGCTCTCCTCCAACCGCATCAGACACATCCCCAAAGAGGCGTTTGGGGACCTGCGCCGCCTCCGGGAGCTGGACCTGTCCCATAATGCCATCGAGTCTATGGAGGTGGGGGCCTTCCAGGGGGTCTCTCAGGGCCTGAGGATGCTGGACCTTTCCAACAACCACCTCAGCAGTCTCCCCAAAGACACATTCAGCAAACTGCACGCCCGGGTGAGACTGTCCCACAACCCCTGGCACTGCGAATGCTCCCTGCAGGAGGTCCTGAGTGAGATGCGACTGGATCCAGAGACGGTTAATGAGGTGAGCTGTTTCACCTCCGTACAGGACGAGTATGTGGGGCAGCCAATCATCCAGGTCCTCGACTCGGGCATCAACTTCTGTAACTTCCACCAGAAGACCACTGACGTCCCCATGTTCATAGCCATGTTCTGCTGGTTCAGTATGGTGACGGCGTACATCATCTACTACATCCGGCACAACCAGGAGGACGCCCGCCGGCACATGGAGTACCTCAAGTCTCTGCCCAGCATCTCGCACACCAGCAAGGACTACGACACAGCCAGCAGCATCTTCTGATGGGACAGCAGTTCAGATTAGGTCTGCAGAAATACTGACGTCCTATGTTTCATCTTTGGATAATTTGCCAAAAACTGTGTCACAAATCTGTCTGAATTTAATAGACACTTGATGAATTGAGTTTTGATGAATTGGTTTGAGTGTATTCTTTACTATAGATACAGTCGGTGTTGCATCATAGTTTGGGGGCGTGGTCTGGCGTGGGGGGAAATAAACCATTTCACCCAGCTGGAAACACTTCTACTTTGCATTCTTTAATAATGGATTATTTGCTAATGATATGACATAAAAAAGAACGCTTAAGTTACAAATTAAATGCATTGTTGTCCGAATGTTAAAGGACTAGCAAAACAACCTGAGATGACATCCAATATTGTGTTTTTTTCAGTCTTTTTGAAATAGTCTTGGACACCTTTGCATTAGAATTTCACGTTTTATAAATTAAAATAATGGAAAATGTTTTCTTTTGGTGCAGAGCCAGATGTAACTTTTCTGAGGCCCTAATCAAAATTCAGCTCAGGGCCCCTACGATCTTCAGCTTTGTTGTTGTCAGTGATATATCCATGCTAGCTTTCATGAAATTTAATTAATAACTTTTAAATTGTTCATTTTTTACCTTTTTTACCTTGACTGACCCAGTCTTAGACATGTTTATTTAATAAACATTTTATTCAATACTTACATTCTTCACTTTATTTAAGCCAACTTAATAGAAGAATATGTAATTTTGCCCATGCACTGTTCCCACAAAACACAATATATACACTATAGGTTTCAAATATGCTAAACATACTACTGATAAACCCTTTGTCAACTTTCTGTGGCCCCCTTTAGGGCCCTGACCCTCCATTTGAGAACCAGTGTGCTAAACCAACTTACACTTGTACTTAACAGATTCACGTTGTAGCAGAAGCAGTTAAATAAAATAAATAAATGAAAAAGTTTGATAGTGATTGGCTTCTAACAGCATGTCTCACTCATAGAGCTAGAGTTACATTTAGTAACTATTGGGCACGTCTCACTCAACCTCTACCTGGGAGCTGTTACTTTGTCTTTGCAGAGAACGCTTGGATTAGATGCCGTTTATAATATATATAATGAATTAAACTCATCGCAATATTACTATACCAGAGCCATTAACATTATGATGTTATTAGATTAGCATGTTATAGGTAGCTAAATTTAGCTAGTGAGTGTTATTTGTGCACAAATATGTACCGTTGGACCACTTTGTTCTCCTATAAGTCTCTGTCTTTATTATGTAAAATATTAAACTTATGTTCAGCTTTGGTTTGTGTATTTGTTGAACAGAAGTTGAATAATACTGAAGAGAACTCTTCAGCATCATTGGAAATGATGCACAGAGTGCTCAGAAGTGACTTTTTTGTGGGCCTTCAGTTCCCGACTGTATCTGTGGTAGATCATAGGGGCTTTAATTGTGACTAAATAGATGAAGCATTTACCCCACAACTAGAAGATCCCTGGATCAGCTCCAGGTTTGGGCATTGGATCTTTCACATTTGAGATAGGAATAATTCCTTGGCAGAGGTCTGTATGCTCTCTTTAAGTGCTTCTGGGGAAAGTAGTGAAAGAAAATATAAATGAACATGTAAAGCCATTCTATATATGACATTTCTTCAGTTATTGACATTATTTTACTTATAATTTTAAAACATGTGTATTACATTTTCATTATTACCAATATACAGTACTTAGTGTAAAATGAATTACATTTATTCTGTGACCTGTTCCAACAAACGCTGGGACAGAGGAGCTAACTCAGCCCCTGGTAAATGGATGATATTTATCTTAGCTCGGTAAAGGTCAACCACTAACAGCTAATGCTAACACACGTCTCACTGGTTATCACCTAGCATAGAGTGCACACAGATGGATCCATATAGACAGTCTTATATTTTATATTTTCTCAGTTTCAAAAACTGGAGAAGGCTGTGATCATTGAAAGACAGTGAAAATATGTTATAAAATGTGCTAAGTAAAGTTCTGTTGTGTTTCTTTATTTCCCATTGTTACTGTGTTATTTGGAATTAAATAAAACCTTTACACGGTTTTTGTGTTATAAAGGTGATTTCTAATAATTGTTGAAAGATTTTACAGTCAAAAAAGGCTATTAGACTAAAAAATTGTCTGTTGCTTGTTAATATGGCGTAGAGAGATGTGAGGCGTGGCACCGTCGAGCTGCACCACTGAAAAGTTTTTTTTTTTTTTTTCTCAACAGTGGGGCAAGGAAGTTATTGGGCAAGGAAAAGCTTTGTTTTGACTACATTTAATCAGGGTAACCAGACGTTGTTTGAGACCTTAAAAAATGTTCAACCAGAATTTCTAAATCATTGGTGGGATTTTAATCCCACCACAGTCAAGCGGCAGTATTGTACACCGACTATGTCCTGTCTCCTCTCCTCTCATCTCTCTCTCTTTCTCATGTATGTGTTGTGTACCTCTCGTTGTGCACAGATTAAAGTGAACTCTGAGTTAACCTTGAACAGAATCTGATCTAAACTAAGTCCACAGTGTGTCCCAGCAGTGGACAGAGCTGTGGGCTGTAGTGTGCTCAGTAAAAGAGAGAAAAGCAGCTGTGTGTGCTGCTGCCTCAGGTGTGTGCAGCCTGTAGGTTACTAAAAGTGCAACTTCAGTTCCATGAGTGTATGATCATTTCACAACATGAGTGTTGTGGCACCTAAATGTTCCACTTGCCGTTTGAAACTTCCTTGTGAAGTGTTTGTGTAAGTTGGTTTAGAGCAGTGGTTCTCAAAAGGAGTACTGGGACATCTTTTTGTCCATTTAAAGCACTGCTCAAGACAAAATATCCATGTTTGTGTCCTGGTCACAACCCATTTGAGGCAGAATTCAAACATACAACGCTGACACTTGAGTTTGTGTGTCCAGTAAAGGAGTTGGTGATTTAGAAGTCCATCTGAGTTCAGCAAAACACATTACCACTGCCAAAGGCGAAAGTTAAAAAGCAATGCTGTTACTTTTCTTTTGTAAAAATTCATACTGTCTTTGTAAGTTAATTACTGTTTTAAATCCTGTCTGACCAAAAGACTGGTACTTTCAAAGTTAAAATTGCCTCACGACTTCGCCCACACTCCAGGTGTCCTGTTTTTTGAAAACCAAAATAAGGTCACCCTAACTTAAGGTTTAATTGTGTCAATCAATGCTCACATTCACTATAACTGAGGTGTATGCTGCAGTTGATGTGACAGATTTAAGTTTAGAGCTGACCTTAAACTTGTAGCTCTAAGTTTAGTGTTAAACCATGTCATCCTGCAGTTTCCTCTGCCGCATTACACAGATGTTTTTTTGTTTTTGTTTTTTTGCACTTCCATTTGCTCTCTGTGGAACACATTTTGTACTTTTGCTGTTTCTGCATTTATCAGAGGTAGTCAGAATGTACAAATATACGTAGTTTTTGAATATCTTTATATACACATACAGTAACAAAGGGGGCAAAAATCAAAAAGCCATTAGAGCAGCGGTTCCCAAAGTGGGGTCTGGGTCCCCCTGGGGGTCCGCGAAGGTACTGGAGGGGGGCCCCCAGAGGCTGTCTATATTAATTAAATGAAAAGAAATTGAGTTTGAAATGCACTGTGAAAAACAATGCTGCAAAAACTCAAGGCAACAGGATTCCTCAAGATTTTTGAGTTTTGGTAATCAACTCAAAATCTCAAGTTTTCAACAACTAATATGTTTTACTCACCAAATTTAAAGTTCATACATCTAAAAACCTGAAATTTTAAGTTTTACTCACTATCTTTATTTTTTCCAGCTCATCTTACAGCAACTGACTCCACTGTTCAGAAAAAGTATTATTGATAATAATAAAAACTAAATATACTACATTTAACAAAAGAATAACTTTTACTGAACACTGTAAGTTGGCTGTAAGATGAGTAAAAAAATAATGATAGAGAGAAAAATTAGAAAAGTTTTTAGACGTATGAACATCAAATTAAGTGAAAGTGTGGAAAACTTGAGATTTTGAGTTGGCCCCAAAAATCTTGAGGGATCCTTTGCCTTGAGTTATTGAGTTTTTGCAGCATTTTTTTTTTTTTTACAGTGTATTTGTTTAAAAATATAACTTTAAAACAGTTTTTAGCCAATAGTCAGTGTCTTTTGTAATGTTTTTATAGAACTATATGGAGAAAAACATGAAAATAAAATTTGGGATTGAGGGAAGTTGTATTGTTGGGGGTCTGCATGGGATTTTGGCAAATGTAAGGGGGCCATGACGCTCCTGACTTTGGGAATGGCTGCATTAGAGATACAGGAACCAAATCTGTCTTCTTTGTAAAACCAGACACTTGTGCTGATGTACTTTTAAATGATGCTATTTTATCAATGAATACACATGAACACACTGTAGAATAAAGATTAGAGTGCAGCCTCCAATACACATCTGTAAGTGAAATATATTCATAATGCAAATGTAAAAAGTCCACACGCATGCAGTCTTAATGTGAAAACTGCTCCACACTTCATCTCTGAAGGATGGTATTATTGTAATATGGGCTTTGTTTTCCATTCAGCCGTTATGTTTAATGCATAGGTAATAAAAACCTGCAGATATTTTGCATATGGAGATGGTTTGACTGTGAATGTGAGCGAGAAGGTAAAGGACACTCCAGGTGAGAGAGAGATGCAGAATATCAGATATGAAGATGTTTAGATGTGAGTTATGGATTTCCAAAGCACTGGGGAACTTAAGGGAGAAAACATTTTTAAAGTGGAACCAGAGGCTAGGATTAAAATTGTGGAAATTTGTCATCCTTGTTAATGTTTTGCACCAAAACTGAATAACATCATCATTTCGAAGAGGATAAATATCTGGTCAAGGAGCAGTAGTTAAGTAGTTGCAGGTAAAAGAGCTGTATTTTCTATGATTCGCAAAATTTTTACACCAAGTACCACCTCAGAAAAGATTTGGCTTTCCAAGTACCAGCTTTAATGGACTAAAATAAGCCTTAATCGGGGCCAACCCAGGTCTAAACCAAAAAAATTACAAAATAAGGGTAGAACTTTGCCAGGACTAATGCAGGTCTAAACCAGGGCTAATTTCATAGACCTGAGACGGGTAGAACCTGGACAAATTATACAAACAATATTTTAACATTAACAAAGACATAAACAGTAATATAAATAAAAATAGACACCAAACACACATCTCAAAATCTTTACACAGATTTTTTGGGATTTTTGGATTAGTTCAGTAATTTAAAAAAGTTAGATATTAGGATAAATTAATTAAAGACCAAAAATGTTGGTTTCTCTCTTGAAAATGTACAACTGTGGATATGACATTTTGCAAACATATCATCTGGTTTAAGACAAAGACTTTCTTTGACGGAATGTTTTTATGATAATCACCCAAAATTATTTAGTAGGGCTGTGCAATTATTCAAATTTTAATTGTGATCACTATTTATCATCTACCTGGACAAACTAGCCTTGGACCTTCCCAGGAAATGCACCAGAGTTTGAATGAAGCTGATCGAACAGAGAGGTTAAATCAGAAAACAACAACAACAACAACAACAAAACACATATACACTTATATTCGTGGCTTAAATAGACCAATCTCATGCTACTACATAAAGAAAACTGGTTCACATTTAGTCATGTTAAAAGTTGCTGTAAAGAACTAAAAAGTTATACATTTTAAAATAAGATAAATATTTTAGTTTTCCTAGAGATAAAGGGTTCAGGTAATGCAGCTAATATGAATATGCAGCATTAGACAGAAATAGAAATCCTAACTGTGAAGACTGGGAGGTAAATGTGTGCTGTAGAGGAGGTTTTTTATTTTAAGTCCTGGGGAAACTGGATGTGAGCAGCACTTCTGTAGTCACAAGGGTTTTAAGAATTTCTAGCAGTTGTTTATGTTCTGTTGGGAATAAAGTATAGTTTTTTGGGAAATTGCATTTGATTGTGTGATGTTCTTATTTACATTTTACCTGATATTTTTAAAATCAAGTTGGCACATAATTCTAAATAATTTCAGCTTATATTTCAGTGAACCTAGAAACTAAAATTAACACCACCATAAATCAACTCAGGAGATGATATAACATAGCTTCATTTTAGCTGGAAACCTGTCACAGTCACAGTTTCATCTCCAGAATGAATATTGTTGATTTTGTATTTTTATTGTTCAGAACAGGTACAAACTCAGCATCAAGTTTATTTTTTGTTTGTTGTTGTTTTTTTTACCTTAGCCACAAAATAATAAACTCCGTGTCAGCAGAGAGAGCTCTTATCCACAGATCACAGCTAATTTCTCACTACAAAGTTTATCTTGGCCCAGTGAAGAACAGCCCCTGTTCTGAATCTGGAACACATACATCTCTGTATCATAGATCTGGATGTGTCAGATAAGAACCTGTCCCAGAATAGAGGCGGCCTGATGATCCTCCTCCACATCTGTAAATCTGATCTAGTGTCATCTTTTATAATCATCTTCATTATGTCATTTGTACATTTATAGCCACGTCACTGATACAAGCTTTTAGACCCAACAGAACACTGACAAGGGAGAAAAATGGATTTTTGTGGTGTAGCCTTTAGACCATCTGACTATGGCCTTTGTGTAAAAAAAAAAAAAAAGGAATAATTGTGGTGCTCAGACCCTGGCAGGAGAGACGTCATGTGATTAATTACAGAAGAGCAGACTCTTTTATTTTATTACCTTTTCCTTTAAATGTTTCACTGCTGAGGTGGTGATGGGGTGAAGGAGGGTTGTTCTGCTGCTGAGATGGTGGTGGGGTGAAGGAGGGTCGTTCTGCTGCTGAGGTGGTGATGTAGGGTTTCACTGCTGAGGTGGTGATAGGATGGAGGAGGGTTGTTCCATTCCTCGGGTGGTGGTAATGGGATGGAGGAGGGTTGTTCCACTGCTGAGATGGTGATGGGGTGAAGGAGGGTTGTTCTGCTGCTGTGATAGTGATGTAGTGTTTCACTGCTGAGGTGGTGATGGGATGGAGGAGGGTTGTTCCACTGCTGAGATGGTGATGGAGTGAAGGAGGGTCGTTTTGCTGCTGAGGTGGTGATGTAGGGTTTCACTGCTGAGGTGGTGATAGGGTGGAGGAGGGTTGTTCCATTCCTCGGGTGGTGGTGATGGGATGGAGGAGGGTTGTTCCACTGCTGAGGTGGTGATGGGGTGAAGGAGGGTCATTCTGCTGCAGAGGTGGTGATGGAGTGTTTCACTGCTGAGGTGGTGATAATGTGGAAGAGAGATGTCCCACTGCTGAGGTGGTGATGGGGTGGAAGAGGGATGTCCCACTCCTGAGGTGGTGATGGGGTAGAAGAGGGATGTCCCACTGCTGAGGTGGTGATGAGGTGGAGGAGGTGAGTTCCACTGCTGTGGTAGTGATTGGTTCGAGGACGGTTTTTCCTCTGCTGAGGTGGTGATGAGGTGGACAAGTGTTGTTTATGACTGAGGTGGTAATGAGGTAGAGATGGGTTGTTCCACTGCTGAGGTGGTGATAGGGTGGAAGATCTTATGGACATTCTTATTCAAGGTAATGAGCCCATGTTGCTGTTTTAATACAGAGTTAGAGTCTTCTGTACATCACGTCTTTAGCTAATTGTTTAAATATTAAAATATCCGCCTGAAGCCTATGAGCTTGACCCCTCCTCCTCAGCAGATTAGCATCAACACAACAATGCAACACTTAAATGCACACGGTACATTTTAATAAATCACTCATTTTATTAATTAATTTACTTAAACACTGAAGGTTATAGGAAGTACACTTCTGGACAATAACTATCAGCTCATTATGAAGAATATAAAATAGAGCTTGAATCTACTGACACTATTATGGTACTGGTCCAACAGTGTGTTTGTACAGGGAACATCAACAGAATAATGCACACAAGCGGTCAGAACTGTGTAACTTTCAATAAGGAAAACAGAATAATCTGCTCAAAAGGAAAATGCAGTGAGATTTATAAGCAAAGGGAGCAGAAGAAATCCAAACTGTTCAATTAGAGGACCCCCTTGAAAACGAGATGCTACATCTCAAGGGGTTATTCCTCTTTAAAACGTAAATAATTAAATAAATAGAAGTTCACTCACTTTATAGGAGGCCAAACAAAATGACTGCATTTTAATATTAAATGATCATATACACAGACACAGTATGCAAATATATGGCATGTTAACAGAGCATTACAATTTTAAGGTGTCTATGCGGCAGAGTAGTTAGCATGCATTGGTTCTCAAACTGTGGTGTGGGTACCGCTGGTGGTACTAAGGCCTCTTCTGGTGGTACTCTGGAGTCTTTTGCAATTCTTATTTAGTTTAGTTTAGTTTAAAGCCAGTTGTACTTCTATTTTAGTCCTGCTCTGGGTGGATTACATTTAAAGTTTGGACAATGGCTTAGTCCTGGTTTGGACCTGGTTTAGTCCTAGATTAGGCCAGTTTAATTTGGACCAGTTCTAGTCCTGATTTAGGCCCTGTTTAGTCCTGGCTTAGACCTGGTTTAATCCTGGTTATGTTCTGGTTTAGTTCTAGGTTTAATCCCATTTTAGTCCTTAAGTTTAGTTTAATCATTGTTTAGCCCATATTAAGTAACATTAATTTGATTATGTTGAAAATGCAAACTTGGTGCAAAAAGTTTGAGAACCACTGTTTTAGACAATAATTGCACTTTGGCTTTACAACTATCGAATTTCAGAAATGTTTATATATATATATATATATATATATATATATATATATATATATATATATATATATATATATATATATATATATATATATATATATATATATACATAAATTAAAAAAAAAAGACTTTCAAATCACAAGAGCCAATATTTTATTCACATATTTAACACTTTTATGCACAAAATGAGCTCATTTCAAATTTGGCTCATGCAATTTGAAAGTCTTTTAGTTTATTCAAAAAAACATGCCAGAATTTCAGGTTGTAACACTGGACTGATAACAAAGGCACACACACTTGGCTTGGCTTATCATTTCATACCTAAAGCTGCCGAGGTGGGTCACAAAGCCTTCAGAGTGTGTCTTGACACTGGTTTGAACAGTTGTAAATCTGTTCCTGTCTCCGTCTGCTCACAGTACCAGGGGAATGTAAAACTCAACTCTTTCTAAAGTAAACTTTAAACCTGATCCATTACTGTTTTTATAAGAGACTTTAAACTCAGAATCTAATCTCAGCACTCTGATCTTTATGGAAATGAGCCACTTACTCTATACATTAGTGATGTCTGCAGAGGCCAGGCTGGATCTGAACCATAAACAATGAGCTTCAGAGAAAGTGTCACTTTTCAGGGTAAATGAATTCATGAGTTTATGAACAACACCAAACTTAGTGAAATTATATGGAAATTATATGGTTGTTCTATTCATTCACTGTGGTCACATAGGTGCTGTTGCTGTTCAAGGCGGAATGCTGAAACTGCAACTTGAATTCATTATCACTGTGAGATTTTTGTATTTACAGCAAAATGTTGAACTGTTGTTCTGTAAATGATACTGTTACTGTAGATATTGCGTTCTGCCTTTGTAGAATATTATAATGCTGCAATCTCAGAATTCTCAGAATTTTATTTGCATCTGACATTATCAAAATTATAGTTTACAACTCGACAACTGAAATGCGGTCACTCAACGATCCAAGTTCTGACCTCCAAGGACAACTGGAACACAGCATAAACCCTTACGGTTGCTTCAGGATTTAAAAGTTGAAGTGAAAGTTAGAGCTATAGCTTCTTCTGCAGTGAAGACTTTGTCAGCAGGGTGAACAGAGCCATTTGCTGGCCTCGTAGGATTACTATACATCTTGTTTTTTCACACATTGAGCAGATTTCTGTAGACGCGAATTAGAGAGGGCATGACTGTTGTGTTTTCTTGTGAAAATAGGCCCTTAGATACTTTTACCTCCTCCATCACTGTGTAGTATGTGGTTAAATCTGCTCAAAAACATCCAACATCAGCCTGTCTTCACTGGAGAACATTTACATCAGCCAGACCCAGGACCCACAACAATTGTCTCCAGTGGGGGTCTATTGTTTCTATTGTCATCTCTGATAACGCCATCAGACCAGCAAATTCAATCTTTTGGTTCAGTTTAGAGACTGTCACATAACCTTTTAGATTCTACCTTTGACATATAAAAGCAGAGAATAAAGGGCCAAACTCACTGTTAGTACTGGCTCTTCACGGATCAGTGTTTACAGTCCCAAACTCAGTCACATTCAGTCTGGCTGCTTTCATCTGGCCGTGCCCTGCTTTAACCTGGGAAAACTGTGCAACTCGACATAAGCTTCTTGTTTTGAGGGCACATGCACGGACTCGAACTTGTTGGATTTTTGAACTGATGACTGAAACTTGAACTTTGACTTGTGAACCAATGACTTGTGACTTCCTCAAAATTGTGAAAACTGACTCAAACTTGGACTTGGACTTGTGAATACTGACTTGAACTTGGATCTGGACTTGAGAACACCAACTCGAACTTGTGAACACTGACTAAAACCTGGACTTGTGAATACTAACTTGGACTTGGATTTGTGAACTCCGACTCAAACTTGAACTTGTGAACAATGACCTAAACTTGGACTCAGACTTGTGAACACTGACTCAAATTTAGACCTGTGAGCACTGACTCAACTTGGACTCAGACTTGTTAGCAACGATTCGAACTTGGACTCGGGCTTGTGAACATTGACTGAAACTTGGACTCAGAATTGTGAGCATGGACTTGAACGTGTGAGCACTGACTCTACTTGGACTCATACTTTTGGACAATAACTTGGACTTGGATTCAGGCGCTTCAGAGTCACACTTGTGTCTAGTTTGCATTTTACACTGAAAGCTAAAACAGTGCTCCACTATATTACATCTGCGCAAACGCTAACATGACTCAGAATTGTACCTCAACCCAAGATGACATGACTTGGACTCGACTTGAATTTTTTGGGTGACGTGGACACGTACTTCCAATGCTCATGACTCAACTTGGACTTGACTTAAACCAGTCTTTAGTGACTCAGACTTAGGCTCGGAGAGGGTCACTCAACTACTAAGACATAGGGACATAAGCCATTAATCCAACTGCCTATCCCACCTGATCAACAGACATTATTTTCAAGTGTGCCTCCATCCCTCAGCTCTCCTGTCACGTTTATAGCCAGTCTCATTTTCTGGTGATTCTGGTGAAGATGCTGACAGTCTGTTGTTGAAACAAAGTGGCCATGTGGTGAATATAAACAGCTTTTTGCCCTGAACACATCACGGCTCTGTGCTGCATGGGACAGAATGATGATGATGAGACACAGAGAGGAGAGACTCCGGGACCACAACAGATTTCACAGAAACAGTTTTGGAAAATAACAGACTCTTTTTTTGGCTTTTCTGTAAAGTCTTATTTCAAGCCTGTATTGTTCACATGATGATTTCCCAGTGTTGCCGACATTCCATGATTATGTTCAAATGTCATCCCTAATAACTATGTAGTGGTCACACGTTTTTGTAGTGGTCTCCAAATATCTAATGAATAAAAATTCAAAACGTCCCACAGTGCATCAAAGTAGTGGACAGATAGTTACTTGACGGTTGGTATAGACCAGAATGCTTTGCAAGTTTTGTCGGAGAACAGCAAGACTGTGGCAAATCTTTAAACTGTACACAACACGAGTCACTTTTTTTTTCTTTCTGTTGTGTGGTATTCAGAAGTAAATTGCTCTTAAATAAACGGTAATGATGTAAAATCACTAAAATTAGCTAACCGTGGCTAACCTTAGCTTGTACAAATGAATAAATGATAGCTTTTCTCCATCCATCCATCTTCCTCCAGACAGCAGTCTGAGCAGAGATGCCCAGACTTTCCTCTCCACAGACACCTCCTCCAGGGGAATCTCGAGGCCTACCCAGGCCAGCTGAGAGACTTAGTCCCTCCAGTGTCACGTAGGTCTTCCCTGGGGCCTCCTCCTGGTGGCACATGCCCAGAACACCTCCCCTGGGAGGTGTCCAGGAGGCTCTGAAACAGATGCGTGAGCCATCTTAGCTGGCTCATCTCGATGCGGAGGAGCAGCAGCTCTACTCCAAAGTCCTCCCGCGTAACTGAACTCCTCAATCTTTCTCAACCCAAAGCTCATGGCCATAGGTGGGAGTAGGAACTTAGCTTGACTGGTGAATCTTTGCCTTTCGGCTCAGTGCCTTCTTCACCACAACAGACCGGTACATTGACCGCATTACTGCAGACGCTGCTCCGATCCTCCTGTCCATCACATGCTCCATCCATCTCTTACTCATGACCTCAAGACCTCAAGATACTTGAAGTCCTCCACTTGAGGCAGGAACTTTCCTCCGACCTGGTGAGGGCCACTCCCAGGACGGACAGGCTATAAATGTTTCTAGGACTGTTAAATAAAGTCCATTAGCTCATCTACAGTATCATAGTTCAGGTCTGTAAGGATGCAGCAGTTGGGGAGGGCTTCATCTGGACAGGGAGGGGTGAGGTAGTGGTCTGGGAAGTTCCTAAGACGACTTCAATCCACTGCAGTCAGCACAGGTCTATTATATGAGGTTGTACTCTCCTACTGCCTTTTGTATGGCATTACTGTAGAAGGACATACAGGCAACAGGTTGCTTGCACTGTCAGTGTGTTCCTTCCACGCGCAAAATTCTCATTTTCATATCAGATTTGCGATAGCCATTACTTGCGCAGTCCTTCATAATAACACAAAAGACCCCAAATAGCAAACACTATTTTTCAATCTGTACTCGCAATTTAGCACCGTCTTAGTTAATCTGGCCCTATGTATACGTATTTGTGTTAGTTAACCAAACTGGGTGACCTGTGAATGTTAGAGCAACAGCCCTCCAAAATCTCTGAGCACATCCCTGGTGTCGTTTATGATGACCATTAAATACAATATAATTAACTACAATTACCAACTACTAAAATCAATAAAAGCCTTAATTATTTCATTCTAAACTGAACTACTAAAACAAATGGACCTAGCCCACTTTTGGGTCTTGAGCCACCTCTTGGGAACCACTGGTCTAATATATATAATATATATATATATATAAATGTTAATGAAAATGACTGCATATCTGAATTTAAAAGCTATATTTACTGAGCAGTGCAGAATTGATATCCACTCTGAGCCTGGTTTATATTCTCTAACTCTGGTGCTTTTTTATTTTGTTGCTGACTCCAGATGTTCCCCAGACTGTGAATTGATTTGCAGTGTACTGTGTTGTGATAATGGGAGCAGAGCTGGAGCCTCTGGAGCTCATTTATCAGCTGCTCCTGAACACCTCTGAGATGTTTTTCTGTGTGAGGAAGAAAAGGTAAAAACACTACATCAGGCTGAGAGGAGCGTCACAGAACAGAATAATACTCAGGGAGACTTTACTCCAGAGAAAACCCACCTGGACACGGGGAGAATATGCAAAATTCCACACAACTAACAAACTAACCACTTTGCCACAGCTCAAAAATCAATAAAAAATATTAAACAAAACACAATGATGTTACACATTTTATCATTCTTACCCAATTATAACAAACAGAAGACAGGTTAAAGCCTTGACGCCCTCTGACCTCAGGTTCTCTTTGGTCTTGAGTGTTTATGCTGACAGCACTCTTCAGCTCCTCACAGTCAAGGACATGGATCACACATTCTCCTGACATGAAAAATAAAAACATAAATGAGAGGTTTTCAGATGGTGGCCCCTGCCTCAGATCACAGAACGGTGGACCTGAGCAGCTACAGTGGATCATTTCAAAACACTTCAAGTTTACAGACTACAGCTCAAGACATGTTCATATCCCATAATCGTAAATACACCCAGACCTGGATTCATTCTGGGGATCTTCTAGTTCAGGAGTAAATGCTCTATGATTGACCCACAGATATCCCACAATGGTAAATAAATGCTAAAACTAATCATTTGTTTCATTCCTGACCCCTTGTGGCTGGAGTTAGTATCTAAATCTGACAGTGATCCTGATTACACTTACTGCAATATATGAGTTAGAATGAAACTGCTGCCATTAAATAAAATAAAAATAAATAGTAAAATGTCTCTCAACATCAGAATGTAATTTTTTATGAGATTTGCATAGATTCTTGTTTTCATCTATCTTTTACATGGTATCCCAACCTTAAAATAACCCAAATATCTGAAAAAGGGGTTTATCACTTCTGATATTATAAAATAAAATGGAATGAAGCAATTGCTCACCAGTGAACAGGTGGTCTGTGCTGGAGATGGTAAAACAGGGCGAGGAAGTGCTGAGGATGATGTCATGTGATAAATCTGGTCCCATTCATTATCTCTGACACAGCCTAAAATACAGAGTCCATATCTGCTTCTCCACCTTCTCCTGATGGAACATGTTCAGGAAATGGATTCCTATAAAAAGCACTGATAGAATAATTGAGTCAGCTGATATTTCCCTGGAATATCGAATGTGGATACAAGTTAACTTTAAACACACACAGACAAGAGCTGTTTACCTACAACTAGTTTTATTTACCCTTTTTTATCAACTGTACTTCTGGAGACACTGGGGTCACGCTAAATCACATAAATTTACTTTCTTGGCAACTTATACACATTTCTTAGAAATGGCTGATTGGGGCACCTCAGTATTTCATACATGGAAGACCCAAGTTTAAATTCGTCTTGGGCCAAATTGCTTAATGTCATTTGCCCTGTCTCCCTCACTGCCCCCCCCCCCCCCAAAAAAAAAAAAAATGCAAAAAAGCCCAAACAAATCCTTTTTGAACTGATGAGACTAACTGATAATTCTCAGTGTACAGTTTACATACATAATTTTAAATGCACATTTTCAATTTAATTTAATTTTATTTAAAACAGTGGGTCAAGAGAGTTCTTACTTCACCACATACAGTATATACAATATATTTTACACAAGGTCTTTGGTTTCGGTGGCCAAGGCACTTACAAGTACAATAATATTATTATTTTACAAAACAATTGCGCAGGAAGTGACCAAAAAGTTATAGAATGTAGGTGCAATGTAATACAGTCATTTCAAGAAAGTGACCCATAATTAACGTCTTAAAATAAAAACACATTAATCTGTTTACATAGGTCCAAACAGATGTACTGGATATTACTTTCCTACACGCCAGGGCCTCCCGTGGTGTGGGGGTTCAGGAGGCCGGGCACAGGGGAGCTGCGTCTGTGTCCCTCCACCCCCACGTGAGCACTGATCTGTGAGGAGCGCAGGCTTCTCATGTGACCCTCCGCTCGAGCCTCGTACACCTCCACTGAGGTCTTCTTATACCTGGGACATACACAGGAAATATGATCAGTCTGGTAAAGAGAAGGGATTTATACACCCTTCACATTCACTTGGCTTTTAGTTCCTGTGGTCAAGTCACTCCTTAACATCAGGAATGACATTAGATTCGATTTGAAATATACTCTACTGATCCCACTGACTGTCATTCTGCCATCTCACTCTGCTGTATTTCATATTGCACTCGATAATGTTCACTTATAGCTCAGTCTAGCGAATAAAGAGACAATGAAAGTGAGTTATAGAGTTATACTGCAATACTTCAATATCCTTACTGTGATGGGAGCAAAAATCAGATTGGAAGCTTTTTCAATAAGCTCAGTCTGAACTTTTTGTCGCATGGAACTAACAATTTCATTCTCACAATATTTCACCCACTGTTATTGAGAGATCAAGGGCTAAAGCATATGGCTTTTATAGTTACAAGACAATTCTTTTTATTTAGTTGCTATAGTTCGAAACTTGTAATTTTATCTGACTTGGAGCCTTGTTTAACTATATTACTAAAATCTGGATAGAATGAAGTTTTGTGGGGGGTATGAAATCAGTGTCTGAAAGTAAAAATGAGAATATAAATATTGGAAATACTGATGTGGTAGTGCCAGGTGAGAATGACTTGGCCGTTACTCCAGACAGTGGTTGTAAACTGGTCTGATTTCTTAAACAAATGCCATCCCTGATGAATTTATTGTAATACACCTTTTACAGAACCAAAGTTATTTTAAAGTTATTTCACACAATTAAAACAATGCTTAAACGTAATAAAAACTGAACATTGAAACTATATTCAGTCTCTTCATAGCCCACTCTTGAATGCTGACCCACCAGCTCAGAATCACTGCTTTATTTATTAGTTAATATTTAGTCAATATACTGATTATTTCAATACGGTAATTAGCTCTTATTACCAGCAGGGGGTGGCAGCCTATCATCAGAACTTCACTGGCTTACCTTTTGGGGATTAATTAAATTGGATTGAACATAAAGCTTTAATGAGTAAAAAACATCTTCAAGCAGTTGTGTGTACTATAAATCTCTTAGTTTATCCAGTAGTTTTTTTTTTTTTTTTTGTATTTCTTATTGATTTAAGCAAACAGAGTAGAATAGAAATCAGGTTATTTATTGTCCCGGTAGGAATATTCTGTCTTCTGTATTTAACCCATCCTTTCATCACCACTGGGGCAGCCTGGCAGGTCACCTGGCATGGCTCAGATGTAAGCAATAGAACCTTCTAGTAGCACAGGTCATACTGTAGCCTGGCCATCCTGTATCAGTTATTTTTGTCCACACTCACAGTCTGAGCAGTAGAGAAGAGCCCACGACAGACACAGATGACAGAGCCATGGCAGCAGAGGCCATCCAGGGCTGGAGCACCAGACCCACAGGCATGAACACTCCTACAGACAAAAGCAGGATGATGTTTTTTACACTACAGCAAATACTATATTCAACTGGATTCACAGTGGGGTGAAATCATTTAGGTTTCTTGACATGAACAACAATGTTTCTTTAATTACCATCCCATTATTTATTTACCAGATTTATCAAAGAACCATCAATATAAGTTTGGAGAGCTTTGTTCACCTGCAGCGATGGGAACCCCCAGAAGGTTGTATATGAGAGCAAAGACAAAGTTGATTCTGATTCTCTGTACTGTTTTCTTTGAGAGCTCAATGCTGGCCACCACATCCATAAGGTCATTCTAGTAAAAAAACAAAAACATTTTTAACAAATATTGTATATCTTAAATTAATTTGTACAAGACTAACAGTAGACGTGTAGAGTCAACATGTTTTAGATTAAAATTGGAATACATTTGAGATGAATTTGAGGACCACTCAGATTGTTTTAATCATGTTTGAACACTACAGAGTATTTGTTTTGCTTTGGTAGCATCAATGAATGTGACAGACTAATTCAGTGACGTGTTACCCACTCTGATGAGGACGATATCAGCTGCCTCGATAGCCACGTCTGTCCCTGTGCCTATAGCGATGCCCACATCAGCTCGAGCCAGAGCTGGAGAGTCATTAACCCCGTCTCCCACCATCGCCACACGCAGGCCTTTCTCCTGAAGATCCTGGACTTTGGCCACTTTGTGTGAGGGAAGCACCTCTGCAAACACTTTCTTGATGCCCACCTGAAGAATATGAAAATAAAAGTTTTTTGGGTTACAAACTGTTTATAAAAGTAGAAAAAAGGTGGTGCCAGTCCTCAGCTGGACCAAAAATCAAGAGAGAAAAACAACAATAGTTTTTCAAACAAAGCTTGCCCAGATGGCTGCTGCCATTCTTTCAGGGGTTGCCACACAATTATAATAAATATGCATTTTGTTATAACTGAACTATACATATCCGTATGAACAATTAAGGCTAGGTGATATGTCCAAAAGAATAAAAAATCTCAAATGTTTCCCATATTTTCATTAGATTTTATGTTTTCCAATTAAGAGAATCTTTTAATACATGTTGATGTTTAGGCAAGGTGATAAAGTTTGTGTGTTTATAGTTTTACTGGCTATCAGTTAAAACAACTGCAACAATCAGAGTTTGTCTGTCCAGTGATAATACACTAAAATAGATATCTATCTATATATATATATATATATATATATATATATATATATATATCCATATAGATATCCATGCTAGCTTTTATTTAATTGAATTAATAACCTTTTGTTGTTGTTGTTGTTTTTTAATCTAAACCTTGCCCGATCTAGTCTTTATGTTTTATTTAGTAAACATTTTATTGACTACATCAGTGGAGGCTTCAGTTTATTTAAGCCAACTTTATTTTACAGATGTATATTTAGCCTATTTAAACATTCTGTGACCCCCCTGACCCAAAATTTGAGAACCACTGAGCTAAACCAACTTACACTTGCACTGACTTGTGTAGGACCTCTTAAATATAGTTTCATGGTGATTGGCTTCAAACGGCACATCAACACTCATAGAGCTAGAGTTACATTGGTAACTATTACGCACATCTCACACAGCCTCTGCAGGGACAAAAAGCACGTCCTGACAAATATAACGGTGATTTTGTTCATTTTTATTGAGGAAACTGCTGTCTTCTGCTTGACAGTGTAGAGTTAGTTTAAATCAGTTTCTGCTTAAGTTAGCCCCAAGTTCTCTCCTCTATTTAATGCACAGGAGAGCAGTTGAGACTCGAGAAAGATGAGGAATGAGAGGGAGACGAGAGGAAAGGACGCAGCTGCGGTGCCATAAAACAATGTATCTGTCTGAAACATGAGTGATAGAAGAGTTAAACCACAGTTTCCCTCACAGAGGAGAAACGAGAAGAGCACACAGTGAATGTTCACAGCAGAGAGCTCATCTCATGCACGCAGAGCTGCTAGAGAGTGGCGTGCTCCACTCTGGTAGTAGACCTGTAGCGCATAAGATGAGCTCTCTGCTGTGAACATTCATGGAAAAAAAAAAAAACTGTCAGAGGGCAGTATTTGGAGAGAGATCAGACAGGGCCCCGTTTACTGTAACTACACACTGACAGACAGAAGCATGAACATTACTGAGACAGAGGAGAGTAGCACCTGGACCCTAGCTCCACGCTCCAGCTCTGTGCGTCTTTAGCCTTATTGCACAGGGCGACATACACACCCCATTTTCTCACCATGGATGGCGTTTCCATGGTGTCACAATGATTAGAATTTTTTGGGACAATTTTGCCCGTTTGCTATAGGCCTATGGATTTATTGCGGCAAAAAATGGTTCTGTGGACTGTGGCTTTTGTAGCTACGGCACAGCAAATGCTAACGTTAGCGCCACTGCCAGTGCTGTTGTGTAGACAGAATTGATGCTGTATTGTTTTTTTATGCTCTCTTTTGTTTTAAAATGGGTAGTACCTTTTAAGATGACCATTCCTCTCTTGTTCTGGCTGGCTCACGCTCCAACAAGTGGGCGGTAACCGTAAACATGGGTGCATGCGCTCCTCAGCCTTTATCTGGTAGACTGTCACTTGTCCATATCTAATAAAAATAGCTCCAAACTTACAACAATCCAGATCGACCCTATACTTCGCACACTCACAGCCCTCCCTCTCAGTCTGCTGTATGCGCCATGTGGCCTGTCCCTGTGAACACGCTGCTTTATGATAGTCAGGAGCCTCAAAATGTGGTAGCAAGAGAAAAAAAAGTAATTGCCTCAGGACGATTTTGTGAGCCCTGAGATGAGAAAAATATCAATAAAAGAAATTAAAATAGTTATTTAGATGAGTACTGTGGGGTGACAGTGGCACAGTGGTTTAAGCGTCGTCCCACCAACCTGGGGGGGGCCTGCAGTTTGAGAGCACACTGTTATTGGGCAAAGACAGTTACAGTATGTGGCTGGTTGCGACAAGAGGAGCATGTGGCGTAAAAAATGGACAAAAATGAAGCAGCGTCTACCTGAGAAGCAATGGCTTTGGCTGTTCGTTTGTTGTCTCCTGTGATCATCACCACCTCAATGCCCATGTTGTTGAGTGTGTGCACTGCCAGGGATGACTCTGCCTTCACTGTGTCTGCAATGGCTATCATGGCACACAGCATACCTATGCAACACACAACATACTGCATCATGAAAAAGCATCTGTTTCAAATACAGCCTACTCTTGTCTATTTACTTAAGTGTTACCATCTATAGCGACGAGGATGGCAGTCTGCCCTTTCGCCTCATGACTGGACATGGCAGCATCAATATCTGCTCCGATGTGGTAGCCGTTTCTTCTCATCCACTCTCTGTTCCCAATGAGGACTGAGTAAGACAGGCCTTCCCCTAAAAGTAAGGAACAGTCATATAAGAATTATGATGGACTTAAAGAGTAAACATTTAAAATAAAAGGGATATGATTCTTTTGAAATATTCATTTACTAATACATCATTAACTAAACACAGTGACCTTTGGAAGTGTTCTCTCCAGCAGGCATGAGGCTGCTCTCATCAGTGGTGGCTCCTGGCAGAATGAAGTGTTCCTGGTTGGTCTGCTGGAGGAGATGTTCCACGTTGGACACCCTACAGCTGATTCCACATCCTGGGACAGCCTGGAAGTCCTGACAGTAGCCCAGCACTGCTGAATCCAACTCCTGTTACACACATAAACACATTTTTACAGCTTCCTTGTAAAACTCCAGGCACTAAAAACTGTCTACTAAGAAAACGTTGGATGTAAGATGACAACTATGATATTTGTAGTTCTAAATTTTGGACAAGGAAAAACACAAATGGCCATTTTATCTTTTCAGCAACTAGTAAAACAAATTGTGAGCAAGTTTGTATTTTTTGTAATCTCAACAATGTATTTTTGTGTGAAATATTGGAGCCTCTGTTCAGACATAATTATGTTAATGTTAATAATGATCTTTATTTGTAAGCAAAATACTATGGTTCTATCAGTTTATACCAGGGCTGTGTACAGCTTTAATCTCATGTGCCTGTCCTTTGCAAACCTGTTTTTTTGAAGATATATATATCTGTGTAACAAACCATCAGGACAGTCAGGTTAACAAAAACATCTCCAAAAGTATCTATAACTTATTTAACTTCTTTCTACTGATGTTATTTTGAATTTTTGCTTCATATAATAAATAAGTGAGCTAGCTAACACTACTACATGAACAAATTGCTATATTTTAGTAATTCCCTAATACCCAGAAATGATTTGACTCATACTTTCACAGGGCTATAAAAGCAGAGCTGACCTCTTTGCAGTGTTTGGCCACAGCCAGCCCTAGGGGGTGCTCGCTGTTGGCCTCGGCTGTGCCCACCACGGCCAGGATCTTCCTCAGGGGCATCCGGGCCACCTCCCACAGCACCAGCACCCGGGTCACCAGGGGGACCCCGTTCGTAATGGTCCCGGTCTTATCAAACATCACTACATTAATCTGCATGAGGAAGTACAAAAGACATTAGTTTTCTACACCAGAATGTTTAATTCTTAAGTATACATGCTTACTAGGGTTAGGGTTGGCATGTGTCTTGTATACACTACAAATGATTCTAAAAAATAAACCTCTTGCCTTATGAGCCATCTCCAGCGGCTCGCCTCCTTTAATAAGAATCCCATTCTGAGCACCCACACCAGTGCCCACCATGACTGCTGTCGGTGTCGCCAGCCCCAGAGAGCAGGGGCAGGCGATGGACAGCACTGTGATGGAGGCCTGGAAGGCAAAGCGCACAATCACCTCCGCCCTGGAGATGTTTGGGTTATAGCCCTGTGAAGGAAACAGAGTGGGTTAGTGTCAATAGGTTTCATCAAAGTCACTTCTGTGATAGCAATATGGGCTCTTACTGGAAAATTGTCCTTCACAACATCAAAGTCAACAAACCCCACTGTCATCCAAGCTCCCAGTGTTAACAAAGAAATTATGACTATGAAAGGCACAAAGTAGCCGCTGAGTTTATCTGCAAACTGCTGGATCGGAGCCTGCACAAACACAAACATTAATACACAAAATAATATTTCACTTTCTTTTTGAAAATACTAACACTTTTTTTCCCAATTTCCACTTGTGAAGTGACATGGACTCATATGTAAAGAAATATTGCAAATGTGAGGCCATCTGTCCCAAAGCTACAGCTGCCCAAATAGACCCTTTTCACGTGACGTCAGACAACTTCCGTTTTGAGACGATGGGATGTATCTTCATTTCCGGTGCCGCGCTTCTCCCATAAGAAATTCACCCAGACTTTTTTCAAATTGCCGTTTATACTTGCGAAAGGATATTAATTCTTCAATGAAGGATACTTGGATTATGAAGTGAGTGCTTTGTTATGTAGCTAGATAGCGTTAGCAACATGGCTAAGTGATAGAGCTGCGCTATAAAACAGTGTTAGATCATGTCATGATCTGAGTTTATCTGAATATTTGACAATCTGCTTATCAGGAAATACCACTGGATAGTACTACAGTATATTTTCATTTAGTAAAGCTCTGTGCTCGAACACTGACTCTGCTGTAGTGATCAGTCTGTGACAAAATAATAGACTTTTCACATCTACTGCCAAAACTACAAACTAATCTTTACTTTAATTCATCAGCAAATCTCTGTACATCATGTAGCCTTATATTTGGCAAATTTTTAAGACTCCGAGTAAATTCCATACTGGCGAGCAGCAGCACTGGAAATGAAGATACATCCCATTGTCTCAAAACGGAAGTTGTCTGATTCATCGTGAAAAGGGCCTATTGGGTCATACCTACAACGCCTACATCAAAATCCCCAAAATCTAAAACAATTTGTGCCTAATACAATTCTTGACTTCAACCCATATAAGAGCTGTGCCAAAAACACACACAAAGAAATCTGCACTTTACAGTCCTTTAGATTATGCTCTCATGCAACACTATCCAATAAACCAAAACACTTTATGGTAAATTAAACTGAATGAGGTGCACTGACCTTAGAGGTCTGGGCATCCTCCACCAGCCGCACTATCTGGGACAGAGTGGTGTCTGCTCCCACATGAGTGGCCTCCACCAGGAGAGCACCATGAGCATTGATGGACCCAGCGATCACCAAACTGCCAACTTTCTTAGTGACAGGCATAGGTTCACCTAAATTGTAAAGGGCAAAAAGAACAGTAATGCTTGTGCTTGAAATGTTACTATTAATTAGGATGAAAAAGTATACTATAATCAATAGCAAAAGTACAAAGAGTAAACTAGTAAAGTTTGTTTTTGACTTAATTCCTTAGTTCCTTTTCAAAGATTGTCAGTTACCTGTTATCAGTGACTCATCAGCCATGGAGCTTCCCTCGATCACTTTTCCGTCCACAGGAAACTTCCCTCCTGGGACCACTTTTACAATGTCCCCACGCTGGACCAGCTCCACCTCCACCTGCTCCTCACTGACAGAAAAAATACATACTCAGGGATCTGTGGATTGGCATAGTGTATTCATTTCATCTGCACTTAAGTATATATGCAGACAGTTTTACCTGAGTACAGACAGGTTGGGACCCAAAGTCACCACTGTGGCATCAGTGGCCTGGAGTGACATGAGTTTGGCCAAAGCAGCAGAGGTTTTACTCTTGGAAGAGAAATGGAAATAGCTGTTATGTTTTTTGTTTTTTTGTTTTTTTGACAAAGAGAAATTATCTGTTGTGCCCAGTGTAAACAAAGTCTTTCATAATAGATAGCCGCACACTCAACAACACATACAAATAAAAAAAGCGAAAAGAAAAGTATCCAGTTGAGGGTGAATTCATAGCAAGTGCCAAAATTGCTTGTCTTAGCACAGCTTGATGATGTGTTGACAATCAAGTTGCTCACAGGGTTTCTAAAAACATCCCTGAACAAAATATCCATTACCTGTAATTGGCAATTAAACAGTACTGGGAACCTGCAGGGTACCACTGACTACAGGCTAGTGTTATTGAGTCAGAATATGAAAGCCCACATGCCTTAGCGAGATGCTCCAGCCATCTTCCCAGAGCAATAAAAACAAACAACATTGGTGGTGTATCAAAGAAGGTGAGAGGACTCTGGGCAGCCTTCTCAGCCATGGCTACTATGACCACCACACAGGAGTAGATGTAGGCTATAGAAGTGGCCAACACAATCAGAACATCCATGTTGGCTGTACGGTGTTTTAGAGAGCGGTATGCCTGGACGTAGAAGTACCGCCCTCCAAACGTCTGAAAGAAATAAAATCCAAGTTTCACCATTAGCGGCAAACTTTCACACAACAGCAGTGTAAAGGTCAGTGTTATGTGATGTTACCTGCACAGGTGTACACAATATGAAAAAGACCAGATTAATCCATGATAGCCCTGGGAGAAGGTTTTGGTCTCCTGGCATAGCGCCTCCATGGTCCTGGTGTTGACTATCCATCACCATCATGTAGATCATTAAGGCCATAACTGGAACACCAAAAATCAGGCTGGTCAGAAAGGAGTTCCTCCACCTGGAAAAGGCCAACACGATAGTTAACCAAAGATGATATATCACAATAAAGTATACAATAATGTGCAGTAATACAATATGTATAGTATACAGCAGAGTACATACAGTATGTTCCACATGGATGTGCTTATAGACTATGGTGTGCCAAAGTATTTACCCCCTTGGCCTTTTTTCTTTATTGTTGCCTTACAACCTGGAATTTATGGATCATTGAGAGTTTTATGTCAGTCACTTTACATCACATGACAACAACTATAAAAATGCTTAATATTTTTTATTATGAAGCAAATTAGAAATATGACAGAAAAACAGAAAACTTGAGCGTGCAAGTGTATTCACCACCTCAAGTTAGTCCTCTGTAGAACCACCTTATGAGGGACTTCCAGCTCCAGCTTTTCTAGGAGTGTTTATGAGAATGGTTTATAAAATCACTGGGATTTGTGCTCATTCTTCTTCTAAGAACAGCTCCAGCTCCTTCAAGTTGGATGCATTGTACAGCACAGTTTAAGTCGTTTTCTTCAAGAATTGTCCTGTGTTTGACCCGGTTCTTCATTCCTTCAGTTCTGAGCAGTTTCCCAGTCCTTATCAGGGACAAATATCCCCGCAGCAGGACACTGCCACCACCAGGCTTCACTTTAGAGACGGGGCACAGTCAGGTGCTAGGTTTGTGCTATCTTCTGTCCACTCTTCCACACAGCCCAGCTCTGTGGAGTGTCTGGTTCAGAGTGGTCCTGGGACAGATACAACAGTCTCTGCTGTGGAGCTCTGCAGCTCTTTCAGGGTCACCTTTGGTCTTCTTGTTGCCTCTCTGATGGCAGGTTTGGTGTGGTTCCTTATCTTTTCCATGTTATAATGATGAATTAAAGTGTGGCATAATGACAGTTGAATTGCAGTCAGGCCAACCTTATCTAACTGTTTCTGTGACTTCTGAGGCTGAGTAACACTGGGTCTCATTTAGAAGCCTCTTTAAAAAGGGGATGAATACTTTTGCACTCTCAAGTTTTCTGTTTTTCTGTCATATTTCTAATTTGCTTCACAATAAAAATATTTTGCATTTTCATAGTTGTTGTCATGTGATGTAAAGACTGACATAAACCTCTGATCCAATCCAAAATGATCCATTTCAATTCCAGGTTGTAAGGCAACAATAAAGGACAAATGCAGTTTTTATAGTTTGTGCAAAAATGCAGTGCACATTTACAGATCAGTGGTGCAAGTGCTGATGACAGTAATTACTCTGTCTGCAAACTTGATGATTATACACAGGATTACAGCTGGAGGTAAAAAGGAAGTAAAAAGTGCAAGGTTCTCTGGCCTAATGGATAAATGCATGTGCTATATGCCCACAAATATCTGAATGGCTGCCCACTTATTTTAAGCACATATTGTTTTATCATTTAAGACATAGCAAGCTGCCCTCAACTAAGGTGCAGTGGTTGACTGAAAGATAAGGTTTGCTAAATGAGTGAGTATTGTGTATGCATACAAAAGGGTGATGAATGAGAAAAAGCTGAGACCTTAATCTGGAGGTTAGTGGACCATCCTCCTCTATGTTCTTCCCGTCTGCCATGGTTTTAAATTTCTGCCTGCTCATACTCCATATAATATTAGCTAATGTAGTGTCTTAGTGTGCTGTATTGTTGTAATCAATACAGTAATGAGCAAAATAGAGACAAACCTTTAAACTGTATGGAAAACATTCATTTATTCATTAATTTTCTTATTCCAATTAAGGGTCGTGGGTGGCAGCTTTTTCCAACAACAATGGTTCTGAGGCAGGGTGTATTTTTTTAATAAATAATGGTGCATTTGAACATGCCAAGTAACAAAAAACACTGCAAAAAACCTGATTTTTTCTTTGACCTAATTCTATGCAAATAAAGTTAGGGTCTAAGTTTTGAATATGAAAACAATGACACAGTAAAAAAAAAATCGAGTGACAAACGTCTTTAGACAAATTTTCTGTGCTTCTTGAATCAATTGAAATAGGGACATCATGGTTGAAAAGTGCAACTGTTTGTTGGGACAAAGGACAAGAGCCTAAAACTGGGACAGTCCCCATTAAATAGGGACATATGGTCACTCTATACACCCTGGACCATGAACAGTTAATCCAAGCATTAAGAATATGGCAAAAAAATGTAGAACACATTTTTCAGGCAATGTACATGCATATTATTTTAAAGATATGTTGACAAGTTAAATAAAGAAAATGCAACGAAAGCTTTGATTAGATACTTGCTGTTTGATTTCTTCTGAGTGGTCCAGATTGGTCCTGATGCCTTGTTTTACCAGACTGGCCTCAAACCCAAGGTCCTGGAAACATCATCAGGCTTACACACAGAATTTAAAATGTCAAAACTCAAAGTATGAATTATACAATACTAACAATTACCTGAATGATTTTGACTATATCTCGAGCACCGATCACATCCGGGTTAAACTGGATCTGAGCTCTTTTTGTTGCCAAGGCCACAGAGGCCCTGAGGATCCCTTTAGTAGTAATGAGCCTGGATTCAATGGTGTGGACACATGATGCACATGTCATACCTGTAATCTGCAATATGAGAAAGGTTTATGAGACTTTTATAGACCTAAACATAGCATTTGATCATGGTGTGTTTTCACTCACAGTAAGGTCCAGCTTCCCATTTGCAACTGCACTGTCTTCTATAAGTGTGGCTCCAAAGCCTAAATCCTCTATGAGACGTTCTATACCAGCAGTACTAATAAGATCTGAGTAATATTTCACTTCTGCTTTACCCGCCATGAGAGAAACCAACACTGTGAGGATTCCTGCAAATAAAATAAATGTTAATATAATTTCTGTTCTGCAAAAACTTGTCTCAAACTCATACAATAACCTTTTACTAATGCTGTAAATTTCTGTACAGACAGCCATGTTGAGTCATTCAGTGCTGGCTGGTAGGTAGGTCAAAATAATACACAAAGGTCTACTTTTGTCACCACACCTACAGATGGAATTAAACACTGCAGTCTGTGTGATGTGACACCAGAGAACCCTTACTTGGAGAAATACAATTCAATTCAATTTATCCAGCACAATATTAGCAGTTGCCTTAAAGAGGTTTACAGAAATAGACAAACAGGCAAACTGACTGTAAAAGGTGATTGTGGAAAAAAATTGTAGTAGGCCAGCAGGAGCAGTAGGGCATTGTGCACCAGCCAGGCCAACAAAGTCGCTGCAAGAGAAGTCAAGACGGTGTAAAGGGTCTCTTTAATGCTTCGCCTCCCTAAAGAAAGCATACTTTTTTGCGAGAAGACAAGTTTTTTTTTCCCCTCATAACCTTGTGTTAAAGAAAAGGCACAGCTATGGGGATATTTATCACAACGATGCAAGAGTCAGAGGCTAAAAAATACACAAACAAAAAAAAAATCACCACCAGATCCACCATTTTCTGGAAATTATTTCCCTTATAATTCCCATTAGATACTTGATTTTCTGTCTTTTTTTTGTAATGGCACAAAAGTAAAAATCTATCAAAATCAGTCTTAGGACTGGACGTTTTTTAAATTTATTTAAAGGGTTAAAAATATGAAAATGAATTAACTTTTGCTATGTATGATGAGGACAGGGGTTAATGATCAAAAACATGAAAAAAGTTTTTTTTTTTTTTCATGTTTTACATTTTTAAATGTGACTCAGTGACCTTAAAATGCTTTATGAGGAAGAATGTGATTTTTTTAAAACCCCCTGAGGATTAAATTTAGGAGATGGATAAGACTACTGGGCTATAACTAATGCAGTAACTGAGTGCAGTACTGACCTCTGTGTTTGAGCAGATTCCTCTCGATGTTGGCCACACATGAAGCACAGGTCATCCCTGTTACACTGATGAAGCACCTCTGTATGTTCACCTCTGCAGAGACACTGGTGCCATTACTGAAACCTGTCTTCTCAGGGGACTGCCTGGGTAAAGTGTGAGGGGCTTCAGAGGGGGCTGTTCTTGGCTTCTCCTGAGCAGGGACGCTCTGGGCAGGGGCTGAAACAAAGACAACACAATGGAGAATGTGATGTCTCTATTTGTAGATATTACATCCGCCTATGTATGATATTGCACTGTCCTGTTGACACACTATACAGATCAATACATGGCCCCAAAAGCCCACAGTGCAAAACTTTGCCTTCTAATAGACAAGCACTCTGATAGACAAGCACTAAGGTTAAAACAAAATGGTTATTTTTTTTCCTTCAAAAAAAAAAAAAAAATGAATTTTGAAGCTAATAATGTAATGGTTGACCCAAAACCAAGGTAAAAACCAAAGAGACTGTCGAAAAGAATGTGTCCATAATTAGGAGTCAGAGGTAAATCCAGTTCTTAGAAAGGGGTTTTTGTCATTCAGTCCAACAAGAGTAAGAGCTCTCCATCAAACACTGGAGAGACTTGGTTACTAAGGTTTCCATGGGAATAAGCTTCAGTAAAAAACATTTGTGATTAAAAAGCCTGTGAGACCTTTAGACTTTACTTCCACAGGAGTTTCCACTATGGTGTAAGTTGGGACAGTGTAACACAGATTGGCATCCTTACCCAGACTGCTGCATAGTTCAGAGAACTATTACAGCTCAGTTTTAATGTGTGTGCCACTGTGTTGAAAGATAAGATGGTAAGATGCCCTATCACTGAATGAAGGATGGCATAATATGTATTACAGATTAAAGATTTGGTATACCAAGGCTGAGCTCCTTTTATAAAATCAGAAAACCAACAAAATGACTCTGAAGCTATAATGTTCATTTTTATGATTAAAACATTGGGCATTTTATGTTAAAAGTTACATTTTGATGAGTGAAGTCTATTATAGTGGATAATAGACAGTAATAATTTTGATTTGTTAAAATGTTTACTTTTTTCTAACTAAATCTTTAACATCATGTATCATTGCATATTACAATAAATGGGTACTATAAATAATATTGAAAACTGTAAATCACCAATTCACTTCTTTTATAGCGACTGTGAAAATAATACAACCTCTTAGATCTGATTTTATCAGCGCACACGTGTTCATCTCAGTGAGAAGACACAAAAGCAGTTTACTGCTTCCAAATGTGGTCAAATTAGATTCAAATATAATTTCTAAGCAAAATGTGAACATTTCATTTTAAAACAAGATCTGAGATAAGATCTAAGCTTTACATGGGGCAACAGTAGCTCAGTAGGTAGAGCCGTTCATCCACTACCCAAAAAGTTGTCTGATCCATCCCTGCTACCATCACTGAATACTGCTGTTGTGACCACGAGCAATAAATGTGTATGAATCCTGTATGAATGTGTTGGTATGGTTGTGGTTTGGTGGTGGTCGGATGGCACAGAATGGCAGCCATGTTTCCATCAGTCTGCCCCAGGGCAGCTCTGGCTACAGAAGGCGTGAGTTAATGTGTACTAACCTGATGGGTGAGCAAAAAAATTGGACAGGTTTTAACAAAATTTGAACCAGATGAAGCAACAAGTATGCTCCTTAAGGATGTTTGAATAAGTGCATACTTACGCAGAAAAAAGTTTAAAGTAAAAAAAACAACAATGACAAACAAACAAAAAAAAAAAAAAAAAAAAAACACACACACAAAATATAAAATTTCTCTTACTGTTTTCTTTACTGTGCTGTTTTGGCAATAAAACCTCTTCTTTCAGCACATGGCAAATTTCAGAGTCTATTAATACTCCAGATAGCAATTCATCAATTACTAAATTAGTAATTTTAATAATCAATTTATTAAATTAGTTGTTGCAGGCCTAGAATGAATAATGCACCTAATTGTAATGTATAACTTTGAGTGTCTGGAAAAGTGCTAAAGAAGACCAATGCATTATTTACAAATTATTGTCAGTCAAAATGTTACTTTATTCCCACTTTTTTTTCTTTCTTTGCATGACATTTGCCACAGTAGCCTTCCAGTCTAGTTTCATTCATTCATACAATCACATGTGTGTAGTACCGTACCTGTAAGCGCTGCCTCAAAGCCCATGTCCTCGATGGCCGCTTTGATCCTCTCTGCTCCGGTGAGGCTGGGATTAAACATTACACTTCCCTTCTGCTCCTTCAGTGACACGGATACGGAGCGCACCCCTGTCACCTGAGAGATCCTGCCTTTAATGGACTCCACACAGGAGCTGCAAGTCATTCCCGTGATCCACACCGTCACAGTCACTAGCTCTGGACCCCGACAGTCTCCATCCATCAGTGTGGCTTCGAAGCCCATTTCCTCAATTCTGTCCCTCAGCTCCTCTGGTGTGATCACATGTGGCTGGAACGTGCTAAACGCTGAAGAACTCTGGAGAGACACCTGGATGTGTGAGACTCCCTGAAGTGACCCGATGTTAGCCTCAATGGTCTGGACGCAGGACTGGCAGTGCATGCCCTCCACTCTGATCTGCACCGCTGACTCAGCACTGTGGCCCATGTTGTGCAGCTGCAAACCGATCTCTTTGCTGCTCATGACAGAGCTATCATAGTGCACCTCGATCGAACAGGAGCTAAAACAACTCGAGACAGAAATCACTCCCTGCAGCCAGGACACTTTGCTCTGAACGGCCTGGAGTTGATCCTCATTTGTGACTGCTGAAAGTTTGAAGGTAGATCTTGATGCAGAATACAGCTCACCTTCACTGCCATAATCGTAGGCCAAGTTGTCAAAGCCTTGATGGCCCAAATCTGAGTCAGTCTCCTGAGAAGAAATGAGAGTTTTATCCATCATTACTTACTTTCAAAACTGACAGAACAGAGGCTAACCACAATGGCTGCTTTCTGTCTGATAAGCATGCATTTACGCCAATCTGTGCAAATAACACCAACACCAGTGCATAATGTTTAAGGAATGCCACAGAACATGAAGAGAAACCAACACAATCACAGACTGAAGGATGGCAAACAAAGGAGGAATTGTTTCCATTCAGCTTACACCAACTGTCAGGTCAGTCATCAGTCACTGGGTAGAGTTGCAACATCAAACTGAAACAAAACTCCCGTTTCACCAACAGAGTGCAAAATAAATATGTTGTAATCATTTCAAAGTGCACTATCGAATCTTACAGTTCAAAAGTTTTGAGAATGGGACAAGAATTGGTTTTCACAAAGTTTATTTCAGTGTTTTAAGAGCTTTCTGTGGTATCCTGGAGTATAATTACAAGAACTTAATGATAAGTGTCATTCATTCATCTTCTTCCACTTATTCCCATTAGGTGACTAGAGTTTATCCCAGTAACTATGGGCCTTCGGCGGGGTACACCAGTTAGTCGTAGGGCTGACACAGAGACATACACAGACAGACAACCATTCACTCATACATTCATTCACTGAAATTTGAGTCACTGGGAATTCTGAGTCACAAATTCATCTAACACATGTCTTTAGACAGGAGAGAACCCACAGTAAAGGCGCTTTTCCATTAGAGGGAACAGGACATGTCAGTACATGCCTTGGAATGGGTAGCCCCAAAACCTGCTGGTGTTTCCTTTTCTACAGGTCCAGGAGGTGGGCGTCTGTTACGTTAACACTGACATCACACAAGCACAACAAAAGTTGTGTTAAAAAATAAGGCCCATACTCTTTTAATACGGCTGTTTATCACATGTTTGATTAAAAATACCATTTTCCATTTCTGTTCTTTGGCTTGTTGTTGTTGCCTGAGTGAGGATTCTCTCTCATCCAATCAGCTCGCAGCAGTGCCAACCTCTAACCGTTCCAGACCACTTAATCGTGCTGGACCTGGTCCAGAAAGGGTGCCAAAAGTAGAATGGCTTGGAATGCTTTTTGGGAACGCTTTGGAAAGTGGAAACACTCCCAAACCGCCCCATCCCACCCCATTCCATCCTAGTGGAAAAGCGCCTTAAGGGTGGACTTGCCCCAAACACGACATGAGCGACTAAAGTGACCATTTAATATCTATATGGAGCAACATGAACGTGCCAACCAGCGTGAATCAATCACTTGAGTGTGGTTTTAAGCTGTACTGAAGTGAAGAAGGTCCTAGAGGTTACTGAGGAACCAGGGAATAAGAGAAAATGATCCAATCCTTAGGTCCAATCCCTGTGCCTTGATTTCTGCAGAATATCAGTCTGTCCCTGAGGTTTTTCCTGAGAGAAGTGGCGTCTTTGCTGCCCTTCTTGACACCAGGCCATCCTCCAAAACTGACTGTTGCAGCTGAATCAACCTTAGGAGACAGTCCTGCTCCACTCATGGGACCAGATCATCCTCCAAGAGCAACACTGCAAATATTGACTTTTGCATAAATTTGATGTAATTGTCAATTAAAAGCCTTTGTCACTTATACTTCAGGGTACCAGTCATAGTAACATTTAGTAACATTTAAAAAAAGATCTAAAAACACAGAAGCCCCAAACTTTTGGCCACTACTGTATGTGAGTTAACCCACAAATCTGCCACTGTGCTGTTTCTGATCCTAGTTCCTCCATGTGGCATTTTGGGGAATGTCACATGACCAGCCCTTCACATAAGTATTTCAGCATGACTCTGCTTAAACTCAGTGCCACTACACAGAGCTGTCTGTATCTATTATTGCCACTTAGAAAGAACTGGACAAAAGGACAGGTATCTGGCCTCGTTCTTTATCTTTCCTGTTCTTATCTGTCCCTGTTGCAGAATCAAACCAAATTACTGAAAAAATCATAAAAGCCTTACAAAAGGACTCAACGTAATTAGAATAAACATTAGAAAACTAGGCATATTTTAAATGAAAGTGAACGAGAAGGAGAATAATTTTTGGTTGCTCTTTGTTTTTTAAAATACAAAATAGAGACTGAAATTTAGAAATTTAAATAATTAAACAAAATCTATTCAGCAAATAAAGAAAATCAGAATCTAGAATTACACAAGAAAATAAGAAATATTACTTATTATTTTTGTGTACCAATGTGTCATCCTTAAAATCCATTTACGAAATATTAAGCTTAGGTTTCTAAATAATTTTATGCCATAATCATAATAACCGTACCTGCATTTTAAGTCAGTGGTAAGTTGGTGTCTTGATGCTCATGAAATTCCTATCTTTACATTGACCAAACATACAAGGGATTATAACTTTAGTTTTTTAGGTAAGAAAAATTGATGTCTTTATGTGGGAAAGTGTCATGTGAAAACTACTGTTACATTTCTATGATTTAATTCTACATAATGCACGTATATAATATTATGTATAATTAGTATCTGTATAATAAGTATCTATGATGTGACACTGAAGTAGTTAAATAAAAATACACTATAGTTCTATTTTCCTGCAGCTGACAGAACACCTAACCTCAAGGTTCAAGTTCCAGATGCTGGGATTTTAATGCAATTTTTAAACTTCACAAGTTAGACTGTAGGTCAGAGGTCACCAGCCTTTTTCCCTGAGAGCTAAGTTGACTGAATAAAAATGGCAGAGAGCTATTTGTGTTTTGTAACATTTATTCTCAGAACTTATTTCAACCCCAAATTAATTCAGTTTTCCATTGACATTTACTGGAACATTTATTAAAAGTTGCTGTTGACAACTCATATTTTCAATTAAAACAACAAAATATTTAGTTCATCATTTTGTCTACAGAGACACATTTGCACCGAACATTAGACACACACTCTTACCTAGGGCTGCAACACCTAATCAGATTAATCGATTATTAAAATAACTGTCAACTAATTTAATAATTGTGTAATCGTTAACTGGAGTGTTTATCAACTCTGAAACATGCCATGTGCAGAGAGAGGAGGGTTTATACCAAGACAAAGCATTAAAGCAACAAAAAACAGTTAAAAACTATGTACATTTTGTGTTTTTGATTAAAATTATAATTGTGTGTATATGCTTTATTTAAATGTCCTCAAGTGGCAAAGTCATGGCTTCGTCTGGTTCAAATTTTGTAAAAATTAAGTGATTTTTTTGTAGAACTGTCACAAGGTTTTAACATGAACTATAAAACACCTAAAGTTTTTAACCACTTTACTCACACTTCACTATCTGATTATTTATCGACTAATCAAAACAATAATCGACAGATTAATCGATCATCAAAGTAATTGTTAGTTGCAGCTTCCTTCTCTTATCCTGTTGTAGCCTCTTAGCTGTGGTCATCTCATATCACTCCTGACTCATCAAGCTTAACTGCAACTGTTTGACTGACAACTAATCTGCAAATAATCATTTTGTGCACAAAGGGGGCAGGACCTGTTATTAGACTGGATAATACACAAGTTGGTTTGTCAAATGATTAATCAAATTTGTGTTTTATTTTACCTTTTTTTATCTGGGTAAAATGTTTGAGAACTAGTTCTTATTTACAAACATGACCCCTGCAGGAAATAATACAGTGCATAAAAAAGAATGAGGGATGGGAGAAGTGTGTCTGTGTATGAGAGTGAAGATGTGTGTGTGAAATGCAAGAGAGCCTGTGTGTGTATGTATATGTGCGTATAAATGTGATTCAGATTTATCAGCAAGAACAGGGGTCAATTAAGGTCAGTTTCTGATTGAACTAATCGTAAGAGTTTTATGAACTTTTATGAACAACAAATGTAGTAGTATTAGTGATATCTGCTAAATGCTGGACACTTTTTCATTTGATATCTTTATTATTTTGGACTGTTTTTTGTTGTTGTTGTTTGTTTATTTTTAATTAGCAACTCATCTACAGATTATTGCTCCAGATCTCACATTTCCATATTTTCTAATTAGATAAAAAAAATTGTTTGTTTGTTTTTATGTTTTATGTATGAACTGAAAATGTGTAGGTGTATATTGATTTCCAGAAACAACAGAATAGTAAAGCTGTGTGAGAGTAGGTTAAGTTCACAGAGTTATGACAGCAGCTGACTCGGAGTCCAGGTAAACACTGTCAGAGTTTCTTCAACTCTTTCTAGGAAGCCTACCTGAAAACTGTTTTAAGAGCCTCTTTAAATGTCTATTATATTGTGCTTTTTTAGGCTTTTTGAAATAGTTTTGGACACCTTTGCGTTAGTATTTCAAATTTTATAACTTAAGACAATGTATATGTTGAAACGAGCTGTTACTTTGACTTTACAGAGAACGCTTGGATTGGCTGTTTGTTGCCCCCTGCTGGCAACACTGTGAAATTTTCCTCTTTCTAGATAAAACCTGTTTTATTGACCCCTTTAACCCTGGCATTATAACCGCGTGGCTGTTTATAACTGTTTACCACAATGAGCAGTGTAAGAAACGCCAATTAAATTCACTGGATTGCACTGCTGTCCAGAAATATCATTGTTTGAAAACTGTGAACAGTGACTCAGCTTTGACTGTCCCATTCAAAATCACTCAAATCAAAAAATTCAAAAATCTTTTTAGATGTGATTTCTGGGCCTCTGAACAATCATATTTTAGTTGAATAGGCCTAAGCCTATTTGTCCATATATAAAACTTTTAAGTTATACAAAGTTCACTGCCTTTCTTAGAGTCGACTAATCGGTTCTTTAAAATGTCCATAACATGTTAGTGCCAAAAAATATTTATTATTGTTCATTACTAAACTTTATAAGCACTAAGTAAATGTTGTGAAGAAATTATATCAAACATTTTTTAATCATAAGAAAAACTTAAAATGGAGCCATGCCTGCTGTGTCATTTATAGCCCAAACTGTACATAACTAAACTCACTAATATTGACTCTAGTTAAGGACTCTCAGTAGGGCCCCCTCTTGTCCTGGGCCCTGGTTCAGCTGCACTGGCTGATGTAATAAATGTAACAATAAAACCTATGTCTGTGGTCATTTGAATGGGGAAGATGACAGCAAAAGAACTACATACACACACTCTCATTCTCTCTCACTTTGAATCAAAACTTAAAATGTTGATTAATGAGGAGTCAGGAACACAGTCTTACCATATGTTTTTACAAATGTATTTTAGTGTGGAAGTTCAAGGGTTAAGCTCAGTCCTGGTTTAGTGTTGTTTGAAGTGTTAGTAGCCTACTTGCCTTGAATTTGATCAAAATGCCTTATGGCTTAGTTGATTTTATTTGGGGTTTACTTTAGTTCATATAAGTGTGTAATTAACATATTATTATTCCTGGGTTAAACATTTGCTTAATGCTAGCTTGCAGAATTTAACCCACTCCACCGACTTTGAGGTAAGTGTTGTTTTATTTTTTTTTATCAAACTTTTTATTGAAAAGTTCTAAATGTTGGCTACTTTATGTTAGGCTACAGCAGTGATTCTCAACTGGTCTGGCTTCAGAAGCTAACATGACCCTAAAATGACAAACTGCGAGCCAAATAAATGACATTTCAATTGATCAGATGTACTGAACCTGAAACAGAAAAAAGTCAGAATATTGCAACACAAAAAGAACACATTTAACAAGCAACAGGCGATGCAAGAGAAGGAACTATTTTTTTTCTATATTCTGTTAGATGCAGTTTAATTTAAAAACAAAAAATACATGAAATAAAAAAAGTGTAATTCAAAAGGATTCAATTATAAAATTTAGGGAGCATATAACTTTTATTCACTTTTTTTTCTTTTCTTTTTTTTTTTTTTTTTTTTGCAAAGGCCCGTGAAAATGGTTCCGCTACCCCGTTTTGGTCCTGACCCACCAGTTGAGAATCACTCGGCTACAAAAGTGCCATTATAAAGCTAACCACTTTCTGTTTTCTTCCTGCTGAACTTCCCCCGTGTGACGCCCGGAGCGTTACCCGGGGACACGCAGCTGACCGCCGGCTCTTACCTCGTCCTCCGCCGGGCTCTTCCTCCTCCTCTTCCCCCCTGAGTGGAGGCTACAGGTGCAGTCCGGCTCACATCCACAGTCCACCATACAGATCTCCTCCCCGGCGGCCCGCGGAGTCCTGGAGCCGGGTTTGGCCGCACTCGGAGGTGACTTCGGGTGGAACATGTTGGTAATGTCCTGAGAAGCCGTCCTGTGTCTGACCCTTAGTTAACTGCCCCGGGGGTAAAAGTCCGCGAGGCCGGCGGGCAGGCGCGTGCTTGTGTGGGAGATAAGAGGGGCCGCTCGCTCTGGTGCGCGCGCAGCTCAAGTTTAGCGCGGGATTTTTTTGGGGAAGACTTTAAAGGTGCTATGAGTAGTAACAAATGTTTATGTTTCATAAAATGTACCCACGTGTGTGCTATGATATGTACTGATAACAATGGTACCGCTGATTTATTCACAATTAAAAAAATATTTTACATAGTGACCAAGTTGTTTTTGTTCACATTTTTTTGTTTTGGTTCTATAACTGCATTGCCGATACCAGTCAGAAAAAAAGACCATTGTTTTTGATTTAGACTGCAGTACCGTTTTCAAACCAGTAGGAGTGCATGCTGCTAACAGTACCTTTAAGTGGGGTTTAATTAATGGGGCTATGGCTTAATCACATGACATTCACAGAGTAGGCTCCCTCAGGCTGAAGGAAAAGAGAATAAATTATCAGTCAAAATGTCTATTAATGAAAGAGACGTTATTTCCTTTAAAAGTCCATGTCTTTTCCAGATTTTCCATGACTTTACGAACCCTGTTCTAACGCCCTGCATTGCCGATCCTCCCATCAGCCCGCAGACCATTGTTTTGATTTAGACTGCAGTACTATTTTCAAACCAGTAGGAGTGCATGCAGCACTTACAGTACCTTTAATTATTATAATCAACAAACATTATTACTAGCCTACTATTATTACAATTTCCTGCAGCCAGTGTAGTAGGTATTTGAAAACCTCTATTGCGGTCCATTACAGCCTACTACTACTATAGATAGGCTACTATAGTACTACTACTCTTCTACTGGACTACATTATACTATTATTACTATTGTTATTATTGCAACAGATTTTCACAATGTACCAAGAAGGCCCATATAAATATTATGTAAGTAAATAATTTTAGTAGTATCAAAATACAAGCAACAACTTATAAACAGGGTTTAGTTATTCTAAGATTGAAACATCTAGAACAGTGACATGGGTGTAAATAAAGAGTTAAGCTCTTGCCTTATGTAAATATACTGTATCTATGTGCCTCCAAACATTAGACTGAATCATGAAACCAGTACTAACCCAGGTTTTAACATGACTAAACTCAAACATGACTGAATTAGATCTAAATCAAACCACGACTAAAAAAGGGACTAAGCAAAGTCTACATTTAGGGCTAGACCAATGCTAAACCAGGGTTCAACTACAGCAAAACTAAACTTAGAGTTTATTCAAGAGACCCATGATGTAGAAAAATAGCTTTATTTAAGTCCACATGAGTTGGAATACTTGTGTACTGTAAAAAAAACTGAAGGCTTCCAATTCTCTACTGCTGGCTCCATTTTCAGTTTCCAGATATACATCAAACTACACAAATAAAAGGACAATAAAACCGGACATAAATCTTAATCCAATTATTTTGTCTATTCTTTAATGAGGGTTGTCCCAATACTAACACTTGCAGGGATCTTCTTGTCTTTTCCCTTCAGATACTGCCATACCATACTTTGCACAATTTCCATTTTCTTTAAACAAAATGAATAACATGATGTAAATGAAAGAATGATGCTAAATCTTGTATTAGGACATCCCCATCTTAAACTTACCTGTATTGCACAAATTTACAACATTTTATTCTCAATACAAATAGGCATTTTTTTTTTTTTTGTGGAAAGGTGTCAAAGCAAACGCGTAGTAAAAAAACACAGGAATGTCAAACTAGGAAAAGGCAGTTCTTACACTGCCAAAACATCCATCTTTAGGGCTTATCATAAAAACATAAGCGATGACCTTTTTTTTTTTTTCTTCCAAAAGCTGGAATTCAATGACAAGGCACTCAGAGACATCTAGTGGTAGCTGATTGGTAAGTCAAAGCCAGAAGATGTAAAGATAGACAGTTAAATGGATGTTTTTGCAGTGTGTGTCTATGGTTATATGGATAATGTCTTGGTGCGATCAGCGTTGCCGGTCCCAGCGCCAGATAGAGGCATCGTCACACACGGCGATCAGGATGCTGCTGTCCCGGCTGAAGCTGGTCTGTCTGATGGCTGAGGTGCATTTAGGGAGCGTCAGGGTGGTGCACCTACACAAAGAATACAGTCAATATACTGGAATGACACAGAAGGCTTATTATTATGTTGACATAGTCCTTCAATAAGTGCAAACTCTGGATAAAATTAGAAGCCTGAATTTTGAATTTGAAGTGCGCCATTAGCACAGCAGGACATTCATTCATCTTCCACTAATTCTATCCCAGCAACTAATGGGCCTTAGGTGTGGTATCATCCTGGACAGTGGCATCTTAGTTGCAGGGCTGACACTTGAACGCACACTGACGGACAACCATTCACTCTCACATTCATGTTTGAGGGTGGTCAGAGAGGCCACATGCGCCTCAGTCAGTCTGCCCCAGGGCAGCTCTAACTACAGAGGTAGCTTGCCCCACCAGTGTGTCACAGACTGAATGATGGACTTATGTAAAGTGTTATTAAATCCAATCAGCCAGCCTTTGTATTGAACACATAATTTCTTGCTGATGCACAAGTGCTAATCACTCTGCCACTGTGGACCCTAATAACCTAGTATAATTATTTTATTTAAACTTTTCCTGAACACAAATTTAGCACTCGTATAATAAGCACAAGTAAATTCTGTAAAAAAATCAACTGATAATCCAGGACCCTCAGAGGAGAACATGAATGAAGCTCAAGACTAAGTTGCAAAGATTTTGCACTGCAGACAGACAACATTCAACTTCAATAATATCACAACAAAATCCTGTTTCATTTCCTCCTCTTGTCATGTGTTCTTCTGTGTCAATAAAATGAGGATAATCGTCAACAACAGACCAGGCCAATCTGTCCAAGATTTATGCTGACGCACATTTGTGTAGATAGGTTTAAATCGTTCTGTCACTGAGGTTGTATCAGAGGTGTGGCCCAAACACAGTCAGCCAACAATGTGTGACTTGTTTTACAGCCTGGTGCTGAGCAAGTTTATAATCATCCACTGATAAAAATGAACTGTACATTAGAATTACATTACTTACTGAAATCTGTCAGGTCAAAACAAGGCAAGGCAGGTTTATTTGTACAGTACAATTCATACACAGAGTAATTCAAAGTGCTTTACAAAACAACCCAATATTAGGTTTCTCAAAAGCTCATTTTTGACATACAATGGACAGTTTTTCATGTGGGTGGAGCATAGCAACATCCATACAGTGTTTGTTTGTAAGGCTCTGACATCAAGCAAGTTGTTTAGTGATGCAAGGATACTTAATACAAAAGCAATCGATATAAATTATCTTTTATTCCGACGTCTGTTGTCCTACTAAACAAACCCTCCTAACATCAGGTAGGAGTCTTTTTTTTTTTTTTTTTTCCTTAATGGTGGTTTTTTATCTTTTTTTTTTTTTTTTTGCGATTTTTATCCTTTATTTGGAAGGCTGTGCCGATTGGTTCTGTACTAAGGGAGAGTAACATGGCTATGGTGTGGCCATATCTCTGTGTATGAAAAAGTGCATTTGAGCTGACTGACTGTTGTCCGGTTGTTGTGATGATTGTGATTGTATGTAATCTGCAGCTGTGGGCAGCACTGTGAGCCCAAGACAAATTTCCCTCTGGGACAATAAAGTTGAATTGAATTGAATTAATTCTTTTCTACAGCACTAGATGTTTACAGGAAAAGGAGTGAAACTCATTGTGTTTCTTATTCTGACTGTAGCTGGCAAAAAAATTAAAAGAATTTTTGACAAAAATATACAAAGGAATTGATTTTTCTGTATAATCTGGATCCCTGTCACAAAGCTATAGCTGTAAAATAATGTTTACCACCAAATGAGAAAGAAGTAAGAGAGAAACAAGCTTGATGAACTTATCTCGGATATGTCTCCTACCTGGTTAAGACTAAAGTAAACACCACAGCAGCTCTGGATAACCAGTCCTATGAAGCAGGTTACCAACACATTGAGTTAACCCTATGTTTCATTGTGGTCAACACTTAACCAATCATGTCAATCATGTTTATACAAATACCAACTAGAAACTCGACTACACCATACATACATGTACTAAACTTTGAAAACAACCCACTCCACACACGGGCCTATGCCAACTAGTGCAAAGACCAACAACCAGACAGAAGTGTGCAGATAGGTTTTAAAATATTTACTTGAAATCACTGTCATGCAGTTTATAAATTCGTGGATATCAATATAATACAAACAATTTAATTCTGAGCAAAATACCACAAATATTGAGAAGATGTTGCTTTAATGTCTCTAATGCACTGATTGGTCAAAAACACATTTTCTTCAGAGCTATTGGGGAAGAGACAGAACAGCAATCCAGAATATAGATAGTCACATGATTCTTGCAGTCACAAATATCTTACCTTCGAAAAGTGCAACACAGAGAACTATTTGCATACAAACCTGGTCCATTAGAGTCAATGGAGATGCCACAACTATTTAAGAACTCTGGGTTTCTTATTAGAACTTATCCTGCTCTGGACCAGATTAGGCATTCAGCGCTAAAAGTAAACCAGCTTTAGAATACTGTGGTTACCTCGCCAACTCTGTAATCAAGATTTGGAGTACAGGGCTTTGGATCATTAACTGTTAGAGTTCACATTTCACCTATATTTGGTTATGTTTTGCAATATCTGTGTTAACCAGATGGATATAAAATGGCAAGATTATTCGTTTAAGTAAAATATCTCAAATTTGTCCAAGTAGTGTGGTTAACAGATAACATACTTAGCTTTGTGAGGGTCCTCCACTTCAAGGTCCCAAACATACAGCTTGCCTACTTGGTTTCCCAAAGCCAGCATCTGTGTCACAAATATTACCACAATTAAGACTATTAGGTGCAATGACAAAATGTATATCTTGGGATTGTCATAACATTTTGACAGTACATTTACCTTCTGCCAGAAGTCCATGGAGAAGCGCATGTACCAGATATCACACTGGCTGTAATCAAACCGACCCAGAATGGTCACGTTTGACTCGTTTGGTTTAATGTGATCTATGTCATCCTCCATCTTTCCGGGCTTCCAACACACAATGGCGTTTTCACAGGACTAAAGCACAACAATGGACAAAATAGTTGTTAATACATAATTCCCAAAAGCAGGTTTTATATTTGCCCATCAAGTATTTCTGTGAAAACATACCTTGGAGAGAATGAGGTCTCCCAGCCAGCGCACACAGTCCACATAGTTCCTATGGATGTCACGTGTGGAGAAGTCAGGGAAGTGGATCTTCTGAGACACAAAAGGTCTGGAGAAAGCACACAGAGAATTAGAAAACAGCAGTTCACATGAGATATGGTTCCACTGGTGTGGAAAAAACAGAGTAAGCTTTAAGTTCCTATTGTTAACTTACAGTCTGTGTTTCCCACACATTAAACAGTGTGTGACAATTAAGCTGACAAAAGCCAGATTGATCAGGGCTTAACATTAAGCATTTCCAGGCAAGTGGCATACATGATTTATTTGCCCGACAGCCAAATCTACTTCCAGTCCAGAAAAATAATGTAGATTCAATTTAAAAACCACATGAACATATGGACATTTAACCCTTTAGGCGCCACAGGTGCTAAATAGCGACACTTGGTGATGACAGTCTTCAGCTGTCTATAAATACAGCTGTTTTCAGCTGCACATTTCCAGACCACGTCTGATAGAGAAGTGAAGAGAACTCTATAGTAATGGCTAAAAGCATGTGTGATGAAGCAGTTTTTTCATTTACTGCTGACTCTGATTCTGAGGGAGAATATCTACCTTCTGAAGTGAGTGTAAGCAATGATAGCAGGGAAAGTGACTGTGCCAGTGGCAATGAAAAAGTTTGTACTGACACTTTCCACAACAGAAGTAGGAGAGGAGGCAGTTGAGGTAGAAGAGGAAGGCAGGGGAGAGGCTGTAGCAACAGGGCCAGCAAAAACAGCAATGTGGAAGTTGGCTGGGATCAACTGACACACCTAGAAACTTATCAGGAGTGGATAAAGCAGTTTGATGCCTGTTGGCTATACAGGAGAGAAGGATCTGACTGGTGCTGATCCAATAGATTTTTTATTTCTCTTTCTAACTGATGATTTTTGGAACCTCCTTACAAATGAGACTAACAGATATGCTCATCAAGTTTTATCCTCAACACAGCTCAAGCCAAAGTCCAGATTCCATGCATGGTGTGATGTATCAGTCCCTGAAATGAAAGCATTCCTGTCTTTGCATTTGTCTCTGGGCCTGGTAGAGAAGCCAGAGATTGAGGATTATCAGGCAACCTTTTGGGCAACATACACCCCTGGTTTTGGCAGAGTAATGTCTAGAAACAGATTTGAAATGATTTTGTCATTCTTGCATTTTGCCAATAATAGTGAGTATGTGAAAGTTGGTCAGCCAGGATTTGATAAGCTCTTCAAAGTGCGTCCAATCATAAAAATCATAATACCTCGCTTTGCAGAAGTCTATAGCCCACTCAGAGAACTTTCATTAGATGAGATGACAATAGCATTCAAAGGAAGATCAGCTCTAAAATTTTATAATCCCAAGAAACCAGATAAACATGGCTACAGAGCATATGTTTTGAGTGAAAGTCAGTCAGGCTATGTTTTGCAGTGGTCCATGCACACTGGTCAGCGTAGTGAAGAATCCAGCTGCATCAGTGCCACCCACTCTGTCGTCTGTGACCTCACACAGACAAGGGACATGAAGTTTACATGGATAGTTATTACACATCACCAGCCATTGCCTGTGAATTAGCTGAAAGTAACACTGGATTGTGTGGGACAGTGAGAAGCACAAGGCAAGGAATGCCAAAATGCCTGAGACCCAAAGCCTTGAAATTGAAAAGTGGAGATGACCCAGTGTTTGAGGAAGGGAAAGTTGTTGGCTTGTGCATGGCATGACACTAAACATCTCACAATGTTATCAACCATTCATGGGAATGCCTATATTCAGAAAATAATCAGGACAAAGAAAAATGAGAGTGGTTTTCGCACAATAAATAGACCAGTGTGTGTTGACCAGTACAACAGATTCATGGGGGGAGTGGATAGATCTGACCAGAGAATGAAAACGTACCTATTTCCACACCGGTCAAGGAAGTGGTACAACCGCATTTTCAATGCCATTCTAAGCATTAGTGTTGTCAACTCACATGTCATTTACACTAAGTGCACCCCAGCCCCACACAAGTCACTGTTTACAAGTTCACAAGTTCTGTTTACCCAGCCACGATCACTCATTTCTGGGGACAATTCTATATCATCTGGGGGGTTATGGAGGTACATATTTATGGAAAACTAAGTCCCATTTTCTTGTTTTATCTTACCCAGCTTGGAGTTCATATGTACTGGAGTTCATAAACATATTTGACACCAGAGGTCAGTGGAGCACTGTCTGGGAAAAAAAAAAACTCTGGCGCCTAAAGGGTTAATTAACTCAATATGTTTTCTTAATCTGAAATCAATGTAAATACAACATCCAATATTCTTAGGACAGGCAGTTAAGCATAGTCGCACTAGTCTGAAACAACAGTTTAATGTGGCAAGCTTTTTTTTTTTTTGTCAAACTCTGAATTAATTGTTGTTCAGTTTTTCCTGTCAACCTGCCTGGCCCAGTCTCTCAAAAAAAGTAGGCTTCCTGGTAGCCCTTTGGACATTCCCTCTTCAGGTTATAGTAGCCAGAAAATAAATTAACAAGCCAAAATAAAATTGTTGTATAATTGTATTAAACAGAAACACTGTCAACAATATGAAACATTACTCAGTCCCAGCCAAATTCTGAATCTGAGATATCACAGTCACAGAAAACGTCACTTCTCAATAAAAACACTCAGTTTTAATTTTAAGCGGTCTTGCAGTAATTACATATGCAAAATAAATAAACAGAAACAATAACTTTTTTTTTATGTTTCCCATAGTAATATCTCACTAAATTAAATTATTACTAATGGTTTGTTAGTGATGCTTCTACTTTTAACAGACTTCCATACTCCAAAAAACAGCAATGCATCTTAGAGAAGCAGCCTCTCCACACATTAATTACAGTAATAAATAAAAAAACTTTGACGAACGGCAGGCTTTTGCTAATTAACAACAAAAACAACTTTCTGAACGACAGAAAAACATAGAAAACAGTTCCCTACCCTAACCCCTCAACTCCCTACTCTCCTTGCACCTCTCTTGAGCATGTACCCCCCTCCGCCCTCTCTCTCTCTCTGTGCATCAGTAGCTGCATTTCCATTACACATATGCGCAAAATTTTATTGATATTCTAGAAATGTCAAAAAAACACAATTTCGCAATTACACTGTTTCCATTGAATCATAAGCGAATAAAAACAAACCTACTCTCGCGATAAGTCATTCAAAAAACATGGCGACGGATGTAAACATTACTGATTTACAGCAGATATATTCATATTTCAGCCACGGCACTAGTGCTCATCATCAGCCGTCAAAAAAGACGTCAGCATCTTATTCAGGCCATGGAGCGACAGGCCCCTTATACATGGGAGCGCCATCCTCCTTGGCTTTTACTACTTCCTGTCGACTTAGCGTGGTATCCGGTTGTTGGTCACGTGACTCGTTTAATTCGACAAAAGTGTTTGCATTGCAGTTTTGCGAAATATGTCAATTTCGATACGCCTGAAAAACCACCTCATCCAAGCGCAAAAACTTTTTTTCGATAAATGCGAGTTTTTTTCGAAATTGTCGTGTTTCCATTAGGCAAATTTATATTCGCAAATCCAATTTGCGCAATTTGATGGTCAGTGGAAACGCAGCTAGTGTAAGTGTGTATGAAAGCGCATCGTGCAAAACACAAATAGAGATTCACTTTGAGACATCTCTGGACAGACAAACTATTGCTGAGGGTTATTTGGAAGCAAACATTTGATAACATGTAGGCTACTGTAGCTTACTGTATTTCTCACTTGTCCACTTGGGCAACCAGGAAGAGCAATGCACTTGCCCGAACTCAGAGTTGAATTGCCTCGGGCATGTGGACAACTGTTAATGTCAAGCCCAGCATGCGTAGCACTCTGCCCTGCACAGAGTGCTAACATTATATCAATCTGGAATGTCTCCCACTGAAAAGGTTTGAAGGGGAGGGACTTTCAGTACAATAGGTGGAGGTGATTGGATTATGCGCCAGCTGGTATCCGTCTTGTACGTTGTTTTGGCCAATTATAGCAACAACTCATATAGCATTGCCAAACAACAAACTGCTACGATGGTACACAATGTAATAATAAAAATGCTGTTGGGGGATTTCTGCGTTTTTTGTAAATGTAGCATACGTTACGTTTTACAGCATCGCTGTCCACTTGCGGCAGTACTGCCACGCCATTAGCCCGAACCACCAGCGGTGTGGACCCAGCGTGAGCCTGACAAGATGGATTTTTGTGAGTTTGTGAACTCACAAATCTTGCATCAATGCAGTTTGCGGCGGAAGGTAATGTGGCACATACAGTCATTTGTCCCACCATAGATGATGCATTTTGTGAAGGTAAAATACATTTCTGTGTTAGTGTCTATGACCAAGGCCTAGATCTGCTGCATGAGTTTTCTAGCTGCTCTGTAAGTAGTAGGGATTTGCAATATATACTTAGTATTGATACTTATATTAATGTTGCTACAGTGTTGCACTACTTCAAATCTGGGCCAAAAGTGACTGTAGAGGGCAGCGCTGCATTTCTAAGCACAAGGTCTGCCAAATACTGTTACAAATAAATGTATTAAATATGGTTGATTTATTATATTTGGAAACATGTGATTTCTTGTTTATTTAAATTTAAGAAAAAGGCATTATCGCAAAAATCAAGACTATCAAATCGCAATATATCGAAATCGAACCGGCACCAAAGTATTGTGACAGCTTTGTATTGTGAAAAAGCATATCTTCCCAGACCTACTGACCTACCTAGCTTGTGTGATTGTTTTCGTACTGGAAAGACAAAACATTTTATGTGTGCATCGTGGCTTTATAACTCTGAGCGGTTAGTACCTGTTGGTCTTTGAAGGATTGTATTCATAGGATCCTCTTATAGCTTTCTGCATCCGCTCAGAGTTAATTCTCCATAGTTTTAAAGAGTGGTCCATCCCACAGGACATGATCTTTTCCCCCAGGAGGTCAAAATCCTACAGCGAGAGAGAAGAAAGTGGATTTAGTGATTGTGGTTTGCTGTTCTGTTGGTGGCTGTATACCTGATACTCACAGCACTGAGCACTTCATCTCTGTGTCCTTCCACACCTCCAAATATTGCCACTAAAGTATCTGTTTGGATGTTCCATAGGCGCAGTGCATGATCTGAGGACACAGCAGAATTGCAGTCAAGTCAGACAAAAAAAATGCACAAAAAACAAAGACAAAAATGTGTATACTTCACAATTCTTATGGAGTGCAAGATGGCATCTAAAGGTCAAACTCAGAGCTAGAAGTTTAAGATTAGTATTTTGCTTTAGTCCCAGTAAAAAAATAGCAAGAAACATAGCTATGCTGTTGTTAGAAAGAAGGAATAGAGAAAATGTCAGGTAGTGTGCCTTTAAAAATTCTCCACAAAGTTCCCATGCAGAAACAATTCACACCTATCACAGTCTTTTATTGGTTGAGGTTGACACTCAGATATATAACAGGCTGTTGACACTGACCTGTCCAAATAACAATGCATAATTAACAATGCAATAGTTATGCATTCCATCCAGAGTGACTTATTACAAAAGCACCTGACCATCACACACCATATCTTTATAGGAGTTTTACAAGTGGATAAACACAGGTCAAACTGAGTTCTGCTTTTACATGGGATCTTACAGAAGTGGGAATAACCACATAAATCATAAATGTCATTCTTAATGGAAAGTATTATGAGGTGTGAAATAGTTGTACCTTTGCTGACAGACAAAAGGAGATTGGGATCCCTGGGATGAAACTTCAACTCATTAATGGCATTTCCATGACCTACATAATGCTGCAAATGAGAAGATACAATTTATTTACAACTTTACAGCATTCTGCATTTAAGGAGATATTTTTCTGTCAGTTTGAACCAGAGGTCTGTAACATTCTGAACCCAAAGAGTCACTTAGGCTATATCTGAAATACAGCATATTGGTGGTCATTATTTACTGCAAAACTAACAAAGAACTATGTTAAGTACTAATTGCACTAATTATCCTTTACTAGGTCACTAAACAGAGAACAGCTGAACATTTTTATTTTAAATTGACAAGATGATGCCATCACAATGAAGTCGTCTACATATTCCTTAATTGACTTTATATAACCAGATGTCAGATGCCCAAAGAGACGCATGTGGCTCTAAAACCAATCATCAGTTGTAAAAGGCAACTGATGTCTGTAAAGACCTTTTCCAAAAGCATTAACATTTCTACTTTTTTCCCCCTCATGAGGTTGCCACAGCAACTCAATCGCACAGGGATTTGGCAAATCTTTTACACTGGATGCCCTTCCTGTAGCAACCAGCCACATACTGTGACTGGAGTCAGCAATGTGGGTTATGTGTTTTGTCCAAGGATACAACAACTGTTGTGATCAGAGCAGGAATCGAGACACCAACCCTCGGGTTAGTGGGTGACCCACTTAACTTCCTGCACCACTTGTAGCCTCTAACATTTCAACATAATTAAAGCTGTGGTACCAGCATCGAGGACATGTTACACATTGAAAAAAAATATCATGTATAGGCTACTATGGAGGACCATGAGCGCCACGCAAAAAGGAATAATGATTTTATTGAAAGAGTTTTTAAAAGAGCCTTTAATAAACAAATTACTAAATGGTTTTATTAAATGAGTTTTTAAAAGAGCATTTAATAAATAGATTACTAAATGGTTTTAATAAAAGAAGGATTAATATTTATTTATTTATTAATTTATTTATTAAATACACTTTTAAAAACTCTTTCAATAAAAGCCTTTAGTAATCCATTTATTAAAGGCTCTTTTAAAAACTCTTAATAAAAGCATTATTCCTTTTCACGTGGTGCTCAGGGTCCTCCATAGGCTACAGTCTGTACATGTAATGCCAATAACTGTTAATAATCATTTATAGACTAGACGTATTGTCAGATTTGTGAGAGCTGTTGTACTTGTGTCATGAGGACAAAGACATTTTGCAGACTAACATTAGATATAGAAAATCTTACACAGACTTCAACAGGTTTATATTTCACACAACATACTCTAGGATGGTGTGTACCTTGATGCACTGCATTGTAATGTGGTTGATGACTCTGATGATGCCCCTGGAGCCAGCCACTGCCAGCAGAGGGTGACTGGTGTTGGTGTCATAGGTCCAGGCACATGTATAGAAGTTCTCATCGGCCTGGGCACACACGGGTTAAAGATTTCCCATAAAAAGACACAGAACTGCCATCGCAACAGGGCAGCTTGGTATTATCGGAAAACAGGAAGTAGCCAATGTAGAAAGGATACATCTGCGTCCACATAAGACTGCAAGAGCCGGATTTCTCCCTGAGAGTGACATTCATACAGAGTTACCTGGAAGACAGACAGAATCAGACAAAAAGAAATTTGTTTGAAACTAATTTTTTTTTTTACTTATTTCTGGGAAAAGGTACAGCTCAAGGGGTTTTAGGAGGAAAAATCTGAGTACTTTATGTTCTCATTTTGATAACAAGCAAATTTGGAACATTTTAAAATTGTTAAATAAGAAAAATCAAAACTAAAATTGTGTTTACCCTGTTACTTCCGACAGTAGCAAACACCAGTGGGTCTCCTTCTTTACTGTTCCAATTAAACTGGACACCAAACAGAGGCTGTCCATGGTCCTCCTGTACCATAGAAAACAGCTTAAAATGACAATATAGTTCTCAATAAAAGAGTCCAAAATATGACATTTCTGCTGGTCCTCGTACCCTCAGGCTGTTGACACATTTGAAGGAGTAGCGGCACTTCTTGGACTTCCACTTGCCCTTGCCCCAGCTCTTTTTGCCCGGGGCGTTGGCCGTGTTGGTGGGGGTGTCAGGGCGCTCTGTGTTGGTTCCACTCTCAACGCTGACTGCATCATCCTGGAGCACAGAAGCACAGGTTTAAACTCTTAATTCATACTTCTAAACTGTAATATACATACATACATACATACATACATACATACAAGTAAATATACAGTCCATCCAAACAAACAAGTTTACCACATCTTATCATAGTCATCAGTATGCATAAAAATATGAGCATGTATACATTGCAGGAGATGCCATCATGCATGCACTTGATTCCAAAAAACAGCCCAAAATATACATTAATCTAAATACCATCAAATCAAGTTGGGTGAAAGACCCTCCACATATTGCATAAATGGATACCAAACCTCAAATTTTTTAGAAGACCCCTGCAAATCATATTTATTTTTTTCCATTCTCAGCAGAGAAAAAACTTCTAGAAGCCACTGCTTGACAGAGGGGGGATCTTTGTCTTTCCAGTTGCGCAAAATACAGCGCCGTGCCAACAAAGTGGCAAAGGCAACTGCACTTTTTTTGTAAATTAGATACACCCTCCTCAAGCAGCACAACACCGAAAATAGCTGTAATAGAGTTTGCTTCCAACTCCCTGCCAGAGATGGATGACAAACATTTAAATATAAATACCCAAAAATTAAACAGGCAATGGCAGGACCAGAACATATGTCCTAAAGATACGGACATTCGGCATCTTGGACATTCAGGATGAACTGATGAATATATCTTTGCCAATTTGTCATTAGAGAGGTGCAGTCGATGTAAAATTTTAAACTGAATTAAATTTATTTTAACACAATATGATGAAGAATTAATCAATGAAATACAATTTTTCCAGATTTTATCTGAAATTGCCACATCTAAATCCTTTTCCCAACTAGCTTTGGTGTTCGTCCATGAACTTGGACATATGTTCTGTATCATTTTGTAGATGGCAGAGCATGCAGCTTTTTTGATGGGATTAAGTTTCAGAATTTCATCACTAAGTACAATCTGGGTGGGGCCTAAATACAATGAATAGTGTTAGAAGTGTTAGAATAGAAGCAAATGCACAAGCCTGAAAGTAACCAAAATAATGACATTTGGGAATATTAAAGCTTGTGCACAAAGATTCAAATTACTGAAATGTTTCATCATTGTATAGATCTGCAAAAAAAAAAAAAAAAAAACAGTCCACAGCCATGCCAAGCTTTGAAAGTAAGATCAAGTTGCGAGGGTGGAAAAAAGTAATTAAAAGTTAAAGGAGAGAGAATTGACATTTGTGTTAATTTAAAATGTTTTCTGAATTGAATCCAGAATTTTACTGAGTTAAAAACTACAGGATTTAAATTATAATTATTTAATTTAATTGGTAATCTGCATCAAATATAGACATGTAGGTAATATTGTCATTTTTATACAGTTTATCCGGCCTGCCAATGTGAAAGGTAGGCCTGACCAATGAGACAAATCTACCTTAATATTATCCATAATATTATCCTTAATATTATATGGGGAATGCTTTTAGTTGGATTAGTTATATATACAAGCAGGTCATCTGCATATAATGACAGTTTAGAATACTGCCATGCCTAACAATTCCTAGGATATCTTCATGGGAACGAATGGAAACAGCTAGTGGCTCAATAGCAATGTTAAACAGATATGGAGACAGACAGCATCCCTGGCGGGTGCCTCTATGTAGAGGTAAATATTCAGAAGTTATTGCATTGGTTCGTACAGCAGCTTTAGGATTAGAATACAAAATTTTTATCCACTTCAGGAATGTCTGTCCAAATCCAAATCTTTCGAGAGCACAAACAAATATTTCCATTCGATCCTATCAAAAGCCTTCTCGGCATCTGATGATAGAACTATTTCAGATTCAATTTCAGAACTAGAATTATAAATAATGCTGAAAAGTCATCTGATATTAAAGAAGGACTGCCTCCCTGAGATATCAATCCCATCATGATTGGTCATGATGGATTATAGAGGATATACCTTTCTGCAATCCAAATGAAAGAATTTTTGTCAAAATTTTATAATCACAACAAAGGAAACTAATTGGTCTATACGAACTGCAATTCAGGGGATCTTTGTCCTTCTTTAATAATACAGATATGGTTGCTTCTGAAAGGGACCGAGGCAGACATCCCTCAGAAAATGCCTCATTATATGTTTGCTTTAAAATGGGAATGAGTTTTAATGAGAAGGCAATGTAAAACTCTATAGGGAGCCCATCCGGGCCAGGAGCCTTACCCTATTGCATTGATTTAATTGCATTCAGAATATCATTTTCAGAAATAGGACTATCTAAAAAATGTTTATCATCTGTACTCAATGTAGGGATTTCTAAAGGCTCCAAAAATGCTTTTATTTAATGGAGGTCTGCCTCATCATTTGAAAGATATAAATTGTAATAGAAATTTTTAAAATGGTTGTTAATCAGTTGGGGTTCACATATTTTAATATCTGAACCAATTCTCAATTCTGATATAATTTGATTAGCAGCCTGACATTTTAATTGGTGTGCCATTAATTTCCCTGCTTTTTCTCCGTGCTCATAGAGCGTCTGTTTCAATCGAAGTGGCAGACTTTCAACCTCTACAGTGGATAAGTTATTAAACTCGGCTTGAAGAATTATTTTTCCTTAAATAGGTCAGGCCGAGGTGTTTCAGCATATTTATAATCTATTTCCGAAATGCGCTTTAACAGTTCTGTGGCTCTTTTAAACTGCTTTTTCCTTATAAAAGCAGTATATGAAATAATTTCACCCCTCAAATAAGCATACAGGCATCCCAAATTGTGCTTGCCGACATGCCTTTTGTGCAGTTAATATCCAAAAACTCATCAATTTGTTTGTTGCTGAAAGAGATGAAATCAGAGTTTAAAAGCAGAGCTGGGTCAAGGCACCAATTACGCTGCTTAACTTTGTAATTTGACATAGACAGCTCAATTCTAACTGGACAATGATCTGAAATGACAGTACTATGGTACTGAGCATCACAAATGCTTGACATTAATCTATCATCTATTAAAAAATAATCTATCCTGGAGTAGCTGTGATGTACTTGAGAGAAAAAGGAATACTGTTTAGATTTTGGATTCAATCTTCTCCAATCATCAGACAGCTTATACATATACATTTAAAAAAGAATTTAATACTATTGCAGATTTCGACAAGCACAATTTGGGTTTTGGTCTGGAGCGATCTAGATCCTCCTGGAGAGCACAATTAAAATCCCCACCCAGTACTAACATATTACAGCTTAAATCAGGAAGTTTTGCAATAAATTTTGAAAAAGAAAAAAGAATCATCCCAGTTAGGACCATATACATTAGCCAGAGTGAGAGGGTTACCAAACAGTTTACCAGTAACAACGACATACCGCCCATTAATATCTGATTCTACATTAATCATTTCAAAAGGGATACTTCTTCTCATTAAGATTGCAGTTCCTCTTGTTTTACAGTTAAATCTGGAGTGGAAAACCTGGCCAATCCAATTAGCCTTAAATTTGGATTGACCAGATTTATTCAGATGAGTTTCCTGCAGGTATATGATATCTGACCACAAAGATTTTATATGATTGAGTTTTTTACTTCATTTAACAACATTGTTTAGCCCCCTGACATTCCAACTGATGAAGGATACCTTCCCCAATTTATTACATTCTGATTTTATTTTATTTTTTAAGCTGGAGTTTTTTCATCTCCATTCAGGGTAGCTCCAGATTTGGTCAACATTAATTTAAGACATTTTTTAGACTTTACCATTTAGCACAATACCATTTAAATTGAAATTTAATGCCAGCATCATCAATAACAGAACATAATCTGTATAAAATTTACACTTAAAAAATTTCCAGAATAATCTCTGAAACTCACTGGTTTTATTATAAAGCCATATAGATGAAAGCACTACAGTGGTGCAATAAAAAAACGTGAATCCTAAATTTCAATAATAGAGTATCTTAAATAAGTAAATTGTAGATACTGTTATTGTTGCATCAGTGCTTAAAATAGTGACCAGACTTCCTTAATTAACTGCGACAGTCCCAGTTTTAGACTCCTGCAAGTCCCAACACATATCAGTAAAAACATAGGCCCCAGTTTTCAACAAGTCATGTCCTAGTTGTCACAATTTTAACAGAAAAGCAAAGGATCTTAAAATCTTAAGACTTTTGTCATTGTTTTTACCAATAAATTGCCATCATATTCAAAACTTAAGCCCTAGCGTCATGTACTCTGAATTACATGACAGAAAATCTGGTCACCCTAGCTTAAAATGAACAAACACGTATGACAAATTTAAGGCCTAGAAGAACAAAATTCAATGCCTACTCATAAGATTAAATTTCTTTAAGGTCTTGATTTTGACAAGACCAAATTTAATACATTTTAATACTAAATAATACTAAGACCTTGGGGAGTTTCAGAGGGTACTACAGACAATTTCTTACTGTGAAAATAACAGATTACTGTGCTGTTGTTGGTGCTGCTGTAATTAAATTTCACTTCAAACAGCATTAAAAATTCTTAAAATGACCTTAAACTGAACTAGCCAAAACCTGGAACTACCCTGTATGCAGTCAGGAAGCTCTGAGACATGTGTCATTAGGATAAATACTGTTAACCAGCTCTATGTTCTAACTTTTCCCGTTAGCCGCTAACGCTCAGGCTAATGTTCCTACACGTGAATGTCTGCAGCTTCAGCATCAGAAAAGACCACTTCTATGTAAACACTCAGCATGTGAAATCAGATATCCTGGTCGGAGGTGAGATTTGGGGTGAATATTATGTTAAATATTTGCGTCAAAGTGAAATTAGCGGCTGTGTCTGACAGATGCCGGCTTCAGAAGGACAATGATGCTGTGTGGCTAGCCCCAAAAGCTAGTAGCCTCCCTTAGCATAATGCTAACTGGCTAAATGTGACTTGGCTGCAGCAGTGTAAAAACGGTGTTATTATTCTTACATTCTCGTCTCCGGACAGATCGGGGTTACTGTTCTCGTCACTGCTTAGTTTCTGTTTTTTGGCTGGTATTTCTTTTCCCGCTTGACAGGGGGACTCGGACATGTTCTTATTTTCCCTCATTTTGGCTCAAACTCCGCCTTTTCCGCCGCGCACAGGAACCACGACTGTCGCCACATTAGAATAATATTAATAGTATTAATAATAAATCATCATTTTGTCCTGACACTGTAGTTGCAGCAGACGCCACTGTATTTTTTAAGGTCATTTAAAAAAAAAAAGTCTATTAAAAAAAGTCTACCTGAATACATTTTCTTAAATATATTTCACTTGAGTAAATATTGTACTATTAATAATAAATACGTTGCGTTTTTCTTCTTCTTCTATTGAGGAGTCAAGTGGAAACCCGAAGATTCTACATTAGTAGTATTAGTTACGGTGGCCCGTAGGTGCAAAACAAATTTACAGTTAAAAACACTTTTACAAATTCACAAATTCTAAGTATTTTGTGAATTTGTAAATGTTTTGTGAATTTGTATTTTGTAAATTTGTATTTGTGTTTTGTGAATTTGTATCAGTGTTTAGTTTTTATTGTAAGTTTGTTTTGCACCTAGAGGCCACCATAATTAGTAGATTCTTCAGTGTAGTTAAAGAGTTTTGTAAGTAGGCTACAATACTGCATTATTACTAACTCATGGAAAAGAAAATGGATGAATTTAAAGGTTTTAGCTGACTCAAGGGGCCAATTCTCTGAGCTTACCACATAATGTTTTTCAGTATTGCGATCGATTTACCGGTTGATGTACATTCCTACTCTTGCTTGTGGTTATCAGCTGTGGGTCAAGATATTGGATACAAGCAGCCAAAATGAGTTTTCTCTGCAGGGTGGCTAGGCGCTCCCTTAGAGACAGGGGTGAGGAGCTCGGTCACCCGAGTGAAGCTTGGAGTAGAGCCACTGCTCCTCCACATTGAGTGGAGCAGCTGAGCCTTGGGTATCCATTCTGGATGGCTCCTTGGGCAGGTGTTCCACGCATGTCACATCCAGAGTAAGACATGGACACGCTGGAAGGACTATGTTTCTCAGCTGGCCTGGGAACACCGTGGGGTCCCCCTGGAAGACCTGCAGGAAGTGTCCAGGGAGAGGGAAGTTTGGGCATCTCTGCTTAGACTGCTACCCCTGTGACCCAGCCTGAGGTAAAGTGGAAGAAAATGGATGGAGACCTGTTCCATTGTAATGGTTGAATCACCAATGAGTAAACACATAAAAACCCTGAAATATAACTGAACCAAAGTAACCACAAACACCCTCAACCTGCCAGAGTATGCATCTAATATAAAAAAAAAAAAAGAAATAGTGACAGGACAACAGTAAAAGGCTCACATTTACATAGATATTTTATTACAAAATACATTTACAAAAATGAAATTTTAGTATACAGATTAGGGCATCTTGTTAAAGTATCATCTCTGCGACATCTACAGAGGCTTCACTCATCTCCTCCTCTTTCTCCTCTTCATCTTCATCCTCCTCCTCCTCTGCCTCCTCCTCTGCCTCCTCTGCCGGCCTCTTCACTCCTCTCTGTTTGGACAGGGCCGCAGCATACCGGATGTTGTACATGTTGAAATCACACCTGCATACATAAACACAACATTGTACTCCATATTTACTGACTACAAAGTTGACAAAACAAATGCGTCTGGTTCAGACTTACAGTTTGGAGAGACTGTCATAGTGCCTCTGGATGCTCTTCTGCAGAGCTTGGAGAGTGGGCAGGATGGCTCCGGACCTGCAAAACACAGACCAAAATAGTCACTAAAAGGCCCACTTCCCTACCCTGCCCACTATGCATTTTGCGCCGCAGATAAGCAGCAAGTCTTTTTTCCTTCGACGGCGAACTTTAACTATTTACTTAACTTTAATTTACTTTAACTTTAGACATCTAGATGCGCATCTTACATTTTGTTGGTCAGAAAACGCAAAAATTATTGGAAAAACCTTATTTGAATAAATTCATCATTTAAAAAATGCTCAGATTAGGTCCCGGTCACTTTAAGAGCCCTCCCTCCCCACTGCCCTGCCTGCTGGCATGCCCCTTCAGCACTCCTCACAACAACACAGAGTGTTTGAGTGTTGTTCGCTACAGTTCGGACTGTCAGGGGGAAGAGGCAGGGTCAGGGGCAGGGCTGTAAGGGGGAGGGGCGTGGTCAGGTGGAAAAGGCAGACACTGGTGAAACAAGCTGTTTTTGTCCTCTCAGGGTCTCAATGTAAAAGAATAGAGAATTACTCAAACAGCCGTGAATGAAACAAAATACGACTCCAGGTATGTTTTTGATGAGGGAACATTATAAAGCTCAAAAAAGTCGATTTTGCATAATAGGGCCCCTTAAGGGGGCTGTAACAGTCTTAAATTTGAAAATGGCTGGTCTAAATATTCAGTCCCTTAAGCCCCAAAAGACTCCTGAGTACCAATACCACAGTTTGAGAACCACTGCTATCGAGTCATTATGTATGTAAAGTGTGATATGAAGTAACACAGTTTAGATGGATTTTGAAGCATCCTGAAGAAAATATTTTAAAGAGCAACTCAACCCTATACCACTTTTTTAGCTGATCAGCTGTACAAACAGGGATTTAGTGGTACATCTCAAAGGTCTAAATTCGCATTTTGTGGTGAAAACCGTCAGAGTGTTGCCCTCCCGAGGTCACCTGTGCCACGTGCCTCTTCCCATGGCCCAGTGCTACCCACACTCTCGCTGTCTCTCTCTCTCTCCTGCATGCTCGTCCCACTCCTGTAGTTGTCCGGTGTGGGTCGTTTTCCTAAAAACGCCACGCAGTGCATTTACCTCCTGCACCCCTCCCTCCCCTCTCACAGTGGGAGCAGAGTCAAGAACACTGGACTGACTCTGCTCTCTCTCGTTAGGCTCCATGGAGGAAAAAAATTACTAAAACATACAATGTCACCTCCAAAACAAAAAAGTGTTAAGTCATTTGTGGGACAAAGATGAATGAAGTCACAAAAGGATTTACTCTACACATCCACATGACTTGTGATTATCATCAAAGTATACATTTACACTAATGTGTCCACTTTTTCTCCAATGGAATGGGTTTGGATGGGTATTATCATTATTATTTTGTTTTCCTGGGACTTGGCAACCCTGCTGTGGAGGACATTCGTTACATTGCTCTGACAGCTGTCACCCAACAGTCCAGGCCTCACTCCACCCCCAGTTCTCCCCCTCTGTCTCTGCCTGGTTTCTGCCCACATTCTGAGCAGTTTTCAATCTCTGGCAGTGGGCGAAGTAAGGCCTGAGCCAGGGTTGAGTTGCTCTTTAAGAGAAATAATAAATACTCATTGGTTTGGATTCACTAGACATTCACCACTCAACTACAACATTTTCTCGATGGTGCTCTTTTTACTGATGACTGACAGGGTTTTTGGACACAGACTTTAGATGTTTTTGGAACAGTTTTATGAAACCCACCTGTTCTTCAGTTTCTGCCCGTGCAGCATGAGCAGGTTCTGGGCCCAGCTCATGTAGAACTGGAGGTGACTGGACTTCTCTAGACACGAGGCCACAAAACCCAACAGCTTCTCCACGTAGATGTCAGGGAGAGATCCACACACCACGGGAACTTCAACACACAAACAAAAATTCGATGAAAAGATAACATTCAACTAACTATGACAACCCACAACACTGTTTCTAACAGTGGGCAGATGGGCAATGTTTTTTCAGCTTTTCAGCTTTTTTTTTTTTTAATTAGGAGTGATAATTCCTGAAGAAACAACAACAAAGCAACACCAAACTGAAACACACTCAGGGAAACCATATAAACATGTATTTTCCTCTTACTCTGTTCATGTGGTATAGTTTCAATCACTTCCTGTTTGAGAGCCTTCTCGTTGAGTCTGAAAGCCAGGACTATAGCAGAGGTCCACTCCTTGAGCCGAAGCTGTTTGCGGATACTGGCTGGAGTCACGTCCATGTCCAGGTCGTAGGGGTCAAACACCATGGAGCCGTCTAAAGAGTAGACCAGGAGGCCCTCTGTGGTGGTGGCAGCCCAACTCCGACCTGAAGACACAAATATGGACAGTTTATAAAACATTATACTGCGTAGGAGATATAGAGGGAAATTAAGATGGTGGTTTGTGAGGTTTCTACTTGTTTCTGGGGGTCATTAACAGGGACACTGGCTGAACATGAATACCACAGATTGCATAAAAAACTTTCTAACACATTAGACCTGAATGTTAAAGGGGCTATACCAGGGGTCTGCAACCTAAAGAGCCAATAGGCTGCAGACCCCTGGGCTATACTCTGCAAAATAAACTTTTCTGGGCTTTCTCCAATGTTATAATGTTGTTCCTTCATAAAAAACATTCCTGGGGTTGTGCAAAACAAAACTGGAAACCCAGGCACTCCAAAATTAACAGTATGAGGAAGGGTACTTTAAAAGGCCTTTATTTTAATGGCCAAATCATTAAAAAAAAGCCAACATGTTTCGACCTGCTCAAGGTCTTCGTCAGGGCTCACATAAGGGTTGTGAGGTGGATGCGGCCATGCTTAAATACTGGCCAAACAAAGCCAATGAGAGACACAGTTTTTTCAAAAAACAAATCAGATACAACTGGACAGGTATGAAAGAAACAACTGAAGGAAACCTGGGGTTGTGTTTTGTTTCATTCACACCTGTTTGAGTAATCCTGGCACTTAGTTTCTGAGGAATCAAAACACTCGGTTCCATGAACCCCTGTCCACTCCAGGAAGCACTGACCAATCAACAAGTCCTCTACATTCAGTCTGCTCTCATCCATTTAGCCAAAAAACAGTGTACAGCGCTGTTTCCACTGATTCCTCACAGACATTTTTCATTTGGTAGTAAAATGGCATCATACAAGTTTAAGGCGGTCAAAAGCTTTTTTTTCTTTTGCTTTTTCAGACTTTTAAAAATAATTTTGGACATCTTTGCATTAGCAGGTTTTATAACTTAAAAGCATGTATAAATAACATTCTTTAGGAGAGCTGTAACTTTGACTTTGCAGAGAACACTTGGATTAGGTGTCAGTTGGCCCTGCTGACGATGGGGACTGGACAGAAAATAAAATGGCTGGTTAGCGTGGCTATTAGGAACATGAAACTAACAGATGATGATACACTGTTTTGTAGTAAGAGCAATTTAAGAACTGAAATTATCATAACAAGTGACAGTATATGGGCTTTAGAAACACGCAGGAGTACTCTTAAAATAGAGAATGAAACTAAATACTACTTCAGGTATGTTTTTAGGAGCAAATAACATTATAACATGGTTAAAAACTCAAATGTTAATTTAGCAGAATAGGGGACATTTAAGCAATGTTGCTAATGAGCTCTGACTATAGTTGGATTACATTACTTTTGGTAAATCTCAGTTATTTATTCTGCACTGTTTTTTTTTTAATGGATACATCCTGAAGTTCACTGTGATTCTTGATAAGAATAGTTTGTCACACAAAGAAAACAAATCTATATTTCAGATATCTTAAAAACACTATTCAAATTTTTCTACATTGATTGCGAGTACATCACCTACCAGTTGGGGAGAAGCGCAGAGAGCCGACTCTGATTTCAGGCTTGAAATGTCTGGAGCTCATGTCACCTTTATAAGAGAAATAAACAGAAAACAGAATCAGTACGTCTGTCAAAGACAACATGTATTTAGTAAAAGTAGAAAAAACTTGAATATGAACTATTTGTCTAGTACCTTTGCGGACTCCAGGCAGGCTGATGCTGACCCCTTCTCCATCTCCAGCTCCATCGTCCACCAAAGCCAGACTGCCGAACTCTGTCATCTTACGACGGTCCAAAAACTCCTGAATACAAAGAAAAATAAAAATTAAAAACAGTAGGTGGCAGCCCTCTCCCGTACCAAATATATTAACAATACAGTTGCATCAAATATTTTGTTTCGCTAAGGTCCGTACCTCCATGGCGTCAAAGGAGAGGTTACAGGAGATCTCAAACTTCTTCATCAGCATCTGCTCTTTCACGTTGTAGATGCACACAAACTTGGACTGTCCTCCAGCCAAAATGGCCTCCCCGTCGGCCGAGTAGCACAGCGACGTAAAAGACCTTTATTTACAAGAAAAGACAAACAGGAGTGGTCAGGAGTGAGGTCAGATGCTGATAGACCCCTCTGTGTAAGAATACTGGCACTCACTTGCCCTTGGCGGCCTGCTTGGCTGTGATCTTGTCGGTCTCCTTTCGTCCCATTTCCAGATCGTGGCGGCCGGACACTGAGCCGGTCTGTACGCCGCTCTGAGGGCTCCAGAAGGAGATCTCTCCGTTCAGAGTGGCCACCGCCAACTCCTGACCATCAGGTCTGTATGTAACTGCCAGGGCTGAGGACACAAAAAGAACAAATCTATCACAGCTTCTCTTTGACCTGCCTTTCTTAGTGAAGAGGGGTATTGTTGTCTTGTTTTGGTTAAAGAGAGAAACTTTCTGATTCATTCAAATACTGAATTTTTGTGAAATTTGAGAATTTTGAACCGTTTCAGAATAAAATTGCTGAAAACCCGTGTTAAGTCTTTGTTGTTAAAATTGTAAACTTGTAGCCTAACTCGCTGCTTCTCAAACTCTGGTACGGGTACCACTGGTAGTACTCAGGAATCTGTAATCCTGCTTCAGTTGGTGCTATTCGTGGTAAAGACCTGGTGTAGACCTGGTTTAGCCATGATTAGACCTGGATTACTCCTGGTTTAGTCTTGGTTTAGTCCAGGTTTATCCTAGTTTAGTTCCATGTTAGATCTGGTTCAGTCTTGGTTTAATATTCGTTTAGTACCAGCTTAGACCTAGCTTGGATCTAGCTTGGACCTGGTTTGTACTGGTTAAGCCATCATTTACACCTGTTTTACTCCTAGGTTTAGTATTCGAGTAGTCCCGGTTTAGACCTGGCTTAGACCTGGTTTGTCCTGGTTTAGTCCTGTGTTAGCCATGGTTTATATCAAGTTTAGCCTTGAGTTAGTCCTGGTTTACTCCTGGTTTAGTCCTGGCTTAGATCTGGTTTGTCCTGGTTTAGATCTATTTTAGTCCCATGTTAGTCGTGGTTTAGACCCGGTTTATTCCTGGTTTAGTCAATATCTAGGCTCATTTAACATTAATAAAAATAAATAAATAAAAAAGGCCAAATATTTACTGAGGCGGTGGTTTGAAAATGATGGCACTATCTTATGCAATTTGATGTTAAAAAAAATAAATTGTATTGTGTTAGCCTGAGCAGAGAGTTGGTCTGGTAACCCTCCTATGCATCTTTCAAATTGCATTGGTCCTATATACTGTATGTTGTACTGTGCTGACTTCTGATTGGTTGTATGTCTATTCAATTACATTCTATGGTAGTTTAATCTGCATACATTACTGGAAATCCAATTCAAAGTCTAGTTCTGAGTCTATTTCTTTCTATAGAATGTTGTTGTTGCTGAATGCCACATACCGTCCGCAGTGAGGGCCAGTGTCTCTTTGACCTGCCAGCTGTCCATCATGTCCCACAGCCTGACAGTCTTGTCCCAAGAGGCGCTGGCCAAAACCGACTGGACTGGGCTGAAGCAGAGAGAGGAGACAGGGCCCTCGTGGCCCCCCAGGACCTGCACATCACACATATCACTGTTTAATACTGTAAAAATAACATCAGTATTCAAACTTAATGAGGGACCTACCTCCAGCAGTCTGCCTGTCTGCATGGACCACAGGAAGATCTCAAACGAGTCCTGGGCCCCTGCGCTCACCAGCTCTCCACTGACATCTACTGCCAGAGAAGAGAACTGCGCTGGGCGGGGGGAGGTAAATGTACGGAAGTTTCGGTACCTTTATAATAGAAATGCACACATAAATATCTATATGTTAGCTTTAGAGTAAAAGTCACAGTATAGAACTTTCCTCTTGAAAGTGTGCTAGGTTTACTCTTAAGCATTAGCAAACAAGTGTCAAACTTGTACCAAGTCCATGCCCACTTGGTTAGATTTTTGTCTCATTCCATACTAAAAAATGCAGTGTTGACAACAGGTTAAAAATCCTGTTTTTGTCCTGCAATAAGGAGATACTAACTATATTTGCTTATATATACACCGTAGCTTTATTAGCTTTATTTAGTCCTGCAACAGTGTTTTGATTTGGCCAATGGTTGTCAAACCGTGGTACAGGTGCCTCTGGTGGTACTCTACTGAAATGGAGACCACTGCTTAGTACTGGTTTTAGGCACAGTTTAGTACTGGTTTAAACATTGTTTAGTGTTTATTTAGTCTTGGTGTAGCCCTCGTTTAGGCACAATTTAGTCCAGGTTTAGTTCTGGTTGAGACCTGGTTCAGTCCTGGTTTAGATTTGATTTGGTTCTGGTTTAGTCCTAGCTTAGACCTGATTTAGTCCTAGTTCAGTCCTAGGTAAGACCTAGTTTAGTCCTGGTTTGGTCCCCATTTTGTCCTATATAATAATGGTAATTTTAGACTTGGTTTAGGCACAATTTAGTCCTCTTTAAGCCTTGTTTAGTTTAGGCTTAGTTTAGGTTTAGATTTAGTTCTGGTTACGTCCTGGTTATGTCTTGGTTTTGTTCTGGTTTAGTTCTAGTTGAAACCTGGTTCAGTCCTGATTCAGATTTGACTTAGTCCTGGTTTAGTCCTAGCTTTGACCCATCTTAGTCCAGGTTATGTTCTGGTTTTGCTCCCGTTTAGTCCTTATATAATACTGGTCATTTTAGTCCTGGTACTTTGAAAGAGAGATATTTTCTGAAGTGGTACTTGGAGCAAAAGTTTTGAGAACCTCTGGACTAGGCTTTTCCAAAAAAACAGATACTGTGCTTTTCTAGCCAATATGATGTAGAATTTGGTGAAAGGCTGTACTTCTTTGAGCTTACCTGTGCAGGTCGAACGCCCGGACTGTCCCGTCCAGAGAGGCGCTGACCACCACCATCCCACTGGAGGTAAAGGTGACATTAGTGACACTGCTGCTGTGCTCAGTGAAGGTCACAAAGCACAGGCCGCTGTTCGTGTTCCACACTTTCACCTGGCATTATAGAAGAGGAAAACCACATTAGATGAACAAATGCACAGTGATTCTAATCTTCAAAATATTGAGTAATAATTTATCCACAAAATCAGCTCTTCAGAAAATAAAAAACATAAATAAGCAGCAGCCCTCACTTTGCCGTCATCTCCTCCTGTGGCGATGTACTGTCCGTCTGGAGAGTAGGACAGAGACGCCATGTTGTTGAAGTGTCCCTGCTGTTTGAATACATACGACTCGCTCTGCCACTCCCACACCAGCAGCTGGCCCATACCTAAAAAACATTCACATTCAGAAAAAAATATACTACATATACACCAGAAAACCTACTATAATCCCAGACTCACGTGAGCAGCCAAAGCCGATCCAGTCTCCAGAGCTGTTGATAGCCACTGAGGCGATTCTCTGGTCTGAAATACTGCAACACAAATATCATACATATATTATTCCATAGAAAAACTGTCAGATCAAGTCATATTTCATTTTTGTTGTACCTGAGAGAGTGGATGAGGTTGAACTCGGGCAGCTCGTGCAGATGAAAGATCCCAGAGGCGAACCCCGTCACCAGGATGTGTGTGGGCTTGTGGAAGGCTGCAGAGGTCAGGTTATTAAAATCTCCCTCCTTATTAAAGAAGTGCCTGCAAATTAAGTGGAGGAAATCAGTGCTGTTGTAGGGCATATTACAGTGATCACACACTGTCAGGGGACTAATAAAGTGGATGTTGTCAAGCCAGTGCCCAACTTACAGAGGAGTTTTGCAAGTTCTTTAAATACAACAAAGTGTTTAGTCAGTGTTTCCATAGTTTTTGAAGAATATAAACCATAAAGTTTGAACACATTAAGCTCAGATGGCTCAGCAAACAAAAAAAGTAAAAAACAAGTAAGTAAAATAAGTAAAAGAAGACCAAATACACAAAAAAGACAATTTGTTGAGCCACAAGCATGTACTGTATCACAACACACAATCTATTGCATACCAAACTATATGCACTTAGAAGTAGACCAATATGGGCTTTTCAATAGTCGATACAGATTTTTAACATCGAGAGTGGCCAATGGCAGATAATACTGCTATTTGGGCCAATATGCAATTTTCTCAAATTTTACCCTATTATATTCTGTTTTGTTTCTCCATGTACAGTACAATCACAGCCCTTTTCCACTGTCACTACAGTCCTAGTTAGTAATAATAATAATAATAATATGATTATGATATAATATGTCCGTAGAAATTATTATTAAATGTCAGTCACTGTTTTACTATAAGAGCTATTTTTACAAATCAAAAATGGCAGCTCCTTGCAAACAGGTGGGAGACCCCTGCTCTAAGACAACATTTTAACCACATTCAGGGGAACTGAAGTTACAGTACAGCACCTAAAGCTAATGCTGCAGACTTGCATATCAAAAGGTTACATGAAGCCTGTGTTGAATGAAGCCTTACATATCATCCTTTAGTCACATGGTCGCCCAAACGACTGCCTGACCAAAAATTACCCATAATGCTCAAGTGTCAGCCGATGGCTGAAAAAATCTCAGAATCTGCCCAATATATCTGCTGACCAATATCAGTCTATCTCTATGCAGTATATCCACCAATAACGTCTCTCTTTACTCTTTCATTCCTCTGGAGGGCAGATGCTGTCTCACTACATTCATGCAGGCTGAGAAATTCAAAGAAATGTCTTAGTCCAATTATAACCAGAGAAAGCATGTCTGCTTTATCCAGTGTTTCCCATTAATTCAGAAGATTGCAGCGGCCCACCATAATCTAATTTTGTCCCCATAGTCTAAAACTGAACTGTACATCTTTTTTTCCCATAAATACATAACTTACATTACTGATGATAGAAAAATATTAATATAAATAACTTATAAATATATAAATTGTAGACACAATTGTAGACATAATAAAACTAAATGGAAAAATAAAAAAGATTATTATGCAAAATATTAATAAGCTTTAAAGTGTCTAACTATTTTAATAAATAATATAAAATCAGTCAATACGAATAAAACAAACAAATAAATAAAATAAAAAAAATCACAAACCCTGGCAAACCCAGTTACCAACTAAGGAACACAATTTTTCTAACTTAGTAGAGTGAGTAATTGTAAAGTTGGAGAGTTAGCACTGATAATTATAAACTTTTGATTACAAAGAAATATTGCAAGGGTGACAGTAGCAAAGGCATGTAAACTCCAGCTGCAAAGACTTCATTGGCTATGAGCAAACAGCAGTCGAAGTATAAACATGTTACATATTTCAACCTGGTGTGCTTGAAAAATAATAGGATGTGTTTAACTATGAATAGAGTTATCATATGCAAAAACTATAAAGATATTTCAGATTTGTTTGCGTTATTTTATTAACCGTCCTGCAAACACTAAGAAGGCCTATCCTAAAGTCATTTATCCAATCACAAAACTGTCATAGTTTAAAAAATGGCTGCTGTTGTTTGGCCAAAAGAGGATTCAAGATATCTGAAAATAACACCTTATTGGTCCAAACTATCCACAGTTTTAGCAAATTGGCCTACAGCTCTATCAAGACAAGATTATTTGGTTTACTACAATCCAGCACTTTTGTATGAATGTTAATATTGTTCAACCAGAGTTTTGTAAGAAACCCTGGCTGAAGTGCTCTTACTTGCTGGCCTGCTTGTATCGGACGTTCTTGGTCTGGCCTTTGTCTTTGAGGGTGCTTGCTTTGCCCCTGATGACCTCTCCCTCCTGTCCCTCCTGTCTCTCATCGTCCTCCTCCTCTTCTGCCTCTTCTTCTGTCCGGAGCTGTTTCTTGGTTAGGACCAGTCCCTCTGGTTCTGTGTCACTCTCCCACACACACAGGGTCCCATCCTGGCTCACTGTGTACAACTACAAGACACAACAGAGGCGTTTTAGAGTTAGAAAGTTATCAGTGGTTGTAATCTAGAGAATAAAAAGAAAAACATGGCTGTTCCTGAAGCAGTTCTGTATATGTTGGTACTGCCGTGAATTCTGATTGGTGGTATCCTACTGCACTGATCATGATGTGGCCCAGAACATAGACAAATAGCTAAGTGACTGTGGACCAAAAGTGGGACACTCTACCTTCTCCACTGCCAGGCTAGACAGACTCTGGAACAACCTGCCACCTGATATGAGCACCATCACAGACTTTGGTAGTTCTAAAACCAGGTTTAAGATGTATTTACTGACTAGCTTTTAACTTAGCAATGAGGTGACACTTAACTTTTATTTTATTTTAATTTACTTTATCAATATATCTATATTTTTCTGATTTTATTATAATTTTACTTTGGCCACCTTTAGTGTGGTAAAGATCTGTATACCTAAATGCTGATTGTAGACTGACTAAAGATGAAGTGGACATAATGTAAAGAAAACAGCCAACTAAAATGCTAAAATAGACACAATAGACCTTTGTGATAATGGACTACTCACATCCAGACTGTCTTTCTCAAAGAAGCAGCCCACAATGATGTCCTTGTGTCCTCCCAGAGAGTAGTAAATGAGGTTGGCCCAGCGCTCGGCTCCAAACACCCAGGTGGACATGTCTTTGCTCCCCACAGCGAAACACCTGCAACATCCAGCCCGTGTCAGAACGATGCTATAAATGAATAATATGACGTCTCATTTATTGTTCTCACTTGGAGTCGGTGGTCCAGTCGATGCAGGTGGTCTCGTCGTATGGCCCATAGTAGCTCTTGTCCAACACGAAGGCGTTGAACTCACGCTGCTTTCCAGGAGCGTGGTACATCAGAGCCACGTTCTCCTTAGTGACCACAAACTTCCTGAGAGGGACAAGGAGGTTCTACTTTACTTGAACAGTACTTTGTAACTAATTACCACAAAAGTATAAATGAACTGATTTCTTTACACTTGTTTTAAGTTTGAAGAAGTACTATAGGTGCATTTCCACTGGGGCGGTATGTAGCAGGTTCAGTCGGTAAAAAAGTGTTTTTACTACTCAAAACAGCCCTCCCCCCCAGCAGCTACACTGCTGTGTGTTGAATGATGATAGCTAATCCTCACTCCAGCAAAAACAAGAAGCTTGAGAATAATTAAAGGGGAAATTTTATTTTATTTTAATCCAAGCTGTCTTGTCCTCATGATAAACGCCATATTCAAAGAGAGAACGTACTAAATGTTGTAGCCTACAACTTCTTCAAAAATCAAAGCTACGTATATTTTTTCTGGTTTCTGTTAGACATTGTACGGCTCTTGCTTTGAGAATCTGAGCATTACATTTATAATTTGGAATGGATTAAACATAAGTCAAACTCATGTCGTTACACAGCTTTACCTTCAGCCTCACACCAACACACACACTCCTCTTTTCATGAAATACTGGCACTGCCTTCATGTTTCAAAAGTCGCTTTAAACAAGTTTATGTCTCATTTATGAATACAACTTTTGTTGTGATTGTGTGACACCAGTGTTTACTAACAAACACTGGTCTCCTCGACTTGGAGTTGAGTCTGTTATGGAGTTACCTGAACCAAGCCATCCCGTACTGACACAACCTGTACTGTCTCCCCTAGTGGAAATGCACCTAGTGTGTAGTATCCATTCTAAATGTATAACAGTCTTAAATAATGTGGTGTGTGTTTAAAAATGTTCTATAGCGCCAACCATTTAGAAAGAAGTTATTTTTTAAAGAACAAAGCTTCTTTAGTAGTGGAAACAAAAAAAGAACAGTTTTAACACAGGCTCTGACCTTCCATCAGGCGAGAAGCTGATGCTGTGGACAGGTTTGTGGAAGTGGAAGTGATGGAGGATGGCCCGAGTTATCAGACTGACCAGCAACGCCGCACCATCTGCACATAAAACAAAACTCAGCTTCAGTTACATAATTTACAATAATTTTTTTACCCTGTTCAACGTAATCCCAGTTCAACATAATCCCAGTTCAACGTAATCTCAGTTCCGTTCCTCTTACCTTCGTCCACCACGATGGCCAGATTCCCATTGGGAGAAACCCCCACACACGTTATGTTCTTTGTTGTGGAGATTGGTAATGTCTCTGATGTGTTGCTAGAATATAAAAAGACATAGCAGAAATGGGTATTATTACAACTGAATAACTACTACAAATTACTAACATATTTCAATTTAATACACAGTATTTATTTGGGCTGCAGAACAGTAAGGAAAGATGCTATGTGATATCGTGCAATATTGTTATTTTAATAGATACTACAATTTCTACTCAGAAAAAAGCCTGTCCTTGGAGAGGATCTCTCCTTCAATGTAAACTCCATGAGGTTTCTTTGTGTGTGTGTAGGTCTGATTGTATGACTATGACCTTTGAGCCGACTGCTGTTGTGAGATTGAGCTGTAGAAATAAAACTGAATTGAATATCATGAATGAAGAATTAATTAATGAAACCTAGGGCACAAGATTTTCACTGGTCACAAACCACTTCAAATATTGAGTTTAAACTTAACAAGATAGTTATTATTTATTCAATAACAGCAGCTAACAATATTGTTTTTGCTTTTTGTACTATGCAACATGCACATATGTTTATTTCCTTTATATTAAGATTGCATTGTGGCACAGTGACAGGAATGTAAGGAGGTTGTAACAGGCATGTAATAACAAGATATTATTTATATAAAAAGTCTCACTTACTTTTTCAGGTCGAAGATTGATATTCTGTTTCCTACTGGACTGATAACTGCGTTGCCATCTTTGGAAAAACTTAAGTTTCCCTGGCGATACACCGCTCCGAAGAGATTAGAAAACTGACAGGACAAAGGACAGTTTTATATTTATTAATGTAACAAAAATGTATATATAACCGATAGCGTCTTCTAAATTGAGATTCGACTGTCATTAATCAATAAAAATATATAGAAAAATATAGTAGTACAATAGTGATTTCACTCAAATACAGGCTTACTTTAAGGCTATTAAGTTAGTTATACTTATTATTAAAATAGTCATTATTCAGCAAAGCGCTTCAAAATATCTATGAAGAAAAACTGTAGCTGTGGTCTGAATGAATTCAGTTTGACATTATCTCATTAGCTTAGCATCAGCCCCAGTTTCTCCCGCCACAATAGCTAACTTACCCGATATGCAAACTTCATTTTCCTCCGTCTGCATCAATCCCCGCACATATATTTTATTTTAAATAGTTATAAACCCTGCTCTTGGCTCAGAGACACGTCCATTCCTCCTCACGCGCTTCTGCTCACACGTGCAGCCGGTTTGTTGACACCGAGCGCTTCCGCTTCAGTTTAGCAGGTGATCTCCAGCGCGCCCTCTAGCGACAGGGAGGAACTAAAGGGAGCGGCCATTCAAAGATACGTGTCATTGAGCAAATTATTTATGGAAAAGTATAAAATAAATAGCAAAAATTGTGATAAATGATGCAGGGGGTTCAGGTGATATGTAATTTTCAGGAAAAAAAAACAAACAAACATGTTTATTATTTGTTTGTTTTTCGTTTGTTTGTTTTTTGTTTATTGTTCTGTTGTTTATCTGTAAAAAGACATGTCCCTGTGTTGTCTTCATTTAAATCTGCAATCTAAAGTCTCTTGGTCTACCTGAAATGCAGTTAACCTCATTATCAGCATTTTCTATTGTGTCTATAATGTTATGTCTATAGCTTTTGAGATTTTTAGTTACTTAACCTTAACCTTAAATGATGTTTTGTATTTATTACGGATCATATCTGTTGCTCAAAATGTGCTATTTTTAACTTTGCAGTGCTATTTTAGAATTTGCAGACAATAGTGTTCCAGTTTATAGGTTTGGAAATCTGGTCACTCATTTCTCTAACAATAATCTTTAAAATAGAAATTATTTACTGAGCTGCTTCCTGGACCCCTGGCTCCATTTTGAGCAGCAGTGATGAATAATTCACACCCAGAATGGTTCCACTACTGCAGTACACACAGTACTCTACATGACACCACAACATGACACCAGCTTTATACATGGGAAGAGTTGGCTCAGGATAGAGTTATGGCTGTTTCCATTGTTTTTTCATTTATTCTACAATACCACAGAGATTGAACCTGTCAAAACATCTCAGTAAACATTTGCATTTGTAGCACCTTGCACCAAAATAACAGTCTCTTTTATTTCACCTCTGCATTTTGTGCCAGAGGTCAAAATGATTCTGTACATTTACAAACATTCTAGCAAATTCTGCTAAAAGGTCACTTTAGACCCTTACCCACCTTTAGGGAATAACTTTTCTAAATAATATTAGTGGAAATCTTTACAGTATGATCCAAGTGTAGCCTGTGACTATGGTTTAATTTAAGTTGAGTTCCATGAATATATTTTTGGTCAGGAGCTTTTATTTTGAAGGCCATTGCTCTGTTGTGTTTTTCCTGTGGTTTTGCTCAGGTAGGTAAAAAGTAAAATGTAGTATTTTAGAATAAAAATGTGATTAAAAAATATGGTGTTGATACATTTAAACATAATGTAACATTCTTTATTAGGGCTAAATGTGTGAAATCCAATTTTAATAAGGTACTTTGATAGAATGCTAATGTGAGTGAAGTTTAAACTAGCCTAAAAAGCTGTTTGTTAAGGATTCGGCTATTTTTGTTTTGCTGTTATTTGGGGGGTTTTGTGTTGTTGTTGTTTTTTTTGTGTGTGTTTTTTTTCCTAACTGTTTGACAAGCACAGCACAATGAATCATGGGATAATTTGGCCAGCAAAGGATTCGTCAGTTGTATCCTTCATTGACCAGGAAAGGAAGGCCCTGTCCCAGTGCCCACACTACACACTAAGCACTTTGTCAAAGTGTATGAGGACTGTGAGTGCACAAGAGTTCAAGAATATTAAACATAAGAATTGGGACATTCTGCACACTTCTAGCTAACTCATGTTATCAACGCCACAAAGTAAAATTACTAACTAGAGCTAACACAGCACAATCTATTAGCAATATTTGTTGTTGTTTATATAATGTTTATACATTGTTGTTACCTGTTTTAATTTAAATATATATATATATATTAAACTTGAATAATTTGTGAAATACATTTGTAGCTAGTTTTTTTTTTTTTTTTTTTTTTTTTACAAAATTAATTGTGCTAAGGACATGAAGTACCATTAGCCGTCAAGCTATCAAACTCTTAATATACGCATTTATTTTGAAAAGTCTATGGGAAAAATGAGTGGGAAATGTACTTCTGGCACCAGAGGTGGACTGTTGCTCTCTATAGGCATATTCATTACTTTTTCCCCCCATCAGTTTAGCTTAGCCAAGGGCACATGTGTGAGAACTGGGACAGGGTCAAAGACTGCTTTTATCAACCCCATTTGAAGTAGCCTTTGAAATAGGACAGCCTTCCAACTGGGATGCAATTAGTTCTCAAATGTAGCATGGCATGCTGGTTTAGCACTAGCTGTAGCTTACCAGTGACCCTTGGTTAGCATTAGTGATGGAGAAATTAGCATTAGCCAACAATAATCACAAATTGTCTACTTCATGTGTAATGTCAGTGCCTGGATAAAGAACATTAGCATCTGGCTAGATACTTAGCCATTTAATGAATTATTAAGAAGAATTAACACTACTTGCGCTAAAAGCTACATGCTAAGTGGATTTTTATATTCTGTCAATTTCAGTGCTAATTTTAACACTTGTACAATTATACTAACAAAAAAAAAAAAAAAATGCTAGTTGTTAGCTTCTTTACAAAAATGAATGGGAGGAACCGCTGTTGCTAATGATATACATAATATATTCAACGTTTATAATTACCTTCTTTATTTTATTTCTTTCACAGTAGCATAATAAAAAAGTTCTGGTAAACATTTGTACTGCATTTGTAGCATCTTGCACAAAAATAACCGTCTCTTGTTATTTTCACCTCAGCATCTTGTGCCAGAGGTCGAAGCAGTGCACCACATGCAGCCGGACGTACTTCTGCCCTCCGTGAGAGCACTCCAGGCAGCCGTACACCGTCTCCCTCTTCTGGTTGCCCATCCCACACTGCGCGCAGGGCCCTTTGGGGATGTTGTGTTTGAGCAGGTTGACCCTGGTGTGGCTGCTCTCTCTGAGGTAAGCAGTGGAAATGTCTGTCATACTGGCAGCTTTCTCGTAGTAGTCTGGCATGTCCATGTCATAGGCGTCTGAGTAGGTCAGCTCCTCAAATGTTCTTTCATCTGCCCAGAAAAAACAAGATGAGAAACATCGCTCTCATCCAGTGTTGATGCCACATTGAACTGCTTTTGCCATTTAGAATGAGGCCCTTTAAGGGGACTGACGAATTCGAGGCAAAAGGGCACATATATCTGTTTGAATGATTTTGTAGTGCTAACTTCTCAGGCCAAAGATACCAGAGACTTTTTTGCTCAGAAATCCAAATCTTGTCTACTGCATATAAAATATATTGTTTGGATATTGTTTTCATTTTCATGATCGTGAAGGAGTTTCTGTACCTGCTCTGAAGGGGTTTCCATAGATAATCCCAGACAGGAAGCGTCTCAGTCGACCAAAAGAGAACCGACCAATGAAACCTCCCAGCTGCTCTCTGATCTGCTCCCTCTCAAACCCGCCTTGAGAGTCCAGGGCCACACAAATATCTGAACCACAGGGAAAGTGTTATTCAATTATAAAAGGAATCAACAAGTACTACAAGCAGTATACAATTTGGCCCAGACTAAGAGCAATATCCAGTCTGTTTTCAATTTAAACAACATAACTCCGTAATCATGAATGATGTGTCACATTAATAAGACACTTTTCACAGCTGATTGATCCTATTTGGTTTTGCTCACAGCTTAGTGTGCCATCTGTGAACCACATTAAAGTCTGCTTCGGATCAGGGTAGCCATGTAGTGTAAGTTCACACAAGCATTTATGTCCGAGTGCGGTGGGGGGCTGGACAGAGCAGGGTATGACACTTTATTATTGAGGTTGTTAGCAACACAAAGCTATAGCAGATAAATAAATTGAGTCTTTTGCAGTGACAGCGGTTTAAGCGCTGAAATTATTGTTGTTAAAACAACCAGGCACTTTTTAGGGGTTCAGGAGAGAGATCCTGTTGACGGAACATGTATTAAAGTTCTATTCAGTTCTAGTATTACATCCAAATGACATGTTTTTGCTGGTGTTGGTTTGTTTGTTTGACTGGTGATATGCTAACATAAACAGTTATGATTGGATTTTTAGGAAACCTTCAGGAAAGATCTCAAATGGATATAGGAACAAATGTGGATGTTTGTGCTCTGCTAGTGCTTTTAGTATAGGTACTGTTATTGTTCCAATACTGTTATCCTACAGTTGACAAAAAGTATTTTAATCTACTAGACTGCAAAAATTGAAAATGCACTTGTCTGGACATACCATAAGCTATCTCAGTTTATCTCAGTAGACTTGATTAAATCTGCAAATATTATGTGTTTCAATAAAAAACAAAAAACAAAAATGAAGCCCAAATGAGTGTGAAACAATTACCCAGTTGTAGTTGGACAGACACATTTGGAATGCTTGTCTCCAGACAGCCCCTCAGGTCAAACATCTCACTTTAATTATATACCACCACACTTTTATATCTGAAGAATCCAAACCCACAATTTTCTTCAAAAGAAAACTATAATTACAACTGGGGCATTCTTCAATGCTCAGATCTGGGATGTAGGGTTTATTGGATATCTGCAGACAGTGTTTGTGGGTTTGGAATAGTAGACAGGAGCAGCACTCACCGAGGCGCCCGTCCAGCCTCACAAACAGCTCACAGACGCTGAAGGCAATGGTGGTGTGTGCAGGGATCACTAAGGCCTTGTCTCGGCCTTTAGGGTTCCGACCATCATCGATCTGGAACTACAGAGGACAGAGATGGAAATACTGAGACAGGGCAATGATCCTCAGGGAACCTAACATATTTTCCAAACATGATTCTGAGGGGACGCTACTGTAATGTCTGGACATAATCCCGAGGGGAGTCTACTGTCCTTTCTGACCTTTAGGGAAGCTTTTATAGTGCTCGGGCATGATACAAAGAGGCTTTAGTATAACCTACAGACATGATCCTGAAGGGACCCTAGTATCATGTCCAGGCATGATCCTGAGAGGACCTTGGTGTAATATGTGGACATGATTCTTAGGGGGTCCTTGTATAATACCCTGACATGATCCTGAGGGGACTCATGTATAATGACTGGACATAATCCCAGGTGTACTCTAGTATAATGTGCAGGCATGATCTTAGAAGACCCTACTGTAATGTCCAAATATGATTCTGAGGGGACCCAAGTTTAATGTCCAAACATGATCCTGAGGGGGCCCTACTGTAGTGTAATGGTCCTGACAGGCCCAAGCACTATTTTTCAAACATGATCCTGAAGAGACCTTAATGTCCAGATGTGACCCTGAAGATACCCTATTTTTAATGATCCTGAGGGGATTCTAGTCCATACTCTGGATCCTTGTGTAATGTCTGGTCATGATCCTGAGAGGACCTTATTCCAATGTCTGGACGTGAGTTTAATGTCAGACATGATTCTGACATGATTCAGAGGGGCACTGCAGTATAGGAAGTAGGGACATGTAATGTCTAGACATGATACTGAGGGGACCCAATAGTATAATGTCCAGACATGATCCTGAGCGGACCCTAGTGTAATCTCTGTGAAAGGGTTTGGCTGGCCCGGCTCAGAGGTAACTCATGTAAACTCCTGTTTGACCTTACCCTCATGGTGGTCCCTCTGACCCCTGCGTGGACTGTGAGTGAACACTGTCGTGTGGTCCTAATGCTCTCCACCACCACACACAGGACGTTCCTCCCACTCTCCCGGGACTGTCGGACCAGGCAGTGGTCCAGGTCCACCTTCCTACAAACATACAGAGTAACACGTATCATACCACACAGAGACTCCGCCCACTGTCTGGGACGCACAGACTCTGCCCACTGTCCCGAGACTACAGAGGCCCTGACAGTGCTCAGTGTAGAGTAACATTGATCATCATTTATTCATCCTACAGGGAAAGCCTCTTCTCATATTCACTATGTCATCAAAGGTCAGAGGTCAGATGTCTGTGTCGGAGATGACTCACGTTTGGTAGTGCACTTTTTTGCCCTAAACACTTTGCACTAAACACCTGTGTTCATGTAAAAAATCAGAAAAGACAAATTTTTAAGGTGGATTTTCTTTTCATTCCTTATGGTGTTGAGAACCAAAAGCATGGATATAGCAACTGTAGAAATGGCCACAAAATGCCACATCCGATTATGTTTGGTGGGATGGTGGGGGGTGGGGGGGCAAACCATTCATGGCAATGCCAAACTGCATAGTCTTCTGTAACATTAGCCACCTATAACATGTTAATCTAATTAATGCTAAATTAAATTGTAATGTAAAATATGGTGAGTTTCATTCATCATATTTATAGTAAATGTAAATTTGTCAATGTAAATTTATTGAGGCTTGATTGAATCATGGCTTGACCATGATAGGCTGCAGATGCATGTGTCATTCAGTGGATGTCTAAACTCAGACTGTCTGTCTTTAACACATAGACGCAACAATCCATTTAATTTATATTTATGCCAGAACATCAACAAGGATAGGCTCCCTACACAAATAGAATGTGCCTGTAATTGTTAGCCAGAATTCTGACTTTCTCCTCGTAATTCAATTTTTTTTTTTCATTTTTTCCTTATAATTTATATTTAAATCTCAAATTATTTTGTTTACTTATTAATTCAGTTTTATTGTAAACACCTGTCTGGACTCTGGACTTCCTCAGCCTACCTTACCCCACTCCCTGGATGAATCCTTACAGAGCTGATCTATGATCCTATAGATGAGCTAATGAACTAACAGTCCTAGACGCATTGCCTGTCCATCCTGGGAGAGGATCTCTCCTTCAGTTGGGCTCCATAAAGTTTCTTCTTTTTTCCCACAGCTGGGTTTTTTTTAGGAGTTTTTCCTTACCGAGAAGGAGGGTCTAAGGACAGGAGTGTCCTGGGTCTGTTTAGTGTAGTTATTGTTTGTGTTGTCTGATTGTGTGTTTATGTTTGATCAACTGTTGTGAAGCCCTTTGAGGCAACTTTTGTTGTGATACTGGTCTATACAAAAAAATCTGAATTGAATTGAATTGAACTAGAGATCAACATATGGTCCGATTTTTGAGTGTTTTAGACAATCGGCCGTCGGCCGATTTTTCACATTTAATGCCGATTTTTGGTCAGGCACATGTCCGGACAACCACTGAAGGACCCTAGTTTTTGTGTCCGTGCCGTCCATGCTACAGCAGCACTACTGACTGTAGAAGGTGCTCAGGGCGAGTGAGGGAGATCACTCAAACAAGGCTGAGGCAAGGCTTATTGTTTTGAAAAAAAAAAGGTAAGACTTTATCTTTTTTTTCTCACCAAACCTGCGCACGTAACTCTGATTTAACTTTTAAATGTCTGTTTGAGAGAAAATGTAAATGCCCAGACACTTTAGGCTATGTTCGAGCACTTTTGTATGCAACCTGCAGCATTAGCTTTAATTGCTAGCTTAGCATCAGGTAGGAACGGTCTGCTGTAAAATAACGTCAGTCTCATTAACTTGTTAAAATGCTGCATAAGAGAAACATCTGGTAAAACAGGGAAAAGGTGGTGGCTTCATAATCATAGTTGAGGCAAATTTTTTTCCATCTAATACATTAACATGGAGCAGTGCGCCTCAGTTACCGCGGTATAAAAACCTTTTGCCTGCACATGTGAGTCCATGTTTTTCTGCATTTTAAAGTGATGTTTTTATGTTTCTTTACATTTTATAAGCAACATGAAAACAACTGACTATATTAAACCATTTTTATTCATAAAATTAGGAAAATCGTCCCTCCATATTGGACTCAAAATCGGCATTGCTTACCGGCCATCAGCTGCTTTGGATTTAAAAAATCGGCATCGGTCTTAAAAAAAAACCTGTATCGGTCGACCACTACACCTGACAATTACCTTTGTCTTAGACTCTTTGACAGCTCATACTAAAGTCATTTTCTTATAGGTGCCCAGGTTTTGACAAGTCTCAGTTCTAGTTTTCTCAGAATTTTTACTCTAATTTTAGAATTTAGTCTCAATTCCTCAAACCTCAATTTTTTAGAATTCCCACATTAATGTCTGAATCCAGTCTTTTGTTCTTTATATTCATAACACACTGCTGCTGGAAAACACTGCGTCTGCAAAATGTAAATAATTAATCAAAAAATATACCCTAATCTTTTCATAAATAAGTGATGAGTCTTGGGATGTTCATCTTCTAATCATCTCTGAGTGTTTCTCTACAATGACAGTGTCAGTATAGAGTGGTGTAGTAAGCAGCTGTTACCTGGGGTTTAGTTCTTGAAGAATGCTGACTTTTCTAAGATTGTCTGAGAAAACTGGTATTTAATTAGAATTTTGAGTCAAGTTGAGTTCTGAGATTCAAGTGAGAATTGAGCAACTAAAATAATCTCAGAACTCAACCCTTTTTTTCACAGTGGCCCTAATTCTCTTCCGTCTCAGAATTCTGACTTTCTAACTTTCTAATTTTCACTTTTCTCACCATTCTTAAGTTCTCTCCAAAGGTTCCTCAGGATATTGACTTTTATCTCTATGGAAGAGGATTAGGGCCACTGAAAAAAGGAGGGTTGAGTTCTGAGATTAAAGTCACCATTTTGAGATTACATTCAAAATTCTGAGATTAAAGTCAGAATTGTGAGATTAAAGTCAAAATTCTGAGATTAAAGTCTCAGAAACTTACTTTAATCTCTAAACTCAACTCTCAAAAATTCAGTTTATTTTATAATTCTGACTTTCTAACTTTAAACTTAAACTAACCCTTTTGGCTGCTATCTTCATACACAGATCACCACAGCAAAATATTCACAGATTTATTATGATGAATGCCCTTCTTATTACAATCAGTCACATTATGTGGGATTTGGTGCACTATGGTTTCAGAATTGTATTTTTTCTCAGAACTCTGACTTTAATCTCAGACTTTTTACTTTTCTCAAAACTATCATAAATTCAGACTTTCATTTTTATTTTTTTGAGTGAAAACAAACCAGCTGAGAGTGGGAGAGAAGCTGCTGGTATGAGGCCAAGCGCTGCTACGATCGGTTTTGTACTTTCAATAATAAAAGAAAAACACAATTTGAGATTTTAATTGCTTGCTCACAGACTAAAAGAAACCAAAGGAAGAGATCTGTGGCCTCAGACACAGAGAGAACAGGAAGGATAAACTGACCGACTGGACCCCAGTTTACTGTATAAGTACAGTACATTTTTATTGTTTAACCCATTGCCCCACCATGGGGGTATATGCAAGAAAAGATTAAAAAGATAATAAAAAAATAATAAGTACAGTACAATGCATGTGTCAGATGTACACATTTAAAAGTGGCAAGTCACTCTACTAATGTTTATGTCTGAATTAATATTCCTACCACATAAAACATTTAATTACTTAACTTTAGTTAGTTTAAAGAGGGCTATTTGATAGAATGGTTTTATAAGCTTTTATAAAAGCACAGATCTTTTTAATATAATGTTGATGTTGTTTCAGTCCGGACCTAAACTAACACTAAACTCATTTAAGTTGGCCAACATTTTACTGATATTGCATTTGTCATGAATTACGTTAAATGAAGTATATTGTTGTTGTACTAAAATACATCAGCTACATGGGTTCATTCCCCCGTGACAAAGGCAGCTAAGTTAGCTGATCAGCTCCTATTTCACAAAGTTTCTTCAAATAACGACACTGATCTTTTTTTGTCAGTGAGGAAATATAAGCATTAGCTAAGATTTGATCATTTGTATTTGCTGCTGAATAGAGATGTTTTCACCCAAAAGGGGGCAGGGACTTGGTGCAACAGTAAAGTACCCAGATGGTTGTTCTCATCTATTGGATACAACCTTATCTTTGAATGAATAAGTGAGAAGTCTTTAGTGGCGCATCTTCTATCACCTCTAGTGTTATCTATGTAAATATGCAGGACGCAGTAGCAGCTGGTACCTGGAGTTGAGTTCTCTCAGCAGAGTGGGCACGTCCAGCTCATGTTTGGTGACAATCCCGAATGATGCTTTGACGGCCACAGAGTCGGACCCGCTGATGTTGAAGCCCACGTCGTTTATGACATGGTTTCCAAGGCGACCATTCAGCGCCACATCCGACTTGTCCTCGTAGTTCAGCAGCTGATAGGAAGACACTCCTGGCATCCACAAGAATAGAAAAGTTGTAACATTGTTCCCTACAGTAGGTCATTGTCAGGACACTCCCAGTTTGGAGAAGCAGACAGGAGCAATTACACAGGATTTAAACACACATTTAGAACGATAAATTTTAGCTTCTACTTCCTAAACTCCAGGGCAAGTGTGTGTTCCATAGAAGGTCATTGCATTCATTTATCACTCCCCAGGACAACCTCCTCAATCTTGCAGTAATTGTAGTAGTAATAGTAGTAGATGTAATAGCCGTAGTAGTAATGGTAATAGTAGTAATAGCAGTACAACCTCAGAACTTAGCACTCCCCAGTACAAGCTCTTCAATGTCGCAGTAGTTGTAGTAGTGGTAGTAGTAGTAGTAATGATAGCAGTAGTAGTGGTAGTAGTAGTAGTTGTTGTTGTTGTTGTAGTAGCAATAGTAATTGCAGCAGCAGTAGTAGTAGTAGGAGGAGGAGCATTAGTAGTAGTAGTAGTAGTAGCATTAGTAGTAGTAGTAATGGTAGTAGTAGTAGTAGTACAAGCTCAGAACTTAGTACTCCCCAGTTCAAGCTCCTGAACCTAAATATGGATCATTTCTTCGCAGAAAATATTAAGATATCAGTGGTCCGTACCAGTTCTTCAGCCTATGTGACAAACTCCTGTCTGCTGCTCCAAACTGAAAGAGTTGCTGACTATCAATTAAAGAAAATGGAGTAGCTCCTGAAACACCTGTATAACTACACATGCAGAGTATTGATTGACTATCATTTTTTGACTGAAAAATACTGCTGATGCCTTTGAGAGGCAGGACAAAAAAAATCCATGAAAGTCAGTGCACACAGAGGATCCAGTGACATCAGTGAACCTCAGTGATTAGTTACAGTCAGTGATGTACCTCTATTCTGACGTACTGAATAATTTGGATTGGCTAAACTTGGCAGTGTCTGTTACTATGATTTAGGTCAGTTTCCTGATGTGGGTCATGCTATCATGCTAGCCTGTTAGCTTGTCTGTCTGTTTTCTCTAGGATTTAGTTAGTGGCTAATTTAAATCTTCTTCATTGTTTTATTTGCTCAGTTTCTTTACCAGTGTAAACATCTGGTTACAAAACCTTGAGGGCTTGTGTCAAATAGAATAAGTGAATATCAAATACTGTATGGCACAATGTGGAATGTGCAAGGATGCAGCACACTTTGCCCTTGAAGTGAACTGGGTGATGTACTGAAATGGCCAAATTTACTATTGCTGCATTTAACACAATAGATGAGCCGGCCCTTCCTACAAGCAAACTAAGCAGCTGCATAGGGCCCCACAGACATTAGAGGGCCCCAAAATGTATCTATTATTTGCTTTGATTTGATTAATTTGTTAACTCTATTTAATGATTATTCTGGTTATAATATTCTGCTCGCTATTGCCATTGTCATTTGTGATAGGGTCTAGCTGTAATTGGGGGCCATTGCAGTCTATATATTCTACTATACTTCCTGTTTACCTGGGCCTCCCTTGCTAAGTTTGCAAATTAAAGAATGTCTCAAAGCATTCATCCCCACAGAAATAAGTCAGTCAGTGTTTCAAAGAAATGAAATGTTATTGGTAGTTTTCAAACATGAATGAGAGGCTTGGCCCCCAATTCTATCCTGCTAAGGGGCCCCAAAATTTCAGGACCAGCATTGCACAATAGCAGTAGCAAAGTTTTTTTTTTGAAATGGTTTTCTGCTTGGCCCATTTCTGACATTACAAACGATTTTGACTCAATGTTGGACTGTTATTTCAAAGCCCTTTTTAGGTCATTTCAAAATATTGATTTAATTTATACTGCTTATTTCCAGGGTTAGCAGGAGACTGGAGCATACACTGTGGAAGATAACTTGTTCATCAGATTTTGAATTTTAAATGCCTTTGAATTTCTACCACTGTTTTTTTTAACACTGAAAAAAAAAGTGAATATTTTTTGTCTCTGAATTTCAGTCACTGACATTTCATTATGTAATTTCACTGTATTTTTTCAGTGATCAAAATTCCATAATTAAAATTTGCCTTTTAAAAATGTGATGTATATAATTTAGAGTGCTTAAATTTGATTGGCCAGATTCAGAGTTTAAAATACACTGTCAAAAAATTTGCTTGAAACGTCCGTCTGACTTGCCCCATTTGTACCAGAATTACTAGTTGTCTTTCATGTGTGCATTTGCAGACAGAAATGTTTTCGGCAAGGTATTTTTGTTGTTACTTGTGTTTTTTTTTTTTTTATTATTTATATCAGCTGTACTTGATTTTAACAAGACAATAAAAATACATATAATACTTTACATAATACTTAAAAATATTTCTTAATTTTGTGTAATTTAACATCTTCACCGTAGTCATGTCTTCATCAAATTCTGTTTACATTTTCCCCTACAGGAGCTATGGAACCAGTAAAGAACCAGTAAACTCTTCAGACTCTTGTTTTTTTGTTTATTTGTTTGTTTGTTTTTTCAGTTCTAAAAGATTCTGAGGTAGAAATTCAAAGGCATTTAAAATTCAAAATCTGATGGACTGATGAAACTAAAAGTCCCATAGTGAATGAATGCAAGAGTGTATGGTTGCCTGTAACAATACTAATAATAATAATGAAAACTGATAATGATAATTCGTTGGTACCTGCTGTGATCTCCTTCTCTCCCACCAGAATGTCCTTCAGGGAGAACGGTGTTGGGGAGAACTTGTACTTCTTCCAAAAGTGCCTCCTTCTCTTCCTGTTGACCAGGCTGAGGGGCTGGTACCGGTCAGCCTCGCTCAGACTCGGGACCGGGATCAGCTTTCCCGTATCTCCCACCTGCTTTACGAAGTTCTTAGTGGCTGCGGCGAACATTTTGGCCCAAACACGAGTCTTAAAACAGGACTAGAACTATCACTGAAGCGCCATGTTGTGGAGTCCTGTTGTCAATGAGGAGGGCTAATTCGGGAGTGTTCTTTCAGACTCTTGAAATGTTGAATAATTAAAGTGACTGTAAGGGGATACGGGACAGAAGGTGTGTTAACCTAATGGGACAGAGTTCTAGGGCTGCTTCCGTTCATGTGACTTAAATCACCTGTGTGTTTGGAATGTGCATGGTCATAGTTTCCATATTCTATTTTACAGTTTTGTTACTGTGTTAATGTGCTTTACCACTTGTTTATTATTTTTAGCCCATTATTTATATATCTATGTTTAGAGGTACAGAAATATAATTTTGAGATACCAAGATATTAATTAAAGAAATTATTAAAATTGAATAAATATTACAATATTTTGGATTTTATCCATTCATACATGAGACATTGCCTAACCCAAAGGAGCATTTGTGCACGTGACCTGTGACACACAGTTACAACTCAAATAGTACAACAAATAGTATTTCTATTAATTGTGTAGTTTTTGTTCTTATTTATACAAATGTGTTTGAAGTATTAAATTCCTTTTTGATATGAAACAATTTTACAATCACATCTTTGAGATCATACAAAGGAGTTGATAATGTGACATAGTTATTAAGTTATATAGTTTTCAAATTTGATAATTACTTTGACAAATCATAAGATATGTTTTTGTGGGGATGGGACGTTAATGTTTTCAATATTTCCAAAACAACAACAACAACAACAACAAAAAAGTGACAGCACATAGCAACATCATTTTTGAGATTATTATTTTGATTTATTAACAGGGCTATATTATGAAAAATCTACTTCTCTTTCTCCCATGTTATAATGTTCTCTCATCAAAAACATACCTGCAGTGATGCTGTGTTTCATACACCCCTGTTGAGTAAGCCTGTATTCTCTGGCACTGAGTTTCTGAGGCCTCAAAATGCTCAGTTCCACAAGCCCCTGCCCACTCCTGACCATTCAACAAGCCCTTTACATCCAGTCTGCTCTCCTTCAGTTATCCAAAAAACAGTGTGCAGCTCTGTTTCCACTGATTCCCCACAGACATTTTTTCATTTTGTAGTAAAAAGGCGTCATACAAAATGTTTAACAAAATGAGATTTTGCTCTGCACTCTGCTGCCCTCTGCTGGTCTCTTCACCTGTTTCTTTATGGCAGTAGTAAAGTAATTAATAGAAACAGTATCTTTCAGTCACGTAATGTTTTTAAAGATTGTAAAATGTGCTGCTACTGCTAGAGGTGACTAAAATAGTTTTAAAAATATGAATAAACGCATAATATAGACCCTTTAAGTAAATTCAGTTTTGTTTAAATGTATTAAAAATAATGCTCTATCACTGTTATACTTGAACTACTGACCTCGTGTAGCCTTATGTCTGTGTGGTCAGTCCAACATCAGATGTGAGTCACTGCAGCTGTTTTTAGTCTCAATAATGTCCACTGTACTGACGCAGTGTGTGTTCTGTGTAATTATGAGCTATGGTTGATTTTACCACATGTAAAAGGAGGTTTCTGAGCAGGACAGCACTAGTCCTTTAATTTTTAACATTTGGCCAGTGCACAGTCAGGTTCTGAGAGGACTGGAGCATTCAGAGGTACAAATACTTAGTACATCTCTTCTCAATGGTTGTACTCTAGAAATTTAGCCTGGCTTCTGTTACACAGTGATTTACAGAAGTAACACAAGAAGCTCTGAGTAGGCCCAGTAACTCCACCCTGCACTCTGTAACATTCACAAAGCTTATAATGAAGTATTTCTGTGTAACCATACCTCAAACCTGTATACACCAAACTGAATTGTTTATCTGATGCATTGTTCTTGAAATTAAACAATAGTATAAGAAAATATAAACACATCATGTGAATGGCCATGCAGTTGTACACAAGCCCAGAAAGTGTGCAGTGCTTGAGCAGAACTACAAGGAGTAAATAAATGAGCCATTCTTTAGTTTTCATCTTATACTGTGTGTTATAGAACAGTGTTTCCCAACTAGAGGTATGGGGACCTAGGGGTACGCAAGCACTCTTTTTGAAAAATGCATATATGAAGACTTCAGAACCTTGACCGAGGCTATGTGGTAGCTAATGACCATACTGTAATTTTTGTTTGTCTGTCTGTTTGTTTGTTTGTTTGTTTGTTAGCAACATAACTCAAAGAGTTATGAATGGATTTTGATGAAATTCTCAGGAAATGTCAGAAATGGAATAAGGAAGAAGTGATTACATTTTGGGGTGATCCGGATCACCATCTGGATCTAGGAATTTTTTAAAAGATTCTTTACTATTGGGAGACGGGGCTAATTTTGCCATTACAGCTTCTAACTAATCAAATAATGCCCAGAATCATTAGCAAATAATTACAAGATGACGTCATGGTAGATGTTATAATTTGGCATAGTTTGACCTGGATCATGTTGATATTCTGGTTCTGCTGATCCAGAAGGTTCTGAATATAGGGAGTACATATGACATTGGATATTGCACAGCAACAAATGTAGCTACACACTTACACAAATAACGCCAAATGAGAGGTGAGGTTTTTCTTTTTCAATAGTATGTTCACAGATTTGATGTATCGTTAATACTTATCTATATCTATATCTATATCTGTATCTATATCTATCTATCTATCTATCTATCTATCTATATCTCTATCTATATCTCTATCTATATCTCTATCTATATCTATATCTATATCTATCTCTCTCTATCTATCTCTCTATCTATCTATTACACCATAACTGTAGGTCCAACTGCCTCATACTACATCCAACGCTGCAAAACACAGAGGATAAAATGGCTATTAAATACAGATGTTAGCAACATGATGCTGATAGATAAATGAGCTGACTACTTCGTAGTGACGATGGTTTAAGCGCTGAAATGATCAGAACCAGCCCGGTGACAGTTTACGGGCTTTACATTTCACAAGTCTACGTGGAGCTGAGAGACCAAGCATTTTCAGCTCTTGAGAAGGGCAGTGCCTCAGCATACAGGATTACTCAAAAAGTGTAAATGAAACAAAATACTGCAATACTACAAGTCTTTTTTTTTGTCTATTCTACCAGTCCTCCTAACCTTTGACCTCTGCTCTCTATAATCCAAATGTGTAGGGGTTCATCTTGTCTAGTCTTCTACTTTAGGTTGTGTCCCAGGTGGAAATGCCCCGCTCTGGCCTTCCTTAATGGAAAACCAATGTGTTTTTTTACGCACCTCCAGCAGATTAAATGCACACGTTTGCTTTCTTTCCGAACACGCTTCAGGTCATGATGAGAGAAAACGTGTGCATTTAACTCCAGAACTCAAACGGCTGCTAGGACTTTATTATTTACATGTTCGAAGTTGGAAGCGTGTTTGAGTAAACGTCAGTCAGGTATTATTTGTTGTTTTGGAGTTTTTGTGGAAGGGGGGGAGCACCTCGGGGACCCTAGCAGAGCGCGGCCCTGGAAAATGCATCAGAGAGGATGTAACATGCAGGTTGTAAAGCGCTCAGAGATGATGTAGGTCAGCAGATTCTGGAAGAGACCAACAAGAACAGAAAAGTCATGTCGAGTTTCAGAGTCATTTGAGCGCGGTGTGGAAATGCAAATGAAAGAGGGTTCTATTGGATTTAGTTACTTTTGTTGCAGGAATTTTAAAGATTACATAACTTTATACCATAACATGCAGTATAGCACATCAAAACGGGGGTCACAGGCCAGTCTACACTTTGTGCCAGTCCCAAGCCTGGATAAACAGTGGCAGATAGCGTCAGTATGGGCATTTAGCATAAAACTCAATCAAATAAAATCAGTAACAAAACAACACACTTAAAATGGAAAACCTGAAAGAAAAGAAATATCTGGTGGCATGTAGCTCAGTAGTTAGAGCTGTTTGCACAATAACAGGAAGGTTGGCAGTTTGATTCCTGCTACCAGCATTGCATACTGGGATTGTTTCATTAGGCAAGACACATCACCCAACTTGCCTGATGTTCGAATACATTCTGGTGTTTGGTGGTGGTTGAGAGGTCATAGGCGAAGGACAGAGACAGAATGACAGCCAGGGCTCTGTCACTCTGCCCCACTGAGTGTGACTGAGGAGTGAAGGAATAATGAATTCATGTCAAAGCGCTTTGGGAAGCTTAAGAGGCTTGGAAAGCACAGTATAAATGTAAACCATTATTATTATTATGTGAAAAAGAGTGTACACAAAAAAGAGGTGTGCACTGAGATCTTTAAAAAGACAGGTCTTGGTCAGCATCCTACCTGATCTGTGGTTTAGTTAGATTGAATTAGAAATGCCACATGAACAGATTTGTGAATCAAACTTAAATCAGGAAGAGAGAAATGAAATGCATTGCCCAAATAACCTGAGCTCTTCCCAAGGAGATAAAAGAAAATGACTAAAAGGGGAGCAAAAATCTCAAACTCTTTACCGGTCACAACAGCTTTGTTTCCACAGAAGAAATATCAGTCAGTGTGACTAAGGCTATGTTCACACTGCAGACTTCCATCAGTCTTGTTTGTGAACAGTCTACAGCACTGAAGTAACACACATGTGCAAAAGAAGACATGACAGAGCCAGGAGTTGAGGGCTTGACTGACAGAGTTGATCCATAATTTTAGAGTGGAATGTCATGGCAGATATATTAATGCATCTGTCAGTGCCACTCCTGTGTGTTGCTATTTGGTCTGGCCAATTTCCACCTATTCCAGTGCAGAATTGTGTCATCTGTTGCATTATAATGTTGTAAAAGTCAGATGAAATGTGACTTGTCCATCCAGAAATGAGGTCACATTGCAGAAGATCATATACTGATTTAGGATCACATAAAAAAGTGGTCTTGGTCAGACTTGTGCTGTTCATAGATACAGGTCACATATGGGCAAAAAGTCAGATTTAGGCCACTTTTGCCTACAGTGTGAACATAGCCTAAGTTTCTATTCCCAAAAGTGGCTCAGAGTGTCCCCACATCTCCAATTTATTTCATATAAAAACATATTTTGTTCCATGTATTCCAATCTCTGTTTCAGTTGCAGACATCTCTCCTCCACAGCTCAGGAAAAACAAAAGTTACTTTAAGGATTACTGTACCAAACTGGCCCTCGTGACCGGCACAGTTCTTAGTGAAATACAGTTATCATCAGTTCAAATCCATTGATTTTGTTATCCACACAATCTCCTCTGACAGTGTCATCTAGTTAACCTGAGTCTACTGTGTTGGTCCAGAGCTAAAAAAAATCCTGACCAGAAGTGAACTGAATTGAAGCAATCATGTTTTGTTGTAAACTAAATGTAGACAGAATGCAAGTTCAAACACACTTTCCTACTGGGAGCCATTTTTGGTTGCTAAAAGTGTAATCATCTCTTGAGTCTACTGTTCAAGCTTCCTTAACTCTTGCCATTTAGGTTGCCAAATGTAAGCAGGTCGTTAGCTAATTCGGGATACCACCTTATGCCACTTTTACTTGTCTTCTTGATCCAAGGGTGTATTCTAAGCTTCCTCAATTTCATGTCTTAGAGCAAATCTTACCAAGTCTTTAATTAACATCATCTTGGAGTAGAGCGGAGGCAGTCCTTGGTCTAAAACATGCAGAAAAAAAAAAGGACTTGTAGGAGGAGAGTAGGAGAGGGAAGGGACTGTGTCTGTGTCAGTGTGCAGTGAACGCTCGTCTGGAGGCTGTTCCACTCAGGGATACTGGGATTTTCCGGCCTGGATGCAGAATTCCGACAGGATCCTCTGATTTGATCTTGTGTGAGGGGCAGACATGGGCCCCGGGGGACGCTGTAGGAGTACCCTGTTCCTGGCCGTTGCTTTGGTTCAGGTTATTGCTGTCATATGCCAAGAAGAGGCCAAAATCGGTGAGTGATAGAGATACAAGCTAGATTTATGAAACATGAAATACTTTGTACTTTCAACATCTGCTAATGTAGCCAGGAAAAAAACATGGTCACGCTGGTATTTTGTGACATATTTGGGGACTTATGGGTTACCTACAACAATCGAGCCACAAGGGCTCACGCCTGTGCACTTTTGAGCTAGTCCCATGCCCAGATAAATGGAAAGTGTTGTGTCAGGAAACAGTGAAAACCTATGCTAAATTACTGAAACTATTAATATGACTTCCATACTAGATCAGTGGAGATGGATGGAGGTAGAGTATTTTGTGAGGTGACCCTGGAAGAAACAGAAACTGCTGTAAGGAAAGAGGGAAAAAAAAGGATTTCATTTAACAAGATTATACCAAAAATAGTTACCAGATCGCATGAAAGTACAAAAAAAAAAAAAAAAAGTAATATGCTAAGTGCTAATAATAGCTGAAAGATCCACACCCATTTACAATCTGATTAAGACTTCATAAAAATGCTATTTAAGATTTAAATTGACAACAAAATTGGTCCAAGTATAGATCCTTGTGAAACACCATCTCACCTTCATTTTTAACATAGCTTTTTAAATCTTGTATAAATCAAGAACATGTGTTTCCTTCTAACCACATAGCTAACCACTGAACTATGCTAATATTAGCTCAAACCCACACATAGATATTTTAAGATCTGTTAGCTAACTTGTAATTATTATACTGCTGTTACTATAGCTAACATGGTGCAGCAGTGATAATGGCTGTTAGTTTACTTATTTCTGTTTAGCCTTGCATCTGGGTCAAAACTAACAAAATGCAGCTTTGTGTCATGCTAATCCTTATCCTTCTGTTGTGGCTCCCTTACTATTTATAGAATGTTTTTTTCATATTTTCAATTTCATCACAAGTTTTTTTTTTTTTTTCACAATAGGCTAAAAAGTAAGCTACAAAAATATAGTTTTTGTCTTTTTTAGTGATGGGCAGTCTCGCTCTTTTCAAAGATTCAGTTCTTTTGGCTCGGCTCCCTTTGAAGAGCTGGCTCTTATGGCTCCCAAATGACTCTTCATTTAGTATCACTCTGAACATTTGATTTTATGTTTTTTTATTATGAATGGTTTGTGTGTTGGTAAACAATAAAAAAAATGCTTTATTTTTATGCAGTTTGCACAAAATACAGTTACAAAATTCTCATCTTTGCTGTCTCCAGTATAATCAAAATGCAACCAGATGCTGCTTCTTTTTGTTTTTTGCTACTTTCTTCACTTATTCTCAATGAAAAACATGTAATTGGCTTCATGGTGTGCCCATCAAGATCAAATTCCACTGTGCTTGTGTGGATTTTTTGCAGCGCTGAGCAGAAGCAGCCTGAGATTCATCTCTCTTCTACATCTCTTGTGATATTGGGCTATATACATTTTTTAAATTTAATTTAATTGAACTACCAGGTGAGCCACAGAGGCGTCCCATCACAACATCAATGCAATTTGGGCTATTTAATGCTTTTTTTCCAATCTTGGAGCCAATACAAGACGTGAACATTAACCTTTTTTTACACTACCTTACACCTACTTTTGGGTCAAGACCTACTATTTCAAACTTGTGATCTTCTTTTGATTTGATTTCAACACTAGAGGGACCTGCTGTCTTCTGTGGCCTGTACATGTATACGTCTTAGTTCTACTACTGAAAAGTGGATCAACTGGAATTCAAGTGTAATGCAAAAGTTTTTCAACCTGATCCAATTACATTACTTATGTGTTGTTCAGAAATGCTCTTATAAAATATAATTGTCACAAGTAATTAGTGATTATAGCAGAATATTATTTATGACAGTGATTCTCAACTGGTGGGTCAGTCCTGAAAAGTGTATAGTAGGAGGTTTAATATGTTCATCTTACTGAAACCTAAATATTATATTATTGACATGAAAATGCAAAAATAAAATAAATGTAACATGCAAGTTGTAGTAAAGTAATTACACTTTTTAAAATGATTTAAAATAGGGGAGAGTTTTCTATATCAACAAACCATAAAAAATTATTTATGGTTACATTTTTTAGAGAAAAGTTAGTATATATTGCTGCTATAATAAATAATGAATACACATTCAAATTATATATCACCTGAGCATTGGCTCATTCCTCAAAGGCTTCCATTTCCTTTTTTACCATCCTAAAAGTAGTCTTCTGTCGTCATTATTTAAACTACTGGACCACACTGACTTTGTGGTTTAGGAGCTCACAGTTCACACCCAAACCTCACCACATGTTATGATCTGCCATTATTTATATTTCTATTAAGTTAACATTAGAAGCAATAGTGTGGAAAAAAAAAAAAAAAACTCAAAGAAGAAAAGTGGACGTTGGCACATCAAGGTTAAAGAAAAAGGCCATTCTAAAATAACCCTGTCTCTATGGCAGTAGTGCTGATTCAAATATAACTGGACTCCCGGTGCGCAGCATGCATGTGCATATGGAGCGGAGTTATTTCAGGTCTGAATGAGAGGTTTGCGCTGCCAAGGCTATAATGATGTGGTCTTGGAGGATGGGACGAACAAAAGCAGGCCAGTCATTATGGTGAGAGTCCGGGCCAGAAGCAGACAGGACACACCCAAAGTGAGAGGAGACTGCATGGGGCTAAGAATGTCACAGGCGTCTCTCTGGGACAGCAGCAGGATGGAGGACATTTTGTACAATGTAGTATTTGTTGAAACAGTCTAAAAATTATATGGCTGCAAAAGAGTTGAGCTAAGTTTCATACAGACAGTATAAATAGTTTTACTGTTGTGAGATAAAAGTGATCTGTTGCTCAATAGATACAGAATTTACCCCTGAACTACAAGATTCCTGATTCAAGTCCATGTCTGGGCACTATATCTTTCTTTCAGTTCATTTCAAATGTATTTATATTACCCAAAATCAGCCCAATATTACAACAGCAGTCACTTCAAGGGGCTTTACAAACAATAGTCACACAATCAAACATAAACACACAATCAAACATTAACACACAATTAAACATTAACAATAACTAAAATAAACTTAAGACTCCCTGGACATTCCGTGCCCTTAGACCCTCCTTCTTGGTAAGGAAAAACTCCTGTGCCCATCTGTTGATGTAGAAGTTCTTAACCAGACTTTTGGTGTGAAAGGTCATGGGTTCCAATCTACTACTCAAATTTGCCATTTATTATCTTGTTGAGGTACTTGTTCATGGGGGATTTTTGACGTCTTTGGATGGAGCACCTTTGTTTTTATTCTTCTTGTGGTTTAGTATTTGCCTCATGAATGTATCACAGTTTAAGCCTTAATTTAAATTTATATAGTGCATAGTAGAAATAGCATTTTCTAAAACAAAAGTGGTCCAAGTATAGACCTTGTGAAACACCATGTTTTTTTCATTGGCCTGAAACATCAGTTACAGTATTTTACAAGAAAATTCTCAGAGTGGTTAGTGCTTTCACCTCCCAGCAAGGAGGTTTTGAAGTTGATCCTCGGACCAACATGAAATCTCTGGGTGAAGTGTGCATGTCTCCCCCATGTTACCATGGGTTCTCTCTCTGAGTACTCCAGCTTCCTCCCACGCGCCAAAGCCATGCATATTTTAGCTGAATTGGTGACTCTAAATCACCCCTAGTGAATGACTGTGAGAGTGAATGGATTTGCCTGTCTATCTCTGTGTCCCCCCTAAAAGAAATAAACAGAAGATGAATTAATGAATCTCAAATACTTGTGCTGGTGTATACAGTATGTGTGATATATGTGAAACTGTAACATAAGTATTAGTTTACAAGAGTAAAACTTGTAAAATGTTGGTAGCTGTGATATCTGGAACTTACATCACACTAAATAACAAAATGGTATATGTGTATTTGTACTTAGGATGAACTCATTTATCACTAGTGCTACTGGTTAAGTTAACTGTTGTTCTTGGCACAGTGGTGATGAGTGGAGCTGGGGTATTTTTATTGTGGTCATTCATTAGAAGACAGAGAGAGAAAGTGTGACAATTTTATTTAGAGAATGTGATATTTTCCTTGGTATTTCTAGATGTGTATACTGTATTTGCTGTGAAAATGAAAAAATGCAAGGTTAAATTTCCTAAAGTTGACAAAACAATGGTAACCGTTGAGCTTAAACATAATTGCTTGATTGGGTGTTTAAACGCCATCCTGGCAGTTGATTGGTTGGCTGTCTATCCAATTGGTACCTCCTCAGAAAATTACCATCTTTAAAAGACAAAAATGAGCCTAAACCAAAACAAAACCAGGTCTAATCCAGGAGTAAACTAGGGCTAAATCACAGCTAAACATGATCTAAACCAGGACTAACACCGGACTAACCCAAGGCTTGAAACAGGACTGAACCAGGACAAATACCAGGTCTAAACAAGTACTAAAGCAGAACTGAGGCAGGTCTAAACCTGGTCTTAACCAGGACTAGCTCAAACTAAAGCAGGGCTCAAACAGGAACAAAACTGGCTCTAAATAAACTAAACTAAATAAGGACATAAACTGGAAAAGACTCCTGAGTACCACCAGTGGTACCTGTCCCACAGTTTAAGAACCACTGGTCTATCCAATTCCTTTCAGATGTAGTTTAATATCTGCTCTTCTGTTGCACCTCGTGTCTAACTCACATCAACATGGACCAGACTCACTCTCTGTAGAAGTTGAATTACTGCTAACACAGTTCTCAGTATCTCAGCATCATTTTAGACATGTTAGTGTATCTCTGGCCACTTTATTAGGTACAGCAGTTTGAGCACTTTTAAATATGAATATCTCTCAGCTTTATTTGTTTACACATGTAGACAAAGTCAATCAGTCATTATGTACTGAACTGTGAGAATCAGTTTTCTGGGTCAGAGGTTGGATAGGTTGGCCACAATGGTTTTAGGAGGAAGACGGCAGCAAAAAGCCTCACCACAGACCACAGGAAAACAACATCTGATTTTTCTTCTGCTGAATATCGTAATGCATCCAGCCTCTCTGCTAACAACTGTTAGAGCCAGTTCATTAGTCTGTGTAGGTTCATAGCCGAACATCCAGGTTGACTAAGTCTACTGGACTTAAGTTGTAATCTAAGACACCTCTGTGTTCATCTGAGTCATGTTACACTCTGATTGTTCAGGTGACCTTGTACTTAATGCCAGGGACTTCCTGTTTCCTGTGGATTTGAAGCAGGTGATGGTGCTCAGATGAACACTGAGGCGTCTTAGAACTAAAAAATAAAGTCCAGTAGACCTAGTTAAGTTATTCTTTTGTTGCCAATAAATGCAAATATTTAACCATGCTGATGTTTGACACTTGACTTGCCAGATGGTCTGTCACACTGAACCATTTGAGGGCTTCTACAGAAAGCCTGTGCAGAGAGCAGATATGTATAGTTTGGGTACAATCTATACATTTAAGTAATCTTAAATTGATGAACAATGACTAGAAACTTAATATCTGATCCAAACAGGATTCTGGATCCACACCAAAATCTAATCTGCCTTTCCTGAAAGTTTGCATGTTTAATTATGCGGGCAACAGACAAAGTTGGCCCCATCTCACAATTGTACTGTGAGGCCCAATTCTATCCATGGTCATTTCATCGTGACCTACTTTTAACAAAACCAAATAGTTGTTTTTTTGTTTTTTTGTTTTTTCAAAAATGTAAAAAAAAAAAGAAGAGCTGACCAACTTCTTCATGACCCACATTTGCGTTCCATCCCACCAGTTGAGAATCACTGATTCAGAATGTAGAATAACTCATTTAGTAATTGTAATATTTTATATATTTGTGATCCCTGTGTCTCCCATTCATTTTGCCTCCATGTCACTAAACCTACCTTACCAGTATATGTTTCTCTGTACGGGTGAATGGTGGCTTGTTGGAAAGTGGCTGATAAAAGGACTGTATAAATCCACTCAGTTATTACCCAGCACCATGGAGCTCATGTGGTCTGTCTGTTAACAAGATGACTCAAATAGTAATTAGTTGCCTTTTGAGGACATTTTCAGGAAAGGTCAGTACCAAGGAAGAAGCTTCTAGTCTGGAGAACTTAAAAAAAATCATTCTCTACTATAGTGAAACAGGCCAAAGGTCCAGCCTCAAGGGGTCAGTAATAGAAGCAATACTAGAACAAATGATTAGTTTTAGTGGATTTTTACTATTCTGCGATTTTAAGGGCTTTTTGGCTCAATGGATAGAGGATTTACCCCTGAACTAAAAGATGTCTGGTTTGAGTCAGGTCTGGGCACTGTATGTTTACTGTTTATTCCAATATGTTTGCCTCTATAATAGGGCAGATGTGTCTTGTGAATGTAGGACGGCTCATCCAATAACTGCAACAATGTAGGTTTGAACCCTGCTTTTCACATTCATTTAGTCATCATGTACCTGAACCCTTCTTCACTTGGAATGTGAAAGTGTGTGTCAGTGGTTTGGTGTGAAGTACAAGTGAAAGCAGTACTCAAAAAGTGCTTTTACTTCAAAATAATACAAAGTAAAACTTTAACTTTAACTTTAAGTTTATTGTTCATTTAATGGAAATTTGTCTTTGGTTCACCATCAATCACACGGTATAACAAATACAACACAATACGATAAATACAAGACATGGCTGCAGTATAAAAATACCAAAGACAATTAGTACAGAAAAACACCCTAATGTAAGCATTTGAGAATGTGCTGCTTAATACTTCACCAGTGCTTGTTTAGTAAACTCACTGCATTAGGGACAAATGACCCTTTATAGACTTTCTTAGTTGCTAAAGGCGTTCTACGTCGTCCAGAACGCATTAAACTAAATTCACTAAACAAAGGATGTTTAGTGTCACTGGAAATAGATTTAGCCATCCTGAGCACAGCAGTCCGATAAAGTAGGTCCAGTTGTTTTTGGTCTCGACCAATGATCTTCCCAGCATTTTTGAATCCTGTTCAGCTTGTTCTTATTAGCCACCGTCAAAAAACCAAACCAGACAGTGATATTGAAAATTAAAACACTTTCAATCAGACTGACATAAACTCTCTCAAGAACATGTGGACTGACACCAAAGCCTCTGAGTTTATAAACAATCTCTGACTGGCCTTTTTATAAATCTCTTCCACATTATGTGAGAAGTTTAGTTTGTTATCAATGTGTGTTCCCAAATACTTGAAACTACTCACAGCTTCAACAGACTGATCAGAGATGGACAGAGACTGAATGGGGCCTGAGTGATTCAGGACTAGTTCCTTGGTCTTATCTACGTTGATAAGCATGGAATGATGTTTACATCACTGTTCAACATTCTGCACATGAGCCACATTGTTACAGCTGACATTGTTGTTAAAAAGACCGACAATAGCCATGTCATCAGCGTATTTAAAGAGTTTAACATTACTCTCTTTTATCTGCAGGGCATTAATGTACAGGGAAAACAACACAGGCGACAACACACATCCCTGTGGTGCTCCTGTGCTGACAATGACCTCATCAGACACAAAGCCATTCATGTGCACTCTTTGTGGTCGATCAGTGAGAAAATCCCTGATCCAGTGAACCAGCCCCCCACTAACCCCCAGCGAGGCAAGCTGTCTAAGCAGAATGTGAGTCTTCATTGTATTAAAGGCAGAAGTCAAGTCAATGAATAAGATCCGTGCATAAGCGCTCTTCTGCTGCAGGTGTCTAGTAACAGTATTTGTTAATGTCAGTGTGGCGTCCTCTGTCCTTCTTCTTGGCCGATAGGCAAACTGTAGAGGGTCAAGCTGGTCTTTTACAGCCAAGACTAGATGTTTACTGACCACTCTTTCCATACATTTTGCTAGCACTGAAGTAAACGCAATAGGATGAAAGTTATTTAGCACTTTAGATCCTGTTTTTTTGGGCAGTGGCTTAATTATTGATGTCTTCCACATTGTTGGAACAGTACAAGTATTTAATAAAACCTGAAATAAAGCTGTCAAGGCCTCCTTGAGCTGAACAGAACAAACTTTCAGTATGCATCCACCTAAACAGTCAGGTCCAGGTGCCTTGTGGGGATTAATCTGTGACAGACAGCTGCCTACAGCCTCCACAGACAGATGAATGGTCTGGTTGTATGCAACAAAATTAATCATTAAATAATTAAATGTAAAGTTAAATTATAAAGTACTAGTATTACTTCTAAATGTTTTATTTGTATAGGCACATCAAAACTATTCCTCCTACTACTATCACTATACTACAACTACTGCTACTCTTAGTGCTACTGCTGCTTTTAATTCTGATGCTAATACTATTACTACTTAGACCAGGGGTGTCCAAACCTTTTTTTTTATTTAAACTTTTTTTAAAGGGCCACATACTGAAAAACAGATCAGTAGAGATGATGTAGTTTGCCTCACCTTTTCCTTTAGAGGTTTCCACAGTGAATCATTCACATGGGTATTTTGGCATAGGTTTCACTGTAGATGCCCTTCTACAACCCAACATTTATCTGAGCTTGGGACCGGCACATACAATTGTATGCCTGACATTTTTCTGGCAGTCATATTCCATTAATTTCTTCCTTAATTCCTGGTTCATCTCACACAATTATTAAGCTTTGTACATGTGCGTTACATCTTGTGGTAAAAAGTAGGCTAATACTTGTGGTAAAAAAGAATGAAACCTGCTGGCCAATAAATTTAAATTAAATTTTTTCCCCACAGCAGGGTTTTTTAATTTTTTAATTTTTTTTTCCTTAGCCAGAAGGCGGGTCTAAGGACAGGGGATGTCCTGGGACTTAGTTTAATGTAGTTATTGTTTATGTCTGATTGTGTGACTTGTTTGTAAAGCCTTTTAAGGAGATTGTTGTTGTGATATTGGGCTACATAAGTACAATTGGATTGAATTGAATTGAATTTGGGGTGCACAGTGGCAGAGCGGTTAGTGTTCTCGTCTCCCATCAAGGAGATCGAGCCCCGGGCCGACCAATCACACCATCTCCACTGGGTGGAGTCTGCATGTCCTCCCCGTGTTACCCTGGGTTCTCTCCGGGTTCTCTGGCTTCCTCCCACCGTCCAAAGACATGCATGTGTTAGGTGAATTGGTGACTCTAAATTGACTCTAGTGAATGAATGTGAGAGTGAATGGTTGTCTGTCTGTGTTTGTCTCTGTGTCAGCCCTGTGATAAGCTGGCCCCTGTCCAGGGTGTACCCCGCCTACGGCCCAGAGATACTGGGACAGGCTCCAGTCACCCGCGACCCCTAACGGGAATAAGCGGTAGAAAATAAATGTAGCAGTGACAGTACTAGTGCTAAAACCTGGTTGCGAGGTGTACTACTCAAAAATACTTTGAAATTTTACTCAAGAAACAGTGTAGGTATCCTTGGAAAACTGTTCTCAGAAAGTGTCTTTTATAGACAATTCAAAGCATCTCATTACTTTCCTCTTAAATGCCTCTAGAGCCTAAAAAGGTTGAAAAGTGCTATGTAAATGTTACTTTACTAAACTGTGCACCACTATATTTAGGTTATATATACATTGCATGACAGTAAATCTTAAAAATGAACCTCTATAGTCCACAGTGACCAGATAGTGCCATGACATCACAGTGAATCCTCCTCTGTCAGTATGAGCCTGAGCAGCAGTGTTAGCAGGAGGTTAGCTCTGCGGGTGTGGCTCTCATATAAACCTCACCACATGCTCTAACCCTGACAGAACCTATAATCCAGAGTGTGGTTTCCCTGAAATAACTCTGCTTTTGAACAGGGGCCTCTGTGGATGGGACAGGCCCACCACATAATGACTTGGAGCCCGCCACATAATCAGCACTTATCCTTCTCTCAGCTGGGATACAGTCACAGACTGCAGCAGGTGGACTCTGCACAGCTCTCATGTAGATTTAACCTTATTACTGCACTGGGAGGAAATGGTGTTTAAATGTGGCTCTAAATGATCTTTTTGGAAAAGTTTGGAGAAGCAGACAGGAGCAGCCCCACAGAGCCCCAACTGAGGGCAGTGAAAGTTAGGCAATAAACACACATTTTAAACTCTGAAAAGTTGAACAAAGTCCATTTATATGTCAGTGATGTATTGTAAATATTATTACTACTACTACTACTACTACTAATAATAATAATAATAATAATAATCTACATTTATTTATATCTCATTGATTTAATCTACATTTATTTATATATCTATCTATATTTGGGGCCTGTCTCTTTTAAGGCCCCGCCCACTTCAGTCCGTCAGCTCAAGCCCACTGCAAAAATTTTACAGTTCTTGCTTCATTTTCCTCTATGGAGCACCCCCTACCTTTGAGAGTAAAGCACTATCATAAACACTCACAAGTCCAGGTGACTCCTGTGAGATCCCTTGCTCGGCTTAACTTTAGTTCCCCCCTCCTCGTATCTGTACAGAGTTTTTTCTGCCATGACAAAAATCAAGAAATAAAGCCATGGCCAGCTTGTTTTTTGTCTAGCCTCTTCTCTTCTCAGCTAACTTCAGTTTATTTCAGGTAAAAAAGTTACTAAGATCCATTTTAAGCGCTGAAATGATCAGAACGACTCCACTGAGACCAAGCATTTTCAGCTCTTGAGAAGGGCAGCGCCTCAGCATACAGGATTACTCAAACAAAATACTACTCCAGATTTTTGAGGAGGAAACAACATTATAACATGGTTAAAAGTTCAGAAAAGTAAATTTAGCAGAATAGGCAACCTTTAAGTACAACTACAACTGACAACTGTTGGCTCAAAACAGTAAAAAGTTTTTCTTGTATTATTTAATTGTGTTACATATTTTAAATGTGTCTATATGCTGAATGACAGATAATAACTAAAGGATTTGTTTTGTCACGTGAGGCTCAAAAAATAAGTCATTTAAATTCATACTACACTAAGAGTAAATGTTTTGTTGAGTGGGTCATACACAGCTTTCTATTGTACATTTTATAATCATTTTATAACAGTTTTTCTTACCTTTCTAAAAAAGAGGAAACATGTTTGATTCAGGATTAGGCGTGTAGTAATGCTAGTAACAGTACTAGAAGTATATTTTGCAGTACAATTAAAACAGCACTTTCAGAGGTACTTTAAACTTATAATGGAAAGTAGTAACTTTTTCTAGGACTTGTCAAAAAGAGTTTAGTCATCTAATGGTCTGTATAGGAATGGTATTCTGTCTGTATATTAATAAGTAACAGGACCTTCTACAATTGTACCACTCTTGCACAAAATATCACAAAACAAAATTGCAAATTTCTTGAGAGAAACATTTAACTGTTGGAGGACTGTCGTAGGAATTTTTTTGAGCCAGAGCTATAGAGAGAAAAACATATAATCTATAATGTGTGAGCAAAATAATAAACGTTTTGCTCTTTTTGGCTCACACGCTTACAAAACACTTAACATTGGCACCATGACACAAAAAATAACTTTCCAACATTGCTTTATTTTGTTTGAATATGTTCCTGTACAGACTGAGACTCTACAAACAGGGCAATTATAGCTTCTCTTCTTTAATAACATATATACTGTTGTGAGAATGTGACTGCAGAAACATGAAAGCCAAGTTCTCAGACATACCTCTGCTCTGATTACACACATTTACAACATCAACCACTGTCTGCTCTCAGACACTTTGAACATTATCAAACATGTACTTATGATTTATGAGGATTTATGATCTACATTTTCAATGATGGTTATGAAGCTGTGAGTTTTATAGGACTGGAGTAATATAGTTTATGCTGATATAATCATTTTCTCTAGTTAAAAGTGTCTTTTTTGTGGCAGAAGTTGCATAAAAAGTTGCATAAAATTATAATTTTATACACGTATATTTGGGAAAGGGTTTTTTAAAGGAGCAGACACGTCCTGACATGTGTTGAAGAACTTATAGGTTCCAGCCCTGCAAACCTGAAGAAAGAGGCAGAGAATGAATGAAAAACCTGAAACCATTTTTAGCCCCAAGGTCTTAAAAGTATTAACAGGTTATTAAATTTAAAGTTTTCCAAAATAATGGCCCATATTAAATCTTATGAGCAGGTTTGAAATTTTGCTCATCTGGGGCTTGTATAAAGGTCTAGACAGATTTTTAAAAAGGCCACGAGCAAAGAAAGGTTTATCAATGTTGAATAAAAGAAAAGAAAATTAAATTAAATTAAATTAAAACTGGAAGCATTCAGAGAGCGTAGACCTCTGCCAAGGTACTGGTCCTATATCACAATGGTAAAGATCTAGTGCCCAGACCTGGACTCATACTTTAAAATCTACTAGTTCAGGGGTAAATGCTTTTTCCATTGAGCCACAAAATCTTTATATACAATGGTAAAGAATCTACTCCAACTAATCATTAGCACTCGCTCTAAACAGTGATCTGAATTTCCTCTGGGCTCTCTAGTGACATGACTAGGTTATAATCTATATGATAAGATGTGAGTGTTGTATGCTATAGATTCTAAAGTGAAGGGCATTTGGAGGGGGCTTACCTGAAAGTTACATAAAGAAGTGCTGTTACATTAATTAGGTAAAACATATTAAGAAAAGTTTAATTAAACTCAATATATTTTCAGTGTTGCCAGATTGGCTGGTTTCCACCCAGTTGGGCTTCTTTTGAACACAAGGGCTGGAAAAAATAGCACTGGGCTAGATTTTCACAACATTTGGTGGGTTTTTAGAAAATATTTAGGAGGAAATACGAATAAAGTAGTTGTAATTTTATGGCAAACAAAGTAGAAATATATATTCAATAAATTGCTGTGTCCCGCTCATATTGTTAGTTCATTTGTTTCAAAATAAGTGATTCATGTTTGTTTCCTCACTATTTCATGTTGGTATTTCATACGTTTTTTGTGGTTTCTGTGACCCAGGAAGGCTTTGGTTGTCTGGTTGCAATATATATGTCGAACCTGTTTGTGTTACTTTTTATAGTGCTGCTGTTAAGTTTTGGGTTCTTTCTCACATATAACAGTTTTAACATTTAGAGTGGTTGTGATTTGGGCTGTTTTTTATTGTGTTGGTTGGTTTCTAATTTCTGTTTGGGTTGGAAACTGTCAGTGAGATCTGGCAACCCTGTATATCTTATCTAAAAATAAGAGTTGTTGTCATTTTCGAATTTTGTTGTGGGTTGCTGTACAGAGCCAGAGTGTGGATAAATGGAGTGGTAGTAGCTCAGTAGGTCAAGCCGTCTGCCCACTAAATGGAAGGTTGGCAGATCAACCTGCGCTACCAGCATTTCTTACTGCTGTTGTGTCCATGGGCAAGACACATTACCCACCTTGCCTATGTATGAATGAGTGTGATTGTGTTTGTTGTTGTTGTTAACTGTAGTCGGGAATATGCTAGTTAGTTGCTAATTAGTTGTAGAATATGGACACACAATAAGGGATTAATAGGTACTTTATAATTACCAATTGAAAGCTAATTAACCACCAACTAGCATGCTAATTAGCTACTTAGTTTGTGATTAATAGGTGGACCCTAAACTAAAGTGTTACCAACATTTTTAATAGGTACTGTTCTGGTGCCATAAAGAAGCAGGTGAAGAGACCAGCAGAGGGCAGTAGTGTGTATCTTTTAAACACAATCAAAGAAAAAGAGCACTTCACTCCCTTAAACTTTTTGTATGCTGCCATTTTACTACAAAATCAAAAATGTTTGTGATGAATCAGTGTAATTTGGATAAATGAATGAGAGCAGACTGGATGTAGAGGGCTTGTTGATTGGTCAGTGCTTCCTGTAGTAGGCGGGGGTTTGTGGGAGAGGTGGAGCTTTGTGGAACATTATAACAAGGGAGAAAGCTCAGAAAAGTTGTTTTAGCATAATATAGCCCCTTTAATGTAATGTAAATTCTAATTTTATGAAATTCATCAAAAATTTTAGGGGATGCTTAGCCTCTTTGTAGTCACTGAGCTGTGTTGAGCTAATATGAGGCAGCCTTTATGCAGTACTTTGTTCTTTGTGCATACATGTATTTGTGTTGTCCCTTTATAGAATTGTAAAACCCATCTCGCTCATATCCAGAACAGCTGGAGGGACAGTTAACGATGATCAAAATGTCACAAAAACTATTGATAGTGGTATCCAGGAAGTATTTGGATGGCTGTTATCTTACACAGTGACTATTATGATCTGGTTTATATCTTGTTTTATGGATAATAAAAGAACACAAGTCATCTTTCTCATAAATAATAAAAGTGGAATGACCGTTGAGTGGATTCTGGGTGGTTTGAGGAGACAACATCAAACAGGAAACAACACTTGATTGACAGTACTGTTTCCAAATCTGGATTACTCTGGCTCTGATTGGCTGAGGGGGAGTCAGCTGACCTCCTGAACATGTCTCCTCGCCTGAACTCTGGTCTGGCCTGGCCTCAAACAGAAGTTAACAGATGTGGTTTACAACCCTCTGGAGACAGATAAAATATGTACTTGATGTACTTTTTTTTATCAAATTTGAGGAAAAAGAATGACATTTTAATATTTATAGGCCATAATGGGAAATATGTATAGCTTTTATGCTTCAGAATGATACATAAGAAATGCAGCTGTCCATAAAACCACAGCAAGATTATGGCAAAATTGAATTAGGGCTGACTTTAGACTATTTTTCTTTGTCTTGTGTGTCTTATTACATTTAAGTTATATATCTTTAAATACATTTTGATAGTGGGGGCACCATGGCAGAGTAGTTAGCACTCACAGAACACCTGGGTCCTGGGTTTGATGCCAAGCAGGATCTTTGTCTGTGGACTTTAACTATTCTCCACTGTGTAGGTCCCACGACCACTAAAAACATGTATTATAGGTCCACAATGAGACCAGGATGCCTCTACAAGTGTTTATTTAAGTTAAAGGTCATGTATTCAGCTTTTTTCTGGGTTTTTGAAATAACTTTGGACACCTTTGCTTTAGTATTTCAGGTTTTATAACTTAAAATAATGTTTATGTGGAAAACCTCTTCTTTTTGGGAGCTCTTACTTTAACTTTGCAGAGAACACTTGGATTAGGTGCCTGTAGCCCCCTGCTGGCAACGATGAGGACTGGAGACAGCATAACATGGCGAATTAGCCTGACTATTAGCAACATGACGCTAACAGATAGATAAATGCTTCATAGTGATGGTGGTTTAAGGCTGAAATGTCTGGTGACAGTGGGCTTTAGAAATGTGCAGGAGCACTTCCTGGTTTCACGTGTCTATGTAGAGCCAAGCGTTTTCAGCTTGTGTGAATGAAACAAAAAACATGTTTTTGAGGAGGAGACAACATTATAACATGGTTTTAAAGGCTCAAAAAGGGGACTATTATATAAAACATATTTATGTTGTTTATTCATAAATAAAGATCTGTTTGTGATTGAACCTTTTGCAGTAACTTGGGGCATGATCTTGTGGCTTGTTGATAAAGAGCATGTAGTAATATGTAGTCTTGTTCTTGGGATCGATCCTAAGACCACTTTTTAAAAGCCTTGGTCTTTTAAATGGACTCATTTTTACTCTTACATACTCTTTACTCTTGGTCTTGTCTTGCTCTCATGTAGTGACTACACACACACACACACACACACACACACACACACACACACACACAGTGACAGGTACACATGAAGATGCTTGGTGTCAGTGGTAGTACTGTGACAGGACACTTCAGTGTGTCAGTTTCCTTTTGTGTTTGGTTCATTTCTAAAGCTGTTAAGACCATTAAGCTGGATATACATAGTTTTATTGATTATTGCTGTTATTAGATGTACATATGGCTGGTTGCTGCAGAAAGTTGAATTTTTTGAATGTTGTGTAACCAACACTAAATCTTTATAATTCGTAACTTTATGTTGTGTATAGTGGGAACTCCCATTATGTGATAAAATTAATTTATGATCCTATAACAATATGTACAGTAATTTAAGAGTATACTTTTGAAATATTTTTGACATATTACAAATATGTGCAGACCCCTTTTCAACAACTGATGCACTGCTGCATATGTTTGATTTGATATTATTATAGTCAATGATCCCAGTCTCTTGTATTATAAACATCCTTTTTTATTGTATATGTTGTTATTTTGATTTCATCTCTTGTGGCACTGAGGTGAGAGAAAACTGATGTGGTCAGTGTTTTGAGGTGCATATTCTTCCAGAAAAAAATTGTTCCTGTGCATTTACATGAGTTAGTTAAAGAGATATTTTTACATTGGGCAGTTATAATAGTAGAAACGTAGAATTAACAATAAGCTACTAACAATTGTTCTACTTCTAAAAGTAAATTAGAATCAGAATGTTTATTGCCATTGTAAATGAAAAGATTTCACATCACTAGGAATGTGCTTTGGTCATTTGGTGCAAACATAAAACAAGTAATGTAAAATAAAAAAAACATGCTGAGTAAAATAATGTAAAATAAGCTATAAATGGACTAATGTAAATTTACAAGATATAAAATATATACATTTTTAAATTACGTGAATGTACAAAATAGGCTAGACATTTAAAAGCTTATTAGACAGTAGTAATGAGACCATGATATTTATGTACTCAAGTAGAAGTCAAAAGTATATTGCAGCAGAATCAATCCCATGACACTAGTATTGATCCAACACTGATACTATCAATACTATCAATATTTGGATCGATAGGCCCCCAACAAAAATGTAACCCATTACTACACACCGCTGACTTTATGTTAGTGAAATGTTACTAACACCATTTAGATTTTTCTAGATTTGTATTCATTCACAGATTGGAAACTATTATTATTTTATGTCATATTAAAGTGATTTCTGACTTGTGTTAACATGATTTCTGACTTATATAACATGATTTCTGACTTGTGTTACAGTGATTTTTGAATTGTCTTACCGTGTTTTCTGACTTGTGTTAATATGATTTCTGACTTGTATAACATGATTTCTGACTCATGTTAAAGTGTTTTCTGACTTGTGTTAATGCGATTTCTGGCTTGTGTTATGACTTGTATTACCGTGTTTTCTGACTTGTATAACATGATTTCTGACTTGTGTTTAAGGCGACTTGTGTTAAAGTGATTTCTGACTTGTGTTTCAGTGATTTCTGAGTTGTGTTTCAGTGATTTCTGACTTGTGTTAAAGTTATTTCTGACTTGTGTTATAGTGATTTCTGACTTGTGTTATAGTGATTTCTGACTTGTGTTAACATGATTTCTGACTTATATAACATGATTTCTGACTTGTGTTACAGTGATTTTTGAATTGTCTTACCGTGTTTTCTGACTTGTGTTAATATGATTTCTGACTTGTATAACATGATTTCTGACTCATGTTAAAGTGTTTTCTGACTTGTGTTAATGCGATTTCTGGCTTGTGTTATGACTTGTATTACCGTGTTTTCTGACTTGTATAACATGATTTCTGACTTGTGTTTAAGGCGACTTGTGTTAAAGTGATTTCTGACTTGTGTTTCAGTGATTTCTGAGTTGTGTTTCAGTGATTTCTGACTTGTGTTAAAGTTATTTCTGACTTGTGTTATAGTGATTTCTGACTTGTGTTATAGTGATTTCTGACTTGTGTTAAAGTGATTTCTGACTTGTGTTATAGTGATTTCTGACTTGTGTTAAAGTGATTTCTGACTTGTGTTATAGTGATTTCTGACTTGTGTTAAAGTGATTTCTGAGTTGTGTTTCAGTGATTTCTGACTTGTGTTAAAGTTATTTCTGACTTGTGTTATAGTGATTTCTGACTTGTGTTATAGTGATTTCTGACTTGTGTTATAGTGATTTCTGACTTGTGTTAAAGTGATTTCTGAGTTGTGTTTCAGTGATTTCTGACTTGTGTTTCAGTGATTTCTGACTTGTGTTAAAGTTATTTCTGACTTGTGTTATAGTGATTTCTGACTTGTGTTATAGTGATTTCTGACATGTGTTAAAGTGATTTCTGACTTGTGTTATAGTGATTTCTGACTTGTGTTATAGTGATTTCTGACTTGTGTTATAGTGATTTCTGACATGTGTTAAAGTGATTTCTGACTTGTGTTAAAGTGATTTCTGACTTGTGTTATAGTGATTTCTGACTTGTGTTATAGTGATTTCTGACTTGTGTTATAGTGATTTCTGACTTGTGTTATAGTGATTTCTGACCTGTGTTTGTAGACAGCTGTTTGGTGGATGGCCGAGTGCGAGCCAACAATGAGGTGTGGAACCCGGAGCCGTGCAGGGTGTGTGTGTGTGAGCAGGGCACTGTCCTGTGTGAGGACATCCAGTGTGAGGATATCGGGCCCTGTGATCAGACTGTGACCCCCGAGGGAGAGTGCTGTCCTGTGTGTGCCAGTCCAGCTGCAGGGGCCCCCAGTACACAGACTAATACAGGTGAGTGGAATAACAGATCATCTCTTCATCTTGGCACCTTTGAGTGGGTGCGTATATTCAGCAGCTTGTTAACATTTTGTTGATGTGCGAGGGCTTTTAATTTGTCGGTGACAGGATATCCACTACAGCAGCACCTTTGCTGGTACCTATGACCAGAGAACATAGGTAATGGGGCACATGCACATTTGTGAAAGTAACTATGTTCCCATGAACATTTGTTCCCCTATACCTATGTTCCCCTATATATCCATGTTTCCCAGTAGTACCTATGTTCCCCAGTAGTACCTATGTTCCCCAGCACCTTTGTTCTCCGACATCTTTCTAGAGACCAAGGAACATAAGCACTGGGAAACAAATATTAATTTTGAAAGTGCCCAAGTTCCCTAGTAGGCAAACCTATTTCCCCCAGTCCATAGGAACCAGGGAAGATAATGTAAGTACAGGAGAATGTTGGTACTTGTGCATTCTGGCAAGTCCTGATGTTCAAGAACCTTAATGTTCTTCGGGAAGCATAGGTACTGGGGAACAAAGGTACCAGGGACAATAGGTATCGAGGAACATAGGTACTGGGGAACATACTGTAAGTACTGAAGAACATAGGTACCAGGGAACATAGATACTGGAGAACATGGTACTACATAGGTACCAGGTAACAAAGGTCAAGGTCAAGGTTTATTTATATAGCACAAACAGCCACTACTGCCCCAAAATTCTGTACAGGTTCAAAAGAACAGTGTAAAGCACAATACAGTAGGTACTAGGGAACATAGGTACTAAGTACATAGTTAGCAGGGAATTTAGGTACTGGGAAACATAAGTACAGGGGAACTTAGGCACCGAGGAACATAGGTACCAGGAAATAAAGGTACTGTGGAACATAGGTATTGGGAAACATAAGTACAAGGGAACTTAGGTACCAGGGAACATAGGTACCAGGAAACAAAGGTACTGTGGAACATAGGTATCAGAAAACATGGGTACTGAGGAACATAGATACTTAGGACATAGTTAGCAGGGAATATAGGTACTGGGAAACATAAGTACCGGGGAGCATAAGTACCGGCAAACAAAGGTACTGGGGAACAGAGGTATCAGAAAACGTGGAACATAGATATTAAGGACATATAGGTACTAAGTACATAGGTACTGGGGAATATAGGGCTGACCCCTCCTGGAGAGTTTTAGATATCAATTTTGTTTTGAAGGATACTTGTCAGTATTGTGTACATTTCAGTGGAACATAGGCACTGGGTATCAAAAGTGCCGGGGATCATAGGTATCCAGGAACATAGGTACTGGGGAACATAGATATAAAGAACCCCAGTCACTTCAGGAAAAACCCTGCACAGTACTAACCATGTACATCCTGTTGCAGTTGCAGATGAGGTGACACCTGAGAACTGCACGGTGGATGGTCGGACCTACCTCCACAATGACATCTGGAAGCCTGAGCCCTGCAGGGTGTGCGTGTGTGACCAAGGGGTGACGCTGTGTGAGGATGTCCAGTGTGAGGCACTCAACAACTGCCCGCAGGTCGTGACCCCGGAGGGAGAGTGCTGCCCCATCTGCAGTGACAGCTTCGCCAGCTTCAAGTCCAGGATAGGTACGATACAACACTGTGTATGGCACCGTGTATGCACCACAACCATCTCCAGGGTTTACACAAAAGGGTTCAAAAAAGAGAAAATATCCAGTGAGCAGTTCTGTGGTAAAAATGCCTTGTTGACCAGTCAGGTGCTCAGTTATGTAAATTGTTTTTGCAAATAAATGGCATTAAATGTCAGTCAACAGCCCTTTTTATAAGCCAACTTTGCCTTGGGCCCCTCAGACATTACCGGGGATCACACTCATGTTGTCCATGTTCCACCTCTGCCATTCATACCGTAGTCTGAGGACCAGTGAATTAGAAAATCCAACCACAAAATGATATCAAAATAAAGGCAAAGGAAAAAAATAAAGCATATATGGCATACTAACTCTGTGACTTTGTTGCTACGTTTATTCTGCTTGGGGCCCCCATTTTTACAGGTCTATCTTGTCTCTTGTGGATCTAGTAATTGGTAATAGTAAAATTCTCCACATTCTATACATTAAAGAGGAATTATTATGCTTTTTTCATATTTCTAAGCCAATCTTAGTTGCCACTATTGCAGCAGCACATTTTACAACCTTTAAAAACATTGTGACTAAAAGAAAAGGTTTTTAGTAAGTACTCTACTGGAGAAACAGGTAAAGAGACCAGCAGAGGGCAGCAGAGGGCAGGAGAGTAAAGACTGTTGCTGTCTTTTGAGCACAGAGGAAAAAAGGAAAAAAGGCTTTAAAATTCCTTTAACTTTTTGTATGTCTGTGAGGAATCAGTGAAAACAGAGCTGTACACTGTTTTTTGGATAAATGAATGAGCAGACTGAATGTAGAGGGCTCGTTGATTGGTCAGTGCTTCCTGGAGTGGGTGGAGTTTTGTGGATCCGAGCGTTCTGAGGCCACCATAAAATACAGAATAACTCAAACGTGTGAGTGAAACAAAACATAGCTCCAGGTATGTTTCTGATGAGGGAACAACATTATAACATGGGAGAAAGAGAGGAAAAGTCAGTTTTGAATAATATAGGACCTTTAATGCAATCAGCTTCTGAATGTCTAAAATATTAAAACCTGAGATAAAATGTTGACAAATTGCTCTGTAGACTTCTATTTCCTCTACAATTCCCTGCATGTTGTCTAAATATTTTTTGTGTGTTTCTCCACAGAGATCATGGGTCTGAAGGTAAGTGGTAACTGGTTATTATTCATTTTTCATTATTAAATACGAGTGTTTTTAATTTAACAAATTATGTGTTTACAGGGTCAGAAAGGTGAACCTGGTGATATTCCATATGTAAGTGATGTGTCCAGTAGATTTACATTCATTCTTTTTTTTTTACATGTTCTGTGTAAAATGTTTTGCATTTATTTCTGTGTTTTCTCAGATTGTGGGTATCCCTGGACCTATAGGACCAATGGTACGAGTTTTATATTATATATAATGCATGTATTACCATTTATATTATAGTACACATTTAGGTTGGAAAAATAAATAAATTAAACTTTTTAGTATACGGTTTTACACACATTTTGACACCAGATGGCGCCAAATAGCCAGGTTTAAAAGACAGATTAACGTGTCAACACAAAAGTTGGTATAAAAGTATTTTATGTTTACTTTTAAAGAACATGGGAATGGGCACATACATGTTCCATACTTGTGAATCTAAAAACGTATAGCTCAATCAGAATACATATTATGATAATAGGCCTATACCAGCAATTCTCAAATGAGCAAACCAGGCACCACTTCAAAAAATACTACTTACTTTAATAGACTAAAATGAGTTTGACTAAACCAATACTAAACTAGACTAAACTAAACCAAGAAACATAAAATCGAGATTTAACCAGTACTAAACCAAGAAAAAACAGGAATAAATCAGGACTCAACCAGGATGAATCAAGGACTCAACTAGGAATGAACCAGGTCTGCACATCAATAAATCCCCAACTAAAGCAGGAGTAAAACAGGAATAAAAAGACTCCTGAGTACCACCAGAAACAGAATGTGTACCTCTAATGGTACCTGTACCACAGTTTGGGTACAAATGCTTTATATTATTGTCAGCTTTATGAAAAAAATACAGTTTTAGACTCACCTAAAGTAATTCATTCTCATAAATCAAACTTTAACATTAAGTATAAGGATAAAGTAACTAGCTACTACTACTTAAGTAATTTACTCAGTTCATTTCATGAAGACAATGTATTTCCCTGGTACAGTTTTATTTATTTATTTATTTTTAAGTTAGTTGAGTAAGTTTAGAGGGTAATTTTACTCAAGAAAGTATTTTATGACCTCAGTGGCAAAGTGGAAGAAGGTCTGGGTTCAAGTCTAGTCTGGGGTAGTAACAGCGGTAGTAGTAGGAGTAGTTGTAGTATTTAAGTCTACTTTACATTCAGTACTTTTTAAAAAAAACTTTTACTCCCGAAATAATTTTGTTACTTTGACTTTTACTATACTTACTTTTATATTTACTTTTATTTATACTTTTACTTCTTGATTGCATTGAGTCATAACATATTACTATGGCTCATTTAAATAAGCTTGTGACATTTTGTGTGTACTTCAGGGACCCCCAGGAGCGCAGGGAAACACTGGGCCAAGAGGATTCAAAGGCAGGAAGGTACAGTATGTTCAGGAAATAGTCACAAAATACATGTAACTACTACTAATAAGAATAATTCAAATAAACCATGTATTAATATTGTTTAACTATTATTGTATTAATCATGCCTTGTTAATACCAAACTCTCCAGGGATTCCAGGGACCTCCAGGTTTTGACGGAGAGCCTGGTATACCAGGAAACCCAGGTCAGCCCGGAGCTCCAGGTGAACAAGGCCCTCCAGTGAGTATCAGTATCAGTATCAGTATCATTATCAGTATCAGTATCAGTATCAGTATCAGTATATGTTTTATATCCATATTCATTTGATACGTGTTCTACATTAATGTTGCTGTATCCATCTTTAGGGCGGGCTGGTGGCGCAGATGGCCTCAGGATTCAATGAGAAGTCCAGTCTGGCCCCGATGGCGTCCTCTGCCAGGGTGAGTCCAACATGGGTCCACTCCTAATGGGCCCCTAAACCTCCTGGGCCCTAGTGCAGTTGCACTGGCTGCAGAGCCTGATGCTACGCCCCTGGTCACCTTGGTGCTTTAGCAAGTGCAGGAACTTCTGAGAACTCTGTAGCCCGTAGACTGAAGGCTATTTCGTCCTGTAGCAATTGGCATTAGCCATCAAATATCTCAAATTATGAATAATCCAAATGTTTTGACAGCTTTCAACCATTTGACTACATGTGTGTAAAGTCAGAGCCTGGTTAGAAATCATTACTGTAATCATTACTGCGCAATTAGCATATATATTAGCAGATATATATTAGCAGGTAGTTAAAGGCTAAATAATAAGTTTTCTGAATGTCTGTTCTCCCAGGCAGGAGTAACATAAATGTGTTGGATCCCAGTAGTTATAGACCACAGTTTATGTCAAGGTTTAATCCATCACCACAGATCCTGCTTTAATAAGATGGTGTCATATAATCAGTAGAAATGAAGGGGGCCAAACATTGTTGCCAAACAGTCATGGGAGTACTTTTACTTGAGCAAGTATTTTGTTCCCTTCAAAAAAAACATTTTCTGCATAAAAGTTTTTGTGTTTTGTAAATATAAATTACTAAAGTATCTAGTTACTTCAGTGGCGTAACTTGGTGATGAGGGGCCCCCAGAGCAGGTTTTCACATTAGTCCCCAAATGTCTGATGCATATTTGAATAACTTCATTTTATGACAAACTTAATGTTCATCATTCTAAGAAAATCTTGTAAAAAAAAAATTTTAATATATGTTTTTACAATTTGGGTTTTTAATTTATTTATCCATTTATTTATTCATTTTTTGCTGAAAAAAATCTAATAAAATAAAATTAGTTGGGGGGGGGGGTGTATGTATAATGCTATTCTTTATCTATGAAAATGTAACCCTTATCATTAACTTGTAATGGTTTATATCATTAGAGCCATACTGACCCAGGCGGAAACTCTGACATTTTGACAAACAGACAAAAGCGACCAACTAAGTCAAACATCTGCAGTCTATGGTTTTAGAGACGCATGTGGCTCTTTAGCCGTACTCTGGTGGCTCCTTGGGCATCTGACATCTGGTTATGTAAAGTCAATAAATGAATATGTCGATGACTAAAAAACAACATGCATCTGCATCATCTTAATATCAAACTTTCTCCCTGTTTTCAGGTATATGTTATGGACCTGTCACACTGTTATAATAATCTGTTTAGCCTCAGTAGTACCACAGACTGATTAGAAGTGCCACACATGAGCACCAAGAAATGGTTACGGGATGTAACTCTAGTTCTCTGAGTGAGATAATCAGTGCAGTATTTTCTTTGATATTGACATTTCTTTGATACTTTGTAAGTTTTAATGACAACCCATAAGCTATATTTTTGTCATAGGCTGAGTGACTTTAGTGCATTAAATGTGTTTGTAGCTCTTTACAAATGTAACTTTAATATTTTTGGGAACATTTGGTTGTTTGGATCCAGAAGGTTGCAGAAGTATTCATGTCCTATAAACATAAGCAGCACTATAATAGACTTTCCAAGATTCAATGTGGACAAGTAGATGAAGAGCCACTGAGGGCATTTCCTATTACAAATAAGAGCAGACCCTGAAGAATGCTGGCATGTGATTGGCCAAAGCATGATGTCCTGGGCTGACCATTCTCTTCTAATAAAAATCCATGATAATAAAGCCTAGATTGCATCTTTAAGGTTTAAAGTTGTATATGCATTCTCCAGGGTGAAGCAGGACCACGAGGACCACCTGGACAGACCGGAGCAGCTGTGAGTATTTTGATCTATTATCAGATATTAAAAGACATGATATTTTGTTTCACTCTTTAAATGTAATCTGTCCCAGGGCCCACCCGGAGGTCAGGGGATCCCAGGAGAAGGTGGAGAGCCAGGACCAATGGTAATTACATTTTTTAGATTTTAAAATGACAAATATTATCAGCTTGTTTGTGGTTTAATGTTATGTTTGCCGTCAGGGTGAACCGGGTCACCGAGGACCAGACGGACCTCCAGGGAAACCAGGACCTGATGTAAGAACCTGCATTTTGTCCCTTTAATAAATACTTTTTTTATTACACCATAGAAAAAAAAGTCCAAATGTACACACATCCCATTATCAACATCATACATTCAGACATATCCAAACTTATAATACACACCTAATTAATAATAGTAAATAAAAATAATAATAATAACCTAAACAGAAACCTAAATTACACAAACAAAATGTTCCCTAGAATTTATTTCAAGATAGTAATAACTAATAACTAACTAACATAATAACTATTAAGTCATTACTAGTTAGTTGAGTTATTCAAATCAAATATTAATTCTGCAATATATAGCAATTATTTATTGGGCCATACTGTATCAATATCAGAAACAGCATTATCTGTTTTATGTGTTGACAAAAAATATATTTATATTTAAAGAATCCCGCAAGAGCGCCACCATAGGGCAGAGTGGTAGAGCTGCGGCGCATATGCAGGGCAACTACAGCCTGAGTCCGACAGTTTGCCAAATGTCTCTCCCCAATTTCCTACTATACCCTGTCCTATTAATAAAGCCTAAAATGACCAAAAAAATAAATAAAAAATAAAATAAAATAAAAAATCCCCCAAGCACTTGTAGCTGATTTGGAAAAATGCATTTTGTTCTAATTATATAAAGAAAAATTCAAGCATTTTATGAAATTATATTTGTAGAGGTGTACTAGTAACAAGTGAGATTTTCCAAAATTATATTGTTAAAAAAAGTTGACACTTTAAAATAACTCACAACTATGAAGCAGTAATAAAGAATTAATAAACATGTAATTAACAATAATTTAATACATAAACATTTTATAGATACTGAATTACCACTGATATTTATATTTTAGCACAGATTTACATGAGCTTATTACTAAAGATTTAAACATTAATACAATGTTTATAACTCACTGGTGTTTATTAATGTTCAAGTAATGCTTTGTAAATAAATAATTAACTGTAGACTAATGCTTAACTAATGTTTAACGGTGTGAGTTATTCCAAAGTGTTATCAAAAAACCTCAATATATTGGAAACACTTTTGAACAACTCACAATTATTAAGCAGTAATAAAGCATTAATAAACATGTAATAACAATAATTTCATGAATAAAGAGTTTATAGATCCTGAATTAACACTGATGTTTACAATTTTGCACTAATTTACTTGAACTTATTAATAAAGAATTAAACAATAATACACATTTTTATTTCTTGTTGTTTTTAAATGTTCAAGTACTACTTTGTAAATAATTACTTAACTGATTACTAAAACTTAACTAATGCTTAATATTTTGAGTTATTCTAAAGTGTTATCAATATATCTTCTTTGTTACAGTATTGTGATATATTGATATATAATTTGTTGCGATACTTATACCATTATTTTTGCATTATCTGAAATCAGTTCTAATCATATTCTGTTCATGTTGTCATCTGCTCAGGGAGAATCCGGAGCTCCAGGTGCTACAGGAGAGCCCGGCTTCCCTGGATCTGTGGTAAGGTTTATTACTCATATATGACAGGGAAATACATTCACCTCACAATCAGAAGGCCCTGGGTTTGAATGCAGGTTTAGTAGTAGTAGTAGTAGTAGTAGTGGTGGTAGTATTTTTTAAACTTCTATTAAATATTTGTTGAATTGTCTTAGTTGAGTAAACTGTACACACACCGGTACCACCCTGATCATGTGTTCATGTGTATTCTGTAGGGGCCCCGAGGTTTCCCAGGACTCCCAGGACTCCCAGGACTCAAAGGTCATAAGGTCAGTCAAGAACAAACGCTATCATATTCATCTGCTCTAATAAGAAACGTTCTGTAAATATGATTCTGCTCATGGTTCCTCAGGGACATGCAGGTCTGGTCGGTCCCAAGGGTGAGGCTGGAGCTGTGGGACTCAAGGTAAAATTATCACTTAAAACTATGTATTAACAATTAGAAACACATATAGAACTCATATTTTGGCACCAATTCAGTGTTCATCCAAATTCAAGCCCCAGGACTGAATCAGTGTAGCCCAAATACAGGACATCAGGTGACTCATTAGGGCGGGACGTAACGTCTGTCAATCACCAATCCTGGAAGGTGATTGGTGTTCAGGTTATAACATGTCATAGTTACCTCAAAGGCTGTTGGTCTGAGGGGTGTGGGGTAGTGGAGGGAGGGTGTCTCTCAGTCTCTCTCTGACATAGTCCCTGACTCAAAATCAGACTTAAACACTTTTAGAGGCTCTCTCTCACACACACTGATGTGAGAAATGTAAAATAAATATATATATATATAATTGTTCTAATAAGAACTCAAGTTGACAAAAATATATGAGTGCTTAAAAGTGGAGAAATATCATCAATAATACACTTTTAAGGGGGTGAGCACTTTTAGTACTAAAGACAACAAGTGTCACATTTTTTATTTTTTTATTTTATTTTATTTTTTTAAATTGTCCCAGTTAAAATGTTCACATAGCACTTAGTATGTTAAAATATTTCATAGTTTGTGTTTTTTCTGATAGTGGTTTATAGTATTAAAATGACATTTATAGGGTTAAAAATATTTATAAGTTATAAAATAAAAAAAAAAGTGGAAAAAAGATATCATATTTAATAACACTATAAAGGAGGTGAGGACTTTTGGTACTAAAGGCTCATGTACGTTTTTTAATGTGCTGGAACTTGGGCTGGAGTTATTGTTTTGGGTGCAGACCAGAACTCAGACTTGAACTTGGACCCGGTCTCCCGCTTCATGGACTTATGTCTCAACTCAGACTTGAAGTGGACCAATACTTTAGAGTGTTGTGAACATGTTGTAACTCTGTGTCTGTGCTTGTGTTCTGTAGGGGACATCTGGTACTCCTGGACAGATGGGAGCTCCAGGCGCTCAGGTGGGGCCCACTTTTATATCTGTTGTTATTATGGTTTACATGTATGTGTCCTAAGTGTTTCCTGTTGTGTGTCAGGGTCCAGCGGGGATGCAGGGCGAGAGAGGCCGAGCTGGACCCACAGGACCAGTGGTGAGACACAACACAGCCCAGTCCAAAGTCACACATAATGTTTATTATACCACTCAGTCAAATGAAAATAATTAGTCTGGTCCTTGTTTTTCAATAAGAACAAATGGTCTAACTATACTATCTCTGAATGTTATTGGATAGACATACGACCAATCAGAACTCAGTTGTTTAACATGCGCAACAATTTGAAAAGCAACCATTCAGAGAAAGGAAGCATTGAATTAAGTCCACCCTCTTTTAGACAAAGGGAGTACCACAGTGCCCGCCCCCTTCTGGTGCCAGAAGTAAATTTCCCATCCATTTTTCCTATAAACTTTAAAAAATGTGTATATTAAGAGTTTAAAAGCTCGACAGAGGCGAACCAGCTCTGTGGAAACTCATGACCACAGCGCAATTAATTTAGTAAAAAAAAACAAAAAAACATATGGAATTTGTAAAAAAGACAAAGCTACAAATGTATTTCACTGAATATTCAAGTTAAGATTTTTTTTTAAATTAAAATTATTTAAGCTATAGTCCTGAATTAGCACATAGCTGATTAGCCTCTGTTGAGCTTTAAAACTCTTAATATATGCATTTTTTGAAAAGTCTGTTGGAAAAATGAATGTGAAATTTACTACGGCACCAGAGGGGGGCGGCACTGTGATCATTGTTCAGGACGCATGGTTTTGTGCTTGATGGATAGGTTCCAGACCCACTTTGCTAAGAAAGTGAAAGGGTTTGGTCAACCAGGATCTCCACTCCAGATGCAGCAGATAGAGAATTATTAAGTGTCTTCCAGGCGCTGCTTGTTCTATTTACAAACATTTTTTTTTAACAAATTTCTATTGTGGGATTCAGGTGCAGTTAAGTGTTCTTTTAGTAAAGTACAATTATCTGACATTATGCCAAAATCTTTTTGACCTGTCCCAGACACTAGTGACTTATTTTGGAAATGTTTGTATTTTGAAAATGTTATAATCACACCACAAGACATTTTGCAGTTTAACGTCAAAATACAAAACAATAACACAAAACTTTTTTCTAAAACCTCAGAGGTTTCATAGCAAACCCTTTGTTGCACTGCTGACAGAATTTTGGAGGAGGAAAAATATTATTTAGCAAAACTTTTCAATTGATTACGGAAAAAATGGGTGTCACATCAACCACCCATTTATGGACCGTTTCTCAATCTGCGTACTTCTGTGGACTTGTGTTCTTGTGGACTTGTGAAACTTCGTCTTCTGCCATGGACCAAGTCCTGTTTTAATCCAAAGTCCACTTCTCAGGAAGTCCGCTCCAAATCCCTGGATGTGTTCTTGCTCTGCCAGTTTTACCAGGGATTCATCAGAGGAGACTTTTGTGTATTGTGGCAGGTAGAAATGCATTTTGCATTGTGCACAGATCGCCGCTTGGATCACCGCGACCCCCACCCCCACTCCCCCACCTCCCTCCCGTTTCAGCCCCTTCCCTCTTCAGCCTGCACTGAAGCAGACAAGACAGCGCCAGTGCCCATAGATCAGCTACATACTCCAGTATAGGCACTGTCTGATCCTTTGGATTTATTTTTAACCTCTTCTTCCCAAAGTTGTAGACTTTCAACGACTTTGTTTTTAAGCAGACAAATTAATACAAACTTTTACCCATCTCTCTTTTTATGCTTTAAATTCCTTATGTCATTTATATTAATATAAAAATGTTATTTAATAAGAACAAATCAAGCAGTTTGGCTGTTGTCTTTCTGTTTTATACATCTGAATGATCAATTAGGTATATGCTTCTGTTTCACTAGACTTTTTTATTTATTAAATACGAAGAAATTTAAATTATAATGACAGAGGGTACCTTTTTTATTAATTAAATAAATGCATTCAAATAAATGCATTCTTCAGATGTTCATTTTATTCTTGTGCATAAAACAAAACAAAAGGAACTTTTTTTATCATTAAAGGAAACGTCTGGGGTCAGAGCCACAGGAGAGCCACTTCCTGTGATGTCATCCAGTTCACCTCGTCCCAAAATCTGAAAAAAGCAAAGTCTGCTCTCATGTTCTCCTCAAGTCCATTCTCCCAGTCTGCTCCCACAAGTCTGTACTGCTGAGTACACAAGTCTGTACTGCTGAGTACACAAGTCTGTACTTCTGCGTACACAAGTCTGTACTTCTGAGTACACAAGTCTGTACCTCTGAGTACACAAGTCTGTACCTCTGAGTACACAAGTCTGTACCTCTGAGTACACAAGTCTGTACTTCTGCGTACACAAGTCTGTACTTCTGCGTACACAAGTCTGTACTTCTGCGTACACAAGTCTGTACTTCTGAGTACACAAGTCTGTACTTCTGAGTACACAAGTCTGTACTTCTGCATACACAAGTCTGTACTTCTGAGTACACAAGTCTGTACTTCTGCATACACAAGTCCGTACCTCTGAGTACCCAAATCTGTACCTCTGAGTACACGTCTGTACCTCTGAGTACCTCTGAGTACACGTCTGTACCTCTGAGTACCTCTGAGTACACAAGTCTGTACCTCTGAGTACACGTCTGTACTTCTGAGTACACAAGTCTGTACCTCTGAGTACATGTCTGTACTTCTGAGTACACAAGTCCGTACCTCTGAGTACACAAGTCTGTACCTCTGAGTACACGTCTGTACCTCTGAGTACACGTCTGTACCTCTGAGTACACGTCTGTACTTCTGAGTACACAAGTCTGTACCTCTGAGTACACAAGTCTGTACCTCTGAGTACACGTCTGTACCTCTGAGTACACAAGTCTGTACCTCTGAGTACATGTCTGTACTTCTGAGTACACAAGTCTGTACCTCTGAGTACACGTCTGTACTTCTGAGTACACAAGTCTGTACCTCTGAGTACACGTCTGTACTTCTGAGTACACGTCTGTACTTCTGAGTACACGTCTGTACCTCTGAGTACACAAGTCTGTACCTCTGAGTACACAAGTCTGTACCTCTGAGTACACAAGTCTGTACTTCTGAGTACACAAGTCTGTACCTCTGAGTACACGTCTGTACCTCTGAGTACACGTCTGTACTTCTGAGTACACAAGTCTGTACTTCTGCGTACACAAGTCTGTACTTCTGCGTACACAAGTCTGTACTTCTGAGTACACAAGTCTGTACCTCTGAGTACACAAGTCTGTACTTCTGCGTACACAAGTCTGTACTTCTGCGTACACAAGTCTGTACTTCTGCGTACACAAGTCTGTACTTCTGCGTACACAAGTCTGTACTTCTGAGTACACAAGTCTGTACTTCTGCATACACAAGTCTGTACTTCTGAGTACACAAGTCTGTACTTCTGCATACACAAGTCCGTACCTCTGAGTACCCAAATCTGTACCTCTGAGTACACGTCTGTACCTCTGAGTACCTCTGAGTACACGTCTGTACCTCTGAGTACCTCTGAGTACACAAGTCTGTACCTCTGAGTACACGTCTGTACTTCTGAGTACACAAGTCTGTACCTCTGAGTACATGTCTGTACTTCTGAGTACACAAGTCCGTACCTCTGAGTACACAAGTCTGTACCTCTGAGTACACGTCTGTACCTCTGAGTACACGTCTGTACCTCTGAGTACACGTCTGTACCTCTGAGTACACGTCTGTACCTCTGAGTACACGTCTGTACTTCTGAGTACACAAGTCTGTACCTCTGAGTACACAAGTCTGTACCTCTGAGTACACGTCTGTACCTCTGAGTACACAAGTCTGTACCTCTGAGTACATGTCTGTACTTCTGAGTACACAAGTCTGTACCTCTGAGTACACGTCTGTACTTCTGAGTACACAAGTCTGTACCTCTGAGTACACGTCTGTACTTCTGAGTACACGTCTGTACTTCTGAGTACACGTCTGTACCTCTGAGTACACAAGTCTGTACCTCTGAGTACACAAGTCTGTACCTCTGAGTACACAAGTCTGTACTTCTGAGTACACAAGTCTGTACCTCTGAGTACACGTCTGTACCTCTGAGTACACGTCTGTACCTCTGAGTACACGTCTGTACTTCTGAGTACACGTCTGTACTTCTGAGTACACGTCTGTACTTCTGAGTACACGTCTGTACTTCTGAGTACACGTCTGTACCTCTGAGTACACAAGTCTGTACCTCTGAGTACACAAGTCTGTACCTCTGAGTACACAAGTCTGTACCTCTGAGTACACAAGTCTGCAAACTAGGAATTGAGAAACAGCCATGGTTAAATAAGCCAAAGGTTTCATGCTAATTAAGTCAACTTTAGTAAATAGAACTATGTGCTGTTATTGAATGTTGATTTGTTAAATAAAAGTTTGTTAAAAGTAAACTGGCTCATATTGAAATTAAAAATATAAGTTAAAGATGATGTTCTCTCTTCAGGGCAAGCGTGGAACTCCTGGTCATGTGGGCAAACCTGGTCCTCTGGTAAGAACTCTCACACTAATCACTGATGATAATGTATTAAGATCATTTACTAAGCTGAATATTTTCATAACCACAGGGTCCTATAGGAATCCCTGGAATCCCTGGATTTCCCGGAAACCCAGGAATGAAGGTCAGGTTTTAGCAACACTGACAGTTATGTGAAGTATCTCAGTTAAATTCACTCTTGACTTTTGGATGCGTTTGCTGGCCCAGGGAGAAGCAGGACCCACCGGAGTGAGAGGCACAGCAGGACGACAGGGACCCCGCGGAGATTCTGGTCATGCTGGAACCCAGGGACCAACAGGAAAACAGGTATTCTATCTCATTTACTAACTGTCAAATAGGTGAAAATGAAGAGTTATAGAGTTTATATTGTGTAATCTCAGGGAGCCGCAGGACCAGATGGAGCTCCAGGACCTCGTGGGCAGGCTGTAAGTTCATTTTAATAAACACATTCCAACACTGAGTCTGTATGAATATGAAAACACCACACTGCTCTGTCCTCTTAGGGTCTGGCAGGTGTGCAGGGCCCCCCAGGATTGCTGGGGCCCCCTGGTACTCCGGGCCCCCAGGGGACCACAGGACTGGATGGACAGAAAGGACAAGTGGTAAGACATCTTTAACTTTAATGACATGCGCAGTAATAACTGTTGGAACAGGGAAGTTGGAGACGTTGTGTGGAGCCATGATCAGAGGTTTCAGTGAGGGCTATGGGTTTTTGTCATTTCTAGTGCTATTTATTTCAGTTTAACTCTCCCTGATGGAGGCTATAAGAACATAGCTGTTGCTTTAATATGTAAAGATCTTTGTGGCAATTGCTGTAGGTAGAGGTGATTTTTACATTTTTGGTTCCTGATTATTTATAGCTGTGGTTCTCAACTGGCCTAGCTTTGGGACCCTTCATCCCTCTATAATGACAAGCCGTGACCCAAAATAAAAAAGCGATTTCAACTGATCAAATGTGTTAAATAAACACATTCTGCAATTTGAACCTGAGTATAATATCAGAATGTCACAGTACCCCAACACAAAAAGGAACATATTAAAAGATAAACCAAGCAAGTGGCGATGCCAGAGAGAAACTATTCCCTTCTACAGTCACTTAACTGCCTTTTAATTTAAAACCTCAACCCTTGATGTCAGTAACGTCAGCCTTTATAACTTCACTTCAACCTCAGAGATGTAACAGTAACACTACTGAACTGGATTTTTTGATGTTGTTGGGTTTCTTCTATACACCTTATGCCCATACTGTCACCTTTTTAAAAACGATTTATTATTATTATTATTATTATTATTATTATTATTATTATTATTATTATTATTATTATTATATTGCCCTGGCATAGGTCCGTGACCTACCGAAAACGGTTCCATGACCCACTTTTGGGTCCTGACCCACCAGTTGAGAATCACTGATTTATAGTGTAGTGTCATTCCTGACTTACTTTGAAAATTAGATTTTTATTTTCATTTATTTTTTTGGCTGCTAGAATTGTTTGTTTGTCCTCAAGGACCTACATTTAGCTTTAGCACAGAGTTAGCGTGCTACAGTTATATCAGGTTGGGATGTCTCCTGTTGAAAACCTAAAATATGTAAAAGAGTAAATATTTGGAGGTGAATAGATGAAGGACCAGCTACGTAGTTAAACAACAAACCACTACAATCTAAAACAAAATAATCAAAAGGTTGTTGTTTTTGTAAATATGTAGCAGCATATGTTACGTTTTTTAGTATTGCTAAAGGAGCTTGTAGCTGTGGGCAAACCTAAAACCTACCCACCTGCCCTGTCATGACAATCCAAGGTAAAGACTTCTGTGACGATAGACTATCACAAGTCCAGTAAATATTTTGGACATGTATTTTTATTTTATTTTTAATTACAGTAGCATGTAAGACCACTAGGGGAAATATTTACATGTCCAAATCCATAACACAGCCCTGGTCATGTACCATCTGCTTTTTTAACCTTTTCTAACATCTGCTTTAGTCCTAAACTATGAGGCAGGCTGGTACTCATGTATAACATAAACACATGATTGTAAACATTAGGGAGTATGGGTAAACTTAAACTGTCCTCTCATGCGTTGTCCTAACAGGGAGACGGCGGGCTGGCCGGGTTAAAGGGAGAGCCAGGTCTTAAAGGAGAAAGAGTAAGTTATGTCTCTCTACAGTAAATTCATTTGACATACAGTATTTCTCCACACATGACATTAAATCTGCTGTGTGATTATAACAGGGAGACCACGGAGCTCAGGGGCCACTGGGGCCGATGGGAGATGAGGGCAAGAGGGGCCCCCGGGGAGACGCTGGGTCTATCGGGGCCCCAGGACCTGCAGGAGAGATGGTAAGACAACTAACTGTCAGCTGAAAAATATCATTGCATAAAATGATTAATATGTAATTAACTAGCCAGCAATCAATGGACACATCAAACTACCTCTGAATGTAAATGGATAAACATACAGCCAATCAGAACTCAGGGCAGTACCAACATAAACAACTGCTTCAGGACCAACCACATTTGAAAAACATCACAGAGCATCACATAAAGCCCGCCCCATTTTAGAGAAATGGTTTTGATTGGTTGGGCAGGGTTGATTTCAGTGGAGAGAGGTTTGATTGGGAGGGGTTTCAGCCCACTTCACTATGCTAAGGAAATGATAGCTAGGTCTGGCAGGACAGGCTAACTATCAATAAGAATGAAAAAATGTAACACTTAAGAATAACTCACACTCTTAGGCATTAGTTAAGGATTAGTGAAGTAATCATTTACAAAGCATTACTTCAACATTTATAAACACCATTGAGTTATAAACATTGTTATTAATGTTTATTGAGTAAAAATCTCAGGTAAAACAATGCAAAATTATACTGTAAAAAATGTAAAATTGACAGTAAAATATTGGTAGCTGGACTACCAGAATTTTACCATAAAAAATCTGGTGGCAATAAAAAACTTTACAGTAAATTACCTTACATTTTTCCACTTAAGTACAACAGTGAGTTAGTATAGACAAGAGGAAAAATGTAAATGTATAATTTTAAACACCATTGAGTAAACATTGCTATTAACTTTAAATTCTTGAGTAATAATCTTAGGTAAACTATGCAAAATTATACTGTTAAAAAGTTTACAGTAAAATAATGGCAGCTCAGTTACAAAAAAATTACCGTAAAAAACAATCTGGTGGCAATATAAAACATTTAAATTACCTTAATTTTTTCACTATAATACAGTGAAACATTCTTTTTATACAGATCAGAGACAGTATGACACGTAGACAAAGTAGAAAAAGTGTTTTGAAATGTTTTTAAAGTGTAATTTAAAGTACGATTTTGAACACCACTAAGTTATAAACATTTTGACAAACGTATAACTTACAATCTCAGGTAAATAAATGCTAAATTATACTGTAATTTTTATTTATTTTTTTTATTTACAGTAAACTATTGGTTGCTGGGTTACTAGACTTTTACTGTAAATATATCTGGTGACAATATAAAACTTAGTAAATGACCTTCATTTTTCCACTACAGTTTGTTAAAACAGTGAAAAAATTCTTTAATTTAATGTAAAATTTCAACCTGTCACCAGATATTTTTATGGTGAATTCTGGCAACCACAGCTTCCAATATTTTACTGTACATTTTACAGTTGTTGTTGTTTTGTTTTTTACAGTGTTGAAACATCAGCGTCAATTCAGTATCTATAAATTATTTATTAATTTAATTACTGTTAATTACATATTTACTATATATGCTTTATTACTGCTAAATAGTGGTGAGCTGTTTTAAAGTGTTCACTGAAGAAAAACAAAGTTGCCATTGTTTGCTGGCACAGAAGTATTTATACACAAGTAAGTGATTAAAAAGTTGTGGGCTCTTGAAGCTCCTAAAATGTTCCTCTGCTCTTTTTAGGGTGCTCCTGGAAATCGAGGTTTCCCTGGAGCTGATGGACTTCCGGGTCAAAAGGTCAGATCAAATTCACAGTAACAATGTAGCTCAATAATGCTAATAGCTAATAATTATTATGCTAATTATTCCATATTTGTGTGCTGTTACAGGGAGCGCAGGGTGAACGAGGGCTGCCCGGCTCTCTTGGAGCTAAAGGATTACCTGGAGACCCGGGACGCAACGGAGAGCCAGGTTTAACTGGAGCTCGGGTAAGTCCTGTTTCTCAGTCTGCGTGTTCTACTTATGACAGCCTTTAAAAGTAGGCAGTAGCTGTTGTGTCATATCAGAGAAAACAGAAGATAAAATATGTTTTTGTAAATATTCTGCAGGGTCTGTCAGGCCTGATTGGAGCCCAGGGGTCAGAGGGAAAGCCAGGTCCTGTGGTATGTAATGGTTATGACGTTATTTAAGATTTTCTTTCTTTTTTCACACATTAGTATTCTGACAGCGTTGTTGTCTTTCCAGGGCTCAGTAGGAGATGATGGTAAACAGGGTCCAGCCGGCTCCACTGGAACCAGAGGTGGAACCGGTCCGATGGGTCTGCCTGGACCAAGAGGTCCCGCTGTGAGTGCTTATCGTTATAATCTGTAACACCTGAAATAGAAACTGTGGTAATAGTGGCTGGGCTCTGTGGTTTTAGGGTGATGCTGGTAAAGCTGGAGAGGCTGGCAGTGCTGGACCTGCAGGTCAAAGGGTAAAACCTGTTTATTAATATTAAGTATATATAAGTATGTGTATGTTTAGTATGTACAGTATATTCATGTTCAAACGCCTGTATGTTGTAGGGATTAAATGGTAAAGATGGTGAGACAGGAGCTGCAGGTCCCCCAGGCCCCGCGGTGAGCATCTACTAACATGTCTACATATGTTTACATCAAGAACAACTGAGAGACTGATTTTTTCATGTTATAATAATTATATTCTGTTTCCAGGGCCCTGCAGGAAAGAGAGGAGAACAGGGGCCTCAGGGACTCAACGGCTTTCAGGTTAACACCATTTTACCATAATGAGTTAGATTTATATTGCTCTTTCCAAGCTTCTCAAAGTGTGTTACATTAGTCCAGCCATTTCTAATGTCAAGACTGTTGCGGCCCCTCCAAATTTCTGAAAATCTAGACACTCAATTCGGTGAATTATTCAGTCTCTCCTCAGTCACACTCAGTGGTGGTGAGCTACTTCTGTAGCGACAGCTGCCCTGGGGCAGACTGATGGAAATTCAGCTGCCAATCTGTGCTTACAACCCCTCAGACCATCACCAAACACAGCCACACTGACACATCCATACATCAGGCAAAGGACGGGAAGTGTTTTGCCCCAGTAGCAAGGTTCGAACTCCCGACTTTTTGGTTAGGTTGCAAACGTCTCTACCTACTGAGCTACTGATGGTTTGTTTGTCTGTTAGCATGAAACCTCAAAGTAATGGTCAGAATTCGATTCAATTATTAGCAGAGGTCAATAATGGTCTGTGAAGAGGAAGTATGAAATATTATGACCTTTTCTGTTCTTTTCTGAAAATTTGCTTTCACTTTTTTTAGGGTTTACCAGGAACTGCAGGCCCTCCTGGAGAGTCAGGCAAACCTGGTACTGAGGTATGTAACCTTGTTCATTCTTTTAGTGAAATCAGAAATATTGTCCGCTGTTATTAAAAACACTCTGTTTTGTTCAGGGTCTGGCTGGTGAGACTGGGGCTGTCGGAGCCACAGGTGCAAGGGTAAGACCTGCTGTCATCACCAGAAAAAATCACTTTAAATGAATACTGAATAACAAAAAAATATAATAATACAGTAGAATGTTAGCATCATGCAACTATTTTTGTTGTTGTTTTATTTGAATAATTTTATATTTCACTTAATCTTTCACATAATTTTACAATCTGTCTTTGCAGGGAGAGCGAGGCCCTCCCGGAGAGAGAGGTGAGCTCGGACCTAATGGGCTGCAGGGACCTAAGGGTGGTCCTGGAGCACCAGGACCAGATGGACCAAAGGTATCACACTAACCACCACTGGCAGTTATGTTTAGGTAAAAATTAAATATTGTTACATAAGCCATAATTCTGTGTATTCCAGGGCGCTGCGGGAGCTAAAGGCAGCGTTGGAGAGGTTGGTCCTCAGGGACTTATGGGAATGCCAGGAGAGAGAGGCATCCCGGGACCAGCAGGACCAAAGGGAGAGGCGGTACGTTGATTATTCTAACTGAAGGAAACATAATAATTCATATCTTAACTTTTTATGCATTTTATGCATTTTTAATGCATAGAATTATAACATAGTTCCCAAAATGAACAAAAGAACTGTTATTTTACCAGGGAAGTGTGGGAGAGGCTGGACTAGAGGGGAAAGCAGGAGCTGATGGACAGAGGGTGAGTTTATTTTATTATACAGTAAATGTCATAAATATGTTTAAAATACTAGGATTACAGTGTTGTGTACTGTCAGTCTTATCTAACAGTGGGGGTGTGACAAGACACAAATCCTGTGAGACTGAATGAGATTTTTACACTATTTAAATATGTATTTTACACAAATGAAAAATGTAATTTATTCTCCTGAAAATCAGAAAATGCTAAATTATTTAGGTGCATTTTTAAAATGAACTTGTAATGAATGGGATTTACTTCTGTTATTTGAATTATATGCAACAGCAGAACATACATACTGCTAATGTTTAGCCTCAAACTCAGCTGACTAACTTCTGTCTGTCCTGTAACAAGTGCAAACAGAACCTGATCCTGAGATCACGAGACCGATTTTTACCTTTTTACCCGAAAATCTTTTTGAATCCCCCTTACCAGATGTCCTCATTCTACAGTGATTTAGTCTGCTCACTGTGGACTGGACTTTCACTTTCTGGGGGCGGGACAAGTGGACACAGATTATAATAATAATGCATCGGTCTTACACAGCTCTTTTCTAGACTCTCAAAGTCACTTTACAATTAGGTGCATTATTCTTTCACTCCTCAGTCACACTCAGTGGTGGTGAGCTTCTTCTTCAGCCACAGACTGATAGACCCCACCTGACACATAAAATAATAATATTGTCTTATGATGATGTTGTGTTTCTAGGGACTGGCTGGTTCACTGGGACCTCCTGGACCAGGTGGACCCAATGGAGAGAAGGTCAGACACATCTTTTTATTCTATTGCGTCACTCAAATTATTTTTTTGGTCAGTGCCAGTGGTTCTTAAGTGGACTGATTGTTAGACCCAGTTCTATCTCTGATCATTTTTTGTGCCCCATGTTCTTACAGAACCAAGATTAGTTTACTGCCATCTTTATCATGGCACATGTATTTTTAAATTTGTTTCAACATTTTGATGTTAAAACAATATTTAGACTTAAACTGAACCTTGAAACTACAGTATATTCATCCTCCCAGCAATCCACTTTTGCATCCCAACCCACCATTTGAGAATCACTGGTTTAGAACAAGTGACGTGTAAGTGTTCAGTAATAACTCACACTATTAAGCTTTAGTTAAGCTTTAGTTAAGGATCAGTAACCAGTTAACAGATTATTTATAAAGCACTACTTCAACATTTATAAACACTACTGAGTTAGCCATCCATCCACTTTCTATTGCTTATCCGGGGGCAGCAGTCAAAGTATAGATGCCCAGACTTTCCTCTCCCCAGATGCTTCCTCCAGCTACTCCAGGGAATTTCAAGGCAATTCCCAGGTCATCCAAGAGACATAGTCTCTCCAGTGTGTCCTAGATCTCCACCCAGTGGGACATGTCTGGAACACCTCCCCAGGGAGGTGTCCAGGAGGCATCTGGAACAGATGCTCAAGCCACCACAGATGGCTCCCTTGGATGTGAAGGAGCAGCGTCTCTACTCTGACCTTTTGCCAGGTGACCAAGCTCCTCACCCTATCTCTAAGGGAGTGCCCAGCCACCCTGCTTGTCCTTTTGAACCCAAAGCTCATGATCATAGGTGAGAGTAGAATGTAGATCAATCGACAAATCCAGAGCTTTGCCTTTCGACTCACCTGCTTCCTGCATCGACCGCTGCACTGATCATATAAACCTCACCTTCCATCCTTCCTTCACTCATGACCTAGACCCAGAGATACTTGATCTCCTTCTCTTGAGGCACCACTGGGTAATAAACATTGTTATTTATGTTTAATTCTTGACACAAACACAGGTTATTCAATGCATAATTTTCAGTTGCCATTGGTAATTTAATATCTAAAAACTATGTCTGTGAAGACTGTCACTCAGCCAGGCTAACTGAATCACAACAAAAGGTTAAAAAGAAGTCAGAAAAAATTGAAAAACCAAGTCCAGATGACTTCTTTTTTAACCTTTTGCTGTGATCGTTAAACTATGTATTCATTATAATATTACAAATTACATATTTATTAAAGCTTTACTACTGCCTAATGATGATGCCTGGTGAGTTATTCTAAAGTGTTAACAAGTACTCTGTTACACATATTGTATATAATGCAATATAATAATGACAAACTACAAACGCTCCTGTGTTTCAGGGAGAGACTGGACCTCCAGGACCTACAGGCCGCCGAGGGTCCAGAGGAATCACTGTCAGTACTACTTAACTTTTGTAAAATTGTGTAATTACTTTAAAAATCACATGTAGTAATAATATTGTGTTTGTGTGTACAGGGTTCTACTGGAGACCCCGGTCCCACTGGTCCTGCTGGATTCCCTGGACCTTCTGTAAGTATTTATTCATAAAACTAAAATAACATGAATAAAAGCAGGATTACAGACTGATGTGTTTCTGCAGGGTCCTGACGGTCAGCCTGGAGTGAAGGGAGAGACCGGAGAGCTGGGTCAGAAAGGAGAGGCAGGATCGCCAGGACTACAGGGGACGGCTGGTAAACCGGGTGAACAGGTATGTATGAAGTCACATAACCCATGGACATGTGAATATGTAATTCTGAAGATGTGATGTGTTCAGGGCCCTGTGGGAGTGACAGGACTGAAGGGAGGACGAGGAACTCAGGGACAAGCCGTGAGTACTATTTATTCTAACCATCCAATAAAATGCCTTCATATATTAAACACTGATATATTTATTTATCCTCACAGGGTTCTCCTGGATTCCCGGGACTGCCTGGAGGTATTGGGCCAGCTGGTGCACTTGTGAGTTTTTATTCATTTTCAATGAATGTGGGCTTCATATGTTTATTTATTTGGACGTCCCTTGGCTGTACCCTGGAGCCAGCTAATTTTTTTTGCTAATTCTATTGATTTTATAACAATAACTCCAAAGACACAGTCAAAGAGAGCCCGCAAAATAAATGCATATGCATTTTGATGACAAATCAACAATCTGCCTTTTTTATTTAAAGTTAACTTATTAAAGTAGTCTTGAATGAAAAGACTCTAGGAAGTACACTGAAAAATGATTGTGTTCTGCCTAGGCTGTGTAACAACTGTCCAGCAGGAGATACATTTTTAGCATGTAGCCTTTAGCTGATGTGTGCTCTAATTCAGGAGTGTCCAAACTATGGCCCAGGGGCCAATGTGTGTCATTCTTATAAGCCTCAATGCAAAAAAGTTTAGACACCCCTGCTCTTCTTGTACGCACCTATAAAAAAATGACTAATTGTGGGGCATCTTGCTAATCCTCTTTACCCAGGCACTGACATTACACGCATGGAGTCTGATTGTTGCCATTTGCCAAAACTATTTTGTTTTTGCACAATTTGTCATTTCTTCTGGCTAATGCTAATTTGTGGTCTAATTGCAACTCTAAAATATTAATTTGAAAATATGTGTTCTCTGCTTTCACAGTACAAACTTTAGTTCATTATTTATCCTGGCTTTCCCCACCAAGTCTGAGGTCCCTAAAACATATTCAGACTGACTGTGGACTGTGTTGTGCAGGGTGCTGTTGGCGCAGATGGGCCCATAGGTGTCCCTGGTAAACGAGGCCCTCCTGGTGTAAGAGGAGAGAATGGAGCCCAGGGACGACAGGGAGAGAGCGGCCCCCCAGGACCAGCCGGAGCTCCAGGAGAGAAGGGAGAGTCTGGAGAGGACGGTCCCCCGGTATGGTTCGGTGTAATACAAGTTTAAACCATCACAGAAGCACATTCTTCTGATGCTGACTTTTGCTCTGTGTTAGGGCCCTGATGGACCCCCGGGTCCTGCTGGTACTGTGGGTCAGAGAGGTGTAGTAGGTATTCCTGGAGTCAGAGGAGAGAGAGGCATGATGGGACTGCCCGGCCCTGCTGTATGTACCTCATATTCACAAATTAGTACATTCTAAATGTACACTGGACACTGGGTGTTCTAATACCTTTGGTTATTAGGGCGCACCAGGAAAACCAGGAGGTCCTGGAACTGTAGGCTCCAAAGGACCTGCTGGAGGTGTTGGATTACCTGGAGCTACTTGGGCCAAGAGGAGAGGCCGGTCCTGAGGTTTGTCCACTCTGCCAGTAACATGGAAGAGTTTGAGTTTCAGTTGAGATTCTGATCATATCAATGAAATAATTTCAACCAGAAGAGACTTAAAACAAACACAGAAATATGACTAAGGTGCAACAAATAATTTATTAAAGGAATAAACTTTGGCACTTAGACCCAGGGAGTTAGAAACATCAGTGATTCGATGAATGGAGAGTTTGATAGATTGGGGCTTAGACACTGGTGGCGGTGAAGAGGAGGAGATGGAGAGGCTGAGGATGCTGGTGGTTCTGCTGCCGCGGTGGAGTTGGGGTTGGTGGAGGGTTGTGCATAGCTGAACAGCAGGATGACTGAGGAGAGTGTATACATACAGTATATGGCTTGAGAGGTGATCGGATGAGATTCAAAGGTAGCAGGCTATGATTGGCTGACAGTAACAGACAGGCGATAGGGAATACAGTGAGGAAAATAAATACGGTGTTCCTGGTTGAATTTATTCATTCAGCTTCATTATTTGTAAACCATTATTAAAAGTTGTATGTGACATTTTCAGGGTGTCGTTGGTGCAGAGGGGTCCCCTGGTAAAGACGGTCTTCTAGGAGACAGGGTAAGACTCTTTGTTATAAAAATACAAAAGAATAGAATATGTTTTGCTATTAACTTATTCTAAATATTGTGTGGATTTACAGGGAGACAAAGGTAATCCTGGTCCTGAGGGTCTGTCTGGGCCCGGGGGATCTCCAGGAACTGAGGGGCCAGTGGGACTGACTGGGAGCCCAGGAGAGAGGGGCCCTAATGTGAGTGTATCTAATGTGTGGACTATGACCTATACATGTTCTAATGAAAATACCAAGTCTACTTGTCAACATGTCTTTTTTTAATATCTATCATCAGGGAGACAGAGGACCCCCTGGACCACCCGGAGCGGATGGAATTCGAGGCCTAGTGGTAGGTATTTGAGCTCTATCTTTGTTGTGCATGTGATTGTTATAATGATGGGATCTGTAAAATTATAATAATTCCTTTTTAGGGACCTCAAGGACCTCAGGGAGAGAAGGGCACAGCTGGAGAGCCAGGAGAGAGGGGTCAGAAAGGTCACAGAGGCTTCACTGGGCTCCATGGATTACCTGGATCTACAGTAAGCCTCTGCAACCCTTCAGAAACATCTAGCCTTGGTTTTAGTTTTTCAAAAGGAAAGCTAGACCCTCAAGCTCTTTTATCTATCTTTACCTGAGTGGCTTAGGAGATAGACAGGGTTGTCCAATACCAGGATGTTTTGGGTTTGATTCCCAGTTGTGTATTTTTACTCATACTACTACTACATACATCTGTCAGATCTGGCCCTGTTATTCCACAGCTTCACTAAGACTTTTTCTTTTTTAGGGTCAACCTGGAGATGATGGATCCAGAGGTATTGTTGGACCTGCTGGACCAAGGGTAAGTACCGTGCAATAGGTAAAATAAAAATATATAAATATCAGAGAATACAATGCCACTGTCTGGACCATCCACAGGGCCCTCCTGGAGTCACTGGTCCGCCCGGGAAGGAGGGTAACATTGGACAGCCTGGTCCCATGGGTGCTCCTGGAAGCAGAGGAACACCAGGAGATCTAGGAGCTGAGGTAATATCTCTTTCTCCCTGTTTCTCTCCTTGTATCTTTGTGTTCTTCATGTGGCTATTCGGAGTTTCCATGGTGGACCCTGGAATTAAGGGATTACATCAAGCTGAAGAAGGACTTCAACCTAGCCTGGCTGTCTTGTGGGACCCTTAAGGCAGCTGATGGGTACAGGCCAGGTGGACTGTGGTGCAAAGGGCTCACTGGTCTCTGTACAACCATAGCAGAAGCTTAGTTCACTTTTTGTATTTGCCAGACCTGTTGCCACATGTTGGACCCTGGCAGGGCTGCCCTTTGTCACAGAGGATCTGAGGGTGTCCGGTTTGGGGACCACAGAATCATCTCTGCTTTTTGCAAATAATGTTGTCCTGATGGCTTTGTCAAAGCAGGACCTTCTTCTTGCTCTGAGGCTGTTTACACCCAAGTGTGAGATAAGAATCAGCACCTTCTAGTCTGAGGCCATGTTCCTCCAGTTGCTCCCAGGTTGGAGGAGATTCCTGGCCCAAGCGGAGGAGTTTAGATATCTCAGAGGGGTAATGTGGTGGCTGTTCTGGTCTGGTCTGTTGCGATAAAGATGGACTCCTACTTTTATCTATGATCATGAACTGTGGGTCAAGGTCTCAAATTACAAGCAGCCGAAACGGGTGCCGCTGCCCCTACACATCAAGAAGAGCTAGATGAGGCTTTGGCATCAGTTCAAAATCCCTTCTAAACACCTAGGGACATCATGGTATTCCCCTGAAGGAGCTGGAGGAAGTGTCTGGGGAGAGAGCTGTTTCTGTTTTCTGTTTCTTTGCCATACTGACCTGACCACCCACTGCACCAGACACTATTACCAGCTGGAGATTGCTGGAACACATATATAGATGCTTTTTGTCAACCGCCAATTTGTTCTCAGACTCTTCTTTTACATGCTGATAATGCTTTATAATGTCATTGTGTTTGGTTGCTCAGGGTCCTCAAGGTGATCCGGGACCCCCAGGCCCACCCGGACCCCCTGGCCCCCCCACAGCAGCAGTAGATGACCTGTATGTGTCTGTGATGGACTACGATGGGACAGAGCAGATGGCCGCAGCTGAAGCCTACGTAGAGGGTGCAGTCAAGGCGGACCCCCCTCTTCTCCCAGAGATCAACAAGGACGAGGCACTGCCCAATCAGAGGCGCCCCACCACAGGACTCCAGGCCACCCTGAAGACCCTGAGTGGACACCTCCAGAACCTGCGCAGTCCAGACGGGAGCAGGAATGAACCCAGCCAAGACCTGCCAGGACATCAGACAGTGCTACCCTCAGAAACCCAGCGGTAAGGGTCAATTATGCACGGCTCTGTCTGGGCAAACTGATGCACTAAAACTATCTTCTGACAGAAAACCATATAATATTTACTAGTCGGGGGGTTAGTGATCCATTGTGACCCATGTGACCCACTGCATGATGGTCCTTCTGACAGGAGAGTACTGGATCGATCCAAACCAAGGAAGTGCCAAGGACGCCATCAAAGTCTTCTGTAACATGGAGAGTGGAGAGACCTGCATCTCACCCCAGTCTGCCAGTGTGCCCCGCAAGGTGTGGTGGACCAAATCCACTCCCACTGCCAACAAACCCGTGTGGTTCGGCGCCAACATCAACAATGGAGCTAAGGTAAGGGCAACATAGTTCATAATCACTCTTTTAAAAGCTAGCATAAATGTTTATAAATCTTCTATTTCCTTCCAGTTCACCTATGGAAATTCAGAAGACCTGTCCAACGTGGTGGCCGTGCAGATGAAGCTTCTCCAGCTCCTTTCCAAGGAGTCTCACCAGAGCATCACGTACCACTGCAGGAACAGCATGGCGTATAAAGACGGGAAGACCTCCAACCTGAAGAGGGCGCTGGTTCTGAAGGGGTCCAACGGTCAGGAGATCAGAGCACAGGGGAACGTTCGGCTCAGATACACTGTCACTGAGGACGGCTGCGCGGTGAGAACCAGGGATTTCACCATATATTATTTTAAGTTAATACTAATGCAAAGGTGTCCACATTTATTTAAAAAAGCAACAGCATAAAACATGTTACATAAACAAGAATTATAGGGATGAAAGTGCAAGGACTCCGGACTTAATCAGTATGGCAGCTAATCCAAAAGAGTCTGTAATGTGGTTTGTGTCAGCCTTTACCTAGTCAGTCCCCTAGTGACTATGGTTGGTACAAGCCTAGCTTTATCTGTTTTCCAAGATTAGAGTCAATGTAGTTTGATTCTTACACACTGGACAGCCTGGATAGTAATGCCAAACAGTGGCTAACAACATCCCAGACTGCAAAATAGAATGTAAAAATTAAAATAAAATTAAAGCAAATATACTTGTTATGGTACAGTATGTTTTTATGTATGGAGGTCAAAAAGTGCCAAAATGAATTAAATTGCGCAGCCCTATGGCTCAGTAGTAGAGTTGCACATAAACAGGGCAACTACAGCCTGCCTTGACATTGTGGGTTTGAGTCTGGACTCTGACAGTTTGCAGAATGTCGCTTCCCAATTTCCTACCATACTCTGTCCTATTAATAAAGCCTAAAAATTGCCAAAAATATAATAAAAAAAAATGTTTCATTAAATAATTACATAAATACAATAACAATAATAATTTATTTTATATTATTTAAATACATAAATAAATTGTAGTTATTAATTAATAAAAAAAAATGCATGTAAAAAAACTAATTTCACAATTTCAGTAATTATTTAATGGTCCTGTGCTGCAGTGAATTATGAATTAATTTCATCTGTCTACCTTACTTATTAAAGCTAGTAGGCGGGCTCTAACACCTGACTGGTTACACATCAAAATAATCATTTCTGTCTTTGGTGGCAGAGCTCAAATGGACAGTGGAGTAAGACGGTGCTGGAGTACAGGACTCAGAAGACAGTGCGTCTGCCCATCGTGGACTTGGCTCCCATGGACATCGGGAGGGACAACCAGGAGTTTGGCCTGGACATAGGACCGGTCTGCTTCTCATAAGACATCACTGCGACATGGACAGAAATTTCACTAGAATTTAAAAATACTAAGAACCACGTCTTCTCTCTGAGCGTACAGCCTGTGTGATGAAGAGACACAGGTCACAGCTCTGTCTGATAAAAAAATACTTTATATACAAACTACGGAGCTGTCAGATATAATTTATTCTGTCAATATTTGAGAGGACATGTATATGGATGTGTGTGAAGAGAGAATAAGGTGCTACATTTCCTAATGCAAGAGGAGATGCCATAAAAGTGTACTCACACAGAAAAGAGTGAATATGTTTTTTATGATTTAATATTTTCTGTAATCCCCAGAGGCCAAACAGGGCAAACATATGGCAATATCTGTAATAAAAGTCAAAGGAATAAAGTCATGCTTGAACTTAAGTTATTCTTTCAAAGATCTCATGTAAATGCAGCGTATCTCTGTAAATGGTTATTATTGTTTTGTTGACTGTGGATGTTCAATAAAAGTCTGTGTTTGATACGACTGCTGTTTCCACAAAGCGGATAAAAAACATTTTGATCTTTGTGGTTCAATATTTGTAGTAGAGTATAGCTGGGATGAACTTTTATGCTGCCACTGTGAACCTTCACCCTCTTTAGCCTGGCAGATCAACAACAGAAACAAAAATGAACCCACATATGTTCTTATGAAAAATGCATCTGATGCAAGTTCAACTTTTTCTCCCATGCACATCAAGCATCAAATGGAAATATTCCACCTATCCATCTTCTGGGCTAGAGACCTGCAGTAGGTGGAAAATCCTGTGGGACCCGACCCAAATCCTTTGGGATCAGGAGGGAGCGGGCGGTCAAGCAAAAACATACTGGGGCTCTGCGTGTCCTGAGAATTTTGTGTGCATGATTATATTATTCTTTACGGTAGCAGTCACAGCTAAATGTGGGCGAGTGTGCAGCTTACACATGCATTACGGTAACATGCTGCTGTGCAGAGCAGCAGAGAGCAGTAAACAGAGTAGTCATGGGCGATACCACATTTTTTAGATTTGATGTGATACTGGTTACTTTTGGGAGGAATTTAGTCGATACCGATACTCAATACTCATGATTTCTTAAAGGTGAAATTTTTTCATAAAAAAAAATGGTTACCCTTGAAGACAAATCCCATGACTAATACTGGCAATTTAACAATTTCAATGTACACAGTATAAAATAAATGACTTAAGTGTGCACAGAAGTGAAAACTGTTAACTTCTTGTCACAGGACATGGATGGACCAGACCAAAATGCTGCTGTCTGGGGGAGTTTTGGCATGCCCTAGCCACCTCAGCTGGCTCCTCACCCTGTCTCTAAGGGAGCGCCCCGCTGCTTGACATTTCGGTCATGACCCACACTGTTCATGTCCAGAGTCAATATGTCTAACTAATGACATTTTTTGCTGGAAATTTCATTAATATCTACACATCAGTTTGTTTTTTTACCTAAACATTCTACATTGGACCAATTAGCATTGGATTATCATAATTGGTTAAAAGCTGTAGAACAAAAGAAAACTTGTGTGGCAGCATTTCTGGATCTAAGTGATGCATTTACATCAGTACCACATGAGGCCATTCTCCAAAAACTCCCTGCTTTTGGTATCCGTGGAAAAAGGTTGGCTTGGATTAGAAATGATTTAACCAATCGTCTTCAACAAACCAGAATTGGTCAATCTTTTTCCTCGTCTTTACCAATGCGATCCGGGGTACCCCAAGGTAGTGTTATTGCCCGAACTTTGTTTATATTGTTTATAAATGACCTACTGACTGTGTTAGATTGTGTATCTGCAGTTTTACCCCAAACAGTTACATTAACTCCAGCAGCATACGCAGATGATACATTAATTACTGTCTCCTGTGCATACCCAGCTTTAGCTATTACTGGCTTGAACTATGCATTAGCCATTGCAAGTGACTGGGCTAATACCTGGGGCATGAGGTTTAATGCCTCCAAGACTGTGTGTTTGTGCTTTACAAAGTCATCTGTTAGTTCTCTGAACAATCAGGTTATCTTTCAAGGTCATGCAATTTCTTTTTCAAATGAGGTAAAGCATCTTGGTGTGCTATTTATAAGTACCTTAAAACTTAAGCCATCCCGCCTTGTGGATGCCCGATCCCGTCAGACCTCGGAAGCTAAGCAGGGTAGGGCCTGGTCAGTACCTGGATGGGAGACCGCTGGGGAACACCAGGAAGCCGGTGTGAATGTGAGTGGGGACTACGGATGGAAATTAGCTCTGAGCTATAATCCGGTGTATTTACGGCACTAGCTGCCGTTCATTAATACACGCTGTCCCATATAAATAAATAAAAAATAAATAAGTGTCACATTGAAGAAGTATGCAAAATGGCTTGAAAGGAAATCTTTGTTTTGAGATTGCTTAAAATGAAGCTGCCACCGAGAAACAATAAACTCCTCTTACGCATATACAAGGCCTATATCAGATCTCGATTGGAGTACTGTTCAGTTTTGCTTTGTGGCACTGGAAAAACATCGGCAAATTGCCTAGAAAGCCCGCAAAGGCAGTGCATGCACTTAATTCTCAATTTGCCATCAATCAGAGATCACTTCCAACCATTACAGCACACTGGGCCTAATGACATTACAAACAAGACCAAACTTTGCATTGTCATGTTTTGCATTTAAACTGTGCTTTCACCAACCGCTCTGGGACCTTATGCCCTACACAAAAAAGTTTACCCATTAATGTGTGGAGAACTTTTTATGTGTTTCCCAATGGAGAACTGCCTGGTGCCGGCTGCAGAGGTCATGCTTGACACTGGCCATAAGAGTACTACATGTGTTGGATGATGGCTGTGTTGTATGTAATCGAACTATGGGGGAGTTTAAGGAGTATTTAAAAACTAAATCTGGGGATAATTGTTTTGTGTATTTTCCACATTCATATGGTTCATAATTTTTTATTGTTGTTGCTGTTTGTTCCAATGGTCATAGGATCATGGAACTTTTAATTGTGCAAATAAAAAGAGAAAAAAAAAACAAGAGGTGACCCTAACCCAGAGATTGTGGCTGGGGTGAAGAGTTGAAAAAGAACTGTCCACTAGAGGGAGACATTATAATGAATAAAGATCCTTGAGATGTAAATACCTAGAATATTTTGTTAATACCTGACTTTATGGAGTATCTTTTCCAGCTGATGTGAAGACTCTGGATGTTATGCTTACATTTGTGGAACAATAGCTCACTGTGTCTATACATTCACTAACCCTGTGGAGCAGAGAGAGACTCGGAGAAGTGGACGGGAGCAGGCGCCCTCACAGGAAAGGACCGGGCTGCGGCAGGTCAAAGGTCACGGCGCACATGTTTCTGGTCCACGCCTCGGTCTGAGCGCTGAGAGACGTGACTCGGTCCGCTTCCTGCTCACCGACCCAACACATGTGAGCTCTATTTTAGACCGAGCGGCTATTTTCACTGTGGAAAATCTCACACGGTACAGCAAGAGGTGAGAGAAAGAGTGGATGAAAGAGAAAGTCTGCATAATATAGAGCAAGAGATTCTGCCTCCTCCTCCCTAGCAACATGAGGATAACAGATAACAGACAAATGAGCTGAGTGCTTTGTAGTGACAGCATGAGGATGAGGGAAAAGCCCAGCACCATGAAGTCCTGCTTTGTGCAGTGCTGTAGCCCACCTCCTCCAATTGATGTAAGTGCACCCAAAAACTCACAGACCAGTCTTCTCAAAACTGACCGTCCCTTGGATGAGAGATGAACATGTGGACAAAGTTTGTTCTTTAGATCAGTGGTTTCCAAACTTTTTTACCTTGTGTACCCCCTGGGCTTTTGTCACATTATAAGTACCCCCTCAAGTAAACAGTATGTATTAATGATTTTTCAGAAAAGTAGTCATACAAAATTTTTATTTTATTTATTGTTTATTCTTTATTTAACCAGGAAAGTCCCATTGAGATTAAAAACCTCTTTTTCAAGGGAGTCCTGGCCAAGAGGCAGCAGCAAATATAAAATACAGTTATATAATTACACAAAGACAACATAACAGGAAGAGACAAACAGATAATGAAAAACAACTGCATGTTGTGGAGTTGATCTCTAGAACTTTGGATTTAAAAGCTTTCACAGAAATCAACTCAGTTAAATTCCAGTCTTTCTGCAACATATCCCATACATAAGGTGCAGAGTGGACAGAGGCCTTTTAGCCCAGTTCAGTACGAACAAATGGAACAGAGAGTAACACATGATCCTGTGAAGAGAGGATAAGAGTCAGCTCTGTGACAGTAAGGTACAGATGTAGGTCAGCAGTAGTCCAAGCACTGCCTTATAAATGAAAGTGTATCAATGACTCCTCCTTTGAATGGCCAGGACAGGACATCCCACTCGGGAATAACTTACAGTGATGTGTCATTGCTTTACAGTTAGTAATGAACCTCAGAGACGTATGATAAACAGTGTCAACCACGCTGAGCTGAAGCATTCATATAAAACAGATCTCCATGATCCAACACAGAGAGGAAAGTTGCAGTGACAAGACACTTTTTTACTTCAAACTAAAAACACCACTTGTTTTGAAAATAAAAAATAAAATTCCAATTTTAGTCTCAGTTTCTTCACAAGATTCTCCGCATGTGGTTTGAAAGTGAGGGAGACATCAATCAATACACCAGGATATTTCTACACTCTGTTGTTTCCCTCAAGACTGGACACTGTGGGGTTGTATGAGGCATCTTCTTACAGTTAGGAAACAACATAAGCTTGGTCTTATCAGCATTAAGAACTAATTTTAGTTGAAGTAAAGAATGCTGGACAGCAACAAAGTTAATAACTAGTTAATTACTAATTACTACAGCCATTTTAGACTTTTTTGGAAATAATTATTCTCTTGCATTCCTTCCTTTAAACTCAAATTCAAGATAGAACATTTATACAATAAATAATAATACAATTTTTAAAAATTATAAAAGAAATATGATTTAAATATTAAAATAAAAATCTTACATAGCCCTGGCTGGGAAACACTGGTTTAGATTCTAAAGAACAAACTTTGTTCAGATGTTCTTTCTCAGACTTTCTGAGAATTTCCCCTGGCACTGAGAACCTGCACTGACAACATTTTTAGGTTGTATTATCTTCTACCATTAACTTTAATTAGCCTGACTTTTCTCAAACAGGAAGTAGTTTTTTGCCACTTCCTGTGTAAATCTTTTCTTAGCCCTCTTTCATGTCTCTGCGTGTGAGGACACAGAGGTACTTCACTAAGGCTCACGCACTGAAAGGACTATTTCTAAGAATCACCTGTGTGCTTCTTCTGAATGTGTGTGTGTGTGTGTGTGTGTGTGTGTGTGTGTGTGTGTGTGTGTGTGTGTGTGTTGTTCAGAAGTGGGCCCTCTGGAGCTCCGTGACCCTGAGCCAGTCCAGTCCGCTGTACGCTGGAGACGAAGAGGTTTCCCAGCTACACCTCTTCCTTCCCCCCACCCCACCTCCTCCCCCGACCCGATGGACCGAGCCAGCTCTGGGCATTAAGCAAAACAGTTCAATGGAATAATGACTAAGAATGCTGCTGATTGCACCACTCTTACACAGACGGCAGTCATTATTGGGAAAGTGAGAAGGACAAAGACCCAAGAGACATGAATAAAATCTTAATTGCCAAGGCAGAAGCGACATTGTACATTAGTTCCTACCTGGAGATTTTAAAAATAAATGTAAAAGTATTACATCATACAGAAAACCAATTTAATCTTATATAAGTGAGATCTGCAGCAGTTAAACTCATGATAATGTGGTTGGTTTGCAAAAGAAAAAGTGTCTCTTTTGGCCCAATGCGACTTGAAAATGGCCAATTCACACTGGGTCCTGTCCTGTATGACCTCTGTAACAATGACTCAAATCAAGTCAGTGTGTGAGTTCACACCGGCTGTGTTGCACTACATGTCTGTGTCCGGCTCGCTAACAAAAATACCCAATGAGTCTATTTTTCACGGGTGCTGGAGCCCTCATGCATGAAGCTGAACAGAGCACAGACAGGAAGTCAGAGCTGGAGCAGTGAAGAGAGTCTGGTCAATTTCAAAATAACCTCTCCCTCACACTGCTGTGTAAACATTACGTCTTAACTGGGAACACGGGTCACAAACAAGATTGGATAACATTAAGCGTGAGTAAAAAGAAAGTATTTATATACACAGCATGCTTACCTGTGGTAGAAGCACAAAACTCAGGGTCATAAACAGGAGATCGAGGTTGAACAGACAAATGTGGCTTTTGTTGTAGCTCTCTGGTTGTTATCGCGTGAACTCATAACTTCAGCTTAAACTCACTACTCTGTGGTGAACTCTACTGGCTCACAACACACTCAGGATTTCCACAGCTTGTTTATCCGCTGCACTGTGGGCCGTCACCGAACAACGGCGCAGACATTTACCTGCTGGATATGTACTGCGTCCGGCTGCGGAGCCCTGAGCAGCACTCGCTTAAATCCTCATCCATTTTTCCTAAAATTGCAATAACATTAGCACAGAGTTGTAAACATTATATAAATTTGGAATGGCTCCTGTTCAAAACCTTTGTAAAGGGGCGGGACTTTCAGTAGAATACTTGGAGGTGATTGGATAAAGCGGCAGCTACATAGCAATGCAACAAACCGCTACGATAACGATATCAAATACAATAATAAGGAAAATATATAGCAGCAAATGTTTTTCTGCATCTTCATGTTGTTAACAATTATCCCTAAAAGTGCTTGTTGTCAGCAAACCTAAAACCCGCCCACTTGTGGCAATACTGACACACCATTGGCCCAGACCCAAACGGATCAGCGGGTGCAAAACAAAATGATTTTTTTAAGTTTGTGAACTCACAAATTTCAGGACAATCAAGCTGCTGTGCAAGATAACATTTTTCCTGCTTCTAACACATCAACTTTAAGGACAAAATGTTGACTTGCTGCCTCATATATCCCACCAACTAACAGCAGCCATGATGAAGAGATGTGTGTTATTCAATTCACCTGTCAGTGGTCATAATGTTATGCTTGATCAGTGTAAATATAAATATGAAAGAGGAAAAGAGATCATGCAGAGAGGGGATAGTTATATATAAAGATAACGACTTTGAGTATGTTTTTCTGAAGTGGTGTCGGTGGCGCTGTTATACCTTGGGTCTGGTATAAGGGAACTTTCAAAATGTTGTCACAGTTTGAAACAAGCTTAAGTTCTGCTGAATTGTGGTTAACTTGGCATTTCCCCTAAAAAAACTGAATCCCTTTTTGTGCTCTGTGGTTGACCTGCCTTCCACTCTCAGCTGTGACTCTGGGTTAAAATGACGTCCATTTGGGGATAGACCAGTTTCCATTTCCTGTTTCTCTAAATTAGTCACTTATGCATTATGAAATGATCAGAATGAGTCCAGTGATGGTGGATGAGCTTGAGAAATGTGCAGGAGCACTTTGTCTATGCAAAGTGTTTTCAGCTCTTCATTAGTGCACGGGCTCAGCATACGGCATTACTCAAACGTGTGAATAAAACAAAATACTACTCCAGGTCTGTTTTTGAGGAAGAGAGAAACAGTAAAACATGCTTAAAAGTCGTTTTAGTAGAGTAGGAGACTGTTAGTAGGTCAGAAGCAGGTCAGATATTGGCAGCTCCACTCACTGTGTTTATTATTATTCAATATCACATAGATTTTCATGTTGAATGTTGATGCTGAAGCTTTCTCATGAGCTCTTTTCCATCTGAGACAATATCATCTGATCATGCTGTTGCCTTTGGACCATATCCAAATATACAGTTTGGATTTCTTATTGTGATAGCCTGTATGAACTTGGGATCTTTTAGTATTTTTTTTTCTCCATCTGTGGATACACTGTAAACATTCATTGTAGAGCTCAGTGCATATTCCAACAGGAGTGACAGTCTATAAAAGGTTTGCCCACCAATTACTTAGCCGTTGGGCTTGAGAGTTGAGGGCTATGCTCATCCTCATAGAACTGGAGTTACCATCCAGAATTACTGTTTCAGTGTCATATATGCTACGCCCTCTATAGGCTTTGCTTGCCATCTACAGGTGAAGATTGTATGAATAAGACCTACTGCTGGCTGACCAAACCACCACTCCTGCCTCTGGACACCTCTCCCAAAAGTTCCCCAAGCAGTAAGGTCTAACCAACATTAACTGTTCATCTGCAGACTTAAGCAAGGGATGTTTGGGTGATTACCTGGAAGGTTGAGAACTTTTCCACACTGGCATACATAAGCCTAAGTGTAGGATCACCATCCCGCCTAAAGCCTGGGACACACCAACCCAACTCTTTCACTGCGATGAAGCAAGATGGTGATTGGATAAATGCTCAAAATTTTTCCCGCCTCTGGACCCTCAGCATCTCTGTGTGTGAATGGAGCAAAGGGCGTGCCGTGACGCTCACTGATCGATGATGATTGGCAGAACTGGCTGAAGATTTTGACAGACAGAGCAGAGTTTACCAGCTTTGGAGAATGCCATGCTAAGAATTGAAGAACCAGGGACTGACAGCTCGCAGCAGAGAAGACAGCCGCCCAGTGTCTAAATCAAAATGATTTACCTAATTTTCACTGTTTGTACATGTTTCACTCTAAATATACAAGGTTAATCATAGCACCGTTGAGTTTGAATCTTGTTTAAGTTTGGTTAGTTTGTTCGTTCTTTCAGTATCAATGTTGTATGGAAACTAGCTGCTAGTTAGCCCAGGATTCAATGTTAAATGAGCTTCCCCTGTTTGATAGACCAACAGCCACCATTGCTCAGGGGTCAGTAGGGTGACCCAGGGGACGAGGACAGCCAAGTGAGCACCACCAGGGAGACTCTGATCTATGAACGTGAGATAAGAAAGCTGGGGTTGAGCCTCCACACCCACATGTTGAAGTGGTGCAGCTTGTGTGCCACTGATGGCTGTTCAGGCCATGATGTAGCAGCCAAACAAGGACAGGTCAGTGTCACCAGTGCGGGGCGGTGGCAGAAGAAGAACCGGGGTCCACTGAGCTGCCATATCTGCCAGGGAGAGTGTCTGAGGTCAGGCTGAGGGAAGAGACCAGTCTATCACGATGACACGTCACTTAGTAAGAGTAGGAGTACACATGAGAGTACTTCCAGCTGCTCTGGTTCCACAGGCAGGGCATATGGACATTCATTACAGCACATAGTTGGGATGATTTTAATATTGGAATACAATTATTCATAATAAAATATATTTAACATAACAAATGTTTACACTGAGAAATTTTACACTTTTACGTACAAAATGAGCTCATTACAAATTTGATGCCTGCTACAGGTCTCACAATAGTTGCGACAGAGGCAGGTTTGCCATAGAATACCAGCTCCTCTTCTTTAAAGTTTGAAGACATCTGGTTAGATATGAGGTTATGAGTGTCTGGAGTTTTGGTGTTGGAATTTGGTCCTATTCTTGACTGATACAGGTTTCCAGCTGCTGAAGAGTTTGTGGTCATCTTTGATGTATTTTTCCTCTGGACCATGTTCACATATGGCTTCCTTTTTGCATGATAGAGCTTTAGTTGTCCTGTGCAGATGGGACGGTGGATTGTGTTTACCCACAGTGGTTTCTGGAAGTATTCCTGGGCCCATTTAATAATGTCATTGACACAATCACGATGATGACTGATGCAGTGTTGTCTGAGGGCCCCAAGACCACAGGCTCCAATAAAGGTCTGGGGCCTTGTCCCTTACACAGAGATTTCTCCAGTTTCTCTGAAACTGAAGACAATGTTGTGCTCTGTAGATGATGAGATTTGCAAAGCCTTTGCAATTTTGAAGTTTTAAAGTATTCCACAGTCTTTTACTCTTCACTCTTTCACAGATTGGAGAGCCTCTGCCCATCTTTACTTCTGAGAGACTCTGCCTCTCTAAGACATCCCTTTTATAGCTAATCATGTTACAGACCTGATATCAATGAACTTAGTTGCTAGATCTTCTCCCAGCTGAATCTTTTTAAAATGTCTTGCTTTTTCTGCCAATTGTTGCTCCTCTCCCAACTATTGTAAGAAATGTAGCAGATATCAGATTTAAAATGAGCTCATTTTGAGCATAAAAGTATAAAATCTATCAGTGTAAACATTTGTTATGTTATCTATGTCTTTTAGTTTTCATTGTATTAAAAACTAAAATAAAATAAAATGTCTCAACATTTCCAGAATTTGTGTTGTAAGTAACTTGGTTTACTTGGTTGAAGGCTTTTTAAGATAACGTGGCAGAAATGCAAAGTTGATCACAGCCACACCTCCATGGTTCCCTCTCTCGGGTTCTCTCAGCAGCAAATGGGACTCACAGAGGAGGACCAGGCCTCAGCTGTAGAGAGGATCCAGCCCCACGGCGCTCTTAATTCCACTGCTTCCCAGCTGGAGGGCGGAGCCAGGCCCGGTGGCAGCTTGGGACAATGGCAGGAAACAGGAGAGGAGCAGGACACTTCCTGTTGGCAGCACCAGGCAGGACCGGCCCGCACCCTGAGCACCAGGAACTTAGCTCTTTAAAACTAACACCAGCATTGTTTAAGATGTTCCACAAACTATCTGAACTCAGATTTCATGCTGGTCTTAGATGTTTCATCTGTGTAATGTTGCTCTGTTAAAAAAGACTTCATCATTTACTTTAATAATATTATGACTGCAATAAAAGGCACGACAGTCTCCTTTGGACCTAAGACACACTGATGCTGGTGTTGCATTTATTATTCCCTTTGATCATACTGTATTAGGAAAGTATATTTTAAATTCAAAATTGTATTTTCTGTATGCAATCTAAAAAAAAAAAAATCTTAGGAAAAGGCATTGTGCAACAGCTTGCCATGGCCTCACAGTCTGATTTATAGGAGGATTTACATTTTAGCTTATAAATAATCTAAAATTTGCTAAATAAGCTTTTAAAAGTAATACATGCCCATGGCCTGCCATTTTGTCAAAAACTGCAGTGCATTATGGGTGATTTTGGCCGATGCAAGGCAGCGAAGGATCCACTGATGTATCCTTGGTGAATTAGCCACATGTTAGCCAAACAGAGGACACCTGCCTGGGAAGGAAATTAACATTGGAACATACCTTAGGTGGACAATGATGATGTGGATGCCTTTCTGTGATGTAATCAAGCAAGGTAAGGTACCTGGGCTTTGAGAAACACCCAATGTTCCGCAGTACCTACCTATGTTTCCCCGGTATGTTCCCTGGTACCTACATTCCTATAATAAAGATCAGGATTTGGGGTAGGAAACATTGTGACTTTCCTGAAAGCGTGGTTGCCTATAACCTCCGGTACCTATGTTTCCATAGACCAAAGGACATAGGTACTTTCACATAAGTGTAGGAACTTATGTTCCTCAGTCCATAGAAACTGGGGAACATAACTGTTTGTGAAGCCCTTTGAGGCAATTTTTGGTGTGATACTGGGCTTTATAAATAAAATTAAATTGAATCATAGGTACCGGGGAACACCATGCTAGCTTTTAGCATGGTTATTGAGCTCTGGCTATGAATGGTGTAGAGCAGCCATTCCTAAAGTAAAAACTGTTGCGGCCCGCTTAAATTTCCAAAAAATCCCACACGGACCTCCAACTATAGAATTCCCCTCTATTCATTCAAATTCAAAAAATATTGATATATTTCTATAAGAATGTTACAGAAAACACCAACTTTTGGCTCATAATTGTTTTAAGTGTTTAACAAGTACTGTAAAACTGTAATTTATTTGAAACTCAATTTCCTTTTTTTAGGAACTTAATATAGACAGCCTCTGGGGGCCCCCCTCCAGTACCTTTGCAGCCCCCCAGGGAGCCACGGACCCCATTTTGGGACTCAAAGGTGGTGACCTATTTGGCTTCTTCAAATAAAAAAGTAGCCTTCAAGTAAAGCTTTGGTGTTTGGCTAACTTATTATTCTTAGATAAATGACGCCTGATGCTGATAAAAAGTTAATTAAGATTCTGATCACTTTAGATGACGTCAGCCACTCTCACAACCCTGACTGTGCACTCGTCTTCTCACATTTACACTCTGACTGTTCCAGAAAGGCGTTATACCGGAGCTGACCCTGCTGTGGTGGGACGGCAGTGAAAAGGAGAGGCATCCTGTGGTCCACCCAGGCCCGGGCCACATCCACGCGGCCCGGACGTTCTGCTTACACCCAGCCCTTGTACCCAACAACCCCCACACCCAGGCCAAGTACTCTCTCCCCATTGTTCTTGATGCATCCCAGACTCAAGAGGCTGCTCAAAGGACGAGCTAGAGGGGCTCCAGAATGTGTGCAGCCTAAGGATACTGGAAAAAATGTAATGATGTAATTCCTTTATATCTGATTATCTTTGAGGAGTTGAATATCTGCTTAGAGCAAAACTGTTTAAAGAATGGATAAAAAATTGACATTATTGGATAATGGTCTTATTCTGCATGCTCTATATCTTCTATGGAATCCTAACATACCACTGCTGCTGGTTTTTTCCAGTACTGACCCCTGCACATGACTAATGGGAAATGGGAAGTTTCCTCTCAGTGTGGAAGTCTCCCTTTAAACTCATAAGACTGAAGTCATGAATGAGACGTGGCTCTAAAGGTGTACTCACACCAGGCCAATGGCACTGTGCCCAAGTCCAGAATGCCCCTAAAGCACAGCACGGCTGCCTAATATGAGTGCTTGGCTTTGGCACGGTTAAAGGAGGTGGGGCAGGGCACAGCACGGTTGCTCATCCATGCACACATGCACGACTTCAAGCCCTGTTATGTAGACAACTCTTCTTCTCTCAGTAAAATGTGAATAAACTCCATAATCAACTCTCATAACAACGCCACTGACTCACGCTCACCTTTCTGAAGAAGAGAGCAGACAGCCACAGTAGTTTTGAAGTGTGTCCTGCTGCGGCTGCCTTCACTGCTCCTCGATGCGGCTTATTCAAAAACATGACAGAAGACCATGGTCTCACAAATGGGACTCAAAGCAGACTCAAAATAGGACAAATACTTCAAGCCGCTGGGCTCACCACACCAGTTTTAAATGTGTTAGAAGCACCACAATGACGTAGCAGCCCATCATTCTCTGAGCTAATGATGTAACCTAGCCGCAGCACAGATCGTTGGTGCAGGTGTGAGTGCGGGCCAGTGGGGGAACTAGAGCCCTCCACAATCAAGGCACGGCACGGGTTGAAAGGCCCTGGTGTTGTGAAACCAAGGCTGTGTTTCAATAGGTTGTGTTCACATTCTAGAATTTGATGATGTCAAAACATCAGATAGAGAGCCGAGGCCTATATAAATGTATAGGTGAGGTACTAGTTTTAAAAGAGATATCCAAACAGAAAATCCACAAATATTGAATCTGATCATCCTTTGTTAGCAACTGGGCCCACAACTTCACCGTAACAATCGTGTGGCTGAATGTCTACTGACAGCAATCAGACCTGTGTATTTGAATAATATCACATTTTTTTATATTATAGTGATATAATAACCATAATAACTTCACTTTAGGTTATTTCTACTGACAAAGAAGATTTTGGACTTTGTGCCAGTTTTTAATTCATGTGGATAAGCCCAGTAATAACCATAAACCAGGCCAAGACATTTCAAGTTTGAATGTTCAGCAGCAGATTCTACCATAGAATTCTGACCTGACTCCAGCTCAGTTTTAAACTATAAACCCTTCCAGGAATGACGTTCAGCTGCAGTGTTGTAAATCAGAGATAACATCACTCGAAGGTCCAGCTTCCAACCTTCGAGGATAACTGGATGCGTGTTAGCATGTCATGCTACATCTTAATCAGTGTCCAAAAGAGCAATGCTGTCTGTACAATGGGGATGCATTGGTCTTCAATGCAAAAGCATGTAGTCAGTCACTAGCCTTAACCATCTGGCAGAGGTGTGGACTTGAAAGTCATGACTTGGATTCGAGTCGGACTCGAGTCACTAATTTGATGACTTTAGACTCGACTTGATGAAATGGACTAAGACTTGAGATGTGCTCAGTGTGAACCTGCTTTCATCTGTGAAGAGCAGAGGGCGCCAGTGGCGAATTTGCCAGTCTTGGTGTTCTCTGGCAAATGCCAAACGTCCTGCACCTGTGGACATCGGGCCCTCATACCACCCTCATGGAGTCTGTTTCTGACGTTTGAGCAGACACATGCACATTTGTGGCCTGCTGGAGGTCATTTTGCAGGGCTCTGGCAGTGCTCCTCCTGTTCCTCCTTGCACAAAGGAGGAGGTAGCGGTCCTGCTGCTGGGTTGTTGCCCTCCTACGGCCTCCTCCATGTCTCCTGATGTACTGGCCTGTCTCCTGGTAGCGCCTCCATGTTCTGGACACTACGCTGACAGACACAGCAAACCTTCTTGCCACAGCTCGCATTGATGTGCCATCCTGGATGAGCTGCACTACCTGAGCCACTTGTGTGGGTTGTAGACTCCGTCTCATGCTACCACTAGAGTGAAAGCACCGCCAGCATTCAAAAGTGACCAAAACATCAGCCAGAAACATAGGAACTGAGAAGTGGTCTGTGGTCACCTCCTGCAGAACCACTCCTTTATTGGGGGTGTCTTGCTAATTGCCTATAATTTCCACCTGTTGTCTGTTCCATTTGCACAACAGCAGTGAAACTGATGTCAATCAGTGTTGCTTCCTAAGTGGACAGTTTGATTTCACAGAAGTGTGATTGACTTGGAGTTACATTGTGTTGTTTAAGTGTTCCCTTTATTTTTTTGAGCAGTGTACAATGTACTGGTGAGGTATTTAGCTTTATTGTACATCACTGATACTAAAGAACTTGGCTTTACTTTTAAAGTATTCAGAAACCTGTTTTCTGTGTAGGCCTCTTCTAGTCTTAGGGCGTTACAATAAATTGTAAATAACTAAATAATAAATAAAAATAAAAATAATAAATGTAAATAGTACAGCAAACAATTTACCATCTGTTTATCATATATTTGTTTTTCTAAGGTGGGACATGAGAGTAAATTCAGCAATATAAAATATGACAAGTTTGGAGTCCTATGGGTTAAAAAGACTTGAAAGGACTTGAAACAGAAAGTGTAGGACTTGTGACTCGACTTGGACTTGTGAGGCATTGACTTGGGACTTGACTCGGACTTGAGGCCAAAGACTTGAGACTTGTGACTTGCAAAACAGTGACTTGGTCCCACCTCTGCCATCTGGCATGGTCGGATAGTTTGACTCAGTCAGTGATGTGAGTCTGTTTGGTTTGAGCTGCACCATCAGACGTAGTGGGAGACAGATGGTGTAGTTCTGACTGATTGAACATGTGGAATCTACGTCAGGGATCGTGCTCCCCCGAGGCTCTAATGATTGGCTATGTCCCATACACAATTTGTCAAACAGTTTGCGTTTAACATCAAAATAAAAGGAACTTTTGTTCTACAACTACTTCTTTATGTTTCCCACATCTGTGATGCTAATGTGCTGCAGTTAGATTACCTTAACTGTAGCCTCTTGCAGATTAAAATATAATCCTTTTCTGAGGCAATACTGCAATAATTCAGTCCCTTTTATTCATTACTGTGGTCAGACATGCTTAATTTAGCACGTATGATTATCATTCATTGATAAATACTGGAATAAAACTCGCAATTGTTGCAGAGTGTTGTTTACCTGAGCCCCATATAACCGCAGAGTTTAGTGATTAGCGCTGTCTGCTGTTTTAAAGAACTAACGCGCTGCTCGGTCGTGGGTCTGGGTTGCTTGGGTGTCTGTAGTTATAGTTTAGTGGAGACAAAGAGAGACGTGAGGAGACAGAGCAGTTGCCCTGCCTCTGCTGATGGCAGTCAGGCTTTACACAGCCCTGTAGCTAACTGTGCTATAACAGTTGCTAGTGTAGTAATCCAGACCATACTATTCAAGACCAAGACCATTCCAAGACCAGAGTGAACTGAAACCAAGACAAGGCCAAGACTTTTAAGGGCCAAGAATGAGTCGAGACCAAGACCAAGGCAAACTGAGACCAGGTTAATTTCAAACCCTGTAAACTAAAACTACATAATGGAGAAAAGTTTTTAACAGTGGTTAATGCAACAGATCATTTTCCTGGATCTTCTGAAACTGAAAATACATTTTCAATACATTTTCATTACAAGTCATGAAGAATAGTATTTTCTTAAAATATCTCTTAAAAAATCTCTATGACCACCACATTCAAGGCTGAGACGAGACAAATTGGATTCGAGACCAAGACCAAGACCGAGTAAAACTGCAAGACCAAGATCATAACAAAAATTGTCTCAAGATCAGTCTCCAGTGCTACAGTTGCTAACAGTTGCTAACAGATGCTATATTGACTGATTGAGTAGCTGTCGTACAATTCACTAATTTGAGCCATCCATTCCTTTTTAATTATGCAACTTTTTAAAATCTTATTTAAAGGCTGTAGTCTTGGCCCCTGAAATGCCACCATCTTGGAAACTCAGCTGTGTTAGACCCGAGTCCGGAGCCTTTATGATGCACTGGAAGCATGCGGAAATGAAAGCAGTAAACAAGGTTAGTCATGAGCCATAACACAGTTCAGTGGCAGAGTATTCTTAGAAACAGGAAGTCTGCATAACAGCTCCACTTCCACCAATAAGACTTCCACCGCTCGGACGTCCACTGCGGTAAATAAAAGCAGGAGGGAGGGGGTTGCCCAAGTGTGGACACAGGTAATCACATCTGCAAACTCATGTTGAAAAGAAAAGTCATCTCCTCTTCTCGTAATATCCATCTTAATCCAGTCAGGTTGCCAAGAAAGCAGTCCAGGCCCAGACTTCCCTCTCCCAGCTCCTCTAGGGCATACAGAAGGTCATGGTTTGATGCCAACAGGAGCTCATCAAGAACAGAAGTGGGACAAATGCCATGTCTAACCATGTGCCCCAAGTTGTTACTTAAAGGCCCCATATTCAGCTTTTTTCGGGCTATTTGAAATACATTTTGACATATTTTTTTGCATCAGTATCTCATATTTTATGACTTCAGATAATGTATATGTGTGTATTGAAAACCTCTGAAATTATCAGAACAAGTCCGTTGAGTGTGTATGGGCTTTAGAAACACACAGGAACACTTTTTAGTTTCACGTGTCTACGTAGAGCAGTGAGACCAATTGTTTTCAGCTCTAGAGAAGGGCAGCGCCTCAGCATACAGGATTACTCAAACGTGTGAATGAAACAAAATACTACTCCAGGTATGTTCTGCAGTCAGAGCACTCAGGTCATGTGACCAGTGTCTCTGACATTGTCCCAAGTCCAGACTAAAAACCAGAGGAGACAGAGCCTTTGCAGTATCAGGTCCCAAACTCTGGAACTCTCTCCCTCTGCAAATCAAAATTGCAACATCTCTTGAGTGTTTTAAATCAGTGCTTAAAACACACATTTTTGCACTGTCTTTTAATACAAACATTTTCAGCGCTGTTTCATTTCTTTTTAGTTGCTTTTATTTGTTTTATCCTTTTGCTTAAATTGGGCGTTTTGTGTAAATATCATGTTTTTATTTCTGACTTATTTATTTTGATTTTATTTTTCATGAACCTGTACCGCACTTTGGGGCACCATAAGCTGTTTATTTTTAATGTGCCCTATAAATAAACCTTGACCATGACATTTTTTAGGTGGAAACAATATTAAAACATGGTAGAAACAAAAAGTAAAAGAGAAAAACTCATATCGCAGAATAAGGGACTTTTAAACACTAATCAGAGACTAGCATAACATCACCAGTTTGTCAAACATATTGTACATATCATTAATAATTAGTCATAAATCTTTACTTTCAGCTTTTCTCTTTTTGGGGTCGCCACAGCAAATCATCTGCCATCTTCCTGATGCAACACTCGACTTATCCAGGCTTGGGATGGGCACAAAGAGTACACAGTCTTCTGATCCCTTGTGGCTGGATTTGTTACCAAACATTAAATACCTTATATTGTATGTATCTACTATATATCTATTCACCAAGGCTTGTGGGGGGTGGAGTCTATCCCAAATGCTTTGGGCATGAGATGGGGTCCACCCAGGATGAGTCTTCAAGATGAGAAACTAAAAAATATGTTTTGGCACAAGCTCAAAATCCCCCATAACCAGAGACTGCATCATTATTCTGTATAGAAATCCTGCCGCTGCAGAATAAACCTGTCTGACGTTGATAAATGATGCTTTGAAACAGCCCAGAAGCCTTTTTCCCTGTGGGCCCTCAGTGCTTCCCACTCGTACCTGTGCACTTATGGAGAGGTCTGGCCCAGGACGTGCTCACACACCCGCCTTTGTCTGCAAACAATATCAGCTCAAGTGGAAATAAAGGAAGGTCACCGCAGGAAACCCCACCCTTCTATATTTTCTTCCATATGTCTCCACCAGCAAGGCAGGCGGATCTCAAGACTCAACAAATACACTTCTACAAGTCTAATGGAATTCCAAGAGCAGTTTTTACATAGCCACTTTATTTACAGCAGCATTAACTTGAGAAGATCAGACTTCATCAGTACAAGAGTCAAGAGCAAAAGACATTATTGTAGCATCAGTAAAATGCACATCTTAATCCTAAAATTATGTACACAATTATATATTTTTACATATTTGACAAAAAAACACATGTCCTTCAACATCATGTTCTCAAAATTCTGCTCTAAAGCCTTGTTCACATAAACTCTTGACTATATCAGAACTGCATAGGTGAACACTACTCAGTCATGTATTTTCACCTGGGGAGTTCTGTGCGTACTAGAGCTAACAGCAGCACACAACAGGGCAGCATCTCCTGGTTGGCACAGCCAGGGCACCACACTGGAGCCAGGCCAGGGGTTGGTGCCCGCATGCTAGCTCCTGGTGGAACAGCCTGAGGGAGCAACGTGGGGCCAACTCCTGTCGTCTCACAACCCCACTTGAAGGTACAGTAGTGGTTAGCACACAGCAAGAAGGTCCCAGGTTTGATTCCCAGACTGTGTGAGGCCTTTCTGTGTGGATTTTGCATGTTCTCCCTGCCTCTGCCTTGGTAGGTTTCCTCCAGGTGCCCCCTATTTCCCTCCTCAACCTAAAACATGCACAATAGGATAATCCTCCACTTAGGTACTCCAGACCAGGATCCTGGCTCAAGAAGGGTCCCCGGGCGCTGCACTGTGGTCGCCCACTGCCCCTGACAGGTTGCCTGAGCAGCATTGAAGGATGATAACAATAAAGTACACCTTACCTTATCTTACTGGTCATGTCAGTATGGGTTGTGTTAGTATGTGACGGTTTGGTACAGGTAACCCCATAATAGGTTTGTGTTTGGGCAGTGGTTGAAAGCACCTTGCTGGTAGGGGAAGGGGCTTGTGCAGGGTGGCGAGGGCTTATAGCTCTCCCCGGGGATTAAGACAGAGTCACTATATTGTCCCAGACCCTGGAACAGGCGCTGGAAGGTGCTCTGACTGGGGATTGTGTTCCTCTACTAGTAGACCTCAACAAGGTATGGCCTCCCTAATCTGACCCCAGCTTAGGTAAGGCAAGGAATACGTTATTGTCCCCATAGGGAAATTTGTTCCATTTGACCGATTCTTCAATGCCACTGGGGCAACTTGTCCTAGCTGGAGGATTAGCCTATTGTGCATGTTTTAGGTTGACAGGGGAAACCAAAGCACCTGGAGAAAACCCACCCAGACACAGGAGAACATGTAAACTACAAACAGAAAAGCCCCACACAGTCCAGGAATCAAACCCAGGACTATTGCTGTGAGGTGAGAGTGCTAACCACTAAGCCACTGTGCCGCCTTAATCAAACTATGAGCATAGCCCAAGTATGTTCTGTAGGAAATGTACTGGCTGGTGATTTTGCTCATGTTTTAAAAGACAGTGTCAACATTAGAGCAATAATCTCTGTATCTAATAATAATAATAATCTGTTCAGGACTCATTTGTCCACTAGCTGCACTCTAACTACTGTAGGCAGTTTACCCCACTCTGCCCATCCCCTGCCCTCCAGATCTTGGTGCATGTGTGAAGTCAGGAGGAGATAGTCAGGAGGTGATTCTACTCAGATACACCACACACGTCAGTTCTCTCTGAAGGGTTCTCACAACACCTCTCAGCCACTAGACACTTCATATATCAACAAACATTTTAAAATCAACCCACTGTTGGATTTAGCTGAAACCAGCAGCTCTTCAACAGTGATATGACCAGCAACAGTTTACACCAAGCAGCCTTGATAACTAATGCATTCAAAGTGAAAACATATTTAGAGTATTATCTATGCTAAAACAATCATTGCTTTTATTATCTCACAGTTTAACTCATACCTCACCACACAGCCTCTGATAGTAGGTATCCAGGCACGCACACATACCTTAACCTAACACCACTGACATCCAGAGTGGAGCAGAAGAGAGAGTCCCAGCTTTGGTTGTCTTCTGTCTTTGCTGGAGCTTAACTTTATAAAGAAAGTCCTGACCAGTTCCATCCATTTATAGTCTTTGTGAATTCAAGACAGTCTGGTAGATGAAAAGTTTATGTAGCGACTCAAGCTTTCAGTCCAGTCTTGTAAGTGCCAGTGCCCCTCTTACACAAAGGGACTGTCAGATCTGAATATATCGGAGTAGCTCTTGCCGTTCATCTGCTCCGTGTGGCTCTCGATGCTGTAGCAGCGGTGGACCTCGGTAAGGGAGGAGGCCACGTAGGAGGCCGAGCGGAAGATGTCGGTGTTGACAAAGGTCCCGGCAAACTGCATCCTCTGCTGGTTCCAGTGTCTGCGCAGGACGTTCTGGACCTGCCACAGGAACGCAAGCATTGAGTCAACAGGTTATCAAAGATTAGTAATCTTATATGGTGCTTGAAGAACTCACCTCTCCGTTGAAGAAGCAGAATATTGTAGAGACCAGTAGACCCTGAAATGGAATAAGGATGTCATCAGTATATGTTTTAAAGGCTAGTTTCTGGACCATTTTGGTCTGCTTGTCCAACATGAAGTACTGTTTCTAAAAGGTAAAGCAAAACACTGCAGTCTGTTGGTTAAGTGACCAAGAATTATTCCTTATGCTCATGGGTGCGACTTGTATAGGATAGGTACCAGGTCTGGATAAAGACACTCAGCATCCATATCAGTTAATGTACTTTATTGTTCCTGTAGAGAAATTTGTTCTCTACATTTGACCCATCCATCAATGCCACTGGGGCAACCTGTCAGCAGCAGTTGGGAACCACTGAGTAGCACCCAGGGATCTTGAGCCAGGATCCTTGGCAGGAGTACCTATCTGGAGGATTAGCCTTGCATAGGTATCAAATAGAGTAGCAATGCAACTGGGACAACCTGTCATGAACAGTGGGCAACCACTGAGCCATGGACCTCACCAGATCTTGAGCCAGGATCCTGGTCAGGAGTGCCTAGATAAACACTTCTCTAGATCTGGGCCAGGATCTTCGTCAGGAGTCCCTAGGTGGACCCTTCAGAGGCGGTAATAGCTCAGTTGGTGGAGTTGGTGGAGGGTTGGCTGTTCAAATCCTTCTACCTGCATTGCATACCGCTGTTGTGTCCTTAGGCAAGACACGCACCTTGCCTGTATGAATGTGTGACTGTGTTTGGTGGTGGTTGAAGGCCCTTGTCTCAATCAGTCTGCCCCCGGGCAGTTGTAGTTGAGCAGTAGCTCACCACCACTGAGGAGTGACTGAGGAGTGAATAAATAATGGACTCAGTTGTAAAGTGCTTTGGGAGTCTTGAAAAGTGCTATATAAATCAAAGCCATTATCATTATTATCATTTTTATTGTATAGATCTGGGCCAGGAATGTTCAATTGCATTAAAAGCAGGAAGGGCACTACAGCATCAAAGAATATCCACGTGTACTGTATGTATGAAGCAGGGGCGGACTGGCCATCTGTGCATTCTGGAGGATCACAGAACGGCCGGTCGCTGAGACGGCCGATGGGCCATTTTACATAGACTCAATAAACACATACACAACCAGACCAGAGAGGGCGCAGCCGCGCAGATGCGCAACAGCAGAGTAGAAGAAGAAAGCAGAACAGCTGCAGCCACTCAATGCAGTCAGGCACTCGAACAAGTCCGCAAGTCCGCCGACAGGCGGCCGTGAAGACGGCGGTGGCGCGTGAGCAGAGGCTGCCGTGCGTTTACGTAATGGATAAAAAATGGTTAATAAAACGAAAGGAGAAGGGCGGAGCAGAGAAAGTCAGGGAAAAGGAGCTTAAGTCGCTTGCGTCCAAGTGTAAAAATATAACAGAAGTGTTTGACAGCAGCAGTGCTACAGCCACATCCACCAGTACAGCACAACATGAGAATGAAGAGGCTGAGTGTGATGGGGGCCCAGCGCTGCTCAGGCTCAGGGACCCACAGAACCAAATGAAGTTTTACCTCAGGTAGAGCCGTGTACAGAGCAAGTGGTGAGTATAGCTTACTGTATGTAACACAGGGCTTTCATAGCTATTTAGGCTACGACATATTTATTCCACTTCCGATACATAGCTCTAAAACACTATCATAACAGTAACAATATGAATAATAAGAATAATATTATATCTAATATGGCTGGGAAGACTCATTCATCCAGGCTGATTCCATTGCAATCATAGGTTTAAAAGCTGTCATCTGGACTTGGTTTTAAAGAGAGCTCTCTTACAGCCAAATCTCAGAATTGAGAAAGCCTCTTGGATAAAAGGTGAAATGTCTTCAACTTTAAAACCCAGTCCAGATGACAGCTTTTAAACCTACTATTGCAACTATATCTAATGTGAATTAAATCCAGGGATGTTCCCAAGCCCTCCAATAATAAGTCATAGTGTAATCCAGGACTAAACTATATCTAAAACATGACACAACCAGGTCTATAAGACTAAACCCTAACTAAAATAGATATACGCTGTCCAAAACTATAGCTAAACCAGGTCTAAACTAGGTCTAAACAGGGACAAAACCAGGTCTTAATCAGGTCTGTGCCAGGATCAAATCAGATTCAAATCCGGGACTAAACCTGTACAAAACCAGGTCTAAACCAGGACCTAATCAGGTCTAAACCCTAGTGATGTCCCTGTATGAATCTAAAGGTAAGCTTTGATAGGAAAAGGGATGAAGTAGATTACATATTGACCTCTCTGACATTTAATTAACCCTACATTTTACATTGTTTACCCAGGTTGAGACCCATAAACAATTTCCTAAAGTCTTGAAATTGTATTTTTTTTTAATTAATACGATCACAAACGACTTTAGAAGATCTAAAGATTTTTGATTTTTAGTTTACTATCATAAACAACTTCTAATTGAAATTGGGCTTTTTGCTTTATACAATCCAAGACAACTTTGTAAATTTTTTTTTTTTTTTTTTTTTTTTTTGGGGGGGGGGGGGGGGGGGGGGGGCTGGGCAGACTCCAGGGCTGTTTTTCAGTCCCAGTCTGCCCCTGGTATGAAGTACATTCCAATTTATTTTTTTCTAATGGAGAAGTATTGGGCCCATGTAAATGAGCCCTGTCCTGTCCTGTGTGGGTTTGTGTGCACAGACCTGGTAGTGCATGAGGATCTCCATGACGTACAGGTAGATCTCGGCCATGTGGTGCTCCTGGGGCTTGTACGGCAGCAGGACAAACTGGATCCCCAGCAGAGGGATGAGGATGAGAGTGGCCCGCACCGCTCTCATGTACAGACTGGACTCGGCCTGGTGGGTCACTCGCAGTTTTGTGATCAGGACACGCACAATGTTCAGCAGGAAGAACAGGTTCACCTGCAGGACATGAAGAAAGGTTCAGCGCAGCAACATTTTTAGATACTAACAGTATAAACAAGTAGTTTTGGGGAAAAAAAGAAGGGAAGTTATATATCTCATTGTGAGAGTAAGTACTCTGTCCTTCTAATTGAGTGTGTACTCTCTGTGCCATTGTGTACTTCCTGTCCCACTGAAGGTGTGTGTGCTCTCTGTCCCACCGGAGCAGTGGTCTCTGTCCCACTGGGGGAGTGTATACTCTGTGTCCCACTGAAAGAGTGTGTATTCTCTGTAACACTGGTGGAGCGTGTACTCTCTGTCCCACTAGAGGAGTGTGTATGCTCCCGCTGTGTCCCACTTTGGACTAATGTGTTTGATTTATATTCCTGCACAGTGCACCTCCAGGTTTAGGCCTGAGTATATTCTGATGATTGTTTATGATCCAAATGTATGTTGTAGGTAAACCCTGACCTCCCATTGTCCCACAGAACAATGGTACTGATGTTTTGAGTAGGACCTCCAGCCAAAACATTCTGACCACGTCTGAGTGCAGTCAGTGTAAAATATTTTTACTGTTTAAAAATGTCCTCCTCCATTCTGGGCTCTATTAACATCACAGTAACATAGTTTGCTGCAAAATTCTACTTTTAAATGAAACTCTCATGAGAGCAGTGGTGGAAGAAGTTCTCCAAATCTAAACTCATGTAATCACAACAAAAGGTTAAAAAGAATTATTTTCTGCAGAATCGAGGAAGCCTCTTGGATGAGAGGTGAAACATCTAATATATGTAAAAAACCAAGTCCTGATGACTTTTTTAAATCTTTTGTTGTGATTCAATTAACCTGGATGACTGAAAGTCTTCACAGACATACTCAAGTAATGTTAATGTAATGTCATTTGAATGTTTCTTCTTCTTCTTCTTCTTCTTTTTCTTCTTCTTCTTCTTAAGCTAAAATTGAACCCAGAACCTTCTAAATGCAGTCAAGCAAGGACTGTGTACTGTTGAAAGTGTACCCACTGTCCCACTGGGGGACTGTGTACTCTCAGTCCCAAAACTAAAACATCAATCAGAGGTTATGTCCAAACATTTACTGTTTTTTCACCAAATACCTTTTTACTTTCACTAATTAGTAATTAGTTTTAGTAATTATTTGGATGACTATTTGTACTTCTACTTGAGTAATATTAATTTGAAGTAACAATACTCTCACATTTTTTGGCTACTCTACCCACTGGTATGGTATCCAGTTCTTTAACAGTCATAACTTACCACCAAAGCTGCACAGATGGGACCATGGATAATGTAGAGTAATGATGTATCTGAGCTGACCCAGCATCTGTCAATCAAACCATATTCATCCAGTCAATGCACACATTCATATTTACACACACAAATATTATTATCACTGACTCACTTGTCATTGTAGTAGCAGTGCCGTGCTATTGAGTGTATGACTGCTGGAATGAGTGGGAATCCTAAGAAGTAAAAACAACAACAACAACAACAACAACAAAAAAACATAAATAAATCCAGTCATACAGATGGATATGGAATATAATTAGGATAAATATGAATCCTACCCCAGCCCAGCAGGTAGTACCAGACCAGGTGCTGCTTCTCGGCGAACACAGCCACCACGATGAGCGTGTGCAGGTAGATTCCCTCACACAGCATCCAGAAGTAGTTACAGCTCAGGAGGTACAGGTGGATGAACATCAGGAGTTTACAGCTCACCTACAACGGGACAATTCTATCACCACCGGACCTGATTTATCAAAGCATAACACCTCAGCCCATCACCACCTCAGCAGCTGAACCATCTCACTTTTTTCACCTCATCGCCACCACATCAGCAGAAGCATCTCACTTTCTTTTCCCCAATCACCACCTCAGCAGCAGAACCATCTCACTCTCCATCACCACCTCAGCAGCAAAAGAACCACTTCACTCTCCTCCATCACCACCTCCAGAGCAGAACCATCTCACTCTCCTCCATCACCACCTCAGCAGCAGAACCATCTCACTCTCCTCCATCACCACCTCAGCGGCAGAACCATCTTACTTTCCTCTTCTCATCACCACCTCAGCAGCAGAACCATCTCACTCTCCATCACCACCTCAGCAGCAGAACCATCTTACTTTCCTCTTCTCATCACCACCTCAGTAGCAGAACCATCTCACTCTCCATCACCACCTCAGCGGCAGAACCATCTTACTTTCCTCTTCTCATCACCACCTCAGTAGCAGAACCATCTCACTCTCCATCACCACCTCAGCAGCAGAACCATCTTACTTTCCTCTTCTCATCACCACCTCAGCAGCAGAACCATCTCACTCTCCATCACCACCTCAGCAGCAAAAGAACCACTTCACTCTCCTCCATCACCACCTCCAGAGCAGAACCATCTCACTCTCCTCCATCACCACCTCAGCAGCAGAACCATCTCACTCTCCTCCATCACCACCTCAGCAGCAGAACATCTCACTTTTCTCCACCTCATCGCCACCACAGCAGCAGAATCATCTCACTCTCCTCCATCACCACCTCAGCGGCAGAACCATCTTACTTTCCTCTTCTCATCACCACCTCAGCAGCAGAACCATCTCACTCTCCATCACCACCTCAGCGGCAGAACCATCTTACTTTCCTCTTCTCATCACCACCTCAGTAGCAGAACCATCTCACTCTCCATCACCACCTCAGCGGCAGAACCATCTTACTTTCCTCTTCTCATCACCACCTCAGTAGCAGAACCATCTCACTCTCCATCACCACCTCAGCAGCAGAACCATCTTACTTTCCTCTTCTCATCACCACCTCAGCAGCAGAACCATCTCACTCTCCATCACCACCTCAGCAGCAAAAGAACCACTTCACTCTCCTCCATCACCACCTCCAGAGCAGAACCATCTCACTCTCCTCCATCACCACCTCAGCAGCAGAACCATCTCACTCTCCTCCATCACCACCTCAGCAGCAGAACATCTCACTTTTCTCCACCTCATCGCCACCACAGCAGCAGAATCATCTCACTCTCCTCCATCACCACCTCAGCGGCAGAACCATCTTACTTTCCTCTTCTCATCACCACCTCAGCAGCAGAACCATCTCACTCTCCATCACCACCTCAGCGGCAGAACCATCTTACTTTCCTCTTCTCATCACCACCTCAGTAGCAGAACCATCTCACTCTCCATCACCACCTCAGCGGCAGAACCATCTTACTTTCCTCTTCTCATCACCACCTCAGTAGCAGAACCATCTCACTCTCCATCACCACCTCAGCAGCAGAACCATCTTACTTTCCTCTTCTCATCACCACCTCAGTAGCAGAACCATCTCACTCTCCATCACCACCTCAGCAGCAGAACATCTCACTTTTCTCCACCTCATCGCCACCACAGCAGCAGAATCGTCCCACTCTCCATCACCACCTCAGCAGCAGAAACATCTCACTCTCCTCTGCCCCATCACCACCTCTTACCGAGTCACTGTAGGTTTGTCCCTCTTTTCTGGCTACTGTGGTGAGCAGGACCACAGTGATGATGGAGTTCAGCACACAGGAAATGAAGAGGTTTTTGTGCAGGGTTATCCTCTGACAGCTCAAACTCCTATACAACAAAATATAAATGTTAATGTGTATATTTTTTGTAAATGTCTAGGGAAGTTATTTGAGAGGGAACGTACTTGAAATGGAAGAATATCGCCAGTGATATGAGTAAGGATATGAGCGACAGGCCGTGGCCGATCATTACCAGGTAGAAGTGCGTCATTGCAGCCTGGAAACAAAAACTCTGATGTCAACTTTCTCTTTAAAAAGAAAAGCGTAGTATTTACTCTAAACCATTACCTGTAGTTTGATCTTGCCTTCCATGTGAGTGTTATTGGCCCTGCAGTTGGTGAAGTTGGTCCATGTCCGGTTGCTCTCAGGGTGACGTCCCCACTGGCCCGTCTCTGAGCACACTTTGGAGGCTAGAGCTGTGGGACAAGTCAGTGAAAATTCTGTCAATAAATAATCCATGTCTAAAAATAAAAAAAAAAGTCTTCTTTGCCAGATTCAGCTATAACTTGCTTTCGTGCCAGCTTTGTTCACAGACAATGACTTCTGGAAGTGTTCCTGGGTCATACAGTGATTTACCAGTACAGAGAACTTTTTTTTTTTTTTTTTTTAACAAACATGAGCTTTGTAAGTTAAGTAAGTAAGTAGGGACTGATGGACTACATTGTTGCACAGGGTATTACACATTTTAAATAAAATGATTTAAGTTAAATTACATGGATAAACCCAGGCTTTCAGATAATTTTGTTTCATAAGCTCACATATAATGTCTGAGGCCTTGTTCTGTATTAGAAGGGGGACCCTTAAGACCTGGGCCCCTGGGTCTGCTCTAGAGTCTTGAGTCTCATCACACTGGGCTGTCAACAGTGGCTACAGAAAACATTATAGACTACAAAAACTTTAGTCAGGATGGCTGAACGCATGTTTTATGTTACTTTTATAATAATGCAGCTGAAACACTGCGAAATATTCTGTGCACCAGGGAACTACTACAAATTTCTCCAGATTCCCTCAGTCTTGTAATGATATTCTATTCTGTGAATAGTGGGGTATTCAAAGACTACCAATATATAGACATTGTATGCAGTTTTTTGCAGTTTGGTGAACCTCTATCCATCTTCATTTCAGAAAGAAAACTATTAGTTCCCGAACAACGACCTTTATAAAATGCTCTTTTATAACCAGACATCTCCCTGAAATGTTGTCAATTAACATAATCAGTTGGAAAAAAACTTGGTGTGTAACACTCACTTGTCCAGCCTTTTGTTGCCTCTGACCCAACTTTTTTGGGATGTGTTACTGTCATCAACTTTAAAATGAACTATTGAATAAATAAGGGACACACTAACAGTATGAACTGGTCGGGCAAGGACTGAACCGCCAACTTTCTCATTCATAAATGACCTGCTCTACTTCCAGAGCTACTGTCGATCAGTGTCTCAACTTTTGTTTTTGTATTTTTTTTTTTTTTTTATTTTTTTTTTTATATCAGCCATCATTATGTAAAAATCACCACATGTAGGGGATCAAACATGTCCGCTGGTTCACACTGCTTTGAGATATTAATATTTTTGTTTCCAACTTGGGAGACAGAGGAGTTCTGAATGCCACAACATTCAGCCAAAAGCACATTTCTGCCATTGGCCATATGTTTGGATATTATTGCTGAGTGTGTTGTAAACAAAACCTTGTGAAAAGACAAACCTACCGTTGGGGTCAAAGTCCCCATAGTGGTCGGGACAGTTCTGCTCGGCTGTCACCCCGGCCTCCGTCTCATCCCAGCACAGCCAGGCGTCCCAGGTCATGTTACACACTGGACCTGCTGCCAGTGCACAGGTTCAGAGATGTGAGTAAAATAATCATTCCTCTGATTCCCACATTGATGTAGTACAGTAAGTATTTACCGGCAGGTTTGTGTTTGCGGTGCGTCTGCTTCAGCATGCGCTGGAAGCACTGGTACTGCGCTGTGGCGATGCTGTTCCGGATCGACTTGTGCTCTCCTCGATGGTTCAGGTGCTCCTTCTCAGGGGTCGCCACCACCACAGACTGACGGGACATAGAGAGACACATGGGACCTAAGCCATTAGAGAGGAGACTCTCTGTCCCACTGTCCCTCTCTCCTCTGGGGGAGTGGGTACTCTCTCTCCCTCTCTCCTCTGGGGGAGTGGGTACTCTCTGTCCCTCTCTCCTCTGGAGGAGTGGGTACTCTCTGTCCCTCTCTCCTCTGGGGGAGTGGGTACTCTCTGTCCCTCTCTCCTCTGGGGGAGTGGGTACTCTCTGTCCCTCTCTCCTCTGGAGGAGTGGGTACTCTCTGGCCCTCTCTCCTCTGGGGGAGTGGGTACTCTCTGTCCCTCTCTCCTCTGGGGGAGTGGGTACTCTCTGTCCCTCTCTCCTCTGGGGGAGTGGGTACTCTCTGTCCCTCTCTCCTCTGGGGGAGTGGGTACTCTCTGGCCCCAGCTCTCCTATGTGTCTGGATGAACCTTCTGTCCTGCCTCTCCTGCAGGATCTTACAGACTTGTACTCATTTTTGGTTTGTGAACATGATGGATTATATCCAGCTGTCCTGGACACATCTGCTGCACAGCCTGCCTGTCCTGGGACAGGATCCTCCATCTGTGATCCTCCCTGAGGTTTCTCTGACAGATTCTGCTGTGGATATGAATGATACCTCCCACTAAATATCTGTGAGCTCACTTTTCAAACGCTCTCTGCTGATGCATTCAGTGCCACAGTTGCACAACTAAATAATATGACTAAATATGAACACACTCGCTAATGTTGCCTACCCATGCACTAACATTACACAGCTGTGTAGCCGTTTGCCATGACCATCTTGTTAATGCTAATTGATCTATAGACAGTGTATTGTGCAAACAGCCATGTTGTTTACAGAGTGAGTCTGTGTTATTGTTTTGACAAATGCATAACTGATAAATTATAGGTCTGCTATTTTAACTAATCTACACCGACCAGCCATAACATTATGACCACTGACAGATGAGTAACACAGATTATCTCTTCATCATGGCCCCTGTTAGTGGGTGGGATATATTTGGCAGAAAGTTAACATTTTGTCCTCAAAGTTGAAGCAGGAAAAATGGGCAAGTGTAAGGATTTGAGTGAGGTGGTTATAATGTTATGGATTGTCGTATGTGAAAAGTTCAGAATTAGCAACATAGTTCAGTCTTTTACCTTGTTAACAGAGCAGAGAAACATCAGAACCGTCATGAAGCCCTTCAGCTCCATCTCTACTGACCCTTGTGTCCTGAAGAGAGAAGGCAAACACATAAATGCCAATAATAATAATGATAAAAGTCTATAGTTTGAACTTTAAATGCCAAAAGCCTGCATTTCCACACACTTTTCTGGACACAGGTTATTTTAGCGTTGTGCGGAGGTGGAACAAGTAAAGATTTCAGCACTGCTCTCAACAGTCTCTCCCTGGAGCGCAGTAAAAGTGTGTTTCCTGGCCCGCAGCAGATGCTAACGTGATTTAGCTCCGTGTGTTGACAGGGGCTTGGTCAACGTGACTGCTGCACATGTTTTATTTGTAAATCTAACACTGTAAATTATGTCAGGTTTTATTGTTGAAAAGACAAGAACATTCACACAGCTGTAACTAATATCAGAAAGACGTCTTGTTTTTGCGTCAACACTAGAAAGAATCCTCATTTTGACTGCCATAGGTTGTGTTCATGTGTTGCCATCATTCTAAAGAGTCACAACGTTTAAAATTGAGCTGAAGTCATAATTCTGTGGTAGAGTTTTCTGTTAAAGTGTCAAAATTAAGATGTTTTGGTGTAGTTTGTGGTTAATGTCTGCAGTTATTGGGTCCATCCACATGAAACAAAAACTAACACAAAGTTTAGTACCAACAGCAAATGATCCAGTCCAACATCTGTAGATTTTTTGTTTGGATGTTTTTGTTTCCAAGGAAATGCCTCTTCCATAGAGTAATACTGACTGCTGCCCTTCATCAAAGTGTCTGACATCATCAAATTCTAGAATGTGAATGCAAAACATAAAATCCTGAGTATTTGATATGTATAGTTAAAGCTGACCTTGACTTACAAAATTATATTTAAATAAGGGTAAAACAATGAATGAATATATAATGTTTAATAGCTTAACTTATAAATGTGTGTTTTGTGCACGCAGACAGGTGTGAGTATTTGACCTAGAGCACAAACAATAATGATGCATATTCACCAGTGTTATTTGCTGACACACAGGCTGCACAAATAAAACATTTAATTTTTATATTCTATACTGGATTTTTTTTTTTTTGCATCAAAAAAATGTGGTTTGTTTAGATTTTTAGTTTTTACACTTAGGGAATTCTGGGGACGTTTTCAGCCACTAGGGATCATTTTTCACTCTTTATTCTGCAATAATTTCCAGTCTATTTGGGAAAAAATTTTGTGATTTTTGGTGACAAACCTTAACTTGACATACAATTTGAAAATACAATTTTAAGATTTCCTATAGGTCATTGTAGGCTATTTGTATGGGCTGTTTGTTTTGACCTTTTATCACAGACAACTGGGCCTGAACAGATGTGCTGAGCAACAAAAAAAAAGTTGGAGAAAATATTGATCTGCTATATTTTTACATCAGTTGAATTTGAGTGGATGTTTTTGTTCACTAAGGTAATGAAAGGGTTGTGTTTTCTAAGGTTACACAAGGGTTAAATGATAAAAAAAAAAAGAAAATATGACAGTTATTAGGTTTTTGGAATTTTTGTTTAAGGTTGAAGTTGATGAAATACAAAAAATAAGTACAAAGTGGAAAGAATGCTATTCTTTTCTCTGTGTGTACAACTTATTTGAAGACATCACCCATCCAAAGGTTTATCATGCATTTGTACGGTGGGCTGGAAGGAAGAGTTTTAACAACAAAGTACAAAACACAACAAAAAATCGTAAAACCTAAAAATCATGAAAAACTAATCGCAAAAAGTGTAAACAAAATGTGAAAAATGAGAATAAAGGATAGATATAAATAGATAGAGAATATAGGAAATTGGTGCTTAATTGTGATTGGACAGAACAGAACCACTTCCTGTTTACAAGATTTGCTTTGTGTTTAGAGGTTTGTTTGTGAGCTCTATAGTTTTAGTGCTTTACTGTTTATTGTTGTGCTTGAAATGAAGCCACCGTGGTCACAATAACATCATTTACCAAGAATAATAAAAAACATATATCAAATATAAACAAATATATCAACATCCTTAAGAATTTTAGACTCTTATATGTATAAATCAGTATATGTTCTGCTCTGTCCTGCATAGGATCACCCCACGGCCATTTTTTTACAATTTGACTTTTTGTATATTTTGAAGTTAGGCCCTATGTTTTCACATTTCTAAGATTTAGGATTAGGGTTAGGATTAAACATACACTATTTACCAAAAAAACTGAGCTGTTGGAACATAGGGCCTAATGAAATAATTTAAAATCTTAGAAATATGGGAACATAGGGCTGTGGAAACATGCACCTCTTTTATAATGTTTTGTATTTCTAAATCTACACTCACAAATGTTTCTTTACCTGCTGCTTTTATTTGATTAAAAACTACAACTGGATTAAGGCAGCACCACAAAATACTGATCCATGACATTACTGTTTATCTTTACTGTCTCTTTGCTTCCCTTTTCTCTGTTTCTGTTTCTCATTTTGTGCTGGTTCTCTGTGTAACTAGACACAGACAGTGCTGAAGCCACTTTCTCTGTAGGTGCCTGTCAACTATTCAGTGTTGACCATCAAAAGAACTTAAAGTATAGATAACATGTGTTTAATGTTTACAGATATTCACTGTCACTATTATTAGTCTCACTGTATCAGAATCTGTTTGTATTTGAGATATTTTAGCCCCTAAAGGAAGTAGAAGTTGTCATTAGGAGTCAGCTGGAGTCCTCAGACTGAGCGCTCAGCGTGGGTCTCAGAGCCTGTTGTTCAGATGGAACACAGCTCTGTCCTGTGTGGACTCTGAGGTTATGGATTTGACCTTTCACTTCCTCTGCTCCCTGCGGCTTCCTTCCTGCAGCGTTATTATGCTGCTTATGCAAGTTTAACTTTTGCTATGACATGTGTAACAACCCCTAATGTAATAATGGCCAATAATGTCATAATTTTACATTTTAAATGTAATAAAGCCAATAACATAATAACTTGTTAATAATGTAATGAAATAATTGAACCAATAATGTTGACTACAACATTCAACAGAGACAATGACAAAACATAAAAAGTCTCTTGGATATGAGACAAAACATCCAAAACTCCAAACACCAAGTCCAGCTGATTTATTTTACATGGATTACATGGATTTTGTTGTGATTTACCTTGGATGAAATTAAAAACATCCTAAATAGATTTTTTTTGTACAAGAAAAATTCTCAAACTGGCTTTTATAATCCTAATTAACTATGCCATCTACTGCAAAAAAAAAAAAAAAAAAAAAAAAAAAAAACTTTATTGGCAAGTATTACATTATTAGTGATTATTTCATCATCCGTTGTTACAACATAGGATCAGAATTAAACTTTGGAACAGATGCGGATGTAAATTAGACTTTTTAAAGATTAAGTATGGTCTGCCCAGTGCTCTTATCAAATGTCTCTTTTTTTGAGAAGCAAAAAGTATCATTCATATGCACTGTAAAAAAAAATCTGTAAATTTTACAGTAAAAAATTGGCAGCTGTGGTTGCAAGAATTCTACCGTAAAAACTACAAGAGGCCTGTATTTCATTTTACAGTATAATTTTATCACAAATGTTGTTGTTACAGTTTTTGACTTGAGTTTTTATTATTATTTACTGCAAAATAAAGTTATTATCGTTAAAAAAAAATAGATTAATGTATATTTTAGTTTGTGGCTTAACTTTTAATCAACATTTACTGTAAAATTTAAAGTTATCTTTCAAAAAAATAGACTAATGTATATTTTAGTTTGTGACTTACGTTTTAATCAACATTTACTGTAAAATTTAAAGTTTTTATCTTTTAAAAAGCTGTTAAACTGTAATAAACACAGGACTCAATTTTTAACAGTGCTATACTGTATACATTACAAAAAATAAAACAAAAAAATACAATTTTGCCTTATTTTTAATATTACAGTAAATTACCGTAACCAAAACAGTATTTTACTGATATATCAACTACGGTCTTTTACTGTTGAGATTTTACAGATTTTTACCATGAAATCTACAGATATTTTTTACAGTGTGTTATTATTTATGTTTTTTGTTTAGCTCCGTGAGGGCTGGAGCCGAGCCTCAAAGGTTTGAGATGGAGCACAATGGCTGGACAATTACAAATGATAGCACCAGAGTTCCACCACACGGTGTCAGTACTGCCCCCCACTGGTCCGTCAGTAGTAGTCCTGTCAGTACTGTTACTCTAACCTGACAAAAGCCCACTGGTTTGCTCCACATGTAATCCATATATTTCCAGATCCAACTGTGATGCCCTCTGTTGAAAATGTTTCTAGAGGGGAGGGGCTTTGGTGAGAATATGTGGAGGTGATTGGATGAACTATCAGCTAGCGACCACCTACCATGATTAGTTTCAGCCATTTGTCAAAGCAACAACTCATGACATAGCAAACAACACAACCAAGCTAGACTAACTTCTTTGTATAGAAAAGGAAGAGAGCTTTCTGGCTCGTGCAAGGGACTGGTCACTCATTGGTGGGGGTTCCCTAATCTCACAAGAAGGCCATGGGTCAGGTTCATCCATTCACCTACATTCATCCATTCAGACAGCAGCAGCACTCAGCAAACCCACGACCTTGAGGCACAGATACAGGAGTGCCCACCATCTTACTTTTGAGCAACAATATGAAAGCATCATGATATGAAAAAAATATGCAATATCCACAACAATGACCCTCAATATTCTTTATTAAAAAACCTCAACCTCAAACATGCACAACAGGCTTGTTTTGAGTACCTCCAGTGAAGTACTCCTGACCATGATCCTGCTCAGACTCTGTGTAGTAGCCTATGCGTACCTCAAATAACCCTATTATAAATCAATTATACCTGTTTATTTAATATAATATTGTGAAGGTGCCACTGCCCCAGCGCCTCTCTCCTGTAACTAGCTCTACAGCAGATTATTTTCCATAACAGTGTGGAATGAGGAAGTCTCTGTGATGTTGAATATGGATCTGTTTTTGAACCCACCCAGGGGCATGCAGCATTTAAACTAATGACCAACAATGGGACAGTAACCAGCTGCAGATGAGCTGACAGCAGTAGTATGTGGCCATGTGCATCACACACACATGAGTTTACTCAGGGTCAGCGTGGGAACTGCTTTAGCACCACTTTTACAGACATGTGTTTTACAGACATGTGTTTTCTCTGCACATCAGAGGTTTATGATCAATTATCATATTTACCTCACCCAGAAAGTATTTGTGTCCATAATTACTAACAGATAATAATAACAAAGGAGCATGCACTGCAACACAGTAAGAACAATACTCTGCATACAAGTAAACCTACTGTAAATACTGTTGCTTTTTTTTGCAATTAACAGAGGTGGAAAATCACTAGATACTTTTAATGAGGTAATTTACTTAAGAAGATATTTTGGAAAAACTACTAGTACCACTTTAGAATTTTATTTATTTATTTATTTATTTATTTATTTTCGGCTTCTCTCTTTCTTATTTGGGGTCACCACAGTGAACCAGTTTTACAGTGATTTGGCAGAGTTTTTACACTGGATGCCCTCCCTGTCACAGCCAGTACATACAGTGACTGGAGTAAGTGATGTGGGTGAAGTGTCTAGCCCAGAGACACAACAGCAGTATTGCTTCGAGTGTGATTTGAACCAGCAACCCTCCGCTTGCTGCAAGCACTGCACCACCATCACCCCTCTAGTACTACTTTAGAACAACTCAAACAATTAAGCATTAATTAAGTATTAGTTAAGGTTTAGTAACCAGTAAAGTACTTTGTAAGCAGTACTTACAAAGCATTACTTTAACATTTACAAACACCATTGAGTTATAAATATTGTTATTAATGTTTCATTTGTTAGTAATAAGCTCATGTAAATCAGTGCAAGATTATTAACATCAGTGGCAATTCAGGATCTATAATTATTAGTTAGTTATTGTTAATTACATATTTATTAATGCTTTATTACGGCTTAATAGTTATGAGTTATTCTAAAGTGTTACTGTTCTACTTTCTAATAAATTTGATAATTTCTAACTTTGATAGTAAAGTGGGCAGAATAGTAGTAGTAGCAGTTGTTGTAATAGTAGTAGTAGTGATATTAGTACTTTCTGCTTAAAAGTTTTCCACGCAGTATATTGAACTTGTAAAAATTGTGTCAGAATGTAACAAAGTAAAAGTAGTTAGTAGTAGTTAGTTACTTTACTCTTAATTTTATGTATTTGTATTTTGCTTAAGTACATTTTACAAGGAGAACGTTTACTTTTACTTCACTACACTTTGGAGCAAGTATCTGTAGTTTTTACTCCACTACATATTTGAATTGTTTTGAAGTTCAAAGTATTTTGAGTTTTGGTTTAAAATCATTTGTTTTTGCTGTGCACTCATTGTAGACACACAGTACTTAAATATAACAGATGCAGTAAAGTAAAGACAGTAGAGACAGAAGACACTGACATGTTCAGTCTGTTCTACTGCACAGGTTTGTTAATGTCATCAGTAATCAGCTCATTATTTCATGATATGTACACACATTATTTGTTGAATCTGTGCAAAATACTTCTACTTTTAGTACATTTGAAATTGAGTACTTCCTCCACCAGTACTTCTTAGTAATATTATTTTGAAGTAACAGTACTTATATTTAAATACAGATTAGTACATCTTCTACCTCTGGTAACTGCACAGCAAAAATAAATCTACTGCTTCTACTACTAGCATTATTTACTACTCCTAGTACTATTACTATTGCTACCATGCTGCTGGTAGTTGGCAGCACAGTGGCACAGTGTGCTTTTGCCTCACAGTATGAAGGTCCTGGGTTTGATTCCTGGGCTTTTCTGTGTGGAGTTTGCATGTTCTCCCTGTGTCTGGGTGGGTTTCCTCCAGGTGCTCCGGTTTGTCCAAACAAGCTAAAACATGCACAATAGGCTAATCCTCCAGCTAGGTACTCCTGACCAGGATCCTGGCTCAGATCTGGAGAAGGGTCCCAGGGCGCTGCACTGCGGTTGCCCACTGCTCCTGACAGGTTTAACCTCAGCGGCATTGAAGGATTAAAAAAAGTTTCCCTATAGGGACAATAACGTCTACCTTACCTTGTACTATAGTGCTATACTGTTGCTGCTTTCACTACTACTAATACTAATACTACTAGACCACAAAAAAATGGACCTTATGTTGGTGAGTACTCACTTTGTCAAAAGCCAAAATACCACAAAAGTATGAACTTTTTGTTCTTGTAAACAACTGTAAACATACTTTTTGTTCCTTCTTTTCTAACTAGACATTATCGTTTGGGACTAAACCACTAGAAGACTCTTACACTCATTACAGCAAGGTCAAGCTGAAAATCGTACCTGTCTGTAGTGCAGTAATGAGAAAGTCCTTAAATTATCCCTTTAGTTTGGTGGAGCAGTGTTGCAAAGATGCCATATAAAAATAAAAGAGTGAATTATCCAGTGAGTGAAGATAGTTCCTCCAGGGGAAGTGTGCTCTTCAGAGTCAGAGGTGGTACTGAACTGATAGGAACTGACGGGAACGGCTGACATCATCTGTCCTGACAGAGGGGGCAGGATTTCAACACCAACTGTTGTCCTGTATCTTTAAAACAATACTAAGATACAGTTTTAATGCATGTACTTGATATTTATAACCTAAACATGCTTATAGTTTAATTTCAATACATCTTATTGCAACATAGAATGATTATTAGTCATTAGTGTAAAACATACAGAAGGCTAGTTGCAGTAGAAGTAGTAGTAGTAGTATTAGTCGTAGTACTAATAATGTAAGCAGTAGATTTGCAGTTGTAGTAAAAGTTGTTGCATAGTAGCATTTTAGAATAACTTACACTATTAAGCATTGATTACGAAACAGCTAAGGATTAATAACTCATTATCTCATTATTTACAAAACATTACTTTAACATTAGTAAACCACCAGTGAGTTACAAGTAATGTTTTTTTCTTTAGTAATAAGCTCATGTAAATCAGTGTTTATGATAAACATGAGTGGTAATAATGTTTATTATTAAAATATTGTTAATTACACATTAATTAATGGTTTATTACTGCTTAGTAGCTGTGAGTTATTCTAAAGTGTTACTGTAATTTTGTAGCTTAATAAAATGTACATTAGATAGACTACTTTTAGTCGAGTAATAATTTTGTATTTTTATTAACTATAGTGCAGTATAGGGTTAGTTATGAAGTAGTAGTATCCTTTCGCAGTACTTTTCCCACCTTAACTGTTTTGTTATTCTTAAATCTACACCTACCACACAGGATTAGTTTTAGTCTGTCATAAGTGGGTTTATGTGGCATGGTCATTTTTCTCTGTAAATTAAAAATTTATTTATTGATTGATTTTTTTAATTTTTTTTACAAGCCAACCGTTATTCATTCATTCATTCATTCTTTTATTCATTCATTGTTAAAACCACAGAGGTTAAAACCCTTTTTTTCTTTGCTATAGAAAGGAACAGAGGAACTCTGTTGGTGTGTAAGTGCGCCCTCTGCTGACGGCCTCACGTAACCCCAGCCGCTGTTACCATGGTGACACAGCCTACTGTCCACGCGACCTTACACCAGGACCTTACACCTGGATCTGAGCATAATATTAAGATTTGAGTGTAAAGATTAGAGTTTGTGTGGGAGTGTTGTGAGGTAAGTTTGTCAGACTCAGCTGTAGTCCACAGAGAACACACTGGGTTAGCACAGTTAGCAACGTTAGCTCGTTAGAAGCATTAACGTGATGGTGGAAGTTGAGAAGCTAGTTTTCAGAAGTGTTGGCATTTGCTTAAATTTGGCACAAGTTAGTTCAGAACACTTCCATGGAAATGAGTTTATTCTGCTTTTAATAAGCTGCCTTTTTAGCATTAGCCACTCCTTTTCTGTTTGTTACTGCTTTAAAAACGAAAAAGTGAAAAAAATGAAAATGAAAGTACTCAAAGCTCTGCTTAAAAAAGGTAAAGTAGGCCCACTGTTACTTTCAAACATTATTCAGTTAGAAGGAAAAGTACTCAACAAAATTGTTACTTGTGTAAAAGTAAAAAATGATTGATTGTTTACTCAAATAGAAAGTACCATGATTACCACTATTACTGCAGCTATTACTTTTACTACTACTACCATTACTGCTACTACTACTTACAACTATTACAACTGCTGCTAGAATTGCTTTGAGTTAATTATGATTTTGAATATGTACTCAACAAATATTAATAATGATAAAAGTATGTATTGCATAGAAAACTAATAATTAATAATGTGGCATCTACCATGTGCTTTAAGCTTCAGCCTTCTACAATGACTTCTTTTTTTATCCAAACATAAATGCAGTTTGTAACTATATTTTTGCATTACTGAAACAATCGTTGTTGTTGAATGTTAGAGATGAGCCTATAAAATATAAAGAAAATCATATAGTATAAATATTATTCAATTAGAAGAAAGGTAAACAAGTGTAAACTTTACTCAAGTACAAAATATTTTTGAGATCTATTTTTCCAAATGCATCAAAGTAAAATCCTCCACTAATATGGTCCCTTTGGAACTATAAAGTTGAACTGAATACTGCTAAACAGTTAAGTAAATTTTAGTCACTAGCGACTACTTTTAAATGTGATATTTTACCACCAAAATTCAAAGGTTTTATATAGCCTTGTATTTATATAATGGTAAACATGGCATGGGTTAGGCAGTGCTCTGGAGTCTCCCCAGATCTGTCCCTCACTGTAGAATGTGTTTTCCTCTTTGTGTCTCTCAGGATGTTGAAGAAAAGTGTGTGGAGGAAGTCAGCTAGTGATGCAGTGAGCTTCCACCAGGACCAGGCCCTCACCACAACCATTCTGCTGCTGAAGACCTACGGACCCACAGGCTTTCTGCTCTGGGAGGAGGGAGACTCCAGGAACTTCAAGGTAGTGCAGCCCTAGCCTTGTCCAGTTTGCAGTGTAAGATTTTGGACTTATTGCATGTGTTTGGTAGGTGTTCCTGGGACAGCCTCATTCATGCACCTGCCCGGTCTTTGTCAGGGAGCAGGAGCCCTGCAAACACATCTGCTGGTATCACACACCTTTATTTATTTATTTTTCTGTTACTTGGTGATCAAACTGTGCTAATGCATTTATTTCTAGGGTTTTATTGAGGAAGTTTCGACTACACAAAGAGCATGAATGTAAGTGTTTAAAAATCTGCTGTTTTCACTTTAGATTTGATTTTCTTTCATCTCTTTTTAAAGAACCAAAGTCATTTTTCTAAATTAATTTACTACAACCTGTATGATATATTTAATGTATCATAAAATCTGTTTCAGCATTCTATGTCCTTAAAACAATATTTAGGCTTCATTACTTGTTTTATTTGAAACATTTGCACCTGCTAATTTCAGGTCTTTCTGAAGCTCTCCACTAGTGGTCCTTGGCTCTTGGGCAACTCTTCTGATAAATCTTTTCACTCCTCTGTCACAAATCTTGTCAGGAGTCCCTGGTTGTGGCCAGTTTATGGTGAAATGATGACTTTTCCACTTCTGGACTGTGGCCCCAACAGAGCTCACTGGGACAGTCAGAAGTTTAGAAATCCTCCTGTAACCAGTGCCATGAGCATGTTCTGTAACAATAGGGTTAAAGAAGAGGTCTGGAGAGAGCTCTGTGCTTTTACCCAGTGTGAGATGTTTCCTGTCTGACACTGTGTGAGACACTTTTCTATAGGCCATCAGTTGGAAGTGAACCAATTGATATTAATTTCCCCTGACAAGAGGCAGGAAATCTTTCTGATCACTGATAGATTTCAGATGGTGTGTTTTTGCACCTCCCTTTCTTCATTTGTTCAACACTTATTCTCTCTGTCATTCCACTTTTTAACATATAACTAAATTTCTGTACTCTTTTGTTTGGCTTTCAGTGTATAAATGGATTACATGGGTTGTTACCGAAAGTGTTATGCTTTTATGGTACCTTTGGACATATAGATACAGAGAAAAATGTTGACATGTTTGATAATTATTTTACCCGCAGTATATCATTTCATCTCCCCCTTGAACTGCCACCTTATCGTGGTGGGGGAGTTTGAGTGCCCGAATGATCCTAGGAGCTATGTTGCCTGGGGCATTTTTGCCCCTGGTAGGGTCTCCCATGGCAAACAGGTCCTAGGTGATGGGCCAGACCAAGAGCAGTTCATAAAACCACTATGAACAGTTATATATCAAGGACCGTGACGTCGCCCGGTATGGCGCAGCCGGGGCCCCACCCTGGAGCCAGGCCTGGGGTTGGGGCTCGAATGCGAGCGCCTGGTGCCCGGTCCTTTGCCCATGGGGCCCGGTGCTATGTGGATCGGGCAGCAGTCGAAGGCGGATGCCTCGACGACCCGGTCCCCGGACACAGCTTCTAGCTGTAGGGACATGGAATGTCACCTCACTGGGGGGAAGAAGCCTGAGCTTGTGCGGGAGGTTGAGAGATACCGGCTAGATATAGCCGGGCTCACCTCCACGCACAGCTTGGGCTCTGAAACCCAGCTCCTCGAGAGAGGTTGGACTCTCCACCACTCTGGCGTTGCCCGCGGTGAGAGGCAGTGGGCTGGTGTAGGCTTGCTCATAGCCCCCCAGCTCAGCCGCCATGTGTTGGAGTTTACCCCAGTAAACGAGAGGGTAACAGCCCTGCGCCTTCGGGTTGGGGACAGGTCTCTTACTGTTGTTTGTGCCTATGGGCCAAATAGCAGTACAGAGTACCCGGCCTTCTTGGAGTCCCTGGGAGGTGTACTGGAAGGTGCACTGCCTGGGGACTCCATTATTTTGCTGGGAGACTTTAACGCCCACGTGGGCGGCGACAGTGACACCTGGAGGGGTGTGATTGGGAAGAACGGCCTCCCTAATCTGAACCCGAGTGGTGTCTTGGTATTGGACTTCTGTGCTAGTCACAGTTTGTCCATAACAAACACCATGTTCGAGCACAGGGGTGTCCATCAGTGCACGTGGCACCAGGACACCCTAGGCCGGAGGTCGATGATTGACTTTGTAGTCGTGTCATCTGACCTTCGGCCATGTGTTTTGGACACTCGGGTGAAGAGAGGGGCTGAGCTGTCAACCGATCACCACCTGGTGGTGAGTTGGATCCGCTGGCGGGGAAGGAGGCCGGACAGACTCGGCAGGCCCAAACGTATTGTGAGGGTCTGTTGGGAACGTCTTGCTGAGCCCTCTGTCAGAGGGGTCTTCAACCCCTACCTCCGGGAGAGCTTTGACCAGATCCTGAGGGAGGCTGGAGACATGGAGTCCGAGTGGACCATGTTCTCCACCTCTATTGCCGTTCAGAGCTGTGGTCGCAAGGTCTCTGGTGCTTGTCGTGGCGGCAATCCCCGAACCCAGTGGTGGACACCGGAAGTAAGGGATGCCGTCAGGCTGAAGAAGGAGTCCTATCGAGCTTGGTTGGCTTGTGGGACTCCTGAAGCAGATGATGGGTACCGGCAGGCCAAGCATGCTGCAGCCTGGGCGGTTGTGGAGGCAAAAACTTGGGTCTGGGAAGAGTTCAGGGAGGCCATGGAGGAGGACTATCGGTTGGCCTCAAAGAAATTCTGGCAAACCATCCGCCGCCTCAGGAGGGGGAAGCAGTCCTTCACCAACACTGTTTACAGTGGAGGTGGGGAGCTGTTGACCTCGACTGGGGATGTTGTCGGGCGGTGGAAGGAATACTTTGAGGGTCTCCTCAATCCCACTGACACGCCTTCCATTGAGGAAGCAGGGGCTGGGGACTCAGAGGTGGACTCGTCCATCACTCAAGCTGAAGTCACTGAGGTGGTTGGAAAGCTCCTCCTCAGTGGCAAGGCACCGGGGGTGGATGAGATCCGTCCTGAGTACCTCAAGTCCCTGGATGTTGTGGGGCTGTCGTGGCTGACACGTCTCTGCAACATTGCGTGGCAGTTGGGGACAGTGCCTCTGGACTGGCAGACCGGAGTGGTGGTCCCTCTTTTTGAGAAGGGGGACCGGAGGGTGTGTTCCAACTACAGGGGGATCACACTCCTCAGCCTTTGTCACTGGTTCTGTCCATCATTTTTATGGACATGGATATTTTTTATAGAGTTTTTAGGCGCAGCCAGGGGCCGGAGGGAGTCTGGTTTGGGAACCACAGGATTTCATCTCTGTCACCCGGGAGGAGCTCAGAGTAGAGCCGCTGCTCCTCCACATTGAGAAGAGCCAGCTGAGGTGGCTCGGGCATCTGTTCCGGATGTCTCCTGGACGTCTCCCTGGGGAGGTGTTCTGGGCATGTCCCACCGGGAGGAGGCCCCTGGGAAGATCTAGGACACGCTGGAGGGACTACGTCTCTCAGCTGGTCTGGGAACGCCTTGTAGAGCTGGAGGAAGTGTCTGTGGAGAGCGAAGTCTGGACATCTTTGCTTAGACTGCTGCCTCCGCGACCTGGTCCCGGATAAGCGGAAGAAGATGGATGGATGGATATATCATTTCATTGGGATTGACTTTTTAAAGAACCAGACATTTTTCTAAATTATTTTACTACAATCTTTTTGGTGTTTTTCAATCTTTAGGCGTCAAATAACACAAACAATGAAAGTATATTCAACCTCCTCATGACCCGCTTTTGGGTGCTAACCGTTCATTTAGGAACCACTGAAGTAATATATTAATCAAAAAATTCAAATTTTTAAGATTTTGGGGCTTTTTTGGCTCTATTGGACAGGATAGTTGAGAAATGACAAAAATCAGGGGGAGAAAGCAAGGACACTCATTTATTAAATCACTGTAGCTGATCTATATCTGCACTGTACTCTCTACCAACTGGGCTAAAATGTATTTTAAGATTGAATTTATGTGTCCAGATAATAGTTTATTAAAAGCTGCGTTAAGTTAGGAAGTAGTAGATTTGACATTTTGGAAACATACCTTGATACATTATTTGAGATAAACTGGACTGTTGCTGTTGTGCTGTAGACTGTTTTCAGAGTGGCCTCAGTGAGTGGCAGATCTCAGAGCTTCTCCATGGTTCACTCCAGATCGGACACACATCCTCTGGAGCAGCTGGTTCTGAAAACCCGACACTTCAGGAGCCTGGGGGTGTGATCCGCAAAACCATCCAGGCCCAGGACGTGTGCCCCATTTGTCAGGAGGAGCTGCTGGAGAAGAGGCAGCCTGTGGCCTACTGCAGGTCAGAGCTGGGGGCCAAATAAGGGCACTTTCAGACTTTCCAGTGTAGTTAAAACAAATTATGTAGTGTGAAAGGAAAAAGATGGTCTCGATGTTTGTATTAATACTAGCATGTCTCTGTGCAATCTGTCCCAATTTGTATATTATATTTGTTTGTTTAAATTGTAAAATGAGCCACACATTTCACCAACATTAAGTGCTGCGTTCCTGAAGCACCCCCTGTGTTTGTTCCTTTTTTTTCAGGTTCAGCTGTGGCAATAACGTGCACATCTCCTGCATGAAGGTGTGGGCAGAGCACCAGCAGCGCTCAGACACAGACGTGATGGTCAAGTGTCCCCTGTGCAGAGAGGACTTCAGCTCAGTCAGGTCACTGAGGGAGCAGGTGAAGAACGCAGGCAAGCTCCACACGGCAGCAGAGAGGGAGAGGCCTGACAAGCATTTAGGAGTGTCCTGTCACGGCTGCGGAGTCTGCCCCATCAGCGGAAAGTGTTTCAAGTAAGACGTGACAATGAAATGTTTGTTCATTTTTATTAGTGTAGTGTTTATTGTGCCCTTGTGCTCTTACCTCCAGGTGCACAGTCTGCAGATATGTGTTTTTATGTGAGACCTGTTCAGAGAAAGGCCACCATCCCCAACATCAGTTTGCGTTTTGCTCAGTAAGTATTGACGTTCTGTATCATGGTGCTCAGGTTTCCCCCATCAACCTAAAACATAAAAGTATAACACAGGCTCAAAAATGTCAATAACAAGCAGAATATTCATAAAAAAGAGTTACAAATTAATCAAATCCGCAAATGATGGATAAGCCTTGGGGCCCTCTAATGTCTGTGGGGCCCTATGCAGCTGCTTTGTTTGCCTGTAGGAAGGCTCTGGGAAGACCATAAGATTACGTAGACTTCATTAGAGATCTTGATAAATGAATGTTGAGCACATTCATAAACTTTGTGTGTACAGTGTCCACCACAGTGTAACTCAGGTCACTCTAGAAGCTTTCCCAGGCGGAGCTAACTGGCGGCTAACTATTACAATAAAGATTTCTATCATTGCATTTTTAGAACCAATGCTGTGGCAATGCATGTGAAAAAAGATGTAACAATTCTGTCAGAGGAGGTGACATAAAGAAAGAGACATATATAGCATATACAAACTGAAAACACAAGTTAAATGCAAACTGAAACACTATTGTTCTTAACATGACTAAATAAATTAAACTGTGGCATAAATGAGCGTGTTAGCTTGTCAACAAACATTTTGAGCAAGAGCAAAATGTCTGCACAATGTGTTGCTTTAAGTAGTTTATATCTAAGCCAATGTGTTCCTGATTTTTTTATTTTTTGTAACACTATGTGCAACTATTATTTCAAACAGAAAAGAAAAGAGGAGTGGCGCTGTGTGTCCAAAGGATCAAGTGGAGCTCTCTCTGTGAATGACAGGTGTGTATTATATTATATTCCTATATTTTTGGAATACTGGCATCATTAGGTCATTGTCAAAGAATCAAAATGTATGTTTGTCTAACCCGTCCCATCCTCCTGTAGAGTTGTCAGCGACCCCATCCCTCAGGACCCTCTTCCAGACAGTGTCCTGGTTCATGTGTGTGTAGTGCAGGTCCGAGCTGGCTCTCAGCTCCTGGAGGAAGGACTGCAGTGTAGGCTCTGTCTGCAGAGCTTCACCCTGGGACAGAGTGTCAGGTCCCTGCCCTGCCGCCACAAGGTATCATTTACATTCTGCTCATCTCATGGATCTCACTATTTGTAAAAAAAATGTGGTAATTATTGAATTATCTTGTCCAGACCTTTCTATCAAGAATGTTGACATATTGATGTTTAGTGCAGTGGTTCTCAAACGGTGGTATGGCTTCTTCTGGTGGTACACAAGAGTTTTTTGCAGTTCTGATTTTGAGACAGATTTTGTTTGGTCATGCTTCTTTTATTCTAGTCCATTAAAACGTTTGTATACATACGCAGAGGAGAAAACTAAAGTAAGGCTGAGTGAGGGGTCACACAGGAGTTACCTGGACTCGTGAATATTTACGACAGTGCTTTACTCAGAAATATAGGGGGCACTCCATGGAGGAAAAGCTACTGAGTTCCTCTTGTCCTAACATGAAAGGAATACAGGGTTCACATAATTAAAGCCTCTCCTTCTATCTCTTTCTGTTTCAGTTCCATGCTGGCTGTGTGGATGGGATCCTACGGACGACCAACTCCTGTCCTCTGGATGGATATGTCATCTACAATCCAGAGACGTGGGGAGCCTGTGAAAGGAAGACCACTCCTAAACTGGCATCCTCAAAGACCAGACACCCGGCCAAACAAACAGACAACAGCTTCACAGACCTGTTTGTCCCAGGGGTGGCTCTGCAGGAGAAAAAAACTCCTAGTCTCACACAACAGACTCATCAACTAGAAGCGCTTCCAAACTCTTCACAACATTCAAACTATACGGATACAGGTCTGTCTTTGGGTTTAGCTAACTCCACAAGCAAAGCTAACTCCAGTCAACACTGTGTGAAAAAGGTACTGTCCAAATGTGCCCCTTCCTCAGCACCAGCTCATATCAATGAACAACATCAGCCCAGTCTTTGTGTTGGTGTGTTGAACCCAAATCCACAGGCCAAAGTGTCTCCCTGTAGGAGAGTGAGACCGCAGCCCAAAATTAGAAGCACAGACAAAAAAGCTGTCCCCTCCGAGCTCACAATGACTGGAGTTTTACTTGTAACTCAAAGGAAGTCAGACGTTACACCCTGATATAGGTTGTAAGGCATATACAGTCTACTTTTTCCCTCTGTCTAAAGCCAGTGTGGTGGTTGGTTGGTGCAGTGTGAGGCCAAGAAGAATTTTCAAAGAGATGACTATTAGGACTATTCAGCTCTTCCTGGGTTAGGTCATCAATGGCAAATGTTCCAAATGTTATGCAAATGTTATCTGATCACTTATTTGTAAAAAAAAGACAGTCAAAAACATATGCATAAGCAGTTTTATTCATGTAGTGCACAAAAGGCAAGTCTAATAACACTACTATAATTACAGAGGCTAAACAAAAAGTGCACACTTTGTTATGAAGTTCTTAAAGTCTAAAGACGAAAGAAGCACATTACAGAACACATAGAAATGAGTACAAATACATTCAACGAGGTCACTATAAATCAGGAGTGATGGTCCAAATGACGCCATGACTTTTCAGTTTTATGACTAGCAAAAGAATGTTTTTAGAAGCGTTATAAACTGTTAAGTGCTAAACTTGCTGCTACATTTAAAATTCTGTTGTTTGTGCACACTCCCATACAGACAGCAAAGCTCATGACATTTTTCATTCGTTCAGATAAATATGGACCAGAACAGCAAAAAACTGAAATTACACCCACAAAATACAAAACAGCTCTTAATTATATACAGACAGATACAAAAATCTGTAGCAAGATACAAGCTTCTTACAAACCCAGGTACACGTAGTACCACGATGGAAGACTCCAGAGCTCAAACTGTTTCAATTCAAAATCATGAATATGGTGGAAATTGTGGGAAATATTGCTTCGGTTAAAGCTGTATTTCTGTTGTAGTGAAGTATAGCTGGCAGGTCAGTGTTGTGCTGTAGTGTAGAGCAGTGGTTCTCAACTAGTGGGTCGGGACACAAAAGTGAGTCATGGAGACACAGAGTATAGTTTCAGTGTACAGTGTTGTTGTTTTTTTTGTTTTTTGTTTTGTTTTTATTCGATGCAACCATCTTCTGGACCTTACTAGCCTTACAAGGCTTTTGAAATATTTTTGGTCACCTCTAGATTAGTATTTTACATTTTAAACTTAAAACAGATCAATACCTATAGAAAAGGTCTTCTTGTTGGGAACTTTTGCTTTCTCTCTGCTGAAAACACTTGGTATTAGGTGCGTGTCCCTTTAAGGCCCTCTCTTCCCCTGCTGGCCCCGCCCACTTCACTCCGCCAGCCCAAGCCAGCATTACAAACAACACCATTTCAAGGGCTGCCTCCTGATTATCTCCTGCGATGTCATGTGAATAAAGTTAGGAGGATTTGAGTTCAGTCATGAGAGGAGAATGTCAGACTGCTTTAACTTATTGTGGGAGGTGGATGGCTAATTAGCACGGCTATTAGCAACATGAAGCTGACAAATAGATACATGTAAATGAGCTGACTCCTTTCTAGTAGCAGTGATTTAAGCTCTGAAATGATCAGTATATGTATTTGAAGGTCTGTTAGAGGTGTATTTGCTTTGGAAATGCGCAGGTGGCGGGGTTTCACATTTCTAGCGGTGAAGCGTTTTCAGCTCCTGAGAAGGGAAGTGTCTCAGCATACAGGATTACTCATACACGTGTAAATAAAACTAAATATTACTCCACATATGTTTTTGTTTTAGAGGAAACATTATAACATGGTAGAAAGCTCAGAAAAGTTGAGTTGGCATAATAGGTCACCTTTAAGATTCAGCATTTCAGAATACACACATTCTTGGACAGTGCCATCTGTTCAGGTTATTTGAAGTCTAATATGTGTACCATATAGGTAATAGTAAAACTCAAGGCTCACAATGAAAGGCTCAGAGATTAAATTGTGTCACACAATGACACTAATTGGGTAAAAATAAATGTTTTAATATATTTTGGATGATTTTGAGTAGGTTCTGAGGTTATCTACAAGACTGTAAAATGTAAATATGTGTGTTGATAAAACCTTTGGGTCCAGGATGACCCCAGTTGAGAACCACTGGACTAGAGGACAAGTACAAACGGCAGTGTCAGCAGTTTCATATCATTCAAATTGGACATTCCAAATATGCACTAGTCTAACTTTTAGTTTCAAAACTAACCACTACTCATAGAAAGTCAAGAAATGTACTTATTTATCACAATCAATAAGAACAGGTGGTGGCAAATATCCAAGGCACCAATAATGTTAGTGGAAAATTTGTGAGGCATCACTTTACATAAATAATAAACAATTAGCTTTGAAGCTGTGCAAAATGAAATTAAACAGCCTCAAAAACATACAGTCAACTGTAGGTCTTCACTGACTAAATAGAATAGATTTGGTTACTGTAAATTCTAATCTGTTTCTGTAAATTCCAGTCTTGACGCCCTGCTTGATGTCCTGTGCGTGTTATGGAAAAATATGTCCCTGTGATACACAGTATGTATTTGGCTCTAATTTTGATAATACCAGGTAAATGGGGTAGCTGATCACGCAAAAGAAATCAACTCATGTAAAGAATCATGTATGAGAATGCAAAGGTATCTCTAACTTCTAAGAAAACATTCATTTCCATGCATTATAACTTAAATATTAGGTGTATCAGGCTACACACACCCACATTTTTATAAAGCAATATTTTCTCCACCCGCTTAGAGGGAATACAAAAGTCCAGAGGTGGAAGAAGTATTCCCAATCTGTACTCAAGTAAAAGTACTGTTACTTCAAAAATAATATTACTCAAGTAGAAGTAAAAGGACTCAACAAAATTATGACTAATTTCCATGTTTGTGTAGTCAGGCCCCTAAACCTGTTTTCACATTTACAGTCCAGGGCCAAGAGTGGAAAGCTGAACCCTATAACTAGATAGCTTCAAAAAGCAGAAGGAAAGAGCATACATTAAATACTCCAGTAAGGTATTTTCTAATGGTACATTTGGAAAGTACAAAGCAGCATGACTGAGACTTTGAGTCTTTACACTGGGAAAAGGCTTCAGTGTCAGTTTGGAGCAGGCATTTGTGGTGAGGATAAGTGCACTACACAGTGGACCTGTCTCACAAACTCTCCAGCTTCAGATCAATCCACACTCAGACATAGGCCGTGCGTGTGTTCCCAGCGCTGAGTGAGGGGGGGGGGGGCTGGTGATCTTCAGATATGGAACCAAGACACACACACACTCAGATGGGACATGTATCCTGCTCTGTCCTAAGCTAGCTTCTGCATTCTTTGGCGAAGCTATCCTTTTTAGATAATTACAATGGCTTTAATGTTTTTTCATTTCACATTGGCTCAGTTCTTGAATGAGTAAAACATATAGAGTTAGTGTTAATGTGGTGTTCTTAACTGTTTCTTATTCCTTTAGTCAAATTTCAGATCAATCAAATTCAGCTTTCAGTTGTGATTTCTGTGATCACTATGCCAAATCATCAGGTCAAGATTCTTCCAAATCAGCTTTACACTGTTTTTTGATAAACCAGTGAGCTTTTGTTCAGAGCGGTCAAAAGAAGGAAGGCCAAAAGACCCATCCCTTAGCCTAAATTGATTCTTCATCATTTACATTATGATTTTGTGCCTATGATACATGTTTTTTAGTGAAGCAAAGTATATTTTTGGTGACCTGTCTCAGTGTTTGAGAAGCACCTGTTTGGAGAAATGTTGAACTGTTTCAAAAGTGAGCCAAAGTGACAGAGAAAAACTATGAAAAGTCATTTCTGATAAAAGTGTTGTTTGCAGTGAGCTGTGTCCTAACTGCGTTTGGTGAGGGGCCGTCCCTCGCGGACATGCTTGGCTCCTCTTTTGTCGCTCTTGCCCTTGTCCCTGACCTTCCTGAGGCGGCGTGGAGGGGGGGTCCCTCTGGACTCACTGTCCTCCTGAGCACTGGACGTGTCCATGCCGTCCCTCTCCTCTGGGATGTTGGGGATGGCGCCGCTGCTGCCGTCCAGAATATTCCTGAGGCAGGGGTCCTCGGGGGTGCACGTGGCCGTGGTGCCGCTCTCGCTGCTGCTCAGGTCCTGCTCGTCCCCGTAGCGGCCCCGGCCCAGGTGGGACAGGGAGGAGGCTTTGACGGAGGGCCTGTCCCGGTCTGTCTCCCGGAGGCTGTGCTGGGGCTCGTTCATGTCCACCCCTGAGTCCAGGCTGGTGTCGTTGCTGCTTGGGGGCCGCTGTCTGCTCTGGAGCTCGATGACGGAGTGACGCACTTGTGCTGCGGGCTTACCATCCAGCGACACGAACCAGGCCCTGGGGAGGGGCACCGAGGTCTTGCCCCGGGTCAGCTCCAGGAGGGTCCGTTCTGAGATGCCTTGCAGTTCACTGGGCCTTCCACCGAACGCCTCATTTAGGGTCCCGGGCACTGACACAGACGACTCCAGGAGGTTGCTGTAGCGGCCCCACATAGCATTAGCACTAGGGCCAGTACCTTGTCCGGGGACCTCCAGGGGCTGGGGGTCGTCCTGGCTGCTCTGCTGGGGGCTGCTCCCTCCTTTGGGCAGTGTCTGGGTGTAGCTGTCCTTGTTCTCTGTCTCGTCCAGGCCGTTGCGGGGGAACGTGGCAGCCTTACAGCCCATCTCCTGGGCACTGAACAGTTCTGGAGCCTGGATGATGGCCACGGGCTGGTTATACAGATGGACCAGCTTATCTGGGTAGAAGTCTTCAGTGTTCAAATTGGCCCGGTTCTGTTCGGCCTTGTCCCGCAGCCGTGCCACCTCTTCACTGTTGATGTAATGGGACGAGGGCTGAGAGGGCTTGATGTTCTCGTACAGGGGGGACGCCGAGTGGGCTGTGGGCTCCTCCACATAGATGTTGTAGTTGACCTTGTGCCTGGGAGTGCTGGAGGGGTCACAGGGGAGGCTGCAGGGGACCAGGCTGCTGTCTCCGGAGTGGAACAGTAAGCCCTCCTCCATGTGTGTGGACGTGGTCTGGTCCTTCTTCACCACAGTCAGTTTGGAGAAGCGGGCTCGTCTCCTGGGCTCCCGGCGGGACCCCCTGGACCAGGAGAAAATACAGAGGGGTCAGTGGACTTTTATAGGCTGGATGGAAGTTTCCAAGTAAAAAAGGTCAAATGAAAATAGAAGTAAATATAAAGTACTTTGTGACCTCAGTGTAAGGTGGGTATAGCATAGTCTTATGACCAAAAGGTTCAGATCCAGCATTTGGCTTAGTAGTAGTAGAAATAGGAGTTCTTATAATAGGTAATAATAGCAGTAGTAGTAAGTTAAACCTTAGTAGCAGCTGTTGCACTTACAGCTGTTGCAGTTACAGTATTAGTAGCAGTAGAACACAAAACAACTTTCAAAAATAATTTGTGTTTAAGTAAACCTTACATTCAATATATACTTAACATACAGTATATATTACTTAAACTCAAGTAATGATTTTATTGCCTACTTTTACTTCTACTTAAGTGAAATTATTTTGAAGTACAGAACAGATTAAAGATTGTGAGTATGTCTTCCATCTCTGGGGGATTGTGATAGAAGTAATCAGACACACTTCATAATATTTGTAGATTTTCCACAAAAGTACAGTTGAAACCAGGAGTTTACATACACTGTATAAAAAGTCACAGTTTTTTTTTCCTCACTATTCGACATTAAATTAGATTAAACGTTGTGTTTTAGGTAAGTTAGAATTACCAAAATTATTTGTATTTGCTAAATACCAGAATAATGAGAGATATTAATTTTTTTAGAGATTGTTTATTACTTTTGTCAAAGTCAGAAGTTTACATACACCTACATACACATACACACAAATAAAAATGATTTAGGTAATAACATAAGAAGTAGAACATAAGAAATTTAGTCTAATTTAATGTCATAGTGAGAGAAAAAAATGGTTTTGTGTCTTTTTTACAGTGTAAACTTCTGGTTTCAACTGTTTATTAGAAACTACATTTTTCTGAGGTCAAATTTGACATAATGTGAGTGTATTTCTGTAGGTAAAAGGCTTGTGTGTCCATGTTTGTTTGTTTGTAGTCTTACCGGCAGTAACACAGCAGCACAGACAGAAACCCGATCACTACAGCCAGCGTTCCTGCCAGTATTCCCATCAGAAGATACGAGTGGTATGGGAGGAAGTCCAGAGAGCTCCCATGTCCTATGTAATCTATACACACAGGTTCAATAATTCATCAACAACACATTCACAGTGAGAGCATAGAGGGAAATAATATATGAACCAGGACTACAGCTGGACTAAACCAAAAACCAAGAGTAGGCCCTGACTAAACAGGTTAGTACTACAAAAGTCACACTAAACCTGACCCAAACAAGGATTATGTCCAGGACTACACCAAGACTAAACTAGCCATGACACTGTCCCTGACTTACAATGGCAGATATATATTAAATAAGATTTAATTAAACTTTTACTATGGTTTATAAATCCTTAACTAAGTGTACCCTAATAGCACCAATTATATTGTTATTGCCATATTCAACATAGTTATTGCATGTTTTCCTAATACTGGGCAGAATTAGACTGGACCCAGGGTAGTCCCAAGGTCATAAAAGTATTAAAACGGTATTAAAATTGATGTTGCCAAAATAAAGGCATTAAAAGTATTACATTGTATGGGCAGGTATAAAATTTTATTCTTATATTGTCAATTTGGGAAATCTAAGTCAAGTTTTTCAGTGTTGTACTTGTCAAAAATATATTTTAGATTAATACTTTGTAAGAAACAACAGAAAAGTTTTTTTGTGAGCTGGGTGTGAATTTGATAACAAATTCTATCAATAGTGGTTTTACGAATATCAAGTCATCCACTTGAATGTGCCTTTAGTTAGTAAGTTTTTGCTGCTGTATATGGCTGCGTAATGTTGCAGGCGTAGGCATATTTGTTGAAAAAAAAAAAAAAAACATCCTCAAAATACAGTAAATGCTGTTACTAGAACTGAGATATTTCACCAACTGTATTTTCCGCACTATAAGGCGCACCTAAAAGCCTTTAATTTTCTCAAAAAACGCCTTTATAATCCAATGCGGATTATGGCTACCGTATTCAGGGGGCATCGCCGAAGTGACAGCGGTAAAAACGGTAAAGGGGAATTCCAGTCCCAGCTGTTCATGTGTGCCATAGGCGTGTTTATGGATCCTGCCGCAAAAGAACAAGGAGACGCAGCCTTTGCTCCATCTCAGTAGAAGAGTTGCGACATTGAGGGGACAGAAAACTGAGCGCTCGAACGCTGTTCATGTAGCTTTGAACTGTGACAAATGGAGTTGGAAATACATTGTTTTCAACGAGGGCGGCGCAAATAAGAGCTACCGGTACGTACGGTACCGTATTGTGAATGCACTAACTTGTTTTGGGAGTGGACGGAGTTGTAAGAACGCTGGTTTGTATTCTATTAACTCAGTTTGATTGACTGACTTATCTGACTGTTTTATTGACATTCCCTTTAGCACAGCTCCATCTAGTGGATGCATAACGCAACCCCAGCCTTCTATTCTATGCGCCTTATAATGCAGTGCGCCCTATATATGAAAACTGTTTTAAAATAGGCCATTCATTGAAGGTGCGCCTTATAATCCAATGCGCCTTATAGTGCGAAAAATACAGTATATTAGAGATACTGATTTTTATTAATATAACATTTATACAGATTATTGTTCCTTTGCCAACAATCTTAGCATTCAATTTTATTCTAAGTGGCATTAAAAGTTTTAGAAATGTCTTCAATTTCACAAGAAAAAAACTGGAGCTACACTGTGGATCCATAACAAGACTAAACAAGCCAGGACTAGGAGATAATTAAGCCTGAACTTGACCAAAAATGGTAAAGAGGTAAATGACTTGTCTGTACCATGTGAGGAGGGCAGGGGGGCCGCAATCCAGTATCCCAGATGGGACGCTGTGTAGGTCCAGATCAGCTCTGAGCCTGCTGTCTTCACTATTCCCAGACCTTGGTTCTCCCAGGCCCCTGTGAAGAAGCACACATACATTTGACCTATGTACATGTGACTAATTAAAAGGTTTGTGTTTTTGTAACAACTGACAACTGCTACAATTACTACTACTACTACTACTACTACTGCTACATTAGAATTACATTAGAATACAGTGATCTTTAGCTTGTAGCCTTTAATTTATTTTGATTTAACATGACTTTAACTACTTTTGATACTACTACTACTACAAGTACTACTGACAAAATCACTTTATTAAGAATGTAGCCTTTAGCTTGTGTAGAAAAATATAAATACATTAAAGAACAAAACTATAAAACATTATCAAACCATTTGCTAATGTTCTCTACCCCTGCACTCACACTGTAGTTGGTTGGATGATGGCTCCTAAAACTGCGTGCAGCCTGAATGTGTGGTGTATTATGTAGGTCTACTTCTCACCGGTCTTGCTGTTGAAGGCCCAGGCCGGGACAGTGTCAGCGGCCCTCAGGCGGGTGTTTGGTCCCAGGGGGAGGCTGATCTGGATGGGCCCTCTGATCTGGAGCTGCTCCTCGCCAGAGTACAGCAGGACACTGACAGCAGCCACCGGCTTCAGGTCCATGCTCCGGAGAACTGTGGACGTGCAGAGTACAGTGGTGGGACACATGGCCAGGTACTACAGCACTTCACAAACTTTTTAGTCTTGTGTACTTTTTGTCATACCATAAGTACCCCCTCACTCATACATGTTGATGGGTGGTTGTTGTAGTATAAAAAATGTGTGTTTATGGTAAAACCTTCTAGTAACTTTTTAGTAACTCACCACTATTAAGACATTATAAAGCATTAATAAATTTGTAATTAACAATATACCACAAATAGCTTATTGACTCCGCCAGTTATAATTTTGCATTGATTCCCATGAGCTTATAACTCAAGAATTCAACAGTAATAACAATGTTTATAACTCAGTGGTATTTATAAATGTTTTAAGCAGTGGTTTGTAAACAATTAATTAACTGGTTACTAATTCTTAACTAATGCTTAACAATTGCTTCATAGTATTATAAAGTGTTACCGTGTTTATTAGTACAAAGATATTGTATAGTTACTTTATTCTAAATACTAATTCTCTTGCATTTTTTAAAATCAAATTAAATATAAAAAAAGAATTAATAATCTGCCTGCCTTTAAAATAAAATAAAAATATAACTTTATAAACTCCTTTTCCATATACTTATTTTACTATAAGTTTTATGTTCAAAATAAATATTAATCTTTAAATCTATGACAAAATTTGTTTTATTAACAATTTTAAAAATGAGACACTTGAGCTTGCCTTTCAATGTCTTTCATAAATTAAAGTGAATTATTTTTTAATGTGGGTTTAAATGTACATTAAGAAATATTAATATTATAGAATGATAATGTTATTGGGAGAAGGGAGACCACTGTGTGATGTGGTATAACTCAGTTGGTAGAACTGCAGCCCATAAACAACAACTCCACTCTGCCTCTGTGTCCTGGGTTTGAGTCCAGACTCCGACACTTTGCCGAGTCTCTCCCCCATGATTTTCTGTCACTTCTCGACTGCACTATACAATAAAGCCTAAAAAATATCTTCAAAAACAATGAAAAAAAGAACCCCTGGTATATGTAGAGGTAAAAACGTTACCTGATTTGCTGCTGATTATGCCTGGAGTGCAGTTGCCACAGTCCTTGGCCAGAGGGCGCTGTGGGACTGTGAGATAGGCAGTCACTGAGGAGATGTTGGTGCTGTCAGAGATCGGGAGGAGGTTTTTGGGGAATTTAACCTTCGGCTGTGCTGAGCTGTCTGCAAAATAAAAATACACAAAGGGCTAGTTAGCACAATATGTGTATAGAAAAAACAGTGTATGGTCTTAGACAGACACTGAACCAAAAAATCCAGAGCCTTTATTGTTTTTGCTTTAAGTTCTCTTGTATCTTCTGTCCTATCAACCAAGTTTCCCCTTGGGGAGAGGAATAACCGCAATTGTGATATTAGACCATACTGTGGATAAATAAAACATACTGTATACAATAATCTATACTGTTATGTGTACATCTACAGGTTTAACAGAGGTCCCAGTGTCTCTTACCAGGTAACTTTCCAGTGATGAGGACAGAATCTTCAAACAGCCAGATGTTTCCTTGGCTCTGAGGCAGCAGCGCTAACGTCACTGCTGAGAACACTGGCAAAATAAACACAAATATTATCAATAACCAGAGAATATAATGGTACCTATTTTCAGCTCCAACTTATAAAACTCCTCTCAGTCTAAGTGTGTGTTTCATAGAAGGGATTTACAGCATTTATTTTGACATATGGCAGTACAGATTTTGAGTCTATATCTTGTGATTAATAAGGCACAATGATACTTTGGCCCAGATTGTGTGGGCTGCAGATCAGAGATGCTACCAGCAGGTGGCACTATCACCTAAGTGTTGTCTTAACGCATAGTGTGAGTGAAGGAGCACAAAAGAAGGTGTGTGTGTCTACGCAGAGCTGAGCTATTATTATATTCCTCTATTTCATTAATATGGCTTTCAACTGAGATTTAGTGTACGGGACAGTCCACACAATAGACCCAGGGGCCCCACAGTAGCATCACTCCCCCTCAGTGATGGAGCACAGACCCCACCCCCAAGCCACTGACTCCAGGACAAAGAGATGAGGAAGAGGCTGGTAGATGTTTTTGTCAAAGCAGACAATAACATCAGCAGCGTACCTGTGACCCTCTGCTTCAGGGACAAACACACACAGACTGCATGTAGTCAGACACTTATGAATAATTAATAATCATGAATAATACAGTAGGCTTTGTCAAAACTGTTTACATAAGCTCATTTGGCTCAATTTGACATCTTTATTTTTAGTGAGTCAGGACCTAAAATAGCTTATGTCCCTTAAAATATATAATGCATGTTCAGTCTAGTTTGTTTTCAGATATGTTGATTTTAAGAAGATAAGCAATATATATTTTTGTATGGTTAGACTGCCTTCTTAGGTCTAATGCAGTGGTTCTCAAACTGTGGAACAAGAACCACTGGTGGTACGCAAATCTTTTGCAGTTCAAGTCCTGATTTGGTTAAAGGTCCTGTATTATGTTATTTTGAAATAGTGTTGCATTAGTATTTCACATTTTATAACTTAAAATAATGTATATATGTAGGGAGCTGCTGGCAACAATGAGCATTGAACAGAGCATGAAATGGCTAATTTGCACGGCTATTAGCAACATGATGCTAACAGACAGATAAATAAGCTGCTTCGTAGTGACAGAGACTTGAGGCTGAATAATCAGAATGAGTCCAGTGACGGTGTATGGGCTTTAGCAGGGGCACTTCCTGGTTTCATGTGTTTACGTAGAGCTGTGAGAACGAGCGTTTTTAGTTACTGAGAAGGGGACGGCCAGGGACAGGATTACTCATACGTGTGAATGAGACAAAATACTATTCCAGGTCTGTTTTTGAGGAGACAAGATAACATGGTTAAAAGCTCCAACAAGTAGCAGAATATGGACCTTTACGGGACACAAACCTTATTGTCATAACTGTCAATATTTTTGATTGATTAGCAGGGCTCCAGACTAACTTTTTTTGCCAAGAGCAGATAGATTTTTTTTTAGGAGCACAAGCAGAAAATTTAGGGTCGTATGCCAAAAATCTGTATCACAAATATTAAATCCCTCCTGTCTTACCACGCTTACAGATTAAGTGAAATATGTACAGAATGAAGAATATGGTCTAAGGAAGATCAACAAATGATGGTGATATGGCTAAAAACTAAAATCAGAAATGTATTAATAGTTAACCTCAGACAGTCAGACACACTGCCCCTAAATAAAACTGAATTTAACTGGAAGTGAGCAAATGTCAGATCCATAACACAAAATAAAGAATTAAATCACTAATAAGTTGGCCTAATGAAGAACTGAATTGTTCAAACCCCCCCCAGTTCTTCCCTCAATTAATGAATTTTCTCTTCCACTCTTAGAGGGGCTAAGTATTGTTATTAGTTTAATTAATTTGAGTAATTTGTGTTTGTGGTTTTGAACGATGTCAAAAATAGTCCTTAATAATAGAGGACTACATCAGCTCATTTATGGCTTCAGTCTTTTCTAATGGCTCTCAATAGCAGCACATCTCTCAGACAGCGCTGCAGGAGGCAGCAGCTTATGCTAAATACAGAAGCTTCTTAGCCAAGTTTTATCAAAGACACTACAGTCCAGAAGCCACAGGACTGTGCGTGTTTTGCTCAAAAGCCGCTCTTCAAGTACCTAATGATGCAGTCTCCACGGCGACAGAAAAAAATGTGGAGGAAAAGAGCAGCGTGGGGTCGTGTATAAGCGTCTTTCTGAGAGAACACAAACGTGAACTAAGTGAAGCTGTGGGTCACACTGGACAATTAGGAACAGGACATGCAGCCTGTTATGAGTGCAGACCCTGCTCTGCTGAGGGAGGGAGGTGTGTGTGTGTGTGTGTGGGGGGGGGGGGGGGGGGGGGGGGGGGGCAGAGACAGGGCCGGGGAAACTAAACAGCTGATCAGCGGCGCGGCTCTGTTATTAAGGACTGTGTCTGACATTGTTTGAAACTACAAATGCAAATTACTCGAATTAATTAAACTAATAACAATACTTAGCCCCTCTGAGAGTGGAAGAGAAAACTCATTCATTCAAAATAATAGTAATAATAATAACAGTAAAGTCAGAATGATCAGGTCGCACATGTGTGAGTAGTTAGAAAAAAATGCTTGCTCAGACCCATACAATTGTCACAAAATGCAAACATTTGGTCGCAGTCTGGAGCAACAACTTATTATTCAGGTATTCATCCTCATCATCACATGTCCTCTTCAAAAACAAAGGCTGGCTACCAAGGTTTTCCATTCATCACTGTCTTCTGCTCTCCTTCTGACATCTGCGCAGGACGTTGTCCCACTCCATTTCTCCACTTCCCCCTCGGCCTTCCTCCTGATCTTGTACCTTCAATACATCCTTCCATCATTATGTTTAGGAGTCCTTCCAGGCTTCCACAAAGGACATGACCAGCATACCTCATCTTCCTCTGCATGGTGTCTGACACTTTCTTAGGAGTTATTAGGATTTAAAAAAACAGAGCCAGTGCTTCTTTGATTAGAACAGAAAAAGAACTGAGGATGGATGGGCAGGCTAACAGTCCTGGTGATTTTTCCTGCACCTGGAAGACTTCAGTAGTGTATGTGTCTGTGGAGTTACTGTGCAGTACTCACAGGGTCTCCTGGTGGTGCTCCAGGGCAGGGGCACAGACAGATACCCCTCCATTCGTCCCACCAGAGTCAGGCTGGCCCCGGGGCTGTAGGTGACCCACAGCAGGATGTCCCCTCTGGGCCCGGTCAGGACAGAGCTCCTGAGGCTGTGGTTCACATACAAGTCCACCGAGGCCCCAGACAGAGGGGCCCGGGTCACATGGTCCCTCAGCAGGACCCGCAGGACAAACGGAGGTTCTGGACACAACAGGACAAAAAGAACATGAGATAGTGTGTAGACTTATACTATAGGTCAATTCAATGTTGAAATTTAGGAAATGTTACTGTTCTTTTAATGGGCACAAAAACTACACTTAGCTCCTTTGACATTCTGTCATTTTTATGTACAATACTCATCACATCCTACATCACAATTTGTAATTAGAGGGTCAGCTAATAAAAAACACTTGTCTCAGCATTAGCAGTTACTAGATTAGATTAGATGACTTTATGAAGTCATAACTAACTTTATTTATCTCACAGGGGAGAATTTCACTTGTTAAGGCAGCTCTTAGTATAGAATAAAGTGCACAAAGTAAAAAAATAAAGTGAGCATGCATTGAAAACAAAATTAATTTAATTTTGATTTATTTACAATAAAATGTCTAAAAAAAAACAAAAATATATAAAATATATGGCACACTATGTAATGCACATTTCAAGAGTGATAGAGAATACCTGACATTATTTCTTTGAATCTGACTAAATACAAATATTCTCCCAATAAATGTAACCTGTAAATGTACCGTTTTGTGGTTTGTTTTGCAAGAAATGCAGGGTACTACCAAGGGACACACTAAAAACCTGGCTTTACACCCAGATGGGGGTGGTTTTGTGAGGATGTGGCTTGCTACTGCTTAATACAGAATGAGAGCAGTAAATGGGATCATGTAGAATGCTAATTTTGAGCTAAATCAAAGACCATAAATATAGAGTTTATTTGTCATACTGGTTAAGGTTTGGGTTAGGGAAAGAGTCAGGAATAGCGTTAGTGAATTTTTATGTTACTGGTACAGAGTTTATTACAGGGTTCCCCTGGGGCATTAAAAAGTATAAATGCCATTAAATTTGACTCCAAGTTATAGTTTTGACATAAATGGTTGACATTATTAGTTTTATTGGTGAATATAAATAAAGTATATATACACTATATTGCCAAAAGTATTAGCTCATCTGAGCGTGTATGTATTTATAAATAATAATTTAGCCTACACTAGTGTGATAGACAGAATGGCAGAATGAGTTTGCTTCCAGTGGGACCAAATTACCCAAACATCAGATGTTTGACTTTCAACTTTATTGGTGAATTATGAACTGTATTTTACTATAACTGCAAATAAATTCTGACAATTTAAGCTGCTGCTATTGTATGTTTATGGCATTAAAAATGGCATTAAAAACCATTAAATTAGACTTGGTGGTACCTATAGGAACCCTGCATTAGTCATTTATGTATGTGGCAGTAAAATCAGATGTGTGACATTTTTTCTTCATATTCTGTTCTAATAACATAATAAACTAACCCTAGCCTCAACCCTTGATTTGTTATCATATAAACTCCATATGTATGGTCTTTAATTTGTTTAACTAAGATAAGATGCATTAACAGTCTTCAGAGAGTCCTGCTCTATCACATTTACCCAGCATACACACAGGCTGGGTAAGGTTGGATAACCCAATGTGTGTTGGTGGACACAGCTTTTTTTGAAATAAGTTTGCGTGTCACAACAAAAATAAAAACTGGGTCCCACAGTAGGGAAGTCACAATGTCAAATTTTAGTGTCAAGATTATAGTAAGATGACATAATGCAAATTTACAGTTTTCACAAAAGAAAACACAGAGCATTTTTTATTAAATGCTTTAATCTGCTTTTAACCAAACTTTCCCGACCCAGTCTTTGACATTTACTATTCCTTTTCAATTTTATCGATTAGTCTGAAAGACCTTTTAATCATGTATTAAGAACTGGAAAGAAATCTTATCTTCTAAAATTATGACTATCCTATTGTGACACTTATAATTAGAGATCGACCGATATATATCGGTCGGCCAATATATTGGGCCAATTTTTGAGTGTTTTAGACAATCGGTCGTTGGCCGATTTTTCCCATTTAATGCCAATTTTTGGTCAGGCACATGTCCGGACAACCACTGAAGGACCCTAGTTTTTGTGTCCGTGCCGTCCATGCTACAGCAGCACTACTGACTGTAGAAGGTGCTCAGGGCGAGTGAGGGAGATCACTCAAACAAGGCTGAGGCAAGGCTTATTGTTTTGAAAGAAAAAAGGTAAGACTTTTTTCTCACCAAACCTGTGCACGTAACGCTGATTTAACTTTTAAATGTCCGTTTGAGAGAAAATGTAAATGTCCAGACACTTTAGGCTTTGTTCGAGCACTTTTGTATGCAACCTGCAGCATTAGCTTTATTTACTAGCTTAGCATCAGGTAGGAACGGTCCACTGTAAAATAACATCAGTCTCATTAACTTGTTAAAATGCTGCATAAGACAAACATTTGGTAAAACAGGGAAAAGGTGGCGGCTTCATAATCATAGTTGAGGCTAATTTTTTCCATCTAATACATTAACATGGAGCAGTGCGCCTCAGTTACCGCGGTATAAAAATGTGTGCATTAAAAAATGGGATGGAGATGAAGACGTTAGCCCGAACTACTTTGACCTTAGATTGGGACATTCTGCTGTGTCTGTAAGTGTCACAGAGCAGAGAGCTGTCTGTATTTACTGCTGACATATGCATGTGTTTTCAGCCAGGAGCCACTTTCAAATAGAAAAGCAGTGTTGATTAAGTGACGCGGGGCCGAGCGCCAGTGCGTACCCGGTCTGAGGACTCACATGGAACTAAATCGAAGCAGTCAGCGAGCACTTTTATATTTGTAGTACACAAGATATGTTTCGTAAATAAAATAATAATAATAAAAGTGCCCCTCGTTTAATATTTTTATTTTAAAATATGTGCTTTGTGATTAATAATAAAATTAATTTATTGTCAGCTATCTAACTAACTTATTTAATGTCGTAAATATCATCATTTACATGATACAGAAATGCTTAGCCCTTAACTTTACAGCTTCAGTACAGAACAAAGCAGACTATTTGAAGACAGTAGCCCTGAGTGCAAAGCTGAGAGATTTTACCTTTTGCCTGCACGAGTCCATATTTTTCTGCATTTTTCTGTGATGTTTTTATGTTTCTTTACATTTTATAAGCAACATGAAAACATCTGACTATATTAAACTATTTTTATTCATAAAATTAGGAAAATTGGCCCTCCATATTGGCCTCAAAAATCGGCATTTCTTATTGGCCATCGGCTGCTCTGAATTTTAAAAATCGGCATCGGTCTTAAAAAAAAACATATCAGTCGACCTCTAGTCATCATTATTGACCATTTAGAGCTTGAACTCAGATGCTTATGGTGCTGCTAAATGTAAAAATGGCAACAGTGTTATCAATATTCAATATGTCCTGCTCTAATATGCACAAGTGAGCCCCTAGAGAACATCCCTATTTAAATTCTGAACAAAAGAAATAATTTATTAGTACAAAAGTGTCTTCATATCAATGGAAAAGTACGATTTTCCTCCAAAGACATCTGCAGTTTCTGAGATATGTGATGTATTTTTCAGTCTGGACTCATTTGGACAGAGAGAGCTCATCATTATTTCATACTGAGGAAAAGGTTACAGAAGGAATCTGTCAGCAGCCTCTGTCACATCTCTGCATGAGGGGTGTGCACGAGGAGACGTTATTAACATGCTCTCATGTCATCTGTTACATGTGCTCTGCCAGACTGTGGCTAAAGAAATGTATGTTACTACAGTGGAAGACACTTGTTTAGAATAATACACGTGATTCTTCTTTGGTCTCACTGTGGGATAGGGATTAGGGTCAGGGTTAATTGATTTTACTATTATTCGATATTATAAGCAGAGGTCGACCGATATGGGTTTTTTTAAGACCGATGCTGATTTTTAAAATTCAGAGCAGCCGATGGCCGATAAGCAATGCCGATTTTTGAGGCCAATATGGAGGGCCGATTTTCCTAATTTTATGAATAAAAATAGTTTAATATAGTCAGATGTTTTCATGTTGCTTATAAAATGTAAAGAAACATAAAAACATCACTTTAAAATGCAGAAAAACATGGACTCGTGCAGGCAAAAGGTAAAATCTCTCAGCTTTGCACTCAGGGCTACTGTCTTCAAATAGTCTGCTTTGTTCTGTACTGAAGCTGTAAAGTTAAGGGCTAAGCATTTCTGTATCATGTAAATGATGATATTTATGACATTAAATAAGTTAGTTAGATAGTTGACAATAAATTAATTTTATTATTAATCACAAAGCACATATTTTAAAATAAAAATATTAAACGAGGGGCACTTTTATTATTTTATTTACGAAACATATCTTGTGTACTACAAATATAAAAGTGCTCGCTGACTGCTTCGATTTAGTTCCATGTGAGTCCTCAGACCGGGTACGCACTGGCGCTCGGCCCCGCGTCACTTAATCAACACTGCTTTTCTATTTGAAAGTGGCTCCTGGCTGAAAACACATGCATATGTCAGCAGTAAATACAGCCAGCTCTCTGCTCTGTGACACTTACAGAGACAGCAGAATGTCCCAATCTAAGGTCAAAGTAGTTCGGGCTAACGTCTTCATCTCCATCCCATTTTGTAATGCACACATTTTTATACCGCGGTAACTGAGGCGCACTGCTCCATGTTAATGTATTAGATGGAAAAAATTAGCCTCAACTATGATTATGAAGCCACCACCTTTTCCCTGTTTTACCAAATGTTTGTCTTATGCAGCATTTTAACAAGTTAATGAGACTGATGTTATTTTACAGCGGACCGTTCCTACCTGATGCTAAGCTAGTAAATAAAGCTAATGCTGCAGGTTGCATACAAAAGTGCTCGAACAAAGCCTAAAGTGTCTGGGCGTTTACATTTTCTCTCAAACGGACATTTAAAAGTTAAATCAGCGTTACGTGCACAGGTTTGGTGAGGAAAAAAAGATAAAGTCTTTTTTCTTTCAAAACAAAAGAACTTGCCTCAGCTTTGTTTGAGTGATCTCCCTCACTCGCCCTGAGCACCTTCTACAGTCAGTAGTGCTGCTGTAGCATGGACGGCACGGACACAAAAACTAGGGTCCTTCAGTGGTTGTCCGGACATGTGCCTGACCAAAAATCGGCATTAAATTGGACCGATCTCTAATGATGACATACAGAGAGTAAATGTCTCTCAGTATCATATTTTGTAATTTGCTGGTTGATGTGATGACCAAAACTGTGGGCCCAGTTGAAAAGTTTTTCTTAATTATGTTTTTCCTCCTCCAAAATTCTGTCAGCAGTACAACATAGGGTCTACTGTGCAAGCTTAGAAGAAGCTGTGTGTTATTCTTCTGTACTGTAATGTTAAACTGTGAAATGTCCTGCAGTGTGACTGTAACATTCCCAAAATACAAAATACAAACATTTCCAAAATAAGTCACTAGAGTCTGAGACAGCTGATAAAGTTTTTGGCATAATGTCAAATATTTGTACTTTACCAAAACAACATTTTTAACTGCATCTGAATCCTACAATAATAATTAAAATAAGTTTAATCTTGTAATCAAAATGGTGTCCTGCAGTGTGACATGAAAAATCAGGTTGTAACAAATCTTAGAGGACCCATCTGTTATTTACAGACCAGACAGACCTCTGTCTGAGTTAAGGCTGTGTGCTATTTTATTATTAATTTTAGTAAAATCCTAATTTTCTCAAAAACTGGTAACGTGTGTCTGTTTGGTGTCCTGCAGTGTAACAGCTGTATTTTTCACAAAATAAAATTCTGAATGTTAAAAATCTTTTTTTTTTTTAAATATAAAATGGGGCATGCGTATATGTATTAAGTTAGAACAACTGATGTGTTAAATATTTTAATTCTAATGGCCAAATATGTAGTGAAGGTCCTGTGTTGTGACAGAAAAAGCACTCTGCAGGACAAGTAGAAATAATTCTCTTAAAAGTATGAATTCCTTACAAAAAGCTTTCTTCAGACTTTTATAAAGCTAAATTATATATGGAATTATTACCTAATAATCTTTGTATTTAACTTCAAAGTTGCGTCACACCTTAGGACAAAATACAAAGGTGTTACACCTCCAACTGTCAGCCACCCATTACACAAATTAAACTGCTAACTGCTAACTATTACTAATTATTGCGGTACAGGCATTATTTTGTGATACTCTCAGGCCCACCATTGACACCTAACATGAATACGGTGCTAAACAATATATATATAAATAGAAAATAGTGCATATAGAAGAGTGTTTCTAAACTTGTGGGTCAGGACCCAAAAGTGGACCACACCACCTTGTGGATGCCTGATCCCGTCAGACCTCGGAAGCTAAGCAGGGTAGGGCCTGGTCAGTACCTGGATGGGAGACCGCTGGGGAACACCAGGAAGCCGCTGTGAATGTGAGTGGGGACTACGGATGGAAATTAGCTCTGAGCTATAATCTGGTGAATTTACGGCACTAGCTGCTGTTCATTAATACACACTGTCCCATAAAAATAAAAATTTATAGCTTATTACAATTTCAGTGTTCATCTTATTTGAAGCTTGCTTTTAATGACTTGGAAACAGATTTTAAAATACTTGCTTTAAAAGTCATAGTAAAAATAAAAAATAGTACAGTTCTGTGTTAAATATTTGCCAGTTTATATGTAAATATTCCTGGAAAGCCATCAGCTGACCTCTGTTGGGAATGGAGATTACCGCATGAGCAGCTCAAATCCCTGTGTCAGCACTAAGTAAACATGTGGAGAGGCTGTTAGCACGTCCAGCTAATGCTACATGGTTATTATTGATCCATATGAATCCATATCTCCTCTGCAGTATTCATCTGCACAGCTCCATGTTTGCTGTCTCACAGTTTACACTCCATTCACAAACGATTAGAGTATTAGAGAGTAAATATTTAAAAGTTATGAGTTATGTCAATATTTCAAAGGGCAAGGGTATTATGTAATGGGCCAACACCCCACTAATATGCAATAGACCCTACTACAGAGTGACAGAAAATATTACTTGTGTACTGCTATGAAGACAGCTTTGAATGAATACAAATCTGTAGTTTTATTGGTTGTTTTATTTGTTAGTTTTGTGTTTTGCTCTTTTAGTGTTTTTCTAAAAAATGTTTTGTTTTTTGTTTTTTTGCAATTTATGTTTTTCTTTTTTTTTTCTTTTTGTGTTTTTTGCACAAAAATGTTTTTCCTTATTTGCTTGATTTGTGATGGTTCTTTCAGTTAATTTTGGAAAATGCTAAATTGGACTCCACAATTTGGCATTTATTTATTTATTTCAATTGCATTTATTATTATTATTATTATTATTATTATTATTATTATTATTTGTTATTATTATTATTATATTATGTATGCATTTGCTTTTTTTTTTCCTTAATGTATATGTTCTTTCAGGATATAACCAAAGACAAAACCAGGGCAAATCATTTTATAAATCATATAGATTGTATAAATACTCCAAATAAAGCCCATATATCAGCTGGTAATTCAGAAACCTAGTGCTTATTTTGGTTTGGATTCTGGTTTGGTTGTAAAATTTACATTAAATTTAGAAATGGGCCTTCTATATTATGCAAAATCCACTTCTTTTTTGAGGTTTCTACCATGTTATAATGTTGTTTCCTCATCAAAAAACTGTATTCTCTGGTGCTGAGTTTCTGAGTCCTGAGAACACCAGGTTCTACAAATCTCCACCTCACCCACGAAGCACTGACCAAACAACAAGCCCTCTACATCCAGTCTGCTCTCATTCATTTATCAAAAAAAAAAAAAAAAAAAAAAAAAAACAGTGCACAGCTCTGTTTCCACTGATTCTTCACAGACATTTTTCATTTTGTAGTAAAATGGTGTCATACAAATGGAAGTGCTCTTTTTCTTTGATTATGTTCAAAAGACTGCAACACTCTGTACTTATTAAAAATGTCTTTTTTAGCCAGATAATGTTTTTTAAAGGTTGTAAAATGTACAAATATGCTCTAGAGGTCACCAAGATTGGTTTAGAAATATAAATAAAATCACAATATATCCCCTAGCTTGTTTTGACTTTATGGCCCAAATTTTAGCTGGTTGAAGTCTACTAAATAGGCCAGTCTTTCATATTATAAACATATTAGACTCTTATCCTGCCAAAAAGGGCATTTATTTTTTTATATATATTGTGCAACAACGTCATAAATTAGCCTATTAGCTCCTCAAAACAAACCTGACAAAATAGGCTCACCTTCACAGTCCAATATAACACAAACCTGGCTAATTATGAACCCCATTGTCCTGATAGCATAATTTTAGTGTTGTTAATTATGATTTATGATGAGCTTATTATACCACAGCTGAGCCTCGTGAGTCAAACCTGGCCTGGTCTGACTCATTCAGCCCAAAACAAAGACCCGGAGCTACCTGCAAGTCAAGGCCCAGGGCTCCACAAACCTTACCCAGCGAGGAGGAGGCTTCGGAGGCGGCGGCGGCAGAGAGCCCATTGTCCCCGGGAGAGTCCGTATCCGTGTCCGGGGCTGGAGGAGCTGTGGCTGGGGGTAGGCCGCCGCCCTGCTCCGCTCTCACCCCCAGACCCCCCAAGCCCCAGAGCAACAGCAGCGTCCGCACGATGGGTACCAGCAGAGGCAGCGGCATGGCGACATAACGACCCCCCAGACCCCGGGAACAGCGAGATCGAAGGCGGGTTAGGCGTCCAACTACTGTCCGGTGTCTGTCTGTGTTGTTATTATTATTAGCAGCGAGAGGCCATCCTCCCGCACACGTCTTCTCTGGAGGACCCCAGAACAAGTGATGCTGAGGCTGGGCGTGTGTGCACAGATAGGATTTGGCAGGTGATGAGTCACTCTGTTCAAAACATCCTAACAAGGCAAGCTAACCAGGATTCGTCATTATGTTACTTACTAGGTCTAAACCAGGACTAATGAAGGTCAAAATCATAGCTAAATCAGGACTAAACCAGAGCTGAACCAGGACTAAACCAGCGCTAAATCAGGACTAAACCAGAGCTAAATCAGGACTAAACCAAAGCTAAATCAGGACTAAACCAGAGCTAAATCAGGACTAAACCAGAGCTAAATCAGGACTAAACCAAAGCTAAATCAGGACTAAACCAGAGCTAAATCAGGACTAAACCAGAGCTAAATCAGGACTAAACCAGAGCTAAACCAGGACTTACCAAGGACTAAACCAGAGCTAAATCAGGACTAAACCAGACCTAAATCAGGACTAAACCAGAGCTAAATCAGGACTAAACCAAAGCTAAATCAGGACTAAACCAGAGCTAAATCAGGACTAAACCAGAGCTAAATCAGGACTAAACCAAAGCTAAATCAGGACTAAACCAGAGCTAAATCAGGACTAAACCAGAGCTAAATCAGGACTAAACCAGAGCTAAACCAGGACTTACCAAGGACTAAACCAGAGCTAAATCAAGACTAAACCAGAGCTAAACCAGGACTTACCAAGGACTAAATCAGTGCTAAATCAGGACTAAACCAGAGCTAAATCAGGACTAAACCAGAGCTAAACCAGGACTTACTAAGGACTAAACCAGAGCTAAATCAGGACTAAACCAGAGCTAAACCAGGACTTACCAAGGACTAAACCAGAGCTAAATCAGGACTAAACCAAAGCTAAATCAGGACTAAACCAGAGCTAAATCAGGACTAAACCAAAGCTAAATCAGGACTAAACCAGAGCTAAATCAGGACTAAACCAGAGCTAAATCAGGACTAAACCAGAGCTAAACCAGGACTTACCAAGGACTAAACCAGAGCTAAATCAAGACTAAACCAGAGCTAAACCAGGACTTACCAAGGACTAAATCAGTGCTAAATCAGGACTAAACCAGAGCTAAATCAGGACTAAACCAGAGCTAAACCAGGACTTACCAAGGACTAAACCAGAGCTAAATCAGGACTAAACCAGAGCTAAACCAGGACTTACCAAGGACTAAACCAGAGCTAAATCAGGACTAAACCAGAGCTAAACCAGGACTTACCAAGGACTAAACCAGAGCTAAACCAGGACTTACCAAGGACTAAATCAGTGCTAAATCAGGACTAAACCAGAGCTAAACCAGGACTTACCAAGGACTAAACCAGAGCTAAACAAGGACTTACCAAGGACTAAATCAGTGCTAAATCAGGTCTAAGCTAGGACTAAACCAGTGCTAAATCAGGACTAAACCAGAGGTAAACCAGGACTAACCCAGAGCAAAATCAAGACTAAACTAGGACTAAACCAGAGTTAAACTAGCTCTAAACCAGAGCTAAATCAGGTCTAAGCTAGAACTAAACCAGAGCTTTACGTCGTCCTAAGTCTTTGTTTATATCACCCCAACAATGCTAGTGTTCCTCTGGTATTCATAATTCTCTGTTTGAAGGCAAAAATACACATTAAAACATTAAAAAAAGAAAGTCCCCTTCATGTAGACATATAGTAAACGGATGTAACATGTATGTGGTGTTAGAGATTTTTTTTTGCTTCTATATAATTTTGTAAGTAGCTTTTGAACAAATGGGATATGGCCTACATGGATTGGGATTTTTTTCTTTCATGTACAGTGCACAGAGAGTGATTCATTTTGTATAGTATAGCACCCGTCTTACCAAGCAGTCCCATGCAATAGTGTTGTTGTAGTTCTGTCCCTATAGAGGCATTTATGAGACAAAAATAAGTCTCATAAATGCCAAATGAGTAAGTCATTAAATCTAGACAATAGTTAATTATTAGTCAGTACTGTTGGGAATTAGCTGTGACAGTTTTATAAAGCTATAGCTAATTCGAGAAAGTTCAAATAAGCTTGAATATGTATAGAGGGAATAAGAATGACAGCAGTGGTGCAGAGAAGGAGAGTAGGAGTGAGACCTCTCGCGTGAGACCTATCTGTGCTCAGTGGGGAGACACTGTTACATCACTGAGTCTGGGGCCCTCTGGCGGTCAACCTGAGACCACCACCCCCTCCTCCTCCTGCCCACAGTCCACTGAGCCACAACAAACAAAGGCAGCACAGGGAATACAGAGGGCTTGTCTCTTACACCTGAGAATTATGGGAGAATAAACAACTGATGTATATAAAATGATGACAAAATATAAAAGGTACATAGCATACATTTCTAATGCTTATGTATTAGCTAGATTTATAGCCTATGTCTAGATCAGATGATCTCAAACCTAGTACCACCTCAGAAAATATTTGGTTTTCTAAGTATCATCTTCAACAGACAAAAATGAGCCTAAACCAGGACTAAACCCAATAATAAAGTAGGGATTAACACTGAAAATCCATTACTTAATAAAGACTAATTGTGGCTAAATCAGGTCTAAACCAGGATTAAAACAGGACTAAATCAAACCAGTACTAAACCAGGTCTAATCCAGGGCCTAAACCCAGACTAAACTAGGAGTAACAAGCTCAAAACTAGGACTAAACCAGAGCTAAATCATGACTAAACCAGGTCTAAATCAGGAATAAACCAGAGCTAAAACAGTACTGAACCAGGAATAAACCAGAGCTAAATCAGGACTAAATCAGAGCTAAATCAGGACTAAACCAAAACTAGGGCTAAAGCAGGCCTAATCAGGGCTAAACCAGGGATAAGCCTAGAAATCATTGGTTTGAAACAGATCAAAACTCGGGCTAAACTCAGGACCTTAGCACTTTAGTGCCACTAGATGAGGCCCACGTACAATCAGTGGTACCTGTACCATAATTTGAGAACCTCTGGTCTAGATTGTATGTCTGCTACAAAAAATAGAAACCTGTCTTAAGGTTTTCAGAAGTAGCTTTATAAACAATTAACAATATATAACAATTATTGTGTCAAATCTTTTATTTCAGTGAGTTTTATTATACCTGACCGCCAGAGGGCAGCACTTACCCACACTTAGCATAACATAACTGAGACTGACACAATTGTCTCAACAGTGGGAGGAATTTATTACACAGAGAGCTGCTTAAGTATTTAAAGGATAATCCAAACATTGAGGAGCTTGTACTTGGGAGTGCTGATACCTACTGTTGTGAATAGCTACTTAAGTGTATTTTTATTATTATTTTTTCATGATACAAAAATACTAAGCAAGGACATATCCACATATTTATTAAAAATGCATGTCATAATAAAGACACAAAAAGTGTCCAAAACCTATAACTTTTCTCTAAAATGTTCTATTTAACACAATATTATTTGAAGAAATTAATAACTTCTGGTATTGATCAATGTCTTTTTAAAAATCCTATGTCCTTTATGTCCAACACCAATAAAAATGAGCACCTTTTTGAAATTTTAGTGCATATTATATTTACAATAGACAACACTGAACATCCTCTCACCTTATTAATTAAACAGTGATTATGACAATTAATATTTTTATTTATTATTTGTTGCTCTAGTTTGAACGACATCTCAAGGCACTTAACTCTAGTGGCTGAGAACGTTTCTAAATGCAAATATCTATTCAGAGTTGCTGCTACGTCATTGGTCAGTTAGTTGCATTGAGAAGCATCAGAACAGGTGTACCTAACAATGTGGCCGGCCGTGAGTGTAGTTAGTGTTTAAACAGCGTAATCCCCATATCCGCTGGGACAGAAGGCGGCAGCTCCGGAGCGTGTCCAGACAGTTGACCAGTATAAGTGTCCCAGTGAGGTGCCGCCACTTCTTGGTGATGGGGTTCCTCATCTTGTCCAGTCCCACGTGGAGCTCCTGGATCACGTCCCTGTAACTGTCCCCGATCTGAGCCGCCCAGGTCAGCAGGAAGTCGTACGCTGGCTTCCACATGGACTGAGGACAGAGAGAAATCATTTTATTCTCATGCATCCTAATTCCTTTTCAGTTTAAGTACTGATACTTTTGTGCGACATCAATACTTTCAATACTTTTATGATGTCATGCATAATAATGGTGCTACAGTGCTGCACTGCTTTCACAGACAAATGTGGGCCACAAACAGTAAAGGATTCCTCGAAGACTGTAAAGAGCAGCACTGCACTTCTAAGCATTTGGTCAGACAACTACTGTGACATGAATAAAAAATATCTTTAATTGTATATGAATCGTATCATATCTGTACCAAAGTATTGATAGTGTCTATCATGACAAAAGCACATTGTCCCAGACCAAATAAAATAAATGACACATATTAGGACTATTAGGTACTATCAATAGTATATATTTTTTATACTTAAAAATTGTCAAGTGTCCCCAGATGATGTAAACATGTTCAAGTCAAATATTATTTATATTGATAACAATGGTACAGCTGATTTATTCACAATAAAAAAAATATTTTACATAATGGCCAAGTTGTTTATGTTTACATTTTTTGTTTTGGTTCTAAACTCTTGCATCACCAATCATCCAATCAGAAAGCGGAAAGGGCTCCATATTCTTTTTGCCACACAGGTCAATATGTGCCTGCAGCAGCTGTGGACGCAGCTAACAGCAGAGCTACAAAACCTGTTGGAAAAAGAGCTCACTGTGACTAACAACCCACAGACCACTGTTTTGATTTAGACTGCAGTACCGTTTTAAACCAGTACGAGCGCATGCTGCTTACAGTACCTTTAAATATATGTGTAGCATATAAACAGTATAAGTTGAACTAGCTGAACTGTGTACAAATAGGGCTTCCTTATCTTCCTTTTTGTTTGTTTGCAAGTTCCAAGTACATTTATTAATGTGGCTAATATGTTGTCCTAAATCTACCAATAATTACAAGTCCATCCTCCTGACATCTCCCTGGAGATTATAAATGAGTAAGGTCGTTGATTAAAGAGTTTTAGATCCACCTCAGAGTCTAACAGCCCGTTCTTGTCCCGGTGTGGCGCCTCATAAGCCTCCATCTGCTGCCGGGACACTCGGGCCAGTTTCTCTGCCAGCTCCCTCCAACGGGACGCCACCTCTACCGCCGTGGTCAGCAGCACGAAATCCAGCACCAATCTGGCAACCAGGCCCTGGCAGTCCATCTTCAGCAAGGCCTGATGGGAAACAGCAGGGATGCAACCATTTGGTTATGAAAACAGCACTGAAATAGAAACTTTCCCAATGGGAAACGCTCTTATTTGCCAGCCTACAAAAGCGTCTGAATATTCTCATCTGTTGGCAAGAAAATTTTAAGTCCACCTGATGTTTTAAGATGTTTTTTTCACAGACAATTCCTAATACAATCTGCTACAAGAGAATTAAACATTTGGTATGGTAGTAGGCTTGTAACCACATTTAAAGCCAAATACTGGAAGCACTTTGTTTTAGAGATACTGCTTTATGTAACTGAGGTGAGTTTGTGTTCTTGGAAGGAGGCTGACACTCGAACCACCTGCTCCAATACGATCACTCATCTTTTATTCATCAATCGCAGTCTTAAAGTCATTGATAAAACATTTACAACCATACGGCCATGTGACAATCTAAAGGACAACAAACAACACTGACAAGAGTACTACACAAGCTGCAGATGTTTTTGTGAATAAGGAATTATACTGAAACTTTAAATGTGTGATAAAGGACAAAGAATCAATTGTAGCTGCTCGTTAACAAAAGACATTGATGCAGGCTTGTAAGACCCTTCTCCAGATCTGAGCCAGGATCCTGGTTCAGAGGACCTAGCTGAATTCTTCTCCAGTACCTAGCCTGATCAGGAGGACCTTTCTCCTGCTCTTTAGCCAGAATCTTGGTCAGGATTACCTAGCTGGACTCTTCTCTAGATCTGAGCCAGGATCATGGTCCGGAATACCTAACTGCATGAACCCTTATCCACAGGTGAGCCAAGGTCCTGGTCAGGAGTACCTAGCTGCATGAACCCATATCCATATCTGACCTAGGATCCTGGTCAGAAGTACCTAGATGGAGCCAGTTCCTAGCCTGGTCAGGAGTACCTACCTGGACCCACCTTCACTTTTGACCTAAAATCCTGGTCAGGAGTATCTAGCTGGACCCTTCTCCAGGTCTTGAGCCAGGATTGTGGTTAGGAGTACTTAGGTGAATTGTTAGCTTAGCTACATGTTTAAGGTTAATGGGTTAAACCAGAGCACCAAGAGAAACCTCTCTGAGCACTCCACACAGAAAGGCCTTACTGAGTCTGGGAACCGTACCTGGGATCTTCTTGCTAACAACAATTTCGCCACTTTAACTCAGTTTAAGGTCATTCCTATGTAACTATGTGTATACTTGAGCGATAAATAAAGAAAATATCAGGCTGTGAGTAGGGTTGTCGTGGTGAGAGAATTTCCCCTGCGGTAATTATATGCGACTCAACACCGCGGTGTGCGGTATATGCAGTATAACATAAGCTAATAATAAAATGTAATAAAATTAAACTGTGCATCCCATTAGTGTCTCACTAAAATGATAAACTGCGGTTATCGCGGTCGCTTGTGCCCCCATGCGGTTGAATTGATAACAGCGTGGTATGACAATAATGCCGTCACCACGACAGCCCTAGCTGTGAGATAGATAGCCCCTGATTAACACCATCCTGTTAGCCTAGCCTTGTGTTAGCAGGGCAACCAACAGCATGTATTCCCAGTCAGTGCAGCTGCAGGAAACGCTGACACCACATACTGTACTGTACATTTAGCTTCATTTTACTACGACACTAGTAGTATAGGATGACACACGATACTTTCTTTAACAACCACTCTCTCTGAACGCTGCATGGGGTCAGGGGTCATGCTATGGATCACTTAACTTTAGCGCTCAGCTGTGTCCTCATCTATGCTAGTTTTAGGGTAAAGGTGATGGCTTCTTCCTCAATTAAAAATCAAATGTCCTAACTTTTTTATGGATTAGTTTATTTTAGATATTCAACATCCTTATTCATTATTATGGAAGACTACTGTGTAAAAACTTATAGTGGTACTAGTATTACCCGGTTTTTATGTTACAACAATACAAAATAGAGAATAGTAGACCATCTAGAGCTAAGGCCACACATTGTCCACATTTAGCTGTCCACTTGAGATGATGAGGTGGACAGGGGAGAGTGGTAGTATAATAAAAATAGTATTGTGTGAGACGGTGAGAGCCGGTGCCGTGTGCAGACGGAGCTGACAGCTGAGTGAGGGGCTGTCACACTAACAAGGACCTATTCAACAAGAAAACAGGGAACAGACGCTCTGGAGAGAGAACGGCTGTCACTGGCCCAGACTGATGCAACACTAGGTTCCATTTGTCTTAAAATACAGAACATTAAAAATCATTAAAAAGCCATTTGATTTTCATGGTTTTATCACGTCAAACAGAAAGGATGATCATTTTTGGTTGTGTGCTTCATTTGATTTTTTTTTTTTTCTTTCTTGCATTAATATGCACTTTTAAATCACAGCTAACAACTGTAAGGAGGATGAGAAGTGCCAAAATAAAAATAAAAAATACATAAATAAATAAATGTCATTCATCTAAAAAATGTAAATTTTATGTTAAAAAACATTTAAAGCAATTATTTCACTATTTTAATATAATATCAAAATGGATTTATTAAAATTTATTTCACGGTCTTGTGCTCATGAATTAATTTCATCTGTCAACCTCACCCATCAAAGCCAGTAGGCGGGCTCCAACACCTGATTAGTTAAACTGCACAGCAAGTCAACACTGATGGATCCCAGATTTGACTAGGTCAGCATTAGCTCTATGGAGGACCATGAGCGCCATGCAAATACAAATAAAGCTTTTATTAAAAGAGTTTTTAAAAGTTTATTTAGTTATTTAGGTCAACTTGTTTTAATAAAAATCAATTTTTAAAAAAACTGTCCACCACCGGCGCTCTGGGCTCCCGTAGTTCATAGTGGGTAGGCCCCGCCCTCCCTCCACGCTAGAGGAACACAAACAACATGGCAGCGTGCAGGGAAGAACTTGTTCCTAAGAAAGGCACAGTGCTGTCAGTTGTGTGGAATTGGTTCAGGTTTGTGGTGTCAGACGGAGCACAAACGGCGCCCCACTGCAAAGTCAGTCCCTACAGGATTTCGCGATGTTGCGATCGCAACTATTAACGTAAACTCAAGCAAACCCTGCGAATTCAGCACAACCCTGCAACTGTGTCCAAACTCCTCAACTCTCTGAGCAGCAGTGCACCGGTAATGTGCGGCGGAGGTCGGGTTAAGCCACAGACAAAGCGGCGTGGAGGTGTGATGCAGAGGACGGAGGTGCGGTCAGTGGTCAGTAGCACAGGTCAAATTTCTTTTTTTAATTTTAATTAATTATTTAATTATGTATTTATTTCATTTTGGGGCTTTTCATCCTTTTTAATATGAAAGGGTCACCGTCCTATATAACTATGGGAAAGCATTATTCTCAGTTAGTATCCTTTAGGTATATTGCCTGGAAATTCCAGACTCACCGCTGTACCAGCGGATGAGTCTGGTCGCCATAGAATCAATTTGATTTCTCGCGCGGAGCAAACGGACAGCGGAGTTAGCCAATCAGAAATTGGCGGACGTGACGTTAACAAAGCAACAAGAAAGTAAGCAACGCGAAAACATTTTTTTTTTTTTAAATAAAGGCTTCTAGTGCTGCAAGCTGCTGTAGTTTTAATGACTCGATATGTTTTTGGTCATTTAAAATGGAATTTACCGCTGAATGAAACAAACTCAGCTCCTCAGTGCGCCACCTTGATTGTTGTTGTTGCGGACGCTGCTCGCAAAGAACACGTGACTTAATTAAGCGAATCAAAATGCATGGTACGGTTGGGATTTGAGTAAACCACTGCGGACGGCGTGGTGGCCAGACTGATATTTCTCTGTATAATAATATAGAGACAGGCAATTGGGTATACAACCTGAAAACTTCACTTCAACAGTCATTATTTAAAAAATGTAAGATACTAAATGGCCTCACTGTAACATCTCACATCAGAAATTTCATTACACAAATATCAGTGTGTCAGACTTTTAGGACAATCATCATGAATATTAATGTAATAGTAAGCATAATTAATAATAATTAATGCTAAAAACATACAGTGAGCTACTCGTGCTAGTTGAATAGCCCTAATAACTAATAACGAAAATCAGACAAACAAATACTTCTGTAACACTGAAACAGGCGCCCAAGTGTTACCTGGACTTGGGGACTAAACCGGACATGATACTTTTTGAGTTGTCTGGTGTAAAACTTTTAGTTAAGTTATTTTTCACACCTCACTAAAAGTGCTTTAATAAAGTACAGATTTTTGTTGTGAAAATTTCAGGAAAGATCAGAAATGAGCCAAGGTCAAAATGATTAGTTTTACTGTGGATCCAGAAGATACTAACTTCACTTACTAATTAAAAAAAATAATAGTTTTGCTAGATTCTTTACCACTGTGAGAGGGGTTTTGTAATTCAAAAGAAAGAGCATTTATCCCTGAACTAGAAAGTCTTTTGAGTTTGAGTCCAGGTTAGATTTTTTTTTTTTTTATGTAGTCCTTTTTTAAAATCTCTTCAAGACTTTTGCAGAATATTGTATTTATTTTAATGCAAAGGTTTATCCCATTTTGTTCTGCATTGACACGTTAAGTTACTAGTGTGTCATGCTAGAGAAAACCAGGAAGTGCTGATCAAATGTACAGAGTGATGGCAAGTGAATGTATCCAGTCCTTAAGTCCCACCCATCCCTTTATCCCAGACTCTGTTGGTGGATGTATTATTAAAGGACCCTGTGGCCCCTGCACTCCTCTCTGACACACTCAGAGGGCCGCTCTCATAGGTCTCGTGTCTCCAGTGTCCACAGCCCGTAACCTGACCTGCAGCTTTAGAACCTCCAGCTGGGCGGTGTCGAGTGCCTCCAGGCATCCAGCCCAGTCTCCCCAGGTCTGCTCACGTTTCACATGGGAACACCAGAGCCACTGTTGAACACTTCAAAGGACACTCGTTCATAGGGATTATTGTTATATTATTTCATGGCTTTTGTATGTTATGACACATTATACCCATTATGAAGCAATTTCCTGTGTAGATTTGTATAATGTGATAAAATTACTAGCCAACTGTCATAATTCAGTACAGACAGACAAATCTTAAAAGTTTTGCGTGCATCCATAATCAATATACAGTATATTATTAATATGTTTAACCTTTTATACAAGGAGTGGGAATCTCACATCTGATTTTGCTGAGTTACAATATCAAGATCCAGATTCCACAACAATTACATTTTTAAAAATAATCTGCATGTATGTGATATACTGTATGTAGGGGAAATTAAGCACTTACCAAATACTGTACGGCTATACCACTGTATTACATAAGAAATAATTGATTCTATATTTTTAATAGATTATACAATGCTTTTATGTTTTAATAATAATAATACCCCTGGCGATACCCTCTTGTTTACACTGCCATAGTAGGTGTAAGCCTAAAAGAACAGAAGAATCTGAAAGTATGGTTGATTCAACAAAAGATGGAGTAGTCATTTAGTGATATGAGTCAACAACAACAGACAGTAGGGCTGGGCAATATGACTAAAAAATATAATCTTAATATTTTTTTAATTTTTAGCCAATTTATGATTGTAATCATTGTAGTCTCACATAAAAACTATTTAAATATAGGTTTATATTTTTATGAGAATATTTAATTTTTTTAATGCTTAAAACAAACCCTCTCCGCTTCTAAAAAAGATGTCTATTATAGATCATTTAATTAGACAAAGATTTGGTAAAAGGAGCCATCAAACACATGGCTAATTAGTATACATAAACAGTACATAAGTAAGTAAGTACATAAGTTAGTGCTGTGCACCACACTACACTGCTCGCTTTTGCCGAACTGCCGCCCCCTGCTAAACTAAGACATTGCAGAGGTAAAATTACTCCTTTCACTGTGATTATTGGTGTTTTTTGCATCTGCAGTCTCTACAGTCAGTATTTATGCTCATCTGTGCACTAGCTGTAGCATTAGCTACCACACAGGAAACTGCAGTGGTTGGAGGATGCTAATTCTGCTAATTTGATTTTACTATTTGGCTATATTCAACATCATTCACATCAAAAACAATGTGAACAAAAATGAATCAACCCAGCCCTAAGACTAGGGTTTCCACAGTAATAGTGTTGAACATAAAGCACCACTACATGGCATGTTTATATTTACCAATTGTAATTCATTTGCATAGAACTACAAAGTAGATCATGTGTTCTCTGTGATATAACCAAATGACTTTTGTATAGAAAATTAAGCTCACTGCAGTTCAAACAGTCAATGACAACATCAGCAATTACCTTTCTACCCACCACAACCACCACAGACATAGGAAAAAATAGATTATATAATATTCTTAGCTCGGCTCCTTCTTTATTACTTGTGAGTGTGGAAAGAAAAGCTGATATCGTTAATACAGAATTTTGTTTTTGCAATTTAGTCTGTGTGTTTAATCCAGTATTTCCTGAGAAAACTTGTAACCACGATCAAGCAGGTTAAAAGAAATGATATTTGAAGATTAATTTGGATCTTTCTTCTGAGAAATTATTATTACTAAAGAAAAGAATCAGTGCCTTGTTTCCTAAAACACTTTTCACATACCGTGGATTAAACTTGCCCTAGATATCTGTGGAGTTTAAGAACAATTACATAATTCTGCCTCTTGCTTTTGGTAAAAGCTTGGGTCACTTGTTCTGCCCTGTTACAACATGCAACAACTTTATACAAGACTACAGTCAGTAGTACAAAGCCACACATTGTTTTAATTTCTGGAAGATGCATTTCACTCCTCTTCAGCCCAGTGATGAGCTATCACAAGGAGAAAACTGCTATCTGTCAGAAGCAGTACCAGGATAAATAACTCATAGATTGTGGTGTTTCAAGGGGAGTATTTGCCGTCTCTGGAGTGTCTGAGCTGCTGGAATTCTAAATGGATGGAGGACTGCATGTGGTCGCTTCACAAAGCTTTTACACTACCACTCATCCAACGATTTATAGTTTTCATGGAACTGCTGTTCCCACTATGAGCCATCTCAGGCCATGTCCAGCCTAATGCATTCTCAATAATGTCCCATTATAATTGGTGGAGGGTTGTCACTAATATCTGCTAGTTGTCTGAGCACTTGACACTTTTTGAGTGTTTGGCATGATATTGGTAGAATTTCAAATATCCAGTGTTATAGTTATATATGTGTGGTATTCAGTGACTGGTGGTGATTGGCCAAATCTAGGTTTCTGGGCTAAATAAATCTAGCCCTTAATGCTGTAAATATAAACGGGTGCAGGACTCATGCCTGTCAATCACTGCTCTGTTGTGTTGTGCTGTGTGGTTATTAAAAATTAGCCCTTAAAGCCATTGTTGGTAGTGAGTGGAAAACAGACTAGAGGGCGCTGTTTTGCAAGTGTAGCAGGCAGGAATATATCCCGCCCCTGGCAGACACAGCACGGCTCGGCAGTGCTGTACGCTGAAACCACAGTCAAGATCTTTTAGAATGACCAGTCAGTGAGAAGCTGTGGATGTCAGAACCTTGTATTTCTCATAACTAGAACATAAAAGAAAAGTATTGAAATGTATATGATCGACACTCGCAGTAGTCCGACAGCAACAATACGGGCACCATACAATAGCAAATAGCCCTGTAGGACCAAGCTCTGAACCTGGGGTGACAGAGCCTTCTCCGTTGCTGCCCCCACCCTCTGGAATTCACTCCCACAACCCATCTGTGACTGCACTGACCTCCCCACCTTCAAAAACCTTCTCAAGACCCACCTTTTCAGAACTGCTTTTAAAGTTTAAAGTTTAATATTTGTTTGCTTGTTTTGTTGTTTGTTTCTCTTGTTTTACCCTTGTACAGCGTCTTTGAGTGTCATGAAAAGCGCTTTTATAAATAAAATGTATTATTATTAAAAATGATTATAAGTATTGTAAGAGTAAGATTGCTAGATATTGTTAGCCGCTAAGCTAGCGCTAGCCGCTTATCTAGCGTCACTGAGTGTTGCTTATACAAATGCAATAGACAACTACAGGACTCATTCTAGCCAAACTTTTGATGTACTCCACATGTTACCATTAGGTGGGCACTGTTTTACAAATATAAAGAAAAGAATCTCACCGGTTTAAAAGAAACGTAGCAACCATAGCATCTATTTTGAGCCCATTTCATTCCTGGAGCTCTCTCCACCGATCAAATCTTCTTTCTCTAAAAGAGTTTTTGTTTTTCTAACAAAGGCAACAGTGGGTGCAGGAGGGATCGGCTGCAAGGTCTCTGCCGTGATTGCGACTGCTTTCCTAGGGAGATGACTCCTTCTGTTGTTGTGCGTGCAGAAGGTTCACGGTCGCATGTACGCGACAGTCACACTTTGAGAGGCAGCCACTCCCACCAATAATCATACAGAGCCGTTTTGGTCCGAATAAAATGTTATAGAAATGTAATTATTTTTTAAATAAAAAATACAGATAGTAGTTTAAATTGTTTTAATCTGAATTGTTTTGAGGGCTATTTATTGGTAAAAAACTTTTTAATTTCATGACAAAATATGTTTAAAAACCCTATTACCTACAATGGCTTTAAATTATATGGCAATATGCAATAACTACTGAGTACGTTTAGTCTTGCGCATTTATATCAGGGTATCAACTTGGAAAAGTGTTATGTGAAATTGGAAATTACAGCAAATACACTCACAAAAATTACTACTTTCCTGTGCCTCACACAAGTGAGCGGTCTCAGCAAATCTCACCTCTGTTAGTATCTAACAAAGATAGACTCAGCAATTGTACTACAAGTCTTGTGGGTCTAGAGCTGGATTCTTTGCAGATTGTAGTTCATAAACTGACTAAAATCCATCATGTCCTTTGCAAAGTTGTGATTTGGACTGTACTATTACTTCAAGTTCAGAATTATATGGGAATACTGGCTTGTATAGAAATGATACTACTGAGTTATGAGCATCTTTAGTTTTGACAATAATGTTACCATTGCAGTTACTATGGATAAACTGACCTTATTTATAATTACAGGTTCATCCAATCACCCCTAGGTATTCATCTCAATTTCTGTATTAAGACAGTACCCACACAGGTTATAAGTCATAAGTTATAAGAGAAAAACTATTACTAATCATTGAATAGAAAACTCACAGAATAGACAGTAGTGTATTATTTAAACAATTGCAAAGTTACACTCACCATCATAAGCTCCCTCTGGAAGGATTTCCTTTCCTTGTTGTCCATGTTGGTACACTCCTCTTTAAGTTTCTCCAAAACTGATGCCACCTTCTCCGGCTCACTGTCCAATTCCGCCCGACAAAAATATTGTAACGGTAAATTCCCATACCCCAACGCGTCCGCAAAGGCTTTCCAGTTGGCAACGTTCTCCATCAAAACTGTCCTTACTGAAGCGTATATGTATGTAAGGAACTTGCAAGGCTTTAGGATCTGCTCCAGCAACAGTGTGGTAGTTAGGTCTGGTCCTGACCAGTGAATGGGCTTGACTTTACCTAGAACCAAGACATTCTTAGCATGGACCAGACCCATCTTTCCTTGATAAAATCCAATGTACCATTCCTTTGTTCGCAAGTGTCCTCGTAATTTGATTTTCTCCTCGCTAAGTAATGCGACAATGTCACCCTTTTTGTATTCCAGTAGGTAGGTGCTCTTGTGCTGCCTGACAACCGTCTTTAGGAGTTTGCCAAATTTTAAGTTAGTGATACAGCGATCTTGGAATTTAGGAAACTTGGAAGTAACAGCTAGTGGTGACAGAACAATTTTATCAACCTCTTTCTTTTTTAAGAATCTCCTTGCCACGGTATTCCTTGATGCAGCTGTAGGTGGTGGTTGCGGGGTTTGGACACAAAACTGGGTAAGGATACAGTCAAGGACATCTTTGACTTGTATCCTAAGAGTGAAGTCTGAGATACTGCTGGGATCAAGGGCAGAGATCATGTACAAAAGCCGGTTGACCTTGCCTAGTTTAACCTGAAACCCTTGGATGATGCTTGTCCCTTCAGCAGACTTCACCTGGTAGTTGGACATGTTGGAGTACAGCCCTACCTTAAGGTCCTGAGGGTAGCCAAGGACAAACTGGTGCTTCCCCCACAGCTGAAGGGTGATTGGTGGGGTAGAGCACGCATGGCGACCTACCTCATTTACAAGCAAGGTCTTTGGTGCACTGTCATGTCCGAACATGGCTACAACTATCCTAAAGGTAGGGTGGATGTGTTTAGGTCCGTACAATCCTACAGTCACCTTCCTTTGCACGTGGTCCCAAACTGTAGTATTGCATCTCATATTTACTGAGCGGACCACCACTGCCACATACATGCAAGGTTCCAAACTGTCTAGCTGGACTTGAACAGTGTCATTGTAGATGTAAGCATTTGGTATAGGGGTGTAAGGTCCTTCTTTACAGTCACTCCTGACGCAACTTAACTTTGCCTCATGACTGCTACCGTTCTTGACGGACACCAATATTTTCATCTCTAAAGTCATGAATGACTTAATTTCCATGTTGCTAAGTTTGATCTCCACTACAGGACTGACAGTGGAGCAGTGGTCACCATTCAGCTCCAATGGCGGATCTAACAAGGCTTTCATGGAAATCTGCTGGTAGTCTCCAGGGCTGACGTGGCCTTCAGGAATGTGGACACTGATATGGGTGTCTGGGAGTTGAACAACACCACCATTGCTGTCGAGCCTGCACACAATGTTGGTTTCCACAGGTTGCGTTTGGCCCCAGCCAGGACTTTGTCCCAAGGAATCAAGGTCATGGCAAGACCTGGCCAGTTTCCTGTGGTTCAACCAAGCAGTTCTGAAGTCCTCCCTGCTTTGGAACTGCTCAGGTAATGGTGCTTTGAGGCCAGTGAAGAATCCAGAAGAGGGTAACAATGGATTGGACTGTGTCTGCAAGACAGATAGTTCCGAAAGGCTGTGGGAACGCTTACTCTTGAAAAAAGGGTTATCCCTATTGAAATCAGGGTTAATGTCTTGAGTTGGACTTGTGAGGGGGGTGCTGTTGAGGTGGCAGTGGCTGAATCCATTTGTAATTGTACTGCTGTTAAAGCTGGAAATAGTAGATGGAGGGTTCTCAAATAAAATAAGGTCCGAAGAGTTTCTTATACATGTGCCATTCTGATCCACCTGAGTCTTGAATGGATTTATGGAGAAAGGACTACAAATAGCTGCAGGTTTAAGAATTTTACCAGTCCACTCTCCAAACTCTTTCAACCCCTCTTCATTATCCTCCCCAAAACCATCGATCATCCCACTGTCACTGAGTGTTGAACTCCTGAAGTGAATAGGCTGCACATAGGTTGCCGGGATGTAGCCCATCTCGGTGTTGTTGTGGGCGTACCACCACTCCCCACCTGAAGTGTCCAGAACAAACAGCCGATCACCTTTACAGAACTTCAGTGTAGTGAAGCTGCTAGGACAGTAATCCTTGATGGCAACCACTTCCTGCACTGTTCCTAAGGAAGATGAGGTGTCCAGCCTTAAGGCACTTGGAGAAGGCACTGAAAGAAAGAAGTGACAACCCTCATTACTTCTGAATCATTATACATTTTCTCTCTCTCTCTCTCTCTCTCTCTCTCTCTCTCTCTCTCTCTCTCTCTCTATATATATATATATATATATATATATATATATATATATATATATATATATATATATATATATATATATATATATATATATATATTTAGTTATTAATATCTGGTAGTTATTAATCGCGATTAATCACTATTTTTTTATTCAGAATTATATTATATTTTTATAGTATTATGAATTCACGTACAAACTCAAAATTGTAAATTTAGAACATTTATTTTGAATTAACCTACACATACTTTACTGTAAACTTGTGCAATGCAAACAAAACTTGCAAAGAAAATAAATGAATAGTCTCTTTCAGACCTGTAACTCAAAGTTTGCCTGTGTGATCTCTTTTAGAACATTAACAAAAATAAGTTTAATTCTTCAATTAATAACAATTGTTGTGGTTCACAACAGTGTAAATATTATAACTGTGTTACTCCAGTGGTAATTGAACTCATCCTTGCATAGACTGCATATAACTGTTGTTTTGTCTATATTGCTGTCTGGTGACGATTTGAAGCAGAATTGTCCATTTAGCAATGTGTCTTTTTGGTCACTCATGTTGCTTTAGCTCGTTCACTTGTTGCATTAGGCTCGTTCCAGATGAACTGCGCCTCGCCTGGATTGTGAACTGCCTCTGTCAGTGTCGTCGTAATATTTTTGTTGTGATCAAATTAATCAATGCGTCATTTGAAATTAACACGATTAAATCGATAAATTAACCCACTGCGTTAACGCGATAATTTTCCCAGCCCTAATATTTTATTTATATATCTATATTTATTTATTTATATAAAAAAATGAACTAAACACTGTGCTAAATGTTGATAAAATGCATGGTAGCAGAGTGGTTAGCAGTCCTGATTACTGGAATACAGCTCTCTCTCTAGCGAAGTGAAGATTTTAGCGTCTTCAACACACCTTTAACATCATTGAGGCTGGAGGTGCTGACTCCTTCACTCAGGTCAATGAGCGTTCCTTCAGACTTGCACCGTGGCAGGATGTGGCTGTTGTTGGTCGCCCTGATGATCCGATTTGCAGCCATGACTCCGGATGCACCAGTTGCTTTTTGGAGCGTCCCAATCTAGACACTAAAAAAATACAGGTTTGAACTTTGATTTTACGACAAACAGTGCAAATACAAAAGATATTTTATAATAGTGTGATCTGTGCTCAGCTAAAAATCTGATGATGAGAATGGACAGCCAAACTATGCAAATCCTGTACAACTGGCACAAACAAAAATTCCTTAGAGTGCAGGGACCTCTGATTAAGCAATGTCCCTATTTCACAATGGTAGATTGTAGATTTAATGACCTTGACTCAAACTGGGGATTTTCTAGTTCAGGGGTACATGCCCACAAAGCTTTAATACTGTATGTCACAATGGTAAAGAATCCACAGAAAACAATTGAATTGTTCCTTTTTTTTACCCCTTTGTGGCCTGATTTTGCAACTGTAATGACTCTTTAAAAATCCCTGTATTCAGACGGTGTTCCTGGATCTACACCAAAAAGTAAAATTTCTTCCTTGGCTCATTACTGACTTTCCTAAAAATGTAATCAAAATCCAACCATTACCTTTTGAGTTGTCTTGCTAACAGACAAACAAAACAACCAGCCAACGCAAGTAAGATAAATTCTCATTACTTTGACTTTATCACTGCCAGATATAGGAACTAATCTACATTTATGACTGTACCAAGTAGTGTTATTGTGAGTCATGATTGAATTTAAGAAAACACACTGTCAGCAGAGGCCTTAATCTGATTAGAAATGAAAGGAAAACTGGTGCACAGCAAAACTCTGCTCTCACTCACACTGTAGACTGTTTTATTTGTTCAGAATGAGGGAACAGCAATGGCACATTTGCACATTAAAGGCACAGAAATGCTGCAAGCCACTCAGTAAAAGCCCTTCACTGATTATCTGTTAGAGCTGTCCCTCAGAGAGATGAATTTGGAGGGTGATTCATATGCAGGTTTTCATCTAGTGTTCCTGGAACCCTGATTAGTCCACATCTAATTAGCTTCTACATGACCTACAGCCATGTTTGAACCTCAAGTGCTTCCTGTATAAGAGGGGAGCAGAGTAACATCATGTACATCAAAACCTTTTGGGTATGTGCCATGGTATACTACTGTAGCAGGTTATATTTTGTTAGTCCATTAGCAAGATAACCCAAAAAGTAATGGCCCAATGCTGATGAAATGTTCAAGAAAAGTTGGTAAGGGCTCATGGAACAATGATGTATCTGGAAAAGCATGTGGATCCAGGGAAAATTTCATGGATTCTGTATACCTGTGAGACAGGTCCACAAATACAAAGACCAGCCTCTAGGAATCAGTAAATGAGTAAATGTAAGTTATAAGGGCTTTCTAGCCCAATGGATATAGCATTTGGCCCTGAACTAAAAGATTTTAGAAAATGTTTGCTATTTTTTTGCCTGCATCTTAATGACATTCTTGAAAGGAACTGCAGTTCTTACATCACAGAACGTGCTACCAGCTTTGTCTTAATTAGACAGAAATGTATGTGTGTAGCAGTGCTTTTAACAGCGGCTGTCTCCTCATGAACAAGAATGGTATTAATTATAGTAAGTAGGGGTGAAACTAACTAGGTAATGTATAGGTAGTAGTGTATATCAATAAAAAATATTAATAATGTGCACATTAAAATAAAACCAGATATGTCTTTTTTTATTTAATTTTTGTGTTCTTAATGAAATAAAATGTTGCATCCAACTCTTTTTTGCTCTGTCTGCAGGACATAATCAAACCTGGCTGCAATGCAGGTTTGAGAGTACATTTTTATGATTTTTGGCAAAAAGTTGCTGTATCGGTTCTATCAATATGAAGGAGTTGAATTACATCGAATTGTATCATTCTAAATTAACCAATATCGTTCTTGAGTCGGATCAAAACAATTCTATAATATAATATAAATAAAATCTATACGCATTGCATCGTTGCAAAAATGTATTGTTACACCCCAATAGTAAATAAGTAAGGACAGTCCTTGTCTTTACCAAAAACTCTTGGTCTTCTGCAAAGAAAATTGTTCTTTGATATTTTGCAAATTCTTTATGTCTCTCTGGTTGTTCTTGTCCACTCAGCTGTAGGGGGCTAGGGTTAAGACACTGACCGCTTTCAACAACTACTAAAAAACCTACTCTCTTGGTGCCAAGTTGTGAGGGAACATCAAGTCACTGAAACAGACTCTTCTATTTCATTGTTTGTTTGTTTTTTTTATCTTTCAGCTGCTCCATTTATCTATATAGTGTTTTTTTTTTGTTTGTTTGTTTGCTTGTTTGTTTTAACAGCAAATGTCCTTTCTGTCACAACCAGCTACATACTGTGACTGACGTAGACAATGTGGGTGAAGTGTCTTGCCCAGGGACACAACCACAGTATGTGCTCAAGTGATAGTTCGAAACGCCAACTCTCATAGTGGGCGAGTATGGAACTATATGTTTCAATTTTGAATAAATCATTCTAGTTGGATCAATACATTTATTGTTGCATTTATTCATATATTTATTCATTTTAGTTTTGCATCAATTCATTTTTTTGAAACAAATATAGTTCCAAAGGCGAACATTAAACCCACTGCGCCACTGTCGACCCACTCTTCTATGTCAGTGTGATTTACTATAACGAAAGGCAAAGCAAATATGACTATAGCTGTCTGCCACATTGATGTGTGTGGGGAACCCTGGAATTGTCTTAAAGCATAATCTGAAAAACGGTGAAAAGGAGTTTAGATACATTTTGAAATAGTGAAGCAGTGAAGAGAAAATAAGTTTTGTATAGGTGTGATGTACTTTGCCTTAAAGCTTGCCATAAAGCCAGTTCAGAAATTGATTTCCTGATGATTTTCTGCACATTGTGTCTTCCACCAGAACAATACGCTGCAGCAGAATGAGCGTTTATCAGGTTCAGGCAGAGACTGGCTCCCATCAATAACAGGCCCACGGATCAACCCAGCGCTTTGATCTGACACTGAGACCATTACTGCTAAATACAGCAGGAAGAAGCTGTGCAGGAGGTACATAAAAGGCCTGTGTCACATGGAACACAGCTTGTCAAGGTACATTCTGTATCTGCATGCAGCATTTTTGTTTTTCCTTGAGTCATGAAATACACTGTTATATAAAGCCACACAAACCAACCATCACAAAGACATTACAATTAGGGAAATGACTGAACTTTGATCTCTGTGAAGAGATTCCAATTTCTGTAGCTGGAAATTGCGAGACTACTTTGAGGTAATCACTGCATCAGTCTGGCTGATACAGCAGAGAGACTGGGAGGACACTGGGGGACTCCATGTTTAATTAGCCTGGAGCTGCTCCTAATCCCTGGATAAAGCTTTTCATGATAACTGCCTCAGATGCCACATGTTTGAACAGACAATATCAGTCTTTCATAATGTTTAAACTGCTTAAAAATGCTTGCACATTTCTTCTTTCCCTTTGGCTACTTCAGGAGTCACCAAAGTTCATCCACCTCCACTGCTCTGGTATGGAGGCTATGAATGAATTGCATATTAAAGTGGAACTAAATAACTTTATTGGTTTCTTCTGTTTCGATTGCATTTTTCTCTACGCCGTTCCACTTAAATTACAGAGTGAATCACTTCGGTGTGACCCCTCGGTTGGTTTGACTCTGTGGTTTAATTAAGGTAAAAAGTTGCAGTCTGTCTTTAATTTGGGAAAGTTTTTAGGTGGGATGCCTTTTTCTGAAGCAACCCAAAAATGTTAGTACAATAATAAAAGTAATCAAGTCTCAGCATACATATCAAACCTATGGCACATTTCAGATTCATCAAAACAGCCATGTCTAGACCAACTTGGTATTTCTTGGCTGCTGCTGAAGTAGATGATGCCTGAGCTGTGTCCTGGTGTGTCCCCTGCGCTCATCCCAAAGTGATTCATGTGTGAAATGTCCCCATCTCTGCCGAGCGGCCTGCGGGAGGATTGAAGGTAAATGGAGCTGATAAGAGCTCAGTTTAGTGCTGCATCTAAATCCTCCTTCTCCAAGAGATCCACAGCCTGCCCTAAACTTAAAGGACGACTCACCATACACAAAAAAATCACAAAGTTCTTAAACAGTTTTTTGCAGAATGTTGAACCTCTGCATACCTTACCTTAATAGAAATTCTGGCTTTCTAAAATACTCCTTTTACACCCAGTCATGTTACTGACCTGTTGCCAAAAACTATCTGCAAAATCCTTGTTTTCATTAGTACGACTTACCACATTCTCAGCCTTTTATTGCCCCGTCCCATATATATTTGAGATTTGTTACTGCCATCAATTTCAAACTGAGCTATTATGTCAAAGTTTCTGTTAAATTTAAAACAGCCACAATCTGTTCATAACCATTTTTTTTTATTGCTCAGCCTTACTTTCAGTTGCTGGAGAGTAGCTTGAGATAGGTTTCCATCTGTCCTTTTATGTGTGCTCATCTCTGAGTTCATTCTTAAAATAACATTCCACCGCGCACTTTTTATCTGAGTATATTTTAAGAGCGCCAGTCCGTCGGTATGCATTACTACGCATCACTAGGCACAAGGCTGAACTGAGGCAAAACTTCTTTAGAGCGTCATGATCCTGAGAATTTGCATAGTTTGATATGTTGCTCAAATACATAAAATAAAATAGGCTTTTTTCTGAGACTTATAAACTTTAGGGTTAGAACACTGCGTCAAAATATTGTGTCTTTTTAGTATTAATGTTATTTTAGACTAGACCAGAATTTGTTAAGTGGGAGTTAATACCTAACTTATAGCTAATAAATAGTTGAAGAGAACTTGCTGTTGACTTTTAATTAGTTTGTGTAGGTTCCTAATGTTCAGCGACCCATGAGTGCGGCGTAACTCACAGCTGACTATTAGTGAGACTTATATAGGAAAGATAAACTGAGCCTCTGACCCATTAAGCATTTTTGTGGAGTCTGGATTGAGAATAAACAGTACTGACAGTGGCAATTTGCATTTGCAGACCTCTACAGAGACATGACAGTTAAATCCTGGATCCAGACAGTGATCTACATTAAAATCATCACCTCACTCATAACCTTTACTAAAAATAGCATAAAATACAGCATTTAAAATTTACAACATTTAAAACAATTAAATTGACCCTTCTTGCAATGGTAAAGAATGCTGTATATCTTTTCTGGATCTAGATAGAACAATAATTTGTAGGGCCTTTACATTACTCAAGTAACAAACAAACCAAAAGACAAACTAGGGCTGGGCGATAAATTGTTTTAATTTGACTTTTTAATTTTGGACGATGTCAAAAATAGCCCTGTTGTAAAATCAAATTTAGCAGAAATTGCGTCTTCTAAGAGCTGCACTGTTCACTGTGTTGAGGCTAATGTTGCTACTAGTTCTAAAGCAGCTTAAATACTAACTGTGGACTCAGCAAATGCTAAATACATTAATAATTACAGTAAAAGGATTTGCATTGGCTTTATTTAGCAGGTGACAGCAAACTGGCAAAAACAAACAGTGTAGTGTGATGTGCGACGCTTGATTAAGTATGCAGATTAAATATAGCTTTGCAAAAACACAATTAATTATGTGATAAACATAATATGCGTACATAAGACAGCACTTAAATTTAGAGTCATGCCTCTCTGACCACCCCCATCCCTCAGAATTTCAAGCCAAATATTTGCATATATCTTATTTAACTAGAAATAAAAAAAATTTATACTGATAATTTTGTACTACTAGGGATGTAAAAATACAGTAACTATATCAATGTATCAATTTTTTTCCCCACGTTAGAACTAAATCAATACGCATTATCTTGGATCGAATCGTATTGTTTTCTAGGAAGTGTGCATCGATATACATGGGAAAAAAAATTAATAATATCAGAAATTTAAAAAAATAAAATAAAACCACATACATTTCTTGGATATAATTTCTGTGTTTTTAATGAAATAAAATGTTATATTCAACTTTTCCTCACTCTGTCAACTGGACATAATCAACCCCAACCGCGGTACTACATTTGAAAGTGTACTTTTATGATTTTTGCCAAAAAGTTGCTGTATCAATTGTATTGATATGAAGGTGTTGAATCGTATGGAATTGTATCGTTCTAAATGAGCAATATCCTTCTTGAATCGTAACAAAACAGTTTTTATCGATACGTATCATATTGTTGCAAAAATGTATCGTTACACCCCTATGTACTTCCATATTTTTACTCAAGAAGGTCATATTCTTCCACACCTAGACATTACAGATGGACTAAACTAGGCTATGATATTGTTTTATTTTAGTCAATATTAGGTTGTCAGGACAGTATTATCAATACAATATACAATACTCTTTCTCAATACTGTATGAATTTAGTAACTGTATCTGATATAGATTTGAGAGGCAGGGTTATAGTGAGGTGAAGTGATGTCAGACTCAGTGTAGAGTCCTTGTGTGAAGCAGTGTGAGAGGCCAGAGGGACTGGAGGTAATCAGATGACCTTATTGACTCAGTGGAACTGTAGACACAAGCAGAGAGGGGACAAGTGTTCTCACGTGACTACATCAACCAAGAGGCTTATTTACTACATCTGAAACTGTAACTCACACAGTAACAGTTCACTTTTAGTAAACATTAAGCTATGTCCCTATAGGATAAAAAAATCGTACTATTAGTTCCCTGTTTTGAAATTATCCTCATCACAACCAACATTGAAAAACAAACAACTTCAACACATTTGCCCATAGATTTCAATTCAGTGCAAAGCTATAGCTTTTTTAGCATTACTATGGTCTAGTTGCACCATTGTAAAATTAGTTTTTGGGCCATATTTTATTACTCTTAATAGATTTGGAAAAAGTATAAATATATGTCAGTTTGGAGGTAAAGTAATATGGTGACTTTACTGTACAAGTCAATCAATAATGTATGACAACAAAACTGGCTCATTTCTTTCTTCTGCACTTTTGACTGTACATCTTTTTTTCTTTTTTTCTTTTTTTTTTGTGGTGTGACACAACTTTCAAGTGAAATACAACAAATAATAAATAATAATTTCAAATATAAATCAGTTGTATAAAAACACTTTTTGTAAGCAATCCATAATTTTAAGCATAACTATTATTTTTAGATATTTTAACATTGTGACTTTTTCTGTTACACCACACTACAATTTGGCTATTCTGAATTCTTATCATAAATTATTAAACATGTCTGTTGTGCTAACATAATAAATACATCCCTGTCCCATCCTAAAAAAAAAAAAAAGATTAACATTCAGATTCACTAATTTAGCAAATCTTTTCAACTGATTACAAAAAAGTTGCCATCACATTAAGTGCCCACAACCAAGTAGTCTTATTAAACACTACATTGTGATAAGGACAGAAGCCTCCAACAGGGGCACCTCAGGGTAAACTACACGGGAAGCCTCTACTCAGACCACAGTAGGCTTGTACATCACAAGTCTGCATTAATTTTTAATAGAGCTATTTTTACCCAGACTAAAGGATGGTCTAATAACACTACAAATAGAACAGCCCCTATGCAACACAATGGGCTACAATGTTCTTCCAGAATAATTATGAAACTACATTATAATAAGCTAAAATATAACAAAATAATTATGGGATTGGCATTTAGCATTTAGCTGTTTTCTCAATGGGGTGAGTATTAGCCACTTCAGATTTTCAGTAGCCACAATGTTCTAATGAAAATATTGTAAATGGATAAAAATTACAGTGATGTGGGGTTCATGTGTTTAAATTAAGTGTAAAGCCCCTTATACAAGAAAGGCCCACATTAAATGTATTTCAGTTTTATTTTATCTCCAAGGAGAAATTAATGGTTTCCCCAAAGTAACTGAAAATTCAAATTATTATTTACATGCCATTAATGTAATAATTCAGGCTCACCATAATCAAATTTTGTCCCTCATGGTCTAAAACTGAACTATGTGACTTTTTTTCTCCATAAATAAAGAACTTGCTATACTTGCAACTATATAAAAAAAACGTATATCTTAAAGGGACCATATTATTATGTTTTTTCAGGCTTTTAGGAATAGTTTTGGGCATCTTTGTATTAGTATTTTAGTTTTGTTTGTTTTTTTTACTTAAAATAATGTGTGTATGGCAAATGTCTTCTTTTGGGGAGCTATTACTGTGACTTTGCAATTGCTATTTAGCACGGCTATTAGCAACATAATGCTAACAGATAGATAAATGAGCTAACTTCTTTGTAGTGACGGCAATTTAAGTACTGGTGACGATGTATGGGCTTTAGAAATGCATAGAAGCACTTTCTGATTTCACACATCTATGTAGAGCTGAGACCGAGCGTTTTTAGCTCTTGAGGAGGGCAGCGCCTCAGCATACAGGATTACTCAAACATGTGACTGAAACAAAATACTATGTTTATGTTTTGGAAACATTATAACAGGGTTAAAATTTCAAAAAAGCTGATTCAGCATAATAGGAGACCTTTAAATAAAGCTTTTATTTTTATTTATTTATTTATTTTTTTATGTTTTTTGACACCAATATTATAAACCAAAACAAAAAAAAAGCTAAATAAATGGCTAAACATTTTTAATAGAATGTAAAAAAAAAAAAAAAAAATGTTTTTTGACACCAATATTATAAACCAAATCCATAAAAAAATGCAAAATATATGGGTACATATTCTGATAGAATGTTAAAAAAAACTCTTGCTGAATGTTTAGTGGTAATAATTTACCTCCATAGATTCAAAGTAAATAGGTGGGAAACTGATAAGCTCAGGTAACATCTAAGTTTACAACAACAGTTCGTCTTCATACATTGGTTAAGTTAATTGGTTAATAAACTTCACAAATAAAATGTACGACCAAAAGCCAACTGGCCTTTAGATGGGGTGATTGTTGTTGCCTGCTAAAGCTAAATGTACCCGCATGTGGCATGTTGACGGGTGCTAATGTGTCACCCCGGTAACAGCGCTGATACTGACCCGCTGCCGTAGCCCTCTGCCCGGGGTCGTGCTCTGTTGGGAGACCGCTATCCTTTTCCTACTGTCGTGTTCCCAGCGGCGTTAGCCTTTCATACAAAAAATAAAAAATAAAGGCTCCAAAACAACGCGTGGACGTCTACTCCGTCGTCCTCTCTTCGGGAAGTTTTTAAATGGCAGCTATAAATGTCCAGAATGCCACTACTCCGTCCGTGCCTCTAGTCCGGGTCCGCTCTGAGCCTGGACTGAGAGGCGCACGAGAGGCACAGGCTACACCAGGCGTCACGTGACACAGGAGGGGCGGGGCCAGCTCTGTTTGTTATTAGCAGCTTTAGCCACTCAGCCATGATTAGCTTCTTTCGAAATGCCATTGTGGTTAGCCTACTGATATAAAACGGTATAGGTCCAATAGACAAACCCACCAATGTGCTCATTCTTAAAAAGAAATATAACGAATTACATAAAATTAATTTAAAAAGTACTAATCCAGGATTTTTTTAAAAGCGTAATTTTGAGCTCAATGCTGCTAATATCAGTAGGCTATCCTGGATGAATTTATCACCAGCAGGTAACGTTATGTGCAAAATATACAATATTAAACTTGCAAATTATTTCTTAAAGGGGCTATTTTATGCTTTTATTCATATATTTAAACCAGTCTTGGTCCCACCTAGAACAGCATTGCCTAGAGTGACCAGATTTTAGACCCAGAAACTGGGACACATTTTTTTCATTAATCTTGGCACATTTGAACTCACCAAGTGACAAAAAAGCTTCTGAAATCCATACAATTTTCTGTCATGTAATTCAAAGTATATGACGCTATGATTTAAATTTTTTATTTTAATACATGTTACATGTTAATAAAAATAATGACTTCGTAAATACTTTTAGTGACAAAATCTCTGTTGGTTTCAAATGGGGACAAGTGGGACATGGGTTGTTGAAAACTGGGACATATGAGTGTTTTTACAGATATGTCTTGGGACAAGGGACAAGGAGCCTAAAATTGGGATTGCCCTGGTTAAATAGGGACAACTGGTCAACCTAGCAATGCATGTTTTACAACCTTAAACATTTTCTGATATGGTGACCAGATGTCCTCCTTCTCCTGGACATGTTCTTTTTTTAAGACCTTAAAAAACATAAAAAATTTCTAAATCACTCCAAAATGTCAGGGATTTTATTTTTACTACAGTCAAACGGCATTGTTGTACGCCCAGAACACAACATGCCACCTCTACATCCTTCCAGCATTTTGCCAACACCAATTAGCTTTGAAATGTGGGATTACAATACCTTTTGTATTGTATTTTTTAGGTCTGTGGATTAGCCAACCAAAAGTGAGCAGCATCTACTGTATATACAGGTTTAAGATGAATCCAGTGTGGAGAAGGAGACACGCTTCGGTGAGACAAGGCTCTCTGACAGGCCTGTGGGACAGTCTAGAGCAGATTCAGGAAATACTGTTAATTAAAGCAACCAACAGATGGAGACGACACAGGAGCTGCTCTCAGACTACAGAAGGCTGTAAGTGTACAATCCTGCACTATGTATGGAGCAGCGCCTGGTTGTAGCATTAGGCAAGGCAAGTTTATTTGTAGTAGCACAATTCACACACAAAGTAATTCAAAATGCTTTACAGAAAAAAAAGACAAGGTAAAAGTATATATATACGAATTACAATTAAAACAGTAAAATCAAATTTATAAATTATAATTAAGAATCCATTTAAAATGAAATTAAAAGAGTAGAGTGCAGATAAAACACTTTCAGTTGACATATGCACAGCTAAATAGAACAGTTTTAAGTCTGGCAGTTTTGAAGCATTAAACAGGCCTACAATTGCAACAGCACACATTCTGTGAACAGCCTTTTCTCTTTGGCTAAACACACTTTACTACTCTATACGCATTTAAAGTTATTTGCTATTGGCAAATTCTCTAACAGGCATCAGATCAGGTTAATGCAACATAATCATAATACGCTCTACAAATAAATTCAGAACAAGTTTAGGAATCCAGCTTAATTTGTTTTTAGCTATGTCACTCTTGGCTAGACCAGGGTTCCCAACCAGGGGTACAGGGACCCCTAGGGGTATGTGGGCACTTTGCAGGGGGTATATAACTATTGAAACTTATGAAATAAATAAATAAATAAATAAATAAGTGTCTCATTACCTGATGAGAAGGTAAATGGCTTTTATACTAAAAAAAACTCAGTGAAAAAAAGCCCAGGGGGTACACAAGACAAAAAAAGTTAGGAACCATGGGCTAAATGCATGCTAACAAGTTAACCCAAGCTCTTTTGCAACCATGTTATGTAGAGTAGTCCAAAATTCTACTCAAGTAAGGGTATTGTTACTTCAAATTAAAGTACAGAGGTGGGTTGTAATGAGTTACATTTACTCTGTTACATTTACTTGAGTAAAGTTTTGAATAAATTGTAGTTTTAAGAGTAGTTTTTACTTTTACTTGAGTAATATGTTTTTAATGTAACAATACTTGAGCAAAATTTTTGTCTGCTCTACCCACCTCTGCTCAAGTAGAAGTAAAAAATATATTGCAATAAAACTACTCAAAGAAGTACAATTCAAAAGATTACTCAAATAAATGTAATTTATTACTGCACACCTCTGACTATGAATATATTATTATTAATGTATTTATAGTCTGAAATAGGGCAAGTCAAACAACTTCTAGATTTTCAGATAACTTCCTAATGCGCAAATGATTTCCTTAAGTAAACGTATGAAAAGCAAAATTTTCAAACAATTACATGTTCATTAGTAGTCCCCTTTATTAATAGAAATCATTAGACAGACAGCCCGCCCTTTAGTATTGTGTGTGTGTGGTGAGGGCTCTTGTACACAGAAGGGCTGAATGGGGCGAGCGTCCGTTGCTGCCCCAGCGTTGCTGCCCCAGAGTGCAGCTCTCGTAGGGGCCCTCTCTGAATAGCACTGTGGTTTATGAAAGAGTACCTTCTATTGAGTCCCTATCAGACAGAGCCACTTTGCATCAGAATAACGCGCTCAACGTCAACCTGCTCCTGCTGCTGCTGGGAAAGAATTCAGGAATTTAGAACATCTCAGGCGCTGCTTGTAATGCAAATGGATGACATCAGGAGAGGAAAATGTGCAGTTTACCAAATATGGAGTTTATAAGACAATGGTTAAAATGAAGAATGTATGCTGACTGTCAGAAGGTGAGTTGCAGGGTCCCGATTAGGCACACTGTAAAACTTCAAACTATGATCTTAGAAAAATGGAGGAAGAAATCGTTAAAGGGCCCTATGTTCTGCAAAATCAACTTCTTTTTAGCTTTCTCCCATGTTATAATGTTGTTCCCCAAACAATGGAATTGAGTTTTTCTTCATTCATGCATGTTTAAGTAATCCTCTTTTCTCTGGCACAGCCATTCTGAGGCCTCAAAACACTCAGTTCCACAAACCTCCATTTCTCCCATGAAGCCCCGCCTACTCCAGGAAGCACTGACCAATTAACAAGCCCTCTACATCCAGTCTGCTCTCATTCATTTATCCAAAAAATGGTGTACAGCTCTGTTTCCACTGATTCCACAAAGAGGAATTTTGTATTGAAATAGCATCATACAAAAAGTTTAAGGAAATTAAGTGCTCTCTTTTTATTGTGTTCAAAAGACTTGCAACTTTCTGCACACTGCTGCCCTCTGCTGGTGTCCTCATGTCTTTCTTTATGGCACCAGTAGAGTACTTATTAAAACGGTTTTCTTTTAACCAGATAATGAAACTTTGAAACTGCTGCTCTAAAGGTAATCAAGATTAGTTTAAAAATATGAATAGGCATAAAACATAATATAGCTCTTTTAAATAAAAAGGTAACTTTATCTCTCTCTTTACCATGTAGCTGTAGCCCAAAACCTCTAAAAACCCCAGCAGAGACTCTGACCCTTACTAGGGCCACATGTAATGCCGATAAAGTGAAGCAGGGCAAAATTAGAGAGGTTTTAGTACAGATATGTTTAAGTGGAATCTCTATTTGGCACAATTTGGCATATTTTACATGTTTTTGCTAGGCCCAGCTTCTTCTGGCTACGTGCGTATGCTGTATGGCTGTGTTATTTAATATTTACCTATTATAATGTGTGTTTATGGCGAGAACCCTAACAGACCCAAAAATGGGTAAAAAAAAAAAAAAAAAACACATCAAGTTTAGCAAATTAACTCGAGAAGTAATGACCAGATCTGTGTGACTACATAAAAGATTCACAGTTGTACAACATGAGATTTTCAAGGGCAAATGTACGATGGTTTCATAGCCTACATTTAGCGCAATTGTAGTAATTCATGCTACAACAGTAAAATATATATCATCTTTCCTTTTGGCTGCCCCTTATTTTCAGGGTCACCACAGAAATCTATCTGTCTTTATTGATCTCCACTAATCTGGAAGGTAGTGATAGTGATGGATTGCATGCTTAAGTTGGCATTGGTTTTCGATTGTGTGCCTTTTGGTTAGTGTAACTGTGCCTTTTTTATATAAATCGGTATATTGAGCCTTTGATTGAAGTAGTATTGTAAATCTAAAGCCTATTCCCTGTACGCACTCTAGCAAGACTCTGGATCCAAATCATGTTTATGTGAAGTGTGCTCTGTAAATCCTTAAATCCTCCATGATTTGACTGTTGTGTTGATGTGAGGCAGCTTATCCACAGCAGCAGACAGAGAGCTGGAGACAGAGGAGGAGGATTAGCCCAAGGACACTCGGAGATATGAGGGATCTCCACTAGCTAATGATGTTGATACAGGCACTAACACACACTAATGTACTGATGACCAGTATTAGGGTCATATAAAGAAATGATGGTTCTTCCATATGGTTTTATTTGCATTTTAGTTTTAATAATTTGGGGTTTTAATGTTGTGTCCACAGTATTGATCTATGCACTTGAGTTGTCCTAACCTAAAGGCTCAGTTATTCTCCCATTTTGTATGTAAATAGATCTGTCTGTTCCAAGTGTTGTTATTGTCACAGCATTTATACTTCTATTTGCTCTGTCAACATGTGTTTTGTTAATTGACCAGTAGGGGGGCGATGAGCGACAGTCAAAGATTTTACCAAGATGGAAGAAAAAGAGCAACAAATATGACGGCGCTGACAGAGGTTTTTACACTATAGTAAAAAAAGTCAAGAAAATGAGGTGAAAATAGCAGACATCTGTTCAGTCTTTGAATAAACAGAGACTAACTTGTTCACGTCACTCCTAAAAAATTCAGCCATTTCTTCTGCTGTGACTGTTGAGCTGTGTTCACTAGCGCCCCCAACGGTCAGTGCATGTATTGCTCCGTTCATTTGTATCCACAAGCTCTGAGGAAATGTACGACAAAATGAACGCAGAAGATTGACAAAGTGTATCCAAATGCATATTTAATGTACAGTATAAATGAGCCTTAAAAGCCATATAGTCTGCTCCACAGGGCTTCACAGAACCATCTGGGAGGGCTCCCATAGAAAGTGTTTGCAAAGGGTTTCAGTAGAATATTTTGAGGTGAATGGAAGAAGCATGAGATAGTGACTACCTTCAATGATTTGTTTTAATCACCACTACAATAAAACAATTTAATAAAAATATTTTGTAAATGTATAGCAGCATCTAGTACATACTTAATTGGTAAAAAGCAAATCAATAAAAGTACACAAATGAGGGTCCTTTTGGGAGGTGGGTGAAGATGTTCCCTCTTGTTCCCCCTCAAATTAAGCCCTAGCACCATTTACGTCTTTCAGTGTCACCGTGTAGTTTACAAGTAACGCTAACACACGGCTCTTCTGCAATATCACTGGGCATGCTGGCAAAATGGAAGTGGTGAGGACTCGACTGGATAAGCTTGTGCCAGAAAAGATGTCTTTTCACAACCTTGTGCAGCGCTGTGTCCTAATCCACTCCCTACACATGCGGCACTACAGTATACAGAAGACTGTAGTAGACCTAAAGTGACTTTTCTTGATTTTACTGCTGCTGTCCGGGCTGCTGTTAAACTGAAATCTGTGACTTTGCGTTCCCAGCTCACCACATGCTCACAAACAACAGTGATAATCCCTGCTGCCTTTGTCTGATCAAAAATGTACCTCCAAATAAAACTGCTACACATTCAAATAAAGAAGGGTGATAGAAGCTGTCTTTTCAAAGTCCCTGGTCTAAATGAGTGATTATAGCTCTTTACACTGGACTTCATGTTGTTGTTGTTTACTGAGAGCAGCTGAGCACCTCTCAGATCCTAATACTGCTAAGCTGTAAACATTCAGCAATCCCTCAATGAACCACATTATCTAGGTCTGTTAGTGTCATTTAAAGAATTTCATATAACTGTCCCCACATTCATGTTTTAAACAGCCACACAACTCACATTGCACTATTTTTTTATTCTATTTTAGCAACACCAAGTGACCAAAATAGTATTAACAATAATTATATTTTCAAATAATGAAAGGGGGTGGGAAAAGAAAGCTTCTTGAAAAGAGAGAAAAGTGACGAAGGAAAAGATGTTTGAGTGTGTGTCGACAGGTGTGTGTTTGTGTGTGTCAAGAGTTATGTAATAAATAATCCATTGTACACTTATTAGAATACAAAATTGGTACATTAAACAATGAGAAAAACAAAAAACAAATCAACTGAGTACAGATAATGAAAAATGGAACATATGAAAATCTAATCTAATCTGCCCCTGCGACCCGGCCCCGGATAAAGCGGAGGAAGATGGATGAAAATCTAATTGTACCAATAATATTTATTGTTACTGCTGTTATCCAATAATAAGATTATGAAGTTAAGTAGTATATTGTTACAGTGGTGTTGATGGAGATTTATTTATGTATTGTTTTGGTGTGTGTGTTCTTATCTATTTGGTGCATTAAAAGATTTATGTGTCTTGCTTGCTTGTGTTTGTTTTTTTTGTTTTTTTTTTTGTTTTTTTTTTGGGGGGGGGGGGGGGTGATGTGTGTGTGTGTGTGGGGGGGGGGGGGGGGGGTGCTAACAACACCACTGCCTGGAGTTCATACAATTTAAATTTGTTATAACTATTCTTTTAATATGATACCACTGTTGCACCGCCTGTTGCACTCTGACGCCAGTGTTTACAGAGCAGACAATGTTCTGCTGGACCTGGAGTTATTGAATTCCTTGTTACCTTTGTCAAGGAGGAATTTATTACATTTTTCCCACATCAGGCTGTGGGGAAAAAAAACTGCTTCAACAGGACTTCTGCTCACTTTTCCTAATTAAAAGTGTGTATTGTTCGGGACTAATCTCATTAATCTCCATCTAATCTGCAGTGAAAACATAATCCACAGAGCCACATGCTGCATTGAGGCTGCACTGTTGAGTCCTTGGCCAAACTGTACTACAAAATAACTACAAAACTTAGATTTAAAGGTTTAAGTGCTTTTTAATTTCATGATCAATTATTCTTATGTTGTTTTAAAGCTAGGGGCATGAAAATCTCCAGATACAAATTTTTTTGACCCAAGTTTACAATTTTAACTTCATCTCTCACTTTCCCCTTTACATCTCTGTGTACCACAAAAACTGCACACTTGTCCCATTGACTTACATTATAACGTCACTTTTTGATTCTACTTTAATTTATACATAATATAAAGTGATACCTACAAATATCATGTCAATCTGAGCTTCTGGGTTGAAAATGGAATAATTTGACATTTTTTGTGGCTTTACGTGATTTGACCACCAGTGGCACCATGGCTCTTTTATAAAGAGGCTTTAGTGGTTTTCTGCAGTTCTGTTTGAACTGCTTGACAGTGAAATTAATGATAATGACTTAAGTGGTCTGGATGTGTTGGTGTTGAGTCAGAGAAGTGGTGTGAATGTGTTTGAGATGGTTTTGATTGTCATACTTTGACTTTGTGTACATGAAAAGAAAATGTACCCATAACTCACACAGCAAAACACAGTCTCCTTTTGAAAGTGGAAAAATATTTCTTCATTACATTTATATAGCACTTTTTAGAACTGGGGACAGTTTTTGACACTCATGATACAAGTGTGATTTTTGACATATAAAAAGGCCCTGCTTAAAACACAATAATGCACCAAAATTAAATTTGTGATAAATGATTGACAAATGTAAAGCTCTAATAACATCAACCCAAATAATCCACTTTGTACTTTATTTAAAAAATAAATAAAAAATCATATTTTGTGTTTTTTGCTCACTAAAAAATGGGGCACTTTAGCAAAAAAAGAAAAAAGAAAGGCCAAAATAGTAAAATATATTAAGATCAACGAAACTTTTATTGTTCTGGTCAGGAGAGTGGTGGATAAATGATTTGAAGTTTTGAAAGTACAAAAAAAAATCTATTATATTTTTATAGCACTTTTTAGGCTAGGGTACCATTTTTGATACTAATGGTTGTACCATTAGTATCAAAAATGGTGTAGTTTTTTTTTTTTTTTAAGTGTGTCAGAGGGTTAAACACTCCATAGTATGCTCCAGCAGTACTTTTTACAAACACTTAGTGAGTAATATATTGAAATAACAATTTTAAAATTTTGAAATAACAATACTTTTAGCTGAGAATAATTTTTGGTTACCCAGCTCCGCAGTCTCCAGCACTAGATTCAGATTCAGATACCAATGAGCACCAGATGATCTGATTTACTTACAGTAGTATCAGTGTTATGTGCATTAGTTATAGAATATGGGAATTATGGTTTTTGAAGTGATATGTAAATTCCTTTGACAGAGGGTCTATGAGAGTGTCTTGTAGAAGTTTTCGGCTCTAGTCCCTCATTCTGCTGGTGACAGATCAGGACCTGTGGATTAGCTGTGTCCATATGCTCCTGTGGTCTACAGTGGGTTTACAGTAAGGCTTTAGTGTCAGGAGGAGGAGGAGGAGGAGGAGGAGGAGGAGGTGAGCAGATTAACTGAGTGGACACTGACCCACTGGGCTCACACTTACAGACTGGGACAGATTAATGACCTCACCTATATAAGATACACACTCTAAATGTAAGGTTATGTTTACTGGTTTCTTTGTGTTTTAGTCTGCATAACTCAAAAAGAAAATGAGTAAATAGACCATGAACAAAATTGTTAATTTTAGTTTTTGGAACACCGTCTGCATCCAGGATTTTTTTTGCAGGATTTTGTACTATTGCTAGATAGGGCCAGCAAAACTAATTCTGGCTAAAAGGTGACAATGTGAAGTAAAGACACAAATGATTTGTTTTATTAAATTCTTTACCATTGTGTAGCGGCTTTGCTGTTCTAAGGATACAACATTTACCCCTGAACTAGAGGATCCATGGTTTAAGTTCAGGTATGGGCGCTATATTTTTAACAGTCAGTGCATCTTCCCAGTGCTTCCAGTTTAGTGATGCTGGCCCTGTTTCAAATAAAAAGTGAAGTCCAAATCAGAACATGGTTGTAGTACATGTTATATGGTACATCAACTAAATGTTCATGGCTCACACATAAATGCTTAACATGGGGTGGCAGTAGCTCAGTGGGTAGACACATTTACCCACTAACCTGAAGGTTGGTGGTTCGAGCCAAACTGCCAGCACTGCTGTGGTTGTCCTTGGGCAAGACACTTCACCCACCTTGCCTGTATGAATGTGTCAATGCAAATGTGTGTTTGTGGTGGTCTGGGGGGCCGGAGGTGCAAAATGGCAATCACACTTCCACTACCGAGTGTGACTGAGGAATGAATGAATAATGCACTAAATTGTAAAGCGACTTTAAGTGATTTTTTTCTATTAGTATTAATCTTTTTCTAAATAAAATCATTTTTGAGGCAATAAATAACAGAATTTTGTATGAAATTTGAAGAAAAGAATATTGAAAAGATGTAACCCCCATGAAAAACAAAACATATTGAGCTGTTCTTTTTTGTTTGTTTGTTTTTTGATATCTTTGAAAAACACAAAAACACATTTGAGTACATTCCTAGGCTATGTCTCGAACCACAAAAAGTATATCACTTACCTTACCTGGAGTTGTTGTGAAATTTGTGAGTTCACAAACTTATCAGGCTCTCGCAGATTTGTTTGAGCCCACACCAGTAGTGGTCCGGGCCAATGGTGTGGCAGTACTGCCCTGAGTGGCCGGGTTTTAGGTTTGCCAACAACAACAAGCACTTTTAGCGATACTTGTTAACCACATGACGGCGCGGAAAAACAAATCATGTGCTGCTAAACATTTAGAAAAACAGCAAAAAATCTTTTAACAATGTCTTCATTATGTTGTTTTACTATTGTAGCGGTTTGTTGTTTAGCTACCTCAACTCCATGTATTCTATTGGAAGTCCCTCCCCTTTATAAATGTTTTCAATGGGAGCCTTTACAGATTGATATACCGTTAGCAACTCTGAGCTCAATCTGTCTACCTCTTTTGCAGGATATTGAGAATGAATTGTGCTTGTTGTGAAGCAGATGAACTGAATTTAAAGTCGGTGTTGTTGTTGCAGTGTTTTTCTTGAGCGTGTTGTGGACGTGTTCCAGTTGGAGCAGACACAGGAAGTGCACATGCAGGCCACAGGGCAGGTGAGACAGCAGAGGATTATAGGATTACAGAGAGGAGGACGTGCAGGAGACTGAGGATGCAGATGCTGCCATATTTCTGGTCACCGTGGCAACAAACAAACAACAGTGTGCTAAGTGTGGAGGATACAGCAAACCTGTCTTTCAGAATGGTCTTTCCATGAGAAGCCTGCAAGCCTGTATTGGGGCAAAAGGCATTCCTATTACTGTTGTTGCTCTAAATGCAAATTTAATCTACAAATCACATGACTAAAAAAAAAAAACTGCTGACCTGGGACTTTCACAACCATCTCTCAGGTTTATGGAGAATAGTCAGAAAAAAAAAAAAAAAAAAAAAATATATATATATATATATATATATATATATATATATATATATATATATATATATATATATATATATATATATATATATATATATATATATATATATATATAGCAGTACTAATAGTAGTAGTGGTGCTCAGTCAAAAGGAATTAGAATATATAATTAGGAATATATATATATATATATAGTGCCTTCTTCATGCCAGAGGTCAGAGGAGAATGGCCAGACTGGATTGAGATGAGAGAAAGACAACAGTACCTCACATAACCAGTAGTTACATTCCAAAATCTGCAGAAGACAACTGGGTTAGAAGCCTGTAATTGGCTCAGAGGTGTTCAATAAATACTACACATTGCTTAATTCATTTTAAAATATTACAGAGACTATACTATTCTAACTCTAAATTGCATAAGATTTTTTCCTAATATTTCTGCCAATTGTATAAAGTGTGGACTTCAAGAGGCGACTTTAGCTCATAGTTTCATTTATTGTCAAAAATTGTTGTCATTTTGGTCTGGAATATTTGGTGTTCTATCAAAGATATTCAAGTGCCCAATCGACCCAGATCCAGAAACACTTATTTTAGGTACATCAGAAAAAGTTACAAAATTAAACTTCTTCCAACAACAATTAATTTCATACTGCATCATAACAGCAAAAAAAACTAATACTGAGATTTTGGAAAAAGGAAGAAGCTCCATCTTTAAAATTATGGGTGCAAGAAATTTCTGGGATACTTCACTTGGAGCGTATATGATACATTGTAAATGATGATTGAAGGCAAACCGGTTTTAATCAATGGTGGAGGTCTGAGTGAGGGCAAAATGGATGGGAAGGGGATGTAACATTTTTTTTTTTTTTTTTTTTTTTTGTGTTTGCCTGTGTTGGTTTTTGTCTGCTTGTGTATTTGTTGGGTTGTGTTTGGGAGTTTGGCTTCTGGAGGGCTGGTCCTTACGTGTGGAGCAAGGGATGTATATGGAAGAATGTCTAACAAATTACAGCTCCTAATAAACATATTTAAATTAATATCTGCAGAAGAACATTTTGTAATGCATAATGTTAATATGGTGAGTGCATTTTAATCCTGTCACACAATACACTGTGTAAATACGGTCTCCTGATCAACTTTGAGCACAATTTTTTTAGAATTACAAAATTATTTTACAAAATTCTTTTAGTATTTTGTACGAAAGACAGAAATCACTCTCCTGCACATATTAGAGTTGTTCCACACTTTAACCACAAGAGGGTGTTCTAATTCCTTTTGACTGAGCACCACTACTACTGTTAGTACTGCTGTTTCTAGTCTGTCTACTGGGACCGGAGTACATTAACCAGATAGGGGTAAACGTGTAGTTTAGTCAAAACACAGATTTGTTCCCAGTGTTCAGTAAATATGTAAATCTCTGTTGTTCTTTTTCCACTTCCACTTTTTTATGTGTGCAAAATATAAAAGATATAGTAGTTAATTAATTATCAATAATAGTTTTAACTTTAAAAAATCAGATTGATATCCTATGGACACCATATCTCTGGGGATATAGACTGTAAAATTGAAAATAAAGATCATAGTTTGAAGAAAAAAAATGTAGGAGTGTTATTATAGCCTGGATGCATTAGAAAATATTAGATAATACATTTTTCAAAATATGTTTATTTGCCTGCAGGTTAATGCATTGACTTGAATATCAGGATAATCTAATACATCCAATACAGACCCTGCCTTTCTAAAATTCTCCTTTTATACCCAGTCACCTGTTAGAATGTTGATAATTAACCAAATTAGTTACAACTTTTTTTTTCACTGTGTCCCAACTGTTCTGGAATTGCTGTTGCTTGTTTACTGTCTCTAGGTTTCATGCTGGAACAATATGGTCTGTCTCACATCAACAACCGTGACACATTCAGTCACAAAAATAACCCTTTTCTTCATTCTAATGCATCACCTTGACCAATACGTGACTGAATGCGCTTGTTTCATTGTGACAGAGAGACAACTGTAAGAGTTTGACAAAATAACTCAATAAGAGTTGCAGACCCTCTAAACTTGTCTAAGCAGACTGCACGCAGAGTGGACTAGAATGGCCTCTTCCTCATGATTTCCAGTCAGTCTTAAATTTAAGCTGTGCAGACAGGTTACCATATCATATCTGACCAGGCTCTCCAGCATTTTTGTAGGGCCAGAGGTTGATCCCTTGACCACGCTAAGTAGTGAGCACTTTCATGTCTGGGATACAACCAGGTTTGTGCCTTCTGCCCTACACTTGGCCTGATTGTTTATCCAGTGTCATGAAGCTGTGTGATTTTTTTCTTGCATCTTGCATTTGGCCAATCATGTCCATTCAGGTGCAGCTGCCTAAACTACAGTATCTCAGGTATATTTTTTAGAGGTGCTTTAGGCAGCATTTGGGAACTAAGAATGTGTACATCTAATAGGGAAGGACCTCCTCAGCTGACACTGAACTCCATTCTTCTGACTTCCACAGCAGCAGCTGTCACCAGTGGGTCCAGGTAGGGCCCGACAATTACTGGTAGACATTACCACTACAACAGTATCCTACAGCAATCCATAGACATATATTGCATCATGAAAAAGCAACTACTTACATGTGATTACTTTGAAAAATCAGTGACTCATTGCCCAAAAATACAACATAGTCACTTCTAGTGAATTTCAAATGCCAAAACCAAACTCATCATCCTTTAAGACATAGAAAACGGCACCATTTGATTTCATTTGATATATGATACTCATATTCGCCCAAAATTGCACTTACACCTCTTTGTTGGCCACAAAACCTTGTTTTATTCTCCATAACTACATCGACTCATTTTACTGATCAAAACTCAGTGATTTTATTACACATTAGCAAAAACAAAAAAAGTTAGCTACAAAGAAATAATCTAAAATAATTCACTAAAATGAAAATAAACCCTAATTCTAGGGGCTATCTTATATTCATTTTTATTGAACCAGAGAAGAATTCTCAGATTCTCTCTGGTTTATTGTGATGCAAAGATTAGGTCCATACATCAAAATATTCACTGTTTTATGTTGCAGCAGTCCGTGAAACAAATAGAGACAGAATACCCATCTAGGGCCCGAAAGAGAGCGGCTTCTGAAGACTTCATGCATCTCTGAAAATAGGATAATTTGGAACCAAACAATGCTGTAAAGGTGAGAAGAGTGTTGGACTCATGAACTAAAACCATATTGATTTCATGGTAATTTCTTTCTTCTGTGACTTACTTGGAATGGTGTACCAGACCGAGGCGCACAGTTCATCAGACGACTGACAGGTCTCCACTGTCTTGGAGCAGGTTCCAGTATAATAAGATGGAATGCAGCGGTTGCATTTCAGAGCCTCCACTAAAACAAACATACAAATAAACATACTATCTGTTAATCAGGATTAAATGTAATATTTTATTTGAACAGGTTAAGTAGAACCCAAGTCAATAATGTGACTGGCAGACCTTCGGTTATGGCGGCTCACTGAGCAGTTATGTATTTCTCGTGCTTGGTTGCTATTCTGTTAATCCTTGCTAAAAATCCACAGCGAAGCTCAAAAATTGACAAATTTTAAAACATAAGGACTGACCAACAGCAGATATGCCGAAAAAGGTAACTAAGGACAATGTTTTAATGAAGAAACTGCTGTGGACGAGGAAGAACAAAACGCGTGCTCCTCGGAGACGGAACACAGGTCAATTTGACTACATGAAAAACACAGAAGGCCCCTCCACAATGGACATCGTGAAAGCTATTCAGTCATTTACACAGGAGTTTCACATGGAAATAAAAGGTGCTCAAGCCAACATTAAAGACTTTAGCGGGCGTTTTACTGAAGACGAACAGCAAATTTCCTCCACGGAAGATGAGATTGATTTGCTAACAAAAAACTGTGGAAACTCTTGAACATAAGAATAAGTTTCTTGTTAACAAGGTAGAAGATCTGGAGGGAAAAAGCCAGTGCAGTTATCTCCACATTCTGGGTATTCCCAAAAAAGAAGACGGTAATGACCCTTGCTCGTTCATGGAAAAGTGGATAGCAGACGTTTTGAAGGTGGCACCCCCGGTTCTGGGGAGGGCACATACGATCTCAACAAGTCAGCGATCCACGACTTTCCCAAGGACATTTATTGTCAAGTGCCTGAACTACAAGGACAGAGAAAACATTACACTAACACACAGACTTTATTTGACTGACATCCGAGTACAGAGAAATATGAAGGGCTTGATTTTGGTTTATAATTGTAACCGTTTTTTGGAATAGAAAATAGAAAACTGTACCTAGTATGTAAATGAGCCCTTTTGTTACCCTTTTATGATGTTTTTATGCTTCTTGTAGACGTGAAAGTGTGTGTTTAATATAAGTGCATACTGTCTGTGGGCAGTGAAAAGGTGGAATTCCCCCCCCCAAAAAAAACAAGCAATTGTAGCCAGGAGAGCAGGAGAATAGTTCCTCATTAAAGCGTGGACCTATTCCAAGCAACAATTGGAAGAAACTCTGGGCTTCAGGGTTGCCTGTATGTTACTTTAGCACAGGCATGGGTTTGGGGTGAATCACTTTTTTTTTTTTTTTTTTTTCCTCCTTAACATGGTACCTGTTTCATATTTACATTTCAATCTCTTTGTGAAATACTGCAACTATGACAGATATTCTAAAACTGTTCTAGAACTGTAGAGGCCTACTTAAACTAGTTAAAGTAAAACAGGTTATAAGTAAGGATCAAACAATTAAAAGCTAAAATTGTATTTTTACAGGAAACACACTTGCTATCCCATGAGACGATTAAGGTAAAACATAGATGGCCAGGGCAGGTCATATCATCTCCTTATTCCTCTAATTCCAGGGGAGTAATGATAATGATCCACAAATCTATTCCTTTTCGTATTGATATAGTATTTCATGATCCAGATTTTTAATTTTGCAAGGACATATCCTTTCCACTCAACTGAATCTTATTAATGTATATGGCCCAATGCTGACAATGCTGACTTTTACAATAATTTATTTTTAAGGATTTCTTCTTTACCAGGAAAATACATTATTGTGGGCGATTTTAATTGTGTTTTAGACCCGAGCAAAGATAGGTCATTTGGTTTGGATAATACCCATATAAGGACTAGGAAAACCATACAACAATTTATTAAAGAACTTAACATTGTTGATGTATGGAGGTTCCAAAACCCAACTAACTGACAATACTCCTGCTGGTCAGGTACCCACAAGGGATATTCCAGAATAGATTATTTCTTGGTATAAACAGAGCTTGTTCCTTACATTAAAAGCTGCCAGTATAGCAGCATAGTCATATCGGATCATGCAGTTGTTTCTATGACATTTACAGAGCGAAAACTGATTTGCAACCGCCCCAAATGGAGATTTCAAATTAAATGGATGCATGATAAAAAAATCCTGGAGTTTATTGGGAGACAAATCGATGATTATTTTGAGCATAACACATCCCAAACATCAGCTACAGTGAGTGGGGAAGCCTTTAAGGCATGTATAAGAGGGCAAATTATAGGTTACACAAGCAGGAAGACTAAAGAAAAACTGGAGAAAACTAAAGACCTTGAAAGGAAGGTCTTGAAAAAAGAAGATACTTGAAAAAAGAAGCTTGCAGGTTGGTCAAAATACAAATGTAATTTTTAAAGAATTGTTATTACTTAGTACTCAGTACAATAAAATAACAAACGATAAGGCCGCAGCAAATTTATTAAGGCTAAAGCGGCAGTACTACGACCAGGGTGAAAAGCCTGGGAGACTCCTTGCTTGAATGTGCGTTATTTTATATCTGCTGTATAAGTTAATAAGTACTTCTGAGTTTGATCTTTATGTTTTAAGAGGCCAACTAAATGCCGACAGTTCAGCCTGAACCACCAATGAGAGTCCAGTTCTTCCTCTGTCTGCACTGCCGTCCCACTACTCTTCACCTAACACAACACAGAGATCACACTGGGATCTTTGACATCACAAAAACAGGGTTACTCACAGTCACTCACAGTCACTCACACACTCACACACACAGTAAAACAGGGCTATAAATCTGCATTATCTTTGTAAAAACCATTTCAGTCAACCTCTAGGCCAGGGTTCAAGCAAAATACATCTCAGTTTCAGTTGTACCTATAGTTGTGTTGCCTACAATCAGTGGGGCCTCAGGATGTTGAGATTTCAGTTCCAGAAGCTGAGGCAGGTTAAACGGAGCCAGCAGAGTCACTCTCTCTCCTCTGAAACACAGAACGTCTCCAGAGTTCTTCTTCGCCATGATCTGCAACACAAATGAATCCAACTTTAGACTACTGATAGTTTTTTTATTACTTGACAGATAATGTATGAAAACAAACAGACCATGAGCTCAGGAGGGAAGATGAGGTCCTGAGTGGGGTCCAAGGGTAAGAGATTATCCTGAAGGAAAAGTTCTTCAGAGATCTGAGAGAAAACACAAATTATTCTTCTATCAGCTGTGTAAAATATAATATGTACACATGAAAACATATTTAAGAATTCTGTCCATACATCACTTTCATCTTTAGGGTCTTTGGGTGCATTGTCCCTGCAGCACTTCCCTTCACCAGTTCTATTCTGGCAGCATCCAGATGACTGCTGAGAATATTCAAATAAGAAAATAAGACAATGAAAACACATGGTATTAGTGAGATCTGTTGTTTCCAGCTCATACCTCACTTCCACAGAACGTCTTGAATCCGTCGATGATCGGTCTGTAGCCTGTGCAGCGAACACAGATTTCCTAGGTGGAAAGAATATGATATGTTTAAGGACATTATAACTGTAGGTTATTGGACAGATACAGATTTGGAGCATGCACAGTGCATTATAATTATGTTATAATATAAAAACCTGCACTAGGCATTTTTTTTTTTTTTTTTGCATTATTGAGACAATTAACCATCAGACAATTTTTGGCCAGGCACATGTCCAGGCAACCATGTGACTGAAGGACCCCAGCTTCCCCAGTCATCTTGAAGTTTTCATTGCTCTTACTGCAGTTCATAGGAAACATCTAAAATCACTTTATCTCAGCCTGAAAAGCTCAAAATGGCAATAAAAAGATTTTGCTCATTTCTGGCACAGGACCTTGTACAACAAAAATTCAAATGGGTTTTGTAGTTCTCCACAAGCTCATCTGCACAGCAAGTTTGACTGAGATTGCCTTATTGATTTTCTCTAAGAAAGTCATCTTTAACTGTCCTCACTGTCACATTCTAACTAAGGGTGCTCCGATCGATCGGCCGCTGATCATGATCATGCCGATCATGGCTAAAAATAGAGTGATCGGTAAAATGGGCCGATCAGAAGGGCCGATCAAATTACAATAAACACGCGAGGCTCTCACATTTACTGTCCTGCAACTCCGGTTTGATTAAACAGCAGTAGCGTTATTTTAGCAGTGTTTTTAAGTTAAGCCCTGGTTATAACTAACACAAACCTGCCCTGGAGGCGCTACTTTGTGTCCCGCTGTGTCCCCGCCTGCTTTAGGAGCGCACGGGACAGAACCGAGGCGCAGCAGTGCGTGTATTTGCAAACACCAACGTAAATAGAGCTACAGCTAACCCGCTAACAGTTACGTTAAAAGGATTAAGAAAGTTCAGAGTCTGCCTGTGTCTTGTTGCGCGGAGAAAACTGTGCGTTTTGTGGCTTAAACTGCACCAAATGGCTGCTAATGGAAAGAGAAAGTAAAAAGTCAGCCCATGTGTCTGTGTGTCTGAGAGGAGCACCTTTCATCGTTGTCTTCTCTGCTCTCTTTGCACGTTTTCTTCATTCAGACGGTGTCAGACCTGGCTGCAGGAGCTGTCTGCTCTTTAGTCCACTGTGTTTCAACCTGGTTTGGCTGCGCGTTACGCGGACACAGGGCGCTGCACCCGCGGACTCGCATTAAAGGAACCAATTAAGAACAGCTGATTTTTACATCAGCGGAGCATTCAAACAAAGCCACAGACACTGGGCACACATTAAAGACCAATAATGCAACAAAACCTCTTCTAAAACAAAAATAAGTAGAATTTTGTTGCTCTTTTATATTTACAAAGGACTACAGTATTTTTCAAATGGAACTAATAATAGCCTGCACATAATACATTACTACATCAGCCGATCACAGCAGAAGCTGATCGGTGATCGGCCTCATTAACCCTGATCAGAGCACCCTTAGCATTTAACCCCATGGCACTGATCAGCTGCATGAAGCCACTGTAAGACCCTATTTGCAAGCATACAGCTCTCTGTCATGTTTTCATGGTTTTAGTTGTTTTCAACCAATAAAGAGCAAGCATTCTATCATGTGACCTCCTTTTGTCATGGTTACCTTTGCCTCTATCCAATAAGTATCCAATGTTTATCTAATTTGCTGTGTAAACATGTAGCAAAATAGGGGATGGTGCAGTTGGGATGAGGATTTTATTTATTTATTTATTTTGAAGGTATTTATTTATTGATCTTTATACTTTGTATATGTAAGGCTCACAAAAAGAGACATGATTTAAATAAGTCATTATGGCTAAAACAAGTTAAATTTAGTTCTAAAAAAAATTAAAACAGACACCCCACTATTTTTTAAGAAAAAACTGTATTGTGTCTGAAGCAAGCCAAGTGCCTATTTTACGTGTAATGCTGTAGTCGTAGTACTGGGGAGTGTCACAAGATGGCGCATCAGTTGAGGGGATTAGGGCCACCAAGAGGCAGAGCTGCAGAATAAACCCTGCAGCCAAGCGGTGCACATGTTAAACTTATCTGCCTCTTTGCTTTATTGCTCAGGTTGGTAAATATCCTTCGGATGGTACTGAGACAACACTAGTAGATCTCTAGAGTCGTGGTAATGTGTTGTGGTTATTGGGAACACTGTAGAATGCATTTTATATGATTTCTGTCTTAAATGCATGTGGTTTAAGAAGCTAATGCTAAGCTAGCGGGAGCTATATCCTTGCACCAAAGTAACTAGAGCCTGTGCGCATTATAAAGTAAATAGAATAATACACTAGAAGGGTCAGTAAACAAGGGTGTGTTTAATGACAGAAGTGTGTATATTGTTTGCATGTGTTGAGACTCGCAAGCTTTAGAGGCATATGTTGAGCCAGTATGGGTTGGTGTTCATGGCTCAAGTTTAGTGAGCTGGCAACCCGTATTCGAGCCGCCATTTTGGATCTGTGATAAACGCGTGTTGCTTCAGTGTGTTCACAGTGATGTGCCGGATGAATACAATTGTTTTGGTTTATAGGAAATATGTACATTTGGGGTACAGTTACACATGAACAAGGAGTTGAGACATTTATTTTCCTATAAGGTGATTACAGGACACATGTTTACTAGTTAGATCAAAATGTGAATTAGATATTTCAAAGACAATATTGTAATACAATTGATTAAACATGTATGTTTAATATGATAGGCAGAATAAACCCTGCAGCCGAGCGGTGCACATGTTAAACTTATCTGCCTCTTTGCTTTATTGCTCAGGGTTGGATATTCTCACCCCTCTCGGGCACCCGCCGGGCGCAGGAGGGGCAACATATACGTAATTGAACATTGTTAATATATGTTCATTTAAAGCTGCCAAGGAACCATGACAGAGAACTGTCTTGTGGCCCGCCACCTGATGGATTAAAAAATTAATTGGGCTGATTGCTATCAAACTCGCCCATCCCTGTAATAGTTCTTTTTCTTTTCCTTGTTGTCTGGACGTCACCAATATACCAATTGAGGAATGTGAAAAGTCCTCTGTTGGTGTGGAAGCTCATGGGTTCAAATCTCAGTATGTGGCTGGTTGCGCCAGGAAGGGCATCTGGTGTAAACGTCAGCCAAGTTGCTCATTGATATTCCCTGTAGCGCCCCCTGTATGAATAAGGGAGCAGCTGAAAAGGTCAACAACAACCAATAGAAATATGTTCAAATGCCACAGAAACTAATATTTTCTACTCAGAATTTAAAGTAACTGGGTTTATTGTGTGTCGTGTTCCAGATCATGGACAAAGCTCTGCTCCACATGGACAACAGCCTACAGGATCCCTCACCTGAGAGGGCGGGGCTTGGTGTGTAAGACCCACCTGCCCTCCTACACTGCTTTTAGAGGTTTCGGGGCACCACAGGGGCTCACTGTCATCGAGAGTGTGATCCATGAGGTGGCTGTGCGCTGTGGACTGCCCCCCGAGAAGGTCAGAGGTCACACACATCAGGAACAAGGGGAACTGTAACAGAGGGTTTAGTTTGTGGACCATTTTGACTCTAAAAGAAATAGTTTAGTCAAAATCAAGGCATGTGTTGGGTGTGTACTTTAATTCTAACCCCTAGGGGACACAAGCATTCGATGAGAAAATATTTGTGATCTTTTTATATTTAATTATTGAAACTTCTGAAAGACAAGCTGACAACTGATTAATTAAAAAAATATTGATTAAAATGTGAAATTACCAGAAATATGAATGATGATTTGAATAGGCCTGTTATAAACCTTGTTTGTTGATTATTTTTTATTATTTATTTTCTTGTCAATTTATTATGAGTTTTACTTTTTTGTTGAAAAATATATTAAAATAAGTAAATCTATAAGTTTATATTTTTATATGTATTGTTATTTAAAAGGGATTTTATTTGTATCTTGAATTTAAGTTTCAAAGCAAAAAATGCAGGAGAATGTTTTTACAATACAGTAAGTAAATGTCTTTGTACTAATAAACACAGATGACCACTCTATGACCACTTTTTGAAAAATTAACATGTAAACAAACAAGGGGGTACTCACGGTATGACAAAAAGTTTAGGGGGTACATAACAAAAAAGGTTGGGAACCACTGCTGTACACAACAGTACTCAACAAAATCTACTGTAGCATTAAAATTATAATATTGGGAATTATTCTTAGCCAAAATGGATGCACAGATGAGGACATTAAACCACAGATACAAAATGCTCAAGCATTGTTTACTACTGTTCGAACTATATATGGACTACACTATGAACAAAATGTAGAAGTGAAAGCAGTATTACTCCATGAAGCAAAAACATGGAGGATAACTAAGGCTAGGGATGGGCATTGGAACCCAGTTCTACCCTGGAACCGGTTCTAATTTTTCCAATCCACTGAAATTGTATGCCTCCGCTGTTAACAATTCCTCTTATCGATGCCTCTTTGGGCAGTTGCGTATCTGTGACCTGCTCTGAGGTCTGCCCCGCCCTTGAGCAGCCGTGTTGTTGTGATCCAGGTGCGTGAGGTGAACATGTACCGGGACCAGCTGTGCTACACCCACTACAGACAGGCCTTCTGCCCCACAGACATGATCCGCTGCTGGGACGAGTGCCTGCAGAGGTCCGACTACGAGAGCCGCCTCAGGAACGTCCAGACCTTTAACTCCAGGAACAAGTGGAGGAAGAGGGGCATCGCTGTGGTGCCACAGAAGTTTGGAGTCGGCTTCTCCAAAGGATTTTTCAACCAGGTACGCATCTCATACTCAGATTCACCCCTAACCTATATTTCCAACAGAGCAATCGTGCTAAGACTTTTCCTCAAACATATTTATTTAACACATTTCATATTCAAACATTACACTGCATGACTGATGTAGAACTGATTTGATTGATTTTCCATTACAGGGGGCTGCGCTGGTGAACATTTACAGGGATGGCTCAGTGCTGGTGTCTCACGGTGGGATAGAGATGGGACAGGGCCTCAACACCAAGGCTCTACAGGTACCAAAGACTGCAGTGCAATTTTTGGTAATGTTTTTAAGGAAAGAACACCACTCAACATAACACTTCTGTCTATTCCAGGTGGCCAGCCGAGTTCTCGAAGTGCCCATGTCCTGTATCTTCATAAAGGAGACGTGTACAGGAAACGTCCCTAATGCTGCCCCGTCAGCGGCCTCCTTCGGCACAGACGCAGTGGGGATGGCTGTCAAGGTCAGGCAGGCTCCAAGATTCTTGGTCTAGTCTTAAAACTATCTGGCAGGATTTTGAGTTTTGTTTTGTGGAACAGTTGGAGAACTTATTTCCTACATTAGATAACTGTCATCACACTCTGTTTGGAGAAGCAAAAACAATGACAGAAGGTTTGCGTAAGGCTGTAATGGGAGCAGTGAAAGCAGAATAACAAGGCTTCAGTAACTAATGGTTGTCTGTTAATTTGACAGTATCAACATCCATAATATTTTATTTTTTGTATTCCTACAAACTCTAAACCAAAATATCCTCTCTGGAGTGCAAACCACTCTCCTCAAGTACAGCACTACATCATTTAGTCTCTGTAGCATTATTACTGTTTGCTTCTCCAAACTTTGTTTAATCCATCATTCAGAATTACTATGCACAATGTTCAAGTTGTCTTACTGTTGAAATAATCCTTTTCTTCAAAAGTAAATCAAAATCTAGTTTTCAATAAATGTAAAACATACTCTAATATGTATCGATATATTTTGGGGAAAATTGTTAGGATTATTATCCTAACTATTTTTCCAAAAAATAATAAATGGGAAAATAAGGGGGCGACAGTGGCACAGGGGGTTAGCAGGTTGCCTCTTGACCGGAGTGTTGGAAGATCGATTCCTGTAGTACTTACTGCAGTTGACACTTCACCCACATTGCCTACTCCACACAGTAAAACTGTGGTTGGTTGCGTCAGGAAGGGCATCCAGCGTAAAAACTTGCCAAATCACCATGCAACCAGATTGTGGTGGCGAACCCTTAAAGGTCCTCAGCATTCTGCTAAAAAAAAAAAAAAACTGGAGTAGTATTTTGTTTGAGTAATCCTGTATGTTGAGCCCGTTCCTTCTCAAGATCTGAAAACAATCGGTCTCACAGCTCTACGGTGTCACATGAAACCAGGAAGTGCTCCTGTGTGTTTCTAAAGTCCATACACCATCATCAGACTCCTTGGATAATTACACCACTTAAATGCCATCACTACAAAGTCAGTCAGTTCATTTATCTATCTGTTAGCATCATGTTGCTAATAGCTGTTCTAAATAGCCATTTTATGCTCTGTCCATTCTCCACCATTGCCAGCAGAGGGCAACAGACACCTAATCCAATCGTTCTCTGCAAAGTTAAAGTAACAGCTCCTCAAAAGAAGACATTAACATAAACACTATTTTAAGTTATAAAATGCGAAATGCTAAATGCAAATGTGTCCAAGACTATTTTGAAAAGCCTGAAAAAGCATAATATAGGGAGCAGCCTGAAGAAAGGAAAAACAGTATGTAGAAATATTGTAATGTACATAAAAATATTCATCTGATGTATGATAGATTATGGTAACTGTAATAATTTGGTTTATTTTGTGCTGCTTTTTTGCCCAGGCATTGCATGCAGAGTTAGTGGTATTTTAGTGTTGGAATGCCTCTAGTTATCATAAGAAAAGTTTTTTAAATACAGAGTTTTAAATACAGTTTCTTTTCCAGGAAGCCTGTGAGAAGCTGATGAGACGCCTGGGGCCTATTATGGAGAAGAATCCCAGAAACACATGGAAACAATGGGTGAGATGAAAATAATACTTAATAAATAATAAATGTTATATACATTTTGATGCCTGACCTTGACCGTATTCTCTCCTGACAGGTGAGTGATGCTTTCTTTCAGAAGGTCAGTCTGTCTGCTACTGGCTTCTTCATGTGAGTCACATGTAAACATATGCGGTCATAACTTATTATTATTTGACATTATTATTCTGATGTGTATGTGTATATTTGACAGGGGACCTCCGACCGATGTGGACTGGGACAAAGGAGAGGGAAAGCCCTACTACTACTTCACATTTGGGGCGTGCTGCTCTGAAGTGGAGATCGACTGTCTCACCGGAGATCACAAAGTACTACATAAAGCAAATATGAAATGTATAATTAAGCTATGAACATTAACCCTTATACCGCAGTTTTGAAAAGTTACATTGTTACTAGTTCAGTGACAAAACATCATAAACATAATATACATTCATATTTTTTCTACTTTCTTTAGCATACATCTTTTAATCAACTCCTGCCCTGATCATAAATAGCAAATATTTAATTATTTTCAGAATTGTAATCTTTTTTATGCCAGTGTATGTAATGGCATCTTCATTTTTTAGTAAAAACACACACCAAACAACCATTTTTTTTTGTTTTGTTATTACAGCCTTGGTCATGTCCAAGATTACCAATATTCATTTATTTTTAGGGATAATTTTTTCCTGTACTATGTACAATCTAAATTGCCTGCAAAATCCACTGATATATCTCTGTGTTATTCTACAGAGAAATATCAGTCTGGTCACCACGCCGTCCGCAGTGGTTTACTCAAATCCCAACCGTACCGTGCATTTTGATTGGTTTATTTAAGTCACGTGTTCTTCGCGAGCAGCGTCACTCGTACGCATCTCCTCGCCGACAACAATCAAGATGGCGCACTGAGGAGCCGAGAGTTTGTTTCATTCAGTGGTATGGTACGGTAATGTTGAAATAACTCCCTCGTTCCTCCCTCGTGGCTTCACTACTCCGTTTGTTTACTTTCTCACTTTCTTGTCGCTTAGTTAACATCACGTCAGCCATTTTCTGATTGGCTAACTCCGCTGTCCGTTAACTCGGGTTTGCTCCGCCCTAGAAATCGAACTGATTCTAAGGCGACCAGACTCATCCACTGGTACAGCGCTGAGTCTGGAATTTCCAGGCAACAATCTAAACACCAACTCCTATTAAAACCCATTAAAACTGGTTGTAAATTTTACTACAAAAAATATTTTTTTCCAATTCTGGAAAAAAAAAAAAAATTGTATTTATGATCAGGGCAGAAGTTGATTAAAAGATTTATGCAAAAAAATAAAAAATAAAAATGAATGTATACATTTTTTATTATGTTTTGTTGATGATGACACTGTTACTGTAGTAACAGTAACAGTACAGTACTGTACTCACTGTTACTGGAAGGTGCTCTGACTCGGGACTCCATTGTTTTACTGGGGGACTTCAACGCCAACGTGGGCAATGACAGTGATACCTGGAGGGGCATGAGTGGGGGGGAAGGGCCTCCCTGATCTGAACCCGAGTGGTATTTGTTATTGGAATTCTGTGCCATAACAAACACCATGTTCATGTCCATGTCCATGCTGCCTCCGCAACCCAGCCCCGGATAAGCGTAAGAAGATGGATGATGAGGACACTTTTGTCACCCAACAGGAGCAACGTAACAGATTTAGTTAGAGAGTGTAAAAATTAAGTAGTATTAGATTTGTGTTTAGAATATCAAAATTGGTAATTAAATACACACCTGAGCTACATTTCAGAGAAAAAGTTAGAACCACTGCAAAGTTATAAAGAAAATAAACTTGAAAAGAACACATTTGTCCTGATTTAGGCACAAGGGTTATATTTATGCCAGAATATGTTTTCATGTTGTTGTTTATTGCAGAACATCAGGACAGACATTGTGATGGATGTGGGCAAAAGCATTAATCCTGCTCTGGACATTGGACAGGTGCCATATCTCCATATTTCTATCTCTAGATATGAATTTAGTATTCTTTTATTTTTGACATCTTGTAATACTAATTTGAGCAGAACGAATGTCACTGTCAAATCATGACCTACAGATGTGTACTGTACATGGGTTTCTCAGGTGGAGGGAGGCTTCGTCCAGGGCCTGGGCCTGTACACCATCGAGGAGCTGCACTTCTCTCCAGACGGGACACTTCTGACCAGGGGGGCGTCCCAGTACAAAATCCCTGCTCTGTGTGACATCCCAGCTGAGTTCAACGTCCACCTGCTGGCCAACACTGAGAACCCCCACGCCATCTACATGTCCAAGGTGCAGGCGCTTTTCAAATGATTTTAAAGTTCACAGCTCAGTGAGTCTTCCTTACACAGTGAGCTAAACTAAAGGACAATCAGTCAATATTTACAGTGTTATCTAACAGTATTTGAGATGTCACACCAGCCCTGTGCTCCACATGACTTTGATGCCAAACCATGTGACAAACAAACTCTCTTCAACTTTAGAAATTACCATATATGACCTAAATCTCTGTTTTCAGAAATGTTTTGTTCTGTTCCTGGATTTCTGTGCCAGTCACATTTTGTCCATCACAAACAACCCATGAGTGCACGTGGCACCAGGACACCCCCGACTTGAGGTCCTGATTTCGGACGAAAAGGTTTGGCTTAACTGTTTCTCAGAGAGGTCTTCAACTCCCAGCTCAGAGCTTTGACCAGATCCTGGGGAGACTGAGTCCAAGTGGACCATATTCTCCTCCTTTACTGTTGACACGGCTGCTCAGAGCTGTGGCAGCAAGGTCTCTGATGCCTGATGGGGCAGCAATTCCTGATGTGGTGTGGATGCAGAAAAAACTGATGGAAGAGTTCTCTTGAGCCTGGCTGGCTCTTGGGACTCCAAAGGCAGCTGACAGGTTGTCATGGACAAAGTGGATGGAATACTCTGAGGAGATTTTATATCCTGAACTATTCTCTACCCACTGTTCTCAGCGGATAGGAGAGCCGCCGTTGTTCTTCGGCTCCACAGTTTTCTTTGCCATAAAGTCGGCCATCGCTGCAGCTCGTAAGGAGAGAGGTCTGAGTGAGGCGTTCCCTCTGAGGTCTCCGGCTACAGCTGAGAGGATCAGGATGAACTGTGTGGACCAGTTCACCAACACGGTACGCTCAAAACACAGGAGGAAGCTACTACTTTGAGTTCTATTTAGATTTTATTTCAAATGGATACTTGAGAAATGTACATTCATATGTTTCATGTAGAGCTGGGCAATATGGCCTAAAAAAATTTGATTTACAATTTAAAAACGATTTTTTCCCCCACTTAAAATCAAACTGAAGACAACAGAGAAATTGCCCAAAACAAGTTTAGCTTTATTGCTTTGATTTCCTCTTGAGGTTAAAGTGCAATCAGACAAGTCAAATAGAAGAGAAGGCCCTGTGACACAGGGGATTTTTTAAAAGTTGCACTAAAAGTTGCAATTTTTTTTGTCTATAATTCTTCTTAAAAATATTAGCTAGAACTGTAAAAACTAACAAATCTGTTTTTAAAGATATTAAAAATACCTGTATTTGAACAGGCCAAGCGTACCTACTTTTTAAAATGATATTGCTGAGTTATTATGCTGCTTTTTTTTGGGGGGGGGCTATTACACTGCCTCTGATTCTGTTCCTCTCAGATCTTCTCTGGTGATTCCTGTTGTGTGCTGTAGAACATCCAGTTATTAAAAAACAAAGGAAGTTTGCTGTGCTATAGATTTTCAGGAAGGTTATTAGCCTGCAACATTAATGTTTAAAGAACAATGACCTCAAACTTCATTGTCTAAATACGCTGCCCATTCAACTTTTTAGGCAACTATATCACCATGGCAACGCAGACGGACTTTTCAGAGTGACACCAGACAAAACTAGAAAGTAACGTGTTCGTCTCCTCCTTCAGTCCCATCCACACCGCTGCTGCTGCTGAGCTCCTGCGACTTCATGTGCGCTCGAACTCCGCGCTGCTCCTCCATGTCGCACTGTTTATGTGTGCGCCCAACTTCGGCACCGCACTTCTGTTCTCCGCGCCGCTTTGTCTGTGGCAGCCCGACCTTCCGGCGCGCATTACCGGAGCGCTGCTCTGCTCGGAGCAGGGGACGGCCCACAGACAGCGGTAAGTGCAGCAAAATGCAGTTTTAAAGGAAAATCTCTGCGATAATTGACAAAAGTTGAGGAAAAGTTTAGGAGTTTGGACACAGTTGCAGGGTCGCGCTGAATTCGCGGGGTTTGCTTGAGTTTACAGTAATAGTTGTGATCACAACATCGTGAAATCCTGTAGGGACTGACTTTGCAGCGGGGCGCTGTTTGTGCGCCGTCTGACACCGCAAACCTGAACCAATTCCACACAACTGATGACACTGTGCCTTTCTTAGGAACAAGTTCTTCCCTGCTCGCTGCCATGTTGTTTGTGTTCCTCTAGCGTGGAGGGAGGGCGGGAGGGCCTACCCACAATGAACTACGGGAGCCCAGAGCGCCGGTGGTGGACGTTTTTTCTTAAAATCGATTCTTATTAAAACAAGTCAACCTGCACTACAAATTCGAATTCATCGAAAAAATTGATTTATTGCCCAGCCCTAGTTTCATGCATATAGTGGAAATGAATGATTACACACTTAAACACTATTGTGCATTAGTTAGGTAAGCAACTGCATTTTATGAAGATCTTCATAATAAGGCTGTCTTGAATAATGTAAAATTAGAAAATCATTGTATACATTGTTCATAAATCTAGTTCATAATTACATAGTAGCTAATTAGACATGTAGCAATATTGAAATTGGTTTATCATAGAAATAACTTCACAGTATAAAACTTAAACAATATTGTTGTAGTTAACAACAAATCAGAGATGATCATGGCACCATTACATGTAATAAAAGATGGTGCTTTTGTTTATAATAATACATTTTACATTGGTTTTATAAAGATTACTGAATGAATGAACTGGCTCTAAGAGTTGTGATCATTTTGTAGTGCATTTAGTCACAAACGTACATTAACAGCTTTTTAAATATTTTTCAAGCTTCGTCATCGACAGAAAAGGCCTCAGCTCCTTGGTGTATAGATGTCTGACCTCAAAGATGGAAAGTGTATATGTAGTGTATGAGTGTAATGTATGTATGTATGCATTTATAATCATACTTCATATTTATGCAGTAGAAATGATGAAAGTAATTTTTCCCTCTTCGAGTGGTTTATATGTAGAAAACGTTTATAGTCACAGGTTAAAATCACATTAAATATTTTACATTCATCTATTATAAACATTTGGTGATTCTGTGTGTTATTACAGGTCTACGAAATTTTTAACTGGCTACTAGAAAATGAATGCCTTAAATTTTAAAACAACAGCTCAAGATATACATGAGAATAAAATGAGTGTCAAATATCAGTAAAAGTTAGTGTTGTGTTGCGTTTTTGTGAAGTGAAGACATTACAGATGAGGAACTGATCTAGTCCAAAGCCCAGGGTTTGAAAGATCCTGGTTTACTGACTGGAACCTGCAAAAACACAATGTACAAAAACATACTTTTAGTCTTGTCTTGTCCAAGGAAGAACTGCATATTCTGAGGCGTATGCAGTGCACCTTTTTTTCTTTTTCTATATAATATAAAGATGTTGTACAAAGAAAGTGCCAGTTTGTGTTTTTACATTTACATCAACTAGATTTAGAAAAGCCTAATGGATACAACATTACAGCAGTTTTAGCAGCTGCTTTCAACAAAACTCAACATTCCTGCAAAATGTGGCAAGTTTTTACCAATTTTAGTGCAGTTGAAATTCAACTCAAACTAAACATTTCTCTAGCTGCTCCCTTCAGGGGTCACCACAGTGAGTCATGGTGAAGTGGTTCTAAAGTGGTGTTGCTTCAGGACCCACCATCACCCTATAATGACAACCCACGACCTAAAAAAACTTAACAAATGTATTGCACATTGTGCAGTCTGAACCTGAGATACGTGGGTATAATATCAGAATATCACAGTGTTCCAACACTGAAAAACAAAAAAACAAACAAAATAAAAACCTGTAAAGATAAACCAAGCAGGGAACTATTCCCTTCTATATTCAATTAGTTGACTTTAAATTTAAAACCTTTTAAGACCATTATTTAAAAAAAATTAAGACCTATTTCAAAAGCACATAGTGCAAAAAAGGTGAGACCATCTTTGACAGTGAGCGCATTTAGGTTCCAGTAAGAAAAGATCTAAGCTCTCATTTCGGCAAGGGTAAAACACTTTTGAGCATTTAAGTGGACATTTTAGGTAGAAACATCAACTGTTTGTGACATATTTAAGAACTTTTTAATATATTTGAGACCTAATAGTTTTCATCTTGGCAAATTTTAGATTTTTTAAGGCCAGATTTTAAAATTTAAGATTTTGTTTAAGTTGATGCAGAAACCCTAATTGATTTTTTGTTGTTTTTCCCTGGCAAAGTCCTGCGATCCACTGAAAACGCTTCTGCAACCCATTTTTGTCTCCCAACCCACCAGTTAGGAAACACTGATCTAGTGAAATGGCATAGGGTGGGGCAAAGGTGTTTACACAAGATGCCATTACTAATGCAACCCTTCACAGTCATATCACCATCATGGTCAAAGTACTAGACCTGCCCAGAAATCTAGATTTGCTAGGCCTTCATATTTATGAATGTACATTTGACCAGGCCCCACCCACATGTGTTTCTTTGTCCAATCAGCAGCAGGGAGGGCTAACTCTGTCCTGGCCTGACCTGACAGTCCTGATTTGGCCTGACCGGACAGTCAACAGTTTGTTCCTCAGCTCTCTGAGTGACTGTTGACTTGAGATCAAGAAGTATGTCTGCATCTAGTGAACTCATCTTCTACATCAACGGGAAGAAGGTCAGATTATTCAGATTTCATATTTGTTATTCAAATTTTAAAATATGGACAAGCAGATATTATTACTCTGTACACAAACCTTGGTTGCTGCAAAGGTAACAGAACATTTGAAGAATTATAATTTTGAGATTTTACAAATTGCTGTTAGTAAAAACAGAGGTGGAAGAAGTACTCAAAAGCTGCAAAATTGTACATGAATAAAAGTAAAAAGTGTAAATAGAAAGTATATACTGTTCAGACCAATACCACTGTTATTAGTGCGCATACTGTGAATACTACTACTACTTTATGACTTTTACTAATACTTTTACTACCGCTATTACTTCTATTGCTGGTACTAATTTACCAGGGTTCCTGCAGGTATCAGCAAGTCTAATTTAATGCTTTTTAATGCCATTTTATTTTTCATTTTCAATACCACAAACATACAATCACAGCAGCGTAAACTCTCAAAATGTATTTGCAAGTGTTCTAAAATACAGTTCATAAACACAGATAATAATAATGATAATGAATGAAGTAAACTCATTCCACCTGTTTATTACGCTAGTAAAGGCTATAAAAATGGTAAATCATTATTTACATCACCTGGATTAAATAGTAACTAAGTAAATAAGTAAGAGCCTCCCTGCAGTTGGTGAGGTCTGGGCTCAGCAACGTTATGTGCCCAAATAATGAGGTCAGCTGACTCCCTGCAGAGACTGAATGACCAGGTTACTCCATCAGTGGATTTTTTATTCTCTGATGGCAGGGCTTATTCCAAGATGACAATGCCAGGATTCATCGAGCTCAAAATGTCAGAGTGGTTCAGGGAGCATGAGACATCATTTTCACACATAGACTGGCCATCACAGAGTCCAGGTCTTAACCCCATGGAGAATCTTTGGGATGTGCTGGAGAAGACCTGGCGCAGTGGTTCGACTCCCCCATCATCAATACAAGATCTTGGAAAAAAATGTATGCAACGCTGGACAGAAATAATAATTTTTTTAAAATGGTGACATTGTGACAGGAGCTTATTGAAACAATGCCACAGTGAATGCATGCCGTAATCTGGGGGAACGGTCCAACAAAATACTGGTGTGTGACTTGGGCAGGTGGTCACTCCAGTATGTTTTGTTCCCACCTTGCATTAGCTCATGAATCTACAGCTTCTTCAAGTGTCACCTGAAATGTCTGCTTTTGAAAGGAACCAGACAGCAATCCAGATATCCTTCCTGGGCACAACTTCGCCGACCAAGGCTAACTGCTAGCTGGTTTCATGATGCACGCTGCTACAAGAGAGGAAGTGCAGAGCAGGAGACTGCTGGTATGACTCTGGCAGCTCAAATGATCAGAGGCTCCACCAAACAAACCGCTCCCATAAAACGTGGTCTGCTGATGGAGTCTGAGGTGCTGGCAAACTATGCTGAGCTGATGTGTGTTTATGTGCTGCCTGTAGTCTTCATCATTTACCCCGGCACACCACATCTTAGGGCAAGCCCAGATGGCAGGGTGTATGATCCATCACAGTCACCTTCATTTGGACTGGTTGAGGTAAAAAGCAGCACAAAGAATGATGTGTCCCAAGTCGCTCACCTGAAAGTGCAGGATGGCCACGCCAGTCTGAGGCGTTCACACGCATACTACTGCCAAGACACCTTCATAAATGTGTATGTTTCTTTATAATGATGCACGTACTTGTTACTATGTTTCTATTTGTCTTTTGTTTCTTTAAGTTTAAGTTGTGTTTTGATACCCCTTATAAGTATCAGTGCTTGAACTGACTGTACTAAAATTTTGAATTTCACAGCATGTTAACTGTTAGTTAGTCAGCAGGTTACTAGTCTTACTTTCTAAATCTATGAAATATTTATACAAGTAATGGTGCTTATACTTGAATAGTAATAAAATAGTAATTACTTTAGTAAACTTTTCACTCAATTTTAACATTTACTCAAGTAGAAATAATCTACTAATCCCACCCACTTTATCCCCAAGGTAAAAAAAAAATGTATTTCTAAAAACATTAAGTAACATCATTAAGATATTTATTTTTATAAGTAGCAAAAGTTATTTTTTTATTACATCAACATATGTCACAAAATGAAATGAATGAATTCTGCATTTTGTTCAAGCATGTTTTAATTTACAACATCAATTGTAAATCTGAAGTATTTAACAGTCAGAAATCAACAACAGAAAACCTGACAACAACAAAAAAAAACTTTGAATTTGAACTATTTACAAATTACTAGAACATGATTGTTTTAATCTTTTAAGACAAAATGGCCCTTGATAATTAGCCAGAACACAGATCTGATTTACAGTTCCTATAAGAGTGAGAGGCACAGGTGAGTCGTATGTGAAAACTCTTAACTCTAGCCATCACTCGCTCCATAATGATCCGGAGACAGGCAATGGCTTGAGTCTCCTCTGTCTCCTCCTTGCTGAACTGACTGGGATTCCAGAAAGATGGAATGGTGAGTTCAGCTCCTATGTCACCAAGTAGGTTTTCAATAAGGAAACCTTTATCTGCTTGGCTTCATTTCCTTGCCTCCAGCAGGGAAAAGATTCCACTTGATTTTTGTGATCTCCTTGTCAGAGATGCAGCCAGTGTACAGAGGTGTGAGGGAGGACGCCGTCTCCAGAGCAATCTCGGTACAATCCAGTATGACCTGAACATTTGGAGAGTTTTTTTGGAATGGCATGCTTGCTTTGACTTTTTCCCTGCTGATCCACATGTTAATTGATGAGAGCACAATAAAAAGGTAGCTAGCCTAGGTGATGGCAACTCTGCTGATCGTGGCTGCTCCTTCATCCCAACAGCAACACAAAAAGAGGACAACAGGAACTCATCAATTAATGGCATGGGGTCAGGACAGATCTCATCTCCAATTTTCTGCGCTTTGGTCCAGTATACCAGTCGTGAAGCAGATGGTGCTCCCAGAAGATCCTGAATACACACTCTGATGGAAATTTTGTATTAAAACGGATCTGGTCATCTGATGCACAGTAGCGACTGAAGAGTGTAAGAGATGGCAAAGCTACTTTTTGCAGCTAGGCCTTTAAATTTTTAGTATAATATATATAACATAATATAAGTGCCTAATCAAGTGTACCTCTAAAGGCACATCAACAAACATTATTATACAAAAAGACATTTCTGTTGTAACATAAATACTCTGCACCAATTTGCACACAACCATGAGTCTTGATTACTTACATTACAAGTTTAGCATGAACAATAGCCAAGAGTATGCTTAATTGTACATAGTACATCATAGTTTCATCATCATTGTAGTTGCATTAGTAGTAGTAATAGTAAAAGTAGCATGGACGCGAAGGGGGGGTGCTGGGGGGGCTGCAGCACCCCTAAATTTGACTCCAGCACCCCCAACTGTTGGGGACATTGTAACTGCAACTCCAAAAGGTTTACAAAAATAAATTATATTTTATTATACACTTTCAGATGCGTTCTCCTCATTAGTTATAAATATTATAATTTACCAACGCTGTTTAAAGCCGTGTTGTTGCTGAGCTATTGAAGCGCAACAACTGCATGGCCACTACTTGCTCATAAGAACAAATCCAAATGCGAAAGATTTGAAGGAGCAAAGTGTGCAACTGGCTAAATACTTCTCAGTCTAAAAGGCAGACAGGACAGTAGCAGTGGAGCAGATCACTGAGGCACACGCCCCGCCCCACACCTGTCTGCAGCTGTGACAGGAGCCCCGCCCCTCACCTGTCTGCAGCTGTGACAGGAGCCCCGCCCCTCACCTGTCTGCAGCTGTGACAGGAGCACACCGCCCGAGCACTGCCCTGAAACAGCTGCACACAAAGCTATGCTGCCTGGGTCCAGACGGTGAGCAAGGCACACTTTGAGGTCAAACAAATCAGAAAAAAATGAAAAATACAGCACTCAGGGTTTTAAATTTTTGTTTTTTGAGTTTTGATGTATAGTAGCCTAATATAAAATAGTAAGTGGATAAGGGCTCGTTTCCGTTTTTTGTTTTCTTTTTGGGAAACGTGAAAACGAAAGGCCAGCAGGTACACGGACCCCGTGCCTTTTCCGATCTCACTGACTTTTAAGAATAAATGACAGTTAAAATTAACAGAACTCAATTTAGTTGCTTAAATAATATTTAAGGTTATTATAAGGTTATTTTGACAAAAAGCTTAATTGTGGTGGTAGTGTTAGTAGTTGTAGCAGTTGTAATGGTGATAGTGGGGTAGTGATGCTAGTAGTAGTTGGGAGTAGTAGTAGTAGTAGTAGTAGTAGTGTAGTAGCAGTAGTGTAGTAGCAATTATGGCAGATTTTTGCATTTTTTTAGACAATCAATTTTTGCACTTTTAGGCTGATTTCTGGTCAGGCACATGTGCGGGTGAGCATGTCAGAAAAGGACCCCAACTGTGCAGCCACATCCACTGCGCAGGCTGCAGAGAGAGTGACAGAAGGCTGCTGATTTAAAGGATAAAGGACTTGGATTAATTTTTTTCAAAGACTGCACATAAGTCTGTGGTTTAACTTTTAAATGTCTCACTGGGAGGAAATGTAAATACACAGATTGTCTTTGTTAAAACTCTTTGGCCTGCAGCATTAGCTCAAGCCTGTAGCATTAGCTTCAATCTACAAGAAGGAAGGTGCTGTTCTGTAACTTCTGAGCCAATGACTGTGGGCAAATGTTGTCTTCTAGAGCCTTATAGTAAACAAGGATGAAGCTGAGACTTATCCAAGGTATGCAAAAGCGTTTGAATGTAATCTAAATATCCGTTTAATTATATTTCCTCCCATAGAGACATTTTATGTTAAACAGCAGCATTACATGCACAGCCTTTGAAAACAAAAATTCTAACCTTACCTTTATTCCAAGTCAGTAACAGTAACAATGTGCATTACACAAAATACTAATACAATAATAAAAAATAATCACATTGCCCCTAAATCCAGTTTATAATGTATTCCTGAAACTTGTCACACTCTGAGTGGTGATTGGCCACACCAGGTCATGTGATGTAATCTCCTATATCTCAGCTCTGACTTCGTGCCTGAGTCATGGTTTGATTTATTTCACTTTGTCTTTTTGTGTTTTACAGATTGTTGAGAGAAATGCAGATCCTGAGGAGGTGTTGCTCAGTTACCTCCGGAGGAAAGGTCAGCTCCAGTACATTCTTTATCCTTATATAACCTAACATACATAATCCTACTAATGCAGAGACTTATAAGTCCACTATATTGTTGCATAAAAGTGTTCTAATGCTCCTAATGCAGTTCTGTGGTGAAAATCCCATGTTAGTGCATTTAAAACCATTAGAAACAAGTCTATATAAAAAGCTGACCATTGAGCATAATATTAAAATTCAATCTAGAGCTCTGTAATGTTGTCTGTAATGTTATGTTTGTCCTGTTTTTTCCCTCAGTGGGCCTGACTGGTACTAAGTTTGCCTGTGGAGGAGGAGGCTGCGGGGCCTGCACTGTCATGGTGTCCAGATATGACCACAACCAGGAGAGGGCGCTGTATCCTTCTACAGGTTTCATACAGACATTTATATTTTGGTGTAAAGGTTTGGAAATTTAAACAGTAACATTCAGCCATTTAAACCTGCGACAGCTAGAATATAGTAAATATATGAGGTCAGTAGAAACGCTGTCTTCTTTACACATCACACCACAAACCTCCATTTAAAAACACCGCCTCACTGACACTCACCTCTCTACTCAAGCTGCAAATCCACTCCATGTGGAAAAAAATATCTCACTTTTCAAATGAGATCTTACTCTGGCTCTGCATATCTAAAGTTATATTTTAACTGTAATGTTACGAAGCAGAGATTGCTGATTGTCTTACTGTTACTTTTGTCTGGTAATGTGCAACCAAACTGCAGTATATCCAGGCACCCTCTGATTTTAAATCCCTGTCTGGTCTTAAATGTATTCATTTCAATGTGCACAGTTTGTTACCTAAAATGGACATGGTTAGAATTTGGATTAAATCAACAGATGCAGATATTGTTGTAATTTCTGAGTCTTGGTTGACTAAATATATTGAAAATGATCACATTCAAATATCTGGCTACAATGTTTATCGTACTGATCGGCCTAAAAAAGGAGGCAGTATTGCAATTTATGTTAAATCGAAATTTGATGCCTCAGTAGTTCTGTCTGAATCCATCTGTAGACAACTGGAATTTTTGGCATTGAATGTTGAAATATGAAAGGGTCTGTGTATAACTGTTGTTGGGTGTTATAGGCCTCCATCTGCCCCCAATGAAGCATTACAATCTTTAAAGCATCTTTTGTCCAAACTGAATTACAGTGAACTTCTTTTAGCTGGTGATTTAAATTTGGATTGGCTTAATTCAGTTTCAGATTATTTTAAATCTTTTTGTGATTCTTTTAATTTTACCCAGTGAGTGAATTTACCCACTCAACCAAACCTTAAAAGCCCTGATAAGTCAACCTTGATTGACTTGATAATTACAAATGTTCCTCATAAATTCTCATCCCTGGATGTCTTCTGTAATGACTTAAGTGACCACTGTGTTGTTGCTGCCATTAGAAACACCAAGGTGCCCAAATCTAAACCTCGTTTATAAGAGGAACTTTAAACATTTTAATGAACAAGCATATCATCATGACTTGGATAGTGTTGATTGGAAGATGATTGAGCTGATACCAGATGTAGAGACAGCTTGGACATTTTTTAGGGACATTTTTATGGAAATTTTAAATAAACATGCCCCTTTAAGGAAACACAGGGTACAAGGGCGAGAAAACCCATGGTTCTCCCTAGAGCTGGCGGATGCTATTCATGAACGTAATCAAGCCTGGGCCAAGGCGAGAAAAACTGACTCTCCCACAGATTGGACAGGTTTCAGACAGTTAAGGAACAAATGCTCTTCTTTCATTAAAAGAGACAAATCAGAATATTATTTGTCCATCACAACTGAAAATCTAAATAGTCCACAGAAATTCTAGAAAGTTATCAAGTCACTTTTAGTGAGTAAAAGCACTCTGGCTCTACCTACCTATATTTTAAACAACTCAACACCTGTATATAATAAAACTGAGATTTTAAATTGTTTTAATAAGCATTTTATAGAATCTGGCTCTTTGTTTGACTCTTTTAGAACTGTCCCTGGGAAACCCTGCACAAATACTCAAACTTACACTGGAACTCCTTTTAATCTTGTGCCTTTCTCTATGCAGGAAGCTCTCAAAAATTTAGATCACAGAAAACCTTCTGGTCCCGATCTGATAGATCCTTACTTTTTAAAATTGGCAGTGGACTTTGTAGCAGAGCCTCTTACAATCTTTTTAATCTCACAGTGGAAAAAAATGATATACCTTCTGCATGGAAATCGGCTTTTGTCCTCTCCTTATTAAAAGGGGGTGACCCTGCAATCCTGACAAATTATAGACCAATATCCAACCTCTCAATCTTGGCTAAACTTCTTGAAGCTCTTGTTAGTGAACAAATAAAAGAGTTTTTGTACTCAAATGACATTCTATCATCATATCAATCTGGCTTCAGAAAAAACATAGTACCATTACAGCAGCAATGAAAGTGATAAATGACATTACTGTTGCGCTTGACAAAAAACAACATTGTGCATCTCTTTTTATTGATTTGTCGAAAGCGTTTGACACCGTCGACCATGATATTTAAAAAATTAGACTGCTTCATTCGGGTTTTTCAGAGCACACAGTAGCCTGGTTTTCAAATTATCTCAGCAATAGATCTCAGTGTATTAAATATGATGGTCTGTGTTCTGAGTTTCTTTCTGTCTATAAGGGGGTGCCACAGGGGTCTGTATTGGGCCCCCTCTTATTTATCATTTATATCAATGATTTAGGTTTAAATGTATCAGATGCAAAATTGCATTTCTATGCTGATGATACAGTTATTTACTGCTGTGGAGTAACTCTTGTTCAGACTGTTGAATGTTTGCAGAAAGCTTTTATAACTGTCCAACACTCATTAATTAACTTCAAACTTGTTCTCAATGCTGATAAGACAAAGCTTATGTTGTTTTCTAATTGTAAAAAGTTGCCTCAAATGATTCCCACAGTGTCCACTCTTGAGGGCAGTGAAATAGAGGTGGTTCATATATACAAATATCTAGGTGTCTTAATTGATGACAAACTCACTTTCAAGCCACATATAGATAATCTTGTGAAGAAGCTGAGGCTAAAATTGTTAAACACAGTTTATTTTCGAAATAAACTGTGTTTTTCTTTTAATGTAAAAAAGCATCTTGTCAATGCACCTTTTTTATCTGTGTTGGATTATGGAGATCTTTTGTACATGAATGCTGCTGCTCAATGTCTTTGAATGATTGAAACTGTATATCATGCTTTGAGGTTCATTACAAACTGTAAGATGTCCACTCACCACTGTGAATTATACTCTGGAGTGGGATGGCCTGCTCTGGCCACTCGGAGGACTAGTCACTGGTGCACTTTCATTTATAAGGCAATATTGAGACTACTGCCTTCATACATTTGCACCCTAATTGCTCTGAGAAATGCTGAATCGTATTCTCTTCGTTCACAAGACTATTTGTTGCTTTCTGTTCCTTATGCTCATACAGAATTGGGTAAAAAGGCATTTATTTACTCTGCACCTTTTACATGGAATATGCTACAGAAAGTGGAAACTAACTGATTTAATTTCTTTGAGCACTTTTAAATCCAAACTGAGAGCTTTTGAGACCAATTCCACAATCTGCACTTGTTTTTCATAATGTTTTTAAACTTTTATGTCTTATCTGTGTAAATATGTAACTGTGTTTTTTGTTTGCTGCTGCCTCTTGGCCAGGACTCCCTTGAAAAAGAGTTTCTTAATCTCAATGGGATATTTCCTGGTTAAATAAAGGTAAAAAAAAAAAAAAGTTACTTTTTTGAAGAAAGTAACATTCGCGTGAAATTTGTGCGAATGAGGCAAATTCACTTGCGTGAATGAGGCGAATTGTTCGCTTCTTTCATGTCAAATGAGGGGCATGGCCGCTAGGGCTACTCCCAAATGAGCCTGTCTCGGTTTGGTCACCTGTGACATGTTCACAGAAGTTCAAATTTTTCAACTTCTGCGACCAGAGCGTCGCCTATTCGCGGGACTCGCGCGTCAAACGCTCAATTCGCGTCATTCGCGCCCGTCATTCTCGTCATTTGCGCCGCAGGACGCTTGTTCGCGCCTGAACGCGGCTCTCCATAGACTTAACATGGTAATCTCTCACACCTGACGCCTGATTCGCATCCGGTGTGAACGTACCAACAGCCAGATCTCTGTCACTGAGCCTGAGATTGACCACAGCACGCATGCACGAGCCTCCAAAACAAGCTGCTGGCCCTCTGCTTGACAAGCCCCAGGCAGAAACAGTGCACCATGACTCCGCCTCCACAGAGGTGAAAATTTACAGAAATTAATGGCAGAGAGGCAACCTAGCTTGCCTTGACAGTACCTGGAGTGGCCAGCAGGGTGCAGAAAAAAACAGAGTGACTGAAATGCAGGTAATAGATTGATTCTCTATGGAAGGGAATGAAAAAATGAAATGTCAGGACTACGGTGGTCCAGAAGTGCAAAACAAATTAACAAAAGCCCAAAACAAATTTTAAAAATCCAAAACACATTAAAAAAATGTCCAAAACAAATAAAAAAAAACAAAAATAAAAATAACCAAAACAAACAAAAAAACAAATTAAAAAATGTCCCAAACAATTAAAAAAAAAAAAAAAAAAAAAAAAGTCCAAAACAAATAAAAAATAAAAAAAATTTAAAAATGTCCAAAACAAATTAAAAAATGTCATAAAACACATTTTGCAAGCTTTGTTTATAAAATATGCTATATAAACAAACACCTTTGCATTAGTAAATCACATTTATAACTTAAAGGTAAGCAGCATGCGCTTGTAGTGGTTTAAAAACGGTACTGCAGTCTAAATCAAAACAATGGTCTCTGACCAGCTGTAAAACTAATATTTGATTTAAACATGTTTACATCATATCTGGGGACATGTGGGTAATTTTTTTTTGACAGAGCATAAAATTGTTATTTAGCATGGCTAACAGCAACATGATGCTCACAGATAGATAAATGAGCTGACTGCTTTGTAGTAACAGCAATTTAAGTGCTGAAATTATCACAATACGTCCGGGGACAATGTATGGGACGCACAGAAGCACTTCCTATGTAGAGCAGTGAGACAGAGTGTTTTCAGGTCTTGAGAAGAGCAGTGCCTCAGCATGCAGCATTATCAATCAATCAACCTTTATTTATATAGCGCTTTACAACAACTAGCATTGCCTAAAGTGCTTTACATTATTTAAAACCGTAAAAAGAATCCATAAGTACATGGAAATAAAAAGTACATTAAAATACACAAGTACATGTAGACAGACCTTAATACAGAAAATGTCACAACACTACGTGTTGAAGGCCAGCCTATACAAATAGGTTTTAAGTTTGGTACGCAACTCAATAGGTAGAGTGTTCCAGAGTTTAGGACCTGCCACTGCAAAAGAGCGATCACCCCACTGTTTACACCTGGAGCGTGGGACTTCAAGCAGATGTTGTCCAGCAGAACGCAGGGCCCTGCTGGGTTGACAAAAGCTTAAAATCTCACATAAATACACAGGTGCATAGCCATTAATTGCGTTAAAAACAAACAACAGAAGCTTAAACTGAATTCTGAACTGAACTGGGAGCCAGTGGAGAGAGCTGAGGACGGGTGAGATGTGGTCGTGTTTGTGAGTGTTAGTAAGGAGGCGGGCAGCAGCATTTTGCACAAGTTGTAGATGATGCAGAGAGGCCTGGTTAACTCCAACGTAGAGAGCATTACAGTAGTCTAACCGGGAGCTAATGAAAGCATGGAGGGCTTTTTCAAGATCGCTGCGGCTCAAAAATTGCTTGACTTTATGCAGGAGGCAGAGTTGAAAAAAGCTAGCTCTAACAACAGAATTTACTTGCTTGTCTAGTTTCAGCTTACTGTCCAATCTCACCCCCAGATTCTTAACCACATGGTTACCAGTGCAGCAAGACCAGGAGCTGCACTGAGTGAGTTGGAGGCGTTCAGTCTTGCTCTCATTCAGACACAGAAAATCCTCTGACAGCCAAAACTTAATGTCACCTAGACATCTGTGAACGGATTCAAGTGAGTTCAGCGAGTTTGGAATGATGGGCAGATAAATTTGAATGTCATCTGCATATAGATGAAAAGAAACATTGTGGTTTGAAATTACTGACCCCTGTGGCAACATGTACAGAGAGTAGAGGACAGGGCATGTGAAAGAATCAAAATATTACTCCAGGTAGCCTATGATTTTAAGGAGCAAAAAACATTAAAATATGGCTAAAAACTCAAAAATCAAAATCATTTTAGCAGAATAGGAAACCTTTAACTGATCTGCCATGTGCACCCCAGACATTTATTTTGCATAGATAGAAAGTTGGCCCAAGAGTTTTTGCGTCCTTGACCTTTGACCCCTGCAGACATTACACAGTGACTGCTTGCCTCCAGCCCATATTCACCCTCCATGGAGCTGCTGTGGTGACGGTTGAGGGCATCGGCAGCACCAAGACCAAATTGCACCCAGTCCAGGTAAATACAGTATTTATATGCTCTACACAGATCAGGAAGTCATCAGCTGTATGGGGTAAAATAATCTGTGTTTTGATTCCAGGAGAGAATCGCCAAGGCCCATGGCTCTCAGTGTGGCTTCTGTACTCCAGGGATGGTCATGTCCATGTACACTCTGCTCAGGAACAACCCCCTGCCCAACATGGAGGACATCAGAGAGGCTCTGGCTGGTAGGAACATGGCTCAGTCAGTCCTTGTTGGAATATAGTAGCACCCTACTATTACAGCACTGAGCAAATGTTTAGGCAGGTGTGAAGAAATGCTGTTTAGTGAAAATGCTTTTTAAAAAGTACAAAGTACACCGGACAAAGTATGGTGAATTTGAATTAATTAGATCATAGTTTTACTTATTATGAGTTCTAGTATGCCTGACAGACCACACTCTGGGATTAAGTAACCTTCCACATGAAATAATTATTATCCAATCTCAGAGCAGCTGGTTACATGGCGGGTACATTAATGTAGACCGTTGCGAGCAGCACATGACAGGCATGTCTCTTTTGTTTATGAAATGTGGAAGAAACCAGTCCACAATTACTTTTCTCTTAAAACTGCGGTCATTAAGGATTCACATGCATTTTGTTTCACAAGATAAGCAGACAGCTATATATTTTCAAGTTATGAATCAGCATTAGCTACTAAATATCGCAAAATTAGAAACATTTTATTGTCAGTTCCTGGGTAGAGAGCATTTGCACGTGAGTCCATATTTATTTATCTGTTCATAGGAGTCATTTTTATTGTTATTTTTATAATATAAGTACCAAATATTATGTGTAGCATTAGCCTATACACAGAACATAAATGCAACCATCTGAATTTTGAGATTGTGGTTGAAGTCCTGGTCCAACAGAAGACTGCTGTCTTGACAGCTAAATGGTGGCTGTGAAAGTTATAGCTAGCATGCAAAAGCATACATTTAGACAAAACTGCATTGACTGAGACCAACATCCATAAAATGGAATTGATTTACCATTTATTTACATAAAGCCATATTAGATTTTGTCTCATCATAAATAATTAATCACAAACTCAAGACCAATCAACACTGAAATCAGTGAACTTGTTTCATGGTAATCATTTAATTTCAATTCAATTCAGTTTTGAAAAGGGTGGAATATCAAAATGACTGCTTACATGTTTAAAGGGCCTATATATGCTTTTGTGCTTTTTAAATTAATTTAGGACACATCTAGATCAGAATATTACATTTTGTTGGTAAGAAAATGCAATAATTATTGAAAAAACATTATTTGAAGAAACTCAGATTAGGTTCCTGTCACTTTAAGAGCCCTCCCGCTGTCCCGTTGCTGGCACGCCCCTTCAGCACTTCGAACCCTGTGGAATTCACAGGATTTGTTTGGTTGCTGCGGCGGAGGCGTGAGCTGTAGCAGTGCTTCCTGAACAGGGCGGAACCTTGAGGGGGAGGGGCGTGGTCAGGTGGAAAAGGCAGACACCTGTGAAACAAGCCATTTCTGTCCTCTCACAAACTCAATGTAAGAGAATAGAGGATTGCTCAAACATGCATCAATGAAACAAAACACAACTCCAGGTATGTTTTTGTTGAGGACACAACATTTTAACATGGTAGAAAGCTCAGAAAAGTCAATTTAGCATAATATAGCCCATTTAAAGCTATTGTTTGTGAAATATTTCACACAATATTTCAGTATATAATCACTACACCTAGGAACTGCAGAGTAGGAACCCAAACTGCTACAAGATGGTTGAGGACAGCGGGGTTCTTCAGTCACATGGTTGCCCAGGCAAGAATCAGCTAATGGCCGATTGTCTAAAAGATTAAAAAAAAAAAAATGCCTGTACTGCGTGGGTTACATTATAACATAATTAATTCTTCAGAAATGGGACAAAACAGGAAGCATTATTGCAGAAAATTAAAATTCAAGTTCTGAAATATTGAACTACTTGAATGTATTTGTCTTTTGATGAGCTTTGAAGTTCTGCATTGAAATACCTCTCTCTTTGTTTTTTAACAAAATTAGTTTGTCTAAAATTAGAACGTATATGTAAGTTACATTGGTCTGTATGGAGCTGATTCATATCTAATGGAGGTGACAAAAACATTTTTGTTGGTAATTTTCCTCACAGATTAATTTGATGCTGACATTACAAAAAAAAAAATAAAGCCTTTAAAATAAAAAGTTGGTTGCAACAAAAAAACTTTACAATACAACTTAAAACAACTTATTTAATTTGTCAACTCCTTCAGAGCAAAAAATCTGCTGGAGGTGCCATAGGAAGTTATTTTGTTATATATATATGATGGACCTGTGGCAGCAACTTTATTTTAAACTATATACTAGATGACAACAGAAGTTATTTTAGGAGACTAAATTGAAAATATTTTATATATATTTACCATATTAAATATTTTCTCAAAAAATGGCTGACAGAGTTGACAGTCATGGGTGTGACATATGAAATATTAACAATAACATTAAAAATACTGAAAAACTATATAACTTGTTTGACTTTGAGACAGTATCTGAATATTACCAAACATTCTGCTTAGATTACTATTTCTACTAATACAGTATTACAGGATTTTATGGGATTTTCATAAATGTCTGTCAGAGTTGACAAAAAACAGGGACACAATTATAAAATAAATTTTTAAAACATGGTGGATCCCATTTCTAAAGAATTAGTGTTAATACTGTATTGTGCAGCTCCAAATCTGTATCTGTCCAATAACCTACAGTTATAATGTCCTTAAACATATCATATTCTTTCCACCTAGGAAATCTGTGTCGCTGCACAGGCTACAGACCGATCATCGACGGATTCAAGACGTTCTGTGGAAGTGAGGTATGAGCTGGAAACAACAGATCTCACTAATAACATGTGTTTTCATTGTCTTATTTTCTTATTTGAATATTCTCAGCAGTCATCTGGATGCTGCCAGAATAGAACTGGTGAAGGGAAGTGCTGCAGGGACAATGCACCCAAAGACCCTAAAGATGAAAGTGATGTATGGACAGAATTCTTAAATATGTTTTCATGTGTACATATTATATTTTACACAGCTGATAGAAGAATAATTTGTGTTTTCTCTCAGATCTCTGAAGAACTTTTCCTTCAGGATAATCTCTTACCCTTGGACCCCACTCAGGACCTCATCTTTCCTCCTGAGCTCATGGTCTGTTTGTTTTCATACATTATCTGTCAAGTAATAAAAAAACTATCAGTAGTCTAAAGTTGGATTCATTTGTGTTGCAGATCATGGCGAAGAAAAACTCTGGAGACGTTCTGTGTTTCAGAGGAGAGAGAGTGACTCTGCTGGCTCCGTTTAACCTGCCTCAGCTTCTGGAACTGAAATCTCAACATCCTGAGGCCCCACTGATTGTAGGCAACACAACTATAGGTACAACTGAAACTGAGATGTATTTTGCTTGAACCCTGGCCTAGAGGTTGACTGAAATGGTTTTTACAAAGATAATGCAGATTTATAGCCCTGTTTTACTGTATGGCTGTATAAGACAACATTTAACCACAGTGGGCAAAATTGTTGTTACAGTAAAGCACCCTCTTTCTTGTGGATTAAAGTTTATGCTGCACACTTGCATATCAAAGTGTGTGTGTGTGTGTGTGACTGTGTGTGTCTGTGTGAGGCTGGTGTGTGTCTGTGTTACTTTAACTCATTTTAACCACTGAACCACATGAGTTTAAGTTGTGTTTAATCCAGTCTAAACTAAAAAATTAAACATTGAGATGCTTGAAGCGAGAGCCGTACTTCGCTAAACCAGAAACAGCTGTTGCTAATATACGCTAGCTTTATTTTTAGAAAAAGTGGCCTCAACATTAGCTCGTCCTCTCTGAATACAGCTGTTTATCACAAGGACAAGTACATGTCTTTGTTCTTGAGTGTTTGATTAAAGGGGATCACAGAATATTTAAATAGGCTGTAGTAGACAATGGTAGAGCACATTTGAAACCTACAGTAAATGTGTAAAATAATTTGGGAAAAGCTTTAGTTCCATAAAATAGTGGATTAAATTACCTTAAATAAAGTTGGCTTAAATAAACTGAAGTCATCAAAAAGGTTCATCAAATAAAACCCAGGCAGGGTTCAGACAAGGTGGTAGTTTGAATAAAAATAATCAATCATTAGTTCAAAGCTTATTTATTAAATTTAATAAAAGCTAGCATGGATATCTCAGTTTGTTTATCACAGACTAAGACAGACAAAGCATCTGATAGTAGGGCCCCTGAGATGAATTTTGCTTATGGGTGCTAGGACTGGACCTCTGACATTGCACACATGCAGTGATAAAGCAGGCCCATGACAATGACCTTTTGTTGTTTACAATGTCTATAAGCAGAGGTGTGGACTTGAAAGTCATGACTTGGAGTCCAGTCACTAATTTGATGACTTTAGACTCGACTTGATGAAACTGACTAAGACTTGAGACTCGACTTGGACTTGAACACCAGTGACTTGGGACTTGACTCGGACTTGAGCCCCATGACTTGAGAAGACTCGATGCTTCTCAAAGAAATAAATGTAGGATTTTTGATAAATGTGCAGAAACAATGACTCTAATTATATTCCTCGAGCAGTAATGAGCACGCACTCTCTCTCTCTCTCTGCCATGTTAGGCTACTTGTGCATGTTTTCTAATGCACATTTCAAAGTGTATTGAGCTGTAACAGCACATGTAAAAAGTAAAAGTAATAAATAATCATTTGCAATAGAGGTGTAAAGGAGAATATGTGGAGTCTGAGAGAGACTTAGCCTCTGTGAATCCCATGACGCACACGCGGCTTTAAGTCATTACACAGAGGAGATCTTTACCTGTGCACAGTGAGCTCCCTCTGCCTCAGACAGTAAAAAGTGAAAAATGAACACCAGCCGGAGTTTTCTGCAGTGTTGTCTCTGTCTTTGAGCTGGAGCTCACGGCTCTGACCACACATCACTCCCCTGCAGTCCCCCTGTTGTCCACAGGTGTCGCTATTCAGTAAACTGTAGAGTGGGCAGTATTCACTTTGTAAATCTTCAAATGTGATAGAGTGACTCTTATTTGAAGCCTGTGAACATCTGACAAGGCCAGCAGAGCACATTATATTGATACAGTAAATATACAATGTACTGGTATTTGGTATGAAAGGTATTTCGCTTTATTGTAAATCATTGATACTGAAGAACTTGGCTTTACTTTGAAAGCATTCAGAAACCTGTTTTCTGTGTAGGGCTCTTCTAGGCTTAGGGTGTTCAAATGGTAATATGGCTACAGCAAACAGTTTACCATCTGTTCATTGTGTATTTAATTTTCTAAGGTGGTGACATTCAACAATATACAAAGTGACAAAAATTAAGTTTAGAGTCCTAAACATGGACTTGAAAGGACTCGAAATGGAAGGTGTAGGACTTGTGACTCAATTTGGACTTGTGAGGCACTGACTTGGGACTTGCCTCGGACTTGAGGCCAAAAACTTGAGACTTACTTGTGACTTGCAAAACAGTGACTTGGTCCCACCTCTGATAAATAAATAGGACCCCACAAACAGCCCAGCTAAGAACCAGTGGTCTAAGGTGATTCTTAGTTACCTTACAACATGGGCGTGTCGTGAGGGCAAGCAGTGCTTGACCAATCAAATCTAATAAACACACGGATTAAAACTATAACGCAATTAAATCGCTATCTTTCCAAACATTTCATTTTGCCGTTCACTTCCATAGATAATCAGTCTGTTACCTGCTTTCAGTCACTCTGTTTTTTTCTGCGCCCTGCTGGCCACTCCAGGTACTGTCAAGGCAAGCTAGGTTGCCTCTCTGTCATTCATTGCTGTCATTTTCTCTTCCGTGGAGGCAGAGTCATGATGCACTGTTTCTGCCTGGGGCTTGTCAAGCAGAGGGCCAGCAGCTTGTTTTGGAGGCTCGTGCATGCGTGCTGTGGTCAATCTCAGGCTCAGTGACAGAGATCTGGCTGATAGCAGCGGGCGATAAGCAGCGCACTCTGCAGCTTATGGCCCCATACATTACAGTGCGCATGCGCCGCGTTAGACAACAAAACTTTTCACAAGTATCCGCAGCCAAAATGTCTAACAGCGTTTCTACAGATAAGTCGTAGTTTGTAGCTTAAACGCTGTTCATGTTTCTCATGAGAACATGCTGCTGCATAAAACTGCGTGTCATATAAATGATAGCCTCATGTACATGGTTAAGTGTCAGATGTTCGTAAGAAGTGGAGCTGGAGGAGTGGAGAGGAGCCAGCGGCCCGTGCCTGGGACTGGATGTGAATATTACAGAACTGTGAATGAACTGGGCTCTGGTTATTGTGGACAAACTCAGCTGTAGGAAATACAGGACGTTTCTTCAAAAAAGTAACATGGAGTGGATTTGCAGCTTGAGTAGAGAGGTGAGTGTCAGTGAGGCGGTGTTTTTAAATGGAGGTTTGTGGTGTGATGTGTAAGGCTTCAGCTGAGGTTTTATTACAGTGAAGCAGCATTAACAGTGCACTAGTCTAGTGTTGATCTCAGTGAGTCCTGATGAACAGCCTCCCTCATCTGTAAGGCTGGAACCTCACTCATCCATCCATCTATCCATCTTCGTTTTAGTGCTTATGAATTAAAGTTAAAATAAAAACTTAGGGTACATTCTTTGATAAGGCGACAGAAGGCCAGCTTTGTGGGACAAAAATGTTGTAATGACATTCTTTTGTATACAAACAGCGTTACTAATAGTATTTATATAGAAAGAGTGTGAGATAGTTTGAAACAGCCTACTACTCAAACACTGATGGGATTGCTTTTAAGTGATTTTTAATTAAATTTCAATCAAAATGTTGTCTTATAAAACTTAATGAAGTCAAGGTGTCTGCTTGCCTGCTTGAAAAAGTCACCTGTATGCTACTGCCTTACAATGACAAACAGTGGAAAGTTCAGTGTAGGTGAAATACCTAGAGCTACATAACATCTCACTATGGAAACATGTACATCAGACAGAACTATTGTTACTAAAAACTCAATGGGAAAACACAAAAAAATAACTTGGCCAATCTTTATTGAACATTATTGAACATAAGGTTTGTGAGGTTTCTGTGTTCTCGTAGGACCACAGTTTAGTCTCGTCAGGCCAGAGCTCCTCTATAGCATCCTCCAGATAAATTCTTCATCCAGTTTACCGTGAAGACGCAAAGAAGACGGACTGGTCTGCAAGAACGGTGCTATTGGTCCGACAGAGAGAGAGATATCCTGCTTACTCCACACGTTTCACACAGGTTCTCTTCCACTGCCCCCTCCTCCTCTTTCCTCCTCTTCTTGTTGGCTTTTTGGTGACGTTTGTGGTTTTCTCCTCGGTCTTGGTGTCCTTTGTGGCGCTGCTGTTAGAGTCCACTTGTGTCTCTTTACTTTCTTCTGGAGGCTTGTTCTCGTCTACATCATGAGCTGCAACAGGATCCAGTTGAGCCACTTCCGTTGGTGACTCTTGTCTGGCTTCACTGTTGTCCACAGCGTTTTCAGTCCTTTCTGCAGCCCCATTTATATCGTCCTGAGAAACTTTGGCTGCGCGCATCAAGTTCCTCATTTTCCTCATTTTCCTTTTCTGCTTTTTTGACATTTTCATGCCACTCACTGTCTCATCTTTCAGGACTGTGATCTCAGCCTCTGTCTCGGTGTTCTCCTGCTCAGTTTCGTCCTGTGTTGTGCTGATGGTTTCAGGCTCGTGAATTGGATTATCAGCCAGTTCACTGTAGGACTCCACTGGGCTGTCTCTGGTGACAGGAAGCTCCACCTCAGAAACCAACGCCGCCATTTCAGGCTCCAGTGGTTTGGTCTCCTCTCCATCTTCAGCTTCAGGATCCAATTGAGCCACTTCCCTTTGTGACTCTACCTCAGAGTCAACCTGGACATGAATTGGTTCAGTGTCGTCCACTGTCCCCTCATATTCAGACTCTGTTGACCTGTCCTGAGCCTCTAACGGTGCTGATTCAGACTTCAGTGGCTTGCTGTCATCAACATCTTCAGACTCTGCAGTAGCCACATGAGTCTCAACCAGTTCAGTTTGTGACTCGATCTCTTCACAATCAGCTGGTGTAGAGAGAGTCTCAGAGTCGACATGGACAGAAAGTGGCTCAGTGTTGTCCACTACTGCCTCACATACAGACTCTGTGTTCACATTTGGAGCCTCAGTGACACAGACTGTGGGGTCAGATAGAGGTTCCTCTGTAACCTCACCCTCCTCCACCACTTGCTTTTCTTCTGTGTCGCTCACCATCTCATGCCTCAGTGACTCGGTGTCAGTGTGGGCCTCAGTGCTCAGTGTTTCAGCCTGAACCTGAACCTCAGAATCACCTCGAGCTTTGGTGACATCAATGTTTTTGCTTTGAGAGGAATCTTCGACCGGCGTGGTCTCAGAATCACCTCTCTGTGCGTCTGGAGTCTGCACAGCTCCTACAGAGCTGCTCCTCTCTGTGACCCCCGCCGCTTTGATTGGAATCGGAATGCTGTATGTGAAGGTCTCGTCTGTGTCGGGACCCTCTGTGGAACCACTCACTTGAATGCTCTGGTCATCCTGTGAGTGCTGACCCACTTTGGCGTCCCTGACTCTGACTTTCAGAGCAATGGCACAGGTGTAAAGTTCACCATCTTGTCCCACTGCTCTTCCCTCCATACCAGGCTCAGGGCATTTCTCCTCAACCTCCACTTCAAGTTCAACTTTGGGGTTGAAGTCCTGTTTCTGTTGGAGGAGCATCCTCTCCCGCTGGATATAGCTCCTCTCTTTTTGGAGCCAGGCCTGTTCTTTGGCCCTCCACTGCTCCTCCCTCTCCTTGTAGGCCTTCTCCTGAGTCAGCCACTCCTGTTTTCTCTGCAGCCACAGCTGCTCCCTCTCCTCCACCATCTTTGTTAGGGCTTCCATTTCCTCAGAGTTTGTAGATGAGATTTCAAACTCTCCTTCAATCTCTTTCTTCTCTTATTGTGTATCTTCCTGGTACAGTTGCTGTTCAGTAGTTGTCCAGCAGCTGTTCAGTCTGAATCGATCGCTGTGGTTATAATCTTCGTGAGCTCGTAGGTCGTGTGTCCTCTCTCTCGAGTGTTCGAAGTGTATCTGACCTGCTTGTGCTCGGCCTTGTCTCATACAGTGTCCTGTCTTTGACTGCGCCTTGTGACATCACTTTTTGGAATGTTTAGAATACTTTGACTCCGCCCCTCGGTTACTGTTGCTATGGCCGTGGCGTTTGCTAGGTCAGAATGTTCAACAGAGCTCTCAGCCTCAGATTTTGTGTTGTTTTAATATTTAACTTGTAAAAACTGTGCCACAATTTACTGCAGTGCACAAAATTAATATTGGAAACATAGAGAACTTCTCCTTCTTTTGAATAATGTGTTTTCCAAAGCTCTGTAATGTATTATATTTGAAATACAAGCTACAAATGGACAGAGGTTCGACCATCTGATCCATTGATTTACATTTAAAACTCTGATAGATAGCTTCTATGTTGCACAATGGTCATTAGCTGTGATTAAGATGTTTGGGTAAGGCTGTTGCTCTTACTACTACTATAATGACAGCGAATAGTTCAACAGCAATGAACAGTCTGTAGTTAGCCAATGGTCCAGAGCAGTGTGTTACTTTAAGAATGTTTGTTATAGAAACAGCCCAAAAACAGCAATGAGCTGTAAAGGATGAAGGATCTCTCAAAAATGGATTTTAATATGGAATAAGATTCTAATTTGTTTACTGTTTTCTAGGATCTGACAGATGTTGTACTACAGACCTGAGTCAATAAACAAACAGCAGAAAGAAATGTATTGTGGTTCAGAGATGAACAGATTTTTTTGTCCTAAAACCTGCAGAAATGGCAGATTGTTCTTTTTCCTCTTTTTCTCTGAGTTTTGTCCCTGAACATTTTATTGTGACCCACTTCTCACACAACAAAAGTTATTTCTTCTACCACCCTTATGGCCCATGTAAATTAAAGGCTTTTTTTTTTTAATCATTTCATGCCATTAAAAACATTTACGCTATAAACTTGCCAAGGACACATTTCCCAGTTACAAACAGAGCAGTGCTGTGAGAACTGTAATGAACAGGACCATGGAGAAACCAAACAACCTCTGCACAAGAGGTTCCACCAGAGATCTGTACCTCTGCGGCTCTTTAGCCCTGCTCTTCATCAGACTCCTTTCTGTTTCATGTCAGCATTAATTCTTCAACATTAGTTTCTTTAATTGTATAATTTATATCTGAAAAGTAATTTTTAACACATTCTAATCCAAAAAAAACAAAACCAGAGAACTAATAACTGATATGTTGCAGATTCTGTTAGCGTGTGTGTGTGTGTGTGTGACTGTGTGTGTCTGTGTGAGGCTGGTGTGTGTCTGTGTTACTTTAACTCATTTTAACCACTGAACCACATGAGTTTAAGTTGTGTTTAATCCAGTCTAAACTAAAAATTAAACATTGAGATGCTTGAAGCGAGAGCCGTACTTCGCTAAACCAGAAACAGCTGTTGCTAATATACGCTAGCTTTATTTTTAGAAAAAGTGGCCTCAACATTAGCTCGTCCTTTCTGAATACAGCTGTTTATCACAAGTACAAGTACATGTCTTTGTTCTTGAGTGTTTGATTAAAGGGGATCACAGAATATTTAAATAGGCTGTAGTAGACAATGGTAGAGCACATTTGAAACCTACAGTAAATGTGTAAAATAATTTGGGAAAAGCTTTAGTTCCATAAAATAGTGGATTAAATTACCTTAAATAAAGTTGGCTTAAATAAACTGAAGTCATCAAAAAGGTTCATCAAATAAAACCCAGGCAGGGTTCAGACAAGGTGGTAGTTTGAATAAAAATAATCAATCATTAGTTCAAAGCTTATTTATTAAATTTAATAAAAGCTAGCATGGATATCTCAGTTTGTTTATCACAGACTAAGACAGACAAAGCATCTGATAGTAGGGCCCCTGAGATGAATTTTGCTTATGGGTGCTAGGACTGGACCTCTGACATTGCACACATGCAGTGATAAAGCAGGCCCATGACAATGACCTTTTGTTGTTTACAATGTCTATAAGCAGAGGTGTGGACTTGAAAGTCATGACTTGGAGTCCAGTCACTAATTTGATGACTTTAGACTCGACTTGATGAAACTGACTACGACTTGAGACTCGACTTGGACTTGAACACCAGTGACTTGGGACTTGACTCGGACTTGAGCCCCATGACTTGAGAAGACTCGATGCTTCTCAAAGAAATAAATGTAGGATTTTTGATAAATGTGCAGAAACAATGACTCTAATTATATTCCTCGAGCAGTAATGAGCACGCACTCTCTCTCTCTCTCTCTGCCATGTTAGGCTACTTGTGCATGTTTTCTAATGCACATTTCAAAGTGTATTGAGCTGTAACAGCACATGGCATTTTGACATACTGACAGAGGAGATTTTAAGCTCTATGTCAGTCTTTGTTTCTTGTAGATTGACTCAAAAATCACAGAGATATATAGCGTTAAAGTGTTATAACCATTAATGATATCAAATATACACAGGTCTAATTGATGCTCTATCTGCAAGAATCCGTGGACATTTCAGACAGTTCCTCTGATGTTTTACTCCAAGCACAATCATAAAAGAGTTATTTAGTCACCATAACTTAGTTTTAATGGTCAGGTGGACACGGATGGAGCAGAGAGTTGAGGAGGAGAAGCTGCCTCTGTGCTCTCCTTCCCTCACAGCTGAGAGCAGCTCACTCCAAACACACGAGGCGTTCAGGTGCAGGCATGAGGCGTTCAGGTGCAGATTACACTTACTAAAAACAAAAACAAAATGAACAAATAAAAAAATCTAAAAGTAATAAATAATCATTTGCAATAGAGGTGTAAAGGAGAATATGTGGAGTCTGAGAGAGACTTAGCCTCTGTGAATCCCATGACGCACACGCGGCTTTAAGTCATTACACAGAGGAGATCTTTACCTGTGCACAGTGAGCTCCCTCTGCCTCAGACAGTAAAAAGTGAAAAATGAACACCAGCCAGAGTTTTCTGCAGTGTTGTCTCTGTCTTTGAGCTGGAGCTCATGGCTCTGACCACACATCACTCCCCTGCAGTCCCCCTGTTGTCCACAGGTGTCGCTATTCAGTAAACTGTAGAGTGGGCAGTATTCACTTTGTAAATCTTCAAATGTGATAGAGTGACTCTTATTTGAAGCCTGTGAACATCTGACAAGGCCAGCAGAGCACATTATATTGATACAGTAAATATACAATGTACTGGTATTTGGTATGAAAGGTATTTCGCTTTATTGTAAATCATTGATACTGAAGAACTTGGCTTTACTTTGAAAGCATTCAGAAACCTGTTTTCTGTGTAGGGCTCTTCTAGGCTTAGGGTGTTCAAATGGTAATATGGCTACAGCAAACAGTTTACCATCTGTTCATTGTGTCTTTCATTTTCTAAGGTGGTAACATTCAACAATATACAAAGTGACAAAAATTAAGTTTAGAGTCCTAAACATGGACTTGAAAGGACTCGAAATGGAAGGTGTAGGACTTGTGACTCAATTTGGACTTGTGAGGCACTGACTTGGGACTTGCCTCGGACTTGAGGCCAAAAACTTGAGACTTACTTGTGACTTGCAAAACAGTGACTTGGTCCCACCTCTGATAAATAAATAGGACCCCACAAACAGCCCAGCTAAGAACCAGTGGTCTAAGGTGATTCTTAGTTACCTTACAACATGGGCGTGTCGTGAGGGCAAGCAGTGCTTGACCAATCAAATCTAATAAACACACGGATTAAAACTATAACGCAATTAAATCGCTATCTTTCCAAACATTTCATTTTGCCGTTCACTTCCATAGATAATCCGTCTGTTACCTGCTTTCAGTCACTCTGTTTTTTTCTGCGCCCTGCTGGCCACTCCAGGTACTGTCAAGGCAAGCTAGGTTGCCTCTCTGTCATTCATTGCTGTCATTTTCTCTTCCGTGGAGGCAGAGTCATGATGCACTGTTTCTGCCTGGGGCTTGTCAAGCAGAGGGCCAGCAGCTTGTTTTGGAGGCTCGTGCATGCGTGCTGTGGTCAATCTCAGGCTCAGTGACAGAGATCTGGCTGATAGCAGCGGGCGATAAGCAGCGCACTCTGCAGCTTATTACCCCATACATTACAGTGCGCATGCGCCGCGTTAGACAACAAAACTTTCCACAAGTATCCGCAGCCAAAATGTCTAACAGCGTTTCTACAGATAAGTCGTAGTTTGTAGCTTAAACGCTGTTCATGTTTCTCATGAGAACATGCTGCTGCATAAAACTGCTGTCATATAAATGATAGCCTCATGTACATGGTTAAGTGTCAGATGTTCGTAAGAAGTGGAGCTGGAGGAGTGGAGAGGAGCCAGCGGCCCGTGCCTGGGACTGGATGTGAATATTACAGAACTGTGAATGAACTGGGCTCTGGTTATTGTGGACAAACTCAGCTGTAGGAAATACAGGACGTTTCTTCAAAAAAGTAACATGGAGTGGATTTGCAGCTTGAGTAGAGAGGTGAGTGTCAGTGAGGCGGTGTTTTTAAATGGAGGTTTGTGGTGTGATGTGTAAGGCTTCAGCTGAGGTTTTATTACAGTGAAGCAGCATTAACAGTGCACTAGTCTAGTGTTGATCTCAGTGAGTCCTGATGAACAGCCTCCCTCATCTGTAAGGCTGGAACCTCACTCATCCATCCATCTATCCATCTTCGTTTTAGTGCTTATGAATTAAAGTTAAAATAAAAACTTAGGGTACATTCTTTGATAAGGCGACAGAAGGCCAGCTTTGTGGGACAAAAATGTTGTAATGACATTCTTTTGTATACAAACAGCGTTACTAATAGTATTTATATAGAAAGAGTGTGAGATAGTTTGAAACAGCCTACTACTCAAACACTGATGGGATTGCTTTTAAGTGATTTTTAATTAAATTTCAATCAAAATGTTGTCTTATAAAACTTAATGAAGTCAAGGTGTCTGCTTGCCTGCTTGAAAAAGTCACCGTATGCTACTGCCTTACAATGACAAACAGTGGAAAGTTCAGTGTAGGTGAAATACCTAGAGCTACATAACATCTCACTATGGAAACATGTACATCAGACAGAACTATTGTTACTAAAAACTCAATGGGAAAACACAAAAAAATAACTTGGCCAATCTTTATTGAACATTATTGAACATAAGGTTTGTGAGGTTTCTGTGTTCTCGTAGGACCACAGTTTAGTCTCGTCAGGCCAGAGCTCCTCTATAGCATCCTCCAGATAAATTCTTCATCCAGTTTACCGTGAAGACGCAAAGAAGACGGACTGGTCTGCAAGAACGGTGCTATTGGTCCGACAGAGAGAGAGATATCCTGCTTACTCCACACGTTTCACACAGGTTCTCTTCCACTGCCCCCTCCTCCTCTTTCCTCCTCTTCTCGTTGGCTTTTTGGTGACGTTTGTGGTTTTCTCCTCGGTCTTGGTGTCCTTTGTGGCGCTGCTGTTAGAGTCCACTTGTGTCTCTTTACTTTCTTCTGGAGGCTTGTTCTCGTCTACATCATGAGCTGCAACAGGATCCAGTTGAGCCACTTCCGTTGGTGACTCTTGTCTGGCTTCACTGTTGTCCACAGCGTTTTCAGTCCTTTCTGCAGCCCCATTTATATCGTCCTGAGAAACTTTGGCTGCGCGCATCAAGTTCCTCATTTTCCTTTTCTGCTTTTTTGACATTTTCATGCCACTCACTGTCTCATCTTTCAGGACTGTGATCTCAGCCTCTGTCTCGGTGTTCTCCTGCTCAGTTTCGTCCTGTGTTGTGCTGATGGTTTCAGGCTCGTGAATTGGATTATCAGCCAGTTCACTGTAGGACTCCACTGGGCTGTCTCTGGTGACAGGAAGCTCCACCTCAGAAACCAACGCCGCCATTTCAGGCTCCAGTGGTTTGGTCTCCTCTCCATCTTCAGCTTCAGGATCCAATTGAGCCACTTCCCTTTGTGACTCTACCTCAGAGTCAACCTGGACATGAATTGGTTCAGTGTCGTCCACTGTCCCCTCATATTCAGACTCTGTTGACCTGTCCTGAGCCTCTAACGGTGCTGATTCAGACTTCAGTGGCTTGCTGTCATCAACATCTTCAGACTCTGCAGTAGCCACATGAGTCTCAACCAGTTCAGTTTGTGACTCGATCTCTTCACAATCAGCTGGTGTAGAGAGAGTCTCAGAGTCGACATGGACAGAAAGTGGCTCAGTGTTGTCCACTACTGCCTCACATACAGACTCTGTGTTCACATTTGGAGCCTCAGTGACACAGACTGTGGGGTCAGATAGAGGTTCCTCTGTAACCTCACCCTCCTCCACCACTTGCTTTTCTTCTGTGTCGCTCACCATCTCATGCCTCAGTGACTCGGTGTCAGTGTGGGCCTCAGTGCTCAGTGTTTCAGCCTGAACCTGAACCTCAGAATCACCTCGAGCTTTGGTGACATCAATGTTTTTGCTTTGAGAGGAATCTTCGACCGGCGTGGTCTCAGAATCACCTCTCTGTGCGTCTGGAGTCTGCACAGCTCCTACAGAGCTGCTCCTCTCTGTGACCCCCGCCGCTTTGATTGGAATCGGAATGCTGTATGTGAAGGTCTCGTCTGTGTCGGGACCCTCTGTGGAACCACTCACTTGAATGCTCTGGTCATCCTGTGAGTGCTGACCCACTTTGGCGTCCCTGACTCTGACTTTCAGAGCAATGGCACAGGTGTAAAGTTCACCATCTTGTCCCACTGCTCTTCCCTCCATACCAGGCTCAGGGCATTTCTCCTCAACCTCCACTTCAAGTTCAACTTTGGGGTTGAAGTCCTGTTTCTGTTGGAGGAGCATCCTCTCCCGCTGGATATAGCTCCTCTCTTTTTGGAGCCAGGCCTGTTCTTTGGCCCTCCACTGCTCCTCCCTCTCCTTGTAGGCCTTCTCCTGAGTCAGCCACTCCTGTTTTCTCTGCAGCCACAGCTGCTCCCTCTCCTCCACCATCTTTGTTAGGGCTTCCATTTCCTCAGAGTTTGTAGATGAGATTTCAAACTCTCCTTCAATCTCTTTCTTCTCTTATTGTGTATCTTCCTGGTACAGTTGCTGTTCAGTAGTTGTCCAGCAGCTGTTCAGTCTGAATCGATCGCTGTGGTTATAATCTTCGTGAGCTCGTAGGTCGTGTGTCCTCTCTCTCGAGTGTTCGAAGTGTATCTGACCTGCTTGTGCTCGGCCTTGTCTCATACAGTGTCCTGTCTTTGACTGCGCCTTGTGACATCACTTTTTGGAATGTTTAGAATACTTTGACTCCGCCCCTCGGTTACTGTTGCTATGGCCGTGGCGTTTGCTAGGTCAGAATGTTCAACAGAGCTCTCAGCCTCAGATTTTGTGTTGTTTTAATATTTAACTTGTAAAAACTGTGCCACAATTTACTGCAGTGCACAAAATTAATATTGGAAACGTAGAGAACTTCTCCTTCTTTTGAATAATGTGTTTTCCAAAGCTCTGTGATGTATTATATTTGAAATACAAGCTACAAATGGACAGAGGTTCGACCATCTGATCCATTGATTTACATTTAAAACTCTGATAGATAGCTTCTATGTTGCACAATGGTCATTAGCTGTGATTAAGATGTTTGGGTAAGGCTGTTGCTCTTACTACTACTATAATGACAGCGAATAGTTCAACAGCAATGAACAGTCTGTAGTTAGCCAATGGTCCAGAGCAGTGTGTTTAAGAATGTTTGTTATAGAAACAGCCCAAAAACAGCAATGAGCTGTAAAGGATGAAGGATCTCTCAAAAATGGATTTTAATATGGAATAAGATTCTAATTTGTTTACTGTTTTCTAGGATCTGACAGATGTTGTACTACAGACCTGAGTCAATAAACAAACAGCAGAAAGAAATGTATTGTGGTTCAGAGATGAACAGATTTTTTTGTCCTAAAACCTGCAGAAATGGCAGATTGTTCTTTTTCCTCTTTTTCTCTGAGTTTTGTCCCTGAACATTTTATTGTGACCCACTTCTCACACAACAAAAGTTATTTCTTCTACCACCCTTATGGCCCATGTAAATTAAAGGCTTTTTTTTTTTAATCATTTCATGCCATTAAAAACATTTACGCTATAAACTTGCCAAGGACACATTTCCCAGTTACAAACAGAGCAGTGCTGTGAGAACTGTAATGAACAGGACCATGGAGAAACCAAACAACCTCTGCACAAGAGGTTCCACCAGAGATCTGTACCTCTGCGGCTCTTTAGCCCTGCTCTTCATCAGACTCCTTTCTGTTTCATGTCAGCATTAATTCTTCAACATTAGTTTTTTTAATTGTATAATTTATATCTGAAAAGTAATTTTTAACACATTCTAATCCAAAAAACAAAACCAGAGAACTAATAACTGATATGTTGCAGATTCTGTTAGCGTGTGTCTGTGTGTGACTGTGTGTGTCTGTGTGAGGCTGGTGTGTGTCTGTGTTACTTTAACTCATTTTAACCACTGAACCACATGAGTTTAAGTTGTGTTTAATCCAGTCTAAACTAAAAATTAAACATTGAGATGCTTGAAGCGAGAGCCGTACTTCGCTAAACCAGAAACAGCTGTTGCTAATATACGCTAGCTTTATTTTTAGAAAAAGTGGCCTCAACATTAGCTCGTCCTTTCTGAATACAGCTGTTTATCACAAGGACAAGTACATGTCTTTGTTCTTGAGTGTTTGATTAAAGGGGATCACAGAATATTTAAATAGGCTGTAGTAGACAATGGTATAGCACATTTGAAACCTACAGTAAATGTGTAAAATAATTTGGGAAAAGCTTTAGTTCCATAAAATAGTGGATTAAATTACCTTAAATAAAGTTGGCTTAAATAAACTGAAGTCATCAAAAAGGTTCATCAAATAAAACCCAGGCAGGGTTCAGGCAAGGTGGTAGTTTGAATAAAAATAATCAATCATTAGTTCAAAGCTTATTTATTAAATTTAATAAAAGCTAGCATGGATATCTCAGTTTGTTTATCACAGACTAAGACAGACAAAGCATCTGATAGTAGGGCCCCTGAGATGAATTTTGCTTATGGGTGCTAGGACTGGACCTCTGACATTGCACACATGCAGTGATAAAGCAGGCCCATGACAATGACCTTTTGTTGTTTACAATGTCTATAAGCAGAGGTGTGGACTTGAAAGTCATGACTTGGAGTCCAGTCACTAATTTGATGACTTTAGACTCGACTTGATGAAACTGACTACGACTTGAGACTCGACTTGGACTTGAACACCAGTGACTTGGGACTTGACTCGGACTTGAGCCCCATGACTTGAGAAGACTCGATGCTTCTCAAAGAAATAAATGTAGGATTTTTGATAAATGTGCAGAAACAATGACTCTAATTATATTCCTCGAGCAGTAATGAGCACGCACTCTCTCTCTCTCTCTGCCATGTTAGGCTACTTGTGCATGTTTTCTAATGCACATTTCAAAGTGTATTGAGCTGTAACAGCACATGGCATTTTGACATACTGACAGAGGAGATTTTAAGCTCTATGTCAGTCTTTGTTTCTTGTAGATTGACTCAAAAATCACAGAGATATATAGCGTTAAAGTGTTATAACCATTAATGATATCAAATATACACAGGTCTAATTGATGCTCTATCTGCAAGAATCCGTGGACATTTCAGACAGTTCCTCTGATGTTTTACTCCAAGCACAATCATAAAAGAGTTATTTAGTCACCATAACTTAGTTTTAATGGTCAGGTGGACACGGATGGAGCAGAGAGTTGAGGAGGAGAAGCTGCCTCTGTGCTCTCCTTCCCCACAGCTGAGAGCAGCTCACTCCAAACACACGAGGCGTTCAGGTGCAGGCATGAGGCGTTCAGGTGCAGATTACACTTAATAAAAACAAAAACAAAATGAACAAATAAAAAAATCTAAAAGTAATAAATAATCATTTGCAATAGAGGTGTAAAGGAGAATATGTGGAGTCTGAGAGAGACTTAGCCTCTGTGAATCCCATGACGCACACGCGGCTTTAAGTCATTACACAGAGGAGATCTTTACCTGTGCACAGTGAGCTCCCTCTGCCTCAGACAGTAAAAAGTGAAAAATGAACACCAGCCAGAGTTTTCTGCAGTGTTGTCTCTGTCTTTGAGCTGGAGCTCATGGCTCTGACCACACATCACTCCCCTGCAGTCCCCCTGTTGTCCACAGGTGTCGCTATTCAGTAAACTGTAGAGTGGGCAGTATTCACTTTGTAAATCTTCAAATGTGATAGAGTGACTCTTATTTGAAGCCTGTGAACATCTGACAAGGCCAGCAGAGCACATTATATTGATACAGTAAATATACAATGTACTGGTATTTGGTATGAAAGGTATTTCGCTTTATTGTAAATCATTGATACTGAAGAACTTGGCTTTACTTTGAAAGCATTCAGAAACCTGTTTTCTGTGTAGGGCTCTTCTAGGCTTAGGGTGTTCAAATGGTAATATGGCTACAGCAAACAGTTTACCATCTGTTCATTGTGTCTTTCATTTTCTAAGGTGGTGACATTCAACAATATAAAAAGTGACAAAAATTAAGTTTAGAGTCCTAAACATGGACTTGAAAGGACTCGAAATGGAAGGTGTAGGACTTGTGACTCAATTTGGACTTGTGAGGCACTGCCTTGGGACTTGCCTCGGACTTGAGGCCAAAAACTTGAGACTTACTTGTAACTTGCAAAACAGTGACTTGGTCCCACCTCTGATAAATAAATAGGACCCCACAAACAGCCCAGCTAAGAACCAGTGGTCTAAGGTGATTCTTAGTTACCTTACAACATGGGCGTGTCGTGAGGGCAAGCAGTGCTTGACCAATCAAATCTAATAAACACACGGATTAAAACTATAACGCAATTAAATCGCTATCTTTCCAAACATTTCATTTTGCCGTTCACTTCCATAGATAATCAGTCTGTTACCTGCTTTCAGTCACTCTGTTTTTTTCTGCGCCCTGCTGGCCACTCCAGGTACTGTCAAGGCAAGCTAGGTTGCCTCTCTGTCATTCATTGCTGTCATTTTCTCTTCCGTGGAGGCAGAGTCATGATGCACTGTTTCTGCCTGGGGCTTGTCAAGCAGAGGGCCAGCAGCTTGTTTTGGAGGCTCGTGCATGCGTGCTGTGGTCAATCTCAGGCTCAGTGACAGAGATCTGGCTGATAGCAGCGGGCGATAAGCAGCGCACTCTGCAGCTTATGGCCCCATACATTACAGTGCGCATGCGCCGCGTTAGACAACAAAACTTTCCACAAGTATCCGCAGCCAAAATGTCTAACAGCGTTTCTACAGATAAGTCGTAGTTTGTAGCTTAAACGCTGTTCATGTTTCTCATGAGAACATGCTGCTGCATAAAACTGCTGTCATATAAATGATAGCCTCATGTACATGGTTAAGTGTCAGATGTTCGTAAGAAGTGGAGCTGGAGGAGTGGAGAGGAGCCAGCGGCCCGTGCCTGGGACTGGATGTGAATATTACAGAACTGTGAATGAACTGGGCTCTGGTTATTGTGGACAAACTCAGCTGTAGGAAATGCAGGACGTTTCTTCAAAAAAGTAACATGGAGTGGATTTGCAGCTTGAGTAGAGAGGTGAGTGTCAGTGAGGCGGTGTTTTTAAATGGAGGTTTGTGGTGTGATGTGTAAGGCTTCAGCTGAGGTTTTATTACAGTGAAGCAGCATTAACAGTGCACTAGTCTAGTGTTGATCTCAGTGTGTGCTGATGAACAGCCTCCCTCATCTGTAAGGCTGGAACCTCACTCATCCATCCATCTATCCATCTTCGTTTTAGTGCTTATGAATTAAAGTTAAAATAAAAACTTAGGGTACATTCTTTGATAAGGCGACAGAAGGCCAGCTTTGTGGAAAAAAATGTTGTAATGACATTCTTTTGTATACAAACAGCGTTACTACTAGTATTTATATAGAAAGAGTGTGAGATAGTTTGAAACAGCCTACTACTCAAACACTGATGGGATTGCTTTTAAGTGATTTTTAATTAAATTTCAATCAAAATGTTGTCTTATAAAACTTAATGAAGTCAAGGTGTCTGCTTGCCTGCTTGAAAAAGTCACTGTATGCTACTGCCTTACAATGACAAACAGTGGAAAGTTCAGTGTAGGTGAGGTACCTAGAGCTACATAACATCTCACTATGGAAACATGTACATCAGACAGAACTATTGTTACTAAAAGCTCAATGGGAAAACACAAAAAAATAACTTGGCCAATCTTTATTGAACATTATTGAACATAAGGTTTGTGAGGTTTCTGTGTTCTCGTAGGACCACAGTTTAGTCTCGTCAGGCCAGAGCTCCTCTATAGCATCCTCCAGATAAATTCTTCATCCAGTTTACCGTGAAGACGCAAAGAAGACGGACTGGTCTGCAAGAACGGTGCTATTGGTCCGACAGAGAGAGAGATATCCTGCTTACTCCACACGTTTCACACAGGTTCTCTTCCACTGCCCCCTCCTCCTCTTTCCTCCTCTTCTCGTTGGCTTTTTGGTGACGTTTGTGGTTTTCTCCTCGGTCTTGGTGTCCTTTGTGGCGCTGCTGTTAGAGTCCACTTGTGTCTCTTTACTTTCTTCTGGTGGCTTGTTCTCGTCTACATCATGAGCTGCAACAGGATCCAGTTGAGCCACTTCCGTTGGTGACTCGTGTCTGGCTTCACTGTTGTCCACAGCGTTTTCAGTCCTTTCTGCAGCCCCATTTATATCGTCCTGAGAAACTTTGGCTGCGCGCATCAAGTTCCTCATTTTCCTCATTTTCCTTTTCTGCTTTTTTGACATTTTCATGCCACTCACTGTCTCATCTTTCAGGACTGTGATCTCAGCCTCTGTCTCGGTGTTCTCCTGCTCAGTTTCGTCCTGTGTTGTGCTGATGGTTTCAGGCTCGTGAATTGGATTATCAGCCAGTTCACTGTAGGACTCCACTGGGCTGTCTCTGGTGACAGGAAGCTCCACCTCAGAAACCAACGCCGCCATTTCAGGCTCCAGTGGTTTGGTCTCCTCTCCATCTTCAGCTTCAGGATCCAATTGAGCCACTTCCCTTTGTGACTCTACCTCAGAGTCAACCTGGACATGAATTGATTCAGTGTCGTCCACTGTCCCCTCATATTCAGACTCTGTTGACCTGTCCTGAGCCTCTAACGGTGCTGATTCAGACTTCAGTGGCTTGCTGTCATCAACATCTTCAGACTCTGCAGTAGCCACATGAGTCTCAACCAGTTCAGTTTGTGACTCGATCTCTTCACAATCAGCTGGTGTAGAGAGAGTCTCAGAGTCGACATGGACAGAAAGTGGCTCAGTGTTGTCCACTACTGCCTCACATACAGACTCTGTGTTCACATTTGGAGCCTCAGTGACACAGACTGTGGGGTCAGATAGAGGTTCCTCTGTAACCTCACCCTCCTCCACCACTTGCTTTTCTTCTGTGTCGCTCACCATCTCATGCCCCAGTGACTCGGTGTCAGTGTGGGCCTCAGTGCTCAGTGTTTCAGCCTGAACCTGAACCTCAGAATCACCTCGAGCTTTGGTGACATCAATGTTTTTGCTTTGAGAGGAATCTTCGACCGGCGTGGTCTCAGAATCACCTCTCTGTGCGTCTGGAGTCTGCACAGCTCCTACAGAGCTGCTCCTCTTTGTGACCCCCGCCGCTTTGATTGGAATCGGAATGGTGTATGTGAAGGTCTCGTCTGTGTCGGGACCCTCTGTGGAACCACTCACTTGAATGCTCTGGTCATCCTGTGAGTTCTGACCCACTTTGGCGTCCCTGACTCTGACTTTCAGAGCAATGGCACAGGTGTAAAGTTCACCATCTTGTCCCACTGCTCTTCCCTCCATACCAGGCTCAGGGCATTTCTCCTCAACCTCCACTTCAAGTTCAACTTTGGGGTTGAAGTCCTGTTTCTGTTGGAGGAGCATCCTCTCCCGCTGGATATAGCTCCTCTCTTTTTGGAGCCAGGCCTGTTCTTTGGCCCTCCACTGCTCCTCCCTCTCCTTGTAGGCCTTCTCCTGAGTCAGCCACTCCTGTTTTCTCTGCAGCCACAGCTGCTCCCTCTCCTCCACCATCTTTGTTAGGGCTTCCATTTCCTCAGAGTTTGTAGATGAGATTTCAAACTCTCCTTCAATCTCTTTCTTCTCTTATTGTGTATCTTCCTGGTACAGTTGCTGTTCAGTAGTTGTCCAGCAGCTGTTCAGTCTGAATCGATTGCTGTGGTTATAATCTTCGTGAGCTCGTAGGTCGTGTGTCCTCTCTCTCGAGTGTTCGAAGTGTATCTGACCTGCTTGTACTCGGCCTTGACTCATACAGTGTCCTGTCTTTGACTGCGCCTTGTGACATCACTTTTTGGAATGTTTAGAATACTTTGACTCCGCCCCTCGGTTACTGTTGCTATGGCCATGGCGTTTCATCCATTGATTTACATTTAAAACTTTGGTAGCTTCTATGTTGCACAATGGTCATTAGCTGTGATTATGACGTTTGCCACTTTTCATTAAGTACAGACTTCACTCACTGCACTTTTAATGTGCTGTCACCTCCACTTTTTTACAATAGTAACAGGTCTTTTATGACACATACTATAATGACAGCGAATAGTTCAACAGCAGTGAACAGTCTGTAGTTAGCCAATGGTCCAGAGCAGTGTGTTACTTTAAGAATGTTTGTTATAGAAACAGCCCAAAAACAGCAATGAGCTGTAAAGGATGAAGGATCTCTCAAAAATGGATTTTAATATGGAATAAGATTCTAATTTGTTTACTGTTTTCTAGGATCTGACAGATGTTGTACTACAGACCTGAGTCAATAAATAAACAGCAGAAAGAAATGTATTGTGGTTATGCTGCCGAAACGTGTGTGTCTCTGTGTGAGTGTGTGTGTGTGTGTGTGTGTGTGTGTGTGTGTGTGAGTGTGAGAGTGTGTGAGTGACTGTGAGTAACCCCTGTTTTTGTGATGTCAAAGATCCCAGTGTGATCTCTGTGTTGTGTTAGGTGAAGTGTAGTGGGATGGCAGTGCAGACAGAGGAAGAACTGGACTCTCATTGGTGGTTGAGGCTGAACTGTCGGCATTTGTTGGCCTCTTAAAACATAAAGATCAAATTTTTATTAACTTTCAGAAGTACTTATTAACTTATACAGCAGATCTAGATTAAAACACATTCGAGTGGCCTATTTCATCCAGATATTAAAAACAGGGGGCCAAAATATATTATGACCACTCTATAACCACTCCTATAGAGTCCTATATAAGTGACTTATTTAGAACACGTGCTTCATAAAATCATTACAGGAAGTGTTTTTGTCAGTACCACGATTGGGAACTAACCATGGATACATCCATGGAGCTCACCTTACATAAAACACAAAGAACAAAATTACGGTGGCTTATAAGGCTCAAAGCTATGGCAAAAGTGGCCACTGCTGGTGAATTTACTGTGTGATGAACCATAAAACCCGGCCTCATGTGGCGAGATTCTGCAGGCAGCTCCTGGAGGATGAAGGAATTGGTACCATTGACTGGGACTCACACACACCTGACCTAAACCTCTGGGACATTATATTTTGATCCATCCGGCACCACCAAGTTGCACTTCAGAACCTCCAGAAGCTCAGTGATGCCCAGTCCAGATCTGGAAGGAGATACCCCTCAGTACAGACCTGCAGCAGGCGGCAAATCCCGCAGATTCCACAAGACCCGCCCCAAATCCTTCGGGATCGTGCGGTATTGACATGGCTTCATTCGGGAGCAGGCAGTCAGGCAAAAACATACCGGATCCCAAGCGTTGCAAGAATTTTGAGTCCACGATTATACTAGTCTTTATGGTAGCAGTCACATATAAATTTGGGCAAGTGTGCAGCTTACACAGGGCATTACAGTAACATGCTGCAGAGAAAATCAGTGGAGCGAGTACACAGACAGAGAGAGCACAGAGAGTGAAACTGGGAGCCATGCTTTTTATCCTCCTCTGAAACTCGGCACACGAACCCAGAGCTTTAACAGAACATTAAACACAAGTTAGCTTTCTGCTCCTCTCCTGAACACTGTGTGTGACTGTGGCATGTAACAGTACAAGCGGACACACCGATGCCCTGTGGAAAACCCTGACATATTAAAACTTCTTGGGACCCATCAGGACCCATGAAAATCCCTCAAGTGGTCAGGCCATGGTAGACATCTGGACTGGGACGGAAGGAGTCAGAGAACCTGCAGAAGCGGGATTGAAAAGTCAGTCCTGTGCAGGTCTCTAACCCAGAACACAATCTGTCATCTCATTAGGAGCATGCCCCAATGTTAAGCTTGTGCCCAAGCACGTGGGGGCCATAAAAACTACTGAGTAACATTTTTAAGTTGCTGTGAAGAAATGTCAACAAGATGGACTAGCCTGTGTCATTGTTATTTCACTTACATGTTTGTGGTGTCTCTGTAAGCTGGTAGTTTTCATGTCCATTCAAGGATAGACTCTATAGACTGGTTTTAGTCAAGATGAAGTCAGTCTATACAGTATATTGTATTAAATTAATAACATTTATTTAGTTTACATTTGCAATTTTGATTCACCAGTCTATTTTTTCGCTTTTTACAGGCCCAAATGTGCTTGTGAAAGGGCAGCACAGTCCTCTGTTGGTCTACGCTGGAAGGGTTTCTGAACTTGCCAGAGTGGAGTGGGGAAAGAATGGTTAGGTTGTCTATTCTCTCTTATGCAACTTATTAAGGAGCCTCCCTGTGACAGTGTACTGGTGTCCCTCAGGACTGACCATAGGTGCTGGCTGCAGTCTGAGCTCTCTGAAGACAGAGATGGAGAAGGCTGTGCAGCAGATGGAGGAGGAGAGGACCAGAGGGTACAGGGCTCTGCTGCAGACTCTCCAGTGTCTGGCCGGGAAACAGATCCGCAACATGGCTGTATGTAACACCTAATTTGGACTCTAATGCACACACAAATAAAGTGCTTGTATCAATGTAAGTGTGTTGTATGCTATCACAGACGATTGGTGGGCATATTGTCAGTGCTAACCCTAAATACGACTTGTGTAGTGTCCTGGCTGCTCTGGACTGTACCCTGAACATCTCCTCTAAAGGTGCTGCTTCCTAAAGAGTTATTTATCTGTGTGGACAATGTTAATACCTTACACCATACTGATTTATTAACAGATGGCACGAGGAGTGTTCCTCTGGATGAGAAAGTCTTCACTGGTTTTGGAAAGACCGTCCTCAGAGGTGATGAAGTGCTGCTGTCGCTCCATGTTCCATGCTCCAAACCGGTAAGACGTAGCTTATTTACGTCACCCTGGATCTAATGGACAACATACTGGAATAGACACACTGGGTGGCACTGTCACACAGTGAGTTATATCTAAAATACAAATAATCCACATAATGTTTATGACCTAATGGTCATCTAGGAGTAATGCTTGATTTCAAGTCGTTAGTTAATTTATTAATGTGTCATGAGTTATTATAAAATATTTGTTTTCCAGCACTACATTAATGCAATAAATCTGGCTGCATATCACATCTTCCAAGTAAAAATGTGTTCAAAGCATTAACTGTGGCACATGCATAAGAAATGAGTATGATATTGGTTCTACAATACATAGTACCCATGAAGGTAGAAAAGCACTATATAAATGTGACCATTTTTACAAATATAATGGCCCTGTCTCAGCATGTTTTGTCCAAACACTGAGTTTCTTAACCCTGTAAAGAGGGAAACTCAGGGTGAGTTAACCTAAACTGAGATGGTTCCTGTGGTAACTCTGTGAACCTTACCTGGTGTGAGTTTTATTCCTCTAACCCTGAGTTTAACCCAGATCCTTATTCACATAAATACTAGGAACTTAAAAATGTATATGAGTTTCAAAGATAATGATTTAACTTGCATAAGTTTATAGTTTGCACTTATAATTTTACTTTAATCATCAACTTTCATCAACTAAAATTCATTACATTAAGTATGGAGGACTGTGAGCGCCACGCGAAAAGGAATAATGCTTTTATTAAAAGAGTTTTTAAAAGAGCCTTTAATAAAAAGATTACTAAATACTTTTATTAAAAGAGTTTTTAAAAGAGCATTTAATAAACGGATTACTAAATGGTTTTATTAAATGAGTTTTTAATAGAGGATTTAATAAATGGATTACTAAATGGTTTTAATAAAAGAAGGATTAATAGCGTTATTCATTAATCCATTTAGGAAACCGATTTCTAAATGTATTTACAAAACCTTTTCGGAAAAGCATTTGCAAAACATATTAGCTTCTCCGATTAGCTTCTTCTTTTAGCTTTTCCGTGGCGTTCCTGGTCCTCCTGGCTAAAGTTAAATAAAATTAAAAGTAAAGCGATGTAACGAGCTCTGTGATTGGTCAGAGCTACTCGTGCTCTGATTGGCCAGAAAATTTGAAAGTTCTATCAAATATGTTGATAATATGAGCACATATTTTCATTTCAGATTATCTTCATTGTAACCAACTATATAATTCATTATTCATAAAACTGGTTAAAATGAGCTACGTGCCCGTAGCAGAGTAAAGTTGTGACTTACAAACTTAGCATTTGTGTGTTAAATATTTCACTGAGCACAGAGGCGGGATATTGTTGTGTCAATTAACTAAAGCCATCACTCGGCGCACTTTATTTCAGTGGATATAAAGCACACAGTAAGTTAAATTGTGTGATACTCAATCACATACAAAACAACTGCCCATTTCAGCACAGTCTTAATTTATTATACACCTTTTAGGACACTTTGACGTATTTATTAATTTCTACACTCCGAGGCTACAACCGTTGTTTTGAAGCCGCATTCACAGCTCTTCTGTGGCGTTTTCAGAAGTTTTTGTGCACACTGTGGCTGTTTTTGGTGACGGCTTTAGTTAATTGACACAACAATATCCCGCATCCGCACTCAGGGATTAGTTAAATATTTAACACACAAATGCTAACTACTGTGGCCCAGAGAGCTCAACGAATTACAAAAGCCAAAACACACTACAAAAAAACAAATAACTGCCACACGGCATTACAACAACACTTACCTGCACCGGAATACCCACACGACATTACAACAAATCCCACACAACAATATTAACTACACAACATTACAACAACAATTTTCCTGCATCAGAACATGTAGCACCGGAAGCTCTGCAGCCAGAATCTGCTCATTTTCAGCGCAACTCATGGCGCGACTGTTTTGTTTTGGAGGACGGCATAATCATGCGAGGTAATATTGTTGTAATGTCCTGTAGGTAATATTGTTGTAATGTCCTGTAGGTAATATTGTTGTAATGTCCTGTAGGTAATATTGTTGTAATGTCCTGTAGGTAATATTGTTGTAATGTCCTGTAGGTAATATTGTTGTAATGTCCTGTAGGTAATATTGTTGTAATGTCCTGTAGGTAATATTGTTGTAATGTCCTGTAGGTAATATTGTTGTAATGTCGTGTGGGAATTTCTGGTGCGGGTGAATGTTGCTGTGTGGCAGTTTCTTTTTGTAAAGTGTGTTTCGGCTTTTGTAATTTGTTGAGCTCTCTGGGCCACCGTATAAAACCCTTGTTTGAAGGATAAAACTGCGTTAGTCCATAGCAGCGTTAGTTTGGTGATTTTATTTTGCGATGTAGTTTGTAGTTTTTATTATCTATTTTCACACTGTGGACTTTTTCCCTCTTCAGAATCTTTAATTTAGCTAAAAAAGAACTTTTTATGGTTTGTCACGTCACCGCTCTAGCCCGCCATCGCGCCCATTGGTCAGAGCCGGTCACGTGGTACGTGGAGCGCTTGCTCCAGGGCCGCAGTGCGCCTGCTCTATGGGCCGCACAACGCAGAAGTAACACGGAAGTAAAAAACTTTTTTGGCATCATGCACCAATGAGCACGGCCATTGAAAACAATGGCAGTCGTGACATCATTCATTATCCAGTTCTATAATACATCCATGGGAATGCCACAGAAAAGCTAAAAGGAGAAGCTAATCGGAGAAGCTAATACATTTTGCAAATGCTTTTCCAAAAAGGTTTTGTAAATACATTTACGGGTTTAATCCTTCTTTTATTAAAACCATTTAGTAATCCATTTATTAAATCCTCTTTTAAAAACTCATTTAATAAAAGCATTGAGTAATCCATTTATTAAAGGCTCTTTTAAAAACTCTTTTAATAAAAGAATTTAGTAATCCAATGTTAAATGCTCTTTTAAACACTCTTAATGAAACCATTTAGTAATCCATTTATCAAAGGCTCTTTTAAAAACTCTTAATAAAAGCATTTAGTAATCCATTTATTAAAGGCTCTTTTAAAAACTCTTTTAATAAAAGCATTATTCTTTTTCGCGTGGTGCTCACGATCCTCCATGATTAAGGAATTGTAGCCTTACTTGGTTAAATTTGCTCAATGTCAGGTTTTAAAAAAAAAAAAAGGTTACTAAGTACTTAGTTTAAGAAAATACACTAAACCTAAATTTTCTAAAATAAAAGTTGTTTTTTAGAGTCACTGTCCCTAAAAGGGCAGAGTGCGAAATTACTTTTAAATTAAGAATTCAAATCAGAGATATAGTTTATACTTCTAGACCCTGTGAGTACAGTATTATTATATAGTGTTCTTTTTTTTTTTTTTTTTTCATACTACTAATTATTTTTAAATTATACCCTGTGCTCCACATCACTTTAATGTTAAACCAGAATGTATTTTCTGAAAAAGAAAACTTTAAGTTGTCCCAGTCCGAGTAGGACAAGTCTAAGTTAAGATTTAAAGTCTGAGTTAGTTCAACCTGTTTTGTGAAACAAGGAGAATGGGCTAAAATTCCCTCTGAACCATGAACAGGCCTGATCCACAGCTCCAGGAAGAACCTGGTTGAGACTTTGAGACATGTTGACAGCATTCATTCACTCACATATTTGCAATGGGCCAATTTCCTTTTATTGTCCATGTTTGTTTTGAATGAATGTGTAACAGTATGAGTACAATTTGAATATACTTTATTTATCTGTTTTAAACCTGTGTCCTTTGTCTTGTGTATTTTCAGTGTGAGTTTGTGGCAGCGTACCGTCAGGCTCAGAGGAGAGAGTTTGCCTTCTCTATAGTGAACTCTGGGATGAAGGTGGCCCTCAGGAGTGACTCTAACATTGTGGAGTCCCTCAGTATTTACTATGGTGGGGTCGGGGCCACACTGATGAGACCAGCGCAGACCTGCCAGCAGCTGGTCGGATCGTAAGTCCATATATGAACATACTGACACAATATGTACCTTTTTAGAGGTTACAGTAAGTTGTATCTTTGTTTTTCCAGGTCATGGGGGGAGGAGCTTCTCTCAGAGGCGTGCTCTTTTCTGACAGAGGAGGTCAAAGTTCCTCCATCCATCCCTGGTGGAAAGGCAGAGTACCGCAAAACCCTGGCCCTTAGTTTCTTCTACAAGTTCTACATGTACGTCAGTGAGCAGATGAGAGAGAGGGTCAGTATACTGGAACTTGAATATTAAATTATGCTGTAAGGTTTTGGATGTTACTCTGCCTTTGTGTGTTCTTGAAGGGTGTTTCAGATGTCAGCCTCCCTGTGGAGTATCTGAGTGCCCTCAAACCATTCAAGAACGAGGTGCCACAGGGAAAACAGTCCTTCCAGGTTGGTTTTCATACACAAGCCCTGGTGTCAATTTTCAATACAAAAAGACGTCCTGTCCAACTTTGTTTACAGTAGGTCAATTACATAGGATTCTGACTTAATGTTATTGTCTCTGTTAAAAGATTGGTATGTATCACATTTATCACAAAAAATCTAATAGCAAGGTGTGGGAAACCATTAATGCAGACATTAGCCTGATCTTGAATTCAGTCAAAGGATCAGCAGAAAAGAAGATGGGGGACCTGATCTACAACAATGGAAAATAGAGTAAAGGAACAAATCAAAGGAAAAGATAAGCCTCCTCCTCCCAAATCCTGACGACTTCAAAAGAGTAGAAAACTACTCAAAGCAAGCGGCCCAGAACAGATATAAATTAAATGGGTATCCGGTAGAAGTGGGATGCAGGGGATTTGTGGCAACATTTATGATCTACCTGTGGAAGAATGTTGGCGTAAGAGGGCCCTTGCTCCAACAAACCATGGAGGGAGAAGTCTGGGCGTCCCTGCTTAGACTGCTGCCTCCACGACCTGGACCCAGATAAAGAGAAAGAAGATGGATGGATGGATGCAACTAATGCTGGAATTAAAAAATTCTGGCAAGAGACGCAGCAAAAGGACAGAATGAAAGCAAGTGGAAAGACATTTCAAAAAACTCTCAACATACTACCAATATACACTGTAAAATACAACGTGCAAAATATACAAACCAAGCAGAAAATAAACCATGGCATAAGGACTGCAGGTTAAATGGGTCGCCCACTAACTGGGACAGTGCAACACCTCCTACTCACCCCAATCACAGTAGGTGGCTTTTTTAAATTTAAGATTTCAAAAGTCAGTGTGTCAGGTGTTTTAGATGTGTCCTGCTACTGCCAGCAAACTTCTTTTCTTTTAGCTTCTCCCTTCCAGACTCCCCACAGGAAACCATCAGCCTCCCAGTGTGCTGTGATTTGCATGTTTAATTTGATCCCCTAGTTTCTCTATCAAACATTTTCATTCATTATAACTAACAACTGAGATTTATTCCCTCCATTTTTTTCCATCTGAAAGTACTGACCTATGTTGTACAAAAACATGAAAAAACACTAGTGTTTGGGGGATAAATAATTATGGATTTTTATGTACCTCTTAAGTGAAGAAAATTCTGTAAAACCAATTATTACTTTTTCCAGTTGTTCCCAAAGTGGGCTCCAAGGCACTGCAGGTAGACCCCTAGAGGTTGTCTATATAAAGTACAGAAAAATAAATGGAGTTTGAAACTAATGAATTTCAGTTATATACTTGATTAAAAATATCACTTAAAAACTATTTTTAGCCACCAGTCAGTGTTCAGGTAATGTTTTTATAGAAATATGTGGTGAAAAACTGACAGTCTTTGGAATAGTGTTTGTCTTTGGAAAAGTTTTTTATGTTGGGGGTCCGCGTGGGATTTTCAGAAATTTAAGGGGGCCACCACTCTCTTGACTTTGGGAATGGCTGACTTTTTCAATTTAATTTTATTTATAAAGCCCAATAGTGCAACAGCTACCTCAAAGGGCTTTACAGGAATAGACTTAAACAAATAAGCAAACAAACAGGCAGATTAACTGTCCCAGGACCCTCCTTCTTGCTGAGGAATAATTAAAAAAAAAAAAAAAAAAAAAAAAAAAAAAAAACAGCTATGGGAAAAACTGAGGAAAAACCCCAAGGAGAACCACATGAAGGAGAGATTCTCTCCCAGGACGGACAGGGTGCAGATGTGTCCAGGACTGATGGACCTAGCCCTTTGCTGATAGAGTTCAGGTCTGTAAGGATGCAGACCTCCACAGTTTGTTTCAACCAATCACAGTGTAGTGCTTCTTTAACTGATCCATATAAAAAATGTAAATCCATGTAATGTGCCATCCCACAGCTGGTGTCCCAGTCGCAGCCCCCATCTGACCCGGTGGGCCGTCCCAGCATGCACTGCAGCAGTCTGGAGCAGGCCACTGGAGAGGCCAAGTACTACGACGACCTTCCTCCAGTACAGGGAGAGCTGTTTGTCCACATGGTGACGAGTACCAGAGCGCACGCCAACATCATGTCAGTATCACTTAAATATAATCCTTCAGACCTCACCAAGAGCTGTACTATGATTTCATATCATATTCCATAACTCACTTTAATCCTCACTTCAGTTTACTATACACTTGTGACATAAATGCTGCTATAAAAATTGTCTGGATATTTTCCAGCTTTTTTTCTGCATAAATCTTTTTAACAACTTAAGTCTTGCTCAAAACTATCAAACATCCAATATTTTTTGGGATTTTAAGTCCTTAATACTGTCTGAAATAGGACACAGGTAACTGTCTCTGTTTTTCCACAGAAACATTGATCCGTCTGAGGCCCTGCAGATGCCAGGAGTGGTCACTTTCATCTCAGCTGCAGACGTCCCAGGAAGCAACCAGAGACTGTGGTTCAACACTGTGGAGGAGATCTTGGCTGAGAGAGAGGTGTGTGGAAGTGAAACTTTCCTCCTGAATGCAGCCATAAATGGATCTGGAGTTATTTTTGTTTGAGTTGCCCATTTGTTGTGTGGTGCAGGTGTTGTGTGTGGGTCAGATCATTGGAGCGCTGGTGGCAGAGAGCAGAGAACAGGCCCGAAGAGCTGCTCACAGAATCCAGGTCACTTATGAGGACGTCCAGCCTGTCATCTTCACCATACAGGTAACAACATTTAACATAATCAAAAATGAATACGTCTCTACAAAGGGGATAGTTGTACAGGGTGTCCATAAAGTCTCTTTACAATTAAAAAAAAAATTACAAAAGCAAATGAACAGACAGATATGTGGAAATTATTACAAAATGAGGAGTAGATATTGAAGTTTTTTGCCTCCTTTAAGCCACCTCTGTATGGGCTCCATTAGTTGCACGAAGCACATCAAGACGTTCCTGAGTCACATGGGGCTGTTCCCAGGTCCCAGATTCTCACATGTGTTCAGTTTTCCTGAAACTCATCACTAAAACAAACTCGGGTGAGGAATGATTCATCCTCAGAAATTGGTTCCAGTGTTAACTGCAAACTCTTTTGTTCTTGGTTTATCATTTGGCTCGAGTGCAGGCTGTAAGTTGCAGTCGCAAGTTCTTATGTAGGACTTTGAATACTGAATGTGGAGCTGTAACTGTCTGCAGCAGTTTGTATGTGATTAAAAACTTTGATAACCACTGAGTACATAGAACAAATCTGATTAAGAAATCTCACCAATTGCCTTTGTAATATGTTTTTTTCTCCAAGGATGCAATAAAACACAATTCTTTCTTTGAGCCCAAGAGGAAGCTAGAGAGAGGAGATGTGGACACAGCACTCAAGACAGCAGAACACATTCTGGAGGGTAAGAGAGTGTATTATCTAAAAATACATAGTGCAATTAAAGCAAAAGTGCCTCTACCATGTAATGGCTCAACACAAATTTTAATTAAACTTTCTAATGCACCATATCATAATTGAATGTAACCTGGGGTATTAGCAGTAGTGGTTTTTCGTTCTTTTGGTTGCTCCTCTAAGGGGTCGCCATAGCAAACCAGCCGCACAGTGATCTGGCAAGCTTTTATGCCAGCTGCACTTCCATTGAAACCAGACACAAACTGTGACTAGAGTAGGCAATGTGGGTGAAACGATGAAGTGTCTTGCCCAAAGACACAACAACAGAATGCACTTGGTTGAGTGGGAAGTGATCCACCAACCACCGGTTAGTGGACAACCCGCTTAACCTCCACAGCCAGCACAAATTAAATATTTGAGAGCAAAGACCTCTGTTAAGGCTCTGGTCTTATGTCACAGTGGTAAAGGTACAGAGCCCAGACCTGGACTCAAACTTTATGAACTTCTAGTTCAGGGGTAAATGCTCACTTCCACTGAAAGTTTCATAACAAAAAGAAAAAAAAAATGTATTTATTAATTCTGTATTATTTATTAAAGGCCCATTAACCAGAAAATTTGAGTAAAAAAAATCTCTCTTCCTGTCTTATATATTCTATTTTTTTGTAATGGCAGATTTTTTTGGTCTCTGTTTCTTGTTTTCTGTCTCTGTCTTGTGGTGTGAAAAGTAGGAGCCAGCTGTGGAATTGGTCTCTTTCCAGTCGGATTTGCTGTCACTATTTCTCCAGTGTATAAAATTGTGCTTGGGCTTGGACTCAACCAATAAAAGTGTCTCTGATCCGAATGAGACGGGCCCCCGTTTGTTCTAAGTGTGTAATTGGTTAAAAAATTTCAGTCTCTGTTCTTGTTCCCCCTCTGTCAAAAACACTTCATAATAAAGTCCAAGATAAGGTCTTAAGGTAAAAAATTAGTTAGTGCACTTTTGGTTAACATTTTTTACGCCTTACAAAACATTTGCGCTGTATTGTTTGATATGTGCAGAGTAATGCATTGTATATATAATGTATTGTTGCCTGGCCCAGTCTGTTTTTGTTGACTGTGGTGTGTTGCTCCCAGATGAGATCTACATGGGCGGTCAGGAGCACTTCTACCTGGAGACCCAGGGGCTGATTGCAGTGCCCAGAGGAGAGAGTGGGGAGATGGATGTGTATGTGGCCTCACAGCACGCTGCCCTCACCCAGGTAAACCCTCCTAACACACTATCTGACCTGACCTGAACTCAGAACACGTCTCTAAATCATGTCTCTGTGTAACCAGGAGCTGGTGGGTCTGGCCCTGGGCGTCTGCTCCAATAAGATCACCTGTCACGTGAAGCGGCTGGGAGGAGGCTTCGGAGGAAAGATCATGAAGATCGCAGCACTGTCGGCCATCACTGCTGTGGCCGCACATAAGTGTGTAATCCTACAAGTCCTTATTTCCAGATTCTTCACAGGTTGTGCAGTGTATTTTGTGAAATAGACTCACTCCCAGTCGCACTGCCATCCTTGTTCATAGCCTCATCACACCCTGCCTAGGTTTTTGTAACGCTCCTTTTTGGTCTCCCACAAAAAAACACTCCATAAACTTTCCTGTATAATCACCAGAGCCCCCTCCACTCACAAGATTACCCCAGTCCTGCAGCAGCTCCACTGGCTCCCCATCAAACATTGCATTGACAAAAAAATCCTTCTCCTTACTCTCAAAGCCCTCCATAACCTGGCCCCCTCCGTACCTCTCCGAGCTCCTCCAGGTCTCCACTCCCACCCACACCCTCAGGTCCTCCTCACCCCTCATATCACTGTACCACCTGCCCACCTGACCCTCTACCCACCTAACCACCATCAGATGAAGACCTTTCAGCCACTCAGCTCCCCACCTCTGGAACTCATTCTCCCCTAACCTCCACCAAATTACCTCCCTGTCCATCTTCAAATCAAAATGTTTGGGGAGATGTTACTTACAGACCTATCATAGTCCTTCATTCTCTGTGATAGTTACAAAATATGATGGAAGTCACCCTTAGTTTATGTTACATTACATCTGAATGAAACTTGACTTGTTCATTCCCTCAGGACTGGCAGAGCTGTGCGCTGCTGTCTGGACAGAGGAGATGACATGCTCATCACCAGCGGGAGACACCCTTTCCTGGGAAAGTACAAGGTCCACATTATCATATTTTATATGATGTTTTGAAATTTTTCCTTACTTTACTTTCTTTATTTTACCCACAACTAATAATAGAAGTTTTCACTTTCTAGGACCTGATGATGATCAAAAGCTCAGATGGAGGCCAGGGACCAGTGTTATTCAATAGAAAAATCCACAAATATTAAACTTGATCATTTTTTGTCAGCAATCGGGTCCACAGCCTCACTATATTTAACTCATGGCTTAATCACACAACAGTCACAACTGTGTGATTGAATAATATCACAACTTGTGTGGCTATAGTGAAAAAACGATTTGACTTCTGTCAATTTGTACTGATAGAGGAATCGTTGAACTTTGTGCCAACTTTGTTTCATGTCAATTGGCCCAGTTAGAATGTTTGCTTTTCCTCATCTCAGTCTTACACATAAATGCAACCTATCATGACAACCCTCAGTGTGTTACTGTGGTCTGCAGGTTGGATACAACAGTGATGGCTCCATTGTGGCTGCAGATGTTACTTACTACAGTAACGGTGGATGTACACTGGACGAGTCTACATTTGTAAGTGAACATATGACTTTGCAGGGGCCAGGATAATGGGACACAGTTTACAAGCCACTGAACTGAATTGGATAGACATACATATACACTCCATCAGTTAAACTATTTGGTCAAATAGGAATAAGAGGTGTTACAGACTCACTTTTCTTTACTAAGAAAGTAAATGGATTTATCTTGGCAGTTAAGAAATCATTATTTAATACATGTGCAAATAGTTCCAAAATGAGTTAGTAAACAATTTCATTCTACAGATTTGAGATATTTCTAAAATATTGCATGTTATAATCCTATAATCCCAATTCATTTTTCATAATTAATTTAAATGTTTCTAATGTTTTTTTGGTTGCAGTGGAAATGCATTCTAAGTGATCCAAAAGTAACAATGTATGATTTGTATTTAAGTAAATGTGTATTTAAAACTGCAGATGGTGTTGGGCTGATGTACAACTTGTAACTGTGTGTTGTGTTCCAGATCATGACCAAAGCTGTCCTCCATGTGGACAACGCCTACAGGATCCCTCACCTGAGAGGGCGGGGCCTGGTGTGTAAGACACACCTGCCTTCCTACACCGCCTTCAGAGGGTTCGGGGCACCACAGGGGCTCACTGTCATCGAGAGTGTGATCCATGAGGTGGCTGTGCGCTGTGGACTGCCCACCGAGAAGGTCAGAGGTCACACACATCAGGAACAAGGGGAACTATAACAGAGAGTTTAGTTTGTGGACCATTTTGACTCTAAAAGGAAACATTTAGTCAAAATCAAGCATGTGTTGGGTGCGCAAGTCAAATCTTACTCAAGTAAAAGTAGATGTATGTTTATATTGTATTTCACATATTCACATGCCACTAAGTACAAGAGTAAATGTAACATAATGTAGAGTATATACATATGGTCTTCATCTATATAGGTGTCAATTTACACTGGTGTGTTAAACTTTTATGAGAGAGAATCAGATCCATGAGTGACATCGGCATGATGGAAATATGGATGCAGTCTTTTACTTTTTTATTAGGAATAAAAATAAAAATAAAAAATTCAGAGTGGATTGACCTGAGTCACTTGCAGTAAAGTTACTTTCTAGTGTAAGACTGATGAAACTAATGTTATCTTTATACAAATATGAGTTGGTGTAAAGTTTTTTATAGTTTTGTTTTGTTTTTTGGAGAGGAGATTTTGAGTTTTAAAGACAATGTATATTCAGTTGACGCTGGAGTCATGTGTGACACTTTTTAACACTGAACCATAGGACCATATTCACTCAGACATTAAGTTGACTCTTCACGTGTGAACACTTGAAAATGTACTGTGTATCTAATTTAGTTGGGGTCCACTTCTGCTTTTGTAGTTTTGAAAACATGAACAAATGTGTTTTACAAAGTTAGAGCTTTCTTTTAGATTCAGTTTTGTTAGTTTGACTACATTTTTGTATCATCTTTTATTCACCATCATTCATTTGCTTTGAATGGTTCAGCACAGAACCAAATGAGACACTGTCACAAACAGATTTGAGTTTTAATTCACATTTTTGAAAAAACAGTATATAGTCCAGACATCTGCAACTTCTGGTTTTAGAGCTGCATGTGGCTCTTTAGGCATCTGACATCAGATTGTGTAAAGTCAATAAAAGAATAAGTAGGATGACTATAAAACAACCTGCATCTGCATCATCTTGCAATTTATTATAAAACTTGCTCAGTTTTTCAGAATTTGCTATGTACTTATAATAAACCGCTGTTTGTAGCCTTCATTGGCCGCTCAGTGCATGCACAGATTGATGAGAAGTGCAACGCACATGAGTTGAATAAACAGCACCAAGAAACAGTTACTGGATGTAACTGCAGTTCTCTGAGTGTGCATGGCTCCTGAATATATTCTGCTGGTTAGTGGCCTATTAAAAGATAATCAGTGCAATGAGTATATAATGCAGTTCTTTGTTAGTTTTCAGTAATTAATCACCATCCATAGGCTATATTCAGTTAGAGCCTAAAACACTTTTGTGCAATAAAATTAGTTGCACATCTTTACAGATGTAAGTTTCGTATTTTTGGAAATACTTGGCTCTTTGGATCCAGAAGGTTGCAGATACAGCCTAATATCACAGCGCCGCTTCTTCAAAGAGCAGAATAATGTGTTTGGCAAATAGAAATTAAACTCATATTGCTGTACTAATACTACTAGTACTGTATTAGTATACTGCTTCAAATGCACCAGCCACATACCATTTGTAAATACAGAGCAGTGTTAAGTTTGACTAATGAAAATAAAATGTAATATTTGACTAAGTTAATTGTAATTTATTCACATTGCAGGTGACCAGACAGAACAACTAATGTAGGAGGAGACAAAAGTATTTCTGTACAGGACAAAGCCAACACACAACCGTTCCTCTTAAATACACTTGTCACTGATGTTGGTTGTCTTGTTTGTTGTGCAGGTGCGTGAGGTGAACATGTACCGGGACCAGCTGTGCTACACCCACTACAGACAGGCCTTCTGCCCCACAGACATGATCCGCTGCTGGGACGAGTGCCTGCAGAGGTCCGACTACGAGAGCCGCCTCAGGAACGTCCAGACCTTTAACTCCAGGAACAAGTGGAGGAAGAGGGGCATCGCTGTGGTGCCACAGAAGTTTGGAATGGGCTTCTCCAAAGGATTTTTCAATCAGGTACGCATTTATTTATATACCCACTGATTCAGCCCTAACCTATTTACCCAATATTTCCAACAGAGCAAATGTTCCAGGAGTCTTCTTCAAATGAATTTCTTTAACATATTTTTCCATTACAGGGGGCTGCCCTGGTGAACATTTACAGGGATGGCTCAGTGCTGGTGTCTCACGGTGGGATAGAGATGGGACAGGGCCTCAACACCAAGGCTCTACAAGGTACCAAAGACTGCAGTGAAATGTTATTAAGGAAAAATCACCACTAGCGTAACACTTCTATCTTCTTTGAATGCTTGTGTCTATTCCAGGTGGCCAGCCGAGTTCTCAAAGTGCCCATGTCCTGTATCTTCATAAAGGAGACGTGTACAGGAAACGTCCCTAATGCTGCCCCGTCAGCGTCCTCCTTTGGCACAGACGCAATGGGGATGGCTGTCAAGGTCAGGCAGACTCCAGGATTCTTGATCTAGTCTTAAAACTATCTGGGAGAATTTAGTATTTTCTTTTGTAAAAAAAAAATATATATATATATTCTCTACTGTTGATCACACTCCCAGTTTTGAGGAGCAGACAGGAACAATGACACAGGCTTTGTGTTATTTATGGCCAGTGAAAATAGAATAACAAGGCTTCTAGATCTAATAGTTGCCTGCTAATATGGAGGTATCATGGTTTTGTCTCATTGATAAAACTCCAGGAACAACTCTCTACTGTTGTTCCGTATTCCTATTTATTTTCCTAAGTTGTCATTTTATTGGAATAATCATTCTGTTCAAAATCTAGTCTCTAATGTAAATGTAAAACAGACTGTAATATGTATCAGTGTTTTTGTAGGAAAAATGTTTATATCAGTGGAGCATGAGGTGGACTATTTTTCCCAAAAAATAATAAATGGCAAAATAAGAGGGCGACAGTGGCACAGGGGTTTAAGCAGGTTACCTCCTGACCAAAGTGTTGATAGATTACTTTCTGTAGTGCATACTGTAGTTGCGTCCTTGGGCAAGACATTTCCCTCACATTGCCTACTCCAGTCAAAGTACGTAGCTGAATGCAACAGGGAGGGCATCTGGCGTAAAAACTTGTCAAAACACAATTGACTAGTAGCTATGGCGTCCCCTGCTAAATCAACTTTTTGAGCTTTTAACCATGTTATGTTGTTTCCTCCTCAAAAAGAGACCTGGAGTAGTATTTTGTTTCATTCACACAATTTTGAGTAATATTGTATGCTGAGGCGCTGCCCTTCTCAAGAGCTGAAAACACTCAGTCTCACAGCTCTTTTCAGCTCTTGAGGAAGAGAAGGCCTCAGCATACAGGATTACTCAAAAATGTGTGAACGAAACAAAATACTACTACAGGTTAGGGCTGGGCGATAAATCGAATGAATTTGATTAATTTGCGTTTCTAATTTTGGACGATGTAAAAAATAGCCAAATCAATTGAGTTAAGCGGAAATTAGCATCCTCCAAGCACCATACTGTTTCCTGTGTTATGGCTAATGCTGCTGCTAGCTCTAGAGCAGCTTAAATAGTTACTCTGCAGACTCTAAAAACACAAATAATCACAGAGAAAGGATTCTTTTTACCTATGTAATGTCCTTGTTTATATGGGGAGGCAGTTTGGCCAAAACAAACAGCGCCGTGCAACATGAAGCAGCAGCGCTAACTTATGTGTCTTTGTTTATGTATGCTAATTAGCCACATGCTCTGGTGTTAGCTTCTTTTCTCAGGCCTGGTATGGTAGATAAATTATAATAGACCTGGTCTTTAGAAGCAGAGAGGGCTAAAACTAAAAGACATTTATGTCACTGTTAGAGTAATGCACTAGACGTTTTCTTTTTTTTGTACAGACATTCAGAGTATATATTTAAAAACATCTATGCAATAATCTCATTTGAAAATAATAAACCTATATTTAAATAAGTTTTTATGCCAACAAGAGAAAAAATTGTAAATTGGCTGAGAAAGAAAAAAAAAAGCGCCATATCTCCCAGCCCAACTACACATCTGTTTTTGTGGCGGGGACAACATTATAACATGGTTAAAAGTCTGTTTAGCAGAATAGGGGACATTTAAATATCTGTCACTACGAAGCAGTAATGCTTCAGCTTATTTATCAGCTTATTTTGACTGGTAGTGTCTGCTAATAGCTATGATAAATATCAATTTTATGCTCTGTCCATTCCCTACTGTTGCCAACAGGGGGTGACAGACACCTAATCCAAGCGTTTTCCATACATAAAAAAACAAAAATGAAGAAAAGCATAATATGGGAGCAGTTAAAAGAAAGGAAAAAAAGCTAAATAAGAAATTGTATTTGCCCTGTTAGATTATGATAAATGTAATGATTTGGTTTTGCAATAATACTGTGCTGCTTTCTTTGCCCAGGCGTTGCTTGCAGAGTTAGTGGTATGTTAGTGTTGGAATGCCTGTAGTTAAAGGCGCTATATTATGCAAAATCGACTTTTCTGAGCTTTCTACCATGTTATAATGTTTCCTCATCAAAAACATACCTGGAGTCATGTTGTTGTTTCATTTGTGTATGTTTGAGTTCATGTTTAATATGATTTATCTCAGATTGCAATGCATTTCTGGCATTTCTAAAAGTCTTTAGGTCATGATCACTCTTTGACGACCTAAAATTTAACCAGCATGTATGTTTAAGCAACTTTAAGTGCATAAATTCTGGTGTAATGAAAGGTAGATGCTGTCTTTCTGGTCTTGAAACATAATGATGTTGGTTAGAACCAAAGCATAACAGTATTGAGGTAACTATGGCACAAAAATGTTCTGATGCAGGCTCAACATCAGCGTAGAGTACACAGGAGACCAATCCTGATCTCTGACTGCATGACAAGCAGCTGTCCAGTCAGAAATTCCAATTATGAGATTAGCAGAATAAAAACTGACAGGACAAATGATTGCTTAATTTCTGCAAAGCAATTGATGTACACGGGACAGGAGGAGCTTTTAGCTGCATGAGTCCTGCCACAGTTGCAGCACATTGGGTCACTTGTACAAAGGTATGTGTGGTTGGAGTCGGTAGAGTCACAGTTGGCACAGCAGCGGTGTGACCGACTGACACTGGCGACGTGATCAAATCGATGACATTTGAAACAACGCGTGGGATGGGGCGCAAGGGACTGAAACGGGCGAGATGCGATATGACAGCCCAGTTGTGTTGGTGCTGGTTAGGGTGACTACTCATTAGAAATAGAACTGCATTATATCCTCAAAGCTGGGATTGAACATTTTGGCGTAGAAAATCAAAGGGACCGTGTCAGGGTGGCTCTCACTGATTGCTTGTTTCAGCTGGTACATCCAATTTTTGGGGGTCAGATATATGAGTAACCAATACTGAGCGTAATGGATCTACCCGGTACAACGCGCTTGTTGTGCACACTGTTGTTGACTGTTGATACAAGGTTACCGCTCTGCTCTTGCCCGGTGTCGGCAAATGACTTAATTTTGGTTTGAGCATCAGCTGAATTATCCACAACACTAGATAGAAGCTTGGTCTCTAGGGCAGACACTCTTTGATCAATCTTCTCAATAAACTCAGTTGTGGACTTGTTGCATGAGTTGTGGGAGTTGTGGCATGATCGTATTTAAAACAGGTGTTGTTTGGATGTTGCCTCTTCAGGGTGTTGTCTTTTTTGGACATCTTTTGGTGACAAATTTTGCATATATACAATCCTGGTTCCTGGTTTATCAGGCTACTTATTTGCATTACAGAGAGCCCAAGGCATTCATAGTGCATGTACTTTTGACAGTTAGAGCACTTGATTTCAGCCTCATGGCGTGATATACCACACCAACACATAGCTACACAATCTGGCATTTTGTTTTCTGTATGCAGTGATGTTAGCTGTTAGCTCCATGATCAGCTGTTAACCACTCACTTGCAGGCCGGGAGCTAGCTGGGACTTACCGGCAGTTTCCCTTGTATTGTTTGCAATCAAACTTGTTGTCCACAGCAGAGGTAAAAAAAGAGGCTGCAAAGCACTTCCTAATGTACACAGTCCAAAATCTGGTCAGAACGTGATCAGCACGTCTGATAAGCAAACAAAAACACCAAAACACCAGGGCCTGACTTGCTGACAGCCTGCTTCATGGCCTTCTCACTGCGCATTGAACAGCCCAGTCCTGTTCAGGAAGCACTGCTACAGCTCACACTTCCCACGCAGCAAACAAACCCACCCCCAAACTGCAGCAGACAACACTCTAACACTGCTTCTGCACCAACGTGCTTTTGTTTAGGACACGCTGAAGGGCCGTGACAGCAGGTCTATCTAGATGTGTCCTAAATTAAGTAAAAGACTCACAAAAGCAAATATAGGCCCATTAACATAAGAAAAGTATGTTTTTTTTAAATACAGTTTCTTTTCCAGGAAGCCTGTGAGAAGCTGATGAGACGCCTGGGGCCTATTATGGAGAAGAATCCCAGAAACACATGGAAACAATGGGTGAGATGAAAATAATGTTAATAAATAATAAATGTTATATACATTTTGATGCCTGGCCTTGACCGTATTCTCTCCTGACAGGTGAGTGATGCTTTCTTTCAGAAGGTCAGTCTGTCTGCTACTGGCTTCTTCATGTGAGTCACAGTAAACATATGCGGTCATAACTTATTATTATTTTGACATTATTATTCTGATGTGTATGTGTATATTTGACAGGGGACCTCCGACCGATGTGGACTGGGACAAAGGAGAGGGAAAGCCCTACTACTACTTCACATTTGGGGCGTGCTGCTCTGAAGTGGAGATCGACTGTCTCACCGGAGATCACAAAGTACTACATAAAGCAAATATGAAATGTATAATTAACTATGAACATTAACCCTTATACCGCAGTTTTGAAAAGTTACATTGTTAATGTTCAGTGACAAAAGTGTCCTTGTCACAAAACATCATAAAAAAGTATACATTCATATTTTTTCTACTTTTTTTTTTTGACATTTTAATCAACTTGTGCCCTCTTCATAAACACCAAATATTTAGTTGTTTTCAAAAAATGAACCCTATTTATGCCAGTGTATGTATTAGTATCACCATTTTTTTTTTTTTTTTTTTTTTTTTTTTTTTTGTAAAATACAGACACAAAAAGTGAAATATTTTCAATATTCTCAATGCAAAGTGGATTTTTTAGGGGGTTAATACAGCCTTGGGTCTGTCACAGATTACCAACATTTATTTTTAGGGATAATTTTTTCCTGTGCTGTGTAGAATCTAAACACAAACTCCCATAAAAAGTGGTTACAACTTTTTGTTATAACAAAAAAATCAGAATATTGAAAATATAAATTTTTTTGTGTTTTTTACAAAAAAGTAGATGCCATTATATACACTGGCATAAAAAGGGTTAAAATTCAGAAAAGAAAAGAAAAAAATGTGATATTTATGATCAGGGCACAAGTTGAAATTTATGTAGAAAAAATATGAATGTATACATTTTTAGGATGTTTTGTTGACACTTTTGTCACTTAATAGTAAAACGTAACAGATTTAGTTAGAGAGTGTAAAAATGGAGTAATATTAGATTTGTGTTTAGAAAATCAACATTAGTGATAAAATACACACCTGAAACATTTCATAGAAAAGATTGGGCACAAGGGTTATATTTATGCCACAATATGTTTTCATGTTGTTGTTTATTGCAGAACATCAGGACAGACATTGTGATGGATATGGGCAAAAGCATTAATCCTGCTCTGGACATTGGACAGGTACCATATCTCCATATTTCTATCTCTAGATATGAATTTAGTATTTTTATTTTTTTATTATTTTGGTTCAGTTTGGTCTTGTAATATACCCAGTGCTAACATGTACTGTACATGGGTTTCTCAGGTGGAGGGAGGCTTCGTCCAGGGCCTGGGCCTGTACACCATCGAGGAGCTGCACTTCTCTCCAGACGGGACACTTCTGACCAGGGGGGCGTCCCAGTACAAAATCCCTGCTCTGTGTGACATCCCAGCTGAGTTCAACGTCCACCTGCTGGCCAACACTGAGAACCCCCACGCCTACGTGTCCAAGGTGCAGGCGCTTTTCAAATGATTTTAAAGTTCACAGCTCAGTGAGTCTTCCTTACACAGTGAGCTAATTTTCCTAATTTGACGAAAGAACTTATTATATAGCCATTTGTTTTAGTAATACTTAAAATTAAAAAGCAAACAAATGTGTTAGAAAACCAAGTAGAGCTTGGGCAGACTGGCAAAATGCCTTTTAAAATTTTTGTTCTACAAGGTTCTATGAGCAAAATCTTTTTATTGCTGTTTTGAGCTTTTCAGGCTGAGATAAAGTGATTTTAGATGTGTCCTGTGAACTACAGTCTAAGAGTCTGAACTGCTACCAGATGGGTGGGGAAGCTGGGGTCCTTCAGTCACACAGTTGCCCGGACATATCCGTGACCAAATATTTGTTTATTTGTTTGTTTATTTGTTTAAAATGGATCCCCATTAGTTACTACCAAAGTAGCAACTAATCTTCCTGGGGTCCATGGCATAAAGAAACACCATACAAAATTCAACAATACATACAAAAAATACGTTATAACTTGGTTATATACTGTACAAGAAACACTTATACAATCAAAACAGTCGTACTATCAAACATAAAAACAGTAATCAGATAATATGACTAAAAAGATGGACTTTTGTGTAGTCTCTTTCTGAGATTATTTTTAAAACATCTTATATTATTTGATTCTTTCAGTGAACAAGGCGACCTGTTCCACTGAGTTGCAGCCCTGTACAAAACTGTTTTCTGCACAGCACATGTTCTCGCCACAGGGACAACTATGTCACCATTTGTTTGTTGTCTGGTAGAATGGCTATGTCTGTTATGAACAAAAAAGATTTTGGAATGCAAGATTTTAGGTTTCATATTAATACAAACATTATAAAAAAAGGCAAGAAGGTTCTTATATAATCTATTCTCAACTTGTTGCCATGATAGAGCATGATGCATACTGTCAATACTCGTCCAAAATGGGCAGTTCAGTGCCAGTCGTGCATCTTTGTTCTGCATTAGTTGAAGCTTATGAATGTCTTTCTTTGGAGCACATGACCAAATAACAGAGCAAATATCAGCATTAAAGACCAAGAATCAGCAGATTGGCTGAAAAAGGCAAAAAACTGCCCGATATATCGGTCCCCCTCTACCCCCAACCATTGTTTATTAAAAATAAATAAATAAATCCAACATTTATGTAAAAAATTTGAAATCTAAACATTTTAAACTTGCCATTTAAAATGTTAATTCCTGCTCTGAGTTAATTTGACTTTTGTATTAAGCGCACCACTCTTGCTTTCTTTTCTCCTCTTTCTCTTTTCATTTATTTTTTTTCCTCACTGCCAGACAGATATCCTCTCTTCACTTGTCCTCGTCAGATTACTTTGGATCCAGATTACATTATATATGAGATATACACACATGCTTCAGGTCCAAGGGGTGTAAGGTCTCTGTTGCCTGACGAGGCAGCAACTCCTGATGCGGCGTGGATGCAGAAAAAAATGGATGGCGTCAAGCTGCAGGAGGAGTTCTGTTGAGCCTGGCTGGCTCTTGGGACTCCAAAGGCAGCTGACAGGTTGTCATGGACAACGTGGATGGAATACTCTGAGGATCTCCTCAATCCCACCAACACAGCTTCTGCTCAGGAAGCAGGAGCTGGGGAGTCAGTGTCTATAACTGAAGAAGTCATTGAGGTGGTCAGAAAGCTCCACCCTAAAGATCTAATATCTCTGGAGGATGTGGTGCTGTCTTAGCTGACAACTCTCCAAAAAAGAAAAACAAAATGTGAGACTGACAGACCGATGGACTGATTTACTGCTCTGTTGTAGTGAAGAAATGAGTTTAAATTTTATATCCTGAACTATTCTCTACCCACTGTTCTCAGGGGATAGGAGAGCCGCCGTTGTTCTTCGGCTCCACAGTTTTCTTTGCCATAAAGTCGGCCATCGCTGCAGCTCGTAAGGAGAGAGGTCTGAGTGAGGTGTTCCCTCTGAGGTCTCCGGCTACAGCTGAGAGGATCAGGATGAACTGTGTGGACCAGTTCACCAACACGGTACGCTCAAAACACAGGAGGAAGCTACTACTTTGAGTTCTATTTAGATTTTATTTCAAATCGTTACTTGAAAAATGTACATTCATATGTTTCATGCATCTAGTGGAAATGAATGATTACTTACAAATCAGCATTATTTTATAAAAATATTCATAAGTTTGTCTTGAATAATGTATCTATTGTTCATAAACCTAGGTCATAGTATAGTATTTCATAGACATAATCATAATCAAGTCAAAATTGGTTTATCACAGAAATAACCTCACAATTTAGAACTTATAAAAAACATAGTAGTTAACAACAAATCAGAGATGATCATGGCACCATTACATGTAATAAAAGATGGTGCTTTTGTTTATAATAATACATTTTACATTGGTTTTATAAAGATTACTGAATGAACTGGCTCTAAGAGTTGTGATCATTTTGTAGTGCATTTAGTCACAAACGTACATTAACAGCTTTTTATTTTTCAGGCTTTATCATCGACAGAAAAGGCCTCAGTTCCCTGGTGTATAGATGTCTGACCTCAAAGATGTAGAATGTACGTATATGTAGAATATGAATATACGTAAGATTAAACATGAGATCTATAATGCCTACCAAGTGCATATCATGAAGACAGTTTAAGCAGTGTCACAGATGTACTTCATATTTATGCAGTGGAAATGATGAAAGTAATTTTTCCCTCTTCGAGTGGTTTATATGTAGAAAACGTTTATAGTCACAGGTTAAAATCACATTAAATATTTTACATTCATCTATTATAAACAGTCATTTGGTGATTGTGTGTGTTATTACAGGTCTATGAAATTTTTAACTGGCTACTAGAAAATGAATACCTTAAATTTTAAAACAGCTCAATATCAGTAAGTTAGTGTTGTGTTTTTGTGAAGTGAAGACATTACAGATGAGGACTGATCTAGTCCAAAGCCCAGGGTTTGAAAGATCCTGGTTTACTGACTGGAACCTGCAAAAACACAATGTACAAAAACATACTTTTAGTCTTGTCCAAGGAAGAACTGCATATTCTGAGGCGTATGCAGTGCACCTTTTTTCTTTTTCTATATAATATAAAGATGTTGTACAAAGAAAGTGCCAGTTTGTGTTTTTACATTTACATCAACTAGATTTAGAAAAGCCTAATGGATACAACATTACAGCAGTTTTAGCAGCTGCTTTCAACAAAACTCAACATTCCTGCAAAATGTGGCTCCCCACAGTGAATCATCTCACATAGTTTGGGGCATTTACACAAGATGCCCTTCATAATGCAACCCTTTCCATTTATCCAGGCTTGGGACTGACACAAAGCTGGCCTCCTGAGTGGAGTTTTGGCTCTCAGAGAATCAAACTCAGGTCTCCCACACAACAGGCAGGGGAATGGACAGAAGAAGCACAACTAACACCTGCCCTAAAAGTGATATGATGTTAATTTGTTGAATGTTTTGGAATTGTAACATGGACAACATTAAATGTTTTCTGTGATCTTCGTCCAATCCACTGTGTACACAATAGAATAGGAACACTGTTAAATGCTTTAAAGGAGTGGTTCCCAACCTTTTTTGTGTTGCATACCCCTGGGCTCTTTGTCATATTGGGAGTACCCCTCATTTTTCTAAAAGTGGCCAGGAGTGGTCTTTTGTGTTTATTAGTACCGAGACATTTTACACTTACCTTATTGTAAAAAACAAAATTGAATTTCATTTTTAAAGCAAAAAAGATACAGAAACTGCCTTTAAAATAAAGTAACTAAAAATGTATAAAAATAACAAAAAAATTATAAAAAATATTAAGGGTGCTCCGATCGATCGGCCGCCGATCATGATCGGTCGATCATGGCTAAAAATAGAGTGATCGTGATCGGTAAAATGGGCCGATCAGAAGGGCCAATCAAATTACAATAAACACGCGAGGCTCTCACATTTACTGTCCTGCAACTCCGGTTTGATTAAACAGCAGTCGCGTTATTTTAGCAGTGTTTTTAAGTTAAGCCCTGGTTATAACTAACACAAACCTGCCCTGGAGGCGCTGCTTTGTGTCCCCGCTGTGTCCCCGCCTGCTTTAGGAGCGCACGGGACAGAACCGAGGCGCAGCAGTGCGTGTATTTGCAAACACCAATGTAAATAGAGCTACAGCTAACCCGCTAACAGTTACGTTAAAAGGATTAAGAAAGTTCAGAGTCTGCCTGTGTCTTGTTGCGCGGAGAAAACTGTGCATTTTGTGGCTTAAACTGCACCAAATGGCTGCTAATGGAAAGAGAAAGTAAAAAGGCAGCCCATGTGTCCGTGAGTCTGAGAGGAGCAGCTTTCATCGTTGTCTTCTCTGCTCTCTTTGCACGTTTTCTTCATTCAGACGGTGTCAAAACTGACTGCAGGAGCTGTCTGCTCTTTAGTCCACTGTGTTTCAACCTGGTTTGGCTGCGCGTTACGCGGACACAGGCACCCGCGGACTCGCATTAAAGGAACCAATTAAGAACAGCTGATTTTTACATCAGCGGAGCATTCAAACAAAGCCACAGACACTGGGCACACATTAAAGACCAATAATGCAACAAAACCTCTTCTAAAACAAAAATAAGTAGAATTTTGTTGTTCTTTTATATTTACAAAGGCTACAGTATTTTTCAAATGGAACTAATAATAGCCTGCATACAATACATTACTACATTGAAGACCACGTGATCGGTATCGGCCATGATCGGTATTGGCCGATCACAGCAGAGGCTGATCGGTGATCGGCCTCAAAAACCCTGATCGGAGCACCCTTAAAAAATATATCACTAAAAACCTAATAAAAAACTAAAACTCAAAAAAACTTTAAAAAATTTATGAAAATAACCATTCAAATTACTCTTTTGAAACAAGTTTAGAGTTAGGGCTTTATAATAATATTTCTAGTGGCTTCATATCCATTTGAATCAATAATTTTTAATCAATCAATCATCAATGAGACACTTGACCTTTTCTTTCACAAGTTTCAATAGTTTAGTATGAAAAGATAGCAAAATATTTTCTTATCAAATTATGAAAGATTTCCAAGTACCCCCTTTTAAGTGCTCACGTACCCTTAGGGCTCCCTCCCCCTTGCCCCTGGATGGGAAACACAGCTTTAAAGTGAAATTTTTGTATAGCAATTCTGAAGCCTTATTTATAAAAGTGGTTATCCAAACAACTTCTAAGTTCTTACCTTCTGAGTGAAGATGGAAGCGGTGGCCAGGCAGGCTCGTTCTGCTGTGGCGGGACTGTCCAGAGGAAAGGGACCAGAGAGACCAGAGTCTGAGCGAACAGCAGCCACCGCGTCTTTAATGGCAAAGAACACTGAGCTGCCCAGGAACAGCACTGGCTCTCCAATCCCCTACAGAGGACAGAACATCACTCAGTGAAACATACTGTGGTCATGTGGAAGGAATGACACTGCTAGAAGGACCAGTCTGGGAACATAAATCTGCTAAAAGAAGAACTAAAGCTGTTATATTTACTAATGTATTATCATGTCCATTATGTTGGTAATGAAATCATATTAACACCCCCTGCATCCCTAAGATATTTTAGGTGGCACCATATCCCCAAATATGGCAGACAGAGTTATAAATTGGGAAATGGCGCCATTAGAGTTTTTATAAATGATCGTTCCTGCAAGCCAAATAAAATAATAATTTTGAACTAAAATGATTTGGGTGTGTTTTAGGGTTGTCATAAATTGGTGTTAAAGTGTTTGTTGAGAAATGAGTGTATTTGTGTTTGCGTGAGCACAGAACTAAAATGTAGTCTTTACTGAGCTCTGCATCAGTGCAGTGTAAAGTAGAGCAGTTCAGTTTAACCCTATAAATATTTTTAAGTGAATGTGCTGGATTGGTTATGGGAGATTTACTTTTAATGTTGGACTTGAACAGTGTAGTTTATACTCTAATGGTAGATTTGTGTTATATTAATTAAAGATTTTATTTTAAGACCTATTAGTAGATACTGTACATTGTGGTTTTATTATACCTTGATATGTAAAACTACAGCTGTAAAACAGGCTCCACTTTCTTATTCTTTGCCTGAATGTAAGTATCTGTCTGTAGTGACCTCTGACCTTTGAGGAGTAGATGGCGTGGGGGTTGTCTAAGTCCGGGAGAAGGTAGACGTTAAAGGTCAGAGGCATGTCACACACAGCAGGGATCTTGTACTGAGAGGGGCCTCGAGTGTACAGAAGCCCAGAGGGACCAAACTTCAGCTCCTCCAGAGTGTAGAGGCCGAGGCCCTGCATGAACGCTCCTTCAATCTGCAACACACACACACACACACACAGTCAGTCTGAGAGACATTTAACAAAATACATAAGGCACACGTCATGAAGGAAGTTATAGTAAGATCAAATACACTCATAAAACTTTTTACTGTTAACTACATGTAAAGTTTCTTTTCAGCATAACCAGAAGCCAATGACGCTGGCTTTAAGATTACATTTTGATACATTTTTCATATTATACAAATATACTTAAGTTTTCAAAGATTTAATCAAATTTAAAAAAACATGTTTAAAATATATTCAACAATAATCAAAAAAGCAATGTTTCTGCTTAAATGATGGAAAAAATAGCACTAGCATAGAAATAAACAGCAGCTCATTTAGAGCAAACTTTTGCCACAAAAAGCTGTCCTTTGGGACAACAATAAGCAACTTTATTTAACTTTAATTTATTATCAGAACTACTAATCATAGCTGCCTTTTTATTTCTGGCATGTATGCATAAACCAACCCCCATTGCAAAATTTGACAAATTATAAAATTAAAATGTGACATTAGCAAATTAAATAAACTTTTCTGCAAGCATATTTTTCATACATTTTGATTTTATTATTTAGTGATTTTAGTATTATTATATAGTAAGTATATTTCAACAAATGTTTGTCAATATGTTAAAAGTATTGTGTTTTTTTAAATAATCTAAAATAATTATTAACTCCAATGTTTGTAGTAAGTTTTAAGGCATATTCAAATATCTAGTAATCATGCTAATCATGTACTACTAATACTACTAAATTGTATAGATCCTAAAATGGTACTGATGTTTTTACAAACTTCCAACAAAGATGTGTAACTCTGCTGAGTGAATGTCTCTGTCTGACCTGGCCGATGTCCACACAGGGGTTGATGCTCCGGCCGATGTCCATCACAAGGTCCGTCTTCACTGTCTGCAAAACCAAACATGTCCTTTCACGTCTCACCCAGGACAAAGAGGATTTATGAGCAGAGATGTCTCACTCTGTAGTCTCCGGTCAGACAGTCCAGCTCCACTTCACTGCAGCAGGCTCCAAACGTGAAGTAGGAATAAGGCCTCCCCTCCATCTTGTCCCAGTCCATGTACAGGTCTGGACCTCTGCACAGACACGTTCACTTTTAATCCATACATAAACGCGTCTACTAAAGTCATGTTAAATCCTTTCTTGTACCTGTAATATCCAGTGGCAGACAGACTGATTTTATCAAAGAATGCTGTGTTCACCTAAGACAAAAGGAGTAAAAAGTTGGAATAAAAGTTGACTCTAAATCGCTGTACATTTAAAGATAATTGTGGTAACCGTGGTAAACGAGCAACTGCTCTCAAATGCTGCTTTATGGTTGAATTTGTTTCACATAAACCTCTGTTTGACCAAACAAATGTGCATTTATCTGAATTTAGTCCCTGGTTTAGTTCTAAATTTAGTTTGGTGTTCAGTGCAAGTCACACCTTTGCATTAGTATTTCACATTTTATAGCTTAAAAAATGTGTGTGTGGAAAAAGACTTCTTCTGAGGAGCTGTTACTTTGACTTTGCAGAGACGCAGCAGTAGGCATCAGCAAAAGTGTGTTTGTGTTTGTTTACCTTGATAAAATGCTAACCCAGTCACATTTCACTACTCAATGCAGATCTGTTTATCTTTAAATCTGGATCAACTCAGAATGCAACATACATTTAATTAAATCTTACCCAACTTTCCCATGAGCCCTTGGGGTTCTTCTGCATGAGAGGCTTCAGTCTCTGATACAGAGTCTGGCAAGCGTCCTAAAAAGAGAATACATATATCAATTAAGATTAAATACATTTTTAAGATTATTTGGGACTGTACATTAAAGTGTGAACCTTGACAGCCATGCCGTTAGCATCAGTTCCAAAGGACGCAGCGGAGGGACAGGTGTTGGGGACAGTGCTGGTGCTGGTCTCACTGATGTAGACCTTGGAAATTGGGATGTGGAGCTCTCGACTTGCCACCTTTCAGCAAAAATACAAAACATATATGTGTAATTTTGGAAGTTTACACACCGGGCTTAGTATATAGCCATACCTCAAAAAATGTGGTATACAGTACTGTACATACTATATTAAAAGATATGGTTTTATGTGCATATACCAACATTTTTAATAAAGAATAAATCAATTGGTCAAATCAAAAGGTATAATTTCCTTGCGTGTGTGTGTGTATATATATATTATATATATACACACACACACACACGCACACATACATACATATACACTCATGGGACTACAGAGTTAGATTACCTGTTGCATTTTGGTGTGAATGCCCTGTCCCATCTCTGTTCCTGCATGAGCCACCAGCACTGAACCATCTTTGTAGATGTGGACCAGAGCTGCAGCCTTCAACACACAACAATTATGAAAATATTAATTAAAAATACAACAGATAATAGGTCTACACTCAGAGTCAGACCTGGTTGAGGAAGCCCTCTGCAAACGCGATGCCGTATTTGATGGGTATAATGGCCAAGCCCCTCTTCTTCCACTGGTTCTGCTTGTTGAACTGCTCCAGGGCTCTGCGGCGGGCGTCGTACTCGCACCTCCTCTTACACTCATCCCAGCAGAGCAACATGTTCTCTGGGCTGAACTCAAACTGGTAATGAGTGAGGGACGGACCTCGGTACATGTTCAGCTCACGGACCTGGAGAACTCAAAAACATCTAATGACTTGCTTCTTCTACAGGGAATGGTCTGAAAAAGAGAAAATATCCAATGACTGGCAGTTCTGAGGTGAAAATGAGCCCTACCTTGTCCACAGGCATCCCCAGTTTCATGGCCACGTCGTTGACCATGTTCTCCACCACGAGCAGGCTCTGGGGCACTCCGAACCCCCTGAAGGCTGTGTTGGATGGGAGGTTGGTCCTGCAGGCTGCCCCTCTGCCTCGGAGGTGAGGGATGTTGTAGGCGGTGTCCATGTGGAGGAGGATTTTCTCAACCACCTAGAAACAGACATTTCAAAAGTAACATTTTGAAGTTCTCTGATATGATGTAAACTTTATCAGTAATATCTATCTATCTATTTATGTGGGGCGAGTGGCAAGAGATGGGAAGGAGAAAGTCCTAATTCACGGTCTGTTAGAGCCAGTAACCCTTCAAATGTAGAAAAGGTATTAGGTACATGCAGTGGTAATAGTGAATGAATAAATATTAAAGCATATTTTAAGTCCTCTGTGAAGATCCAAGTACAGTGTATAGGGATGTCACAATGTCAAATTTATGTGTCATGATTATTGTGAGATGAAATTTTGCGATTATACAATTTTCACGATTATTTACACATTTTTTTATTAAATGCTGCAAAACCTGTCTGACCCTTTCTTTAGATATTTTTATTTCTTTTATATTTTAATTGATTAGCTACAGGGATCATATAAACATGTATATAAACAACTGTGGGCCAGTTTGTGGCGTACAATTATATAGCTATTACTACAACTTATGCTTTTTAGATTATTTTTTTCTGATGGTAACTGGCGTCAAACAGCAATGAGATAACAGCACATGCATAGCTACATCCACACTGTACGCACAGCCTCACCGCTAACTTTTACTGGGCAGACTAGTGTCCAGTGTTTAACAGAGCGGTCGAGAGTATAAGACGAGAAAGGTACGAGGCAAGAGAGGGAGATGAAAGGAGCAGCACCGTGAATGCAGTGAACAGCAAGAACAAGCGCGGGGTTAGACATGAGTCTGACTCATGGTGGGATAATGTGGGGCGCGTACAGTGCTCTGAGACGCTTTTCCTTCAAGCACCAAATAAAACGTATCAGGGGCTCCAAGAAGTGAGGCACAAGAGCTCCCGGCCAGATATCGTGGTTTCTAAAATTCATACGGTTATCTTACTGTGACATTTAGAATCGTGAATAATTGTATAATCAGTTAACCCTGACATCAGCATGGCCTCAACTCACTGCAGCCTGTCCATCAACCGCAGCAGAGGACAGCTGGATGTGTTAGTCCTGTTAAGACCTGTGATAATCAGGCTGAACTTTAAACTAGGGCTGGGACTTTTACACGTTAATCACAATTAATTAATTAGAAAAATTAATGTGTAAAAAAAAATTAACTCAATTAATCGCACTTCTCTATCACAACATGGAACTTTTCTCAGTGACCTAGTTTCTGGCACACAGTAACCAGGGCTGGACATCCACACTTGACCAAAACCAAATCTGTGTGGATTTCAGCTGTGAACAGATAATAAGCCTATACAAGTGCACTACAGGTAACTGCAGGGCAGAGGTTGGCCTGCCTCCGCGCAACCAGTGCACAGCGTCACCTTTCTTTCACTTTCAAACGCGTTGCTTCGAGGCGCCGCTCATCGTCTCTCCTATCGTTCTCACAGTTGACTGACGCGCACAGGAGACAGCGGTCTGTTGGGTTCAGATGTGAAGGACCGAGGGGACAGGTCCACGAGGAGGTCACAGGCGGAGCACAGGAGGAGAGACGAGAGAGCACCGCGTGGTACTACGTGCTCAGAGGCAGATGTCGATGCACAAACACTGAATCCTGCTCAGTTTGACCGCGGTGTTAGTTTGAAATAAAGTTAAAATATGCCAGAACATACAAATAGGCTCCTATGTTTTATTTCTGACATATAAATATTGCTATTTGATAATGTGATTAGTTGCAATTAACTAATTACAAACCCTGTAATTAATTAGATTAATTTTTTTTATCGAGTCCCACCACTACTTCAAACAATAACTCACGTGGTGTCAGGAAGAGAGTGTCCTTTGTTTTCTGTAGGAGTACGTTTGAAGCGGAACAACAGCGTGAGTGTGGACTGACACCGTCATCACGTCTTTAAACACTGCATATAGGCTACGCAGCGTTTAAAACTGCTCAGTCCTCACCATAAGAATTTAAAAGCACAATGAAGGGACTTGTGAGTTGAAGAAGAGCAGTTGAAAAAGGCTGCAGTTCAGTGGAATACGAGTGAGAATCAAGGAAAAAGTGTGACAGGTAAAATCTTTGTTGCCTCCACCTTCAAATCTGCACATTATTGCTGTGTCTTTGTAAATGAGCCCTTTTAAAAGCATTATAACTTATTTTCCATGCCCCATCTGTACCAAAATTACAGCACTCTTTCCTCTGCAAAAGGGAAGCACCTGCTCCACCAACGTGCTAAATTTACACAGACTTTCAGCTCCTGTAGTCGTAATAAATCAAACAGCGACCACTAAACCATTTCAGTTGCATTTTCACTGCCTTGGATTTTGGTTTCTTAGTTTCTGTAGCTAGTAGTTTTCCATATTCATTTAGTCACAGGAGCAAAATCTGAGGTGTGTGAGATGCGAACCTCAGCTGTGCCTGGATTTGCTCCACTTTTAGGAATGTCTTATTCATTTGGCGTAAACACAAACCTTGGATAAATCTGTCCCTGTGTCCATTGTAAAAACAGGTAGCCAGATCAGGAGTTGTCTTGACCTGCTTTTTAAAAAAAACATTAATTAATGCAAACCCACCAGAGGAGATTCATCCACAGAGTTTCCAGCATTGGTGTAGTACTCCAGATCAGCTGCCACAATCCTCCCATCGTCCATGAAACCAACCTGACACATATTCATTCATCATATATCAAAAACAAACCAACTGAAAAAAAAACAAACAAAAAAAAAACATTTATAATCTCTTACCTTGTACTTTGCCAACACTGGGTGGCGCCCTCCTGTGATCAGCATGTCGTCTCCACGCTCCAAGACACAGCGTACAGCTCGGTTAGTTCTGAAAAGTGTCATATAATTAATGTAGGGGTAAACAGCAATCATGTAATCACAGATTCTAAACTCAATGATTTAGCCCGCTGCACGTACCGTTTACTGCGTGGGATGATGTAGTTACTTACTTCCAGGCGGCTACTGCAGTAATAGAAGTGAATAATGCAGTTTTGGTGACTTTCCCTCCGAAGGCTCCTCCCAGCCTTTTAACATGACAGGTGACTCTGTTGGATGGGATGGACAGAGCCTCTGCCACCACCTCCTACAAACAATTATTAAAGCATTTTAGATTATTTTTAAGTAAAAAAACACAAAAGGAGGTGTACTATTTCAAGACCTTAGAACCAAAAAAATATTACTGTGATCTCTGAGCCATAAAATGAGCAAATACAGACTTTTATTTCAGTATATGTATGTATATTTGATATGTTTCAGTTCATGTGTATATTGTACCTGTGTAGCTGTGGGCCACTGAGTAGAGACATACAGGTGGAACTCGGTCTCCTCCCCCACAGGGACCACCAGCATGCTCTGGGTCTCCATGTAGAAGTGCTCCTGCCCCCCCATACGGATGCCCCCTGGACACACACCACAACATCACTGTCACCCTGCATCTTCTCATACTCTCATACCTCTACTATCCAACCGTACCTTCATAAATGTGGTCTACGCTCTTAAAGGCTTCAGTCACATTCCCTCTTTCGATCCTTCTCCTGGGCTCGAAAAAGGACGACCTCTCAACGGCTTCCTGGAAGAAAAAACAACAGATAATGACATATCTAAAGGGGAGATATTTAAAGTTGTAATGCGTCAAATTCTGAAATGAAATAAAAAAGGAACCTTATTAGTAGTGTTTGGTACTGAACAATGATACTTTTGTAGTACTGATCAAAAAAGCGCATGTAATTAGTGGTTTAAAAAAACAAAAACAAAAAAACATTTTGGTACTAAGTTTCGATGCCTGGCAGGTCTTAATACAGCGCTATAGAAAGCGTCATGGCAGCCATGTAACATTTAGCCCCATGTTTTGAGCAGAGCTGTGTGTTCTGAAAGACAGAGCAACTATACAATGTTTTCAACTGTATATGACCAGCAAACATAAAAAAATAAATAAAAAAAAACTTTCTAAATTTGGCCATTTTTTTGCCCAGAGATGAGTGAGAAGAAGTGAGCACTGAGCACTGCTGGGGAAGAAGCACACTCATGTTTCCTGGTGACGATTTAGGACTATATATGACAACATAGACAACAGCATGTCCCTACAGGGATACCATAGCTGTTCACATGCTCCAAAATGGGGAGTCTGAGGTGTGATTTTGCAATCTGCATGTTCACAAGATGTTCACCAGATGGCACCAAAAACTCATATTTAAGTGGTAATTTTTGTTGTGATGCTAGAGAATCAGTAACATATTCATCCATTTTTGTACAATGCTGCTTTTTGGATATATAAATTGTACAAAGGTTTGTAGCATGGCTTACTATGGACACTAGGGGCCATGTTTAATATAGCAAACCCCAGACACAAGTATCTGGGACTGATTGTATCGAGAGTGTACTTAAATATACTGTAAAAAAAAAAAAAAAAAAGTCTGACCTCGATGGTTAAGATGGCGTCTGGTAGGTCTTCATACTGGACTTTCACAGCAGCTGTAGCTCTTTTAGCATGAGCTTTAGTATCAGCCACGGACAGCACACACTATCTGACCAATACAGGACACCTGAACAGGAAGTAGAATCTGTGTTAATAATACACTGGGATCACAGTAAAGCAGAAAAAGACGTCCTCACAGTCGAACATCCGGCAACTCAAATGATGGTTTGCTTCCCTTAGCAACGACTGCAAAGGGGAAAATATTAAACTCCAACCCATAGGAAAGTATTAGTGCAGTTGCAAAAATACTGAATTTTGGAGATGGTGAAGGGCTGCTGTGAGGTGTGGCGCACAAATAATGCAGCACACAAGGCACAAGCTCATTTAAAGTTTTTACTGGCAACAGAACCACAAAGATGAGAAAAATGGCTCTGAAAAATTGTCAGAGGGGATCCAGTAAACCCAGTGGCTCTATAAACGGACTACTGCTACATATGCTCGGAGCATTTCATAACACAGAACTTTAAATATAGTTATTGTTACAGATAAGTAGATTTAGTCATTTTAAACATTAGCAGCAATACATATCTATAGGTTAAAACTTTACAGCTGTGCTGTTTAATAGTACAGAGTGCTAAAGTTAACTTGAATCGCCCTGGTTATGTCCCATCGGTTTTAACACAGCCCACACAACCATTGGAGACTTTAGAGGGAAAAATAAATAACCTAGCCAGATATGACAGGGCTCTTTGGGACATTTTTGTGTCTTTCTCCCATTTGTCAACTTCAAATCAGAGAAAGGAACATTAATTCATTGCTTATGGAACTGTACAAAAATTAAAACATTTTGGCAGAAAATTAAGCAACAGATTTAAATTAAAATGTTTTTGATTCATATTACCCAAATGAAAATATGTATAAAAAAACAACACTTGATAGACCTCATATTATTAGGCAAAAGAATGGTTGCCAAAGAAAACCAAAACGTTTTCATATTAATTTAGGCCTGGTAGAAGCTTCCTGGCTGTTTGTTTGTGAAAATACAGTCTGAGAACTTGTTTGCTATCATATGAAAATCGCAGCTCACGTTGCTAAGAAAGTAAAACATCACGCTGACGGCGAGAATGTCGTGGTCTATAACCCCACCTCAGTCTGTGCCAGGAGATCTTCATCATACCCAAACAGAGAGCGGACTTTCTTCCCTGGAATATCTTTGGCCGTGATCACATCCACCACTCCAGGCATCTGCAGAGCCCCGGACACATCCAGCTGCCTAAATACAACCAGGAAATACATGAACCATACACAGATACATTTGCCATATAATGTTTTTTTCCATCTTACCTGATCTTGGCATGTGCTCTGGAGCTGGTGACCAAAGCCAGGTAGAGCTCCCCCTGTGTTGGAGGCAGATCATCGCAGTAGACCGCCTCTCCTGTGGCCTGGCTCAGAGCGGATTTATGCATGACAGGGCGCCCCACGGCATCATGGGAATTCTGACCCTTTGACACAGACTACAAGAAAGATAGAGACGTTTTAGAATGTTAGTGTAAATCTTGGCTGATGAAGATTTTGTTGAATGTGTGTACTTTCTCACCTGGAACTCCTGTACACTGAGCTGGATGTCTGTGGGCAGAGGCAGGACCTGATCTGGGACCTCACCTGAGATCCACCTCTGCACAGGCAATGTTTACAGTTTTTAGGAATTTAAATTCACAATGCCAGTTCGATGTGTATTTTTCTTAGAAATAGTATTTATCAACTAGAATACATTGAAAAACATATATAGAAAACATTGACAAAGGGGAAGTGAAGTGCAACAGAAATAAAAATTGCCAATGCAGGACAGGCACTGGTCAGCACTGGTTTAAAACTAAACGTGGCACTGGAAGTTTAGGAATTAGTAGTATTAGTATTTGACAGGGGCAAATTGGTTGCGGTCACGTGATGTCATAGAATTCTAAAGAGCCTATAGACCCTTCTCAGCCAGCGTCATCTGATCACGTGATTTCCGCGGAGAAGCAGGGAGCCGCCATGTTGGATGGCAAAAGCTGGTTGTCATGCCCCGATTTGGATCCGTCCTGCTGTCTGTTAGCTTAACAAATTAAATTTGTTTTACTCATCAAAAATAGTGTAATGTGTCCTATATCTGTGATAGCATCTGCCAGCTGTCTAAGTAAAAAAGTTAATGTTGCACTGTTTGACAAAGTTTATTCTTTAAAAAAGTCACATAAAAAATCGTTCCTGCTGTAATCATCAAATAAAGTAAAAACCTGATCTGAGGTCAGTTCTTACTGTCTGCTCAGGTTTATTAGCAGGGTAAACACGTTTTCACAGACATTTAGCAAACTGGAGAGAAAAAGAAAATACAATGTTCGGAACAGCTTGGTATTTGTTCATTTCTGCGTGAGGATATGGCGATTACAGGATTATTTTCACAACATGGAATACTTTGATGGAAATATATCTCGATATTTACTTGTGGATTTATACGAACTGATCGAGCGTTATCCTGGATTGGACTGGTTTTGGACAGAACCAGTGTTCAAAGGTAAAAAGTCTGTTTTCACCTCAGCGCTCAGCGATATTATTAAAAAAATATAAACACATGAATGCTAAAACTCTTCCCTGAAAAATTAGTTGGCGGTTTTTATAGTAGTTATTTGGATCATTTGTTGCAGTGTAGGATATTTAAATCTGTTATTTGCTGCTATCCTTGTCCTGCCGCTAGCTTACAAACTGTGAACTGGAAGCCACCTCTAGTAGTTACCATTCTACTAACAACTAAGTTCTTACATTTTCTTTGACCGGGTGCACCAATTGCAAACATGTTTCTTGGTTTGATATCGTAAAGACCATTGCAATCGTCCAGTTTGCCCTTGTGTAGCCATTGCCTCTCCTGCTAATCCGACCTTGGAGCTACCAGGCCTGAAAAGTTCTTTCCTTTCACTTTACACCGAGCTGGGCGTAACTGCATTTGCACGGGTCGTGTCCTGTACTAGGCACGATGACAGCAATGTGACCGTTTCAGGGGATGAGAGGATGTTTCTTAATACTCCAATTGCTTGCTGCAGTACTAGCTCCTCATTCCCTCCTTCCATACTCAAACAGGACTTGAACGTGACCTGCCCCTCCTTCTCAGCCAATCACAGCGCGAAAAAAGATCTGCCTTCTGTTTCCACTGTTCTTTTTCTCACACACGTATATTCTCCTCTCACACACATATATTCTAAAGTGAAGTATTATAGTAATATATGAATGTAAGAAAACAATATATGTGTGTGAGAGGAGAATATATGTGTGTGTGTGTGAGAAAATATATATACATGAGAGGAGAATATATGTGTGTGTGTGTGAGAAAATATATATACATGAGAGGAGAATATATGTGTGTGAGAGCGTCAGAATGAATAATGTCTTGTACGGCCCCTCATACTAAGAACTGATTTTTCTATTTAAAAGTACTGTGCAAAAGAAGTCAAGGGTATATTTCTTTAAAAATTAGTAAAGAGGCTAAACAGTAGACATAATAAAATAATATTCTCTCACCATGTCTCTGAGCTTGTGCAGAACCTCCAGATGAAACTTAAAGAACAGGCTGAGGGTGAGGACTCGCCTGAACTGGACCTTCCCCCCAGGAGCAGATGGAGGGAGGTCCAGCTCCTCCAGGAGGACCTCATAAGCCTGGGACAGCACCGCCTCACTCCACTGTCTGAGGAACACGCGGGGAAAGGTTTGGGTTACTTACAGTACTTCTCCTTACATGTATTTGTTCCAAACAAAACATGTACTTGTTGATGAGAGCAGCGCAGGTTTTGGATGCTCTCACAGTGGTAGGCCCCACTCCTCCGTAGTACACACTGATGTCCCGCACCAGAGTGGACCCCTCTGAGAAGACCACCCTCATCCCACAGGTCACTGTGGCGAAGGCACTCTCTTTCCTCGGAGCCTGACGCAGAGCACTCACCAGCTCCCCCTGCAGGACACACATAAACACTGTCACATACACATTCTGGTATTGCTGTGATTAACATTTTATTGTTATTTCAAATTATATAGTGCAATAATATCCCTATCCAAAAACCAAAACAGACAAAAAACAAAAGAAAAAAAAAAAAAAAAAAAAAAACACCCATCCCCTTTCCACAAAACACCCGGCCATCATGCCGCCAGTCCAATACAACATGACACACATACTGTACATGGAAATACTGTACATGGATATAAGGCCAGCACAGAAAAATATAGATCATTAATAATAAAATAAATAATAAATTTATAATAATAAGCACAATACAACATATATACTCAAACTCAACAACATACCCACAATGTTGATGGTACTGTACAATTATGAATCTGTCTAACATTATTCCTTATATTGCTACTCACATATTGAATCCCCCAAAGACCGCAAATATTTATTCCATTTTTTTGTATACTGGGGCACACATCCTAGTTGTTTATAAGACATGTTTTCAAAAGCAGCTACTTTAGCCATCTCTATTGCCCACTCCTGAACTGATGGAGGTCCTTCCTTTTTCCATGTTCTAAGAATTATTTGTCGAGCTATCATAACATTAGTTTGGATCCAATTCTTAATGTGTCTGTCTTGTTCTATTAAAATGGAGTCATCTCCCAACACAACTAACCTAGGAGTAAATGGGATCAGAATATCAGCAATATCACTTAAAATTTTATGTATTTTAATCCAGAATTCCTGAATTTTATTACAAAACCAAAAGGCATGAGCCAGATTCCCTTCGTCCAGATTACAACGCCAGCATCTAGATGATTCCTTTAGTCCAAGGCGGAATAATCTGGAGGGGGTCCAATAATACCGATGCAAGATTTTAAATTGTATTAGACGCACCCTGGCATCTCTAGACATTTGTTTTATCTTTTTGAAAATACCATCCCAATTCTCTTTTTCTATCGTAAGATTCAAATCCTTTTCCCATATCATCCTAGTAGCATTTAGAATAGCATCACCAGAAACCTCCATCAGCATAGAGTAATATACAGACACCTCATGACCTTTCCTGTATCTCACTAAGACCTTGCCCAGGAAGTCACCAGCTATGGGGGCTGTATTAGAAGATCTAAAAACTCCCATCAGAAGGTGACGAAGTTGTAAATATTTGAAGAAGTTACATCGAGAGATTTTAAATTGCTGTACAATTTCTTCAAAGGATTTTAATATACCATTATTGTACAAATCATTCAAAGTGAGAATGCCCTTATCAAGCCACTCCTTCCAAAAAATTGGACTCTTATCAATGCATAACTTTGGATTCAACCAAATACTAGAAGTGTAGCTAAGGTAAACATTAAGGGTGCTCCGATCAGGGTTTTTGAGGCCGATCACCGATCACCGATCAGCCTCTGCTGTGATCGGCCGATACCGATCATGGCCGATACCGATCACGTGGTCTTCAATGTAGTAATGTATTTATGCAGGCTATTATTAGTTCCATTTGAAAAATACTGTAGCCTTTGTAAATATAAAAGAACAACAAAATTCTACTTATTTTTGTTTTAGAAGAGGTTTTGTTGCATTATTGGTCTTTAATGTGTGCCCAGTGTCTGTGGCTTTGTTTGAATGCTCCGCTGATGTAAAAATCAGCTGTTCTTAATTGGTTCCTTTAATGCGAGTCTGCGGGTGCAGCGCCTGTGTCCGCGTAACGCGCTGCCAAACCAGGTTGAAACACAGTGGACTAAAGAGCAGACAGCTCCTGCTGCCAGGTCTGACAACGTCTGAAAGAAGAAAACGTGCAAAGAGAGCAGAGAAGACAACGATGAAAGGTGCTCCTCTCAGACTCACGGACACATGGACTGCCTTTTTACTTTCTCTTTCCATTAGCAGCCATTTGGTGCAGTTTAAGCCACAAAACGCACAGTTTTCTCCGCGCAACAAGACACAGGCAGACTCTGAACTTTCTTAATCCTTTTAACGTAACTGTTAGCGGGTTAGCTGTAGCTCTATTTACGTTGGTGTTTGCAAATACACGCACTGCTGCGCCTCGGTTCTGTCCCGTGCGCTCCTAAAGCAGGCGGGGACACAGCGGGGACACAAAGCAGCGCTTCCAGGGCAGGTTTGTGTTAGTTATAACCAGGGCTTAACTTAAAAACACTGCTAAAATAACGCTACTGCTGTTTAATCAAACCGGAGTTGCAGGACAGTAAATGTGAGAGCCTCGCGTGTTTATTGTAATTTGATCGGCCCTTCTGATCGGCCCATTTTACCGATCACCGATCACTCTATTTTTAGCCATGATCGGCCGATAATGATCGGCGGCCGATCGGAGCACCCTTAGTAAACATTAAACTTAATTAATGTAGAAAGCTTGACCCAGATTAATTTAAGATGTGAAATGATAGGATGGTGCTTGGCATTTTTAGCTAAATTGGAGGATAAACTTTGCATAGGATGTATTGGATTTAATATAAATCGTTCAATTTCAAACCACGGTGGAGCCCTTTCAGGGGGTAATGACCAATGCGCCAAGTGTCGTAAGCTGAAGGCATAATAATAATACAACATTTTGGGAAGGCCTAGCCCACCCTTTTCTACTGGCCTATACAGCTTATTTAAATGCATTCTTGGACGTTTCCCATTCCAAATAAAATGCTTTATTAATATATCAAATTGATTAAAGTATGCCGAAGGAACCTGTAGGGGAAGGGAATGCATAAGATAATTTAATTTAGGTACACAATTAGTTTTTATTACATTTACTTTACCAACCATAGACAAATTTAGTGCCGTTCATCTATTAATATCACAAGAGATCTTTTGCATTACTGGATTGTAGTTAACTTTTATCAGATCTTTAAGGTGTGGAGGGAATAAGATACCAAGATATTTAATTCCTTCTTTTGGCCACTGAAAAGCTCCTGGTTGAAAAGCACTGGTTGGACAATAGGCTGTTAATGGCAGGGCTTCTGACTTTGACCAGTTAACCCTATATCCAGAGACATTTGAAAATGATTGAATTATTTTAAAGAGACTAGGTATTGATCTGTCAGGTTCAGAAACAAACAATATAATGTCATCTGCATATAGCATTAATTTATTATCAACACCACCGATCTGAACCCCTGGGAAGTTTGTCTCCATCCTTATAGCTGTTGCCAGTGGTTCAATCACTAAACAAAACAAAAGAGGAGAAAGGGGTGAACCCTGTCTAGTACCCCTCTTAAGTTCAAAATAATCAGAAATACAGTTGTTTGTCTGTACCGCAGCCTGGGGGCATTTATACAACAATTGAATCCATTTTATAAAGTTGTCACCAAACCCATAGACCTTTAAAATGACAAACAGGTAATTCCACTCTACCATGTCAAACGCCTTCTCTGCGTCAAGTGAGATGGCGGCTATTGGTGATTTAAAATCAACCACGGACCACATAATGTTGATTAAACGTCTAATGTTGTCTGCTGAATTTCTACCCCCAATAAACCCAACTTGATCACTATGTATTAAAGAAGCTATCACTTTAGACAAACGAGTTGCTAAAATCTTTGAAATAATTTTAATGTCTATTTGCATTAAAGATATTGGACGGTAGTTCTTACATTCTGTTGGGTTTTTGTCCTTTTTAAGAATTAATGTTATTAAGGCCTGTGTCATAGTTTGTGGCAAAGTTCCAGTCTTCAATGCTTCATTGTATACTTCAAGCAGATAAGGAGCACGCTCTTGTACAAAAGTCTTAAAAAACTCAGATGTAAAACCATCTGGCCCTGGCGATTTACCGACTGGTAAAGTTGAAATTACCTGTTGTAGTTCCTCGATATTTACATCAGCATCAAGTAGTTGCTTATAATCCTCAGATATTTTAGGAAGTTTAAGTGGATCCAAGAATGTATAAATATCCTCCTCTGAAGCTATAGATGCTGAGCTATAAAGGTCTTTGTAAAAATCTTTAAAGGCTTTATTAATATCGTTGGCTGCAGTGACAACTAAACCCCTGGTTGACATAACTGCAGGAATCAGAGAAGCCGATTGTCTTTGCTTTATGTATCTGGCCAACAGCTTACCTGGTTTGTCCCCAGACTCAAAATAAGTTTGTCTTGCTCTCAATAAATTGAATGCCACCTGCTCCGACAAAATAGAATTATACTGATACTTTAATTTGATTAATTGCTGCATCATCTTTTTATCTTGATATTTCTTAAATTTTGATTCAACATCACTAATTTTATTTTCTAGATCTAAAAGATTGTTCATCTTAGTTCTTTTTAGATATGAAGTATACTGAATGATGCGACCTCTCAGGACAGCCTTAAGCGCGTCCCATGCCACACCTGCTGAGGACACTGAGGACCAGTTAGTTTTAAAGTAATCCATTAATTCTAATCTTAACCATTCGGTGTTCTCTGGTTCCTGTAGGAATTGTGTATTAAGACGCCACCTGCATGAAGATTTATTTTTGAATTGCGGTGTCAACTCTAGACATACCCATGCGTGATCTGAAATTATAATATTTCCTATAATGCAGTCAACAACCAAACGGACAAGAGATTTAGAAATTTAAAAAAAATCTATCCTACTATAAATCTTATGTGCTGGTGATTAATACGTATAGTCTCTCCCCTTCGGGTGGAACAGTCTCCAGATATCTACTAACCCCAATGCCTTACACACTCTTTGCAGCATTAGTAAGGCCTTGGGTGTTCTGCAGATAATGCCCCCACTGTGATCAATAAGAGAATCTAGCAATAGGTTGAAATTTCCCCGGCAATTATTTCTCGATTCCCTGTAGTTTGTAATTTAGTCTCAAGATCTTTAAAAAATAAATCATCATCTAAATTTGGTGCATAGATATTAACATCCGGCCCTGCATTTCTGCCACTACTATAATGATTCTCCCCTTTTCATCCTTTATTTGATTCAAACATTTAAATTGTAAATATTTACTAACTAGAATAATTACCCCCTTACTCTTACTAGTTCCCTGATTACAAAATACTTGGCCCACCCAACCCTTACAAAGCTTCTCAGACTCCTCTTTCTAACCCTGAAATACCACATCAAATATTTTATTTTTAATATAGGTCATTACTTTCTTTCTCTTAATTGGATTTCCAGGTCCATTTACATTCCATGTGGCCATGCGCAGGGGACTCAATGTACATCGTTCAGACTGCATGTTGGTATTTTTGCAAAAATTGTACAATATTGTACCTCAAGCAGGCTATGATGCCCCCCTTCCCTGAGCACCCCCTTCTCCTCCCGTGAATTAAGGTGCACATGAAAAAAAAAAAAAAAAAAAAAAAAAACACTCCACCCTCTAAAAAAACACTCCCATAATAGATCCGTGATCCCCACCAAGCTCCAACTAACTGCTTTGCAGGCTCTGCTACAACAATAACACCGATGATTTTATGACAACGTCAATCGAATTAGTAGAGTCAATCGACACATTCAATTAAACTTTCCCAGTATCAATGTCTACCAGTGATATAGTTAGTATCAGTTACTCACTCCATAGCGTCTATAAAAGACATGGCCTTGCGTGAACAATCAAAAGTCTTGGTTCCTTCCTTAGCATAGATCATTAGTTTTGCCGGGAAAAGCAACCTGAAGCTTATTTCTCGTTCATGAAGTTTCTTTTTGCATTCCTTAAACTTATCCCTCCGCATCTGCGTGGCCTTTGAGTAATCCGGGAACAACATGATGTTACTGCTGCCCCAGCTCAACGTGCCCTTTTTCCTCGCTGCACGCAGCACCAGATCTCGGTCCGATGATCGTAGAAATCGAGCCAGAATAGGTCTTGGTCTGCCCCCGGTCTGCTGTTGTTGTGTGGGCGTCCTATGGGCGTGTTCGATTTCACATCTCTTCTCTATGCCCAGCAGGTTCGAGATAAGTTTCTCATCTCATCTCCCCGTCCTCATTGCCTTCCGGAATGCCAATAAATCAGACGTTATTGCGTCTAGATCGATTCTCTAAATCATCAAGCTTATCCCATAACAGCCTAGCGTCTTCTTTGGTAGCCACTGGGTTAGCTTGGCGATCTTTCTCCGCTAATTCCAAATAGTCGAGCCGCGCCTCCACTTCATTTAATCTAGTCATTAAAACTGATAACTTTTCTTCCATTGAGGCCGTGGTGCGCCGTGTGTCCTCTATTCCTTTCACGTCATTGGAAATCACTGACAAGGCAGCGAAAATATTACTTAAATCTCGGCCAATGTCTTGTGTTTGTTGCTCACCTCTGACCACAGGTGTTGTGTCTTGATCCAGATTAGCGTCTGACTCAGGACCATGTGAGCGTAAAAGTCTTTTGTTGTCGCTACAAGACCCCAGCTTTAAACTTTTCGACATAAAGCGATACTTGAGTGATTGATCCACCGCTTTTTATCCTTTAGACACCGGTAAAGTACTATAAATCAAAAAAGGTAGCAGAGCATTGCGGAGCTGCCTACTCGGCGTGTGTCGCCCTCATTGGATCACGTGATACTCACACATACACATTCTGGTATTAAGATAATAAAATGTTTTACACATCATAAAAATGCCACACCAGTGTCTATCCAATCTATTTATCAGTACGTCCTTGTACTGAGGGGAGACAGTCACTTTGTGAAGCCAGATCATTTACGTCTTATGACTAATACATTTTTAATATGTAAAGCTGTAATTTACTCTGCTAGTGCCTGCTAGCTACTGACAGTAAAATACCCTTAACATATCAACAAATGGTACAGAACCTACTCCAAGTGCTTAGTGAGGCTAAAAGCAGGAGGTGGACACACACATGTTGTGCAAATTGAGGAAAACTTGCAAATTGCTATACAATAAAGAATAACAGAAGAGTAAAAGTTGAACTAAAGGACACAGAAGGAAGTATGTAACAATGTAAGTTTTAACTTCAACTTGAACAGCTATTTGAATTATTTTGACATACAGTCAATGTCTATAACTTAGAATCCTATGACTTGTGGAATAAAAGCAGGGTAATTACTATACATTTGCATTATTACACTAATGTACAGCAGCAACAAACACAGTTTTCTAAAAAGAAGAAATCATAAAAAGAAAATGATAGAAGTTAAAAATACAGTATAATAAAGAACCACAGTTATTAAATGATTTGATTCAATTTTTTATGACTTAAGTACATGTTTAGTGTACAAGCAACAGTGACAACAAACCTGTGTTTTTGTTCCTCCCCTGTATGTATGTATGTATGTATTTCTGTATTACCCTTATGTGTAAGCCCACACCTGTAAATACTGTATTTTTTGTCAATATTTCACTAATACTATGTCTGCCATGTCTTGTTCCTCCCTTGTATGTTACTTCTGTACTGTCCTTATGTGTAAGTCCAAGTACAACTGGAATTACTGTCACTAATAAAAGTACTACCACTACTAAAAATATCATACAATACCATACCATACCTAACAAAATGTTATTGACATTAAATAAAGTCATCTCACTTCTGGGTCTGGATGTGCTGCTACCTGACATACGACACATAACAGACCAGCGTTAGCTTGTTTTCAGCAAGATTCTGCTGTAACTGACCTCATGTACAGCATTTAGACTTAACTTTACTTTCATACTAAATTAGTGTGACTGGCAGAAGGATGAAGTGATGAATGAATGAATGAATGTACCTTTTTGGTAAAGGGGATAAAGACAGACACCACGGTCTCCTCAGACTTCAGGAGGGTTTTTCCAAAGCTCACAAAGAAGTCCTGGTTCAGAGCAATCTCCCGTCTATCTGCTGGGGAATTTGGACAAATTATTTTAATTAAAACTGTGTTGCCTCTGACTGGATAAAAGACAATGGTTTGGACTTACAGCTGGAAGCGACTCTGATTTTGCAGTTTCCAGCAGCCAGCACAGGGTTCAGATCTGAGTTTGGGTATGCACTGATGATATGACCTCCAAGAGACTGGATATAAAAGTTTAAAACAAGTTCTAGTTAGTATTAGTAATTATGGCTTGAATCTTAAGGTGATAAACTAATTACATTCATTCGTTTTCTATTGTGTTACTTTTATTTGATTCTAAGTATAATTCTAATAATATTAACTATTTTATATTTAAGAATTTTTATATAGAACTTGCTACAATCTTTTGAATGTGAGGTTAAGCTTCCTGTCTTCTGTGCTGCTTGATGTGGCATCAATAAAAAACAAACACTAGAGTACTGAAAAAATATAATAAAAATGTCTTTTGCAGTTTGTGAATTCAAACATTTTGCTACAATCCAGCTTGCTGCACAACAATATGGTCTTATATCACTTATAAGGAGGCCCATGTCACAAAAAAGTGGCGTGTCCATGTAAGTCCAGGTTGAGTGTGGAGTACTTACAGCCATGTTGCGGACCTGTTGGCTGGCCAGGTTCCCCAGCTGTGCACTGAGAGCTCTGAACAGCTCTGTTTGCTCTGGAGGAGACTCAGAGACCAGCTTCTGTAGAAGAGTCAGGAGTTCAGAGAGAGAACAGCCGGCTCCCACCCACACACCTGCAACACAACACAACACAACACAACACAACAGACTCTTACTTTGTTCTCTTTTATTTTCACTATCATCCCTTCTATATATTCATCCTTTCATATTATTAGTGGAAAAAAATGTATGAAAGTATCAGATTCTTATCTTCTGCATATTTGCGTAAAACTATTTTATTTTTTACATAATAGTGCATCTGTAAAAAAAACAAGCTCCATTATCATCAAGCTCCCACTGATAAGTCCATGCCAATATGAGGGGCTGCTGCTAAATGAATGGCTGTCACTAATAGAAGAGTGTCTAAGAAGTGTGGACAGGACCTACCCTCTGGTGTGTGGCTGACCTCAAACAGCTCCTGGACTCTGATTGGGCTGATTATCAGAGGGTGGACGACCCCTCTGAATTTAATATTGGGACCTACAACAACACAGAATGAAGTTTTAGAAACCTTGAATAGCCCGTGATGTTATATTATTATCAGTATTTATTTAAGTGTTGGTGCAGACCTAAGTGTGTGTTCCCCATGAGTATTGGAGCTTCTGGGTGCTGGGTCTTGAGCTCCAGCAGCTCCTCCAGAGAACCAGGGCACACCAGGCTCATCCTCTCCCCAGTGAAGGTCATCGTCTCTGGGTGTGTCCTCCTCTCTGCCATCAGCTGAGGAAACATTGAATATAAAGTTATTTTACATGCACAAATTATGACAGTAAAAATCCTTTAGGTGTGTCTGACGAAGGTTTTATCAGGGAAAGTTCCCACGGGAATTTCAGATATGTGTCCTTTATTTTTTGCTCTAAAAATGGACAGAAAACATATTTTCTTGCCTATGCATAGTTTTGGTGGACAGAAGTACGAGGAGAGAGAGAAGAGAGGAGGGGCTGCTGCAGCATCGGGCAGAGAACAGTGATAGAGAGAAGCAGCTCAGGGAGATCAGGGCCTCACAGACAGAAGAGGTTCAGGGGGATTAGACTTTTAGTCAAATAAATAATCTAAATAAAAAGAATAATATAGTCTAACATGCAAAATACAGGTCTGGGGCAGATATGTCCCCTAATGGCCCAAGAGAGAATTGTGTGAGGATCTGTATGTTGTTGTTTACTTTGTAAATGTTCAAATGTAATAGAATGGCTCTTATTTGAAGTCTATATAAAAAACATGTTTTCACTTTAATGACTTGCCAGTTCAGCACTCAAAATGTTTTTTAATGGAAAGTACTATATTTCTTGAACAAATTGTAAGTATTGATTAGTTGTAAGTATGTTATTGAAAACACGTTTTGAAATAACCAAATATAACTGTATAATATAACCCTGCTTTAGTCTGTGGAGATGACAGACTACCTACATTGCACATTAATTATTACAGTAAAGACAATTATGTGAATCAAGGTTTAATTCCAGACCTTTTTAATGCTTGCCAATGCAGTAGTTAATGCCAATTCACACCTACGCTTCCAAAATCGTAAAAATATTTTATTATGTATGAGCAGGCACGTGCAGAGGGGGGGGCGGAGGGGGCTTGAGCACCTGCCCATTTTGCCCCTTGCCTCCAAGTGCCCTTTTGGTCCTTGGTCTTTTTTTTTTTTTTTTTTTTTTTTTTGTGGCTTTAAGCCCTCGTGTGGCTCTTCATAAGAGCATTTATTCATTCATTAATTATTAATAATTTGAAATAAATTACATCACACGGCCGCCAGCACCTCGTGACCTTTAACCTTTTGCCTCCGTGAGTTGCGCAGCTGTCTCGTGCCCCTCGCGCAGCTGAAAACAGAGGAAAAAGAGCGGACTGCGGAGCCAATAAAGAGGGCTGTTATCATTTTTTTGGTCCCGATTCCAGAACTTAAAACCCAGTCTAGTCACTGGGAATGAAAGAACCGGTGAGTGAGCTGCTCGTGTCGCGTGATTTGTAAGACAAAGCCATGAAAGTATTATGCACGCACGTTAGATCATTTGTTTAAATACGGAGCTTTTGACCACTACTTGCTAACCACCTAGATATTTACAAAATGCTTCCATAAAATGCTTTGTGATTGTTGATAGCATAAAATCGTTTTATTTTTAGACCGGGTTGCTTATAAATAATGGATTGCAGTTATCATTTAGGCATTTTAATGCAATTAAATTGCGAGAATTTGCTATAATTGTGCAAAAATACGAACTGGTTGGTGATGGGAGCTGGCAAAATGTGATCTGATAAGAAAAAATGTGATGTCCCAAAATCTTGTTCCCATATAACTTATTTAATTTATTACTAGAAATGTCTAAGGCAGGGGTCTCCAACCTTTTTGGGTTTGAGGGCTACCCAAAAGATGAGAATTTGTACTGAGGGCTACTCGTGCAAAATAATCCTCTATATTAAAATCTTGACCTGCCTTTCAAATGACACTAGGATGGTATGATTGTTTGCTTTGCATTAATGATAATGTTTATAAAAATAATCTTGTAATTAAACATAAAAACAAGTTTAAAAAAAATAAATTATGACTAAAACACTACAGTAGGCACTGTTTATAAATATTCCTTGCTGGCACCTCACAAGCTCCAGAAGGGCTACCTGGTGCTTGCGGGCACCTCGTTGGTGACCCCTGGTCGAAGGACTTCCTCAGTGCTGGGAATAATTCTCATCTTGTCAGAGCATGGATAAAATTACATTATTTAGTTTAGTGTCATGCAGTGTGTGTTTTCTTTACATTTTATATGTTCATTGGTTTTTTATTTTCTCAAAATTGTATTAAAAATGTATAACTTCATCCTTACCGTATTGCAATATACCATAGTATACACAGAAATGTAATAGTTGTGTGAGAGTCTTGCTTGCCACAGTTCTAACACAACAGTGTTTTAAAATCTGGTTATACGTATGTGCCCCTTTTTCGCTTTGAGCACCTGCCCCTGTAGAAGTCTCTGCACGTGCCTGTGTATGAGTATTATGACTCAAATATATTTTTCTGCTTCTCTTGTTGTGGCTGTATACAGACCTTACAGCTCCACTTATATATTGTATAATCCTAACATTAGCAGGGCCGTGTATCGTTCAGATTTTTTTGATACCAGTACTTAAATGATACCTGGTTTTTGATACCAGTACCTGAGCAATACTTTTTCTGATACCTATGGTGAGCCCTAAACATAAGTAACAGGATTATGGTGACTTGATCATAAATATTTATTGCAACATATTTACTAAATGATGTATTGCCTAAAACAGAGTAAAAGCTAGAATAGAACACAACTATATATTGAATAGAATACCTAGATGAACATCATTTAATTGCAAAGCCTTTTTAATATTGTATTTATGACCTTGGGATACCCTGTAATACTGCATATTATATGAAAATGTAATTAGATTTAGATGAGGTTTTAGATGTAGTCCAAATTTTGTAAATGGCGTCCCTCCCAAAAAAAAGAAAACTTTGGGTCCAAGATGAGACGGTGTTGTAAGGTGTCACGAGCTAAAATGATTCCATTGTTAGTGTGAGTAGATATTAAACACTACAGAATGTAAAATTTTCTTTACACATTTTTCTGAAATTGAGCTTTTCATAAATATTTACACAAAGTCAGCTCTGGGAAACTCACTTCAATATAGTCTCCTATCATATTTTCTATTTTAAAGAAGCATCACAAAAGCACTATGAGCAAGTTTAGGGAACTTAAAGTTACAAACCTATCAAAGTTATCAAACCTCCATGGAGCTATTATGACTTTTACAATGTCATTTATAAATAAATCATACAATACTTCCTTGTTGTAAATATTTTTGTGGAGAATGTTCCTTACAATGAGTTCTGGAGGGAAGATGAGCTCCTGTGTTGGGTCCAGAGGCTGAAACTCCGCCTTATTGAACAGCTGTGGTTTGTCCTGGAGCCCGTTCTGATAAACAACACATGAAATATGACAACATAACCTCACCATGCATGACCTGAATAGATAAGACAATATGAAATGCTCACATGCTCTTCTGTGCTGCTGGTGCTGTTCTCTCCGTTCAGACAACATTTCCCAGCTCCATTGAGCTGGCAGCAGTTGCTCTCCTGTTGGACATGCATTAGGAACAATTTATATATCTAAAAGATCTGAGTAATGTTTTTAAACTTGATTAATTCTTAGTACCTGACAGAAAGTTCTGTACCCATCAATAATGGGTCTGTATCCAGTACAACGGCACAGATTACCTGAAAGAAAAAGAACATTGTTACTACTACTATTGTTACTTTGGTATTTATTGCTCTGTTGTTAAGCTTTAGTAATTTAAATTGTGAAAATAGAAAATAAGGTTTAGAAATCATGCTGCAATATTAAACTTTTTTTTTTTAAATGAAGGTTGTGTGTTGTTATTTTCAGTCTGGGCTATAAATCACACAGCACTCCATGACTAAAACAGTTTTTTTCTTGAATGTATGACACATAAATCTTTCTCAAATAATGTTTAAAAGTTTAGTTATGAACAAAAAAAAAACATTTATTTTTTGTGGCACTCACCTTTCAATGTTATAAAGGTATTAGTCAATTTTAAGAAATTGCACTGCACTTTTTATGACTTAAAAGTATGTTATATCAACATTTAGACTAGTGGTGGGACTCGATTAAAAAAATTAACCTAATTAATTACAGGCTTTGTAATTAATTAATCGCAATTAATCGCATTTTTATCAAATAGCAATATTTATATGTCAGAAATAAAATATAGGAGCTTATTTGTATGTTCTGGCATATTTTAACTTGATTTCAAACTAACACCGCGTTCAAACAGGGCAGTAATCAGCGTTTGTGCATCGATCTCCACCTCCCGTGTACGTAGTAACACGCGGTGCGCCTCTCGCCTCCTCTGTGCTCCTCCTGTGACCTCCTCATGGACCTGTCCTCTCTGTCCTTAGCATCTGAACCAAACAGACCGCTGTCTCCTGTGTGCGTCCATGCAGCAGTCAGCTGTGAGAACGATCAGAGAGACGAAGAGCGGCGACTTGAAGCAGCGCGTTTGAGAGTGAAAGAAAATGACGCTGGGGTTGTGGATGCGGCCGACCTCTGCCCCACAGTTAGCTGTAGTGCAGTCTGTAGGTGCATTATCCAACTGTTCACAGCTGAAATCCACACAGATCTGGTGTTTTGGTCGTGTGGATGTCCAGCCCTGGTTACTGTGCACCAGAAACTAGGTCACTGAGAAAAATTCCGTGTTGTCATATACAAGTTTGATTAATTGCATTAATTTTTTTAACGCGTTAATTCTATGTAATTAATTAATCGTGATTAACGCGTTAAAGTCCCAGCCCTAATTTAGACTAAATGTGCCCCCAATAACTTTGGGGCCCACTCTAAAAACCTGCACTGGGCCCTCTCATTAGAACCTTACACCACTGGAGATGACAACATACTCCATTATCTCTGCTTTATAATTCATATTTTGCCATTTTTTAACTATTGGCACAATTCATCTAACACTGCACTAACATTATTTGGTCTAAAAATAAAAACTGTAATGTTGTAAAGTTTTTATAAGCTGGAGTCCTTCTGTCACATGGTTGCCCGGACATGTGCCTGACCAAAAATCTGCCATCGACCGATTCTCTAAAAATGCAAAAACTGTCCTATATATTGGTTGACCTCTAGTTTATAAAGATAACTACATATCTACAATTAATGCACTAGATGCAAGCAGCAGACTTGTTTTAGGGGCTCAGAATTGAAACTGCTAAAAATGCATTTGGACAAACAATCAGAAACACAGAACAAGTGCAAGGCTGAACTGAAAAGCAGACAGACCAGCCAGTGCCTGTGTGATGTCCTCCATTTTGGGCTGGGGGTTGTTCCTGAGCAGAGTGTACATGGACATGACCATCCCTGGAGTACAGAAGCCACACTGTGAGCCGTTAGCCTTAGCTATTCTCTCCTGCAAGCACAACAGCACACATCACTGTAGCTCAGGACAGGGTTTTTGTATACTGACAACATGGAGGAAGGATGGAGCGTCCAGTCATGTCATGTAGGATTGTTCATCTAAATAATCAGTAAATGTTTATCTAAAATCTGCTATCTGGGTCACAGGAAGGTAGAACATATAAGCCTAAATGTTGTTAGCATGAAATTGTGAAAAGATTTTAAAAGCACAATGTATACAGCCACTGCAGACATAAAATCATGCCACTCTTTCCACTTTGCTCCAGTGACTTATTGCAAATGAAACAGATGCCAACAGACAGACAGACAGACAGACAGACGTGCATGTGTGTCCTGACCTGTACGGGGTGTAGGCGTGTCTTGGTGCTGCCGATGCCCTCCACAGTGGTGACTGCGGCTCCATGAAGTTGACAGATGGGTAAGAGACAGGCTGTGGCTGAGAAGTGACTGACAACACAGTCAAGGAGAGATAGATAGGGTGCCCTGGACTGGAGTCTTCAAGCGGCTTCAGACAAACATACAACTTATAGTTAGTGTGTCACAGTTTGGTTCAGACACTGCAGAAGAGACTGTCCAGTGAAGGGATTGCCTAAGTTATACTGATGTTATACTAAGTAATGCAGACAACCAAATACCTCTTCTGCAATTCCCTTCAGGAGTGGGCAGAGCCAAGACTCCATCTTTCTCTGTCCTCTGAACCCTTTTCTCTTACACCAACTAATTTCAGGCTCTCGTTCACTCCTAGAGTGACTCTTAAACTGTGGTCTGAGGAGCACTGGCGGTCCCCCAGCACCCCCTAGTGATCCTCAACAACAAGTCTCCAAGAAATTTGATTTTATATCAGTGTTTCTTAAATTGAGACAGTTGCCTTTTGTCCTAAATTACACAAGGGGTGTGTGGTGTCAGCGGAGGGGTGCTGGGGCTGGTTTGTGGATTAGGTGGTCCACAATTATTATCATTACTTACTTTATTTATGACAAAATACTCCTTGGTCTAAAAAACTTTGAGAAACACTAAAAATTGTTGTGTGGAAAACACTGTAGTACTCAGATGTCACTAGAAAATTAATGACATATCTCTGTGTTTTTTTTTTTTTTTTGTGAAGACAGTAAATTATTATGCAACCTCAGAGGGAGGCCCTAACTTTTACATAACTGTATAAATCTCCTCTTTGGTCTTCCTCTAGGCCTCCTGTCTCCTGGCAGATCTAACCTCTCCATCCTTCTACCCATATATCCATTGTTCGCCCTCTGCACATGTGCAAACCCTCTACTCCCTAATGTAATCCTTACTAATTATCCAGGCTTGGGACTGGAACAAAAAGTAGGCTTATGACCACTGGATTAATAGTAACTGCAAATGCAATGTTTCTCTTTTCTTTTTTAAGTAAATCTAGTTTATCACCAGTATATCACAAGTATGAAGTTCCATGTGTGGCATGGGTATAGGCTTAGGTCTTCTACCAGAACTTGTTTGAGACCTGGAAAGAAGGAAATGACTATCAGCCATGGCACATTAGTCCAATAACCAGCTCCATTCAGAGCATCAAATGTCCTGTAAATCTGATTATGACATACAATAGTATCCACTGCTAAAATTTAACCAACCATTATGACTTGTAACTGACTGTGTCTGGACATTGGCAAATGTGTCCATTCTACAACCAGTGTGCAAGCTTTTACAATTCTTACAGAGACTTAATGTAAAGATTATGGCCAGAAAAACATAATGAGAAAGCAAGAAATAATAATATTAGAGAAGGATACTGAATGGTTTTGGTGGATGGCTGGTAGCGGGACACCATGACAGTACAGGCCCCACAGCCCCCTCCTCCACAGCCATACTTGGTCCCAGTCAGCCGCACTGGAGTCACAGTTTAGGAGCACTCCACACCAGAGTTCAAAGGTCAACTCACAAAGATAATATGTTGTTTTTTATGTGATGCAGCCCTGCCTTGTAAAGAAACTATTACTATTCATGTGACTGCTGTATTGTCATGGCCTAAATCTTAAAACCAACTCTTAAACCAACTCTATTCCATATACATTTTTGCGACTTTGCACTTAAACATTATGTAACTACGTAGTGGTTAGCTTAAATCATTAGCTTTTATTTAAAGTAGCAACTACACTTTCAAATTAAACAGAGAAAAATAAGTGAAGATGCAAAGGATACGTTTGTCCCGGAGGTAGGACAGCAGCATGGTCTCAGGGTCTGCATTCTGCTCCAGCACCTGGAGAGAAAAAAATATTACAGTTAAAACTATTTTGGTTGTTTTTTTAATTAGCAAAATGAAGCCTTTAACTATTGTGAGCATGTTACAAAAGTTAGAAAATAAGAAAGTTCCTTCAGCTGCTCTCTTTCTTTCAGGGATCGCTACTATGAACAGGTCCATCGACAGGTTTGCTGGGGCCTGGGGCAGGAAAGCTTCACACCCTTATAATAGAAAATATAAAGAAAGGGACCATTTCTGGGCCCCTCTGACCCTGAGGCCCTGGACATCAGACCACCAAAAGGCTTCAGGGATTAAAGCACCACTAATCAGAATAAGTATGTTCAGTCACAGATTAGTTAGAACTGTTTAACAGAGTTCTTGGAATGGAAATATTTCAGAACATCTCACTTTATTGTTCAGTGTTATAGTCAGGACTGTACTAACTGAGACCAAGACCAGTCCAGAGTCCAGAGAGAACCGAGACCAAGACAATGCCAAGACTTTTGGGGTTTGAGACTGAGTCAATACCAAAACCAGAGACCTAACACTAAATAAAAAAATAGAAGTAAAAAAAAATAAATAAATAAAAAAGTGGTTTAAAAATAATACATTTTTTAACAACTCTACAAACAAACAGAGACATATCACTTTCCTGGTTCTTGCTGAAAACGATATTATATTTAATAATAAGTATAGCAATTTCTTATAATGTTTGGTTAAAAAAAAACTCTGAGACCACCACACATCTGAGACTGAGACAAGACCGAGTAAAACTGCAGCAGAGGCCGAGGCTATAAAAAAAAAAAAAAAAAGTCTCAAGAGCGGTCTCAAGAGTTACATTGCTAGTAGACTGTGGGGTCCCTGTTATTCCCACTGGTGAAAGAGGTCAGGGGTTTTCTTCCCCTCCAACCACTAGGACTGTACAATATTAGAAAAATATGCAATATGCAATAACAGTTTAGAGAATCTACACCTGGTTTAGTCCCAGTGTAGACCTAGTATAGACCTGGATTATTGTAAATTTAAACACCTTATAGTCCATTAAACATCCCCTATTATGCTAAAACTACTTTCTGAATCGTTTTAGATAGTTATAGATCATGCTCAAAAACAGACCTGCAGTAGTATTTTGTTTCATTCACACATGTTGAGTAATCCTGTATGCTGAGGCGCTGCCCTTCTCAAGAGCTGAAAATGCTCGGTCTAACTGCTCTACATAGACATATGAAACCAGGAAGTGCTCCTGTGCGTTTCTAAAGCCCATACACTGTCACCAGATTCATTCTGATCATTTCATTTAAAATAATCACATTCTTCCTCTTAAAGCCCTTTTAGGTCTATTGGTCTATTGGTCTCATTTGAAAACATAGTAATAAACAAAAACATTAAGAAAAAAACAGTTTTTTGTTTTTTGATTATTAACACCTGTCCTCATCACAGAGAGTGAAAGTGAATTCAGTTTCAAATTTTAACCCTCTAAATGCCAATTTGTTTACATATTTCCACATATTTGTGAATAAAACCTGAATTATTTACTATTTAAAGATACAAAGTGTTTTTTGTTTGGGCAGGGATTACCAGTCCCAGATAGGTCTCTGATTAGCCCTAACACTGATTTTAGTAAATTTTTACTTTTTGTGCCATTACAAAAAAAAGGGCAGAAAATCACACAAAAAAGGGTGGAAACTCAGGTTCTTCCTCTTAAAGCCCTAAGAGGCTGGGCTACAGTCAATCTCATGGGAATTATTTCCCAAAATGCAATGAGAAAATGGTGGATCAGGGGTGTATTCCAGAAAGCAGGTTATGTGACATACCCGAGTAAGTGTAAGGGTAAGTTGGTGGATAACCTCAACTTTCGGTTCCAAAAACAGAGGTAACTTTCAGGGAATGTAAGTAACCATAGCAACTCTCTCAACATAACCTGCTCCGCAGCAGGTTATGTTCTAGGTTAGTTTGTTTCAGAGAGGTTACTGAGCATGGCGTGCCCTTTTGATGATGATCCTGTGGACGTGCGAGATCGCTCGATAAAGGCCTCCAATAAAGACGGGAACGTGACCAAGAAGGACAGAAAACAACAGTTTAACTCCTCATCCATGGCTCTTTGACTGTTGTACGAACTGAATCACTGTGACCTGAACTGTCGGCCTCTGGTGCGACAGGAAGGGTCGCAAGTGATTTGTGACTTGATTTAAGAACATGTGCATGTGTATATATAACAGATTTTATTAACAATAAATTTACATGTATTGTACATTTTTACAACCACATAAGCATATATATTAATACCGTAATTAAACGTTATGTACTCAGTGTACGGCGTAGTTTTAGAAAGAAATGGCGCTGGTAATGGCACAAGCAGCAGTAGGAGAAAAAAATAAAAAATAAAAAAAATATTTTTCATATTGTTTTTATTTCTTGTCTTGTGTGCTGTTGTATGCTGTTGGCTGTTACTACTGGCTGCACAAAATTGCCCCACGGGGATTAAATAAAGTTTGATTGATTGATTGATTGAAAATTCCACGCAGGTCAGCGCCGTCGGCCGCTGGCGCTTCGCGGCGCTTCTCTCAAACACACAAGGATCTTCTAGGATCTGCCCCACTTCACACTTTGATAGTAAAGTTGTGTTACAGCAGATGCACTGTTAAACATTAACGCAGGGTTTCTTTTATTGCATCTCGCTGCTTCACTCAGTGTTGCCAGATTGGGCGGTCGCCCAATTGGGCTACTTTTGCTCTCTCTCGGCGGAAAAAAATAGCGTTGGGCGGGTGTATAATATTTGGGCTATTTTTAGACTTATGGGGCGGGATTTTGAAAATGTAAAATAAACTTATTTTAATAATATTTGTACATTTTCTGATCAATAATTGTATATATTTGCTGGTTATTGATGAATAAAATTCATTTGTAAAATAGAAGTAGTATTATTAGTGTCATTAGATGTCAATCACATGTCTAAAAGTAAACACTCTGCAGCCCTGTGAGCGCAGACGGGCCAACAGTGTTTCCTCTCAAGCTTGGAGTTTTAGTGTTTAGCAACCTGCCGAAGTGGAGGAAATACAAGAAATCGTACAGGAAGGAGACTGACCCAGAGCTGAAAATGTGGCTCGCCCCTGTCCCTGAGGAGTGCAAGCATGTGAGAGAGAGATTTGTTTTTCTGATTACACTCATCGCGGAGTTTATTACTTTTTCCATTGGCAGTTGTGAAGTTTTGTGTGCTCAAAATATGCTATTTCATATGTATTACAGTTTTAACATTAAGATTGTAGAATGGTTGTGATTTGGGCGGGGTTTTTTTTGCGTTTGGTGGGTTTTACGTTATATTTGGGCTGGAAACTGTCAGTCAGATCTGGCAACCCTGGCTTCACTTTGCGGAGTTGTATTTGTGAGCACAGACGTGAAAGGGTCAGAGGAGGTCACATACTTGTTCTAACGCAAATACATTCTTCCAGTGCACGTTTGCGTTCACCGTTAAAACGCACGTGAAAAACGTGTTTTAGAATCGCTTTAGTCGTGAAAAATGCGCAAAGAAAAGAGTTGTTGCATATATTTTGGAGAGAAAAGTTGACATTACCTTCCTGCCGTTGACAAAGAAGAGTAAAGAGTATCCCTCCGATGCGGACATGTCTCTGGAGGACACAGGAGAGCGAGAGCATCAAGTCAGCGCGCCTTCACAATGCACTTCCGGTGGGGTTTCAGTATAAAAGTTCTTTACGATAAACGATGTCAAAGTAAAAGTACAGAGGCTATTAATAAAAATGTTTGGGAGAAAAAATTGTAAAATAAAAATAATAACAATATTAATGAAAAAAGTAATATGAACTGAGCATGTATACACAAGTAGGAATTTTAGTTATTAAGGAATACTACTACTACTACTACTACTACTCAATTGTTGTGATAGTGGACTATACAAATAAAACTGAATTGTACTGAGAAATTGAATTAATTATAATAATAATAATAACAAATAAATAACAGGAAAAATGTAAATAATTTCAAACTGAGCGTATATACACAAGTAGGTATTTGGTTATTAATGAATACTACTACTACTACTGCTTCTACTACTACTACTACTACTACTACTAAATTGCTGTGATATTGGGCTATACAAATAAAACTGAATTATACTGAAACATAGAATTAATAATAATAATAATAATAATAATAATAATAATAATAATAATGAATAACAGTATAGATGTAAATAAATGGAAACTGAGCATATATACTCAAGTAGGAATTTGGTTATTAAAGGTTAATAATGCAAATAATAATAATAATAATAATAATAATAATAATAATAATAATAATTAAAGCCGCAAGCGGCATTGATAGGCCCTCGCCGGCCGCAACCGGAGCTGGGGCAAAGGAGAAACCATTTTGCCAAATTATTTGTTGGTATTTGTTTGTTAAAAAAAACTGCAAAAAGCGTCTTAATATTCCATAGAACTGCATTGAATGTAATTCCCATTGGAATAAAATGGCAGAATTTGACCATCGCCATGGCAACACCAAATCAAATACGACTTGGTACCATTGGAATTTTTGATCAGGATGACATCAAGAATATTTGTGCCTAATTTGACAAATTTTCATTCAAGTATTATTTTTTCTATCCATACAGATTTTTGTTTCAGTCCCATTGGAAGAAAATGGCAGGTTTGACAACACAGTATAAAATATGACATGGGTCTCATTGGCTTTTGTGATCGGCGTCACAAAAGTATTTTTCTGTGTCGTAAAATTTTGAAAAACAAAATTTTTTACTGATCATATAAATATTTGTCTCATTCTGTAGGGGGCGCTATTGCGCCAAATTTCATTCTTTCTTATTTAATGGGTTTAGGCTTGGATGGTTGAGTGTTTAAAATTTGAGCCATATCGGAGTTAATATGTGCGAATGGTAGCAAATTGCTAGTATGGAGAAATTGAATTTTTTTTTGTAAACTTTGCAGCTGTGCCGCACAAAAACCGTAAAACTTTTGCGAAGAATTTGGATAACTTTTAAAGCCCCACTTCTGTAGATGATATAGAGCCATTTTGAGCTAATTCGGTTAAATGCCCAAAGAGGAGTTAGAAAAAGTACAATGTGTGCAAAATTGCTGACTCAGCACTTCGCAGATTTCAATCCAAGATTACGACTTCTGGTTTGTCCGGGGGCGTGGCCGTAATAATTAACCCACGAATTGACCCACGAAGCCCATTGACTTCCATTCATTCTCAGTCAATACAAGTATATACTTCCATACCTGAGGTATATGTGTTTGTGTAGGACTTGATACCATAAGTGTGTACATGGGAAAGCGCTTCGTGCTCTATTTTTGTGTGCTTTGCGCATTGCTGTGCAGACACAATAGGCCCTGCGCCACCCTTGGGGCTGGGGCCTAATAATACCCACAGCTACCAATGGACTCTTGTGGGGACAGGCCGGGCCCTCAGGATGAGCAGTAAGGGTCGCAGTGAGGGTCATGTGTACACAGAATGAATGCTTGGGGTCTGAAGAAAAGCTGTACATTGTTGAAATACTACTACTAATAATAATAATAATAATACATCAAACTTATATAGCGCTTATTAGGATACTCAAAGATGCTTTACATATACAATAAATAAATGAATAAATAATAGCTAGAGAGCTATAGAAAGGCCAGTTTAAAGAGATGGGTTTTGAGTTGAGATTTGAAGGTATGTATTGAGTCCAAGTTCCTGATGTGCTGTGGGAGGGAGTTCCAGAGAGTTCCAGAGAGTTGGGGCTGTAATAATTAACTTGAACTCTGCTCTAAACAGCATTTGGTCAGAACAGGCCTACATTTTGGTCAAAATACGTTTTGGTTGCATATATTTGCTGATGTTGATGTTTTAAAACCATTAGCAATGTTTTCCAAAAATATGGGTACAGTTTGTGCCTAAATAATTTAAATGACCAATAATGACAGTAGATGATAATAAGAAATAAGGCTTAAGTGCAGTACCCATAGAGATGAGCATGTGTTGTTTTTTAATTCCATAGTAATGGAACTGATTTGCCAGCAGCGCCCTATGCTGGATCAATGTGAACAATGGTAGAAGTCCTTGCACGACATCTCTAGGTTTGATTAATTTTACAAAAATCTAAATAATCTTCTGGTGGTCATTTTATATTTATTGGTCAGTTTGGAATATAAAAAACAGAAAACACAACATACCAAAATGATTTCTTGTCAAAAATAATTTATTCTTGTATATTTTGGCATGTGGACACAGTTTGGTGTGGCTGTATCTGCTGATGCTACACTCCTGTTACAGAGGTTAGTGCTGCCATGCAAAGACACAGCCTCAGACATTTACATAGACTTTAAATACATGTTACATTCTCACCAACAGCCTCCAGCAGAGTCCAGTTCTCTTCAACAGTCACAGCACTTTCCATTTCAGCTTATTCTTTCTTCACTGTTATACCAGCAGTGTCTTTAGGCTACATGTTGAAAACTAGGTCAATGAAACAGTCAGGTACAGGCAGAGGACATGGTCTGGACATACACCTGCATACTGTTCTAGAGCAGTGTTTCTCAAACTGTGGGTCGGGTTAGTACGGCATGGTTTGGTTTGGCACGGTCACCTCTGAAATGGTTCATGTTTTATCTGAGAGCACTTTTTAATAAGATTTATTTGAAATGTGCCTTGAATGACCACATTTTCAATAGCCTAACCTAAAAATCTATTAAAATAAAATATGAAAGAATATATTTAGTACAGAAAAAATTCAAAATAAATTGCTGCATTAAATAAGATAACACATATAGATAAAATATATTAACAAACTATTGTGGTCTGCAACAAGTTTACACTGAATATACAGTATGTAGTCCTCATAGGTCAGTGGTTCACAAAGTGGGGTCTGGGGCCCACTGGGAGTCCGCAAAGGTACTGCAGGGAAGCCCCTAGAGGTTTTCTATATGAAGTACATTAAAAGAAATTGAGTTTGAAATAAACTACAGTCACATACTTCTTTAATAATATTAGTTTTAGCCAACAGGCAGTGTTTTTTGTAATGTTTTGTTTTTTTTAGAAATATATGGAGAAAAATATGACAGCCTTTTAAATATAGTGAAGTTCTATAGTTGGAGGTCTGCATGGGATTTTTGGAAATTTAAAGTGGCCGTGACATTCTTGACTTTGGGAATGGCTGTCATAGATAAAGTAAACTGCTAAACATGTACATATGTAACATGATTGGTTGTCATTTGCCAAAACATAAAGAACAATAAGAAGCAACTGCACAATATCCACACAATTATTATTATTATTATTATTGTTAATATTTATTATTATTATTATTATTATTATTATTATTTATTATTAAAATATCTTGCAAAATGTTGGAGGTTAATGCTAATTCTTCCATTGCAAACAATAGGTTCATTGTAAACAAAATGTAATGTTTTTAAATATGTCTGTTGTTCCAAGAACATTTGTATTTATTATTATTATTATTATTATTATTATTATTAATTTTATTATTATTATTATTTTGTGTGAGGGAGGATTTACTGTTGCCAAATGATCAAACTTTGTTTTGGTTCTTAACAGACTGGTGGTGTCATGAGGCACATACAATTTGAGATGGTTTGCTTTTGGACATTTTTGCCAATGGGAACAGATGTAAAAGTGAGCCTTACTGACCCAACCCATTCTGGAAATGTGGCTTATTTAGGGAAATGGGAAGACAACACTGCCCTAGAACCACAGCAGTAATCTTCACAGTTTACATTATAGTTTGATGATTTCATATTCTGGTGAATTATTAATTCATTTTATGGCATTCAAATGGCCCTAACATGACAGAGGGTCATTTTTACCCCAGGTTACAACAGTGTCAGGATTTCACAGCTTAGTGCTCATACAGTAGGGCCAAAAACCTTCTAAAGTGCACTTGATAATTGACTGTGGACATGAAACAAAGGGAGCAGTCGAAAGATGCCTCTTCAGTGTTTACAAATCAACATAGTAATAAGTATAGCATAGTATAGTATTCATGTTTTTATTGTTTTAACTTCAATTGCATAACTTGAGCAAGTACTTTCACAGTTGATAGTTTCTACAGCCAACCAGCAGCTGCTAACATAACATGTTCTCAATGGCAGGGCCTGTTCTAGCTATGTATATGAGGACTATATACACATTAAGGGCCCCCCTAAAAAAAAAAAACTAGGAAGCCCCCAAGCTGAATGTTTATACTCATCCAAGGAGAATTGTTGTGCAGATGTCGGTAAGTTTTTTGTTATGTGTAGTAAATAAGTAAATATTAGGCCTGTTGTGGGAGTCCATTATTGCTCTGAGTGGATTATTAATAACTTCACAGAGTTAGCTGGAGTCTCCCTCATTGTCATGTCTGTGGATCCTCTGGTATTAGGAAAAAACTAGGGCCAAACAGCATCTAGCATAGGGCCCCCACAAAACAAGAACTAGCCCTGCTCAATGGGGTAAAAATGACCCAAAATGCACGGTCTGGGCAACAATATCATCATAACAGTCGTTTAACAGTAGATGTAAGGATTTCATAAGGACAAAGTTCATCATAGGTACATTTCCACTGGACAGTACGGCATGGGTCGTGTCAGCACAGGACGGTTTGGTACAGGTACTCCCAAAACCTAGTTGTGGTTGGTTTTTAAGTCATTTAAGTTATCAACATTGACCCTCTCTTGGAGTACATCTGTTTATCACAAGGACAAGACCTATGTGACTGAAATAATATTTTCCCTTTTATTTCTGGTTGCATGAGGATTATTTATAACCAATCAACTCACGGCGGTTTGGATTAGTTTATTTGATGTTATTAGTACAAGTATGTGGCAGTAAAATATTATTTGTCACATTTTTCTCTCTTGTTCTGTGCTGACAACACAACAGTAAACAAACCTTAGCCCGTAAGCTGTTACCAAAGAAACTATTTATTTATCATTTATTACTTGTTTATCGAAGATAAGTTGACTTTAACGGTTACCAACTGGAATGTGTGTAAGACGTTAAGCCCCGCCCCCAGGGCGAAATGCCTGGTTTTAAGTTAGTCCTGTACCGCTGCCCCCCAGTGGAAATGCATCTTAACACTGAAGATGGGGGTCATAATAATAATGTGTGGAAGTCCTATTGTTTAATGGAATAACTCTAACTTTTGACTGGATGGATCATTGTCTGTGGTTATATACAGGGCTTGACATAAAATTTTTTGCTCACTTGCCACTGAGGAAAATCCTTTTCAAAGGTTACTAGCCAATTAGGGTTTTTACTAGCCAAGATTTAATTAGTTCAAATGTTTATTTTATTATTTGATCATATTTTCATTTGATAAGCTTGATGAAATGTACAGCTTGGTTTTATGTGTAGACAAGGATTTATCAAATGTGAAAATCAGGTTTACCTAGGCAGAATAAATTTGATATTTTTGCATGTGGTCTGTCTTAATACATGTTTTGCTGTTGTTGTTTTTCTCAGATCATGATTTCTTTCTCTGTTCTAAATTAGGTGCTCACTCAAACAGCAAAATGAATTAAGGACCTCTAAAGTTAAGCTAAATTCTAACCAGCCAAAGTGGCAAGTGAGACTAAAAGTACTACGAGCCAAAATGGAAATCTACCAGCATTTGTCCGGTTGGCTGGTGCTAATGTCAAGCCCTGGTTATAAACATTCATGAGCTGTTGTATAACCATATATTCCAGTTAGTATGACATTCACAGATATTATTTGTAAAACAGTGTTACTTTAAGATACACTTTAAATTTTGAATGACTCTCCCCTATAGCCTACATCTTTAAGTGGCCCTAACTGCCTCCCATACTAACTTACTATCTGTATATATTCACTATATCTGCTCCAGTGTTCTCTTGTATTAGCACGTGCCACCTTCATCATTGCCTCTTCTTCTTCTGCTTCAGCGACTTCCTCCTCTTCACGATCATCTCATACAGTTTATCCATGCCCTCGTGCAGGCCCTCCCCGATGATGGCGCACGCGGGCTGGACGTGGTACGGCGTGGACGGACTCAGCTCCCCCAGGGCCAGCTGCCTCTCGATCTCCCCCACGTCCAGCGCCCGGGGCAGGTCCTGCTTGTTGGCTATGACCAGCAGCGGCGTCCCCTGGTTCTCGGAGAAGCGCGTGATCTTGTGCAGCTCGGTGCGCGCTTCCTCCAGCCTCTCCGCGTCCACCGAGTCCACCACGTACACGATGCCGTCCGTGCACCGGCTGTAGGGTTTCCAGAGGGGACGCAGCTTCTCCTGGCCCCCGACGTCCCAGAAGTGGCAGCTGATGCCGCGCGAGGCCCCCGCGCCGCCCAAGCGGATCCGCTCAGTGTTGAAGCCGATCGTGGGCACCGTGTTGACGAACTCGTTGAATTTGAGCCTGTACAGCACGGTTGTTTTGCCCGCAGAGTCCAGACCGAGCATGACTATGTGCAGAGACTGGAACGCGGCCAAATTGGAGAAACTATTCCCCATTTTTTCCGTGCGTAAGGAAAAAACATGGATTTATCGTAAGCGTTTTCAATCGCGACGCGGCATACCTTCGTTTTTACGCACTGGCAGTCCAAATTTACGCGTAAAAAAAACACGTTTATTCAGTGATTCCCTTTAATGAGACGTAAAGGGCGGTAGTCCTGGAGCCAGACACGCCGCAGAAGCAACAGCATCATCATCATCCCGGGGCTCACCCAAACAGAAGCTGCAGCAGCAGCGGTGGAGGTCTGGAACATCACAGCGAGAAAAAACTAAACAAAATAAAAACACGAAGGTGATATTTTGGCAAAAGGGGTCCAAAGTCAGCGCGCGGTCACTCACATGCTACACGCGCTGTAACAGACGTGCACACATGCATACACACACATACACACACACGCAGGCCTGGTGAGGTGATGGAGGAGGTGTGTGCAGCGTGCTCCTGCAGAGCGGAGCCGAGCAGATGCGTCAAGGCACACAGGAAGTCAACAAAGAGGGGTTCCTTAGAGCGGAGAGACTGCAGCAGTAAAACTCTCTTCTGGTAATTTATCATCAAATAGAATAAATCAAAAGAAAAAGGCCCTCCATCTAGGTAAAAATCTGAAAATACTACAAAAGAATTTGAAACTTTGAACTACTGAAATGTACTGTTATAATAATTTACACCCTACCAATTAAAACGTTATTATTTTATGAGCCAAATCCATGTGCAATATATGTTTTAGCTGAAATTCAATTAAATTCAAGGCCTTTCCTGAAACAGACACTGCCTGGATGAAAATAGCCTACATACTTTTGAGCAGATAGTGACTTTCCAGATATACACCGAGCTGGATCATCCCCTTTCTTGTCATTACACAGGACATAGCGTCCACGGTGTCCAAAAAATGTCAAGTCATGTCTCCAGCTGACATATACCATGTTAAAGACATGACTTTCTCTTTTTCCTGGTGATGACAATTAGAAATAATATATATATATATATATATATATATATATATATATATATATATATATATATATATATATATATATATATATATATATATATATATATATATAATATATTTGCGTTGCATTTTGCATTGCAAAGTAAATAAAAACGGTGATTAAATCTGATGTGCGTAAGTTGTGAAGAGTTTAGCATTTAAGATTTTCATAAGAACACGTAGCATTCATGTGTCTCTACAGAGACTTTTATTCTGAATAGCCGCTTGTTGCTGGTTTCCTCTGCGCCGGAGCTGCAGACATTGATGATCTACAGCACTCTCTCTGTTTTCATCTGTTCTGGTGTTATTGGTGGAAACACATGTGACAGCGTGAGCAGAATAAACCTGTTCTCAAACTAAATCTTTTCAAAACAGAGTTAATAATGGAGAAAGAGACATGCCTCATTTAGATAAGAACTAGTTTTACAATAAAATGATTAAAGACACTGTGATCGGTGTTGTGTCATCCTGTGTTCCCAGTCAGAACCTGTACCATTGCCAGATAGTGACAAAGATACAACCTACAGCCAGCAGGGGTCAGTTTTACTGGATTCTTTACCATTCTCAGGTATAAGGGGTTTGTGGTTGGATAGAGAATTTACCCCTGAACTAGAGCATTCCTGGTTCAGGGGTAATGAGCATTTACCACAGAACTGGAGCATTTACCCCTGAACCAGAAATGCTCTAGTTCAGGGGTCAATACTCAATGGGTAGAGCATTTACCCCTGAACGAGAAGATCCCTGGTTTGAGACCAGGTTTGTGCAAACATATTGTGAGATAGGGCCACTGTCTTGGTGGATTTCTGCAGTCTCACAGTGCTTTGAGCATGAGTATTGATGAATAATGTAGTACTGACCTAGAATTACTATTACTATTTGTGTTACTGTTTCTATTAATAGTTTGGTAGCAGAGTGGAAAGTCCTTGCTCCAAGTAAGGAGGTTGTGGGTTCGATCCTCAGGCCGACTGTCACACAATCTGTATTGGGTGGAGTCTGCATCTCTTCCCTGTGTTATCATGGTTTCTCTCTGGGTACTCCAGTTTCCTCCCACTGTCCAGAGACATGTATGTGACCTTGTGTCGGTCTCAAGCCTGGATAAATGGAGAGGCTGCACCAGGAAACCAGATACCAAATAACCCATGTGCATTGATTAACTGTGACAAGCACTGAAGGAGCAGCTAAGAGATGTTCTAATGTAAGTTATTATAACAGAGATGTGAATATGACAGACCTCTGTTAAAGACATTATGCATATACTGTTACTGCATGGATATTACATATTTGTTAAATGAGTAGGATATTAACCCTGGTATAAAAGGGTTTTGATTTAACTCAGTTTCAGCAGTAAAACCACTAGATGGCAGCACAGGACACAGTATAAGAAATCAAAAGTTAAGTTCATTAATGTGGCAGTAATAGTAGTAGTAGTAGTAGTAGTAGTAGTAGTAGTAGTAGTAGTAGTAGTAGTAGTAGGAGTAGTAGGAGTAGTAGGAGTAGCAGTGGTAGTAGTACAACCCTAGAACTTAGCATCCCTCAGTACAAGCCCCTCAATGTAGTAGTAGTAGTAGTAGTAGTAGTAGTAATACAACTCCAAAACCTAGAACCTGTGTAGCAGTAACAGTTGTAGTAGTAGTAGTAGTAGCAGTAGTAGTTATAGTAGTAGTACAACCCCAGAACTTAGCACATCCCAGTACAAGCTCCTCAATGTTGCAGGAGTAGTAGTAGTAGTAGTAGTAGTAGTAGTAGTAGTAATACAACTCCAAAACTTAGCACATGTGTAGCAATAGCAGTTGTAATAGTAATAGTAGTAGTAGTAGTACAACCCCAGAACTTTTCACTCCTCGGTACAAGCTTCTTAATGTGGCAGTAGTAGAAGTAGTAGTAGTTGTAGTAGTATTAGTAGTACAACCCCAGAACTTAGCACTCCCCAGTACAAGCCTCAGTGTGGCAGTATTAAGTATATAGTACTACTAGTAGTAATAGTAGTGGAATTTCATGTACAATAAGAAAAGCTCACTCTCCAGTCCAGTAGATGGCAGTGTTGCTCCGCACTGCCCCAGTTCCTGCTCCCCCTGGTGGCCGGAGGGCAGCGGGCCTGTGAGTGCTGATGGCTGTGTGGGAGGACAGTAATAGGCTTCCTTAGAAAACCATGAGCCTTATTTATTTCAAATGATAAATATATAAAATAATCCAGTGTTGGCACATGAGCCGTCTGATTCTCTCTGTCTCTGTCTCTGCAGACGCTGCGCCGGCTTTGTGATGCATTCTTATTATTATGAATATGAGCATAATAATAATACAGTAATGACCATTAGAGATCAAACAATGGTAGACATCTATATACAGGTTATACAATTAATATCACAATTACTATTACTATTTCTATTTATTTTACTATTACTGTTACTATTTCTATAACTATGACTATTTGTATTACTTGTATCAATACTGGGGTTGTACTACTACTAATACTGGTATTACAACAATTATACTACTACTGCCACATTGGTTACACTGCGGAGAGCTAAGTCCTGGAGTTATACTACTACTACTACTACTACTACTACTATTGCCAGTTTTCACTGGGAAGTTATAAGTTCTGAGGTTGTACTACTACTACTACTACTACTACTACTACTATGAGCTTGTACTAGGGAGTGCTAATTTCTGGGGTTGTAGTACTACAAATACTACTACTAAAACTACTACCACATTGAGCTGTGTTAGTTGTTCCAACAGATCACGGACATCTTTTGAAGAAATGAACTTTGAACTTTTACTAGTAGAGCTTTGTTACTTTTACTTTAGTAAGTAAGTAACTGTAGTAGTTGTAGTAGTAAAATAGTAGTAGTAGATACAGCAGTTGTAGTAGTAATACCTTCACCCTACCTTTAACAGTAGCAGTAGTAATAGAAGCCCTATGATCACAGTAACAGTAGTAAATAGTAGGAGTAGCAGCAGAAGTAATACTTGTACTTCTACCACTACTGTCTCAGAGTGTGGTTTCATGGCCCTATTAGCAGCCATACATAGCACACAGTCTACAGTGTCAATGCTCCTGTCTGCTTCTCCAAACTGAGAATGTGCTGACTTATACCTACTGCTGGGAATAAATAACCATCACTAATGATCTCATAGCCATCTTTACCAGAATACTACAAAATACTGTAACATCCAGTAGTCATAATCACAATTCCTGATTTGTATCCAATGATAACTCTAGTGTACATTCACTTACAGTAGAGTCATGCTGAACAGAAGCTGGTGGGGGCTGGTGGGTGAATCCCTCGGGGTCTCCTCCATTTCACACTCTGCCGACAGAGTAATGTCTGTTAAAACATCCTAAGCATATTACAAGGCTGTTCTGCACCATTCTGTCTCCATAATCACATTTAGAACGGCACGCAGCATTATCGAACAAAACGAACGGACACACTCAGATATGCAGAAGAATTCATAACAGAAAAGGAAATGATCATACAGTATATTGATGAGGAAAGACTGTTAATCTGTGAGCTTCTGTTTTATGACCACATTGAAATGCATTAAAGCTGAACCAATGGTGTGACAGGACTGACAGTGTTAAGTTAACTTTACAAATTACTTTTAAAAGTTGTTTTTGTACAGCAATATCTACTACTACTACTACAACTACTGAGTATACTATTACTAACTTTTTAGCAGCATGCAATTAATCTTGTGATAACTTTTTGGTGCTCTTCCTCCAAACTAGACTTGTTTACCTTCACTTCCATCTGCACCACTTTTACTGTTCACAATCACTTAGCTCCACTTGTTCAATATTTAGTAGTACTATATTGTTAAAACAATAGTACTTCAAAGCACAATAATACACCTGTAATAATAATAATACAATATTTTTGGTCAGAGGTTTATCACAAAAGCAAACAGATCACATTGTATTATGGTAAATGCATACTTTAAAAATACTTTGTTGTGACAAGGATCTGTGACCATCTCAGGCTCAAGATACTGCAGTAGTAGTGAGTATTCTAAGTACACGTGTAATAGGAGTATGAGAGAATATTGCAGTGCTTGCAGCCTGCAGTTGTCCGGCAGCACAGAGACACTTTGTCCTTTGTCAGATCAATCGCTCCATAGAAGACGCCCACTGAGAGGCCTCTGTGGGAGGAGGCTCCAACTGCCGGGTGCGGCCCCACCCTGGGCCCGGACGCCCCCACACTTCACATCTCACAGGGAATCCAGGACACAGCCAAGGCCCATAACTGCTGAGAGGAAAAGCATATTTACATAGAAAATGCAGTGATTGTTAGAGTCCTGCACAGAGGATCCTGCAGGGACTAGTCACATCTCTGAGGACTGTTCACAGGAAAGAGCTCTGGATCTCAATAATGGACCTCCTGTTTATGTTTGAGAAGGAAAAGTTGTGAAGAGATGTCTCATTCATTCAGAGACCCTGAAACAGTAATAATGAGAGACAGTGATAACTTTTGTAGAACTCTTTTAACCCTTATGCCCCAATTTTAAACACATTTTTTCATTGTTAATGTTCATTGACAAAAGTGTCCCCGTCACAAAACATCACAGAAATAGTATACAGTCATATTTTTTTCTACTTTTTAATCAACTTGTGTCCTGATCATAAATACTTACTATTTTATTGTGTTTTTTTGACGAGGACACTTTTGTCACTTTACAGGAGCAATGTAACAAATTTTAAATGAAGTAATATTAGACTTGTGTTTAGAACATCAAGGTTAGTGATACAATACACACCTGCAACTTTTTAAAATTTGTGGCCAAATGAATACAAAGCCAAATTTCATAGAAAAAGTAAGAACTACTACAAAGTTATCAAGACACATTTGTCCCAATTGGGCTACAAGTGTTAAATCCCTCTTAACCAGTGGTGAATAAATAAAATACAAACTCAGAAAAACATACTGTTCACAAAGTAATGCTCTTGTTAATTGTTATAAAATGGAAATAGTTGAACAAGGGCCCATAAACGTCCTGGGCCCCAGTGCTGTTGTCCTGGCTGCCCTGCCTGATGCTCCGCCCCTGCTCTTATACCAAAGACTACCTTTACCAAAAACATCCATGTGGAGGGTTCTGGAGACATGTAGAGGCCAAGAGTCTAGTACATCTAGTAAGTACCGAACTCTTCTTCTTTCTTTTCAGCTTCAGCCAATCATCTGCCTCCTAATGCCCAGTTATTTACACATTGAATTGACCACCCCTTGTGGCTGATTACTTAATACACGTTCACAGTTTTAGGCCAAATAAAAGCCTTCGGTGTGGACACACGTTCTTTATCATCTTATTTTTATTATGTCTATGAATATGGTATTTCCTGGTTAATTCTTAAGCAGCCCTTTAGTACAACGCTCATCCCCTTTTTAAGTTTTAAACAAAAAATATCTGAACTTTTAGTCTCTAGCTGTACTTGTATTACAGTGGGGCAAAAAAGTATTTAGTCAGCCACCAATTGTGCAAGTTCTCCCACTTAAAAAGATGAGAGAGGTCTGTAATTTTCATCATAGGTATACCTCAACTATGAGAGACAAAATGAGAAAAAAAAATCCAGAAAATCACATTGTCTGATTTTTAAAGAATTTATTTGCAAATTATGGTGGAAAATAAGTATTTGGTCACAAGCAAGATTTCTGTCTCTCACAGAGTTGTAACTTCTTCTGTAAGAGGCTCCTCTGTCCTCCACTCCTTACCTGTATTAATGGCACCTGTTTGAACTGGTTATCTATATAAAAGACACCTGTCCACAACCTCAAACAGTCCCACTCCAAACTCCACTATGGCCAAGACCAAAGAGCTGTCAAAGGACACCAGAAACAAAATTGTAGACCTGCACCAGGCTGGGAAGACTGAATCTGCAATAGGTAAGCAGCTTGGTGTGAAGAAATCAACTGTGGGAGCAATTATTAGGAAATGGAAGACATACAAGACCACTGATAATCTCCCTCGATCTGGGGCTCCCCGCAAGATCTCACCCCGTGGTCAAAATGATCACAAGAACGGTGAGCAAAAATCCCAGAACCACACAGGGGACCTAGTGAATGACCTGCAGAGAGCTGGGACCAAAGTAACAAAGGCTACCATCAGTAACACACTACGCCGCCAGGGACTCAAATCCTGCAGTGCCAGACGTGTCCCCTGCTAAAGCCAGTACATGTGCAGGCCCGTCTGAAGTTTGCTACAGAGCATTTGGATGATCCAGAAGAGGATTGGGAGAATGTCATATGGTCAGATGAAACCAAAATAGAACTTTTTGGTAAAAACTCTACTCGTCGTGTTTGGAGGAGAAAGAATGCTGAGTTGCATCCAAAGAACACCATACCTATTGTAAAGCATGGGGGTGGGAACATCATGCTTTGGAGCTGTTTTTCAGCAAAGGGACCAGGACGACTGATCCGTGTAAAGGAAAGAATGAATGGGGCCATGTATCGTCAGATTTTGAGTGAAAACCTCCTTCCATCAGCAAGGGCATTGAAGATGAAACGTGGCTGGGTCTTTCAGCATGACAATGATCCCAAACACACTGCCCGGGTAACGAAGGAGTGGCTTTGTAAGAAGCATTTCAAGGTCCTGAAGTGGCCTAGCCAGTCTCCAGAGCTCAACCCAATAGAAAATCTTTGGAGGGAGTTGAAAGTCCGTGTTGCCCAGCGACAGCCCTAAAACATCACTGCTCTAGAGGAGATCTGCATGGAGGAATGGGCCAAAATACCAGCAACAGTTAGTTAGTTAGTCTTTATTTGTTTAGAGCAACTGAAGACAAATATACAGTACATACAGAATCATAATTACATTGAAAACTGTTTCTTTTAAGGCTCGAAAAGGAGTGGGAGGAAGAAAACTTATTTAATCCCACCCCTATATTACATAGAACAAATCAAAACAACTTATTTTTAGCTTCCTGCTCATACAAGAATAATAACAAAACATATTTACATTTCCAGAAATATAAATAACAAAAAATAGTAAGGCATTTCAGGCAAGTCAATTTTAAATAATAGATAGCTGCAAAGATTGCAGGACACAAGTACTAAATGTTAGAAAAGGTAAGGAAACATATATACCAGCAATGGTAAGGACACAAATGTTAGCGATGGTAAGAAGGCAAACATATAGCAATGGTGAAGATGCAAATATCAGCAATGGTAAGGACAACAAGCTGAAACCAACACAAGGAAATGAAGAAATGATTGCATTAAGCCCGTTTCTCTCTATAATCTGACCAGACCATTTGTTTATATAAACTTCGAAATGCATGAATATATTGGCATTACTTTTGATGAGGATCCAGTGCATTCCATAGTTTAACTCCACATACAGTCACACAAAAACTTTTACGAGTGGTTCGAACATTTGGTAATAAAAAATTGCCATAACCTCGCAGACCATAAACTGTCACTTTAAGTGTGAAGAGTTTTTGTACATTATAAGGCAATGATTGGTTGAAAGCTTTGAATAGCAACATTAGGGTACAGTATTTGACAATATCTGGGAATTTCAATCATTTGGAACGAATAAAGAGATCATGAGTATGTTCTTTATGAATGATCCGTACAGCACGCTTTTGCAATATGAAAAGAGCATTTGTTGTACTATGGTAATTATTCCCCCAAACTTCAACACAATAGGTGTAACAAGGGAGAATCAGTGAGCAGTATAATGTACGTAGTGCATTCAGATCCAGGTAGTACTTAGCTTTATTTATAATCGAGAGGCTCTTGGCTATTTTCTTTTTTGTATGAGTGATGTGAGCTTTCCTTGATAATTTGCTGTCCATGATCACAACAAGAATTTGTTTTCAGTTACATTTTCAATTTGTACATCATCAATAACAATTTGTGATTTTAAATTTATTTTGCAATTTCCAAAAATCATTGCTTTTGTTTTGCTAACATTTAATGACAATTTGTTTGAATCCATCCATTTTTTTAATTTTTTGTAGTTCATTATTGACAGTATTGATGAGATCATTAACATCTAAACTGCTGTAGAAAATATTGGTGTCGACAGCAAAAAGGATTAATTTGAATGCTTGAGAAACACAGAATAAGTCGTTTATATACAAATTGAACAGCATTGGGCCCAATACTGACCCCTGGGGGACACCACAGGCAATGCCAAGACATTCAGATGCATAGTCTCCCATTTTGACGTATTGAGCTCTTTCTGTTAAGTAATTTCCAATCCAATTTCCAGCTACTCCTCTAATACCATATTTTTCTAGTTTATTAAGTAAGATTGAATGATTAATTGTGTCGAATGCTTTTTTGAGATCGCTGAAGATGCATGTTCCAACTGCATGTTTTTTGTGGTCTAAGGCATTTGTGATTTCTTCTACTGCTTCTATTATTGCCATAGATGTGGTTCTCTTTGCTCTAAAGCCATATTGGCTTTCATTTAATATTTGATGTTTCTCAACAAATTTTTCCAATCTTAATAAAAATATTTTTCTAGAATTTTTGAGAATTGAGGCAGTAATCATATGGGCCATTCATTTGTGAAGCTATGTTTATTTCCATTTATATAAAGCGGTATCACTTTTGCAATTTTCATTTTATTTGGAAAGCGGCCGGATTGAAAGGACAAATTACAAATGTGGGTTAAAGGTTTAACAATGTTACCGATTACTTTTTTAACTAGTGCCATATTGATGTCGTGACAGTCTGTAAAAAATTTGTTTTTAAATTTGAAGACAACCTGTTTGACTTGTTCATTAGTTGCCAAGAGAAACATTGAGTGAGGATTGTGAGGTGTTTTATTGTTACATTCAATTTTACCTTGATCTGGAATTTCAGCTGACAACTGTGGACCAATATTCACAAAAAATTGATTGAAACCATTTCCAATATTATTCATGTCATGTCACAGTTTGTGAAAACCTTGTGAAGACTTACAGAAAACGTTTGACCTCTGTCATTGCCAACAAAGGGTATATAACAAAGTATTAAGATGAACTTTTGTTATTGACCAAATACTTATTTTCCACCATAATTTGCAAATAAATTCTTTAAAAATCAGACAATGTGATTTTCTGGATTTTTTTTTTTCCATAGTTTCATAGTTGAGGTATACCTATGATGAAAATTACAGACCTCTCTCATCTTTTTAAGTGGGAGAACTTGCACAATTGGTGGCTGACTAAATACTTTTTTGCCCCACTGTATGTAGCTGTGCAGGATCTTATTTGTTTTAATAGTTAATCTCAATGTTTGTAGATTTTATGTTCTTTAGTGATTGTAAATGTTGTTGATTTTGTATTTTCTGTGGAATGTCTTATACCTGTTTGTACTTTGCACTTCGTCTCTACTGCTGCCTCTTCTTGGACAGCCAGGACATCCTTGTAAAAGAGATTCTTAATCTCAATGGATTATTTTCCTGGTTAAACAAAGATTAAAAAATTAAAAGTACCAAACGTGTCAAATTAAAATATTATATATGATATATTTTCCATTTTGAATGACTCAATTCTTCTAACCAACTTCAATTCTATAATATTTTTTAAATATTTTTAACCCTTTAAGTGCCATTTTGCCACTGTAAACTATGAGAAAAACACAAAAAATTAAATATTCTGAACATACTAAGTGCTCTGTGAAAATTTTGAAAACATAATGATCTTGGCCGTGTTATTGATTGACACCAAAAATTATTTTGATTAATTCTTTGTTTTTTTGACAGGGGCTTTTTTTTTTTTTTAATACAACACTTGTTCCTCAAAAGTATATTATTGAAGATATTTTTTCCACTTTTAAACACTCAAAAGACAACTTGAGTTCTGATCATAACAGTTATATTTTTAACATTTCTCAGATCAACTTTTGTGTGTGAGAGCCTCTAAAAGTGTGTATCTGATGAATAATCAGGAAAAAATGTAAATTTCAGACCAGAAGCTTATGTTGAAATGGTCATCACCTGTAAAGTAGAATTTTACTGTGCCACAGTTAAATCAAAAAATGAAGTTTTAATGGATGTCAATGAGACCATGAGTGTAACAATTGTTTGTACACAGTGTGTTATAGACCTAAATTTTAAACATCCCATAAAAATAGTAACCCTGACCAAATTTGGTACATTTTCAATTAACTCAGACAAATGATTTAACATTTTCAGTGACAAAGTATCAAAAAGGTATCAAAGACAGCTTAAGTGTTAAATAAAGGTCAAACAAAAAAGCTAAATCAATTTTTTTTTTAATATTTCTAATAATAATTCTGACCTTACTTTGACCCTCTGTATACACATGCAGCAGATTTGCATGTTCTCTACTGTGATCATTTGCCTTTGACCAGGGCTGTCCTCCACCTGCAGGGACTTCCACAGAGATAACTCCACTTCCTGTAGGCGGGAACAACCAGGAAGTGAGCCACAGCAGCCGCCCGGAAGGAAAGAGGACTCCGGGAATAGACCGTGTTCCCAGTCGGAAAATAATGTGCAGTTGGTAGGTGTGGACGTTAAACCACAAATAATAATGGTTATAAGGAAGAGGTTGCTGTTGTGTATGTAGTTATGTGTCCAATATATTTGCATGAATTTTACTATGACTTTGGACTACTACACTAGCTTAAAGGCTGTAGCATACCAGGACACTGCTGAGGTCTCTGGGCTACTTTTTTTTTTTTTTTTTTTTTTTTTTTTTTTTTTAGAAAATGCAGATATTTGGTATTTATTTGATATTTATGCTTTTAAAAGGTTTTTGAAGTAAATTTGGACACTCTAGCCATTTCACATTTTATAACTTAAATAATTTTATAACCTTTATTTACTGAAAACAAAACTGGGGAGCTGTAACACTCACTCACTCAAGCTTGGATTAGACCACTTTAAGGCACTGCTGGCCCCGCCCACTTGAGTCCGTCAGCTCAAGTCTATTGCAACGACCATACTTTATAATAGCGCTGTTGCAGTCAAGGACCTAAGGCCCCTACTGGCTCTTGTTCTTCTCTTTTTTATTTCACATGAATAAAGTTGTGAGGATTTGAGTTCAGACATGAGAGTATGAAATAATGGCTAATTAGCATGGCTATTAGCAACATGACGCTAACACACAGATAAATGAGCTGTTTAAGTGCTAAAATTATCAGAACAAACCCAATGACAGTGTATGGGCTTTAGAAACACACAGGAGCACTTCCTGGAGAAGGCGGGCTTTCATGTGTTTACGCAGAGCAGTGAAACAAAGCATTTTCAGCTTCTGAGAAAGGCAGCGCCTCAGCATACAGGATTACTGAAATAAAATAGAGAATTAAACAAATTACTACTCCAGGTCTGCTTTTTGAAGAGGACACAACATTATAGGATGTTAAAAGCTCAGTAAAGTCATGTTACTAGCATAATAGGTCAAATGAAAAAACAAATTGTTACAATGAGTTACAAATTTTACATTGTGCACACATTTTTGCATGTTTTGGGAGCTGGTGAAAACTGATTCTCATTGACCCTAGGGACATGACATAGTGTAGAATAAAATTGGAAGATCCATACAATAATATCTTAAAACAATTGCACATTTACCCTCAAATAGAAAACTGCAGAACCCTTAAGCAATATAAATGCAATCATAACACGTAAACAGTTACATAAAAGTGCTCAGAGCATGTCTTTAAAGCAAGATGGAGAAATTAAGTCAACACAGAGCTAATCAGAGCTAATTTGGCTATAGTTAAATTGATTTTGCAAAACACAAATGATTGTAATAGAGTCCATACCATTGTGGCTCAATAGATAGAGCATTTACACCTGAACTAGATAGTCCCCTGTCTGAGTCCTGGTTTAGGCATTATATTTTTTTCTAACCATTGTGAGATAGGGACACAGGTCACAGTTAATACACAAGATGAACATTGTCATAGCTAATATTAACAAGACACATTATTGCAGAATCATGTGTAACATTGAACTCAGAGCCAGAGATTTAATGACAGCTCTGAACTTTAGTTTTACTTTTTTCCAAAGCAAGGTTGTTTTTGTGGATGATAGGTTAGAACCTCAGTGGAATGTGTTTCAGCTAAAGCAGCTTTAAGTACACTGTGTGACTAGAACCATCCTATTTTTAAGGAACCTTCTTTACTCTTCCCACTCCTGTTTTGTGTCTCTGCTCCGTTGGCCTGCGTGTCCTCACATACATCCTCCGTGTGATCATTCCTCCCTGATATTTTGGTCTCGCTTGCCTCCTGTACCTCCAGTGCGTCCCGTGCCTCCCGCTCGCCTGGCGCTCCTGATTACAGTGTGCTGTTGTGATGGCGTGGGCAGTCCGAGGTGGGCACTTGTGCAAGCGGCCCTAAGTTGCAGAGGTTTTTTTTTTAATTGACTCAGGGACTTATGCTGGCTGGTAGGCGTGTGAGTGGGGGGAGACTAATCCCGAGCTGCTGTTGTTTTTCGTGCCTGCTGGCTCCAGATCAAAAACTTAACAGCGATAATCATGCAAAATGTGTGGCTCCACTTCAAAGGCTGCCTCAACTTCTGCTCACGCCTGAGTTTGTCTTTTCCTCCTGAGCTGAGGAAAATCTTTGGGAAGTAACTAGATACTTGTACTTAAGTAGTTTACCCAGGTATGTTTGTCATGAATGTACTTTCTGTGTATATTAAAGCATTGGTTACATCTTGTAAACCCCCTGGGCTTTTTGTAACACCATCAGGACCCCCACACTCATATGCATTGATAATTATTCAGAAACTGAAAAAAAGGAGGAAAAAAAAGAAAAATATATAATACTTACATTATTGAAAATGCTAATTCTACTGCATTTTTAATTTTAAACTTAATTGCCTTTATAATAAAATAAAAAAATAACAATATCAGCTCGAGTTACATTAAGTTATTTCACTATATTTTATTATCAACTTTATATTTTATATATAAAATAAACTTAAAAAAAAGAAAAAATATAATATCTAAAACTAAAATGATTTGAATATCACTGAAAATAAGCTATTAAACCTAAAAATATATACAATAATATTCAAATTATATTGTTTAGTAGTTTCACCCCCTTTTCATTAGTCATGCATTTAGGAGCTCAGTATGAAAATAAATGTGAATATTTTCTTATCATCTTGGAAATAAATTATGAAATAATTCCAAGTACCCCCTGCAAAGTACTCGCGTACCCCTAGGGGTCCCCATACCCCTGGTTGGGAAACACTGTATCAGAGAACAAAAAGTGACTTTAACTCAATTTTTTGTCTCTATTTTTTTCCTCATTATTTATCAAATGGGTAATAGTCTCACCACACAAGGAGAAGATAGCGGTAGTTACTGAACGCCAGATCCATGTGTATGTGCTGGCCATGTAGGGCTACACACATACTCATAGAACTGGAGGTACATCCAGTAACTATTGTTATATCATATGTATGTTCTATGCCCTCTCTAGGATTCACTATTGGTTAACACCTCTCCTACAGAGTGCTCCCAGCTGGCCCACCCTAGCAACAAAGACTGGAGCAGAAAAACAGCTAAATGGTGGAACTTACTAACTTTTTTACATTAAATAAACAGTTTCAGAGTCTGTGTAATGGTTAAATGAGTTGTTGAAGCATCCTGAATCTCCCCTTGGTGTCTCTGGGCCAAAAATAACACTTGCAAGTCTGAGTGTCACCAAACCGGTGTCACGGAAGTCTTGGGTCTCGCAAGAAAGGCAACGGCTTTATTTCTTGATTTTCGTCATGGCAGAGTGGCCAAATGGCAGAAAAAACTTTGTACAGTTACGCAAAGGGGAAATACAAGAGTCAACTGGACTTGTGAGTATTTACGATAGTGCTTTACTCTTAAATGTGCAGGGAGCGCTATAGAGAAAAATTAGGCAAAACAGCGAAGACACAAGAAAAGTTATTGAGTTCCGCTCTAAGTACCCTTGCCCTATACTTCAGTATAAGTATAATTCCCACCACTTCTCCCAAGAACACTATCCCAACAATGATGACTGAAAATGCATGGTGTGTGCCTTTCCCAAGAGTTCTCAGGCTCTCTACAAATCTGTTAGCCCCTGCTTCCTGCTCAGCACCAAGAGGGTGTGACCAAACCAGCAGATACTGTCTATTCAGTAAATAGGACTGGACAAAAGTTGATGAGAGGCATAAAAGAGACCCCTTTGTACAGAGCCGTTGAAGCAGACACCACCTGAGTGTAGTAGGTCAGGATGGCAACTGGGGAAGCATTGCCCTGAGACTAATGTGGCATGTAAACGGGACAGTGGATCAAAGGAGTCAGACGTTGGTACAAGTGAGTCCTGTTCGACTCTTACCCCCAAACCCCATGGACAACTGGTACGGTCTATGAAAGGGGGGCAATGTACCACTATTAACCACCCAGCACCCCTACAGGGCACCAGGCCTTCCCATGATCACCCTGACCAAAAGGTTTACGATTCAGGGCTCAAAGAGCACGATGACCCGAGAGTCTTGCGGGGGAATCTGGAGCCAAAGTGGAGCCCCAGCCTGTGTGCACCCTGCAAAGAGCGCTTCACCAGATCTGGGTTGGAGGAAGTAGCCCTGGCGAGCCAGCCTCTCCTACTTTCTTGTCAAAAGCAGGACAGTCTGGTTCCCCTCTCTTAGCGAAGTGTTTCTCTCCGGCCAATTTGGAACTGGCCTATCACAGCAGTTTATCTGCAGTGTGTCTTACAAATACAGAAGCTAACCAAGGTAATGCTGGCTACTGAGCTTATTTAATAACTTCTCTGACCTGATAAACAGTGTTAAGTGCTTTTCTTCATTACCCGTTGATTCAGCTGAAATCAGTGCTGTTGTCCGGTCCTCTGTTGGATTTTTGTCTTCGTCCCGTTGCCATTTTAACAACAGTAAAGTCCCATTGACGTCTGACGTAACCACATTCAAACAAACCCACATTCTGTCAAGATCCATCCCTGGTTTTTGGGCTCTTCCTGTCTTTTTGTTTTCCCCCTCCCTTCTGTGCGTTTGTCTCCACCTTACCTGGGCGTGATGAGGGCGTGACCAGACCGTGGCAGATGGCACACCTGTTTCCAATCTACCCTTCATCACTGCAGTATAAGAAGCCTGGCTCTTCACTCACTCCTCGCCAGTTCATTGTTGCTAAATCACCAGTTGGTGAACAGTTGGCTCAACTTTGTCTTTCTATTTTTGTAGTTTTTTTAACTTACCTTTTCCTGTGTCCAGGTGCCGTCTACTCCTGGTTTTGTCTCTCTGCCTTTGTTCCTGCATGCCTGCTCATCTGCCAGCTCCTCTTCGACAAGATTTCCACAACTACCTCTGAATTCATTCCTTCATTAAACCTTTCTTGAGACTCAAGTGATGTACTCTGTTTTTGGGTCCTTATCAGAACTGTCACACTTTCTCCGCAAATCTTTGTACAATTGGCTTCTGCTGCTGTCCCCATTCAGAATACGGCTTATTCTGGTGTTTTATGGTAAAACCGGCAAACCACCATGTTTGTTTGGGTCAGTGGTGCACAGCTCATGTCCCACCATTTGTTTCACTGATTAGTTACTCTGCCTGTGATTGTTCCACCCATAGAAACAAAATTTAAGTGAAGGGATAGTAGACTAACTTTTTTGTCTAGAATAGGAAAAGAGTATGTGTGGCCGGCCAGGCTGTCATTCCCCTTGGAGACAGATGGGGTAGAAAATCCCCAGCGGTGGCCATGCAAACAGAGCAGGGGTCAAGTTCAAGGCTAATGGCAAATACGAGGTGATGACACTGCTTAGTTAGTTTTTGGTTCAGCAGCAGCAGTTATAGTAAGAGTAGTATGTGCAAAGTTTACCTTGGAGCTGTGGAGATTCTATAACTCTCTGAACTTGTCCTGCTCTGTGACCTTTGTGAGAGGAGGTGAAAGCACACTTTCTGTATGAACCGTGTGGGGACATGATAGCCCACACACTGTCTTTGTTTTAGTGCTATGTGTGGGACAGACGACGGGACAGACAGACGTCAGCAGGGCTCAGTGTTTGGGCTGTGGGTGGAGAGGGTCTCAAATGGGCAAATCCCCTCCACATTTACCACCAGTGTGTCAGCGGTCTCCCACTGCAGCACATTTTCCTCTGTCAGTATACACAGAAGAACAGTACAGCTTTAGGTGTCTCTGTGTGAAAATATCTCACCCTAGTCCCTTTTGGGGTCACCACAATGTCATCATAGGTTTTTGCATATTTTTTTAAGATTAATACCCTGCTCTACCAACTGAGCTATAATGACACTGCATCTTATAAGTACAGTATACACTAACAATAAAAATATAGGAGTAATGATCACTCTGCTACCATGTGTCACATGTTAGGCCTATATAATACCATTATAAAAACTTGAACTTGGTGACAGCAATTTATACCACAGCTGATTTTGCACTTTCAGCCCAGATAAAATGGTAAATTATTCATCCCACAGAGCCCAGGATAGCCACAGGATTTTAAATATGCCTATAATGTAAAGTGTCATGTTTACTTTAAAAAATATGTAAAACAGGACAGCAACTAATGATTATTTTAATAATTGATCTATTGATTGCTGTTTCAATTAACTGATTAATAATCTGATAGTGAAGAATGAGTAAAGTGGTTAAAAACGTGAGGTGTTTTATACTGCCCGTTAAAAAATTGGATAATTATATAAACATTTTTACAAAATTTGAACCAGACGAAGCCATGAGTTTGCCACTTGTTTGTATACACACAAAGATAATTTTAATCAAAAACACAAAATGTACATTGTTTTTGTTTCTTTACTGCTGTCTTGGTATAAACCCTCCTCTCTCAGCACATGGCATGTTTCAGAGTCTATCAATACCCAGTTAACCATTAAACTATTACTAAATGAATTGATTATTTCAATAATTGATTATAATAGATGAATCTGATTAGTTGTTGCAGCCCTAATGTAAAATATTGATGCAAATAGGATATAATATTCTGAAATGTATGCGTCTAATGTTTGACCTGACTGCATTATCCATAATATGTGTCTCCATTAATCAGTGCAATGCAGTGATGCAGTTTCATAAATAAATAAATGAAAATGGTACAGTCTTCATTGGGATCAAGGTTTGTGTCATTTTATTTCAGAAACTTTTCAGCATTTGCACAAAATAAAGGACCTTTACAATGAAGGCTTGACATTTTGGCTTGACTTTTACCTCTGATCACAATAGCTAGTGGTATCAAAGAGTACTAACCACATACTGCGTGTTACTTGATTGTAAATTGTTATCTATTGGTATGGGCTGAGAGACACAGTGCTATTTATGCTAATTTTCTGCTGTGAACTGTTTCTTCTTGCAGTCGCAGTCATCTTGTGCCTATAGCTGCAGTAAAGTTTCCCATCCACAGCAAAGTGTGAGAGTGTCACATGACCCCCGCCCACGTCCCCCGCCCCCCCTCCTGCCCACACACGCACACACACACATCCTCGCCCCCACCGCGCAATATGATGTGTTCGCAGACACACGGAGCGGTTCGAACACAGGCCGCCCCCGCTCTGCACACGTGTCTGTCAGACATATAAGCCGCTCACTGCAGCCCACTCTTCTCAAAGTTACTTAAAGCAGAAAACCTCAGTAAAAACTCAGAGGGTCTACTCCAGGAGCTGATCACTCTCTGTATTTCTGAAGTTACACCATGCTGTCACCAAAACGACATCATTCACAGATAAATAAAAAGTAACTGAACTGCATTATTGGAGGGGGTCTATGTGTTGCACAGTTCTATAGCTCTTTAAAAACTCACTTTATCTCAAGTGCTTTAAATAAAAAGGCCATGACATATGACTCTACAGGAGAACAAAAAATGTCCATACTTTTGGCTAACTTTTTGTGAGAATTTGAGTCCTAGATGCTGAAAGAGTCACACACAGATGACAGAAAATATATTCATTACAACTTTGCCTCCAACATATGCCATTTCAAACTAGAAGCATTTGGCAGACCTTTTCTACGGCACTGATGTACAGTAGTTCTCAGACCTCAGGCTACACAGAGAAGAAAAACGTCCTCCGTAAACTTTTCACTGTCTCAAAAAATGTGTGAGTCCACACAGGTCCACACAAAACCACTGTAAATGCTGTAATACATACGCCAGGCCTGTTTGTGGTGCTGTAACGCTAACACAGAAACATCAAAAACAGAAAATTGGTGCAATACAAATGTCCGAGTTAGAAAGACTCCCACCACCACAACTGTCGCCTCATTTTCTTGGCTTTTTTTCAATAAATGTTGCGTAAAAACCTCCAGCACCGCCATGTTTGTTATTACTGTTGCTCTTTTTCTTCTGTCTGAGTAAAATCTTTGACTGTCGGTGATTGCCCCCTACTGGTTATTTAAAATTACACACACGCCAACTGCGCTTGGAACAGACGGATCTATTTATGTATGAAATGGGAGAATAAATGAACCTTTAGTCTGTAGTAAGAGGAGCAGAATATTTTACTGTAATGGACGTAAAAAGCTCAGTAGCATCGGCAGCTAGACCACATCATCGTAAGGCACTTTTGTTGTTAAAGTCAAATATTTGCAGCTAAGCCTAAGCCCGTCTCCATGTGGACAAGGCCCTAGACTCAAGCCAGGTATATTCTAGTTCAGGGGTAAATGCTCTATACATTCAGCCACAAAGTAGTGAGTAGTGGGTAGAAACAAGCTTGACGGGAGACTTGAATTGTAGTAACAGGTCTGACACTTAGGGGCCTTTTAGACAATAATGCTATTTGCTGAATCTGCAAAAGTTTGATTGTGGTTTGCCCAAATCTGAACAGTGATTGGCTGTCGGGCACAAGTCAGCTGATCCACGATTGCAGATTACGAAGCTTTTATGCCTATAGAGACAACCCTTCATTCATTGTGGGACATTTAGATTCACCAGTTCACCACTCACATTTATAGACATCAGTGACCCCACTTTTATTAGTCTGAGTTATGCTTTTTTTTTTCCTTTCTTTCTTTTTTTTTTTTTTTTTTAAGACTTAGCCATATTCAGCTTTGCATGTGACTGAAAGACATTTTTCTGTCAGTGGTATGTCAGTTTGGGTAAGTGTCCACTGTCTCATAAAATATATTTTTGGTTTTACTAGTGCTTTTTCCTTTTGACTTTTTCCTTCTGAAGCCACCAAAGCACACCATCCTCCGTCTAGCATGCATCATACTGATTTGGTCTTACATCAGACGGCCTTCCCGATGCAACTTTCTCTATTTCTTCAGGCTTGGGACTGGCACAAATAGTACACTGGCTTGCGAATGGATTTTTGGTTAATGTAGTCCAGACGCAAAGGCAAAAATTAGAATAAAACTGAAATTGTAACATGATCGCAAAGCTTGGGCGATGCATTTGACCTTGAAGACTGACTTTATCACAGGAGATCCAGGAGACAAAATTCACATTTGAGCTCTGAGGTGGTTTATTTAAAGCATGTTTAGCCACAGTTATCATTTAATAGTAGTGGAGTTGCCTGTATAATATATTTTCTATTGTCACAGCTCACAAATGTAAAAGATATACATTTTTTCATCTGCGCCATTTGTATTCAGCTTAGCCACATTTCTGGAGACATTCGATTTGGGAGATAGGAATGCGACAATAGGAAGAAAAAACAACAACACCGACTCGTGAGGGGGTTTTAAACTCCTGCTCCTGGCATCAGAGCAACTCTGTGAGCCAGAATCCCTCCAAATCGAAAGGGACACTCCATGACAAGCACTGCCACTGCCTGGAGACTCCATCACTCCCCTTCCCAAAAAACTTGGATAAAAAGAGAGATTTTTTTTTCTTCTTCTTCTTTCTTTTCTTCTTCTTTTTTTTTTTTTTTTTTGAGTGCAAAGTGTTGTGAGGCCGTGGGTTGGTGAAAAAGGGGACGGGAGAGGGGAAGGGAAGGGGAAGGGAGGGGGGGGCCGTGGGCGGGCGGGCGCGGTGACAGGGCGCGGGGATGACAGGCCCGGGCGTGGGCGTGTCATTGAAATGTGTGTCTGCTCCAGAAGAGGAGGAAGGGGGGGTGGGTAGGGGGGGATTTAGACTGAAGAGGAAAAAAGAAGAAACAGGAGAGGAAGAAGAAGAAGAGGCTGCAGCAGCAATGAGATGAACAGGCGTCTCCTAAAAAGTCAAAACCTGAAACATGAAACGTTTTCCGGGGAGAGGCGGAGGGAGGGGGGCACCAAAAAGACACCTACCTGAGAGGATGACTGACAGCAGCAAATACAAGATTGTAGGTGTGTAAGAAGTTGCTCAGTGGTTTTTTAATGCACAAAACATTGAGAAGTGCTCGATTTATGGATTGAGATAAAGTGAAGGTTTTTAGCTGGCATTTTGGAGTAAGGTCAGGGAGTTCAAATGAGCTTATCAACGGGAAAAATAAGGTTAAGGTAGACTTTAAGGTAGGCAATCTTTGCATTTGTGCCATCCTTCAATGCTGCTGGGGCAACCTGTCAGGAGCAGTGCACGATCTGAGACAGGAGTACCTAGCTAGACCCTTCTCTAGAGCTTGAGCCAGGATTCTGGTTAGGAGTACCTAGCTGTACTCTCCTTCAGGTCTTGAGCCAGAATCTTGGTCAGAAGTACCTAGCTGTACCCTTCTCTAGATTTGAGCCAGGATTCTGGTTAAGAGTACCTAGCTGGACTCTTCTCCAGATCTAAGTCAGAATCTTGATCATGAATACCTAGCTGGACTCTTCTTCAGATCTTGAGTTGGGATCTTGGTCAGGAGTACCTAGCTGGCCTCTTCTCCAGATCTAAGTCAGAATCTTGATCATGAGTACCTGGCTGGACTCTTCTCTAGATCTGGGCCAGGATCTTGGTCAGCAGTATGTAAATAAACCCTTCTCCAGACCTTGAGCCAGGATCCTAGTCAGGAGTACCTAGTCAGACCTTTCTCCAGATCTTAAGGAGTACTTAGCAGGCCTCTTCTCCAGATCTAAGTCAGAATCTTGATCATGAGTACCTAGCTGTACTCTTCTTCAGATCTGAGTCAGGATCCTGGAGTACCTTGTCACACCCTTCTTCAGATCTTGAGTTGGGATCTTGGTCAGGAGTACCTAGCTGTACCCTTCTCGAGATCTGAGCCAGGATTCTGGTTAGGAGTGCCTAGCTGTACTCTTCTTCAGATCTGAGTCAGGATCCTGGAGTACCTTGTCACACCCTTCTTCAGATCTTGAGTTGGGATCTTGGTTAGGAGCACCTAGCTGGCCTCTTCTCCCGATCTAAGCCAGAATCTTGGTCATGAGAACCTAGATGGACCCTTTTCCACATCTTGAGTCAGGATCCTTGTCAGTAGTACCTAGTCAGACCCTTCTCCAGATCTTAGATCAGAATCTTGGTCACAAGTACCTAGCTGGAATCTTCTCTAGATCCAAGTCAGGATACTGGTCAGCCAGACTCCTAGTCAGGAGTACCTAGCTAGACCCTTCTCCAGGTCTGAGCCAGGATCTTGGTCAGGAGTACCTCGTCAGACCCTTCTCCAGAACTTAAGGAGTACCTAGCAGGCCTCTTCTCCAGATCTAAGTCAGAATCTTGATCATGAGTACCTAGCTGGACTCTTCTTCAGATCTGAGTCAGGATCCTGGAGTACCTTGTCACACCCTTCTTCAGATCTTGAGTTGGGATCTTGGTCAGGAGTACCTAGCTGGACCCTTCTCTAGATCTGAGTCAGGATATTGGTCAGGAGTACCTAGCTGGCCTCTTCTCCAGATCTAAGCCAGAATCTTGGTCATGAGTACCAGTCGGGATCCTTCTTCAGATCTTAAGCCAGGTTCTTGGTCAGGAGTACCTAACTGGAAGATGAGCCTATTGTGCATGTTTTAGGGTTAGGACTGGACTGCAATTAGTTATGACTGGCCAGGTTAGCATATGAGCTTGTGATTGCAACGTATATACTGTATACTACTATTACTACTGCTACTACTACAATCCTGTGCATATGAAAAAGACAACGGGCAGGATTTTTGGGAGATCATAGTGGTTGTTTGTTTTTTTGCAAATTAAGGTTTTTATTTTTGGAATTTGGCATTTCCATCACTCATTTCTGATGCGATACTTCACAGTGCACATAGAAATAAGGTGACTCTAGTGAAACTGTCAGCCTTGATTGTTTTGAAAGTATGTCATAATGTCTTTGTTTAGTAGCAAGAGTCATGGAGAATACGCAATGGGGAAAAAAGTGGACATGTGTGAACAGGCATGAGGCCGGCCTACCCCAGCGTGGGCACACATCACTCCTCCCAGTCAGGGTGGGGTAGTCCTGGTGGGGTTGGTTTCAGGGTGGAGGGAGGTCAGAACAGAGATCTGTGTCTCTGATTCGGTAAAGGCTGGAGCGTGGAGCAGCAGAAGGTCATGTGACTCACGCACACAGCAGACAGACCTGGATTAGAGCGGCCCGTGGGTGGACTGGAATCTACCTGCCCACTGCTGCCATTACGGCTTTGGAAAACACATCAGTAATGAAGAGGATGAACCGGCAGACATCACAAGGAACTGCAGTTTGATGGAGTATAAGGATCTAAGCTGAAAATGAACATCAAGCTGAAATTGTAGTTCTTGAAGTGGTCTTATTGCATCAGAAATGTTACATGTGGGCTACCTGTACGTCTCCATGACAACTACAGCATATGGTCAAACTTGTCTCCGTCATGAAGAAAAAGTTGTACAGATGACTACATGTATGTGTATGTTACAGGAACAAAATGTACAAACTCCTTGTTCAATGAGAGTTTTTTTTTTCTTTTACATATGTTAATGTTAATGTTTAGAAAAGGAATAATTGACAGCTATATTCACCAACCACATATTACTCAGTCACTTAATCAGTACAGGTAAACTGGCTGCACCGTGCCAAGATAAGAGAAAAATTTCTATCAAAATGCTAAACCTTTAAAACATCCTAAAAGTTGCATACTGTGCAGGTTATTAGTATAGTAATTAGATTAGAATATTCAAATATTTTCAGCAAAAGTTTTAATTAGCTGTACTATAAATTAAATTAAAAATATTGTCAATACTCTGAGAGTGTGCTCTAAGGACTGTCTGCGCTAAATGTTGCACAACAGTCAAAAAGAACAATATTAATACAATCAAGAGTTCAAATGAGCACATCAACAGGAAAAATAAGGTTAAGGTAGACTTTAAAGGTGCTATGAGCAGTAAATATATCTTTTATATTTCACAAAAAAATCCCATGTGTCCCAAAATATGATGTAAACACATGCTGCTTACAGTAATTTTAAGGAAGGCGATCTTTGCATTTGCATTTGCTGCTCGGGCAACCTGTCAGGAGGAGTACCAGATCTGACCTAAATGGAGCTTTCACCAGATTTTGAGGAAGGATCTTGGTCAGGAGTACCTATAACACACCATAAATGCTCTTAATTAATAATGCACTGATTAAATGATTTTTACTACTACCCTGTTAAGTCTCCAATCAATCACAAGGCTACAAACACAAACAACTATTCACTCTCTCTAATGATCCTCGATTATTCATTTTATAAATATTTGACATTTCTTATACATTTCTGTATATTAACATACATTTGTTAATGATGCGGCTTTATTTAGTGAAAAGTGTCTAGGTTTGACCTTCTAACAACTTTATGATTTAAGTACTGCAACTATTGTTATTATTAAACTGATTATGTTTAAAATATTTCTGGAAGTACACTGTGGCATAGTTGTTGTTCTTTTTTTTGTTTGTTTTTTTGAAATCTTGGTTTATCTACCAATTTCTTTATCCTTTAGCTGCAATAGAAGCCTAAACCAATACACTGGCATTACTAACATTTCAAATATCAATATCAGTGATACATACAGTAAATGCAAATTATTTTTCAACAGTCGATAAAGTAAACTGAGCTCAGATTTTGAGATTTCTAGCCATTTTCTAACTCTGTGAATCATCTTCTCTAGTGCTGTCTTCTGGGAACGGTAGCGTCCTAGAGGATTGGGCTTCCATCCCGATCAGCAGTTTATTCTTTTCATATTTGTTTTACTTTCCTTCTGAAATTAATTAGAGGATCTTAGGCAGTCACACCCGGCCCGCCCCCGCACTCCACACACACACACACACACACACAAACACGCTAACACACACGCTCTACACAAATAGGAGTTTTGTCAGCGCCAGCCAAACAAAGGCAGACAAATGGAAGGAGCGGCGGAGTGTTTGATTTTTTCGGGGAGTGTTGGAGCTCAGGGTGGTGGTGGTGGTGCTGGTGGGGGTGGGGGTAGGGGGGGGTAGTGTTGGGGGCGGTGTTGTGTAGAGCTTCCTGGTTGAGTCCCCAGGGTGTACACTGACGGTGGCTGGCCTGATTCCCTGAAATAGCTCCCATTGACAGTTCCAGAGCTAATGTTTTATTATCTCGGCTGCAAATATTAGAGTTGTTATTACGACTAGTGACTGTTAGATCAGTGAATGGAGCTGTGTGCATTAGTTGGTTTGCTTTTTAATGCTGTGACCTTCATATTTTTTAAGGTTAAATAATGAAACTTTCTTTATTATTTCTATTTGGTAAAATTGTGAGTTATTAATACTGTGTGTTTTTGTGACACCATGGCACTAATAAACCTTTCTGGGCTAAGACTGGGGTTCCCAAACTTTTTATTATTCATTCACTCCACTCTTGGTGACAGAAGCAACCCAGTCACATTGACACATTCTTACAGGCATGGTGGGTGAAGTGTCTGCCCAAGGACACAATGACAGTATGCAATATCGGCAGCGGGGATTGAACCTCCAACCTTTAGGTTAGTGGGTGAAAGTCTACCCACAACTGTCGCCCTTATTTGCATTGTTAATTTTTTAATTACTCACAGTTCAGAATAAAATACATTATTTTTTATGACAAAATTATGAAATAAAGTTTCATTAATTTGTTATGATTTCTGGAGGTAATCTCATGACTCCCATCTCGGTGTCTCATGGCGCCCAGGGAAGTCTCAACCCCCACTTTGGGAACCTCTCATCTAAGATTGTTGAAATGTGAAAAAGTTAATTACATTTGGCCTGTCTGGTAAAATTAGTAATTTATTTAAAGGTCCCATATGCATTTTTCAGGCTTTTTGAAATAGTCTTGGGGACTGCTGCATTAGAATTTTTCATAACTTAAAATAATGTATGTGTGGAAACCTCTTCTTTTGGGGAGCTGTTACTTTGGCTTTGAAGAGAACATTTGGATTAGGTGTCTGCTGCCCCCAGCTGGCAACGATGGGGAATGGGCAGAGCATAAAATGGCATAATGAGCCTGTCTATTAGCAACATGATGCTAACATGATATGATACATAAATGAGCTGACTGCTTTGTAGCAGAATGAGTCCGGTGATGCTGTAGGGCTTTAGAAACGCGCAGGAAAACTTCCTGGTCTCATGTGTCTATGTAGAGCCATGAGACCAAGCATTTTCAGCTCTGGAGAAGGGCAGCGCCTCCGCATACAGGATTACTTACAACTTACAACATGTTTGAATGAAACAAAATACTACTCCAGGTCTGTTTTTGAGGTGCAAACATTATAACATGGTTAAAAAAAAGTCGATTTAGCATAATAGGGGAGACATTTGTGGACAGAGAGAAGATGTCAGAGAACCCTGAGTGAGACATGCAGCCTCCACTCTACTGCATAATGTACCTTTGGGTAACTGAGAAACTGGACAGGAACTTCAATTTTTATTTTAGGAAGGTGGTGTTTGATCTTGTCTCTTTGGTGAAATTAGTCATATATTCAAACAAGGAATTGCTCCATATTTACTTTCATGAGTCACTTTGGTCCTCTGAGATTACTATTTATTCTTGTAGCTTCTGTATTTTGGACACATTTTTAGCTGCTCACCTTTAGCCACGGGGTCTGAGTTAGCTTTCGTGTTTATGTTCACAACAGCTAAATTGGCAAAAGTGGATCTTGTTTAGTTTTGCGCCACGACGCCTTTAGTTCCAAACTGTCATGAGCATGCAGCAGTGTGGAGGTAAGAATACTGAGAGAGAAGCGGAGAGAGGAGTTGGAGAGAAGGGCTGTGTGCAAAAGTGCCGTGTCCCTCCGTGGGCGTTGAACCTGCCTGTGTTTGGTATTCCGTGCAGAAAGCCTCCCACGCCCCGTGTGTCCGCCCACGCGCGGATTTGCGTCACGCAGGGAGCAGCGTGGGCGAAAAAGACAGAAGAGAGGGAGACGGAGAGAGAGAGAGAGAGAGAGAGAGAGAGAGAGAGAGAGAGGCTGTGTGGCAACCGCGCGGAATCTCCCACTTCAGCCGAGCGCGCGTCAAGCTGCGGCAGGCGCGTTACGCACACCGGAAACAGGAGAAAATAAAAGGGATTTGGAGATCCTTTTATTATTAATCATAGGTTGAATATAATATTGTTTAGTATCCTACTGTGTGAAAGGCTACATGAAACAGAATTATAGGAAAATAGCTACACGCTGTCTTTAGGCCAGTTAAAGAGAATCAGTGTTTGGTGTGTAACATTTGGCCCAGATTCGGCCTTTATGTGGCACCTTTGGCTGAGATGTGGCACAGCAAAACAGATGTGGGCCATATCCCACCCACATACAGTTTGCCAGACCTTCAAAATTGGACGGAAATTATGCTTTGGGCCACTGGAAATAAAACCGTTGGCCCAGATAAGTGATATGACCTTTGAGCCACACAAGGTAAGGAACTGGATCATGAATTTATATCCAGTCCAGGCTGAGCTCTGACTTTGTTATTGAGTGTCTCTGTTCTACACTTGTACCAAAATTGGCCCATCACGTTGTTGTACATTTGGGCCAAAGGAAAATTGCTATCAGTGCATTATTGCTCCTTTCTGCTTCTCTAAACTGGCACCCACAACCATCACAAAATATTACTTAGACCTCCTTATACTTGTTAATTGTACGTGTTAATTTTATACATCCTTCACTACACTGTACTTCACAGTGCTACTTCACTACTGTAACTGACAGTCTAAGCAGGGACACCCTGACTTCCCTCTCCCTGGATACTGCCTCCAGCTCCTCCAGGGTAATCCTGAAGTATTCCCAGACCAGCTGAGAGGGACAGTCAATTCTGCCTTTCCTAGGTCTTTCCCAGGGCTTCCTCCCTGTGGACATTGGAAACGGATGTTTGAATGTGAAATGTTGTGGTCAGGTACTGTACCTCACCAGGCCTGAGCGGGCTCAGCCAGAAAGTTGGGGCTGACCTGCTGTGGACCTATCACCCATAGAAAGAACTGCTCGGTGCTATAAGGATCAGATGGAGGTTGAGGGCTTCAAGAACCTAAAGTGACTTGAGGGAAAATTGTTTTGAGGATGTTTATTCAAATTATTTATTTTATTTACATCTTCTTCTATGTATTTTAAGTAACGTTGTTGCCTAATATAGTCATATGGCCTAATATTGATTGACAAAGAGTCAGTCAAGACATTTAACCTACTTTACATAAATATTAGGTGATGGGTTATAAATGTGCTTAAAGAACAATGCAAAACTCTTTAGGCTGTGTTTATAATAACACTTACATAGCAAATGTCAATAAATGCTGACTATCTTTTTAAGTATAAAAATACCTATCACCAAGTCCAGATGACTGCTTTTAAACCCTTTGTTGTGATTAAACTGGCCTGGATGTGAGAGTCTTCACTGACATAAAATACCTAGCAAAAAACGTTTAAAACCCTTATTTTGTTGCTGTCATATTGCTATTGTTTCATATTTATTAATAAAAATAATGCTTAATCTAGCTATTTCATTGCTAACTATGTAAAATATTACGCAGAAGTTGCACACAAACATTTGCATCACTTTTCTATTCCAGCCGTTCTTTTAACCGAGGCTTTTATTTTGTAGCCGACCGGAAGCGCATGCGCACCGCCTTCGTCTTGTGCCTCCTGTGTGAGGAGTGCAGAGGAGAGGCGCTGGGAGAGGACTTCACACACGTCCACACACGCACTCGCTTCTCCGCACGCACGCACGCGGCACGCACGATAAGACGACGGAAGGTCACCCGCTTCTTCTTTTTTTGGGACGTTTTTTTTTTTGTTTGTTTGTTTTGTTTTTACGCAGCGCCAGGTGACGGAGGCAAAGTTTCCACTGTGCCGATGAGGGCGAGCGAGCGAGCGGTGCGTCTGGGGCTGCTGGGAAATAAAGATTTGAATTGAAACTTGCTCGCTGCTAGTCGCGCACTGCAATTGGACTGTTAGGACTTATTTTTTTGTTTTGGTTTGGGGTTGTTTTTTTTTTGCACCACGACTTCGGAGTTTGTCAGGAGAAGAACGACAAAAGAGCCAAGCCGAGCCAGGGAGCGCCGAAGGGGGCACGAACTCTCCAGGTAAAGCGCTGTCTTCGTCCATCCGGCTGCACGCTGTCTGCTCTGCAACACTTGCAGCTCTAGTTTTAAGCGCTGTTTTAGCCTCGTATACCTGCGTACACAGCTGTAGACCTCATAGAAGCTGCTTTAGGAGGCTCACAGCGGGAGAGCTCCATTATAAAGCCATTAGAACTAAGCATTTATGTGTAGAATAAAATGACAGGGGCTGTGTATGAGGGATGTGTCATATTTAGCATGGGAGATTATGCAGAATAAAGTTTGCAGCATTATTATGTAGTCTTATAACACTTTAAAGGTGGCAAAATTAACGCTCAGAACATTTTAAATATGGCAGGTTTTATAGGCCACCTGTTTATTTTACATATCCCAATATTAAGGATGATATAATAGCTATTACTGCTGCAAGATGCATGGTGAAAGTGAACAAGGAAGGTTTATGCATCAGAAACCTTTATGGATGTGACTTTATTGGAGAAATAAGCCTGATTATGCCACAATATAATAATCATAATAATAACTGTAAGTAATAAGTCAGAAATGTTAGTAAAAAGAGTATTAATGGTGCATATGTTTTTTAAAATTACCAACATGAGCAATAGCCTTATCATAGAGCAGTGGTTCTCAAACTTTTTGTACCGAGGACCACAACAGAAAAATGCATTTCTAAATGAAAACAAAGGACTAGACCAGGACTACAATCGAGCCTGAAGCGAAGCAAATGCAGGACTAAACTGGGACTAAGCAGTGGTCTTTACATCCAACTTTATCCCCAACCAGAGCAAAACTAAGACTGCTGTGCTAGGTACCAGCAGAAGACAACCAGGTACCACCAGTGGTATCTAAACCACAGTTTGAGAACCACTGTTGTAGAGAGCTTTTTATGTGTTCCATTAATATTATTATTCATTGTTCCCCGAACATTCATTCTTTTTGTGCTTCAGGTTTAAGGCCCATTAAGTACTTAAGGTACAGGTATATCCTTGTCTTACATTTTTTAATAAGTTGACAGGTATTACAGTTAAAAGTATTTAAAATAGATTTATGGAAAAAACACAAACAAACCAAAATGTTCTGTAACAGAGTAATGTGCCACTCTTGTTCATTATGAAAGTTTTAAACCCAGATTTAGATGGACAAATGCCACTCTCATGGGCCCCTGAACCTCTTGGGGCCCAGTATAGTTGCACTGGCTGCACTGCCTGATGCTCCTTTTCAGGGTCAGACAAGAAACAGTCAAGAAATTCAAAATCTTACTTATACACACTGGGAAATTCAAAGGTCGGAAGACATATTTAGATATACAGTTAAATTTAACGCTCATAACATTCATGAATATAATTTTTATGCAAGACTATATATTTATGATTTTAGGAAATAACAGCAAATTTGAACTTAATGATAAAATATTGCATTTCAGTATGATTATCTAGCGTTCTCTCCTGGTACTCCGGCTTCCTTTCATTGTCCAAAGACATTAATATGTTAGGGGAATTGGTGACTCTAAATTGTCCCTATTGAATGAATGTGAGAGTGAATGGTTGTCTGTCTGTCTCTGTGTCAGCCCTGTGACTACAATCACAGTCGGACAGTTTGACGTGGTCGGCTTGGTGTCTTCTGCACCATCGGATGAAGTGGGAGACAGTTGGACCTAGTTTTGGCTGATTAAACGTGGAATTGGCATCAGGCATTGGTATCAAAGAAGCGCTCTGATTGGCTGTGTGCTCTATTCACAATTTATTATAAAGCTCATATTGAATTATAAAAGACTTTAGGTCTAAAAACTACTTCACTGTGTTTCCTACATCTGTGAAGCTAATGTGCTGCAGCTAGCTTACCTTAGGTTTAGCTTTGTACAGATGAAAATATAATCCTTCCTCTGAGGCAAAGAGCTGCAATAATCCACTCCTTTTAATCATTACAGTAATAAGATGTGATTAACGTAGCACATATGATTACTATACAATGATAAATATGTGAGTAAACCACATGAGTATTGCAGAGGTTTATTTACAGAAGCCCATTATTAGTTTAGCCACTAGCACTGCCTGCTGTTATGGACAGTTACTACCTCTCACGCATGCGTAGAATGTAAGTCAGTCTAGCTCACCCTGGTTTTGTGCTGACCAGGTGAGACGTGAAAAAAAGTTGCTTGCTATTGGAAAATATCACAATGACACTATGCTAGAATTAATAAAAAAAACACTTCAAACATTGGAAGATTTAAATAATGTATTATTGTGAGGTAAAATAATTGAAGACAGTTGTTCTTAAATGGTGGGTCAGGGCCCAAAAGCAGGTCACAGGGAAGTTGAATATAGTTTATATATTACTGTTTAGAAGTCTAAATATTACTTATTGACATAAAATGACGAAACAGATTTTAAAATACATGCCATAAAGGTCACAAGAAATAACTTTAAAATCTAAAAAAGTGTGTCAAACTTTTGACCTTCCAGACCTTTTCCTTAAATCCAAATTTTATTCACAACTGCATGTCTCATATATTACGCTATTGTATGCAAAATATAATGACAGATAGCCATCTGCTGACCTTCTGTGGCCTGCTCTGATGTCACTGTGGGCCAGAGCGAGTGGGGAAGTCCTCCTGACTCACTCTCAGACTAAAATCCTGTTTAATCTGGTGAACAGCCTGCTGCTCACCTGAATAACTCATAATTATACACTCATATCAGCAGAGAGTGTTGTCATAATACGAGACAGAGAGAGTGAGGGCCTCTGTGCCAAACATGTCTTCATGAACTGGACTGGACCGACTGGATTAGTCAGGATACACGCACAGGCTCACCTCATCTGGTATGTGTGCTATGATAATGTTAATGCTATCAGCACACATGTTTAAGGATGTATCTTGGTTTTGAAAAATCTCCACATTGTCAGTAGTTAAAACTTGAGACTAGAATTCTGCTATTGCTATTGAGCTTTTTGTAAATTTAGAGAATACACTGATCATTATGACCAAACTCTGCTGCTCTGTGTATTCTGACCCCCTTCTACTTAATTGAGTTTCAAACAGTACAAATACAGTTTAAGGCTAAAAATAAGCATTTATCAACAAATATTCAGGAACTGCTTATTGAATGAAAATTGTGTCACAGTTTAAGGGGTTTGTATAACTACTACTACTAAGAGTTTTTGTGTTTCAGTTTGTGGAAAAAATGGAACTAAAACAATGTCCAAATATGAAGCAGTTTAAAAACAGATATAAGGAAATCATTTTTGCTAGGTATGTACATTACACTGGCACTGAGAGAGCTAGGAGGACAATTATGTTGATGTTAAAATAGGAAGTTGAATTAATTTTTATATAGTGAAGGATTTATGAAAGGAGGTGGGATTAAATAAGTTTTTACTTCCTCCCACTCCTATTCAGATGTTTAAGGAACAAAGAAGTTATTTCTTTTTCAAGACAATATTTTTACTTGTTATCAATTGACCTTGTTTGATTTATATAACAATTAAGTTTGTTATAAGTTTGTTATATATGTGGAATACATCTGAATAAACATGTTTATTCATTCATTCTATCAGAACAAGCATTAGCATTAACTTCTTCATCACTTTGAGCTTGTCTGTTGGATGGAACCCTGCGGGCCTCAGCCTTTGCTCCCCACATGCATCACCTGTCACTGTTTCAAAATGTTCTCTTTCTGACGAATATACCCCGCCCTCTAACAGGTGCCATGATGAAGAGGTAATCTGTATTAATCACTTCACATGTCAGTGGTCATAATGTTCTGCCTGATTGGTATATATCTCCAGTTGGCCTAAATTCATGCTAAATTGCCTTCCAATGTCCCGAACCCGTCAGTTACCACTGTCAAACCAGAGCTCCTGATTATTGGGCGACAGTTGTAGAGCAGTCGTCCTATAACCGAACGGTTGGTGGTTTGAATCCCACTCTCCCCAGTTCATACTGCTGTTGTGTCTTTGAGCAAGAATGGCAGCCATGTCTCCGTAAGTTGCTCACCACCACGAGTGTGATTGAGGATTGACTGAATAATGCAACTATTTGTAAAGTTCTTTGTATGTCCAGAAAGGCGCTGTATAAATCCGATGCATTATTACTATTATATTAAGTCTTATGCCCCAATTTTAAAAAAGTTCAGTTGCTACTAGTCAGTGACAACCCCACCCCCCCACCCCACCCACACACAAAACATCATAAAAATGTATACATTCATGTTTTTTTCATATTTTATTTTATTTTATTATTATTTTTTTGCATAAATCTTTTAATCAACTTGTGTCCTGATCATAAATAGCAAATATTTACTTATTTTCAGAATTGAAATCCTTTTAATGCCAGTGTATGTAATAACATCTCCATTTTTGGCAAAAACACCAAAAATTAAATATTTTTAATATTCTCAAAGCAAAATTTATTTTCCTGTGTTATATACAATTTACAAAAACAACTCCCATTAAAACTGGTTGTAACTTTTTGTTACTACAAAAAAAAAAAATCCCAAATCCATCTAAAATCAGTGTAAACCAATGTATTTCATTTTTGGGGTCTGCTTTTTTCTAAAAAATGTAGATGTTATTACATACACTGGCATAAAAAAGGGTTAAAACTGCATGCAAAAAAACTTTTAAAATATGAATTATACATTTTTTATGACATTTGTTGACAAGAACACTTTTGGAGCAACATAACAAATTTAGTTAGAGAGTGTAAAAATGAAGTAATTTTAGACTTGTATTTAGTATATAAAAATTTGAGATAAAATACACACATTAGCCAAATTTTACAGAAAAAGTGCAAAGTTATCACAAAAATTAAACTTGAAAAGGATACTTTTGTCCTCATTGGGGCACAAGAGTTAAATCATAATATACACAGACAATTATAGATATTTATTAATGAATGTAATCAAAAAGATAACACCATTTTAACATTTTAGCAACTACTTTTATGTACATAAATGTAGCAATAGTTTTATGAGACACCTCAGCAGTTTTTTCATTATTCTTTATCCTAACAAAGCCTGCTCCTCTCTTGTTCCCCCAAGTGTATGAAGGCAGTGTTTGTCTGTGTGACTTCCCCTGTGTGGCTCCCGCCCCGGCTCAGGCCCAGGCAGAGGCTCTATTCTGGGCGAGCCGAGCCCACCGCCCACACACTGTGCCTGGGTGGAGACAGGCATGTGCTGCTGCTGCTGCTCTGGAGCCCTGAGCCACTCCTGACAGAGAGGAGAGAGAGGAGAGAGAGGAGAGAGCGCCCCCGCACAGCCCCGGAACAGAGCACTAATCTGGGTTTAAGGGACAGACCAGAGTGGGTCATTTGACAGGGCCAGTTTAACTATTATAGGGCAGAATATGTTATGACAAAGTGAAATATTACTAGTTCCAAGAGTATTAAAACTAGTAGTAATTGTAGTAGTTGTATTTATGTTAGTAATCTCATAGTAGAGGCAGTATTCATGGCAGTAGTAGGGTTTTTTTTGTTCATCTTTTGGCTGCTCCCTTTATTCATTTAGTGCCACCACTACAAACCTGTCACACAGTAATTTGGCAGGTTTTTACGCCGGATGCCCTTTCTGTCACTTACCATGACTGGAGTAGGCAATGTGGGTTAAGTGTCTTGCCCATTGACACAACAGCAGAATACGTTCGCCCTCCGGTTGGTGAGTGAACTGTTTTTAACTCACTGCTCCACTGTCGCTCTTACAGCCAGTAGTAGTAGAAGTATTTTTAGTTGGACTGAGTATTTTTAGCTGGATTGAGTAGTGATGTAGCAGTACCCATGGCTGTAGTAGAAGTCGTCTTGTAAGTAGTAAAGTAGTAGTAGTCGTAGTAACAGCAGTAATTGCATTAGTAGTAGTTGCAGTAGCCCTAGCCATTGCAGTAGCAGTTGCTGTAGTAAGGAAATGCCAGGGCTACTTTAATACTCAGGGCCCAGTGTTAATGATTATGAATATGAACATGTTAAATATTGCAAGTAAAAATGAAGAAGTGTGTACTACTCTTACTATGTCATTGTTGAGGTAGGATATGTTTTTCAAAGTAACACTGTATTTGTGTTACTGTGGGTTCTCTACTCTTCCTCCCACTGTCGAAACAGATGCATGTACAGGTGCAGGCTGGAGACTCTAAATGTTCCATAGTGAATGGATGTGAGAGTGAATGAATGAACATTGTAAATTTTAGTTTGCAATCAAACATAAAAAATAACTAAACTAAACTATGTCCTTAGACCCTCTTTCTCAGTAAGGAGAAACTCAAAAACTCAGCTGAAAATAAAAAAAAGGTTTCCGTCTAAACAAAACCCCGAGGTTATACATAGGGCTGATGCTGACTTCAGTGCTTAGTATGTCCTCTCTGGGCAGCTGTAGAAACAGGAACAAGGAGTAAGACAACTGCTTTTGGGTTCTGTAGAGCCAAGAATCATAGTTTCATAAGACAGTACAGTACTAAAAATATTTCTGATTTGTGTGTTGTTGGTTTTGTTTGTTTTGTTCTTTTTTGTTAAACGCACAATCACAAACAAAAGTTTTATGTGCACAAAATCACGGCTTGTATATTGCTTATAGTTCAACAAAGTGAAAAATCTGACATTTTCTGTCAAGTCCTTACTGCATCATTGTATTTAACATGCTTTTTAGGATTTGTGAGAGCATAGATTGTCCATAAAATGAAATTCTTCCTTAATGAATCCATCTATTTCCATCCATGTCCATGTGGTCCTCAGTGGGTTATGTGTGACCTGCAGAGACCAGATGTCACCAGAACATCTGAACTGTCTGAAGGACAAGAGCAGGGCATAGAGAGCAGCCACAAATAGATTCAGATTCTGTTATTATTGGGAGCTAAATATGTGCAGTCACAGAAATATCACACTTCCATCTGTTGTCTGTTGTCTGTTTTGTCTGATTGGTTCCAATGCTAAATTCATTGTGCATCAAATTTGTTTAATAGCATTCCAAATAGTTCTAAACATGTCCATAAAAATGTATTATTCTTTTTTTTTTTTTTTTGTCAGTATTGGTGCATGAACATCTGTGTTGGTCTAGCCAAACTGCCATGTCTTTGGCACTGATATTGTGTCATATCCATCTAATTACAATTCATTTATTCTTTCATTCGAAATTAGAATTAACATTTCAGAAAGCTCCCTTGGTTCTTTCTTTGGGGGTTGCAGAGATGGATTTTTCCATCTACTTTGGGCCTAAAGTGGGGTACACCTTGGACAATGGCCAGTTAGTCTCAGGGATGACACTTGGGATATACATTTACAAAGTCTTAGTTTTATTATAATGCAATGTCACACTATACTAATATGAATTGGTGTCATTCTTGAAATACCAACAATTTTAACTTAAAGGTCCTATATTATTTTTATTATTGCTTTTTTCAGGCTTTTTAAAATATTTTTGGACACCTTTGCATTAGTGTTTCAAGTTTTATAACTTAAAATAATGAATAGGAAAATCCAAGATCCAGGAATTTTCCAAAGCATTCTGTACATTGCAACATAGGTATATGACAGAAGCTACTAACTCCAGCCACAAAGGGGACAGTAAAGGAATAAATGTTTAGTTCACTGTCAAAAAAGCGTTTACCCCTCAACTAGCTCTTTGGTTTGAGACGCTTCTGGACACTACATACTGTCTTTACCATTCTGAGATAATCCAGTGGATTAAAGCAGAACATTTTTACCTTTAATAAACTGTTTCCGATGTTTACTGTATGATGGTTAAATAGGTTGTTGTGGGGTGAATAAAGTGCCCTGCATCTTCCCCTGCTGCCCTGGATGGAAAACAACACTTGCAATTCTGAGCGTCGCCAGCCCATTGTCATAGAAGTCTTGGGTCTCATGAGAATGCACCACATCATGGTTTATTTCTCAACTTTGGTATAGCAGAGCGGCCAAATGGCAGAAAACACTTTGTACAGTTACGTGGAGGGGAAAACGAAAGTTAAGCCAACCGAGGGTTCATATAGAAGCCACCTGGACAGTGCTTTACTCCAAAATGTAGGGGGAGCTTCAGAGAGGAAAATGAGGGAAAAGCAGCAAAGAAACAAGCAGAGTTACTGAGTTTCACTTTAAAGTTTATGCTCTCCAAGAGTTTCTAGTTTCTCATATTTGTCTCTTTTCCCTCAGGTATGGCGGCGGTGTTGCCCCGGACGTTGGGGGAGCTGCAGCTCTACCGCATCCTGCAGCGGGCCAACCTGCTCTACTACTACGAGGCCTTCATCCAGCAGGGTGGCGACGACGTGCAGCAGTTGTGTGAGGCGGGCGAGGAGGAGTTCCTGGAGATCATGGCGCTGGTGGGGATGGCCAGCAAACCCCTGCACGTGAGGAGGCTCCAGAAGGCCCTGAGGGACTGGGTCACCAACCCGGCGGTCTTCAACCAGCCCCTCACCTCCCTGCCCGTCTGCAGCATCCCCGTGTACAAGCTTCCCGAGGGGTCCCCCAGTCTGCTCCCCTCTCAGGATCGGCCCAACAGCGTCAAGATGCCCAAAGCCCTCACCTGCTCCGACCCAGGGAAGCTGGAGGTAACTCGAGATAAAGTGTCCTCAGCGTCTCCATTACAGGGTGGCAGTGAGGCGCGGTTCTGGTCGGGCCACAGTAACGACAGCGAGCACAGCCTGTCCCCGTCGGACTTGGGATCTCCATCCTCGCCCAGGGAGGGGCTGGAGGCTCTGGACGCAGCGGCCGTGCAGTCGGTCCTGGAGTGCGTGGAGAGGATGGCCCCTGGACTACCCAAGACAGATATCGCGGAGGTCAAAGAGCAGCTAAAGACCAACAAGAAGCTGGCCAAGATGATCGGACACATCTTTGAACTGAGTGAGGAGGACCCCAGGAGAGAGGAGGAGATAAGGAAGTACAGTGCCATCTACGGACGCTTCGACTCAAAGAGGAGGGATGGCAAGCACCTGACACTGCACGAGGTGAGGAGGGCTTTGTCAATAGTCAGTCAAATTCAAATGGACTTCTTTTTCTGAAATTGAGTTAAAATCTGTCACATCTGTGGACATTTGGAAAAAAAAGCTCCAAGCTAAGCAATAAGACGTATGAGAGTTTGACATTGAGTTAATTCATTGGTCATTGGCTAATTTAGCACTGTCTATGTCCAGTTACTAATAAAAACAGCATAAATACATAGGTAAATTAGGTAAGCAAAAACAAATGTTGATGGATGTTGAAAAAGCATTTATGTTTACCAACGCAGATGTAGCTCAAATAGAACTCAGAGCTGGAAGTTTAGGGTCAGCTTTGTGGTGCTGTGGTGGTTGGGTTTATCTTTAAAAACAAATCATTGAAAATTGCTGAATAAATATTTTCAAAATAGGGTAGAACTGTGTCAACTAAAATAAGTGATTGCATGAAATGTCAGGAGATAAAAGCAAAAAAAAAAGTGCAATATAAAAATTTAATAATGACGCCTACTATTTTTGAAGGGAAATAAAAAGTAAAAAAATAATGTATTTTGGCAAAAATGTACCATACATTGCTACAGTGAAAATGCAGTGTTTCCCTTACACTGAAGGAATCCCCTATCCAGGGCTATTCAATAGGTGGCCCGGGAGCCAGAACCAGACCATCAATCAAATTAAACCAGGCCATCTACCCATAAATAATAAAGTTCAATAGCTGCTAAACTGTACATATGCCATTTTGCGACACTTTGTGGCACTAAAGTCAGCAGTTGCAGTGACTGTGATTAAACCAGAAGCTGCTATGTTTCATTTTTTTCTTCTATGTTGCATTAAGAGCCAAGAGTAGCTGTTATAGTGATGTCATTAAGGCAGAAGCTGGTTATGTTTACTGTTTTTACTTGCACTGATAGCCAGCAGTTGCTGTGGCTGTGATTTTATTTGTTGTGATAAATAAAAATGTTAAAAATGTGGTGGCGCTTTGTGTCAATCATATGTCCAACATGAGTACAGGGGAATGTCCAGCCTAGAGGCTACAGCCTTCCATCGATATGGCCCTCAGGAAAATATAGTAGAATAACCCTGCCCTAGTCTAATATACCCTGCTGTAGCCCTAAATGTAACTAAAAATAATACATCATAACCATTAGGGTGTAACGATACAGTTACTATATCAATGTATTGATTTTTTATTTCTGCGTTACAACTTTATAGATACACATTACCTTGTATCATATCATATAGTTTTCTAGGTAGTGTATATCATATACATGTAAAAACTCAAGAATAATGTAAACATATTGATAAATAAAACCAGATACATCTTTTTGGATGTAAATTTAATGTTTTTAATCAAATAAAATGTTATAGTAAACTTTTCTTTGCTCTCTGTCTGCTGGACATAATTAGCCCCGGCTGTGATGCTGAATTTTAGAGTAAACTTTTATGATTTTTGGCAGAAAGTTTCTGTATCAAATGTGATCTTAAGGAGTTGAATTGTATCGAATTGTATCCTTCCAAATTAGCCAATATCGTTCTTGAAACGAATCAAACAGTTCTAATCAATATGTATTGTTGCAAAAATTATCATTACACATGGAATATAACACATTTAGCAATGGGTTAATTTAAGTAAGTTAGTTTAAGTAAGTAAGTTTTTATTTAAAGTTTGTTGCCTTGACCTGGGCTTGTGTCTGTTACGAAGTGGTACAAAGTAACTATGTCATTTGTAAAAGTACAGTATGTTGTAGATGCTCATTTTGAAAAATGTAAATTGTTTTTCTTAAGTAAATTATGAGTTCAACTCCAGGTTTGGGTACTGCTAGTAGTACTTAGTTGTTTTTCGCTGTGCACAAAAAAACACATAAGTTAACATTAAATTTGATGCTTTACGCAAGTAATAATTTGATTAAGTTATTTTTCTTTCTATTGTTAAATATTAGATAAAGTTCATCAGCTGTTTCCTCAGTTACCTAGTGTGGAACAGAAAAGCATCACTGTACCACACAGACTTAAAAATACACGCGGCTAATTTGCAAACTTTCTCGATGTTAGCACTAGGCTCAATAGCACTCTGAAGATGAGATGCTTCATGTATGTTTTGTATGTGTACAGCTGACAGTGAACGAGGCAGCGGCGCAGCTCTGCATGAGGGACATGGCTCTGCTCACCCGGAGGGACGAGCTGTTTGGACTGGCCCGACAGATCTCCAGAGAGGTCACCTACAAGTACACGTACCGCACCAGCAAGTAAGACAGCTACTTTTTATCAAATATACATTTATGTATAAATATCTGTTAGTCTAAGTTTTACCAGTGAGAACTTTGTGCACATGAAGTAACCTTGTCATCTTTGTGCCCAGATCGAGATGTGGAGACAGAGATGAACCGTCCCCAAAAAGAATCAAAACAGAGGTAAGATCCACTAGGAATTTATTCTGTGCTAAATGTATACATGTAATTGATTTCTGTGTTTAATGAAAACCTACATAGACATTTAGGCATTGTTGTGGTAAAGTAGTTTGTACTTTTCTTGTACTAGGCCAACACCATATATGGCAAATTTATCATCATCATCATCAACACAATATGACCAATCACAATACTGGTATTGCAAAGAGCCACTTGTATTACAGTAATGTTATGCTCATCCAAGTGACATACTATTTCATTTAAATTAGTTAAATCTCTACTCTCTCATTCAAATATCATTGAATAAGATAAAAGCAACCTCAGTGGGACTTTCCAGGTTAAGTAAAGGTCAAAGTTTGGAAATCTTTGATTTACCATTTACACTGTCTATCAACAGCTCTGTCAAAGTAGTTTAATTTCCCGGTTAAATCATGTGAGAGTCATTAATTTAGCTTGGGTGTTTTTGAGATAGGACAATCAATTGACAAATATGTTACAGTGGTTGTTTGGGCTTTCTTCTTGTGCTTTCAGGTTTGCTCCCCTTTACTCCCTCTGCTGGTGATTTTTTGCTGTTCTATTTTGTTTTATAGACATGGTTTTTGGCCATTTTTTAGGCTTATTGATAGGACAGAGTAGTAGGATATCAGGGAGAAAGTGGGGAGAGACATTTGGCAAACCCACGTCGCAGAGGCAGGCTGTAGTTGCCTTGTATATGTACCACAGTTCTGCCAATTGAGCTATACAGTGGGCCTTTGCTGTTTTATTTAATGAAGCAATTGGTTCTACACAGACAAAACACTAAAAGTCACTGAACATTTGCGCCACAGTATAAGCCAGTTGGTAGATCTGTGGCGTATATACATACAAGGCAACTACAGCCTGCCTTGGTGACATGGGTTCAAGGCCGAACTCTGGCAGTTTGCCAAATGTCTCTCCCCCAGATTCACAACGATCTGTCACTTTTGTCATATAAAACGACTTATTTAATATTTATTGATTGTCACTTATACTTGAATTTAATAGATTCTTAATAAACTAATAGCTACAGTTTGAAACAGCCGTGTTCTGATCCTAGTGTGTGTTGTGCGTCCTTCAGGAGAACTTCTTTGACCTCCAAGAGGCGCTGCAAGCCATCCACATGAGGCAGGAGATGCTGAGGGAGCAGCTGGCCTGCGCTAAGTCCAAAGGAGAGGAGACTGTGGGACGCAACTTACAGGTAAATAATAAGAAATAATATATATATAGGGTAACTGTCTATGAGCAGTGGAAATACTTACTGTACTTACTGTAGGTCTGATAGAGATTTTACTGTAAAATCATCCTAACATCAGGGTGCACAGTGGCAGAGTGGTTTGCGTTCCTGCTTTACAACAATAAGCTCATGGAGTTGGTATGTTCTTGTGTTACAGTTGTTTCTCTCTGGGTACACTGGCTTTGTTCCACCGTCCAAAGACATATATGTGTTAGGAGAACTGGAAAATTTTAAATTTAATTCAGTATAGCCCAGTATCACAATCTCACAACAGCAGTTGCCTCAAACGGCTTTACAAACAAAATTAGTCACACAATTAAACATAAACACACAATCAAACATAAACAATAACTACACTAAACTAAACCTGACTCCCCTGTTTTTAGACCCTCCTTCTTGGTAAGGAAAAACTCCTAAAAAACACAGCTGTTGAGAAAAATGCCCTTTAAAAAATGGCTGTTTTGTTTTGTGTCAGCCCTGCGATTAATGGCATTGTCCAGGTTGCATACCGCCTCAGGCTCAAATAAGGCTGGAATAAGCTCCAGCCTCTCATGGTCTGTAATGGGAATATGCACAACAAAGCTGTGTTAATGGGTTAATATCCACACTAGAAGGCAGATGATATGAGGTGGTGACCCCTAAAGGAAGGAAGGAAGATACTATCTACTACAATGTGTACATAATGTATCTTTAACCCTTACTAGACTAACATGGCTGACAGCTGGTTAATATTAATTAGTTACTTTCTGTTCTTTATTTCTACGTATATTATTTTTAGCCTAGATCTGATAAACCATAGTGTGAATATTGCCAGTGCATGTGATCTACAGACATGTGTACTTACATGTGAACAGAGAGGTCCCAGTGTAATGTCACGTCATGTCTTTATTAGTTTTCATGCTGTGTCTTGGTCTTGTTCCTCATTAGAGCAGCCGAGTGTGGGAGGAGGCTTTATGATAACTCATTACTGCTGCGTGCATTTGTGGAAACACCAACAACATATGTGTGTTGTGTGTGTGTGTGTGCTGGCACTGGTGCATTGTGGGTAATCTGCCATAGACACAGCTGTTAGTTTGTTCTGATGAGCAGCTTTGAGGATCTTGATATGGTGTGTGCTTCTAGATGATGGCAACAAATCTAATGGTATTATTGGTATTTATTCTGGTTTAGTTCCACAGACAATGCAGTAAATAAGTGAACTTCTATTAATAATCAATTGTCAAACAGATTTTACATTATTATAATTGTAGGCAGTGCATTATGAACCATGAGGTCATTAACAGCTCTGGGAAACTGCTCATGTCAACAAAAATGTTCTCTATCTAGGCACTAACTGTACACACATGTAGTTAGTTGCTAATGTTCTCTATCCATGCCCTGACAATACACACGTCGGTAGTTGCTAATGTTCTTTACCTAGGCACTGACTCTACACATATATAGTTGGTCATAATGTCTCCACCTAGGCACTGACATTACACTCATGTAGATGGTCTTTAATGTTCTTCATCTAGGCACTGACTCTACACATACAGCATATGGTTATTTGCTAATGTTCTCTACCCAAGCACTGACAGTACACTCATGTAGTCATTCTCTACATTAATGTGTGGCGATCCTGACCTCTTGCATCTCTTGTTTCAGATGCAGCTGGAGCGTCTGTTGGCCCGGCAGATGGAGATCCTCCAGGATGCGGCGGTCCAGGAGCGACTGCAGGCTCTGGACTGGAGGATCCCCCCCGCTGCTCTCAAGTACCTCAGTGACCCCCCCGCAGCGCTCAAATACCTGAGCGACCCGCACCACAGTAACAGCAACGGGGCAGCAGCGGCAGACTCCAGCAGAGATCACCAGGGTACGACCACACAGCACTTACAGACAGCATACATGCCCCTTACTTTCCTATCTGTAAACAAAATTGTTGACACCAATAGTAAAGCTCCCCAAAATAAGACATTTTCCATACATACACATTATTTTAAGTTATAAAACATGAAATACTAATACTAACATGAAATACTAATACTTTGCGCATGTAAACATCATATCCTGATTTCAGAAATATGAGAAACCCAGTTACTCTCCCTGGAAAACTGTGGCATGTATATGAGGTATCCTGGTTTCTGACCTCTGCTGGGGAACTGAGCGTGTGCAAACAAGTGGCAACTTAGCACAGTATGTCTAATTAACATTTCGGTTTCGGTCTGTCATAACTGGGATACTACTGTCATCTTATCATCTGCAGTTAATAGTTAAATAACTGGAAAATTGAAAGCATATTTGAGGAGTTTAATGAAAAATATAGAGATTATAAGCCTTTTTATCTTGACCACTGGTATTTATACGTGTCCTCTTAAGTCCACTTTTGATCTGTTCTTACTTTCTGATTTAATCTTTAAAACTAAAACAGCTTGAACGTCTACTATTGTATATTCATAATTATTAAGTTAATTTTTTTGTGTTGATTTACAATTAAAAATGTAAATAAAAGCATTTTGAGTGCTCTGGCAAGGCATTTTTCTTATCTTGCAAAAATAAAGATATACTGACCTTGAGATCTTCTAGTTCAGGGCTAAATTCTTTGAGCCACAAAGCCCTCACATCACATCACAATACCCACTAAAACTAATCATTTGACCCCTTGTGCCTGGAGTTAGTATCTCACAGTGGTAGTTTCTTTCTTAGCCCATTACTGAAGTTAACTGAAAAGTCTGTAGAATCTGTCAATAACTTATTTTTCTAACAGGAAAACAAACTGACTAATGATTGCTAAAGCATAACCTTACACATAATCTTTGACTTTGTTAATAAAATCTAGCATTGGTTTTGCTAAAAAGAACTCCTCCACGGAGATTCAATTACATGCGAGTCTGGTCATGTCCAAATATGTCTTTAGATCCAATAAGTCACAAATCTTAAAGTCAGGTTTTGCAAGATAAAAGTAAGATCACAAGACACTACAAGTTAAACATAATAACATGACATATTAATGTTTTTGATAATGTTTTATGAAGTCATTAACAGTAAAGTATTGAAGAGTGATGTGTCATCTGTCACAGTGGTTCTGCCTGTGCCTTGTTACCCCCCTCCCACACTCACACTCCCAGCAGCTCATTATACTCTGCGCCCACAAATCCCACAATGCACCTGTAATTATCCCGCCCACAGTGTTTACCTCCAGCCACTGGCCCACAGGAGTCCGCCCCTCTCACCTCCTACTCATCTCATCGTCTTATTCTGCCTTCCTTTCTCTCACGACTTCCTTCAGACCCACAGTTTTACACCATTACAATGGGCCAGATATTAAATACATAAAGATGTTCTTTTTTAAATATCAGCAATTGTTTATAATAATGTAGGAAAGTAAAAATGTGAGATTTACAATAATAAATAAACCAAGAATAAATTTGTAATTGAATTGACCTAGAAATGCAAAACAATGCAACAGTGATTAAGTTTAATCATAGTTATGTTCAATATGGGTAAATTAATATTGTATAGGTCCTCATTTTGAAGGATCAAATGGCAATAATACAGTAATAATTTCTCCATAATAGTAGCATGGTAGTAGTGAGTTATACACAATATTTATATATTAAGAGTTGTTTTTTTAATGTTCTCTACCCACACAATGACATTACACACATATAGTCGGTCTCTAATGTTCTCTACCTAGGCACCGACGTTATACAGATGTAATTTGTTGTTAATGTTCTCTACCCAGCCACTTACATTACACAGATGTAGTTTGTAGCTAATGTTCTCTACCTAGACACTTAAATTACACAGATGTAGTTTGTAGCTAATGTTCTCTACCTAGACACTTAAATTACACAGATGTAGTTTGTAGCTAATGTTCTCTATCCAGGCACTGACATTACACAGCTGTAGTTTGTAGCTAACATTAGCAACTGACTATGTACACGCATAGTCAGTTGCTAATGTTCTCTACCCAGGAACTGACTTTACACACATGTAGTTGTTCTTTAAAGCACTCAGAGGTTGAATTTCTGTCTTTGTAACACAGATGACCGGCCCATCAACCTGCGAGTGGTGAGCCAGAGCATGGCAGAAGGAGAGCTGCCTCTGGGGAAGCAGTTAGCCAACGAGCTGAAGCGCCACCACAACCAGAACCACAACAACAACAACAACAACAACAACAACAACAATAACAGCAACAGCACAGAGGAGGCCAAGGCTCCAGCTGCAGGTTGGTAGTACTCTAGTATGTCAGAACACATTACACAATCTTGTCTACAGCTTCACCTCATTTAAATCTCATTTCAATGTCTCCATAATTTCAAAACACTTCGAAGAACATGACAGTTGACAATGGCCGTCCATTCCGAATAGTGCAATATGTCAAAAAATTGGTCGATAGAAAATAGAAGTAGTAGAAGAAGTAAATAGAAGTAGATCCCTAACCTACCTGAGCAAGTAAAAATTCAATTGGTATCCTGTATGTGATAGAGCCAGTGTTTTGTGCAACTGTGTAGAAAAACATATCCAGTTACTAATGAGACCTACCCTTCCTTTTTTCTCTTCAGAAAACGGGACAACGCAGCGTGGATCTGGCAACACAGAGAAGAAGACCATCAAGTCAGAGCCGGAAGACTCCACATAGTGCCTCCTCAGGCCCTTCCCCTTGCACCTTCGCCTTTCCCTTGGCCCCTCCCTTGCCCCCCGGTTCACCCTCTTCAGTTACTCACATCCGACCGTATGCAGTTCTAGCCCTCAGTAGATACTAAGCACAGACACAGGAGAGCCTTAACAACCAACGATGCCTCAGAAATAGCATTTATTTTTCTTTATTTCACTTTTTATTTAAATTAGCCAAAACACGTTGAGAGCACTCGGACGTGTGTGCTCCACTGGTCCCTGTCTGCTCACTGCATGTTGTATGTACTGTTGCACATATGTGTATAATATCTACATGTCCTTTTGTTAACATCTTCAGAGCAGGAACCCAACTGTGATGCAGGGGCGGATTCATCATTTTAACATAAAATCTAATTTATTGGAGAGTTGAACCAGGACTAAGCTCCTACAAGCCGAGGCAGAAGAGTTACACGATTTATGCTGTGTGACTAATATCTATTGTTGCGCATCTCTGGCAACACTTTGAATCACCAAGGTTTTTCCATTTAAAATGGCCTCATTCAAAAGACTATTACATATACAGTATGTGTGCAAGCCAAAGGCAACAAGGTCAATGAGACAATGGGTAAAACGCAATACAATGATTTGAGAATCTCATGAAACCATATTTTATTCACAATAGAACATAAATAACATATCAAGTGTCATTATAATCGATGGAAGGAACATATCTAAAAAAAGTTGGGAAAACGGGAGCTAAAGACAAAGTCAGTGTTACTAACAGTAACATAACCGTGTATAAAAGCAGCATTTTAGAAAGGCAAAGTCTGTCACAAGTTAAGATGGGCAGTTTTATTCAGAGAAATCATTACTGGATACTTATAATCTTCAGGTGCATTTAAAACAGACATGATTCTGTACTGGAAATCACTGCATGCGACAGGAACACTTCCAGAAGTCATTGTATCTGAACACAGTGAGCCACAGGTTGCAGCTGTATCATGTAAAGAACAAGCCCGTGAACACGACCTAGAAACAGTGCAGTCTTCTCCTGATCAACTGTGTTTTTTTATTTTTCAAATTGTGGTTATTGTGTTCACACAGCAGTTTTCCATTTTGCCATCATTTCCATTTTAAATTAGCTTTGACCAGAGAAGAAAGCCATGTTTCTGGACCATGAGTAAAATATTGTTCAATGAGATTTGCAAACTCTTGCAATGTATTTTATTTACTTACATTTCAACTAGCACTAGCTGTATTCAGCCACGGTCTGGTTCAATTTCTGCTTTTGGTTTGTGGTTTATCCCTTGTCAGAACATCACTGTGGGTCATAAGAATGTGCCCCACGACCCACCAGAGTTAGATAGCTCATTCACACCTCCACAAATTTCAGAATTTGTGAGAAAATGTTCTACAAAGCAGACCAAAGTCTGGCAAGTGTGAATGCATCCAAATCCAATTCACGTGGACAACAAGACTGAATAACATTATCTACATAGACAGAACATGATTTAAATTAATATGTCATACTGTATGTTAGGATACAGTATGTTTCAGCCCCTGCATCAGGTTTACTGTAAATGTATGAACTGTGTTATGAATCTTTTTTACCTGTTCTGTCCTGTATTTTTACGAAGGTTTATATGTCGAGATAAACCACTTTGACTAGAAAAGACCGATGTGTGTTTGAACTGCAAAAATGACAGTCATCTTGCTATCAAGTGTAAATATTGTGCTAATATAGTGCTAGCCTAATCTCTCAACCAGGGTTAACTGTGTCAGTGTAAGTGTAGATTATGGTGTCGATACAGTGTTTATGTGTAGAGCAAAACATAAATAATATTTCAATGTATTGTGTAAAATATCATAAGTGTCTGCTATAACAATATTTCATGATTCTGACGTGAGAACTAGCCTTAGCTCCTGAAGTGTGTGCGCATCTTTAAAAATGTGTTTGTGATGTTTTGATGTAGATTCATATTTCTGTGTTCATCATTCTGTGTAAATTTGTCCAAAATGTAAAATGTAAAGACAGTTTTGTTTAGGACAGCACTTCAGGGCCACAAAGGAGAAATGATAACACAAAAATAATGGTGAAATATTTCAAGATTTAATTCTTAAAAAAAAAAAAAAAAGGTTTATAGTTGCTTTTAAGTCACAAAAATTCAGAAAATTTATTCTTTTAATTACAAAAATATGAAAATTTAATCACCAAAAATTTAGCAAAATATAAAAAAATACCACTTAGTTTCAACACTGCAATATTTTTAAACTTTTCTCTCTGTCTTTGGAATTTTAAGTTAAGTGTTATTATTATTATTTTTTTCATTCATTTCTAAACTTTTGAATTCTTAGAATTTGTGCTCAAAACACTGGCTTATCAATATAAAATCAGTTCCAAATATTATTTTTATTCCTAAAATATTATCACTCTACTAAAAATATGTTGTAGCTTTGAAATCAAATTATTGTAAACAACTTTAATATAAAAATTTCAAGATCTTGAGAAAGTTTGAAATCTTGACCAACTACTTAAACACATTCTAAAGATATGATCCTAGAGTATAAATATTATGGTTTTAATCTCCAAATAACTTCAGAAAGCAACTTTAATCTTGACATATTTGATTTTTTAAACTTGTAATATCTATATTTTCTCTCCTTGTGGCCCCTCAGACTCTGTTACTCCTCCCCGTGGCCCTTTAGACAGTGGTGTCTCAGTGTAATGACAACCAATGCAATATTTATGTTCATAATAACTCATGTTTGTGCTCTGTAACTGTTCATCTTTAACACCAGAAATTGTGTCACTTTTCGCACAAAGAGCACTGTATGTAAAGATTCTTCAATGATGGCATCAGAGTTCGGTTGACTGTGGGTCTGAGAACATACTGTATAGAAAAGTCACATGACCTGGAGATATGAAAGATAATATTAGTATGGATAGGTGCATGCCTGAGCTGCCGTCACTGACCACATGGTTCTTGTTCATTGTAAAGTGATAGATTAGGCTTTACCTAGTTATGCACCTGTTTTTTTAAACACTAATATATTTTATTTGTTATACAGCACATAAACATTAAACTTTATTTTTTGAACTCTGATGTGAGCTGTGTTCTCTGATCAATGATTTGTGACCTGTTTTACCAGAATAATAATTGACAAATGAACCGAAACAAAGCATTTTAAATGTACCATATACTGTGTACAATTTTTAATACTTGTACAGAACAAAAGGCAGGTTACATTGTAACCCAGGTTCTCTAAGTGTAGAGACACTCTAACATTCGTCATGTGTGGGGACACTTTGCAGAAACCAATCAAACATACTTAATGGTGATAGAATTTTAATAACGTACTGGCGCAAGTCGCAACAAAGGCACATCTTCACTTTTGTTCAAGACAACCAGGGTGGACAGTTGTAAAGTTTAAAGTGGAACAATGCAAGATTAACATCATTTAAAAAGCTGAATGGATGCAGTAGCATGTGCATATATATATATATATATATATATATATATATATATATATATATATATATATATATATATATATATATATATATATATGATCATGGCTGCACAGGAGCAGGCCTTGAGCACCAGAGCAATAGAGGCCAAGATCTACCATACAAGACAAGACCCCAGGTGCAGACTGTGCAAAGAGGCCCCTGAGACAATCCAGCACATAACTGCAGGCTGTAAGATGCTGGCAGGGAAAGCATACATGGAGCGTCATAACCAAGTGGCTGGTATAGTGTACAGGAACATCTGTGCAGAGTACAGTCTGGAAGTCCCGAGGTCAAGATGGGAAACACCTCCAAAGGTGATAGAGAATGACTGAGCTAAGATCCTGTGGGACTTCCAGATCCAGACAGACAAAATGGTAGTGGCGAACCAACCGGACATTGTGGTGATGGACAAACAGCAGAGGAAAGCCGTTGTGGTTGACATCGCAATACCAAGCGATTGTAACATCAGGAAAAAGGAACACGAGAAACTGGAGAAGTACCAAGGCCTCAAAGAAGAACTTGAGAAGGCCTGGAAAGTGAAGGCAACAGTGGTGCCCGTGGTCATCGGAGCACTCGGGGCAGTAACCCCCAAACTGGAAGAGTGGCTACAGCATATCCCAGGAAAAACATCAGACATCTCAGTCCAGAAGAGCGCAGTCCTAGGAACAGCAAAGATACTGCGCAGAACCCTCAAGCTCCCAGGCCTCTGGTAGAGGACCCGAGCTTGGATGGATGAAACCGCCCGCGGAGGGCGAGAGGACAATTTTTTTTTTTTTTTTATATATATATGATATGATATGATATGATATGATATGTTAAATTCCAATATCAATTATTTAAACACAGCCCTAGTAATCATCCAAATAAATCTCCTGAGGCAGGGGAACATACTGAAGGAGCTGAGCTGCGCTCCTGCATTGTTCCACATGAGAACAAGGCTCACTATCTGATCAGGAGAGATAGGTTTAAAAGATAAACAGGGCTTAAGGAGAGAGGCAAGAATAGTGAATGGAATATTAAACTTGAAATAAGGTTTGAGAATAAACCATTAAAAAAAAGCATAGCTGGGCATTATGGGAAATAAACAAATGCGGAAGTCACGCTAAAATGAACCAAACCTGGAGCAACTAGGAGATACAGTACCTCCTTATTATTTGGGCAGAGGCACACATAACACAGCTGCTGGAGAAAACACACTAAATGTGGTAGTATTTACCATGTGACCAAAAAGATGAAGGAGTGGGGTTTGAAGCGCTCTCCTGAACAGTGCTGCGTTAACGTGATACCAGAGAACTATGGCAGAACATACAGTGATGTTTAGTTTCTTGGTGAGCAATAATAAAAAGAAATACAAAAAATAAAATAAAATAAAAATAAAGATAAAAAATAAAGTATAACATCTATTCTTTCAGTGCAACAGCAGACTGGACAGAACCTTTTCCAAGTCAAATTAGTGGACATGTGTGATTTTTTTCCTCAGGTTCAATGTAGTTAACTAAAAGTTTGGGCTAAATACTGTAGTCACATTAAACTTTAATCAGAATAAAAACAGACTGAGTCCCTAATTTTCTAGTGTGCATGTAACAGTATTTATTCTTGGTGGGTGTTAGCTGCTGAATCATAGTAAGAAAACATGACCTGTCATATATTAGTCATTTATCTCAAACTGTTTTTTTGTGAAATCCAGGGAAATCCACCACTCAGTCTTATTACCAGTCCACATAACTTGAATCCAAGAAATGCCAAACACTAAAACAGTCATATCTTCATAACCATTTTGTACATCAGTCGTTCTGAGTTAGAGAGAAAACGCAATGCACTTTCTCATGACATTATCAAAAATCCACTTGGAAAATTTTGACCTAAGCAAGTAAGTTTCAGTGACCTTTTCATAATCCAATCTCCAGAAGAAAAAAATATAGGCTATACTTATCACTTTGATATTTTAAACATAAGATGTCTCAAAATTTTGTAGGAAAGTAAAAATATTAGGTATTTGCTCTTGGTAATACTTTAGATTAACTCACACTGTTAAGCATTAATTAGTAACTAGTTAATATTTACAAAACATTACTTCCAACTTTTATAAACACCATTGAGTTATAAACATTGTTATTAATATTTAAGTCTTTAGTAGTATAAGCTAATGTAAATCAGTGCAAAATTATAAACGTAACTATCAATTCATTATCTATAAACTGTTTATTAAATCTTTGTTACTTACATATTTATTAATGGTTTATTGCTGATTAAGAGTCATGAGTCAATCTAAAGTGTTACCAAATATTTTTAAACAGTGGCTTTGTCGAAGGGATTATAGCATTAGTATTTGTCACATGACTAAAATGTGACATTGCATCCACAAATTAAAGTGCGGTGTTCTTTTTACTCCCTTTGATGCACAAAATGTATATAACTAATTCATCACAATATCAACAATTACAAATTAGTTTTATTGTAATAGTACAGTATTTCTCACATGGAAGACCTTTGTCTGACAAAAAAATCTCAAATCACATCCACAAATTTGAGAGTGGTGTGTCCAAAGTTTAAAAAAAATAAATGAAATGAATTGAGCTTTTACTATGTTGCATTCAAAACATGTTGCTACATTCTGCATATCATATGTTTTCCCCAATACATTATTACAGGAAAAGATTTTGATATTTGTTTGTGCTTCTGTGTGGTTGTTTTGTTTTGTCAGGAGAAGAATCCCTGCCTGGCCCATTTGCATCAGCGTCACTTCGACACATTGTGAAAGTGGAGATGACTCACAGTGACGCAGGTCCTCCTCACATCTCTGTGTGTGTTTCTGTCTCACTCCCTCAGCCCTGCCTCACACACACACACACACACACACACACACACACACACACACACACACACACACACACACACATATCTACTCTGGGATGCACCAACGCCCCTCAGCTCTACCTCACACACATCTACGCTGAGACGCACCGACTCCCACTGGAACTGTCCAAGAGGCACCCTAAATCTGATGGAGTGGACCAGTTGCTAAAGTGAACTTATTAAAGTAAAATTTGGAGTGACTCGTGAATTAAATCTGACCATACAATGTCAAACTATTGTGATCTGCCACATTTCTGTAACTACTTGTCCTGCTTAACTTTGAAATTAAGAAATGTAAATTACATAGCCTTTAGCTTATATGCTAATTATAGATGCTAATCGCTATGCTAAATAAAATAGCTAAACGTTCACACACTCATTCATTTTATCAAACCAGGCTTTGATATTACTCACATGAGGTTGAGTGGTTGCTAGTTGCCAACCCTATCTTGATTATTCATAATTTGCATGTTTTTGGTGGCTAGCGCTAATTCCTTTAAAATTGTAAAATCTCTTGTTAACTTCCAGCACCAGTCTTTGGAACGCAGACGCGCTGTTTACAAACAGTTGTTCAATGTTCATATGCCCTGTGTTTAGGCCATTTTTTTCCAGCATAACATAAGAATTCATGCACTTAGCTTTTAGCGCTAAATGGTCCTATAGCCTATAAAAAAGCCTTAATACTGAGTAAGTTGCAATTTTTTTCTACCCAGGCACTCTAGATATTACACACATGCAGTTGGTACATGGCATTTACCAAAAGCATTTTGTTTTAGTGTAATTTCCAATTTTTGGTGGCTAATGGAAACACACGTAAAAGTTCTACAACTCAAAGTTAGCTACAAACGAATGTAGTTAGCTACTAGTTGCTAGAAGTAGTTAGTTTGTTAATGTGAGACAAGCAAGGAAACTGGTTACTAAAATTTGAAATTTCCACCAGGTCCTTTTTAAAAATAGTGTAACACTGTATAATATACAATGGCCTGTGTTAAAGGTACTGTAAGCAGCATGCGCTCGTACTGGTTTGAAAACGGAACTGCAGTATAAATCAAAACAATGGTCTGTGGGTTGTCAGTTTTTCTGCTGATTGGACAATCAGCAATGAAGCTTTTACAACTAAAACAAAAATGTAAACATAAACAATTTGGAAATTATGTAAAATATTTTTCCATCCATCCATCCATCCATCTATCTTCATCGGCTTTATCTGGGGCCGGGTCGCGGGGGCAGCAGTCTAAGCAGGGACACCCAGACATCCCTCACCCTGGACACCCCAAGGCGTTCCCAGGCCAGCCGAGAGACATAGTCTCTCCAGCGTGTCCTAGATGCCCGAATCTAACAAAAATATTTTAAACTCCTAAAAAATATTTTTAAAAGAGTTTAAAAACTTTTTAAAAGAGTTTAAAATATTTTTGTTATTGTGAATAAATCAGCTGCCCCATTGTTATCAGTAAAACTAATATTTTATTTAAACATCATATCTTGGGACAATGTGGGTAATTTGTATGAAATAAATACAAAAAATATATACTGCCTATAGCACCTTTAAAGGTAACTGTTGCAACAATTCCTGGTATTCCTAAACTTATATAATAATATAATACATTCAGAAAATTCCTACATTTTAGGGACTTTCTATTTAATTTCTCCAGTCATCCAGAGTTCAATGTAGGCACCATCTGGAGAAAACCTATCCAGACACAGGGAGAACATGCAAATTCTACACAGAAAGTCCCCACACAGTCTGGGAATCAAACCTGGGACCTTCTTGCTGTCCTGGTCACCCTCTACTGATTAGCTGTGCACTAAAGGATTAATTTCAAAATCCTCATTTCTCATGGAGGCTTTTATGGTCAGGCTCCAAGTTACCTGTTACCTGGACCTCATCCATTGGCACGTTCCATGTGGTAGCCTCAGGTTTACAAGCTGGGGCGTCTGAGCCTTTGAGTCAGTCGCACCCAGATTATGTAACGCACTCCTTCTTGACCTGAGAACTGCTAAGTCTGTCGAGACATTCAAAATGCATATAAAAACCTATTTGTACAGGCTAGCTTTCTCTGAATTGCTTTTATTTTATGGGATTTTATTGTTCTTTTGTGTTTTTTTAATCTGTGAAACACCTTCTGAGTCTATCTCAGGTGCAATAAAAATAAATTCTACTTACCTACACTTTCTGAAAACTAGAGCCTTTTTAGTCCCCCCTTTAACAGCCCTGCATCAATTAAGGCTGTGTCATTGCTCTTGTCTGCTTCTCCAAACTAGGAGTGCTCTGAAGATTGCCTTCTTATTTTTAGACTGACTTTCACTAAATCCTGGATTAGCCTTTAGTGTGTACTACTTTACTAAAAATAAATCACTGCATTTTATGTTTTTATTGTTTGGCTCCATAAATTTGCATCCCTAAAAGTTTATGTTGCATTCAATAAAGTGCAATATGCTACAAAATGACCTATTATATAAATACCAGGACTGCATAATATTAGAAAAATCAAATAACTGATAACTATTTTTTGAATGTTTCAGTACTATGGTTTGTTTTATATTTATACACCCTCTTTGATATAGTTTTTCCATTAATTTAGAGCATATAAAAAACAGGCTCTGATTTTTAAACAATTTTTATAATAATTATAATAACAATTAATTTTTCGACTTAATGTGCAACCCTAGTAAACACAGTTTGTCTTAACTTTCTATCGTTATTCAATTCTTATTAAAACTCATCTGTACTTTAATATAAAAACATGTGCGTAACACCACATTTTGTCAAAAAATATGTCTTTAAATTTGTATATATCCTCTTTGACCAGGGGGATTTCTCATGTCCAAAAATGGCGTGGGTAAACAGAGTGCTGTGTTCAGTGGCCTGTCCTTACCCACCTCCAGCTCCAGTCACCGATGATGATGATGATGGTGATGTGTTGCCGTGGCGACGGGAGGGAGGTGGGCGGCTCCAGAGCCAGTGGGCGGGAGGCAGCCGTTCGGAGCGTGGGCGGGATTTGAAAGGAGCAGGAAGCTGACGGCTTGTGAGAAAGTGTGGGCGTCGGTGAATTATGGCCTCTCTCCGCCCTGCAGCTCTGTGGCTCTGCTGCTGCTGCTGCTGCTGCTGCTGCTGCTGCTGCTGCTGTGTGCACAACAACAACACAGACTATCAGGAATCTGACTTCAACTTTAGGATCAGCAAAAAGTTAGCACAAAAATGTACGTTTATAAGACTGGACTGTGTTAAGATGTTGTTTATATGCAAACATATTCACTCAAGGTAGAACATTATCACATTTTTATAATACATTCAAAATTTACAAACCAATTCCATAAAAGTTAATATGTATTGCAACCTAATCAAAAACATCTTTTATTCACATTATTGGTTGTAGAGACTCTAAGTTGTTACCTTCCTGAAATGTTGCCAACTAACCTAATTAGTTGCAAATGGATGATCTAACTGACTTTTTTTTATTAGTAGCATTTGCGTTTCCAGCCTGTTGTTGCCCCATCCCAACTTTTTTGAGCTGTGTTGCTGGAATCAAGTTCAAAATTAGCTATTATTTTTAAACCTTGTTCTACCAAGTGGGGTCGGTGGTGAACCCGGGCATACATTTTTCATATCTTAGAGATGCTTCAATTTATGGCTCTGATTTTTTATGACTTTTTATGACGGTCTACTTGTCAACAATTTCATGATCACAAACGGGCCTCACTCTGGACTCTGAAAAAGGCAGAAAATTATTTTATCAACTTAAAATATCATTTAGAATTTAGATGCACTAAAAACATTGGAATGACAAAGACTGAAATAAACCAGGAACATGTCTGAAGTGACCCAGGTCCTACTCTAGTCGCACACTTAACGGACGGCCCTGGCCCTGGCGTCCATACTCCCAAAGCGCCCTCTACAGGGGCCACAAACAGCAAGAGGGATGCAGAATGTTCAGAATGTCCGTCTGCATTGACGGAACTTTATTGTCGTTGTTGTGGATTGTTCCTTAAATAAAGCATGCATTTTAATTAAAGATATAATTTATACAATTTTGAACTATATATGACAATTATATTCAAACACATTAATGTATAATTTCCCAAAACATATTTTTACTTAAAATGACACAAGGCATAGTGGGTTCGATCCTTGGGCCGGCTGACACATGAACCCTCTGGTTGGAGTCTGTATGTCCTCCCTGTGTTACTGTGGGTTCTCTCTGGGTACTCCAGCTTCCTCCATGCATGTGTTAGGTGAACTGGTGATCTACATTGGCCCGTGTATGAATGGAGGGTCTGTCTGTATATCTCTGTGTCAGCCCTGTGACTAACTGGCCAGGGTCACTAATCATGGCTGACTATATATATATATATATATATATATATATATATATATATATATATATATATATATATATATATATATATATATATATATATATGGGTGTTTTGTTTGTTTTTTACAGATTTTTATTTGTGCCAGTTGCATGCCAAATACATTTGTAAATGTAGAGTTAATGAAATAATTCCAGTTTTAACACCTAACATGTTATTTATAGTCAACTGTGATTAAAATATGGTTGGGCATTTTCAAATAATTGCACTGGTTTATGTTTCAGGAGGAAAAACATCTGAGTTGCAGAGGGGGAAGAAATACACAAACTCTGTACTCAAGTAAACGTATGGTTACATGAGTAAAGGGTTGACATCAAAGTAATATTACTTAAGTAGAAGTAAATGTACAATTAAAAATGTTGAGTAAAAGTTTTAAAAAAAGTATTGAATGCAACGTTTACTTAATCATCTTTTGCGGTTTCAAAGCAAAATTTACCTCTGCTTTAGATCATTTAAAATGTAGTTAAAAAGTTGTTTATTATTAAAAGTAATTTTTTTCTCTCACGATTGAGTTACCCTAACCATACCTTTTGGTAAATATTTCTTTCATTTCATTTAATTCATAAACACAAATAAACCACTCCATTATTCAGCTAATAGTGTATATGTAAAGTATTTAGTTACTCATAGATATATTCATATATAGATATAACAGTGCTTTAGGAGACTGCCATCTGCTGAGATTAAGTTGAATTTGTGTAGTACCACAAAGTAACCACAAGGCGTCACAACAGGACAACTCCAGCAGTTCAAGGAGAGCGTTACAGCTCCTTCAGCACATGCAGTATTCTTCTGACCTTATCCTGACTTTATCAAGAGGACTTGTGTGTGTTAGTCCACTCAAGCTGTTCAGCTCTGAGGTATATGGAGCGTGCTGCCTGCAGAAGAAGTAGGCTTGTGTAGGGTAGAAGCAGAATGTTTGGGGGACAGGAGCACAACACAGGCTTTGTGTAGACTATGACTGCTAATGGGGTCTGTGAAAATACACTTTGATTACAGCTAAGGCTTCTTCTACTTTCAGCTGTCACCAGTGGTGTAGCTGGTAATGAGGGGTCCCAGTGCAGGTTTTCAGAATAGGCCCTAAAGTTATAAATCACATTCAGTAAACCCTATTCTTTTTCTTCACACCAATCAAAGTCATGTCCACTCTCCTCTTTGGTCTTCCTCTAGGCCTCCTGCCTGGCAGCTCTAACCTCATCATCCTTCTATTTAATCTCTATGGGTGCAGTTTTCTGGAATGGGTACCTTTTAGGTCATGCCATGGTTGATTTTTTTTTCTTTAAAGACAGTATAGACAAATTCATCCTTTCAAAAAGATGTGTCATTTTTTTTTGTCACAAAAAGTTATTTTGCGTCAGGGACGCCACTAGACCACTTTTACTGGGGTGTGTGCCTCAGTATAAATCATCTGTGCCACGGTAAATAAATCTTCTATAACCTAATATGATATGTCAGGGCTTTCATTAGACAAAGTTCCTGCAACAGACAGACCCCAGATTGAATTCAGACCCTGAGAGGCTTTTATTTGAACTGCAAAACATTTTCCATCATGTATACATGATGGAAAATGTTTTGCAGTGCAAAATATAATAATATAATATACCTGTGTTTTGTATATATATATGTACACATATAGTTAAAACACAGGTATATTATATTTTGAACAGGCATGTGTAAGACAGCTGCATAGGGGTGCTGTAGACCTTAGAGAAATGTTGACAATTATTAACATTTAACATTTCAGATTACCATGTTTACTCCAAATATTTACTGTACTGTAGAGTTAAACAAGAAATGAATGGTAAAAAAGTGATATGAGAGGGGCCTGTGCTCCAGTAAAGCTTTATGTCTAGCAATAGCCCTAATTTGGAACTTTAATTTAAAGATAATAGTAAATTATTTTTGTAGGCCTATATTAAAAATCTGAAAAAAGTTACATATTGAGTATCACTAGACCTATAGAAATTTAATTTGTTATTATTCTTTTTTTTTTTATTAATTAAACTGACAATATTTTGAAGCTTTTAACATTTTTTTTCAAATTCTGCAGTAAATTATGTTCCACATAGTGTAGCTACTCATTTAATTCCATCCATCCTTCTCACCTCCAAAGAGAACCTTAAAATCTTAAGCGCAGCTACCTCCAGTAGTGTCTTTTATACAATACAATATAATTTGGGGTATAAGTTATTCCTTGGGTGACCAGATGTCCCTCTTTAACCAGCTCCTGTCCCATGTCCCCACACACAGCTGTAAAAACACTCATATGTCCCAGTTTTCATCAAACCATATCACAATTGTCCCCATTTTAACTAACAGTAAAGCATAAGAAATTTAAAACACATTTGTCTAAAGACTTTTGTCACTAAAAATATATATGATGATATATTTTTTATTAATAATAATCCTGGTCAAATATTACTCCAATACAAATAAAAGTTGCTAAGTCAAATTTTTACTTGATTTAAAGTACTGGAGTATGTGCTTTCAAAAATATTTAAGTACTCAAAGTACTTTAAAAAAACATTTTCATTTTTTATTTATTTATTTTTTTTTCAAATGAGTGCAGTCAAGAATTTTGGGTAAAATATCTACTACATTCAAGTCACAAATTTGCAGCTCCAAAAATATGAATCAAATACATTTTACATAATTTCAGTGTGGAAATGTGGGGCTCAACTTATAAAACCATACCAGATAAGAATGTTCTGCGTATTATAAATAAGGCTGGATTTTATGATCATACTAATAAATGATTTTTAATTGGTTTATTATAGAATCGTGCAAATAATGTTCAAACCAAAACCTAAATCACTTCCAGATTGTATCCAGAGGTTCTTTTTAGTTCCTGAGAGCAAATATGAGCAGTATTATGTAGTAAGTTATTATCTTTAGGGAGTAAGTCAGTTGTCTTTTGGTTTTAAGACATTTTCTCTGCCAAAGTTACTTTTGCTTTTTTTGCAGGAGTAAAAATTATTATATTTATCTTTTAGATGTAGTGGAGCAAAAGTAGTAAGTTACCGCTAACAATACTACTCAAGTAAAGCACAGATTCTCAAAAACTATTACTTAATTACAGTACTCAAGTAAATTGACTTTGTTACTGTCCGCCTCTGGTTATGCCCCACATTGTATTTGCACAGTTGTTTCCAAGCTGGATGTGATGGAGATAAGAGAAAACGACCTCTACGTGCTGAAGGCGAAACACTGCCGGTGATTGACAGCTCTCCTAGCCTATCAGCGTCCGGCAAGCGCTGCTGCAGTCCAATCACATTGCGCGTGCGGCGTAAAGGTAGGTTGTACCGCCTCAGAGTGAGCACGCACCAAGTCCTGTGTTTGCACAGTGAAAACCGTTATTCTACCGGGAGAGCTCCGCAGCATCGTTATCACAGCCCTCAACTTTAAAACGTTAAAAAAAAATCCGTAGTATAATAGTAACAGCGTCCGAATACGTTGTTTAAAGAATTGAAATGTTACATCTTCGGTCAACGTTAGCGCTAAAGGAGTTATTTCAGAGCCAGCTAAAGGGGCCGACAGGTAGAGTAGCCACCGCGGTACCTGCAGCCACAGCCTCCTGCTTTAGCAGTAGCTTTAGCAGTAGCTTTAGCCTTAGCACCGCAGCAGCAGCAGCTTTGAATGGAAGAGTGCCGAACAGGAGGTTGGCTGCCGGGTGGCGGAGGCTCCCCCAGCAGCCCGCGACGAGGCACGGCGTGAGAAGCTTCTGCTCAAAGGGAGACGGTCACAATGAAGCGGCCAACCAGACCAGTGACAAGTAAGTGGACAGCGGCTAATTAATACTATTAGTCGTTTAAAGCAAATTGTTAGCTTACATGCAGAGGTGCAGGGTTGTGACTGTTGTTTAACTCTGATACTTAACTACGTTACTGTAGTTGGGGGCCGTTTTAGCGCGGGAAAAACGTAAAAAACCTAAAGTCAGCTATATGTATTAAAATAGTAGCGTATTGTGCTGTAGCTAATGTGTCTTTACTGTTGAATTATGTATCGAGCATCACTCAAGCGGATAGCCGTTCACTAGCTGATTCTAAAAGTGGAAATGGCTAAAGGTTAACTTAGCAAATGGAGCAAATGCTAGAGGATAAAACACTCGACCGGTTAGTGAAGCCTACACCGCGATAGAGGCTGTTTTTTCCCCGGAAGAAGAGTGCCAGACCGTGCCAGAGAGGAAAGAGCGGTCGGTGCGTGTTTGCGGAGAGCTTGAGGCATCACGTGACGGGAGCGCGTGACGTACGAACGACCTATGTCATCTGACAGCTTTCATTAGGATGCTCTTCACACAGTCCCTCATCTAAACAAGCGAAGGAAACACACATGTAGTCAAAGATTGGATTTTTTTAGTCTGTGAAGATTCTCTGTCATCCTGGTTGTCACAGTCAAAGCAAGGCTAAAAAGAAGTCTTATCTGTAGTTTGTGCATTCATCCAAGGGACAGTTCTTGAGAAAACTGGTAAAAACATCTTTTTATAGGCCTTTTTGAACTACATTTACTACTATACTACTATCTACTTATAAAAAAAACAATTCTAAAAAACTCTAAACTTAAAGGTTCTGTAAGCAGTGTTTGCTCCTACTGGTTTGAAAATGGTACTGCAATCTAAATCAAAACAATGGTCTGTGAGCAGTCTTTCCGCTTTTCTGATTGGACAATGGAGAACAGGATTGTGACGTTACATTGGTGGCAGAGGTTCCGCTAGATTTTTATTTTGTCGGTCAGTTTGGCTGGCAGTGTTTGAAAATTTTGGCCATTAACGAGATCTACCGGCCATATATTTAAATAACAGAATAACAATCATGTCAAAAACACGTGACTGAATCAGTAATATAAAACGGTCATTCTGTGCATTAGTGAGTGAATAAAACTATCAGGCAATGCCTTAATTTACACCCAGATAATGCTCTGCACAAAATGATGATTAGACAACTTGCACAAGTCCAGACACAACAGGGGGAGAGAAAAGTGCCTGTGTGTTAACTCATTTATCTCAGAGTTTGTCAAATTGAACAATAACAAATTATAACAAAAGTAAATATTTATTTATAGGACTAATGCATAAGAAAGCTGTCAAAATAAACTATTTTTAATTCTTCGTTAGAATACTCTGTGAGTCTTTACACGCAGAGGCATTTCTCGTGTTTGCGCAGTGTTTAAACTGTACACCAACAACAAGGATGACAGTATTTGTGTTCTCATTATCGCGGCTCATTTGAGCACTTTATTACTTTTATTTGACTTTTATTTTAGTCCTGAGGAGAACGAGGTGTGCGCTCTGGGAACTAGTGCAAGGTGTCATAAATATTGATGATGGATTAGCCTACAGTGCGCTAACATTGAGCTTGTTTTAGCACAAGAAGAATCAGTCCTAAAACCAACCAACACAGGACAACTCGTGGCACAAGTCTGTGTGTATGGTTCCCATGAGGAGCGACCCTGTCCAGTTCTCTGCTATTTCTCCTGTGCCTAATGTTGCGGCAATGTCAGTAAGTGCTGCTCTATAGAAGTGTCAATACTAGTTTTAGCTCTCAACCTGTAGTGACCTGTGGTGCTTAAATTCGTAATGGAGGCTGGAGGCACATCCCCACAGCGCTCCACGAGCGAGAGGTGCCTTTGCTGCAAAAATAATTGCTGAAGACACCAAAAAGAACGGCTCAACCCAGTAGCGGAGCCAGACTTTGGCACTTTCCTGAGCGTGTCAGGGCACAGAGAAACTCCCAGAGATGCACCGTGGAGGCTGCTTCAGTTTGCTTTGACTCGCATGTTTTATGGATTAATAGTGCCTCAATAATCTTCACTCATTCTTATAAAGGTAAGATGTACCTGTAGTCTACGGTTCCTTTGAAGAGTTTGATGGAGAGTGGAAAGAGGAAAGCCATGCATCACCGGCATGATGGTGGTTTCGGGTGTGCTAAGTAAAATAAATGTTTGCTAAAAGCTATTTATGAGCTTTATTTTAAATATCTTTTATCATTTTGAAGCAAAATATTCCTCCAACGGTGTCAGTCATTGTTTCAGATGCTAAACAACCAACATACTGGATATTATTGCTCACAAAATGTATTTTATTTTTTCGTAAGAATTTTTTTGGTTGGTCATGTTGGCTGGTGCCCTTTAATTTTATTGGTCATTTGCGTTTCAAAACAGCCAAAACCCAACATATGCCAGCTAACTGAAACCCTGATCGGTGGTCACACAAGATATTTTCAACAGCAAAACAATGGAGCAATTTAGAATGTAAATTACTCAATTTAGTATTATCACAAAGGTATTTTGATACGTTAGTGTGTGATAAATATTTACCAAGAGGGACAAAGCAGTTGAAAGAGTTGTTTCAAGTCTTGTTTGTTTACTTTTTTTAATTTCGCTGTGCTAAGGCAACTTTATGGTGTTTCTCTGTCTGTGACCACGAACATGGCAGATTCTTTCAATGCTTGTTTTATGACATAGGTTCCCGAGCTCTATTGGAAATGCAGGGTTTTAGGACCAAAACAAAAATTGTAAACATAATCAACTTGGCCATTATAAAAACATTTTTTATTGTGAATAAATCAGCTGTACCATTGTTGTTGATTTAAACATGTTTACCTCGTATCTTGGGGCACATGTGGGTAAGTTTTATGAAATATAAAAATATATATATTGCTAAAGAAATGAATATAGAATAAAATGATTAATTTGTATTATTTTATTGACTATAGTAATAATCAACATAGTCAACATAAATGTTAAAACTGAGACATTTTACCCTTTCATTAAAAATAATATATCAGTAAGAGGTCACTTCATTGCTAAAAAATGATTATGGAGTCATAAGAAACCACTGGAAGTCATCGACAATTACTATAACATTTGCTTAAAAATACATTAGCCATATATGTGTATTACTCCATAGTCATTAACAGTCAAGACAATTCATTTAACAAAAGTTAAATTGTCAATGAGCAGCAATAAAAACCTCTCAATAAGCCATCACCATTGTGAAAAAAAAAGTGTTTTGGTGGATGGTTCAGTATTACAATCATGTAATTTACAGTATTTCCACCTGGGCTTGCTTTAGTTTTAAATTGTACTTTGTACTTTAAAATATCAACAAACGCAGGACAAACTTCCACTAATCACACTTGATCCCTTAACTTTTGCACTCCTGGAATACCTGGCTCTTAGAATGATATTTTTTTAATGTTAAACATTTCAGAGTGTTGCCTGCTTATTGGCATTGCAATAACTACATTATTGATGAAAAACTGTCTGCAGTGGACGCGGTAAACCCACAGACCTCTGGCTGCTGCATCTGGGCAGAAGGTCTGGAGGCTATGGTCTGGTTAATAAGCCTTTCACAGACTTTTATAATGCAGGGAGCTTAGTCCACCCACTCCAGTTTACTCTGATTTTACGTTAAAATGTTCTGGCACATATCCCAGCCTCTGCACAGCCTCCAGCAACACATGAGTCATTCACTGAGAGTACAGTCAAAGCTCTCATCACCACAAGACCGAGAGCAGTTTGTCACGACATCTGTAAAACTCACACCAGCAACGCCGAGCAGTGCACAGCTGTTTATTCAACATCACTGCAAACCTCATCATAGTAATGGCAATAAGTTTAAGAAATGCTGAATCTAATAATAATACAATGATTACTTATCAAATAAAAGCAACTGCATTTTTCATGTAGAAATATTTTAGCAAAACCCTGTTAATCTACAAAAAACAAATGAAACAAAATGCAAGATATTTATCAACAATACAAGTGAAAAAAAATCATAATGAAATGAGTCTGCCATAATAATAGCAGTAATTCCCAAATAGTGACTTTGTTCAACATATTTGAAGTTTTGTTTTAATTAAATAAAACTGTGAAATTTGGTGATTTTAAAATGAGTGTGCCATAAAGGTCACAGAACAAATATTCTTCTTTCTTCCTTTCTTTTTTGCTGTTCTCTTCAGGGGTCACCACAGGGAATCCTCTGCATCCTTTTCTTTTACACTAACTAACTTCATCTCTTCTTTTACTAGTACATCCATAAATCTCCTCTTTGGTTCTCCACCAGGCCTCCTGCCTGGCACCTCTAACCTCAGCATCCTACCCATATATCCACTATCCCTCCTCTGTACATGTCCAAACCATCTCAGTCTGGCCTTTCTGACTTTATCTTCAAATCATCGAACATAAGCTGCCCCTCTGATAAGGAGAATCTCAACAGCTCTGCTACCTCCAGCTCTGCCCCAAAAGAACTGTAGTATTGCAGTATAGAAGCATTGCTGGCAAGGTATTTTCTCAACAACATAAACTCTTAATTGTGATACATTGTGGTCAACATGATACTGTATAATCAGATGTTCTCTGTGTTGCACAAATTAAGGGTCAACTCTGTGGTATTATGTAAGATAAAGAGATCACCTTGAGGACAGAGTAGTGACTAATGAGAACAGCTGGTGGATTAATAACGCCAGGTCCAGATGTTCCTCCAGCACCCACTAATGAGCCACAACAAGTTGTTCTTTTATTCACCTCTGCACAACTCGTGTCTCTCAGCTCATTAAGCAGGAGGATGTCAAGTGTAGATACTTGTCTCTGTGTGGAGGAGGACAATTAGAGCAAACTTAATGAACTGCACATGTTGGACATGGTTTGGAATAATAAGTCTTCTTTTATTTCTAATCACTTTCTATGCTGTAAGTTTCTTACAAGAGCTGTACCTTGGTATCAGTACAATGCCAAGGCAAACTGGTTTGATGGCTTGATTGTTGGACCTTCTTTTTACAGAACTAGGGTTATTTCTTCCAAAATTATTTTATTGCAACCCCATTATGGCATGTATTTTTACACATGTATTTTAACATCTGTTTAACAACCTTGTGTAAAAAATAATACAGCATTTAGGCTTCAAATAAGCTGAACATTAAAACTATGACTAAAATCCTGGCTCCTAACGCACAGTATGAGAACTCCTACTTTTCATTTGTGACACATCAGAATTTCTGCATGTGTAGATGTTCAGTGTTTAAGTGGTATTGTGTACCAATACTCAGACCCAAATTAGCTGGGGTGGGCTCCAGCCTCTATGACCCTTATGGCATAAAACCAGGAATAGAAGTTGTCTGAATAACTACAGGTGTGATTCTCTGGTTTCATGATGATACAGTATTATACTGATACAGTGGACTGACACAATGGTATCTGGCGATACCTCAATATGATCACAAATTGATGCGATTTAAAGGCCTGTCATCAATATTTCAGTGCTATCTTCTCATTTAACTAAATATTTAGTCTAGATGAAAAGCTATTTATTTTATTAGAATAATAATGAACATTCAGGGAACAACACAGAGTACTTCCCTGTGTTGTGTCAGGCTTGGAGTTTAGTTTGGGAGTGTTTTATCATGAAATTGACTTGATCTCAGTTACAGCAGAGGAATTAGCTCCCTCGCTAATTACGGAGGTAGAGAGGTGCGGTAGGCCAGTTTAAAAATAAAAGAAATTTCAAAATAAAAACGCACCTCATTTATAATGGGTAGGAACGCACCGAATTGATTGATGTTTACATTTTGCATTGTTAGAACGCGATTGGGGTAAGTATATCTGATGTATTGTTACACCCTTTTGAATACTGTGTTTAACTACAGTAACTCATAAAGAATATTGTGTAAGTACTGTTATTTGTCCTGTGATGCTTTTAATTACAGGAAGAATGGAGCTAAATTTACTGAATATAAATCCTGTTGTTTGGTTGCAGCTGTTTGCTTGTACTGAGTGAAAGTTTGTGTTCCACTTACTAATATACAATTATTCCTCTCTTCTCTTCCTGTTGTTGATCTGCTTTGCTTTGTAAGTATGTTTTGCTTTTTTTGTTGTAGTAGTGGTAGATGTTTACAGTAGAAGTAGAGCTGACCACCTCCCTGTGCTGCTGTACTAAACCTGACCTGGTTTCTCCTAGCGGTTGTGCTTGACCCCTGCACCTTTGATTTGACCCTCTGTCTTTCACCAGCAGGCTTCACCGTCCTGTACTAGCTAACAGGTTCTATCAGAATCACACCATGCTGGTCTACATGCTTAGGCTACAACCACATAGATTTGAAGTTTTTTTCAACCTTGTTTTACATCACTTGGTGTATTTGGCCATCAAGTATACTGTGTTGAATAATGATTACCACAAGAAGAGGAGGCAGGTGTGGACATCAATCTAGTAAGACTCACAGCTTACAGTTGACAAATTAGTCAGTGAGGGACAGTTGACTGAACTCTCATTGGTTGCACATTACTTTTAGCAGAGTAACAGTTGGGCTGCTGTTAGTGAATGCACCACATTTGTGAGGGTTACATATTTGGCTTGGGTTTTATGCAGGATTGGGCAACCCTCGCCATGTGTCAGGCCTTGGGACCAGCACAAGGGTGACTATGTGGCTAAATTTCTTTATCAGGGAATTGAACAGACCAACAACAGACAATGTATTGACTACTTTATCAACAAGGGGCCAGTTGCCTACTTTATTACTATTCATTTTAAATTGTATAAAAAACATTAGTATTGCAGCCCAGTGTTATGCACAAAGTCATTATAGTGCTAAAAATGTGTTAGCAGTCGTGCCTCATAACAAGAGAGTTATGGGTTCTCCTGACCACACATGGTCTTTCTGTGTGTGGAAAATGCATGTCATTGCCATGCTTGTTGTCATTACTGACTTGGCTGTTTGACTTCCCCATAGTGAACCTAAGTATGAATGGTTGTCTTGTGTGTCACAGCAGCCTTGGCTCCAGTTGAGTGTCCTTGACCTCCATGACCCAAAAGTGACAGTAGAAGATAAAGACATAAATTCTAATTTCTGTTATAACTCTAATTTAACACTGCTCATAAGATAGCTTTTTCGGTGCTTTAAATGATGAAAAGTTTTGAAAAGACCTTTTTATGTTTTCACATACATATAAGGTCATAGCAACAAAGTATATAGACCAGTATGATATTCTGATGAACATGAAGGCAACAGTCACTCATGTCTTGATTTCCAGACTGGGACTTGCTGCATCTTTCTTTGTTAAACAAGCATGTAATGGTTGTAGACTGTAGACCTGCACTTGAAACTCAGTGACCAGTTACAGATTTACATTAGGCTCCACAACACATAGCAGGTAAGTTTGAGTCTAAGCACCCAGCGGTCTAAAAAATTAATAATAATTTATGCTTACAACAGCAGAATTTCTCCTGCGAGCTTCCAAACTCACTAACTTTACTCACCAAGACCTTACTGTGTGGAAATGCTGCTGAGAAAACCAGCCAGGATGTGTTTGAGATAGACACAGACATAAATAGTGTTGACCTCATTGGGATGTCAGTGCAGACAGTGTCAACTTGCATTAAGAAATATTGTTTGTTTCTAAGTCAAGTGCTAGCCTCTTGACTTGTAGTGTAAAATAGTGTCCCATGGCAAATTGTTCATTTCTTGTAGGTATAAAATAAAAAAAATCTGGCTGGATTACTAGCAAAGTAAGCATTAACTGTTTACAGTGGTCTGTTGTCAGCATTTAGAAAAAAAATATTGGTAGAGTCTGGCAGTGAAGCCTAAACTCTAATCCAAACTAGGGCGGCACATTATATCAAATATACTGTATATCACACATAAACAATCACAATGAATTGCAAGAACAGTTTGATTTCTAGCATTGAATTTGACATTTTGCCTGCTAGCTTAATTGCCTAAAGAGAGTTTCCAAGTACGGTTGTGGTGTGATCAAATAGTGAAGTTAATGGTGCTTTTGGAAATGTATCTTTTTAAATACAAGTCGCCTTTTTTGTGGCCAAGAGGGAATACAATATCACAAGTCATTGTATTATTGCAATATTAAACAGCATTATCAGAGTTATTGTGCAGCCCTACTAACCAGTGTTCCCTGGACTGTCTTGCTGACATAAGGCCAGTGTAAGTGTGTTCACAGCAGTATTTCTAACAGTTACTCACCGCTCTTTCTTGCAGACTAAGGCTTTTCATCTCCTATAGACCCCGGTGTTTCCACTCTGTAAAGTGTGTTTCTCACTGGGCTGTTTGTGTGCTGCAGGAGAAGAAAGGCAGGCATCCTGCCCAGTCTGGAGGACCTGCTCTTTTATACTATTGCAGAGGGACAGGAGAAGATTCCTGCGCACAAGTTCACCACAGTGAGTCAGCAAACACATACTAGGACATTTTGTCGGCTATCTGGTCTCCCAGTTTTAAATGACAAGACAGAAATAATCATGGCCCATTACAGACATTTCCTAAAAAACATCAAATTCTAATGATATTTTTTTGAGTTATGTCAATAACCCAATTAAAAAAGTAGAAAGCTATTTCTTGAGCATTGAGCATTATATTGAACTGCTCTGACATTTTATGGCTTTTGTTTACAAGCTATAATCTAATACATGAGATAGTCTCTTATTTTTGTTCCACACTCCAGTTTCATTGATCTGTGTCTGATGTGAACACCACACACTATCTGGTTTCATGCCTGTATCCTTGTTTGCCCTTGTGCAGGCTCTTAAAGCCACAGGCCTGCGGACAGGAGATCCTCGGCTCAAAGAATGTATGGAGATGCTGAAGGTGACCGTAAAAACCACGTCAGATGGAGCCCTCGACCGACACCTCTTCAAGAAGTACGTTTAGTCCTCTCCATTTCTGCTCTGGGATATTGTGGCACTAATGATGTGCTGAGAGCATGTGAGAGCATTAGTAGCACAGAATTCTAAATGTTGTCTCCTTTTTTTTTTTTTTTTTCTTGATACCGATGCTTTACTTTGATTAAATATGTCATATGTCAACATTAATATATCAGTATTTATAAAAATGTTGTTAAACCAGTGATTCTAGCCTAGTTAAGAATTTGTTAAAGGAGCTATATTATGCAAAAAAATTTTTTTTTTTTTTTTTTTTTTTTTTTTAGCTTTCTACCATGTTAAAATCAAAATAATAGTCAAAAAACATACCTAGAGTTGCATTTTGTTTCATTCATGTTTAGGTAATCCTGTTGTTTCTGGCACTGAGTTTCTGAGGCCTCAGAACGCTCGGTTGCACAAAACCATATGTTTCCACTGATACCTCAAAGTAATTTTTTTATTTGTTTCAGTTCAAAAGACTGTGCCAGAGCTGCACTCAGCTGGTCTCTTTACCTGTTTCTTTATGGCAGTACTAAAGTAATATTGCTTTTTTTTAGTCCCATAGTGTTTTCAAAGGTTTACACCTTGAAATGCTGTCCTAGAGTTGACCATGGCTTGTTTAAAAATTTAAACAAAAGCATAATATTGTCCCTTTAATAAATTTGACACAGTAGTTCAGTCCTGCTTAGTACTTGATATTCATAACAAGGTGACAAATCATGCTAAAACTCCCAGTCAGAACAGTGTGTTGGGAAACTGCAGTGAACAGTTGGAACATATGACACCTCTCCATGAAAACAAATGTGTACACATTCTCAGTGCTGCCTCTTCTGGTCGAGCTCCATCACATCCGCTCCCAGGACTATTTATAGAGCTGGAAGTCATGTGACCCACTGGCACACTGGAGGGGATGTTCTTCCACAGGGAGGCCATGCAACAGGGATTAGAGGCTTGATACATTCACATGTTCACTACAAATCTCTCTGCCAACACACAACTCGTGCAACACTGTTTGTCATGTCATTTTGTAAACTTGGATTATACAAAGATAGACTACAAAATAGGCCCTGCGGTATCAGACGAACCTGTAATACAATTATTGGTAGCATATTGCAGATAAATCATGTACAACTGTAGAGTTTTAAGTAAAGTAGAGTATAACCATTATACTAAAGAGGAAAGGGCTAGGGTTATGGATTCTTATGAACTAAAGGTGGTTTTAGACAGCATTTGGCATAGGGAATCTAACAGAAACCTGAAAGGAACTATGCTTACACTCACTTTTATACTTGGCTGCATCACAGTTTGATTAAATGCCCTGATTGCACAGTGCAAATGTTGCAATTTTTATATTGTGACTGATAGCCATTCCATGTGTTCAAAAATCTGGTAAAGTTATACATTTTTTAAATACAAATGAACACTTATTATGAACCTCTTGTCTAGATGTGTCCAGAGCAACATTGTCCTGCTCACCCAGGCCTTCAGGAAGAAGTTTGTCATTCCAGACTTCCAGCCTTTCTGTGCCCACATTGATGAACTCTACGAGAATGCCAAGAACATGTCAGGAGGGCAGGTGAGAGTCATTTTTAGAAGTGTAAAGTTCAGACATGTTTTGTTCCCTTTTTAAATCCAGTACATTTGTGTCTGTAGGTGGCAGATTACATTCCCCAGCTGGCCCGCTTCAGTCCGGATCTGTGGGCGGTGGCTCTGTGCACCGTTGATGGACAGAGGTGCACTCATTTCTACTCAAGTCTTTCACCCTGATGTCTTGGTAGTCTAAGGATGTGTTCACACCCACTGGTCCACTAAAATCGGTGCGACTGGGGTGAAAGTCTGCACTTGTGTTGCATATGTAATTGGTCTGGTTCACACTGGGCTGTGTCAGTCGAACTTAACTCACTGACAATGCAGTTAGCACAGTTAACCTGTAGAGGGCAGTTCCTCAATATTTAAAGGGGCCCTATTATGCAAAATCGACTTTTATGAGCTTTCTACCATGTTTTAATGTTGTTCCTGCATCAAAAACATACCTGGAGTTGTATTTTTGTTTCACGCCTGTTTGCATAATCCTCTATTTATTTACGTTGACTTCCTGAAAGGACAGAAACGTCTTGTTTCACCGATGTCTGCCATTTCCACCTGACCATGCCTCTCCCCCCTTATGGCCCAGTCCCATTCAGCTCACATCTCCCCTGCAGCAACCAAACAAACACTTCGCGCTTGCAGCAGCACATGTGAGAAGTGCTGCAGGGAGGGAGGGGCTTCCAAAGGGACAGGGACCTAATCTGATAGTTTCTCACAGTCAAATGATGAGTGTTTCTTCAATAAATATTGGGTTTTCTAACCAACAAATGTAAGATGCTGATCTAGAGGTCCTAAATTAATTTAAAAGATACCAAAAAAAAGCATAATATGGCCCCCTTTAAGGAAGAGAAACTGGTAAGAAACCTAAAAATATGAAATCCTGTTCATGCATTGGTCAGAAGTCTTTGGTATGAACACACCCATAGATACCACAATAGATAGACAAATTAAAATTAGTTGTATAGTACAAACCATTTTCTTAGACTACCAGGAAAGACCAAAGTTTAAAGCACTGATACTAATAGTATTCAAGTAGAAATAAAAGTAGTAGTAGTAGTAGTAGTAGTAGTAGTAGTAGTAGTAGTAGTAGTAGTAAAGTTTGAATATCATTTTATCTCAAGCACAAATTACATTTGAAAACTACTTCTACCTCAAATATAGACCCAAATCCTGTACTTTCTGGTTCTGAGGAAAGTGAATGTATGTAGTTACTTTCCCCTCTGTTTGTTATACTGTATTGTAAATTTGATTGGCTGTTGGTAATAGGTGCTACTTTATTAAATGATATGTCTTTCTTTTAGACATACTGTTGGCGACACCAAAGTTCCCTTCTGTCTTCAGTCTTGTGTAAAACCTCTGAAATATGCTATTGCTGTTCACGACCATGGCACAGAGTATGTCCACCGCTTCATCGGCAAAGAGCCCAGTGGTCTGCGCTTTAACAAGCTCTTCCTCAATGAAGACGGTAAGTTATCAGACACACATCTCCATATACATGCACATACACATACACATACATGCATACACATGCAAGTGCAGGAGACAGGTTTACCTGTAGTTGAAGAATCCATAACCCCAGCCCTTTCCCTTAAGTACAATGGTAACAGTATAATGAATAATGTATAGTTAGTAGTTCTTTTGTTTGCAATTAAAAGGGTGTCTATTCTTTTTGTCTTTCATAGATAAGCCACACAACCCCATGGTTAATGCTGGAGCTATCGTCTGTACCTCGCTCATTAAGGTACGTCTATTTTGCCTAAAATTACTTTATTTTTTAGAAACTACAGTTATGTTGAAATGGTAAATTTGTTGCTAAGAGTAGGCAGCAGATCAATGAATGCTTTATCTTTTAGTTTTTTCAATATAAACACAGAATGCTATTGAGAATATGGGATGTGACACACAGAATAACTAATACAGAATCAAACTTGTACCAAGTAGATTACTGTATGTAGCAGATTAAGGAGCATACATAATCATGTGAAAGGGATTTATGGGCTGAGTGCAGTGAGTGGGTGGAGGTAATGTCCGGTCATCTCACCACATTTACAGATTAATGAGGCAAACTGCTGTGCTACCTTAGCACATGGGATGTCCTGCATGTCCTTGAGAACTGTTGTCTTTATACTCTTCCTTACAAACACAACAGTGCCATCTGCTGATTTTATTTTAACAAGGCCCCAAGGCTTAACAGATGAAAATTACACTTCATTGCCTTCTGTTTTAGGAGTTCTTAACTATGACAAATGTTTGTGTATCTCTGCATGTTTGGCAGAAAGCAAATTAACATAGTTGTTTCAGTGTAGTACTTTTTCCCACACACCTGCTCTGACTGTTTCTGGTTCCTTCAGCGATAACAAGAGCCAACAATGCTCTGCTACTGTGACCTCCAAAGGAAGCACAAGAGGGAGTGTAGATGTAGCCTTGTATTAGTAACCATATATTTTTTATACTTCCACATTATATTTTATATAGTTTTTTTTTTTTTTTATCAATGTTGTTGGAGACATTAAATCTAAAACTAATATCCCTCTATCCATATTAGAGTATGCTGACATTTTCTGATAGAGTTCAAAATGTTGTTTCATGATTTGGGACAAAGCAGTGGTCAAAAATACAATTGTCTGCAGTTTTTAAAATGTAAGTTATTGAAAAGTAATCATTTGAAATGTTATTTAATATAATACCCCAAACAGAGCTTCAGCCTCGCGTACACTCACACTCTTTCTGAACAATTAAAAAGCAAGTTAAGTAAATGCTTAATGCTGAGTATTGTTTTTGTGCACACATGTTGTGGGAAAGATGCCCTGAACTTTTGGCTGAACATAGACAAATTCTGATGCAAAACTGTTTTTGAAAAGCTTTAATTTGATGATATGATTATATGACAGAGGGGTTTATGGTGTCCCTCAGGGCCTTGTGCATGTGCCCCTTTTCCAATCTAGCCTTTTCTTATTTATAATGTACCTTGTGAAGGCTCGTTGTGTGGTTTTATGTGTTGTTGCATATTTTCCAGCATTAGGATCTGTGGGAAATTATGACCACATCAACAGGTCAATGACGTTGGTAATTTCCTTTTTTAATCCTTTTTCCCTCTTTGGTCTGGACTGTTACCAGCTTTAGCCTTCACTGGCTCTTTAATCACTTGCATTCTCCAACTCTGTTTATGGACTATAAACAGTACACTCAACTCAGAAACTGCTCAAATACCATACTTCATTGTTCCTTATTGGATTGTATCAGAATCGACCTGAGCAAAATACTGATTTCAGAATCAGTTACACACACATATTGGTAGTCTATTTATTGCTATACAATAATTCTAAATGCTGCAACTAGTGATATAAATATTATAGAACAGAGAAGTAATCATTTGTGGTCTTTGTTTCAGTAATTTAAAAAACACAAGAAGTTGAGTGTAAAATTTATGTGATTTATCTTGAGCCCCAGTGAGCACCACTTTGTATAAATGTTCTAATGAGTAGTCAAAGCCCTCGCTACTGGATAGCAGTAGAGAAATGATTCTATCACTGATTTTTTTGTTCCTTAGGTGAATTAACATTTTGATTTCACCTCATCTCCAGCCAGCACACCTTTAATTCTAATCCATCTGATCTCATGAATGGGTTTACTGATGTCATTTATGGTTACCTAATTGTCAAGCTCTTTTTAAAAGCTCTGTAATATTAGTATTAATGTAAGTCTAATGTTTGTAGTGTTAATGTAGACGTACTATAGTGCTAATGTTGCAACATTAGTATTGTTTGACAGCACATTGGTGTATGTAACTTTTAACACTGTTGTGTTGTTTGTATTCCAGCAAGGGGCCAGTAATGCAGAGAAGTTTGATTATGTAAGTGTCCACAAAGTATGTGGTAAATCATTTATAATTTTTATAAAACTTTACAAAAGACTGAGCTCTAGGAGTGGTTCTCTGAGGGGAACCTGAGACGTTCTCAGGGTAGCAGAGACATAGTCCCTACAGTGTTCCCTAGGTCTTCTTAGTGGGCGCATCTAAAATCTTGTCCTTTGAGTCATGAGCTCTGGATGAAAGTAGGGATGTAGATAGAGCTGTAAATTGAAAGCTTTACATTTACATTGCTGCAGCACTCCCAACATACCTAAACGTCTTCATAAAAATTCCAACTGCCTCAGCGTTAGAGGTACTGCGCCTCATCCCAGGTGGATGCAAACCGTTCCAGAGGACGCTGATGCCACAAGTAAGTTGGACCTGTTGCCAGTGCTTTCCAAAGTTGAACAGGGCTGCTACAAACCAAGCTCCTGAATGCCTAGAGCTGGTCTATGCCAGTCTCCTGGTCCAGTCTTTCTCTGGGAGGCTGAGGACTGGGATCCCCTTCTTTAAAGATGGACCACCCTGATCAGTCAAGAGATACTCTTGCAAAGGCAAATCAGCCAAGACAGCCCCACAGCATCCAAACACTTGGGGTACTCAGGGTGGACCTTATTCATCACTGGTGCCTTGCCACCTAGGGGCTTCTTAACCACAGTTAACTGTGTCCACCATGGCCTCACTGAACCCATTGCAGACTGAGTCCCACATGCCAGGCTGAGCTGGGGTCTTTGTGCCCACACTGGCCTACCATGTCTCTTCAAACGCAAACGCAGAGTGGCAGAAAGTTCCACCCCCCCAAAAGGACTGTCACTTTAAAACCAATCACAACTAACACCAATTGTGACTGTGTCAATAAACTAATCAGACAGAGTTTAACAGTATCAAAATGAGGAAATACTGCACATGTTTTATTTACTTTATCTATAGTTTGAATGCTACTTATTTTGAATAACTAGGAATTACAAATATTTTCTGTACACCTGCAGCAGGACAAAGGGGGAAGAAACAGCTGAGACTTTGAGAGATGGATATTATGTGTAGGACAAATGTTTTAAGGTTACAAATAAAGCCAGTAGTAGCTCTGACAGCCCATCTGTCTCCATTCACAGGTTATGAACTTCATGAACAAACTGGCTGGAAATGAGTATGTGGGCTTCAGCAATGCCACGTGAGTTTGAGCTTTGTCCCTGTTATCATCCTTCAATATAACTGCAGTACAGAATGTATTTGGACAGGGGTGTGCACAACAGAAGCTGAGTCAGTGCCTTTAACCGTGCCCTCCCTCTGCCCTTGTGTCCCAGTTTCCAGTCAGAACGAGAGTCTGGAGACAGAAACTTTGCCATTGGCTACTACCTCAAAGAGAAAAAGGTACGAAGCTACACTGTGGACCTTTATAATTGAACAGACTGTATTTTCAGTATTTTTATGTAATATTTTGTATGCTTACTGTATATAATGCTAATGTTTGGTGTACAGTGTTTTCCAGAGGGAACAGACATGACATCCATTTTGGACTTCTACTTCCAGGTAAATCAAGGCATAAGAGCACCGCCACTCAATTTGACTTTATCACTATTAGACAAGAGCACATTGCATTGTTCTCCTTATATAATGCAGGCCTTGCATTTGTAGTGTGTTGCCTGTACTGAACTGTCTTTCGTTGCCCTAAGCTGTGCTCCATCGAGGTGACCTGTGAGAGCGCTAGTGTCATGGCGGCCACACTGGCCAACGGCGGTTTCTGTCCAATCACCGGAGAGCGGGTACTGAGCCCTGAGGCTGTGAGGAACACTCTGAGTCTGATGCATTCCTGTGGCATGTATGACTTCTCCGGACAGTTCGCTTTCCATGTACGTATCTACTATCTGGCGTTATATCCATGATGTTCTACTGAGATTGCTGGAGTCATGTGGTCTTGCTGTCACAGGTGGGTCTCCCGGCTAAATCCGGTGTGGCCGGCGGTATCCTGCTGGTGGTTCCAAACGTCATGGGCATCATGTGCTGGTCTCCTCCTCTGGACAAACTGGGCAACAGTGTGAGGGGCATCCAGTTCTGCACGGTAAAACAACTTTCACATTCTGTAAGAATCTGTAAGACAATGTATGGACAGTAGCCTGTTCAGCCAGACTCATTCACTTTTGCGATCTTAGCAATCTCATTCAAATTCATTTTTACAGAAATTTGCTTTGTTTTTCTTCAGTCTAGAGGCTGTTTATTTGTGTATGTTGGTACTACTGATTTCAGATTGGTTGACTTTTAGTTATATGGGATTAATTAAGTTTGGAATATTGACATATTTAACAGATGTGTGCGTGTTCAGCTGAGTAAATAGTTTTTACTTTTTCAGGACTTGGTTTCTCTTTGCAACTTCCACAACTATGACAATCTGAGGCACTTTGCCAAGAAACTGGATCCTCGTCGAGAGGGTGGGGACCAGAGGGTGAGTCTCAACTACATGTCTCTAACATTCAGGGCACTCTCCTGATCCTAAATACAGATATTTTGGCAAGTTGTGAAATGAAAATGTGATGTAAAAATGAATATACCAACAACTTTGTCATGAATTGAATTAAGTGAATTATATGTTAAACTCTCTGTCTCTGGTTTTGTCTTAGGTGAAGTCTGTCATTAACCTGCTGTTTGCAGCCTACACTGGAGACGTGTCAGCCCTAAGAAGGTATCATCCAGCATTTATCAAGTTACAATAAAAAATGGTTTGAATATAAGCACAGTGGCCCTCATTAGCAGATTCTTGTGTAAAAATGTGCAGACGCTGGAGAGAACGTCATATTTATTGATCTGTGCGAACCACTCTAAATCTGGTGTACGCACAACCAACTGGTGATAAATCCAGTGATTTAAAAAAAAAAGGGTGAATTGATTGAAACGCCCCTAAATATTCACAGTTCAGATGGCCTCACAGCATGGAGGCACAAAATATGGTAAAAAGAGGCATTTTTCTAAACAGGAAATCACCAATAAATGCTCAGAGAAGAAGAGGAGTTTTGACATATAGAAAGTATTAAAGTTTTTATATCAAAACCCATTTTGACCTAAATATTAAAAAAATACATTTACTAACTTAAGATTATGATCATATTATTTATAATACTATAACATTTATTTTAGTGTATAAAGAAAGAGCTTGTTAAAAACAGGAGATGAACAGTGAAACCACTGCCATAAACTCTACCAGACCCAGAAGTCTGGTCTGAATCAGCAGTGAATGGCTGCTGTGGTTCACCCTGGCCTCAGTGGAAGGGGGCAGTATACTGAATATGTTGTCATATCCTATCCTATCCGTTTTCTGTGGGTTTTTACAGTAAATGTAGAGTATGTACGTAAATGCCCCATCCCTGCAGTTTTATCAGCCTGAGCAGCGCCCTGTCCTGCCAGGACCATCTCAGCACTCACCACTGCAGGTTGCTGCACCCTAGTCTGTCTGGCTGGGGCGGGTTAGTAGTGCACTGGGACCACAGCTCTGGGCAGGTGGCTGCAGTGTTCAGCATGGTAATCAGAGTTCTGTCTAAGTGGACTATACCTAGGGCTGCAACGATTCATTGAGGTATTCCAGTAATTTGATTAGTAAAAAGTTTTGGTTAAAATTCTTTGCCTCGAAGCTTTGTTTAATTAATGTAAATAAGACTCGCACATATTGTATGCACAGAAAGATGTTTCTGCATGGTTAATGCACAACACAGTAGACTGAATAGAGCTGTTGGGCTGACAGGAATAAACTATATACTATATATCCTAGATGAGCTTAAATATGCCTCTGGAGATTCTGAAGACGCTAAAAACACTAATTATCACAGAGAAAGGATATTTATTACCTCTGTAAAACTTTGTTCAGTAGGTTTGCTCAGTATCATTGTTATCAGTAAAACTGATATTTGATTTAAACATGTTTACCTCATATCTTGGCACACATGTGGTTAATTTTTATGAAATATAAAACATATATACTGCTCATAGCACCTTTTAAAGCTGGGGTGTCCAGACTTTTTTTCAATGCCACATTTTGAAAAATATATGTAGAGGGGGGCCACTCACTTGAGATGACGACTGTCACTTTACTGTGATAGCAAGTCCAATTCTGATGCTCCCTTTCTTTCAGAAGTCTCTACTCTGAGTCACTCACGTTATTTAGGTTACGCATTGCAACCACACATTTATCCAGGCTTGGGAATTAACTCCATGCATGATCCCTGCTGCATCCCTGCCACTTGGAGGCATCAGCTGCAGCGATTGCTTTGTTAGGAGAAGAGCTGAAAGACATCTGTGCACATTGCAGTAAAAATTATGACTGTGCTGATTTGGGCCAATTGAGAATAAAAAATGGTCAGTGGGCCACATTTGTTTGGACGCCCCTGGCTTAACGCAATGACAATAGCCTATTAAGCTCAACAACAATAATTTTACTTTATTTTAGGAGTTTACTTTAGGATTTTTACTTTTAGTAAAAGTGGCCTCTGATAAAAGACAACACATGAAATAACAAAGCTGTAGGTGGGATAACACACACAAACTCAACTAAAAGCTTGTGCTGCTCTATACATGGCCCACATTTTTAAATGCAGCTTAAGCTTTCATAGCGGTGAACTGTAATATAAAATCGATTTTATGTAGCAATGTGTTGGTCCTGTTTATTGTTATGCTGGTCATTTTGGTACTGACCTGTGTAAATGTACATTACAGGTGTAGGATTTGAGCATACTGTTCACCTGTGTCAATAGGGATCAATTCCAAAGAGTCCAGTGGCTTTGGGAGTACACTTGGCATACGCTTATTTTTCAGCATGCACACGTTTGATAAATGAGGGCCAGTGTGTGGCTGTTTGAGTTTCCTGTGTTTTGTAAATGGTTATGTTATGTGGTGCAGGTTTGCCCTGTCCTCCATGGACATGGAGCAGAGGGACTATGACTCCAGGACAGCTCTGCATGTGGCCGCAGCTGAAGGTAACACTCACTGGTGTGGTCAGCATGCCTGCTGTCTCAAATATCTTAGGTGGCAGCCAGTGCATGACATATTCATCCACATCCTGAAAACAGTGTAGTATTCAGTGTTGGAAGAATGCACTACATACACAACTCTGACAAAATTAAGAAATAAATAATAAGCTAATAGTAATAAACTTACTTACAGAGTATCAGCAAAGATACAAAATGCTTTACAATGCAAGAAATAAAATATGTCATAAAATAAAATATAATAACTTAATAAGAAATTAAATGGTCACATTTATACAGCGCTTTTCTACCTCCATGGGTACTCAAAGCACTTTACATCAAGGAACCATTCACACACATTCATACACCAGTTTGCGCAGACACTGGAGGCAAGGTGGGTTAATTGTCTTGCCCAAGGACACAATGACAGTATAGAACGGTGGGAGTGAGGTTTGAACTGTCAGCCTTTTAGTTACTGGACAAGCGGCACTACCAACTGAGCTACTAACGCCTAGCTACAGCTACAACATCCAATTTTGAGATTTTGAGTCAGTTTGCTTCTTTCACATGTACATTTTCACTCTGAAATTAAGAAAATGTTAAATCTACACATTAAGGTGTTTATTTCATTACATTTTGTCAACTTGTGTCTATAGATTTCTATCTGAAATATTAATATCAAAGGTTGTTTTCTCAAAATGAGTGTTTCTCATCCTCTGAGTCAGATCTCTCTCTCTGCCTACAATCACCATATTTTCCAGTCTTATACTTCACTGTATTTTAAAGGCTTTTACAGTAGGATTTGTTGATATATGATTTCTAGTCTGATTTATTGGACATTTTATTCCAGAACAATGGCAGAAATTGACTACTGGTGGCAGAGTTTCAACTGATATTTAAGCACCTGCCACCTTGACTGCTATTCAGTATAGGCAATATAAAGTATGCATGTAGTTTATACCCAAATATTGCATTTAGTTTATACCCAGAAACTGCACTCCAGTGCAGTGTATAAAAGACATTAGTTTGTACATTCACAGGTATGAGGCACTACGAGTTGGCTACCACCTTAACACATTTTCTGTGTGAAACACTGGCTGGTATTTTCTCATTTACTGAAACACCAAATAAGATATCCATAAATAAAACCTTTTGTAATTTGTTAACAAAATAAACCACAATTTTAAATCATGCTTTATTCAATGTTCAGATTTAGTTTTTCAAAATGTATGCACATTTGTATTTTTGTAAGTAAATGACAAGTAAGTAAGTAAGTAAGTAAATGATAATCTGCACATTAAAACAAAATATGTATTGCAATACATTTTATGCAATACATCTGAAGTAATAGTTGAGCGTCTAAGATGAGCACTTAGCCCTGTGTGCTTATGTTCTGTGTTGTAGGTCACGCTGAGGTGGTGCGCTTCCTGCTGGAGGCCTGTAAAGTTAACCCTGTTCCCAAAGACAGGTATGTCCTACATTTACTACACCTGTGCTTCTCTCACTAAATACTTACACTACACTTTTATATAGAACAGTAAACTTCTGAACAGCACGTACCAACTCTTTTCTGTGCAACACCAGGCACCAGGCTGATTTTTTTTTTGTCTGCTGTTTTTATAAAGTTGGTAATACTTGGTTGACTCCTGTGCAGGTGGGGGAACACACCGATGGATGAGGCGGTGCACTTTGGTCACCATGACGTAGTGACTATCCTGAGAGACTACCACAACCAGTACAGCCCTTCTGACAGCAGCAGCAGCAAGGACCAGCAGAGCGCTGAGAAGAACTTGGACGGCATGCTCTGAGAGACGCTCCTCTTTCAAACTCTCCTCTATAGGAGTCATATTATACTACAGAGATCATTCCCACACAGCCCTCCAGTATCTTCCATATTCTTACTCAGTGTTTTCTTGTATTTTTAGATGTAGACAAAACACTTTGATTTGGACCAGCTTCTTTGTCTTTTGTTTGAATTTCTTTGTGATACAATAGCCTTGTTTCCCCTGGAGTGGGACAGTACAGAACAGTTTGGTTCAGTGACATGTTTTCCATAGGAGAAATGATGTCTGAAGCACACTTTCAAAACTTAGAAGTGTGGCCAACAGTTACTGTAAAGAAGAGAGTAAATGGTGGTGTGTAGAGATGTGTGAGGCCGAAGGTAAAAATAATGTTACTGCTAAACAGTAGACTTTATAAGATTTCTCAACCCTAAATTTTTCGCGCTGTAACAGCTTCCTACATTTCAGGGACTCACTATTTAATGACAGAAGTCCTTTTTGTGATTAATGCAATGTAAACAGTAGAGCATTGTCAACAGAGAGCTGTATGATAAAAAAGTTTTCATAACAAACTAGAGCGTTATTTAAAGAAGAGACTTAAAACTGAACTAAATCAATATACTCAGCAATTATAAACTACATAGTTACTTCCGCCAAGGAAATTATGTTTGCTGGTTAGCGTCTTGCCAAGGTAACTCATGTAATGGTCAAATTTTGATACCATTTTTAGGATAGGTCTGTACCCATTACTTGGTGTGCATTTAAAGGAGATGCTAGAAAGATATTGAATCTAGCCTCAAGGGGTCAGTCAAGGTCTTTTTTAGTCCAATGGATAGCACATTTACCCCTGAATTATTATATATCTCTGGTTTGAGCCCTGGTCTGCTGCAGTGGAAACAACTTTAATGTGGACAGATGAATTTTGGGAAATTAAGTTTCTTTTACTATTTTGTGTTTTTTGTTGTCTCACTTCACCATCACATGATGGAATGTATTTTCATTTTGAGTGTGATGTGTGTATTTATGAATCTATTTATGATCTGTATATTGATGTAGTGTGAATACTCAGAGAAATAGCCTAGTGTGTAAATAATTGTTTAACTGTAAAGATGTCAGTGAAACTGAAGCATTGTCCCCATGAGTCTGTATTTAAACTATACATTTGACTGTATTTAAATAGAAAAATATATGCTATATACAAATTATTGTTGCATTCCTGTGCTCCTTAGAAGGTTGGGTTAAAATTTGTTACCCGCGTTGACCTCATGCCTCATAGGAAAGACAGAAAAAGTAGTTGTTTAGTTAACTTCAACATAATATTGCCATGCAAAATAATAGCATTCCTAAATAATAATTGTGTTAATCTCTAAATAGTAAACCTTAATATTTCTACTTTCTGAGGTGAAAGCATGTGAACATAAAGACTGTAAAACAACCTACAGTATTTCATAAACATGACATGACCTTCCAAGGAGCCCATGAATGCAGCATATGAATTGTACATTTTGTTTTCATCTCTGCAGAAACTAGATTATGCCTTTAAAATGTGCAAATCTTTTTGTCAGTGGTCATTTATTTTTTGTTCCCAACTGATTTTTCTCACTCTTGTTTGTTGAACTGTGCTGTTTATTTTGATTTTGTATGTAAATTAGTGAAAGTAGTAAATCAGGCTGTGGTGAGTGTGAGTGGAAGCACCTACATATCAACTCTTACACTGCCAGCAGTCCCTCGAGCTCCCATTTCTATGATTTCTTTTCAAAACTACAGACTCGAGGTGTGGTTATTCATAACCAGGATCTGTGTTCATTTGAATGATTGCTGGCTTTTGAATGGCAGCTTTTTGACTGTAATGTATGTGAGAATTCTGATGATTTGTCAGTTCTGCCAAAGCAAACACTGAGAGAAGCATTATAGGGAGCTCTTCTGAACTTGAAATGTTGTTAATGCAAAATCTGTTTTTATGTTTGTTGGCCGACTGGATGTTTCTTGAATGACAATGTAAAAAATCTACACATTTAGTGGATCAAATCAATCCAACTTCATTTTCATCATAAAGTCAAACATGAATATTGACTGAAAGTTTTCAAAAGCACAAAGCGTTAGCAATATCACAGACGATTGTCTCTGTAGTAGTGAGTTGACCTGTGTGGTGTCCAGTGGTGTGTGCCTGTGTTGAATTTTTCTGAATGTAGCGTGTTGGTGGTTTGTTTTCATGTATACGTTACGCTGCTTCTGTTGTGGGTCACTTTCTACGTGCTGCACATTCTCACACTATGACAAGTCATTCAATAATAAAAAGAACAAAAATGTTTCCCTTTGTAATGATCTTATTATGCCACTGTAACGCAGGTAATAGGACTGGAGGAAGGAAGTCAAAATACAGAGTCTAGCAGCAGCAGATGATGAAGAGGGCCAGGCAGGAGAGGGGAGGCAAGTGGACAGAAACCCAGGCAGAAACAGGATTCACACTAGATTGCAGATTTAGTGTTATAAAATGAACTACAATTGGCACATATTTTTTGGGAATTGTGTGTATGACATATATATTGATGTTAATGGGTCACCTGTAATTTTACTGAGCAATTTATTTTGTACAAACACATCTACGTATATACTGACTAACTTGTACATCTGTTTATTCTTTTTGTCAGTAACCTAGCACATTTCTCCAAGCCAGTGGAGAAAAAAGTTTGGAAAAGACATTAAGGTCGATTTCTCCAGCATTTTACTTATTGTTCACAGACATTTTGTCTTTTTAACACTGAACACTGGTTCACAGAAATGTCCACAGTAAACAGTGTTAAAGCATATTATCAAAAGAGGCCAGTCATTATAATAATCTTTTTGTTCACAGTATGCACTCAGCCTAAGCACTGACTCACTTTCTGGTACACAGAGGTTAGAAGGTTTATTTTAGCATGTTGAGTAAATGATAAATAAACAACACTTTTAATTTTAAAAAATGATCTACAATTACATGTGAAATGACTGAAGACAAAATATCTTATACATTTAAATCTAAATATTTCAGAGGGACATATTCAAAATAGTGGTGTGTCACGCTGCTGGAACGGTTCTAGATTGAGGGGTGCAACTGTAAACAGCTGGAGCAATTTCACTAGGCCTGCATCATCACATAATTTGTGTTGTGTTGTTAAAACAAACATTTTCTGTTTCTCCAGAGGCCCTCTGTATATGCTTCTTAATAGACATGGTCAGAGGTTCACATACTGGACCAGAGAGGCCAAAAAAAATTACTTCAAGGTCACTGCAGCCAGTGCACAGAACTCTGAAGGCCAGGAAGATGGAACATGAAGTGAGTTTAATGATTTTTGTACTGAATATAAAGATTCAAACTGGCCACAAACCTCCAGAACAAAACAACTCTACTGCCACTAAAACTGTGACAGACACTGGAGAGACTGTTTCTGTGCTTTGACATATTCCTTTCATGGTAAATATGATTTCTGATGTGATCATTCACTCATGTATTCCTGAAGTATATTTGAAAGTGTTGAGTCTGAAGACAAATTACAGTCTCTAATGAATGTCTCCCATCACCAGGTTTATACAATATCTGCCCGTTTTTTTAGACAAGTACTGCCTTTTGAACTACAATAAACAAAGAATTACTGTGACGTGGTTATTAACATGTGATATTTATTAAGTTTTATTTTGTTCATAAAATAAAGACATTAATAATTATAATAATTATTACATAATTATGATTATGACATAATAAGAGCAGTAATTAACATCAGGCAGTAGAGTAACTGTAGGGTACAGTGGTTGTATTTGTGGCTTTTGGACATTTATTTGTTCAGAACTTGTTCAGTTATAATAAGTACATCAATAAAATTCTGCCACCCCACAGACTCATCGTTGATATACCACATTTCTGTAAAAACTCACAAAATAATAAAAAAATCAAAAAACACAATGATTGATGCATCAAAGGCAATAAATAAATAATGCTGTATTTTTCTGTCATTGCTTCTTTGGGGGTTAAGAGCTACTAGTGCTTACTTTATAGCCTAAGGAAACTTAACACTCAATACGTTCTTACTGTCAAGTACCAAAGAGAATCAAGTCTTCTAGTGGACTAATAATATTTTGATGTACCAGTATTTACTGTACACATCTGGAGTACTTCCTCCTCTGGCAAAATCCATTTTAAGAGCAATTGCTTTCATTTATTTATGAATTCAGAAACATTTACAGAATCAGGATGAAACATTTTGGCAATTTATTTGTCATATATTTGCATTGCATTGTGCTCTCATAGTCCCATGAAAATTACAGTGGATTATACAGTAGTGCTTCTTTTTCTTCTCCTTATACTTTGTTCTTTGCTTCGTTCTTTGTCTTCTGGTCTTGCTGGTCTGAAGTGGCACTTGCAGCTCTTGTCATTACACTGAAAAATAAGAGAAGATTTCAGTTGGCTCCCATGCAGTGATGTTGTCACTTAAACATCCAAGGATAAGACCTACCAGTAGGTGATGAGAGATGAAAACTTTGGAGAGATGGTGTGCTCAGGTGGACACCCTTCTTCTTCTTCTTTCTTCTTCTTGGCTTTCTTCTCCATCATCTGGACTTGGGTATTTGGCAGCGGCATTCTGAGGTCTTGTCCTTACACTGAACAAAATGTTATAGAAATAGAAAAGGATGAGTTGATGGCTCCCAGATCTGATGCTATGAGTAAATGATCCAACAATAAGACCTACCTGCAGATAATCAACTTTATCACAAACTGTGTGTTCATTGGGACATCTATTATCTTCTTCTTGGTTTTGGTGGTCTGGAGTGGCACTTGGAGGTCTTGTCATTCCACTGAAAATTCAATCAATAGAACAGGTATCAGTTTTTTGCAACCAAATGTGATGCTGTAGGTCAATGAAAAAATAATGGTCAAACCTACCAAACTTTAACACAAATAGTGTGTTCAGTCGGACATCTTGGCTTCTGGAGGAGACAGGCTGGATTCCATGGATGGTAAGAGGAGCTTTCACATGGACTAACAGAGGTTGCAGGCAATGACAATGTGCTTGGAGGCTTGTAACTGTAATTCAGAAATGATTGCATACTGTGATTTACATTACAGACTCTGTGACCCAATGATACATCAAAAACAAAAGCCTATACCTTTCTTTTTAACTTGCACACTTCTTTGTTGAGCTTCACTGTGAAGTAAATGGCAGGTCTGTGGCACTGGTGGCTTTAACACAGGTAATACACTGTAACTTCTTTTTCCAGAGGCTGATGCAGGGAGGTCTGTGGCAGAGTGAAGGCTAAAAACCAGAGAAACAAAGTCAATTTATTTGCTGCAACTACAAACTGTACTGAACTTAATGAATGTGATTATATGTCACCTCAGAGCGACTGTAGCTTGAAGCTGTGGCAGCATGGAGGTTGGTTGTAGACATCGCTGTGGCTGCTGATGCTGAAGTTAGTGTAAAAAATAAGGTGAGAGTAAATGTATGTTTTCAGGAAAGTCATATAAGATCAGGATAAGGATAAAACCTACCAGCAGATGTAGAAAGATGTAGATGTAGAAAGTGTGGAACATCTTGGCCTCTGAAGATAAATGGATGGCTTTGGTGGATGGTAGAAGTGATGAATCTGGAAATAAAAAAAGTATTAGAACAAGTCTAAAAGGCAGCATCATTAAATGTAAGCAAAGTGAATAAGAACTTATCTTTTTAGGTGAGTTTTTTTAGGTCAGCTGGCTGTGATGGTGTTGCTGGTTTCAGAGAGCCAGTAGAGACTGCAACATTCAAGACAAAATAAATTGTAAGTTACTTTGGCTGTAACAGAACAGACCTACAGCTACACTTACTACTGATGTACATACACTGTGGCTTGTGTGCCTGTAAGACTTGTGCATTCTTCCTGTGTCCAGGCTCTCAAGGGACAAAGGCAGTGATGACTGGGATCAGCATTTGTGTGTCACTTCATTTTCCATATCTTTTCAGAAGGCTGGAAAAGTGAACAAAAAAAAATGATCAGGGTAACAATATGAGACCAAATCAAAGACTACTGGTATTTTGCATCAAACAAACCCATGCCTTATACCTTAGTTTGTTTTTTCATTGTCAGCAAAAGGCTCAGATGTACCCTGTGAGCTTAAAGCAGGCAGAGACTGGAGCTGGGGACTTCATGTCAAAGACAGAGAGACTGTGCTTTGGTTGAGTCAGTATCACAGGGGACCAGACTGTGATACTGACCAAATCAAAACACAGGAGACCAAGTTGTAAATCACCACCACTGATGGAGCTGGTGGTTGTTTACTACTTGTGGCTGCTGTGGAAAAGATTGGCGTTAGGTGGCACTGCGCTGTAGGCTGTAGAAGGGGAGAAGACACTTGGATGGTACAGTGTCTAATTTAAGATGGAGCTGGAGACTGAGGAGGAGGCTAAAGGTGCAACGTGATGTTAAATGTTGCAATGAGTAAGAGGAGGCAGACCGGACTAGTAGATGGTGGGATCTAGTCTGGTTTTGCAGCAGGTGGAGGCTGAAGGACAGAGGCTGGTGGTGTTAAAGTGCAACTTGATGTTAGAAGTTGCTTTGGGGGTGGATAGGACACAGAGATGGTTCAGTGTCTGTTTTATGGAGGCGGAGGCGAGAGTTGCAGCTTGATGGTAAAATGCTGCATGGACTGATGTTACAGAGGCAGGCAGCTTTGGTTTGGCTGGAGGTGTGGTGCAGCTGGTGGTAAATGCTGCTGAAGGACTGGACTGAGGCGGAGCAGACTGATGTTACGTCTGATTCTGAGGAGGAAGAGGAGGATGGTGCTGTTTGAGGCTGGAGCTGGTGGTGGAGGAGAACTGAAGGAGGCTTTTAGAGAGTTGTTAATAACACAAAACACATGTATTTACAAGTCTTAAAAAGTTTTGAAAATATATGAAATATATGCTAAAATAATCCTAAAATCCTAAAATGTGCTCAAAGCAACAGAACTATGTACAAAAGAGAGTGCCTGACTTTAGTGGAGTCGGGGTCTCTTGGGGGCGGGCTCTCCGGAGATGTCCACGTGGATGTGGGGAGGACAGGTCTGGTCTGAGCGGGACTCCTGGACCCTCAGCAGACCAGAGGATGTCTCCTCCACGGTGAGGCACGGCCGGTTCAGAGCCTCCCACAACCGCTGCTTAATGCGGCGCCCGAGCTCCAGGGAGTACGGGCGTGGACGACCACTCTTAAAGCTGTCAAATGCACACAATAAAGATTTAAGTCTCACATGAGACACTGGGTGAGATACAATTCAGCCAAATCCTGAACTGACAGTGGATCATTTCACAGTGAGTGGACAGAAGCAGACTACAGTCTCTGTGAGTGAAACCTACGTGAGCATGTCGTCCACCACTGAGTGGTAGATGCTCTGGTACTGCTGCACCGTGTAGCCGTGGATCAGCGTGGGCTCGTCTCCAGTACCAGAGCTCTGGGAGGTGCGCACCTCAGCGGGGGGCTGAGGGCGGGGCACGAGGCCCAGGAAGGCAGGGAGCACTGCAGCGGTGCTGCGAGGCCCAGGTTCAGGGCAGGGAGCGGTGACTAGCAGGTCAGAGGTCACTCTGGGCAGAGGAGGAGAGCTGTGCCTGGCTCTAGGACGGTCAGGAGAGGGCTGACGGGACAGGGGGCCATTCAGGACCTGAGGGGGTTCAGGACACTTTAGACTCTGATCATTAGAGCTACGTCAAATGAAAAGACTAATCACAGACTCAGACATTTCACAGTCAATAAGACTTTGATTTACTGACCTTCTGCTCCAAGGTCATTTTAACATCGTGTTAAAGACATAATGACAACTACTGACAGTAATCAGTCTGTAATCTCTGTATTAACTTAACAACAACTACCTGAGCTACCAAACAGCTCTAACAGTGAAAGTCTCTCCCATGTATAAACCTGATGTTGTTGTTCGTGTGTGTGTGTGTGTGTGTGTGGTGTGTGTGTGTGTGTGTGTGTGTGTGTGTGTGTGTGTCCTGTTACCTCCTTCCAGTAGCCCTGAGACTTGTCCTGAGTCCTGGACAGCCTCTTCCTCCTCCTGCAGTAGTCGTGCTCCTGCAGCTGAACTGGCCACTGAAACAACACAGCACACAGTGATACAGACAAGACAGTAACAGAGTCAAGAGGAAAGATCAATATCTGTCTGTATAATAGGACATCATACACTCATCAAACAGAAGAAAACACAGCTCTATTTGCAAAAGCATAAGCTACATTTATTAGCCTATATTTAAATGAAGTAAATGTATAAATGAGCTAACAGGCTTTTGTCTTGGTAAATGTGCATCTTTGGCTCCTGTGCATGAAACTTATTTTATTTATTTAAAGCTTTAGGCGAATTTTAATCATAAAAATGTCACTACAAAAGTCTCTTGAGATGTAGGTTAATATGAGCAGCTTTTCTGACTGTTGGGGAAGTTAAAAGAACACACTATATCAATATAATGAAAGGAGGTTATAATAATTCATAATAATTAGATTTGTACATGATAAATAATCAAAATAAAGCTTTAAACGTTAACAAAATTATTTAGACAAGGTCTCAAACAGATCCTGGGCCTTGCGTATTGACCTGGATGGCCACACTCGCGCACTTTCAAGGTTTTGTAGCTTTTGATTACTAAAAGGATTTCATAGGTAATGTTATATAACTATTAATAAATAACATGAACAAAACATTTCGCCTCATTAATCTCTACCTAAAATCAGTGTTTTATTTGTCTTAAACGGGAAAAGACCGCTAAGTCCGTGACTGTTTCTAAAGTGTCAAATCTCACATGCTCCATGCTGAAGTCAGACGCAGTGTAGGTAGTGGACAGGTGGACTGTCGACAAAAGTCGTCACTTGAGGTTTTTCTGCTCAAATAATCGTCGAGTGAAACTCGGGAAATGTAGTTCTTTTCTCGAGAGACTTGAGACAAGTGATGGAATGTTTAATATTGTTTAAACTTGGTAATGCGCCATAGCAACCACGCAGCCACGACGTGAGATTGATTTATGTTGATCTGCGACATGACGGAAAATATTAAAGTTATTTTTTTTGTAAAAGTATTTGCTCCTGAATAAATAAGTAATCAATATAAATAAAATATACTGTTACAGTAATATAATGTGTGATTTAGATCTGTAACAGAATCTGCAGTGTTTCATCAAAATAGCGGTCCCAGTAGTAGCCCACAACAAACATTTCAACTTGTGCAAAATTAACATTAATTTATTTTATCGACTGAAAAAAAAAAGGTTTGATTTGTCAACGCTGCGTTATTATAACTTTTGAAGTTAGCGGTAGCATAATTTCCCATGCACCTTGCACAATCAGTGGATAAAATGTTCCTCCTACCAGGTTTGTGTCAACAAAATGCTAACTCAGTCACAGTGATTTAGTCATTTACAAACTTGTAAAGTATTACTTCTTAATTACTGTCTGTATCATTTATGAAATAGACTAGTCCTAACTTTAGAGCACATTTAGTCTTTACCCAAATATATATCTGCTGCTCAGTGGTGGAAGAAGTCCTCCATTTCTTTACTTCATTAAAAGTAGAGATAAAGCAGTGTAACCCTGATTATTTGTGGCTCACCAGTCTCTCGAGGCCGTGGGTTAAGGCAGGTTACAGTTCACATTGAATGCAGATATTTTTACCGTCTTCCTTGCTAAAATGAACCAAAACAGCAGGACGGGACTTTTTATTAACTCCACAACAACACTTCTCTCTCTCTCCCAGTCCGTCCCCCAATAGGCCGTACCATAAACAATTAACAGTAGGAACTAATGTGTAGGACATAAAGCAAGGCACAGTACAAGTAAACAAATAACAACTAAATACAACACACACAAATATAAAATAATAAGTGATGTGACTAAATAATCAATTACATAATAATTACAACACAACTTAAATTAACCTAAAATAATAATGTACACATTACATATGAGATAAATGATATCAAAATTAATGAACTAATATATGACAGTCAAATGAAAAGTAACTGGAGAAAACATTTACTCAAGTAAAAGTATCACCCTAAAATTTCTTTTGAAGTAAAAGTACTTATTTTTAATGTATTTGTGAGTAAAAAAGTAAAAGTATTTCACCAGACTTGCCTACTCATAAATGTGTTAAATGTGAGGGATTTTGCTTGAAAATTGTGCTGATTCCAGATGAAATAAACAAACCCATGCAGTAGAAGAGACTGACTCTGTCGGTGAGGCCCTCTGTCTCTATTATTTTGATATTTCTAATGAGTACTACTTTACTGCATCTGTTATATTTTTAAGTACTGTGTTTCTACAATGAGTGTATGACAAAAACACGTGATCTTAAATCAAACCCAAAATACTTTTTACTTTAAAGCAATTCAAAAATGTAGAGGAGTAAAAAGTACAGATACATGCTCTAAAATGTAATGAAGTAAAAGTACCGCTTGTAGACAAAAAATCTAAAACACAATGATTTATGCATCAAAGGCAATAAATAAATAATGCTGTATTTTTCTGTCATTGCTTCTTTGGGGGTTAAGAGCTACTAGTGCTTACTTTATAGCCTAAGGAAACTTAACACTCAATACGTTCTTACTGTCAAGTACCAAAGAGAATCAAGTCTTCTAGTGGACTAATAATATTTTGATGTACCAGTATTTACTGTACACATCTGGAGTACTTCCTCCTCTGGCAAAATCCATTTTAAGAGCAATTGCTTTCATTTATTTATGAATTCAGAAACATTTACAGAATCAGGATGAAACATTTTGGCAATTTATTTGTCATATATTTGCATTGCATTGTGCTCTCATAGTCCCATGAAAATTACAGTGGATTATACAGTAGTGCTTCTTTTTCTTCTCCTTATACTTTGTTCTTTGTCTTCTGGTCTTGCTGGTCTGAAGTGGCACTTGCAGCTCTTGTCATTACACTGAAAAATAAGAGAAGATTTCAGTTGGCTCCCTGCAGTGATGTTGTCACTTAAACATCCAAGGATAAGACCTACCAGTAGGTGATGAGAGATGAAAACTTTGGAGAGATGGTGTGCTCAGGTGGACACCCTTCTTCTTCTTCTTTCTTCTTCTTGGCTTTCTTCTCCATCATCTGGACTTGGGTATTTGGCAGCGGCATTCTGAGGTCTTGTCCTTACACTGAACAAAATGTTATAGAAATAGAAAAGGATGAGTTGATGGCTCCCAGATCTGATGCTATGAGTAAATGATCCAACAATAAGACCTACCTGCAGATAATCAACTTTATCACAAACTGTGTGTTCATTGGGACATCTATTATCTTCTTCTTGGTTTTGGTGGTCTGGAGTGGCACTTGGAGGTCTTGTCATTCCACTGAAAATTCAATCAATAGAACAGGTATCAGTTTTTTGCAACCAAATGTGATGCTGTAGGTCAATGAAAAAATAATGGTCAAACCTACCAAACTTTAACACAAATAGTGTGTTCAGTCGGACATCTTGGCTTCTGGAGGAGACAGGCTGGATTCCATGGATGGTAAGAGGAGCTTTCACATGGACTAACAGAGGTTGCAGGCAATGACAATGTGCTTGGAGGCTTGTAACTGTAATTCAGAAATGATTGCATACTGTGATTTACATTACAGACTCTGTGACCCAATGATACATCAAAAACAAAAGCCTATACCTTTCTTTTTAACTTGCACACTTCTTTGTTGAGCTTCACTGTGAAGTAAATGGCAGGTCTGTGGCACTGGTGGCTTTAACACAGGTAATACACTGTAACTTCTTTTTCCAGAGGCTGATGCAGGGAGGTCTGTGGCAGAGTGAAGGCTAAAAACCAGAGAAACAAAGTCAATTTATTTGCTGCAACTACAAACTGTACTGAACTTAATGAATGTGATTATATGTCACCTCAGAGCGACTGTAGCTTGAAGCTGTGGCAGCATGGAGGTTGGTTGTAGACATCGCTGTGGCTGCTGATGCTGAAGTTAGTGTAAAAAATAAGGTGAGAGTAAATGTATGTTTTCAGGAAAGTCATATAAGATCAGGATAAGGATAAAACCTACCAGCAGATGTAGAAAGATGTAGATGTAGAAAGTGTGGAACATCTTGGCCTCTGAAGATAAATGGATGGCTTTGGTGGATGGTAGAAGTGATGAATCTGGAAATAAAAAAGTATTAGAACAAGTCTAAAAGGCAACATCATTAAATGTAAGCAAAGTGAATAAGAACTTATCTTTTTAGGTGAGTTTTTTTTAGGTCAGTCGGCTGTGATGGTGTTGCTGGTTTCAGAGAGCCAGTAGAGACTGCAACATTCAAGACAAAATAAATTGTAAGTTACTTTGGCTGTAACAGAACAGACCTACAGCTACACTTACTACTGATGTACATACACTGTGGCTTGTGTGCCTGTAAGACTTGTGCATTCTTCCTGTGTCCAGGCTCTCAAGGGACAAAGGCAGTGATGACTGGGATCAGCATTTGTGTGTCACTTCATTTTCCATATCTTTTCCAGAAGGCTGGAAAAGTGAACAAAAAAAAATGATCAGGGTAGACCAAATCAAAGACTACTGGTATTTTGCATCAAACAAACCCATGCCTTATACCTTAGTTTGTTTTTTCATTGTCAGCAAAAGGCTCAGATGTACCCTGTGAGCTTAAAGCAGGCAGAGACTGGAGCTGGGGACTTCATGTCAAAGACAGAGAGACTGTGCTTTGGTTGAGTCAGTATCACAGGGGACCAGACTGTGATACTGACCAAATCAAAACACAGGAGACCAAGTTGTAAATCACCACCACTGATGGAGCTGGTGGTTGTTTACTACTTGTGGCTGCTGTGGAAAAGATTGGCGTTAGGTGGCACTGCGCTGTAGGCTGTAGAAGGGGAGAAGACACTTGGATGGTACAGTGTCTAATTTAAGATGGAGCTGGAGACTGAGGAGGAGGCTAAAGGTGCAACGTGATGTTAAATGTTGCAATGAGTAAGAGGAGGCAGACCGGACTAGTAGATGGTGGGATCTAGTCTGGTTTTGCAGCAGGTGGAGGCTGAAGGACAGAGGCTGGTGGTGTTAAAGTGCAACTTGATGTTAGAAGTTGCTTTGGGGGTGGATAGGACACAGAGATGGTTCAGTGTCTGTTTTATGGAGGCGGAGGCGAGAGTTGCAGCTTGATGGTAAAATGCTGCATGGACTGATGTTACAGAGGCAGGCAGCTTTGGTTTGGCTGGAGGTGTGGTGCAGCTGGTGGTAAATGCTGCTGAAGGACTGGACTGAGGCGGAGCAGACTGATGTTACGTCTGATTCTGAGGAGGAAGAGGAGGATGGTGCTGTTTGAGGCTGGAGCTGGTGGTGGAGGAGAACTGAAGGAGGCTTTTAGAGAGTTGTTAATAACACAAAACACATGTATTTACAAGTCTTAAAACGTTTTGAAAATATATGAAATATATGCTAAAATAATCTTAAAATCCTAAAATGTGCTCAAAGCAACAGAACTATGTACAAAAGAGAGTGCCTGACTTTAGTGGAGTCGGGGTCTCTTGGGGGCGGGCTCTCCGGAGATGTCCACGTGGATGTGAAGGAGGACAGGTCTGGTCTGAGCGGGACTCCTGGACCCTCAGCAGACCAGAGGATGTCTCCTCCACGGTGAGGCACGGCCGGTTCAGAGCCTCCCACAACCGCTGCTTAATGCGGCGCCCGAGCTCCAGGGAGTACGGGCGTGGACGACCACTCTTAAAGCTGTCAAATGCACACAATAAAGATTTAAGTCTCACATGAGACACTGGGTGAGATACAATTCAGCTAAATCCTGAACTGACAGTGGATCATTTCACAGTGAGTGGACAGAAGCAGACTACAGTCTCTGTGAGTGAAACCTACGTGAGCATGTCGTCCACCACTGAGTGGTAGATGCTCTGGTACTGCTGCACCGTGTAGCCGTGGATCAGCGTGGGCTCGTCTCCAGTACCAGAGCTCTGGGAGGTGCGCACCTCAGCGGGGGGCTGAGGGCGGGGCACGAGGCCCAGGAAGGCAGGGAGCACTGCAGCGGTGCTGCGAGGCCCAGGTTCAGGGCAGGGAGCGGTGACTAGCAGGTCAGAGGTCACTCTGGGCAGAGGAGGAGAGCTGTGCCTGGCTCTAGGACGGTCAGGAGAGGGCTGACGGGACAGGGGGCCATTCAGGACCTGAGGGGGTTCAGGACACTTTAGACTCTGATCATTAGAGCTACGTCAAATGAAAAGACTAATCACAGACTCAGACATTTCACAGTCAATAAGACTTTGATTTACTGACCTTCTGCTCCAAGGTCATTTTAACATCGTGTTAAAGACATAATGACAACTACTGACAGTAATCAGTCTGTAATCTCTGTATTAACTTAACAACAACTACCTGCGCTACCAAACAGCTCTAACAGTGAAAGTCCCTCCCATGTATAAACCTGATGTTGTTGTTGGTGTGTGTGTGTGTGTGTGTGTGTGTGTGTGTGTGTGTGTGTGTGTGTGTGTGTGTGTGTGTGTCCTGTTACCTCCTTCCAGTAGCCCTGAGACTTGTCCTGAGTCCTGGACAGCCTCTTCCTCCTCCTGCAGTAGTCGTGCTCCTGCAGCTGAACTGGCCACTGAAACAACACAGCACACAGTGATACAGACAAGACAGTAACAGAGTCAAGAGGAAAGATCAATATCTGTCTGTATAATAGGACATCATACACTCATCAAACAGAAGAAAACACAGCTCTATTTGCAAAAGCATAAGCTACATTTATTAGCCTATATTTAAATGAAGTAAATGTATAAATGAGCTAACAGGCTTTTGTCTTGGTAAATGTGCATCTTTGGCTCCTGTGCATGAAACTTATTTTATTTATTTAAAGCTTTAGGCGAATTTTAATCATAAAAATGTCACTACAAAAGTCTCTTGAGATGTAGGTTAATATGAGCAGCTTTTCTGACTGTTGGGGAAGTTAAAAGAACACACTATATCAATATAATGAAAGGAGGTTATAATAATGCATAATAATTAGATTTGTACATGATAAATAATCAAAATAAAGCTTTAAACGTTAACAAAATTATTTAGACAAGGTCTCAAACAGATCCTGGGCCTTGCGTATTGACCTGGATGGCCACACTCGCGCACTTTCAAGGTTTTGTAGCTTTTGATTACTAAAAGGATTTCATAGGTAATGTTATATAACTATTAATAAATAACATGAACAAAACAATTCGCCTCATTAATCTCTACCTAAAATCAGTGTTTTATTTGTCTTAAACGGGAAAAGACCGCTAAGTCCGTGACTGTTTCTAAAGTGTCAAATCTCACATGCTCCATGCTGAAGTCAGACGCAGTGTAGGTAGTGGACAGGTGGACTGTCGACAAAAGTCGTCACTTGAGGTTTTTCTGCTCAAATAATCGTCGAGTGAAACTCGGGAAATGTAGTTTTTTTCTCGAGAGACTTGAGACAAGTGATGGAATGTTTAATATTGTTTAAACTTGGTAATGCGCCATAGCAACCACGCAGCCACGACGTGAGATTGATTTATGTTGATCTGCGACATGACGGAAAATATTAAAGTTATTTTTTTTGTAAACTATTTGCTCCTGAATAAATAAGTAATCAATATAAATAAAATATACTGTTACAGTAATATAATGTGTGATTTAGATCTGTAACAGAATCTGCAGTGTTTCATCAAAATAGCGGTCCCAGTAGTAGCCCACAACAAACATTTCAACTTGTGCAAAATTAACATTAATTTATTTTATCGACTGAAAAAAAAAAGGTTTGATTTGTCAACGCTGCGTTATCATAACTTTTGAAGTTAGCGGTAGCATAATTTCCCATGCACCTTGCACAATCAGTGGATAAAATGTTCCTCCTACCAGGTTTGTGTCAACAAAATGCTAACTCAGTCACAGTGATTTAGTCATTTACAAACTTGTAAAGTATTACTTCTTAATTACTGTCTGTATCATTTATGAAATAGACTAGTCCTAACTTTAGAGCACATTTAGTCTTTACCCAAATATATATCTGCTGCTCAGTGGTGGAAGAAGTCCTCCATTTCTTTACTTCATTAAAAGTAGAGATAAAGCAGTGTAACCCTGATTATTTGTGGCTCACCAGTCTCTCGAGGCCGTGGGTTAAGGCAGGTTACAGTTCACATTGAATGCAGATATTTTTACCGTCTTCCTTGCTAAAATGAACCAAAACAGCAGGACGGGACTTTTTATTAACTCCACAACAACACTTCTCTCTCTCTCCCAGTCCGTCCCCCAATAGGCCGTACCATAAACAATTAACAGTAGGAACTAATGTGTAGGACATAAAGCAAGGCACAGTACAAGTAAACAAATAACAACTAAATACAACACACACAAATATAAAATAATAAGTGATGTGACTAAATAATCAATTACATAATAATTACAACACAACTTAAATTAACCTAAAATAATAATGTACACATTACATATGAGATAAATGATATCAAAATTAATGAACTAATATATGACAGTCAAATGAAAAGTAACTGGAGAAAACATTTACTCAAGTAAAAGTATCACCCTAAAATTTCTTTTGAAGTAAAAGTACTTATTTTTAATGTATTTGTGAGTAAAAAAGTAATAGTATTTCACCAGACTTGCCTACTCATAAATGTGTTAAATGTGAGGGATTTTGCTTGAAAATTGTGCTGATTCCAGATGAAATAAACAAACCCATGCAGTAGAAGAGACTGACTCTGTCGGTGAGGCCCTCTGTCTCTATTATTTTGATATTTCTAATGAGTACTACTTTACTGCATCTGTTATATTTTTAAGTACTGTGTTTCTACAATGAGTGTATCACAAAAACACGTGATCTTAAATCAAACCCAAAATACTTTTTACTTTAAAGCAATTCAAAAATGTAGAGGAGTAAAAAGTACAGATACATGCTCTAAAATGTAATGAAGTAAAAGTACCGCTTGTAGACAAAAAATCTAAAACACAATGATTTATGCATCAAAGGCAATAAATAAATAATGCTGTATTTTTCTGTCATTGCTTCTTTGGGGGTTAAGAGCTACTAGTGCTTACTTTATAGCCTAAGGAAACTTAACACTCAATACGTTCTTACTGTCAAGTACCAAAGAGAATCAAGTCTTCTAGTGGACTAATAATATTTTGATGTACCAGTATTTACTGTACACATCTGGAGTACTTCCTCCTCTGGCAAAATCCATTTTAAGAGCAATTGCTTTCATTTATTTATGAATTCAGAAACATTTACAGAATCAGGATGAAACATTTTGGCAATTTATTTGTCATATATTTGCATTGCATTGTGCTCTCATAGTCCCATGAAAATTACAGTGGATTATACAGTAGTGCTTCTTTTTCTTCTCCTTATACTTTGTTCTTTGTCTTCTGGTCTTGCTGGTCTGAAGTGGCACTTGCAGCTCTTGTCATTACACTGAAAAATAAGAGAAGATTTCAGTTGGCTCCCAGCAGTGATGTTGTCACTTAAACATCCAAGGATAAGACCTACCAGTAGGTGATGAGAGATGAAAACTTTGGAGAGATGGTGTGCTCAGGTGGACACCCTTCTTCTTCTTCTTTCTTCTTCTTGGCTTTCTTCTCCATCATCTGGACTTGGGTATTTGGCAGCGGCATTCTGAGGTCTTGTCCTTACACTGAACAAAATGTTATAGAAATAGAAAAGGATGAGTTGATGGCTCCCAGATCTGATGCTATGAGTAAATGATCCAACAATAAGACCTACCAGCAGATAATCAACTTTATCACAAACTGTGTGTTCATTGGGACATCTATTATCTTCTTCTTGGTTTTGGTGGTCTGGAGTGGCACTTGGAGGTCTTGTCATTCCACTGAAAATTCAATCAATAGAACAGGTATCAGTTTTTTGCAACCAAATGTGATGCTGTAGGTCAATGAAAAAATAATGGTAAAACCTACCAAACTTTAACACAAATAGTGTGTTCAGTCGGACATCTTGGCTTCTGGAGGAGACAGGCTGGATTCCATGGATGGTAAGAGGAGCTTTCACATGGACTAACAGAGGTTGCAGGCAATGACAATGTGCTTGGAGGCTTGTAACTGTAATTCAGAAATGATTGCATACTGTGATTTACATTACAGACTCTGTGACCCAATTATACATCAAAAACAAAAGCCTATACCTTTCTTTTTAACTTGCACATTTCTTTGTTGAGCTTCACTGTGAAGTAAATGGCAGGTCTGTGGCACTGGTGGCTTTAACACAGGTAATACACTGTAACTTCTTTTTCCAGAGGCTGATGAGGGAGGTCTGTGGCAGAGTGAAGGCTAAAAACCAGAGAAACAAAGTCAATTTATTTGCTGCAACTACAAACTGTACTGAACTTAATGAATGTGATTATATGTCACCTCAGAGCGACTGTAGCTTGAAGCTGTGGCAGCATGGAGGTTGGTTGTAGACATCGCTGTGGCTGCTGATGCTGAAGTTAGTGTAAAAAATAAGGTGAGAGTAAATGTATGTTTTCAGCAAAGTCATATAAGATCAGGATAAGGATAAAACCTACCAGCAGATGTAGAAAGATGTAGATGTAGAAAGTGTGGAACATCTTGGCCTCTGAAGATAAATGGATGGCTTTGGTGGATGGTAGAAGTGATGAATCTGGAAACAAAAAAAGTATTAGAACAAGTCTAAAAGGCAACATCATTAAATGTAAGCAAAGTGAATAAGAACTTATCTTTTTAGGTGAGTTTTTTTAGGTCAGTCGGCTATGATGGTGTTGCTGGTTTCAGAGAGCCAGTAGAGACTGCAACATTCAAGACAAAATAAATTGTAAGTTACTTTGGCTGTAACAGAACAGACCTACAGCTACACTTACTACTGATGTACATACACTGTGGCTTGTGTGCCTGTAAGACTTGTGCATTCTTCCTGTGTCCAGGCTCTCAAGGGACAAAGGCAGTGATGACTGGGATCAGCATTTGTGTGTCACTTCATTTTCCATATCATTTCCAGAAGGCTGGAAAAGTGAACAAAAAAAAATGATCAGGGTAGACCAAATCAAAGACTACTGGTATTTTGCATCAAACAAACCCATGCCTTATACCTTAGTTTGTTTTTTCATTGTCAGCAAAAGGCTCAGATGTACCCTGTGAGCTTAAAGCAGGCAGAGACTGGAGCTGGGGACTTCATGTCAAAGACAGAGAGACTGTGCTTTGGTTGAGTCAGTATCACAGGGGACCAGACTGTGATACTGACCAAATCAAAACACAGGAGACCAAGTTGTAAATCACCACCACTGATGGAGCTGGTGGTTGTTTACTACTTGTGGCTGCTGTGGAAAAGATTGGCGTTAGGTGGCACTGCGCTGTAGGCTGTAGAAGGGGAGAAGACACTTGGATGGTACAGTGTCTAATTTAAGATGGAGCTGGAGACTGAGGAGGAGGCTAAAGGTGCAACGTGATGTTAAATGTTGCAATGAGTAAGAGGAGGCAGACCGGACTAGTAGATGGTGGGATCTAGTCTGGTTTTGCAGCAGGTGGAGGCTGAAGGACAGAGGCTGGTGGTGTTAAAGTGCAACTTGATGTTAGAAGTTGCTTTGGGGGTGGATAGGACACAGAGATGGTTCAGTGTCTGTTTTATGGAGGCGGAGGCGAGAGTTGCAGCTTGATGGTAAAATGCTGCATGGACTGATGTTACAGAGGCAGGCAGCTTTGGTTTGGCTGGAGGTGTGGTGCAGCTGGTGGTAAATGCTGCTGAAGGACTGGACTGAGGCGGAGCAGACTGATGTTACGTCTGATTCTGAGGAGGAAGAGGAGGATGGTGCTGTTTGAGGCTGGAGCTGGTGGTGGAGGAGAACTGAAGGAGGCTTTTAGAGAGTTGTTAATAACACAAAACACATGTATTTACAAGTCTTAAAAAGTTTTGAAAATATATGAAATATATGCTAAAATAATCTTAAAATCCTAAAATGTGCTCAAAGCAACAGAACTATGTACAAAAGAGAGTGCCTGACTTTAGTGGAGTCGGGGTCTCTTGGGGGCGGGCTCTCCGGAGATGTCCACGTGGATGGAAGGAGGACAGGTCTGGTCTGAGCGGGACTCCTGGACCCTCAGCAGACCAGAGGATGTCTCCTCCACGGTGAGGCACGGCCGGTTCAGAGCCTCCCACAACCGCTGCTTAATGCGGCGCCCGAGCTCCAGGGAGTACGGGCGTGGACGACCACTCTTAAAGCTGTCAAATGCACACAATAAAGATTTAAGTCTCACATGAGACACTGGGTGAGATACAATTCAGCTAAATCCTGAACTGACAGTGGATCATTTCACAGTGAGTGGACAGAAGCAGACTACAGTCTCTGTGAGTGAAACCTACGTGAGCATGTCGTCCACCACTGAGTGGTAGATGCTCTGGTACTGCTGCACCGTGTAGCCGTGGATCAGCGTGGGCTCGTCTCCAGTACCAGAGCTCTGGGAGGTGCGCACCTCAGCGGGGGGCTGAGGGCGGGGCACGAGGCCCAGGAAGGCAGGGAGCACTGCAGCGGTGCTGCGAGGCCCAGGTTCAGGGCAGGGAGCGGTGACTAGCAGGTCAGAGGTCACTCTGGGCAGAGGAGGAGAGCTGTGCCTGGCTCTAGGACGGTCAGGAGAGGGCTGACGGGACAGGGGGCCATTCAGGACCTGAGGGGGTTCAGGACACTTTAGACTCTGATCATTAGAGCTACGTCAAATGAAAAGACTAATCACAGACTCAGACATTTCACAGTCAATAAGACTTTGATTTACTGACCTTCTGCTCCAAGGTCATTTTAACATCGTGTTAAAGACATAATGACAACTACTGACAGTAATCAGTCTGTAATCTCTGTATTAACTTAACAACAACTACCTGAGCTACCAAACAGCTCTAACAGTGAAAGTCTCTCCCATGTATAAACCTGATGTTGTTGTTCGGTGTGTGTGTGTGTGTGTGTGTGTGTGTGTGTGTGTGTGTGTGTGTGTGTGTCCTGTTACCTCCTTCCAGTAGCCCTGAGACTTGTCCTGAGTCCTGGACAGCCTCTTCCTCCTCCTGCAGTAGTCGTGCTCCTGCAGCTGAACTGGCCACTGAAACAACACAGCACACAGTGATACAGACAAGACAGTAACAGAGTCAAGAGGAAAGATCAATATCTGTCTGTATAATAGGACATCATACACTCATCAAACAGAAGAAAACACAGCTCTATTTGCAAAAGCATAAGCTACATTTATTAGCCTATATTTAAATGAAGTAAATGTATAAATGAGCTAACAGGCTTTTGTGTTGGTAAATGTGCATCTTTGGCTCCTGTGCATGAAACTTATTTTATTTATTTAAAGCTTTAGGCGAATTTTAATCATAAAAATGTCACTACAAAAGTCTCTTGAGATGTAGGTTAATATGAGCAGCTTTTCTGACTGTTTTCTGACTGAAGTTAAAAGAACACACTATATCAATATAATGAAAGAAGGTTATAATAATGAATAATAATTAGATTTGTACATGATAAATAATCAAAATAAAGCTTTAAACGTTAACAAAATTATTTAGACAAGGTCTCAAACAGATCCTGGGCCTTGCGTATTGACCTGGATGGCCACACTCGCGCACTTTCAAGGTTTTGTAGCTTTTGATTACTAAAAGGATTTCATAGGTAATGTTATATAACTATTAATAAATAACATGAACAAAACAATTCGCCTCATTAATCTCTACCTAAAATCAGTGTTTTATTTTTCTTAAACGGGAAAAGACCGCTAAGTCCGTGACTGTTTCTAAAGTGTCAAATCTCACATGCTCCATGCTGAAGTCAGACGCAGTGTAGGTAGTGGACAGGTGGACTGTCGACAAAAGTCGTCACTTGAGGTTTTTCTGCTCAAATAATCGTCGAGTGAAACTCGGGAAATGTAGTTTTTTTCTCGAGAGACTTGAGACAAGTGATGGAATGTTTAATATTGTTTAAACTTGGTAATGCGCCATAGCAACCACGCAGCCACGACGTGAGATTGATTTATGTTGATCTGCGACATGACGGAAAATATTAAAGTTAATTTTTTTGTAAACTATTTGCTCCTGAATAAATAAGTAATCAATATAAATAAAATATACTGTTACAGTAATATAATGTGTGATTTAGATCTGTAACAGAATCTGCAGTGTTTCATCAAAATAGCGGTCCCAGTAGTAGCCCACAACAAACATTTCAACTTGTGCAAAATTAACATTAATTTATTTTATCGACTGAAAAAAAGTTTTGATTTGTCAACGCTGCGTTATTATAACTTTTGAAGTTAGTGGTAGCATAATTTCCCATGCACCTTGCACAATCAGTGGATAAAATGTTCCTCCTACCAGGTTTGTGTCAACAAAATGCTAACTCAGTCACAGTGATTTAGTCATTTACAAACTTGTAAAGTATTACTTCTTAATTACTGTCTGTATCATTTATGAAATAGACTAGTCCTAACTTTAGAGCACATTTAGTCTTTACCCAAATATATATCTGCTGCTCAGTGGTGGAAGAAGTCCTCCATTTCTTTACTTCATTAAAAGTAGAGATAAAGCAGTGTAACCCTGATTATTTGTGGCTCACCAGTCTCTCGAGGCCGTGGGTTAAGGCAGGTTACAGTTCACATTGAATGCAGATATTTTTACCGTCTTCCTTGCTAAAATGAACCAAAACAGCAGGACGGGACTTTTTATTAACTCCACAACAACACTTCTCTCTCTCTCCCAGTCCGTCCCCCAATAGGCCGTACCATAAACAATTAACAGTAGGAACTAATGTGTAGGACATAAAGCAAGGCACAGTACAAGTAAACAAATAACAACTAAATACAACACACACAAATATAAAATAATAAGTGATGTGACTAAATAATCAATTACATAATAATTACAACACAACTTAAATTAACCTAAAATAATAATGTACACATTACATATGAGATAAATGATATCAAAATTAATGAACTAATATGACAGTCAAATTTAAGGCTACAGGAGCAAAAAATTACTCGTAAACGTCAAAGTATCACCTAAAATTTCTACTTATATATAAAAGATGCAGTAAAGTAGTAGTCATTAGAAACATTCAGTCTCATCGGTTACTGTGTCAGTTTTTGTTTGTTTAATATGTAGTCAGCACAATTTTCCAGCAAAACCCCTTACATTTAACACCTGAAGAGATGTCAAGTCTGTCCAAAATACTTTTCCTTTTTTTTTTTTACAAAAAAGTACATTTAAAAGTAAGTACTTTTATACTTTTACTTAATACAGGCGCGTAATCCTACATCACTACATTGCGATGAATACAAATATGAATTATCTTGCATGAATAACTCGTCCATTTTCTGTATTAATTTCGTTTGCCAGCTAAATAGTAATTAGTTGTCAGCAGTGGTTCTTAGCTTTTATGTCTAAATTTACCCATTTAAATGTTAAGCAGCCTTCAATAACAGCAGATATCGTGCACAATCTTTTTAATAATATTCTACTTCACACTGAGCAGCAGGTCAGACTGTAACTTTAGTCTGTATTTCTAAAAAAAAAAAAAGAGGGAGGGGAGAGCAGTGAAGTGTCGTGCGTTACGTTTCTGATCAGCACTAAACTCAGGAGAGGGGGTTGTAACCAAAACTGCGGTCTGTCCTGTGACCACAGCGACCACTGCTAGGACCACATGTGTCTGCCACCAGGGGCGCTGTTCCCATGGTCCCTATGGTCTGTACGGTGGTCCGAGCGGTCCGACCGGTGGTCTGTATGGAAACACCGGTGGTCCGAGCGGTCCGACCGGTGGTCTGTATGGAAACACCGGTGGTCCGAGCGGTCCGACCGGTGGTCTGTATGGAAACACCGGTGGTCCGAGCGGTCCGACCGGTGGTCTTTATGGACACACCGGTGATCCGAGCGGTCCGGCCGGTGGTCTTTATGGAAACACCGGTGGTCCGAGGTGTCTGGCCGGTGGTCTTTATGGAAACACCGGTGGTCCGAGCGGTCCGGTCGGTGGTCTTTATGGACACACCAGTGGTCCGAGCTGTCTGGCCGGTGGTCTTTATGGAAACACCGGTGGTCCGAGCGGTCCGACCGGTGGTCTTTATGGACACACCAGTGGTCCGAGCTGTCTGGCCGGTGGTCTTTATGGAAACACCGGTGGTCCGAGCGGTCTGGCCGGTGGTCTTTATGGAAACACCGGTGGTCCGAGCGGTCTGGCCGGTGGTCTTTATGGAAACACCGGTGGTCCGAGCGGTCTGGCCGGTGGTCTTTATGGAAACACCGGTGGTCCGAGCGGTCTGGCCGGTGGTCTTTATGGAAACACCGGTGGTCCGAGCGGTCCGACCGGTGGTCTTTATGGACACACCAGTGGTCCGAGCTGTCTGGCCGGTGGTCTTTATGGAAACACCGGTGGTCCGAGCGGTCCGACCGGTGGTCCGAGCGGTCCGGCCGGTGGTCTGTATGGACACACCAGTGGTCCGAGCGGTCCGGCCGGTGGTCCCTACGGTAAGACCGGTGGTGGCAGCATCATGAAGTGCTCTAAGATAGGCCTATTGAGTGTCAGGCTACTGGTATTAACATACAGTACAGGCTAACTTTGTAACCAGGCTATTAGCCTATGCTAAACAATTTGTCAAACTTTTACTCTGAAATATGTAAAAGGCCTATAGATTTCCATTTTCTGTGGACTGGAACAACTTGTGTTATGCTAGGCTAAATAGCTTAGATCTGCCCAGAGAACACAAAACATGACTGTCATTCATTCACTGACCAATAACCTACAATAATTCAATAGCAGCAGTAGTTTTTATTAATCCTGCCAGAGGTCTGCGGTCAATTCAGAGGTCCTTGTGGTCAGGCCAGCGGTCTGTGGTCAGTCTAGATGTCCATGTGGTCAGGCCAATGGTCTGTGGTCAGTCTAGAGGTCCATGTGGTCAGTCTAGAGGTCCATGTGGTCAGGCCAATTGTCTGTGGTCAGTCTAGAGGTCCATGTGGTCAGTCTAGAGGTCCATGTGGTCAGGCCAATGGTCTGTGGTCAGTCTAGAGGTCCATGTGGTCAGTCTAGAGGTCCATGTGGTCAGGCCAATTGTCTGTGGTCAGTCTAGAGGTCTGTGGTCAGTCTAGAGGTCCATGTGGTCAGGCCAATGGTCTGTGGTCAGTCTAGAGGTCCATGTGGTCAGTCTAGAGGTCCATGTGGTCAGGCCAATGGTCTGTGGTCAGTCTAGAGGTCCATGTGGTCAGTCTAGAGGTCCATGTGGTCAGGCCAATGGTCTGTGGTCAGTCTAGAGGTCCATGTGGTCAGTCTAGAGGTCCATGTGGTCAGTCTAGAGGTTCATGTGGTCAGGCCAATTGTCTGTGGTCAGTCTAGAGGTCTGTGGTCAGGCCAGAGGTCTGATCAAAATGTTCCCTTTTGAAAGAAATTATAACAAATGATATGCAAAATATAACATTTAACATAACCAAATTTATTAACTTTTCACACTTTAACTTTTAACATTCATCTATTATTTTTCCGAGTGTCATTTCAGCTTGGAACCTTGTGAAGCCCTCCATTTTCATCAGGATGTCTACTGTGACCTAATTCAAACAGATTTAATTGAATAAATCAGACATCTTAAGACAAGGTGACAGCAGTTGAACGCAGTTGTGTAGGTTCTACTGGAAAGGAATATGAACATACTTCCGGCACCATAACATCTATGATGAAATCCACATTTCGGAAGTCATTATAATCCAAAGCCAGTGCTCTTTTTATTAATGTAATTAGCTCTTCAAGCTGCAAAATACAACAAAAGTATCCAGATACTTTATGTACAGAAAACGCCACCATTATGGTAATCAATAGTAAAAAAAAAAAAAAAAAAAAAAAAAAAACTTACAGGTTTCTCACTGAAAACTGATGGCCGTCCATTTAAAATCTGTTTAAGGTTCATGTTCCGCCCTAGATGTAGCCAGAGAAACATCCGGTTGGACTTTCTCTGCTCACTGTCCAGTAATATTTTCACTTCCTGTAAAAAGTAATTTAATAGAAAATGCTAATGCCCAACATTCCTATTTGTGGTAAAATAAAGTTGCCCAAACCTTTATTCTGTCTTCTGAAATAAGCCCCTCCACACCCTTACTCTTAAGGCACGTCAAAGTACTAAAATAAATGAACAAAGTCTCAAAGAACTGTTATTCACTTTGAGTAAAGATTAAACAGTCTAACCTTGTGAATGAATACGGTTCAGGAACGTCACATCCGCAGGTGAAAATGTCTGACCCCTGATTTAGATTGGGAATGGCAGCACAGTCTTCATGCAGCCAGCCATTGCAGGTTTCACATTTCACCCATTTTTCCTCTTCAACAAGTGGATACAATCTCCTGCAATGTACAATTCATAAATAAAGCAGATTTGAGAACAGAAGTACTCATAAATTGATTCATGTCATGATTCATTCATTGTCTAATCCAATAAAAGCTGAAATATATCCGATACCTCCCACTTTCATTATTTTTTTAAAGGGCCAAATCATTTTATTAAACTATAGCCAGTAACACATTTTAAAATGCTCAATGAGTACTGTACATATACAGTTAATCCTTAAATCATGCATACCATCAATACTTTGTACATCAAACTAAGATGTGCAAGTAACCTAAATGTAAATATTTGCTCATAAAACAAGTCATACACTGTATAGAATGTACTTCTATCTGTGGAACAACTTGCATTTAATGACAAATAACTTGTGAAAATGTTTTCTGGACAAACATGAAGTACCTTCTTTGACCTCTTCCACTTTTGTCATAGAAGATGCAGGCATGAATTCCTTCTGCCATACAAGATTCACGCACTTTCCTCCCCTTTAAATATATTTTTTTAAATTATTCCAACATTTAAGAATATACAAACAGTGGTATAAGATGGTGCAGTGATTATAACATCTCCATTTTCAAGAGACATAAATGTATTACTAGTACTACAACACAAAACATTTTATTCCTAAAAGGTGTCATGCAATTGTGTTTACTCAATATTACCTGAGGAACAGCATCTCTAAACAAACAAGTGGCGTGGTAGACTCTGAGATGGCCCAGTTGGATTTGGTTAAGAGGTTCGTTGGCCATTTCTACTCCCCTTGTATAAAGCTCTGCTGCCTAAAATGAGTAATATACAGAATTACTTTAAAAAAAAGTTACTTATTGATCTTCAATAGAATATTACTTACTGTGCAGACAAACACACCACAGTTCACATGATCCCTCTGTCTCCACTGAGTTGGATATGAAATGGACCATTCTTTCAAATTCCATGTATTTTCAAATGCTCGGCTGAAAATAACACTACTCATGAGTTGCTTAATTTATAATTCTTGATTTTAAAGTTGTAACCTTTACCCATACAATATCAAATCATAGTAGTTGCCAACTATGTGGCTAAATAGTAATGTGAATAGGAAGTGTCATTAATCAAAATCAAAACAGTAAACACAAAAAATCATACAACCATTTGTATGATGTAGTGACAGAGTAAGATTGATATGAGTTATATAACATATGTTCTAAAACAAGTTTTTGTTTAATTTTTATTATACCATAGTATCGCCATATCACGTTCGGAAATTCTTGTGTGCAACTTCAGGGAATCATAGATGTAGATTTCTCGTTTTGAGCCATCAAAAACCTTTGATATAATGCATATTGTTAGTATAATGGTATGCAAATGGTAATGTATAATGTAATAAATACACTAGTACATTTACTTTAAGAATTAGTGGCATACAGGCACTAAAATATGTAAACATTTTTAAGACAGTCATTATAAAATAGATTTTTAAGTGCTTACCCACAAAATGAAGTGATCTCCTGTTTCTGGAGATGAATGTCCAACAACACGGGGGAAAAGTACAGTTGAATCCTGTTTTAAGTCCTATATAGAATCATAAAACATATTTTCTCTACTGTAACATGATGTAGACTAAAATATGTATTTGATGTACACAATACAAGCAGAGACAAAAAATAAACCTGTATGCATTTGAGATGCCGGGAGCTTATTGATTCCCCATTGATCCAATTACGCCACCAAGCAGTAAAGTTGTATGTTTGCAAAGCATAGACCTGGGCAGGATAATAATGTTGGAGCAGTGGATACATTTTTTTATTTATTTTTTTGTTACAACCCAAAAAATTACATTTTGCATATTTTTTGCCAGCTGAAGAATCCTTGCATTCACAACCTGTAAAGGAAAAAGTAAGTCATTATACTTTGAAACTTTCATGTCACCTAAATACATGCAAGTTGCAGGCACTTACATCATCTGTTAGCCACGTACATACAACAGTTTCATCTTTTAAAAGTTCTTCAGGGCACAGACTTTCCAGATCGGTTCGGTAAACAAAAGCTTGGTCCACTTTTATAATTGCATAATCTGTTGCAGGGGCCGTGTAGATGTCAGACAGCTTTTTCTAAGGACAAATTACTATGCTGCATTAAGTCCAATATGTATATATGACAGTATGTCATGGAAAAGGAAATACAGACTGTTAAATTTACTAAACTGATGTTACTCAAATAAAATGGCTTTGGTGTCAGTATTTGACTTTTATAATAGACCCCGACCTCTCATAGCCCATCAAGATTTCTGTCTAACCTCATCTGTCATTCTGTCCATTACCACAGCAAACAAGAAAGGGTTCAGTGCTGATCCTTGATATAGTCCCACCTCCACCGTTTCACAACTCTCATACATGTCCTGCATCATACTACCATACTCAGCCACTCCAGACTTCTCATACCCCAACTCCTCTCCGAGCCGCCGTCATATTCCTTTACAAAGACACAATAAAGCTCCCTCTGACCTTCTCTGTACATCTCCATTGGCCTCCTCGCTGCATCTGAAGCAGTCTTTCTTGGCATGAAATCATACTCCTACTCACAAATGGCTCACATCTGCTCTTAGCCAAACATGCACTGCTCTTTCCCACTGTTTCATTTTATGGATAATCAGCTTTTATCCTAAGTAGTTGCCTCAACTCTGCATATCTCACTTGTTCTTACAAATTGGCACAAGAACACTTGTTTGCCATTCCCCAGGCATCCTCTCACTGTAAGTCAGATCTACTGCCCCCTCCTGGACACTTCCATACCTCCACTGATATGCCATCATCAAAACTTTACCAAACCTTTCTTACATCACCCTCGATTATCTCTGCTGCTTCCTGATCCACAACAGCGTTCTACTCCACTTCCACTCTTGTATGTAACTCTATGTCCCTGCCTCTTAAAGATAAAACAGCTATTTGTATGCTCTTTGGAAAGTGTACCACTGTATGTCTGTCAGCATTCCTATCCTGAAGACAAAACCCTTCCATCACTTCCTCATCACCTGTTTCCTTCATCAACATGTCCTTATCTTTGCTTCCTTGTCTATATGAAAAAGGGACATTGAGAATCCATTTCCTGGAGCAAGTTGATCAGTTTCTTGTTCCAATTCCACATCAGTTATTTTTGTTGGGGTGCATGGCCTTGCCTCTGAAAGATACAAACCAGCAAAAAATTGGCACATATGCACTAGCACAACAGTTACAATCGTATTTTACATTTACCTAGACTTGGGAGCATCAGCTTGCCATCTAAGTTCACTTCAAGCTTTTCTTTGGTTTGTTTTTCCATGTTCAGTCTGAATGTATTATTTATTGTGTCATTGTGAAGATGAAAAACAAGCCTCAAACAAAAAAGAAAATGTGTTTCCTTCATTTGACACAAAAAGTATCTGTCGTAAGAAAGCTCTCTGTTTTTTTGTTCTGCTTCTGACGAGTTGATCATACTGCCCAACTCAGGAATAATCTTGAGAGAACGCAGTATTTCTTCAGGTCTGGTTTGATTCTTCTGATGAAAGGAGTCATACAGAGAGTACCGTTCTGCTGTCCCTGTTACAGGATGAGGCCTAAAGAACCTGTCCTCTGATTCTTCCCTCTTCCCATGATCAGCCTTGTTCCTCCGAAAGACAACATTTTTGACCCAGGGAAGCTCAATCTGCAGGGTTTTGTCTTGTGCTGCTTTAATGTTGGCTTCAGAAGCCTCACAAATTCTTCCATCATGGGGATAAAAGAATCTTTGTTCGGTTCTGTTATTTGTGTGTCTCGCCACACGACCCGCAATGTCAGATATGTATATGGTTGGAGGAAAAGCGAAGCTTAGAAGACCATCTGCATGGTCTCTGGCACTTTCTGTCCACAAAAGAGGGGAACAGTAGTAGGTGACAGAATGCGTGCAGCCCATGTGTAATACACCACCTAGATGGGCAGAAACAAACAAACAAAGATTAATAAGCACACTCACAGTCTCCCATACGTGATGGCTTATACAGTATGGTAGTGGCATTTCCTGGCTCGTGGCCATTTAGATTTTACCTTTAAAGTGTTTGACATCATACAGCATGTGACAGATCAAATAAGAGTTTACCATCACAATGATATAGTTTGCTTACTAATTACCTTAAATTAAAAGGTACCTGAAGATATCATTACCTCCAGTTCTTTGCAGCTTTGCAAACATCTTGGGGTAGATGTCTTTATAGAGAAGCATTTCCTCCAGCCTGTTTAGCAAGTCACTTTCAGATCCCTCAGTTGACACTCCAAGATCTTCACAAGCTTTAATAAGCTCACTCTTGCCAGCCTGTTTGGTTCATTAGAAAAAATGAATCATGGCAGAAAATAACACGTAAATAAGAATGCTAGATTTATTCAATACAGAGTACTGTACCTTTTTGGATTCAAGCAACATCAGCAACTGATCTTCATTTATGCATACACCTTTTTGGGAAGGGGATTCCTTTGTCTTGCTGCCCAGGCCTTTGAGTGATTCTGTATTAGGAACCACATCTCCAATTCTAGAGCCTGGTCCAATCCATGGCACAAAATTAGATTGGGACCTTTCCTCTGTGTATGGGTTTGGTGCTCTCAAGTCTTCACAGATACCACCAGCAATTAATTGCTTTTCTAGTCGCTCCCACTTGTCAGCAATGTTGACAGATAAATTTTGATCTTGTTTCTCATCCTGGTTAGGCCTCTTCAGCATACTCACTAGAAAATAAATACAATCATAAAATGGTACAGACATGACTTTTAATTGTATAAAGACATAATATCTATAAGATTTTAACAGCGTAAATTGAAACATGAGTTTATCACAAATACTGGCTGTGAAATTGACATACCAGGCAGATCAACTGCTAACTTCCAGTTGGCATCTGATATCAGCACTGCAGGATGGTGTCCACATCTATAGCAGCTGAAGTCATATGTATAGGCTGTTAGTGCTGAGTAATGAAAAAAAGCCCTCCTCATGGTGTTGTGGTGGATTGTGGTGTTGAGTTGAAGTTCCATGGCTCTGATGAATCGGCCAATAGCAGTGTGGCTCTGTTACAGAGAAAACAGCTGAATTTGATTAAAAAAGTTTAACCAATAATAATAATAATAATAATAATAATAATAATGTTTGTACATGGTATGTTGTTTCTAATTACCAATAATTACCTTAAGCAGGTTTGTCATAAACAAACACAACTGAATGGTAAGTAACACTCTATTGTTGTAATTATGGAATCCAGACTTGTAGTTTTGGAATCTGACAGGCGTATTGCAGATGGGGCATGTTTTGATGTATATATGGACACCTATATAGACAAAAAAGCTTATAGTACATTTCCATCCATGTCTATGAACTTACAAATTATACAAAATTAAAGACACAAACCTTTGTTGACAGTAAGAATTCCATAGATAGTTCCTTGTTTTGTTACTAGGCTCTCCTCTAACAGAGGGGGTGTCGGCCCTGGACAGTATGGACAAGTTGTTTCCTCAGGTGAAATTTTTTCTGGAATGTCTGGCACTGACTGGTACACTTCTTCAGGCAGACTGGGGGGGCATTTTTTGTTTTTCCATAGATATTCAACCATGTTTTGTATTTGTACAGAAGTTATATGAGTTGTCATGTGTTCTGTCTCGTTTTCACTGTATAGATAATCATCGCTGTCAGGAGATAGGACTACCTCGTTGTCATTTTTTAGTAGGTCTGGTTTTTTCCTGGAAAGTCCAACACATACTCATATAAATATGGAGACACATTCTTTTTCTTGTCCCTTTGCACTGGCACATCCATTGTCCAGTGCTAATATCAAAGGTGACTCTCACTCGTCCAAAAATACACCAACTATGAATTTCTCCTGTATAAACTGAAACATATATTTTTTTGCTGGAGTAGCCATGTTGATCAAAAAAGATGGGATATACAGACACAGCTCTGTCTTCCTTGGCTTTCTTTTGTAACTCACAACATTTATCTGAAGTTGAACTTGAGATCAGCCCTTTTTCTGACATCCCTTTAATTGAAATGTCTTTAAGAAACGCTGGTGGTTGGTGGGCCTGAAAATGTTTCAGTCTTTGTAGGTGGACACATTCTCTGCCTGTAGCCATTGCCATGAATTCTCTACAGGCAGCCTCTTCGCAATCGAGGACCTGTCTACTGAATGATTTAGAAACGTGAATGACAGTACGTGGTCCGGATTTATCTTTAGTGGTGACAAATATTCCTTTGTTTTCGTCTACAAGGAATACAGGTTCTCGAATCTTTTGGTGTTTTTGGATTTCATGCTTCCTCAGGGTCGCGGAGGACAGAAAGGATGTGCTGCATGAGGGACACTGAAAGGATTTACTTTTGTTTTTGCTGTGTTGTCTTTCCCTTAACATCTGTTACTCCTAGAAAAAACACATACATTAGGCATGTTTAATTATTTTTATAATATAATACCATGTCATGGATGCAATAAGAATCCAAAACCTATTTTAAATGCAGGATATAATAAAGTTAATTGTTTTCTGTAACATTTGATTTAAGTGTCTATGATCTTAATATTATTGCATCAAATGAAAATCACAAAACATACAATACCTTCCATGATTTTTTTATGTAGAACAGTGAGACCTGCACATTGAGAAAATTATAGTCAGGCTATTACTTTTACCATAGCATTTCACTTTTCAATTTATATTTTGTGGAGAAACCTACCATGTTTTTTTAGATGAGTTTCAAAAGTATGCTTTCTCTTTAAAACAGATTTGCACTTAGGACAGTGCCAGTGACTGCGATTTGTGTCTTTAAGTTCACAATGGCAAGGTATGCAAAACTGGTCTAAGGTAAAACACAGCAGATTAGGCCAAAAGAATAGAATTCTAATGAAAATTTGCAATAAAATACATTAGGCCTGCTTACCAAAATTCCCATCACTGAAGCACACAGAATACTGTATATGTACATTGTCAAGATGTTCTTTTGTTGCCAATGTGGCAACTTGACAATACAGGCATTGTGTATTTTCTAATTTATATACATCATCCACTGTTGTACAAACAGTACTGATATCTTGAGAGTAAGAAATTTTACATTATTAGTTAATTATCGGGGTTAATTGGTCTTCAAATGTAGGCTACGTAACAACAAAATTACTTACCTGCCACCGCCATGATATGGGCGTTGACCAAGCCTAGGCCTAATTGACTTAAAACTGTCTTAAATTAGGCAAGACATTTTGATAAAGAATTGGCTCACTTCTTTTTTTTTATAGCAAAATGAAAAAAATACGGTAATACAAAAGCGAGAAACACTTGCGTAAGCTATGGGAGCCCGTCAATTAAGCTACTATTAGGTAATAGCCTATTAACCACGAGGTCGATGGCTGCCATCACTACTGCGCATGAGCAAAAAAAAAAAAAAAAAAAACTCTGGAAAAGTGTCTATATAAAGTAGGTTCACCTATTTGTATATATCCTATGTGTAGTTATTACAACTAAAATCATAACATCGTCCGTACAGGCAGGCTTCATTTTTCACCTGTCTGATAGGCTCTACTCTGGCCAGGTCTGTACCTATAGCCTATAGGACCACTAGTCGGACTGCTCGGACCACCGGTGTTTCCATACAGACCACCGGTCGGACCGCTCGGATCACCGGTGTGTCCATAAAGACCACCGGTCGGACCGCTCGGACCACCGGTGTTTCCATACAGACCACCGGTCGGACCGCTCGGACCACCGGTGTTTCCATACAGACCACCGGTCGGACCGCTCGGACCACCGGTGTTTCCATACAGACCACCGGTCGGACCGCTCGGACCACCGGTGTTTCCATACAGACCACCGGTCGGACCGCTCGGACCACCGTACAGACCATAGGGACCATGGGAACAGCGCCCCTGGTGGCAGACACATGTGGTCCTAGCAGTGGTCGCTGTGGTCACAGGACAGACCGCAGTTTTGGTTACAACCCCTGCTGAAACTCAGATCCAATCACCTGTCCGTTCACCGCTGATAGGTGGGCGTTTTCCCATAATGCACTGAGCCGTGCAGCCTCCGCAGTTGCTCCTGATGAACTGCGGCCCTGGCTCAGGCGCTGCTCTCGTTTGGATCTCACGAGCTTTTGGTGACCGTCGCACTCCTGAGCTCAGAGCAAGTCGGGAACAAGTCGGACACAAATCTAACCGGCGTGCACTGCGCACAGACCCGCACTGATCGAAACTGGTCTAGCTCATCTCGAACGAGCCTATCATGTGCTGTGTGCAGGACTAATGTCAATTTACCTCTGAATGCTAATTTAAGTGAGTGGGGAGATGGCATTTTTTACTAATCAGCCTTACTGACACCAGCCTAGTACATAGCTGAAGCTAAGTAAATCACAGTAAAAGTATCATAATGCATTTCTAATACAGAAACTCCAAATTAGCATACTCCTTTTACAAAAGTACATAATTCAATGTGAAAAAAAAAAATTACACCCAAAGTTACGCCCTTGACTTAATATCTTCTGAACGCCACGGAGTTGAAGGATGCTCGGCGTTAGGCGAGGAGCCGCTGAAGTTCCACCGTTTGGCCACAGTGTGGAGCCAGAGAGCTGTCAGTGACTACAGCAGGCTCTGAGTGTGAAGAGTGACACTGGAGGAGAGAAGCTCCCAGCAGCAGCCTGGCACAAGTCAGGAACTCTTTTTAAATTATTTAGAGACTTAATCTTTTTAATGAATTTATTTTTATATTTTTGACAGAATAGAGCACAACTACAAAGACAGACAGAATGAAACATGCAGGGTTTCTGCTGGGTCTTTAAAAGTCTAAAAAAAAAGTCTTAAATTTAACTATCTGAATTTAAGGGCTTAAAAAGTCTTAAATTGGGCAGGATGCAGAGTATTAGGTCTTAAATACGTTTGAACAGGTCTTAAATATGCCACATACATTAGATGCCTGTGTTTACAAGCTTTTTCTAAATCGTCCATTTAAAGGCTTTAAGGCATATTACCGAGCTCAGATGGTTCTTTCCCAAGACCAAAATGCTTTGCGGCACTCACTGTCGCAAATGGTAGTAATTAGTGTTTACAATTTTTTTGTACACTGCATTACAAAATAGGTCTTAATTTTCTTGAACAATGGTCTAATGGTCAAGTCTAATAAAAGTCTTAAATTTGATGTTGTTAAACCCTGCAGTAACCCTGATTCTGACAAACACATCTCACATACAGTATATCAGTACCTATACTGCTGATTAACTATTATTTTTTCAATACTTGGAAAATACATTAGTTTTTATCTTAGACATTGAAATGCCCTACATTATGCATCATATTTACATCTCATTTTCTGTTGTGAGGCGCATGTTTATGGTTCCATGTTCATTATTAATAATGTTGAAAACTACCATAACCCTGGCTTCACATATGTGCAGTTCATTAGACAAGCAACTGGAGTGTCAGGACCTAGAGGTGGACATCTTCTTAGCATCAAACCACTTTTGAATCACAGTCACTTAAAAGACACATTTTTGGTCATTCACAGCACGTCAGAAAAATCTAAAAAGTAGTACGCATTTAGCTCCTATTGTTTATCCCATTTTTAAACACAAACTGATTCACTCTCCCATTTACACATTATGGGACATTTAAATTCACCAGTTTCAGGCCACAGCAGCTTTTTAGAGAGACACTTCCAGGCACTCTTGTTGAAATTTTGGGGAGTTTACAAAAAACATCTTAATAAATGAGTTTTGAGTTTTGCACTGGGCAGAGCAGAGCTGTAGTTTAGTTGTCCTGGAAGTCTGCACACATCTGGAACAGAACAAGAGAACACAGTCAGTAAATATCTCAATAAAAAATTAAATTATGATTTAGTTCAGAAAAAGAAAAGAGGCAAAGCCGCAGTTTTAAAACAAGACTCTGAAGCATGCTCAATACTGTTGTCCTTTTATTATCATGTAAATACATTTTAGTGCTATTTTTGTCATTCTTTCCTTTTGCATTATCCTTAGTACAGTGTTGTTCCCTCATAATTCTGACTTTTCTGGTAATGATATTTTCAAGAGATATATTTCATTACATGGATATGGACATTTTTTGGGTCCAGCCCACTGCTTGGGAAGCACTAGACATTTGACTTTCCAGACAGTAGTCTTAAAAAAATAAAATAAAAATATGTGGACATTCTGCCCTTTCTTTGCCTTCTTTACCTTGCACCGCAAGCTGGATTTTTGCGAGATGAGTTCATAGACTCAAAGAAATCCATCTTGTCAGGCTCTCACTGATTTACAAACACAGCAGCATTTTCATTACTTTGTTTTAGCGGTTTGACGTTTGTCAGTAGTTCCCAACCTGGGGTCCGGGACCCCCCTAAGGGAGGCACTAGAGATTGTAGGCAATCCACAGAGTTTTGTCTGTAAAATTGTCAGGTTTCAGATTATATTTGGTTTGATTAAATCTTAAAATCTCTACACACCCAATTGGAAAACAATTAGAATAAGTACAAAGGTTAGGTACCACAGGTCTACATTGTATTAGTAGTAGTTGTGATTGGCTAAAAAAATCATGGTCAATGGTCACTAGCAGGTCCTTCATCCATTCATTCATTAATCTTCTTCAGCTTATTCCCGTTAGGGCCAAAAGCACTAACCCCACCTGTCATATATCCAATCACCTGAACGTTCCTCCCCTTTACCACTGTTTTCAACAGGAGAGAGCAGAGCCCTGCACTGGCTCCATGGATCTGGCTTCCACTTCTTGCTTTGTGTCTATGGGTTACTCTCATGCTCTACACATGCAACAGATGTGAGGAATCCATGCATCTATCTACGTGCAACAAACAAAGTTGCGTCTACCTGAAAGTCAAATTGTTCACATCCGAGAAGGTTGTTGGTCTGAAAGCACAGCACAAAGCACACATGGAGAAAGCAAAGATTTGAGAAAAGAGCAGAGTCCTACACCAAGCCACTTGTAATTAGAACATGCTAAAAATGTTTATTCTGGAATAGCTAAAAAATACATTTAGTGTTCAGAAAAACAGACTTGAATGTCTGACAGAAAACAAAGAATGAAAAATGTGGGAAGCGTTTTGAAAATTGTACTTAAGTCCATTAACAAAGTATATTTACTTTTGAACATTCCACCACTGAATTAAAGCAGGAACAAGATGGTTATAAAAATTGTCTTTGGTCTGAGATGATGAACAATGCATCATGTTGAATGAACAAGTCAAACTAGCTCCTTACAAACACAGTAGTAAGCACTTTCTGATGGACTCACCATGGCATCAATGTCCCTGTGTCCCACCACCTGCTCCAGGACCTTGTAGTCGTCTGGAGACATGGGCATCATGTTGTCCTGCATTCTGGACGGAGGTCTGCACAACACAAGATCATTATTTGTACCCAACACTTTATTGGACTAGACATTTATGAGATCAGTTTTTGACTACTTCTTCTTAATGAGTGTGTCCTGAAACGTCAAATACAGTACTGCTCTGCCACATTCAGGTTTAGGAGCAGCAGAGACAGTGCAGCTCCTCCCTCCCTGACACAGCCTCAAAAGCCCTGAATACAACAACATACAAACCTTTATGCCCTCTTTCCAGGATACACTGCCTCGGACCGAACTAGTGACCAAATCAGCCCTAACACCCAGATGAGTGGAAACACCTGCAGTAGAGCTGATACTCAACGTTAACACAGCCTCTGTCACTTTCCTATTAACCACAGTGGTCATACACCGCGCATGATGCTCACTAAAACACTGACAGTAGTTTTTTGAGAGCACCTGATTATTAAAAAAAAACATTTTGCTAAGATTTTGTTTTGAGAATGAAAATCACTTTTTATGTGCAGTATGTAGAAAGGGTTTTTTGTAATAGACATACACTTCTGACACAGATATGAGTTCTGTCTTCATGTAGCCAGTCTTCTCAGTGTTCTCCACATCCATGGGCTCCGGAGCTGTAAGCATAAGGACATAATCATAATAAAAAATTCTCCTCATAGCACTAGGAGCATTAGAAGAGGTGGACCTAATAATGTGGCCAGTGCATTAATATTTGTGTTTGTGACTCACTCTCGGTCGGCTTGGTGTAGTACTTCCCGAAGGCCTTGTCTTTAGGTATATCAGGGTACAGGAAGCGCAGGGGATTCTCAGGGATGTTTTCAGCCGCCATGACCTTGTACGTTCGAATGATGTCGGACAGAGTGACCGCCGTCAGCTCCTTCTTTGTGTACGGCTCCACTGAATGGTACACCGGCTTGTCTACAGCAGAAAAGATTATGGGTTCTTCACTGACAATGTGTCAGAGCTGAACCAACCGTGTATAGAGAACAGTGTTTCCTCTGGGCCAAGACCCTTAGCGTGGTGGTAGGGATAGTCAAAGGTCACATGACCGGGGAGCTGTTATTATGATAACAGCTATTCTAATTATTTTAGTTGTCATATTGCAAATATTACACTTTAAGCATTAAATTGAATGGGGAAGAAATGAGAAAAAAGAAAGTTCCCTCTACTGAACTTAGGTTATTATTCCTCAAATGAAGGGTCTAACTCTGACAAACTGTTGGCTGCAGTTAGCTCATTGGCTTTCCTTCATATTTACAATAACAAAAACAAAACAAACCGCAGATCGCAGCACGAACAAGGATAAGTGGCTTGTTCCCACCTCTGCTATGCTTCATCTCACTCTCACATAAGTGCAAGTCTACCCCAGTCTGCATGTGTGTGCGTCAGCGCAATATGCGTCTCTCTCAGCAGAGCCGCTGCGAGAGAGGACAGTCCCAGCGTGACTGGGACTGTCCTCTCTCTGACCATGCTTTGAACTCCATGATGGCAATTTAGATGTTGTGAAATAAAACACAAAACACATCTATTACTCCACTTTAGCTTATTCTCAGTCTTCTTACTGCTGTTAAAAGTATGTAATCTCCAATCGGAGATCAACAAAACTCCACAGAGGCAGGGCCAAGTGAACTTAAAGGGGGACTTTTTACCGTGGTGGCAAAGATTCAGGCGCTACGCAGAAAGAAATGCAGCTGTATCAATGGCGAACAATAACTTTGGATTCTGTACCACTGGTACAGAATATGATAGGGCCAAAGATCCTAATTCCAGCCACAAGGAATAAGTATAAGAATACAAATTATTGGTTTAAGTGGGTGCCATTGTGGGATCTCAATGCTTTATGTGGCTCAATAGAGCATTTACCCCTAAACTAGAATATCCCTGATTCTAATCCAGGTATTAGATAAAATGTACATGGTTTGCATACCATGCATGTCATGTTCGATCCATGTGAAGGTGATAGCGCCCTCTTTGCTGCTTTCACTGAAGCGCAGCAGGAAGGTGCCGGGGCATTTACCACTGAGGAGGTTTTTCTCTCTCTCCTTGCTGATGAAGCCCATGATGGAGCTGCAACACACAACAGGGCAATCATGAGTTAAACCAGCAGCGAAGGCTGTAAAGATCTTAAACAGCACCCCCTGCAGGCTGTAGATGAGTGTGAATGTGGACTCACGGACCCGTCGTTCCACAGAGGAAGGAGGTGGCGTTTGATCAGATCTAGGATTCCTTCGATCCACAGCCAAAATGGGAAGGACTTCTCATTGGCACTTTGCTGCAGGACACACAACAGGTCAAAAGTGAAAATCTTACTTGGTTTAGTGAAGTAGACATTCTGACTATCATCTCCTAAACTACAGCTCTTGTGGGTGTTTCCAGTTGTCCAAGGAAGTTGGAATGCATGGTGGGGTGTGCGCCTTACCTTACAAAACTTGTTCCAGGGGATGAGTCCCTCTGGGTTGCGCTGGGCCCTGGCTCCTGTCAACACACACTTACTGTTAGAGTGGCACTATTACACCCTGCACTTTTGAGTATATTATAGAGTTGTGTTTCTGACCCAGTAGTTTGTCAGCCAACATGTTGAGCTGCTCCTGGTTCAGACCTCTCTTAGTAACAGAGGAGAACTGCCAGCTCAGGATCTCAGACAGCTGAGACCACTTAGCAGCAGGAGGGGACAGGAAAAACTTCAGGTTCTAAAACATGGGGACACAGGCTCAGCAAATCCATTGGAGATACATAAAAAATACAGTTATAATACGGAGTTCAAACGCTTACTTTCTTATAAACAGCATGATACTCATCTCGGGATGTCTAATAACTGTAGGTGAATACTACTGTTTTAAACTATGTTAAAAGGTGCTTTGGGAATAATGTAAACAAACAGGAACTGACCTCTGCTGGCCTTACTAACTATACTAAGCTCAGTGGTGGAAGAAGTAAAAAAAAAAAAAGTATAAACAAAAGTGTAAAATCTACTTAAATTTTACACTTTTTTGGAAAGAACATTTGAATGTTTTTGCATTTTTTTCTTCAGCAGCTTTTAAACCCACAACCCTGTGACTGCAGATCAGAGGTTTAGGAATTACAGCTCTTTAATGTGTAGCTGCCTCTTTTTCAGGGACTCAAAAGTAGTAGACAGATGACCATTACTATGAATAAAATGCAATTTTTTTATACTTTGGGGAAAATCCTTTACAGGAGATGACTGCCTGATGTCTAGAGCCCATGGACATCACAAAACACTGGGTTTCCTATTTTATGTTGCTTTGTCAGGCCTTTACTGCAGCTGTCTTCAGTTGTTGGTCATTTGAGGGTCTTTCAGACTTAAGTTATGTCTTAAACAAGTGTAATTCATGAATAGAATATTCCAATTATTTGCCTCCTGTGTTGCTTTTGCAGTGTGGTTTGGGTCACTGTCCATCTGTACTGTTCACCAACGTCAAATCAACTAAATGGCTTTTGTCTGAATCTGAGCAAAATTTGTATCCCTATAGCCTTTAGAATTCATCCGGCAGCTTCTGTCTCTGTCACATCATCAGTAAACACCAGTGACCCAGAGCCATTGGAAGTTCTGCAGCTCATGCATCACACTGCTCCATGTTTTACAGAAGATGTGGTGTGCTCTGGACCATGAGCCGCTCCAGGCCTTCTCCAGACATTTCTCTGTCCATCATTCTGGTACAGGTCTGAGTCTGGCACAGGTTGCTCTGAGTCTCATCTGTCCACAGAATGCTGTTCCAGACCTGGGCTGGCTTCTTTAGGTGTTTTTTTGGCCAAGTCTAATGTGGCCTTTGCGTTGTTGAGGCTGATGAAGTCTGCACCTTGTGGTGAACTCTCTGTATTTTCTCTCATGAAGTCTTCTGTTATGGCGGACCTAGACACTGACAGACCTACTTCCTGGAGAGTGTTCTACTCTAAGGTGGATGTTGTGAAGGGATTTTTCACCTATTTTTTGATCCAGCCTAAGGATGGTCTGGCTCACTTCCATTGAGAGACTGTATGTTGTAATTTCACAGAAACAGCTTTCAAATGCAAATTTAACACCTGGAATCAAGTCCAGACCTTTTACTGACCTTACTAACCTTATCAATTTATGATGGATTAATGTGGGAAAAGCCCATGCAGCTCAAGAAATAGATTTTGAAGCAACTGTCCAATTACTTTTGAGCCCCTAAAAAGAGGCAGCTACACATTAAAGAACTGTAATTCCTAAACCATTTCTTGGCTTTGGATGTGAATACTCTCAAATTACAGCTGAGAGTCTGCACTTAAGCACAAATTATTTATATAAATGTGTCTTGGACAGTTTTGGTAAAAAAGCTAAAATAGCTAAACTTGAGTCACTGTCCACATACATATTTACCCACTGTATATGCACTCACCTTTGGTTCTGTGGTGAGCATGTTGTACCAGAGGATTGAGGCCCATCCACTGGGCAGCTGGCACACGTTAGAGATGACCACCACAGGCAGAGAGATGGCCTACAAAAAAAAAAAACATGAATAACCATTTCAATCATCATAATTTCACATTCATTGTGTTCATTTCTAAGACTTTGTTGAGTCTGATCCCTTATACCTCCAGTTTGATGTCCAGGTGTGACTGGTTTAGCTGCAGTGCGGACTCAAAGCTCAGAGAGTGGAGCTCCTCAGTCACAATCAGTGGGCCCTGGACATGCACAATCACCATTCATTAAAATTAACAATAATGATGACAAGAAGGATTTATTTTTGACTCTATATTTCATTGTGACATTCAGAACATAAACATAAAACCCCTCTCACCTCGTTAGTTCTGTTCCCAGCTACTTTCTGCTCCTTCAGTTGCTGCACAGAGAACAAATCAAGTTTATGAAGGCCACATATTATGTTCACAAAAAAAAGTAAAATTATATACTAGCTGTACTGTTTCTGAACACTGACGTTCTCTGTGACGTACTCAGAGAGATGAAGAACACACTATAGTCCCTTTTCAGACATGAAATATATCCAGACTTTATCTAGACTGGCTAAAGCAAAGAGAATTCCTCCCCTCAATTATAATGCATGACACTCTCAGTCTCAACTATCTTCTAGTTCTGGGGTAAATGCTCTATCCAGTAATACTACATAATCCTTTAACGCAAAACAATATGTAGACTTTTGAAAAATAACTGTAGTGCTAGATCAACTCGTAACAGAAAAAACAAATCCAGATGACTTCTTTTTAAGTTCTGATTTAATTAGCCTGGATGACTGCATGTCTTCACAGATCGGTTCTGTTGTATTTTACTCATATTTTATTACTTATAACTATTCTATAAATGTTTTACCTTTTACTAGTGATTTTTTAAAGAGTTTTTTATGTTCTTACCTGAGCAGATCAATAAATAAATCTAAGTCTAGCCCAGACAAAGCCACAAAAAAAAAAAAAGTAATTTCTTCTTACTATAATATGACCATAACTGACCTTTCCTGAAAATTTTACTGCTAAACCAACAAACCAATGCCTCGTTGGTGGAGAGGTAACTATAGCAAATGTTTATTTAATGGCAAATACAGAATGCATCTATGTGCATATTTACTGTATATTCATATTTCTTACCAAGTGTCTGAACTCTGCAGCTAGACTGCCATTAGACTCCTCCATGTTCATCACTTTACTATTGGTTCCCAAAATGTTAAATTTACGGAACCTGAAATGAAAAATAAAGTCAGAATTAGATGAACATTTAACATAATTTTTCTAATTTTGGATTATTCAAAACGTGTTTGTGGTTGCGGATACTAACCCTTTCTTTTCTGTCACATCTCTATATAATAAGAGGAAAAGAATTATCATTAGTCTGTAGTGACACATTTTACTAAGATGATGTATTCAGAGAAGAACTTACTTATCAAAAAAAGCCTTCACTTTGAGTTGGTAGTTGAACTCTGCCAGCTTCACCAAGAATCTGTACAAAACACAAATATTCCATCAGTCTGCACACTAGGGCTTTGACAATATTATATAAATAGTAGTTTGGCTCTTACCGCAGCTTGACAGTGAACTGGACTCCTGTTTTCAGCACCAGTGGTCTCTGAGGGTGAGTGGGCATGCAGGGCTGTCTCTCCACCACCAGAGAGCTGCACACATCCATGCATATGTATAAATAAAGATGTAAAATTGAGGTTTATGATGTTGGTGAGTGAGGCTGTACTTGGAGAGCAGGTTCTTGAACAGGTCCAGGGCCCGGGCCTCCAGGAAGGCCTTCTTCTGAGGGATGGGGTCACCTTCGTAGGTGTACTTCTGCTCCAGCTCCTGTAATTTATTCACGTGCTGCCGAACCTGCTGCAGGCTCTCTGCTACTGCTGTGAACCTGGGAGATGATCATTTATTATCACCAGATAATTATACCCAGAGGTGCCAAACTAACAGAACAGGCAAACGAGCAAATGTTTGAGCCCCCAAGACAAGTTTAAGAAGGGGGGGGGGCCCCTACTGGTTAAAAAAATTCCAATTCTCAAGTCTAACCTAAAACATTGAGAGGTTTTGAGGTATTAACCCTCAGGCCCTCCTTTAAAAAAATCACGTTCTTCCTCTTAAAGCCTTTTTGGGTCACTGGGTCACAATTTTTAAATGTGACCCAGTGACCTAAAAGGGCTTTAAGAGGAAAAACGTGAAGACATGAGAAAAAGACAGTAACGTAAGACATGAAGAAAAAAAAAAATATATATTTTTTTTTTATCATTAACCCCTGTTCTCATCATACATGTTACATAAATGTTCACATATTTATAAACAAAACAATAATTATTTAGTATTTAAAGATCAAAATGTTTTTGTTTGTTTTTTTGTGCAGGGATTACCAGTCCTGGATAGGCCACAGATTCGCCCTAACACTGATTTTGATACATTTTTACTTTATGTTCCATTATAAAAAAATGGCAGAAAATCACACAAAAAATGGTGGAAACTCACGTACTTAATCTTAAAGCCCCAAGAGGCTGGGAAACAGTCACTGTTATCTGATGGGAATTATAAGGAAATTATTTCCCACAGCGCACAATGAGAAAATGGTGGATCTAGTGGTGATTTTTTAGCTTCTGACTGACAGGGTTACAGAGGAACTATCGTATAGGAAATATGATCATCTAAGCACATGAAATGTCAAAATGAGAGCAAAAATACATTTGAAAAACCCTAAAAGGGTGCCAGTAGGGCGTGAGGGTTATATACTACTGACTTATAAGTCCTGACATTGTGGCATCTGGTGAGAGACGTTCCTTAAAGCTTATTAAGCACACCTGCTGCATTCAGTCATTAAAATGAACTCAAGTCCTGTTCATTAATAGGTGCAAGTTGTTTTAGCTGGTGGGAAAGCTTTGGTGCAGACTAACGAACTATCGCTACCTTTTGGGGTGGTCTCGATACAGTTCTAAATGGACTCCAGAGTGGTTTGTTTGAAGTGAGAACATGAACTAGCCCAGATTCGGCCCAACTTCCTACTGAATTGTACTTTTTGGTTTAAACAAGCTTCCAGAGTAGAGGCAAAAAAATACTAATAATCTAACTACAGCTCTGGGAACTGGGAAGCACCTGAATGATTTTAGGGAAAATTTCCATCCTATATGCTGTGCCAAGGTTTAGGGGGATAGTGCACCTATACACCAGAGTGGAGCTCACCAGCCTCACACCAGCTTCGTTTTAAACCTGTATTACTTGCTCGTGAAAAATACAAAGAGTGTAGTAAAATACCACCACAACTTCAACTAACATGCAGTCTGTTGTTGATTTAGGTGCAACAGGCTAGGCTTTTGTTTTCTTCTGTTTTCCTTTGTCATACACTGGGCCAGTCAAACTTTAGTGATGCCATGGTATATTATATTATATCTAAGGTCCACCATGAGCCAGAAAAAGCTTTTAAGACTACAGGACTCAAATCTCAATAGAACAGGAGATGAGAAGATCCTTAGACCTGGAACATCTTGTGGAAGGATACAGCATAGTCCTAGTAGGTACTGTGTGTGGATGTGTGAAGTTGTGTGTCTTACCAGTTCTGCAGCTGGTCCACACAGGCATTGGGGGGACCTCCGATACACGCGATCTGCTGCCTCTGCTTCCACTCAGGCAGTTCCTCAGAAATCAGGTCTGAGATGAGGCCATGAGTCAAATTGAGCAGGTCCACCAGCTGTGCCAACACATCCTGGATACAGAACAAACAGGAATCATTTTAAAGGAAAAGGCCTCAGATTTTTTGTTTTCACTCATATCTAGTTGATTTATGCATTCCATGTGGTTTCTGACTGAGGAACAACCATGCCTCATGACTCAAACCAGAAAAAAATAAGACTTTTCATTATTTCTGTAAAAAGCCAAGATCAGGGTTGATACACTCTTATTTTACCAAGAATTTTCCATGACTTTTTCATAACTTTTCCAAACCTTTTGACGAAATTTCAAAGACAGGAAAATAACTTACACATTAATAGTCAAAATGCTCAACATGATACATTAAAAACACTTTTGCTGTAATTTAATTTATTAAAATTGGAAATTAGTCACATGAAGAAAAAAATAACAGTTAGGTTCTTTTCCCAGAAATGTTATTCCACTAATTTTACAAACCACAATTAAAAGAAAATTTTGCTCCGTAAGTTGGTTCAGAACATACTTTTAAAAAAGTAAATAAAGCAAAATGAATAAAAGTAAAAAAAAATTAAAAAATAGTTCAAATATTCTGACAAAAATTAGATATAGGTCACTTTTTCCTATCTGAACTGGGCTAATGTGTGGCCAGATCCTTGTATACATTTCCAAAATGTGTCCAAAACTTTACACCAAATTATAAAATTCCAAAACTTTTCCAGGATCTGAAAATTGCATTTTAAAATTCAATGACTTTTCCAGGTTTTCCATGACTGTACGAACCCTGCAGGATTACTGGCCACTATGACATAAAAATGGAAAATGTGTTATCAGACAGTATGAACTGCTGCCTGCATGTTCAAGACAAAATCAGATTGTGTGTGTGTTTGTAGGTGGGTGGGGAGTGTTTCATTGCCTGGAAATTCCAGACTCACCGCTGTACCAGTGGATGAGTCTGGTCGCCTTAGAATCAATTCGATTTCTAGGGCGGAGCAAACCCGAGTTAACAGACAGCGGAGTTAGCCAATCAGAAAATGGCGGACATGACGTTAACAAAGCGACAAGAAAGTGAGAAAGTAAACAAACGGAGTAGTGAAGCCACGAGGGAGGAACGAGGGAGTTATTTCAACATTACCGTACCATACCGCTGAATGAAACAAACTCTCGGCTCCTCAGTGCGCCATCTTGATTGTTGTCGGTGAGGAGACGCGTACGAGTGACGCTGCTCGCGAAGAACACGTGACTTAAATAAACCAATCAAAATGCACGGTACGGTTGGGATTTGAGTAAACCACTGCGGACGGCGTGGTGACCAGCCTGATATTTCTCTGTAAAATAACACAGAGACATATCAGTCTGGATTTTCCAGGCAAAGTGTTTCAGATAACTGAGCTGACCAAGTACTGTATGAAAACTAGGATTTTAAAGGAAAGTTAAGATAAGATTAAAACATGGCAATTTAATGTTTTTTTTGTTGTTGTTTTTTTTTCATTTAACAGAATTTATGGAGTTTTCTGCAGGAAAACAGGAAAAAATTATTTTATTTTTTTTCACTAGACCAGAAAATGTGAGGTACTATTCCAAGGTATGTTTTTGAGGTGCAAAGATACATTATAACGTGGTTAAAAGCTAAAAAAAAATAAAAAAAAAAGATTTTAGCACAAAACACGCATTTAATAGGAAAATATACATTCAGTGAAAGACTATGACTGACCTGGCGTTTGGCTTTCAGCTCCATACACATTCTATTGAGAATCATCTTCTCTTTCTCCACCTCCTTCTGTGTCATTCCGTTCACTTCATTTTCTAACATAAAACCACATCAGGACATTAATCTGTCTCTTGCATACGTACATTTTATTATTTTTACTCTTTTTTTTTTTTTTTGCTCACCTCTGTTCTTGAGTGTGTTGATTTTGAAGTCATATTCATCCTGCAGGTCCTCCAGATTCTTAATGTTCTGATCTGCAAACTGAAAGACAAGATTTCATCCATCAAAAATACTGGACATTATAAATATAAGCCAGGCTCTAAATTAAACTAAATCAAAACTTGAACTCCAGAGTACCACAAGAAGAAGCCCACGTACCACCAGTGATACCTGTGCCATGGTTTGAGAACCACTGAGCTAGACCATTCAGCCATCTTCAAGACCCATTTAATAACTCATCTTTTTGGCCTGGCATACCTGGATTATAGCAACCTTTTTTAATGCTTTTTATTGTATTATATGGATTTATTGTGGTTTTTAGCTGTGTTTCCATTCTTTATTTTTCCATTGCTATATTATTCATTTAGTTCCTTTGTGTTTAAACTTAGCTGTAACTATTGTTAAAGCAAGCAAACATATTGTTATAAGACAGTACTGTGTCACTTATTACTGCAAAACTGACAGGAAGTTAGTTACAATCACTTCTCTTTTAAACTGAGGAGCCCCGTCAGGGAAAAATGACTGTTCATTGTATTTTAAGTGTCTTACCTGAACTCTCTCTTTCATCTCTCTGACTTTGTTGTCCAGCTTCTGTTTCTCCACAACCATGGCTGACACGGTGCCCTCTCCCTCCTGCTGCAAACATATTTTTTGAAAATAATTATTGTGCATTCCATTGATGGTCATACTATATGAATATGGTGGCCTACTTTCAACTTTCAACAGTTTTTTCATGAGGTTGTGATACTGACTAGTACATACGTATAAACATTCATTCATCTTCTACTTATTCTGTAAGGGCTGTGGGTGGCTGAAGTCTATCCGTCAGCTATGGAGCTGGGTTAGGGTACAGGGGCGGACTGGGGGTGGGTGGGTGTGGTGGTGGTGGCGTGGGGTGAGGTGGGGGGTGGGGGGCGGCTAGGAGGAGTGGCCACTAACATTGCAAGATTAACATTATAGCACATAGTAAAATAATTACTATACCTGTGGTGATTTTAATACTAACAAATAGTTGCAAGTAACAGTAATATTTGTCCCACCAATTTCCAGCCATTTCCAAAGTCAAGACTGTCACGGCCCCCTTAAATTTCAGAAAATTGCACATGGACCCCAACTGTAGAACTTCCCTCTATGTTATGTTTTTCTCCATAAATGTCTATAAAAATCTTACAAAAAATAATGACTGTTGGCTAAAAATTGTTTGTGTTCATTTCATACTCAATATATATTTTATGTACTTAACTTAGACAGCCTCTGGGGGGCCCCCTGCAGTACCTTCCTGGACCCCCAGGGGGCCCTGGACCCCACTTTGGGAACCACTCTACTAAATAAACCAATGGCAAGAATTAAAACAATAAGCTATTGCAATTACATTTTTATTTAAAAAAGTTATTTTTAAGTAATTCCAAACTTAGTATTCAGAACTTGAAATGATTTGAAATGATGATGACTTGATAAAAACAAATATGTTATAGTAAAAAGAACTGCAGAACAGACTTTTCTGCAACACCATCTATGACCTTGTCACTTGCAAGCATCATTAACATATCTGGATGAATAGCCATGAGCATAAAAGTCTAAGGTGCTGTGTCACGGCGTATCTTCTGCCCAATGGAAGTGACATGACGCACCACAGTACTGCACCTCTACTTGTCGATCACTCTGTGCTGAGGATGCAAGAGACCATGCCACTTCACATGGGGCACAGTAGGGTTCCACAATGAATCAAAATCGAATCAAAATCGCAATTAGCAAATTGCAAAGACTGCAATTATTTAGGTGATAAAATGTCCTCTACTGTCCTATAATGTGTATAAACTGTGCTAAAGCTGTAGATTAGACCTCTTCGGACAATATCTGAAAGACATGTGATTCCTTGCATTAGTTGAGCTATGAATATTTCAGTGTTCTCTCAAATGTCAATGCTCCATTAAATGCTTAAATTGTCAACTAAACATTGATTTTCGAACATATTGCAAATCTCATCGCAATCACAATATCTGTCAGAAAAATCACAAATAGACATTTTTTCTAAATAATTCAGCCCTAGAGCATGGGACAGAAAAAGGCGTTACACAGGCCTTCAGAGTGTTTTGATAACAACAGTGAGGAGTTTTACCCATTCACTGATCATAACATGGAGTTGAGACCTAGATGAAATCTCTCACTCACCGTGAAATGCTCTGTGTTGCATTTTAGCTTGTGCTTCTCCCCTCGGTGTTCACACACACAGAGGGGAACTGCCTCAAAGCCAGTGAAGAAACAGGGACTATTGTAATGGGCTGTATTGGCTGCCGCCTTGGCCCGTCTGTCTTGTAAAAGAGATTCTGAATCTCAATGGGACTTTCTGGTTAAATAAAGGTATAAATTTAAAAAATTAGTTCCTTCAGCTGCAGGCCCACGGCGATGCTTCAAAACAGAAAAGCAGCATCTTGTGGCACAGGTTCGAGTGCAGGTGCACACCTGCCCAATAAGAGACTTTCCTTTTTTCTTCTGGCCCGGACCACCGGCCTACCAGCCCACTGATTAAATTCCAAGTATCCCTGTCTCCCAGCCCGCCCCTGCCCTGGACAATGGCCAGTTAGTCACAAAACTGACACATAGAGAACACTCACGTTCATTCACTATGGGATATTTAGAGTCAGTTGACCTAACGCAGGCATGTCTTTGACTCCACACTAGCATATGTCATTGGAACACGTATGTTGTTACCATGCTTATAATTAGGGTCGGGAATCGATTTAAAAAAATTAACTGAGGACCCCCTCGAAAACGAGATGGTGAATCTCAAGGGGTTATCCTCTAAATAAATAAATTTCAAATGATAAAAAAAAAACCAACTAATTAATCGCAAATCTGAAAAAAATTTATCGCGATTAATTGTATTATGAATTCACGTACAAACACAAAATTGTAAATTTAGGACATTTATTTTGAATTAACCGTCATATACTTTACTGTAAACTTGTGCAATGCAAACAAAACTTGCAAAGAAAATAAATTAATAGTCTCTTTGAGACCTGTAACTCAGACAAAGTTTGCCTAAATAAGGTACAACCAACAAATACACAAAACCTACCTAAAAAAGCATGTGTGATCTCTTTTAGAACTTTAACAAAAATAAGTTTAATTTTTCAATTAATAACAACTGTTGTGGTTCACAACAGTGTAAATACTATGAACTGTGTTACTCCAGTGGTAATTGAACTCATCCTTGCATGTAGACTGCACCGAACTTTTGTTTTGTCTATATTGCTGTCTGGTGACGATTTGAAGCAGAATTGTCCATCCATCCATCTTCTTCCGCTTATCCGGGACCGGGTCGCGGAGGCAGCAGTCTTAGCAAAAATGCCCAGACTTCCCTATCCACAGACACTTCCTCCAGCTCTACCGGGGGGACCCCAAGGCGTTCCCAGGCCAGCCGGGAGACATAGTCCCTCCAGCGTGTCCTAGGTCTTCCCCAGGGCCTCCTCTCAGTGGGACATGCCCGGAACACCTCCCCAGGGAGGCGTCCAGGAGGCATCCGGAACAGATGCCTGAGCCACCTCAACTGACACCTCTTGATGTGGAGGAGCAGCGGCTCTACTCCGAGCTCCTCCCGGGTGACAGAGCTCCTCACCTTATCTCTAAGGGAGCGCCCAGCCACCCTGCAGAGAAAACTCATTTCGGCCGCTTGTATCCGGGATCTTGTCCTTTCGGTCATGACCCAAAGCTCATGACCATAGGTGAGAGTAGGAACTTTCTTTACCACAACAGACCGATACAACGACCACATTACTGCAGACGCTGCACCGATCCGCCTGTCGATCTCACGCTCCATCCTTCCCTCACTCGAGAACAAGACCCCAAGATACTTAAACTTCTCCACTTGAGGCAGGAACTCCCCCCCAACCTGGAGAGGGCAAGCCACCCTTTTCCGGTCGAGAACCATGGCCTCGGACTTGGAGGTGCTGATTTAAGCAGAATTTTTCCATTTAGCAATGTGTCTTTTTGGTCACTCATGTTGCTTTAGCTTGTTCACTTGTTGCAATAGGCTCGTTCCAGATGAACTGTGCCTCGCCTGGATTGTAAACGAGAGTGCACAGCCGCAATGAGAGGGGAAAAAGATCTTGTCGGGAACAAGTTGGACACAAATCTAACCGGCGTGCACTGCGCACAGACACTGAACGAAACTGCGCAACTCTGGCTCATCTTGAACGCGCCTGATGGATGGAAACGGAAATGTGTCGTCTTCTACGCTCGCGCGGTGCATTTCTGCCCCGCTGGAAGACCCGTGGCGTGTTGCTGCCTCTGTCAGCGTCGTCATAATATTTTTGTTGTGATCAAATTAATCAATGCGTCAATTGACATTAACGCGATTAAAACAATAAATAACGCACTGCGTTAATGCGATAATTTTCCCAGCCCTACTTAATGGACAGTATGATGTCTAGTTAGAATCTTGGGACACCATGTTTCATCCACAGATAGTACTTGATTGAAACTGTTTGAGAATCAACGTGTGGCGTCCACACCTCTGCACTTTTGGCAGTCTCCAGGATTTTCAGCTCCTCCTTCAGGTTTCTGGAGATGATCATGGCCATGTGGACTGGGTCCTCCTGAAACCGGTCCTACACACAGAAGAACTTCAGTAATACCATTGTTGCTGAATTAAAACTGACAGCCTGTCCTTGATCTAGTCCTGACCTGCAGGTTCCTCTTGATCTTGCGTATGTTATGCTGCAGGAGGAAGTTGTTCTCCAGGGCGAAGCGGCTGTGCTGGTCATCCAACTGAGCCAGCAGGTCATGGAACCGCACCGTGGCCAGAGAGTCCTGGAATGCCACTGTCTCCCTGAGATACAACAACAACCAATTAATAAACACCTTTACCACTCATTCTTTTGTATTTTTTTTATTCATTTGTTCATCATCTTCTGCTTATTTCATCTGCCTTATTCTCTTTAGGGCTTGCAGGTTCAAGGTCCATATTTAGTCCAATTAGTCATTCGTAGCAAAAAGTTATAGACTACAATAGTATTTCATAAATGGTGGAAGCAAAAAGCAGGTTAAATACAATGTTCACTAAATTTGAAATTGAAATATTCTTTTAATTAAAAAAAAAATTGGTAAAAGAAAATTTAAAATATATGTGCCATCATATGTAAAAGATATAAAGGGAAAAATTGTAATGCAACGTCACCGTCAATATAAAGAATGTATAGTACCACTGTGAGACCACAATGCTTGATCTGTGTTTTCTCACCAGTCGATGCTCTCGATCCACTTGCTCAGGTACTGTCTGATGTCCATGGGGAAGGAGTCATCGTACAACTGGTCCACCTGCTCTAGGTACTTAACATCCAGCATCTGCAGCTGGTACCACTGCGCCATCTACAGAGGAAAACATGAGAACAGAAGAACATATTTTAAATAACTTAAATAATCTCCTCGTTTCAGCTGTTCCTTTTAGGAGTTACCGCAGCAAAGCCCCTGTCGCCAATCCCTGCATCCTCTTCTCTCGCACCACCTCACTTCAGTTCCTCTTTCACTACATCCATAAATCTCCTCTTTGGTTTTCCTCAAGGCCAGAGATTGGCAAACTTTTTACTCCAAGTAGCACCTCGGAAAATATTTGGCTTTCCAAGTGCTATATTCAATGAATATAAGCCTGAATCAGGACTAACCTAGATCTAATCCAAAGGAAAAAATAAGGATCTAAATAATTCATACTAAGCCATCTCTAAACCAAGACTAACTTTAGGTCTAAACTGGCTCTAAACCAGTGGTATAAATTGAAGCAAACCAGAGGAGGACTAAAATAGAAATAAAACTGGATTTAAACTAAATCAGGACTTGAACTGCTAAAGACTTCTGAATACCACCAGAAGAAGACTGCGTACCACCAGTAGTACCCATACCACAGTTTGAGAACCACAGCTCTAGACCTCATGTCTCTACCCATACATTCACTATCTCTCCTCTGTACATGTCCAAGCCATCTCGATGTGGAAAATCTGACTTTATGTCCACAGTATCTAGTTAAGATTCTTGTCTGTCCATCACAATAGCAAACCAGAAGGGGCTCAGAGCTGATCCTTGATGAACTCCCACCTCCACCTTGAACTCTTCTACAGCAACTTGAAGTGTCAGCACAATGGCAAAATGGTTCGCACTGTTGCCCGCACATAAAGAAGGTCCCGGGTTTGAGTGGGAGCCTTTCTGTGTGGAGTTTTTCTTTGAGAACAATAAAGTATGTATACCTTGCCTCACATACTTCTCTGAATGTCCTTAATAAATGCTTTCTTAAATGTGTCAAGATATAAACTAAAAACAAAACAAACAAACAAAAAAAACAAAAAAAAAAACAAAAACACACAGACATAACACTGGACATCTGGAATTTGCTTTTGTAAATAAAGGAAACAATTTCTAATATATTGAGTTTGTTATGGCATCATTTCAGTAATCACAGCTTTTGACTAAAAGAAAGAGAAACTGATGGGTAGATGGCTGTTATGCTCAATTGCACTTTATTATTATAATCTAATGCAATTTTGAGATAAGTTTTTTTTTAGTTTTTTTTTTCACATTTTAGACTAAATATCATAACTACATAAAATATACTTAAAATAACGCTAGTAATCTTAATTAACATGTCTACTCCTTGCCATGCTGTGAACTATTATAGGCTACGTTACCTATGTATTGGAAATGTATGTTTCTTGTGCCTTACTTTATTCTATTAAGATGTAATTTATTTTTACATTTTTTTATTTGAAAATACCAGAATTTGCACTTTTTTTTAAATTTTGTCTGTCTGTCAGTACTGGAACATAACTCAGACAGTACTTTAGAGTTTTGTTTTGTTGTTTTCACTAAATACATTTTTACTTGAGTAACTATTTAGATGACTTAGTACTACTTTATTTTTAAACAACAATACTCTTGCAATTTTTGGCTACCCACTTCTGATATAGGCTAACTTATGAGGGCGTATTTTGGTGTTAAGTTTAGCATAAAAATCACCTCATGTTTGAAACGAGACTATATAGTCCAGATTTAAAGATATGTATGATAACGACTATGTAATTAGCTCTACTACTAAATCATTTCGGAATGGAGCTAAAGCTAACTCTGGATTAAAAGTTCTACTAACTTTAAGCATGTAAAATAGTGGTACTTGAGCTCGTGCTACTTCTGGAGAAAAGCTAAATAAGCTAACACAACATATTTTATATTTTTAGAACGTCCAAGCTTAATAATAAAGCTTACCTTTATAGAGTGTCCTTCTGCGACACCAATACAATGCCTGTACAGTTTATAAAACGTTTAATTTCGAAGTCCGCCGAGCAGCTTACCTCTGCTTTGCCTTCTACTGTACTTGTAATAACACGGAAACTGCCTCAGCCAATCACTATGTAAGATCCCTAACTTTGACCCGCCTCTTAGAAATGATAGCCAATCAAAGCCGTCCAAAGACGGCTGTTCTGTCAGTCAGCAAGAACACCTATAATAGCTAATAAACATGCAGATTTTTTTCAATTTATCTCCATTGATTTTAAAAGAATGTCTAATTTACATGCGTGCGGTAGTTAATGTGTATGTCAAAATAAAATGAAGCGTGAACTAACAATACATAATTTTGTAAACAGTAGCAATGTGGTGTTTTCATCCGGGGAGGACAGGCTGGTGTCTAGAACAGCCGCCTCTGGTCACGTGTTTTCAGAGAAAGAGAAAGTAAGCCCTGCAAATACATATATGCCTGCACTGCGGCTCTAAAACTGAAACTTATCTATGTCCTGGTATATAGAAACTTGAAATTATTAAGATATGTCATGTTCAACAAGATTAGACAAGGATCTTTGAAATAAAAATATGTCAACAGCGTATATACAAGCTATTATACAATCAGCTGTAGCTTAATTTTGATAGATAAATAAATATATGTAGACTGGGAAGGAATAGACAAGATTTATTTCACAAAATAGTTTTATATAGCTTTACGGGATTTACCACTTTTGACAGTTTACTGAAATAATACTGCAGCACAACAAATATATGAGATTTCTACCTACAGAGAAGTTTTTTTTTTTTTTTTTCATCAGGCACCATAAGAAAAAACAAGTGTTACTAATAAAAGTGTCATAATATAACATTACTCACCCTACTCATAAATGCCTATGTTCCTTTAAAAATAGCCATTGCCTTAAGGAGAGATCAGTGTTGTTTAAGGATGATCAAAATGCATTATGGGAGTCAGTGGAATATGCCACTCCCTGATTTATGTCAAATTTGTACCTGCATTGGCAATGTGCATTCTCAGGCTCTTTGTGTTTGCATAGAACTCTGTCTTTGATATTCATATGGCAGCACCACTTGGACAAATGTGTGCTTACAATTGTATAACTATGATCAAATGTATTATACTTACTTTATACTTCATACAGTATAATAACATTTAATTATAGTCTATAAAAAACACACTGCTAAAGACAGAGAAACAATGAATCAGGATTAAATATAATATATCTGATTTAATACAAATATTGGTTTTGCTCCATGATTAAAACAATTAAAACAGTAATTGTTAGTACTAGACCAACAACATTAGAGAGAACTATTTCTAGAGACTGAGAGGCTGTTTAAACCACATGGATTAAAATAAAAGAACAAAAGAAAGAAAGTTAAAAAGTGCTGCATATGGTGCTGTATAACCTGCTGACAAAGTCATTACATACCAGAAAAAGTCATAAACTCTGTCATTCCACAATTTGGATCAGTACCCAGTTTGGCTTAAAATTGATATGTGCATGCCCAGATCCCGTTAATCAGCACTTTTGGTACGTTTTAGTACGTATTGGTGCATTTTCGTACGTTTTGGTACGCCAAACACAACAAGGGTACTTTATAACTTAAATATACACTATAGGCCAGATTTATTAAGACGGTACTAAATCACAAGTGCAGAATGGAAAATAGTGTTTGCTATTTGTGGGCGTGTTGCGTGTGTTATACGAAGAGAAAGTGCGCAAGTAACTGCTGTCGCAAATCTGCTATGTAAATGAGAATTTTGCGTGGGCACAAGACGCACCAATAAAGGGACAGAATTGCTCTGGCAGTTCCTTTTCTACAGTGATGCAATGCAAAAGTCAACATGAGAGTCCAGCCTCATAACATGACTACGCTGACTGTAGTTCTCTGTGAGGAATAATTTCATTGCAATGCATTTTACTTTCTTCTATTAACTTTGTAGTCTGTCCTTGTTAAATCCTTGTCTCATACAATTCTGGCACTGACCACAGTCACGTGACTCAAGTTTCCCACAGTGCAGAGACAGAGAGGAAAGGTAAAGTCCTATTCACTGTCTGTCAGAGCCAGTAACCCTTCAAACACATAGCCTATAAAATGTAGCAAGTAGGCTTTAGGCAGTGCTGATGGTGATCACGTAAATATAAATATTTAAAATATTTTTGATGTCCTCTGCTCGTACATTAAACAGCAGCGCAGCCTCGATCCACTGTGGGCAGCTGTCAATCAAGCGTTGCAGGACTGACACTGTCATCACATCATGGCCTTTACGCTGCGTTTAAAGACTGCTTAATCGTCACCATACGAAGTTACATGAAACAGACTGAAAGCCCAGAGACAAGAGCTGTAAAAGGCTGAAGTTCAGGGGAGAGTGAAAGAATCATGGAAAAATTGTCGCAGGTAAAGTCTGTCTCTTTGTTTCCTCCGATTTTAAGTCAGCACTTTGAAGTTGTAACGTTGTGTAACATCTGTGCACTAAAAGCTGCACTCTTTCCTCCGCAAAACGTTTGCACCTGCTTCTAGTGCAAAGTTACATTTTTTTATTGAAATGGTTAGCTTCTAGAGGCTAAGGGGCATATTTAACTATTTCTAATGAGTAAAACAAAGTTAATGTTGTTAGGTAGACTACCGTGATTGATCCAAGTCGGGTAACTGATCCAAATCAGGAAGGTGACAAATTCTAAAGTAGTAAAGATTTATACATGTATTACAACTCATCAAGTCTGAATTTATGATGGGCAAAATCTGAAAATTTTGCAGTTGCTGTCAAGGTCACTCCAGGCACCAAGCAGCCAATAGCTGTTTATGGCAGGGCTGTTTTTTGTTTTTTGGCCTTTTGCCTTATTATTGTTTGTCTAGCATTCTAGCAAGAACCAAATGGGGTAACAGCAGTAGCTCAGTTGGTAGAGCCGCTTGTCCAAGAACTAGAAGGTTGGCGGTTCAAACCTCACTCCCACTGTTGCATACTGTCATTGCAAGACACTTAACCCACCTTGCTTCCAGTGTCTGCGCACACTGGTGTATGAATGTGTGTGTGAATGGTTCCTTTATGTAAAGAGCTTTGAGTACCCATGGAGGTAGAAAAGCACTATATATCAATGTGACCATTTAACTAGCCAATAGGATTCTATGTTCCACCTCTGACCCACCAGTAGCAAGTGGTTGTTAGATCTCATTTCTTTCTTCAAATGCTGCAAACCTTTTTTATAAATTTACAGATAATCTATAGGCCTACAAGATATTACATCCAGCCACAGGAGGCCATGAGCCAGTGTACTATTTGTGCCGTTCCCAAGTTCGGATAAATGGAGAGAGTTGCATCATAAAAAGCACAGTGTAAAACCTATGCCAAAATAATGTGCAAATCACGTGGCAACCCCAGAAGAAAAAGGAAAAAGTAGAGGAACCTAAATAAGACATAGCATTAAAAACATGTTTTTATAGGTTGTCTGATATAACAGAACATCTCAGGACATTAGTCTTTAGGGTCAGAAACCCTGTGTGCAGCACAACAACAGCAAAGCCATCTGCTCGCTGGATCAAATAGTGATGTAGCCTCCCTCTGAGCACACTCTCAAAGATTTCGACTTTTACATTTAATCACATTACATTTACATTACATAAGCACTCTACATTTTAGTTTCAGAAGAAAGGTAAAGGTGCAGTTCTGATCTGAAGCCAATCACTTCCAGACACTGTCCCCTGGCATTATCCTATAGTGTAGGTCTGGTTGAATGGTTCACTAATTGTGTGTGATCTCAGGTCAAACTGGAGGATTATGGTTGGTGCTTAACAAACCACAACCCTTCAATCCAATTCACTATGTGTTCTGATTACAGTGGTTTACATTTTGTTTATGTACAAATTAAATGTGAACCTAACAAAAGTGTAACAATACTGAATTTAGTATAAAGGTGCATTCTAGTTATTAACTACATGTGCAAATACCTTCACACTGTGCAATATCAACCTCCATTTACCTACATAAGCACCATTTCAGTTTGCATATCTTTTCCCAAAAGACCCCTGCTGTGTAACATTGAAGGTCACAACAAACATTAGTGCACATGGCCATGTTCGAGTGTTCACAGAGGACAGTGTCATGTCCGAGTCACCCGGTTCATGTTTGTATCAGATGGAACAGATCCCTGCTGTTGGTCAGGGCTCACATCAGGACACACTTCTTTCATCAACAGCTCTCTACATCACTACAACTGATTTATAACTTCTAAGAAGACGTTTGGGGAGATTCATGGTCATCCTGGCCATGATCTGAAAAAGTTACTAGAAAGGCCTCTGGACTGCAAAACTTCCTTTGGATGAGGCACAAAACAGATGCCCTCTTCATAACCTTTTTTCACAGAAAAAATGCAAATGTAAACCAAAGCAAATAGTTTTTTTTTATATTTGATGACTGCATAACTGAACTATTAATCTTTGTTACCACAATACTACTTTCATCACCCTTCTGTTGTATTTTGAACTGTTAGGTGCAGTTACTGAAGGCTAACACTGCAGTCTGTTGTATGGACAATAGGGAAAACTCACTCTCAAAGATTGATATGTTTTTCTTTATGGAATGCTTGTGTTTCTGACATCTAACTGTTTCCAATAGGTGGCATTCACATTCTCAAAAATGTCAAAAGGTCAAAAACTCAGATGGAGGGCAGAGACAAATATTACTTTATAGATTATACACAATTTTAAGTCCCTAAACTTACTATATTAATCTCGTGACTTCATGAACTGTCTACTGACAACAATCACATGAATGTGTGATTGAATAATAACACCACTTTTTGAGTCTGTAGTGAAAAAATAATTTCACCGTAGGTCACTACGACTTAGGTCAGGAAAAGACATTTAACTTTGTGCCAGTTTTGTGTTTCGTGCATTTTTAATCTTAAGCAGCAGATTCTACCATAGAATTTTAGCCTGCCCTCCATCTCAGTCTCTCAACATAACATGAACACAACCAATTGGTCTAGCTTTTGTGTGTGTGTGTGTGTTCACAGACTCTGAAATCATGACAGGTTTTCATATTGATAGATCAACTACTTCCTGCAGTCTCCCTCAGAAATGTTATGTGATGTTGCTGTGATGTGTCTTGATAGCTGATTTAAACAGAGTATTCCTACCTGGAGCCATAAGATGACAGCACTAGCTGCAGTCCAAATTCTTCTAAACAGTATCCCAGGTGTAAAACAGCAAGTACGCCCCCTTGTCCCGGTTTACTGTCCTGTAATCATGCTTTCAGATATTGGCCTCCTTAATCTCTTGGTGGTGTTAATTGTTCTCAGTGCCAAAACCTAATCCCTAAATCAGCTGACAAGACACATCACAGCAACACCACCTAACCCTTCTGAGGAAGACTGCAGGAAGTAGTCGAAACAGGTCAAGGTACACTACAATAACACTGCGTGGAAGACTCCAAACTCCAAAATCCATTTAGTTTAAACTATACATAGATATTGTGGACATCAACTTCTCCAATTAGGTCTAACACCTATCGCAAGACAAATGCTGACATTGGGTGTGCATTGGGTGTTTGTGGACCATTATCTGTTAAACAGGCCTCTTCTCTTAAGGTACCGTACCAGATGTAAGGTTGTGCTCAGGAGCACCCACAGTGGTCCACCACCATGGATGGAATCTTGCCATAGATGATCTGCTCCTTGCGGTTGAAGTAGAGCATGTTGATGGGGGACATCTTGGTGGGGGTGCAGCAGGGCCCAGCAGTGCCTCGGGGGTTGGCCTTGATGACCAGGTGAGCATGGGGGTACTGCTGATGGTGCATGAACTCACACTCCCCGGAGCAGTAGTTAGCTCTGTAGCGCTTCGGTGCGATGATCCAGTCCCAGCCGAACTCTTCAAAGTCCACAGTGAGGGGATAGCGGCAGCAGCGCGTTTCTGAGGACTTCTCATCGCAGTTCAGACCTCCGTCACGCCGGGACCTTTTGGGATTGTCCAGGATCTTCACTTCGATGAAGGGTTGCTGAGGAAAAGACATGGGACACATTACACATTCATGCAACATTTGGACAACATCTGGCCATTCTGAATCTTCTTAAAAAGAGGTTCAGAGTGAGCAACTCAGGTCTGTTTCCTTTCTTCCTGTGGCAGTTTTATGCTACATTCACACCAAATATCTTCATTCATGTCATTTGCATCTTCGTTCACATCATTTGCGTCAAATGAGGGGCATGGCTGCTATGAAGGGGCCCTTTATATTTAATTAAAATAACCATTGTGTTTATTTGTGTTTTCTTGCTTTAACATGATCATCAGAATGAGCCTCTGATGGGAATCCCTGTCTCAGGCTTGTATCACATAACATGTATAACCACGGCTCTGGCCCAGCCACACATAACCTAAACAACCTTTTTTTTCATATTGCTTTCTATCGGAGATGTTTTTGAGAATAGATCCTTTTGGTTTACCTTGCACAGCAAGCTGGATTGTAGTCGCAAATTTACAGAATCCATCTTGTCAGGCTACCGCTGATTCGTTTGTGTCTGGACCTGTGACGGCTGGATCAATGTTGTGGCAGTACTCCTGTGAGTGGGCAGGTTTTAGTTTTGCCAACAACACCAAGCTCTTTTAGTGATACTTGATAACAACATGGCGACGAGGAAAAACTTAAGGTATGCTGCTCTACATTTACAAAACAGCAAAAATCTTCTAACAATGTCTTTATTACGTTGTTTTACCATCGTAGCACTTTGTTGTTTGGCTACAAAGCTGGCGCTTTATCCAATCACCTTCAAGTATTGAATGTCCCGCCCCTTCACAACGGGAGCCATTCCAGATTGATATGTTAGCAACTCTTTGCCAACGTTATATCAATCTGGCTTTTGCCAGGTTACCTTTTGGTTTCTGTCTTTATAAAAGTAGAGGAGCTGCTGTAGGCTGCAGCTTATAGCTCCGGGTTCACTCTGACAGTCTCAATGATTGTTTTGCTGGATTTGCGCTGCAGGGATCTCCGCTGCTACATCGTCTGTAACAACATCACTTCTGAGGCAGGTCCCTGATTGGTTAACGCAGCGCGAACGTTTGCCAAAGTTCAAATTTATCAACTTCAGCAAACAGAGTATTGAATGCAAATTTGCATTGTGTGCTTTACTCGCAGATTTGCTTCTTCACCTATTTGCAGGACTCACACATCAAATGCTCAATCCACGTCATTTGCGCTGCACTCTTAATGTGTTTTGCTTAATTCATGTTGTACTATTCACGTCATTTGCACCGCAGGCCTTTACATCGACTTAACATGTAAATTACTCCCATCAGAATGGGTGTGAACGTAGCATAACATAATGGATAACAGGAGTGTCTCAAGGAATGTAACATTCAAGAAGAGGCATGGTTATGCTTCCAGCTGAGGCGTGGGCATTTTTGGCAAAAACACAAAAACTGTTGAGCCACTTGTGCCAAAAACCCAGCCATCCCTTAAAGTGTGTTCAAAGTGTTTCAAAGGAGAGATAATTGACTCTGTTTTCCTGTCCATGCGTTGTTACCACAATGCAGAAAGTTATCATACACCTTTCTGGTTGAAAGCTTCCTAGAATGTCCCAACACCCCATAAATTGAGGGTCCAAATCTGCTCAGGGCAGTGGCTTCCCTTCAGTTGTCAAACCCCAGGATGGAGGCATAGTTTGGATGGCAAACTTTTTAGACTTGCTGAGGTAGAAGGTCTGCCACAGGTCTTGATCTAATGGTCTAAGGATTATTGGAAACAAAATCAAAGAGCCTCGTGGACATTTCAAGGAGGACTGGGCAACCTCTTTAGAGTGGTTAGTAATGGAGGAATCAGAGGGATGACATAATGGAAAGAAAACAAAGTTGTTGGAAAGGCATTTGTCGAGAAGGCAGTTTGTGCTCTGATGCACCCTGGGTCTAATCCCTCTGTTGAACTGAGATCCCAGAGGATTGACCACAGAGGCAGCAGGCTGGAGGTGCTAGGTACATATCAGAGACTTTTTCATCTTGTAAACATGCAAAGTGCCAGGGAAACACCAAAAAGATAGAACAAAAATGGGGATAAAATAAGCTGGGTAAAAGCCATCCTGCAGTGTCTTACGATCTCCCACTGAGATGGCATCTTTGTTAATTAATACCCTATACTTATTTTCTTTGCCAAACAATCTGTCAACTATGAGCTGACACCAGTCTTTGAGAGCATCTCAAACAGTGTTGAAGTAGCTAGAATGTCCTATGGTTTGAATGATCATGAGACCTCCCCTTTCTGCCTCTGGTTTAAGCAGACATGACAGGCGGCTTCTTCAGTCTATAATCATCATTAGCCTAAATGTTTTAGCCAGTCACACGTAGCATCATGTCACTAACAGGATGGCCTGAAGCCCTGCCCCCTTACTCTTCTGCAGACCCCTGCAAGTGTGCTCAAGCTTAGGCATTAGGCACTGTATCTAAAAGGGAGTTTCTCATGCTAGCCCCCAGGGACACAAAATAATAGGCCCTTGAGAGACCCATGCCCCAACACTTAGTCTTTATTTGTTTCGAGCAACTGAAGACAAATATACATTGCAAACAGAATCATAATTATATTGAATACTATTTCTTTTAAGGCCTTGAAAAGGAGTGGGAGGAAGAAAACTTATTTAATCCCACCACTATATTACATAGAACAAATCAAAACAACTTATTTTTAACTTCCCTGTCGCTGCAGGCAGGGACAGGGACTTCAGTATGTGATTAGAGCATCTACTGTAGTCAGGAAGGAAGGATACAGGAAAGACTGATTTAAAGAGACATGTTGACCTCACCAGGCCTTCCTCTCCAGGCTCTGCAGACTTCACAGCCAGGTCTTCTCCCTGGGAGTCATAGGCGTTGATCTCGATGCCATAGTTGTTCTCTGGTTGCCGGAGCCAGGCCTGCAGCAGAGATTTTATGTCGACGCTCTGCCAGGACCCTGCCCCGGCATCTATGTCCAGTTTGAGGGATCGGACTCGGACCCTGGTGCTGTTGCCTTCCCTTCCAGGTTTGAGGCGGGAAATCTGCAGAAAGACGCTGGTCACCACATGGGCTGGCCGCAGGTGGACCCACAGCTGAGCGCTCAGGATGTTCTTGGGCTGGATCTTTGGACTGAGGCTGAAGAGACAACACGTGGACAGGTGCTCCTGGATCAGCTGGTCAGCTGGACAGACACATACAGAGCATTACAACCATCAAGCTAATTGGTAAAATATGGTAAGCAGTGAGGTAACTGTCCAAATTTGGGTTCTAAGTTGTACATTGTACATGTATGTAACCCACGTCACATAGGCCCACTTCCGGTCACAAGTTTATTGTGGCGGGACATGTTCCTTTAAGTTCCGGTGGTCCCCGTCACACTTCGTCTTGCTCCTCTGCTGCTCTCGCTGTGGTTGGCGTGCTCGGGACGGCATGGTTGACCGAACCGACTGAATAAACAGAAATAACTCTACTCTACACTTTTGCCTAACCCCTCACTCCTTTTCTGCTCAACGGTGAGTCAGTTCATTGTTTTAATTTGATGTGATTTGCAGTTGTTGCCACGCCGCGGATCCCTATTCAAATGCACGGCAAACCCATGCTAACGTACACTGAACAAAAATATAAACGCAACACTTTTGCTTTTGCTCCCATTTTTCATGAGATGAACTCAAAGATCTGAAACTTTTTCTACATACACAAAATAACCATATCTCTCAAATATTGTTCACAAATCTGTCAAATCTGTGATAGTGAGCACTTCTCCTTTGCCGAGATAATCCATCCCTCCTCACAGGTGTGCCATATCCAGATGCTGATGAGACAGCATGATTATTGCACAGGTGTGCCTCAGACTGGCCACAATAAAAGGCCACTCTGAAACATACAGTTTTGTTTTACTGGGGGGGTTTACTGGGAGGTCTGGGGACTCCAGTCAGTATCTGGTGTGACCACCATTGGCCTCATGCAATGCAACACATCTCCTTCGCATAGAGTTGATCAGGTGTCGATTGTGGCCTGTGGAATGTTGGTCCACTCCTCTTCAATGGCTGTGCGAAGTTGCTGAATATTGGTAGGACCTGGAACACGCTGTCGTATACACTGATCCAGAGCATCCCAAACATGCTCAATGGGTGACATGTCTGGTGAGTATGCTGGCCATGCAAGAATTGGGATGTTTTCAGCTTCCAAGAATTGTGTACAGATCCTTGCAACATGGGGTTGTGCATTATCATGCTGCAACATGAGGTGATGTTGTTGGATGTATGGCACAACAATGGGCCTCAGGATCTCGTCACGATATCTCTGTGCATTCAAAATGCCATCAATAAAATGCATCTGTGTTCTTCGTCCATAACATACGCCTGCCCATACCATAACCCCGCCGCCACCATGGGCCACTCGATCCACAACAGTGACATCAGAAAACCGCTCACCCACACGACGCCACACACGCTGTCTGCCATCTGCCCTGAAAAGTGTAAACCGGGATTCATCCGTGAAGAGAACACCTCTCCAACGTGCCAGGCGCCATCGCATGTGAGCATTTGCCCACTCAAGTCGGTTACGATGACGACCTAGAGTCAGGTCGAGACCCCGATAAGGACGACGAGCATGCAGATGAGCTTCCCTGAGATGGTTTCTGACAGTTTGTGCAAAAATTCTTTGGTTATGCAAAGCGATTGTTTCAGCAGCTGTCCGAGTGGCTGGTCTCAGACGATCTTGGAGGTGAACATGCTGGATGTGGAGGTCCTGGGCTGGTGTGGTTACACTTCTATGTACTTCCAAATTCTCTGAAACGCCTTTGGAGACGGCTTATGGTAGAGAAATGAACATTCAATTCACGAGCAACAGCTCTGGTGGACATTCCTGCCGTCAGCAGCCAATTGCACGCTCCCTCAAAACTTGTGACATCTGTGGCATTGTGCTGTGTGATTAAACTGCACATTTCAGAGTGGCCTTTTATTGTGGCCAGTCTGAGGCACACCTGTGCAATAATCATGCTGTCTCATCAGCATCTGGATATGGCACACCTGTGAGGAGGGATGGATTATCTCGGCAAAGGAGAAGTGCTCACTATCACAGATTTGACAGATTTGTGAACAATATTTGAGCGATATGGTTATTTTGTGTATGTAGAAAAAGTTTCAGATCTTTGAGTTCATCTCATGAAAAATGGGAGCAAAAGCAAAAGTGTTGCATTTATATTTTTGTTCAGTGTAGCTAATGACAAACAATCCGGTCAGCGCGACTAATAAACGTTTTTTTCTTTAATGCTTATACTATTTTAGTTAACATAGGAGCCGAACTTTTTGCCTAAGGCTGCAGTGTTTTAAAAACACTTTAATTTTTGTAATCGGCCATTAAATATATTTTCTGTGACTTTTTCAAGTATTTGCCCAAGCGGCAATGTGGTTTTGAATTGGCTGTATACTCAATTGAAACCTGTTGCGCAACAGAAGCCTAAGCGAATTATTTGAGTGTTTTTGTATATTTGACATTAGCTTGTACTGCTAATACTTTTCATTTAAGTGCACTTAACTTGTAACCATTGAATGTGATCATTTACTTTTGTGGTTATTGATGATGATTATTGTGAAATGTGGCATTAGTACTTAATTTATTTATTTAATTTATGTTGAGTAGCAGTGATTTACTGTTTAATAAGCTAATGCTAATTCTTTCCTATTGAGATACTAATTTGTATTTTTCTTTACCTTGTTTAGGTCAGGTTTTTTTTCGTTCCTGATTCAAATTCAACTTCAGATGGCGAGCTAAGACCCACCTACACACCGCATCGCGGTAGGATACAGTGAACCTTTTTTTTTTTTTTTCCTGATCAAGCCTAAATTGGATTATATGGACAATTTTTTTTTTTTTTCAACACACACGGACTTCATATCACACCCAAACAAAAAATACCACGTATTTGGACTGCAACTCAGAACCTGAAGTAACCTGGGACATTGTCCTATTCTTTGTTCTTTCTTTCTTATTGATCATACCTGTTATATTTATATATACATATATAGACCTATACATTATAATATATTGTTAATAACTTATTATACTATATCTTTAATATATTAATCATTGAACTATATATTCTTTTGTGTTTATTGTGTCTTTATTTACACCCATTGGCTCCCCTATCGAATCTACTTCTGTTTAATTACTATTTACATGCAGTCAGTCCGTAGCCCCTAGTGCGGTACATGTACATTGCACATGAATGTGGTTATATAGCCTACACTAAAAAAAGTTTTAAAAAATTGTAAAAACACATTTTGTTTTGTTATTTTTATTTTATATAACATTTCTTTGGAAATGCTTGAGTAACGTGTGTTTAAATACATTTAGATGAACATGATTTAAAAATCAGTGAACATAATTTTAAACACTTTTTTTGGCGTGAAAAAGTTATATCATTGATTGTTAAAACAGAGATGCTGGTGACAGAGGTTACTGATCATGTCACATATCTGTTCTATCAAAGTCCAGATTTTTCTCATTATTATTTTTCCCTCAGTGCACACCAGTTGTATTTAATTTGTTTATTTTCCAACCCCTTATACAGGTGTTGATGGTCGTAGCTTTACAATAGTGGATGCCAAGTGTTCAATATCATATAAATGAATATATGAACATACATATGATGTGAAACCTGTTTAATGGCACGTACACTGATATTAAAATTACGTTTTATTAACTGTACAACTTTAAATCTACTAATGACCTTAATATAAGTTCCATTTTCAGTTTAAATGATAAGTGTAGAGTGTGTTTACGCTTGGTGGCCATGGTGATGATGGTCTCGGTGCTGGCCCGCTCCTCCTCCTCCACGCGGGGGTCATACTGGTCCAGCAGCTGGGTGAGCGGGGGGGCCTTGGGCAGGAGCGTTCGGATCATGTCCCGGCTGATGTTAGGTGCCCGCTCCAGTCTCAGGATGCTAAGGATTTGGGACTTGATGCTCTGCAGGCGCAGGAGTTTGCTGTGTTCACGAAAGTCACAGGGTGAGCACTGATCCCCAGAGTCCAGAGGAGGGTGGGATGTCCCATTCAGGTCGGCACAGCAGCCACCCCACAGCAGCAGGGAGAGAGGCAAGAGGGAGTGCATTCTGGTCAGAGGAGTACAGAGCTCTGTCGGGTCCAACATGAGTCCTGACAAGTCCAGCCTTTGCTCTGACAGGACAGGACAGGACAGCCCTCTCTCCGCCCTCTGTTTTTAGTTCTGGGTCCCTGGGTTTAAACTTTCACAATCATCAAAAGAGCTGCATACACAATTCAAAAAGAAGTTGGGACCCTGTGTAAAATGGTTTATTAATAAAATATTCAAAATATGCATAAACAACATAAAATATTTTACTATTTCATGAAAAAGAATATCATCAATTTCATGGCTGCAACACAGCTCGAAAAAAAAAAAAGTTGGACAAGGGAAACAAAGGGCTGCAAGGTAGTATTAATAAAATCACAACTGGAGGCACATTTTGCAACTAATTTGGTTAATTAGCAAGAAGTCATAACTGGGTTTCAAATGAGCATACTGCAGAGATACTGCATACTGCAGAAAATGTGAAAACTATAGAGAATGGGATCGTGACGTCACATCGGTGGTCACACAAGATATTTTCAATAGCAAAACAATGGAGCAATTTAGGATGTAAATTACTCAAGTTACGGTTGGCACAAAAGTATTCTGATACTTTAGTGTGTGATAAATGTTCAAGAGTGACAAAGCAGTTAAGAGTTGTTTCAAGGCACGTTTGTTTACTATTTTATGCTGCTGTTTCTAGTGCAAATCTATATCATTTCTCTGTCTGTGACCACTAACATGGCAGATTCATCACTCACCCATTTTATGACGTTGGTTCCTGATATGTATACTAAAAAAAAAAATTTAAATAAAAATACTTAAACCCAGCAAGCCAATTTAGAACCAATTTACAATGCTGACCTGTACAGACGTAAATCATAAAGGATCATAACCTTAATCTTACCTTGTCTGTGTCAGGGTTTGCAGGCCTTTCTAGCCACGCATGGGGGATTTAGGATGCAGCCCTGAACTGCCATTGATAAATACACCAGATGTTGCCAAAAGGCTGAGAACAATGTCTTGTGGACTGTATGTAGGGCTCATATTTAGGTTGGTAACTTAAAACAAATAGATGTAATTTGTGCATTACTTACAGTATTTATGTTTCTGATTTATGGCCTAAACACAAATCTCTATTATAATTATTATAATAAATTTCAGTAATTTCAGTAAAAACAAATTCATTCACAGAGGTCAAAAGAGTGTTGCAAAAATGTTACAGATTTTGTTGGACAAACAATTGTATCATTCCACCACTAGATATCAGCATGTGCTTGCTTCAGCACTCTGTATAGTACACACAAAATTGCAACCAAAGAAGATTAGAAATCATGGGTAACTTCTTGGGTAACTTGATGAATGCCTTTCTAAGGACACAATACAAGTTGTACTTACTTTACTGTATTATTGGTCCTCATCAGTGTGAGAGTGAATGGTTGTCTGACATTGTACACAGACGCGTAACCCCCCTCCCCCCCCCAAAAAAAAAAAAAAAAATCAGGTCGAGCCAATATAACCCCCCCCCCCCCCCCCCCCAATAATCACAACATTGCAATGAAGACAAATATAAATTATCTTGCATGAATAACTCGTCCATTTTCTGTATTAATTTCGTTTGCCAGTTAAATAGTAATTAGTTTATTCCACCCTCCTCCCCTCCCCGTGCAGAATACTTGGTATGGCCCAGTCCACTGTCTCTCCCCAGCGTTCGCTGTTTGCTGTGTGTCCTCAGTCTCTGGTGTTGTAGCGGTGATTGCTGGCTGTCTCTAACCTGTGCTGTTATGAAAAGAGCACCAAAGAGCCAGTCGATAATTGCACAGTGTTGGTCAACGCCAACCCCAACGAAAAAGAACAAAAAAAAAAAAATACTGCCCAAGAGGAGGTAAACAGTCGTATTGTGTAGTTAGCTGATGATTTGACTAAATTGCCAGTGTGAGGTAAAGCTAAGGAGGCTGCCACGGAATATGTGCTGTGTGCAGGACTAATGTCAATTTACCACTGAATGCTAATTAAAGTGGGGAGATTATATTATTTACTAATCAGCCTTGCTGTTGTGCTAACACTGACACTAGCCTAGTACATAGCTGAAGCTAAGTAAATCACAGTAAAAGTATCGGTATGCATTTCTAATACAGAAACTCCAAATTAGCATACTCCTTTTACAAAAATATATGATTCAGTGTTTAAAAAACAAAGAAAATAGGTGGAGAGTTTAACCCCCCAATATTACACCCAAAGTTACGCCCTTGATTGTACATCTCTGTGACAGCCCTGTGACTGCCTAAGGCCCATAGCATAATGGGAATAAATAAAAGAAGAATGAATGACATTACTTGTGATTTAAAAACAATTTTTTCCAGGCCATAAATGCAAATACATAGACATACTAAAAATATACCATGGTCAAATATCTTCCATTTAGTTCCATACCATATACTGATCAGGCATAACATTATGACCACCTGAACACCCCCTCAATAGTCGCAGTTTTGGACACGCTCTGACCCAGTCGTCTATAGCTGTCACAATTTGGCCTCTTATCAAACTCACTCAAATCCTCACACTTACCCATTTTTCCTTGCCCCTTTTCCTCTATCACATAACGTTTGAGGACAAAATGTTTACTTGCTGCCTAATGTATCCAACCCTGTAAAAGGAAACCATGATGAAGCAAAAATCTGTATTATTCACATCACCTGTCAGTGGTCATAATGTTATGGCTGATCAGTGTATACTACTTTTTTTCTCAGTGCACCTTTAAGGGAGGTGTGTATGCGAAATTTTGAACATGAGGGTTCTTGACGCCCCTGCCTCAGAATGACCTGCCCCTCTGGCCCCCTCCCATCGGCATGCAAACAGGTCGAGCACACTGCAAAACCTCTAACTAAAATTCCAACAGCCACGAAGCCACCACGGGACAACACAGAAAGACATTTTTTCATATTTTAATATCCTTTTTTTTTTTTTTTTTATTAAAATGGGATGTACGGGGTCAAGATGTCACGCCTTCTTTGAAAATAATCTGGACCAAGATGTATGGAACCATGATCTTTTCAAAGACGAGACCAAAGTATTCTTGGCTGAAGTGGAGGAAAGAAAATGGCTGCCGGTGATCTGTCCGGTGGAGACGGTGACCCTTGAATGTGTTACGGATTGTCCTACTGTCAGCGGACCAATCGTTCAGAGGACGGCTGAGGACATGGCTCAGAGAATGGCTGAGGACATCGTGGCCCAGGCTCTACAGCTCATGTGGACTGTGGAGATAGACTTCAAGAAACTGCCCTATATTGATAATGAAGTTGATTATGTCATATGATTATGGAAAAAATATTTATTTTGAAGGTCTTCTATTCTGCTAAATCCAATGTTTTGAGCTTTTAGCCATGTTATGTTGTTTCTTGCTCAAAACCATACCTGGATATGGAGGACCAAAACTGCCAAATCAATTAGAAAAAATAAATAAATAAATAAATGCTCTGATTGACAAATAATTATTTAAACAAGACAACAAATGCTAAATGTCATATAATAAACAAGAGTAGTATTTTGCGAACATGTGTTTTTTCTGAGTTTGTTTTGTTTTTATTACCATTTTTCTGCAAAATAGTTTTAAGACAAATTAAAAACACAAATTATAAAACTATATTAAACATATTTTTACAAGATTTTCTTAAAACACTTAAATGAGACCTTTGAAATGTTCTTCAGACCGTTGGGGCCCAATATTAAAACCTGCACTGGGGCCCCTCATCACCAAGTTATGCCACTGGTGCATAATTGTAACATATTGATTAACTGACATAAATGACTTATATGGTATTCAGGTCACTGCTGAGATCAGGAGTATTTTAAGGGATTCTGTGCTATTTTGAGATACAAACTGAACAAATTATCAGTTTTAGTGGATTCAATACCATTGTGAGCTATAAGGGTTTTGTGGGTCCATCAAAAGAGCATTTACCCCTGAACTTAAAGATTTTCCAAATTTGAGTCTAGGTCTTGGCACTAAGTGTTTTGATTTTTCTTCTTTTGTTGTATTGTTGATGCATTTTGATGAATATTCACACACATTTCTTTGTACATACCCCTCTAAGTCTTTTGCCCAGCAACTTATTAAAATAGTATTATAATAATAAGTGTATTTATTTTAATCTTGTGGAACCCATCACTTGTTTTATTTATTGTTTTGAGAAATGCAGCAGAACTTACAACTCTTTCTTCCTCTGAAATTGAAATAAAGGTATGCAAACACACAACAGTTCTGCCTCCAGATGGCAGTATTGGGTAAGAAGAGAAATACAACAAACAGCACTTGGCATTGTTGTATCAGATTTCTTCAAAACCTATAGAAATACCTCTGAAAGTGCCCTTCAGTTTGTTCACTGTACCTGTATAATAGGACACAATTAAAGGAATGAAGGAATGTTATAATTCCTGTTCATCTTGAGGTTAAAGTGAACAACGACCACAATAAAGTCTGTTGTTTGACCAAAATATGTAAATGTATAGGTTTGAAGCTACAATATTGCAACACAAAAGGTTAAAAACAGTTATTTAAAGTGAGGTTGAGAGGACAGCTCTTCCCTCTGAACAATCTGAAAACGTCTGGCTCCAGGGCAGTTTCTGTTAGAGACGTCATCCCTGTGTCATCAAACTGTGCTCATGTTTCATTAGGTTACTTTGGTTCCTCAGTGAATGGTTTCTAATATGGAATACAGTATTTACAGCAATCAGGCATAACAACAGAGCATCTGCCTATATCAGTGGTCTTAATGTTATGCATTTTAACCACCTGCCACATGCAGCCCCATGTGTGGATCCCAATTCTCAGGATATGCCTCCTCAAACCCTGAGAATTGGGATCCACCCACAGTGATGCCCTGTGTATTCTGACATCTTTTTATCAGAGCCAGCATTAACTTCTTCAGCAGTTTGAGCTACAGGAGCTCGTCTGTTGGATGGCACCACACTGCACTCACCGCACATGTGCATCAACACTGTTTCTTTCTCAGACCACTTTTGACAAACCGTGACCACTGCAGACTGGGAACACCCCACAAGAGCTGCAGTTTTGAAGATGCTCTAACTCAGTCGTCTATAGCTGTCACAAACCTTACACTTGCCTGTTTTAATGCTTTTAACACATCAGCTTTGAGGACAAAATGTTTACTTGCTGCCTTATATATCTTGGTAATCTTGGTTAAACTCTTATTCATTGTTAAGTTATGTCACGACTCCATGGTTGTGGTACTGTTATATATTTTTACCTGTCTACTTAATGTGCAGGTAACTCTGGATGGATGCATGTGGAGCATCAGGGCCCTATTTAAGGGCCTGCCTCCAGCCGGCTCAAGCTCTCTCCCTAGGCCCACCTTGTTTTCCTTAGTTTTGCACAATACAACACTTTCATACTACGCCATTCCTCACGCAACCATACACAGACCTACTCTGACAACCACACCTCATTTATTTATCTTTTAATTATGGTAACTTTATTTTAAGTAAAAAGTACAATTTTTGGTACATTTCTGTTGATATCGTCATGTTGTCATCACCCTCGAGCCAGGTCATGACAATAGACAACTAATAGAATATTTTGACACTGTGTCTTGGTCTAATTGTATTATTGGTATTGTGTACCTGAATACTTTTCTTCCCTGGTTGGCACAAAAAGTGTTTTAAGACACACCAGGGCGACCTGGACCCAGTGTGTCCCAGACTTCATGGATGCACTGACACGTATATTGTAAGTTTGCAGAAATTGCATGTCCATGTCCATTTACAACATTTCCTTATTCATTTGAATCTTGCCGAACAACATTCCCTCATGTCTTTCAAGTGAGATCAGTTATTATTCACCAGCACCAAAATGCAATCAAATATCAGTGATAGATGTGCCAGCGCTTTCAAAAACATTTCAAGTATTCTTACTGGCCACGTGAGATTTGTTTACTGGAGGTAAATGTTAATGCCAGGTCTGAACAGGGCCAGTTTTAGCTTCTGCATCAATAAAACAGAGTTAACATAGACATCATTATAAAACCTACTAAGACCACTAACATACATATTATCTAACACTGACATTAATTATATAATTTTATGTACAATTCTAGAGTCATCAAGGTCCTCTGTTTTGTGTTACCTCCTAATTACATCCAGAGTCATGCTCTGACAGATTTGAACTTTTATGATTTAATTATTTTGTAATTTATGTTTTATATTATGAAATAAATTTAAAAATATAAATAAAAAATAATATATATAAATAATAAATCAATTATAATCATATAATCATCACGTCTCAAAAACCCTTATAACCTAATAGCATGCTAGCAAGTGAAGCACTGTCCCTATCTCACAATGGAAATTATATTGTGTCTAGACTAACCAGGCATCTTCTAGTTTAGGGGTAAATGCTGTATTTTATGTGCTGCAAAGTCCAGCTCTCACAATGGTATAGTGCCCAGACCAACTGCATATCATCTTGTTCAGGGGTAAATGCTCTAGTTATTGCACTAAAAAGCCTATATCTCATAATAGTAATAATATAGTGCCCACAACTGGATCAAACCACAGATCTCAAGTTCAGGGGTAAATGCTCTATTTATTGAGCTACAAAGTCCATATCTCACAATGGTAAAGAATCTACTGAAACTATCTGTAAATGTGTTACTTTACTGGCCCCTTGTGACTGGAATTAGTATAATTGGCCCTATCTTATATAGTTATTTATATAGAATATTTCAAAATTCCTAGATCCAGGATGTTGTTTTGGATCCACATAAAAAGTAAAATGTCTTCCATGGCCTATTACGCACTTTTCTTAAAAATTAAATCAAACTATTATAATATTTTTGAGTCATTTTGCTAACAGAAAATATAACTTTCCACTTCTGTTTATAAAAATTAGCCATCTTTTTTTTTTTTTTTTTTTTTTTTTGAGTTGAGCCTGAGGTAAATGTCTGTGTGTCTGAAACTAGTACTTCCAGTGTCATCTTTACATAGCTTAGCAGTAGATTTTGATCTCTGTCACTTCAGGAAAGCCCCACCCAGATGTGCAGACAGCAGGGCGGGGAGTGTACTGCCTTCACCTACAGTCATGTTTGAGGAGACATGTGTGGTATGTGGACATTGTGTGTTTGAATACAGTCTTCACATGTGTCATTATGGAGAAATGTGACGCATACCGTACCAAAAATAAACAGACGGTTGTCTTTCTGCAGTTAAACTTGTTAATCACGATAAACTGCTAACTACCACTAACTGGGACCTGCAATTTCCTGAAATAGCAACAAAAGAGGGACAGAAAACCAGTTTTAGTTGTTTTTATTATTTCAGAATTTGCAACAATGTGGGGTGATTTTTATTATTTATTTTAAAATGTAAAACATTTATAGAATTGTTAAATAAGTCTTTATCAAGAAAAACAAAAAATGGGGCTCACTATTGCTATATATGCTCTATTTTATATATTAGTGTTAATTCTGCAACCTTGATAACTCAAAATCAATATTTGCAAATTTATGTCCTCTAATAATTATTTTCAGTGTTGCTTGTATTATACTAAAAACTATAAATTATTATAAAATGAATTGAAAGCAAACATTTATAAGTAAATAGTAGTTGTTAGTAGGTTGTACCATGTATAGATTTGCATATTTTGCAAAAAAAAGTTGTTGTTGTTTTTTGCAATATTATTTTTCAATATTTATTTTATTAAGCTCAGCTAAAAAAGCATCCCCAAATGAATTTGCACCCCCAATAAACAGTTGAAATATTGAATACTGATTTTTTTATTTTATTTTTTTTTATTTTACCTACATCATAATGCATAATGTTCTTTATGTGGATGTTGTGCATGAAAGCTTGAAAGGAAAAAAATTTTTTTTACAACATTGTTTTTCCACTTATTTTGTTTGTTTCAGCTGCAAACTGCAGCTACAACGTTTTAAAATGCATAAAAATTATGCTACCTTTATTTATTTATTTATTTTTTACCCATATTTCTATTAGGCACATTGTGGTAGGCATTATAAGAGTTATTATTGTTGCAGTGGTTAAACATGAAAATAAAAATTAAAATAACCTCTTTAATAATAAGTCACATTTTATTAAACTCAAAATTATAAATGTTCATTATCAACTCAGGACAGGAATAACTGAATCTGATGAATGTATTATATTAAATTTTGTCACTGATATTTACATCTCATCATTTCCTAAAACTGCTGATTATTATGGATTGTAATAGGCCTATAATAGGCCACTAACCCGCAGGTCAGAGGTTCAAGCCCCGCTGGCAGCATTGCTTGCATACTGTCACTGTGTCCTTGGGCAAGACACTTCACCTTACCTGTATAAATGTGTCAGTGTGACTGTGGTTTGTGGTGATCAGAGGGGCCATAGGTGCACAATGGCAGCCATGCTTCTACTACCGAGTGTGACTGAGGAGTGAATGAATAATGCACCAAATTGTAAAGCGACTTTGAGTGTCTGGAAAAGTGCATTACTATTATTATTATTATTATTATTATTATGCCAATTAAATAGTAAATTGCAGTTCATCACCAAAGCTCAGCATTATTTTGGTAACATTGGTGATTGACAGGAGCTCAGGGGAGGAGCTTGTGAGACTTGGACAAAGTCAGCTTTCCTCACAACAACAAACTACTTTGTGAGAGACAAAAACAGGGCCAACAGGTAGAATACATCAGACACTGATGGCACCTGTCTCCTACCTTTCTCCTTCCCTGATGCCGCTGCTTCTCCTCCTCTGTGTGCGTGCATGTGCGTCAGCCCCATGGCAGTGTTCAGAACGGCCATAAGCGCAATCCACCTGCAACCTCCACAACAGAACTGATGTGAAAGCAGCCAAAACTCTGATTGGTATTAAGTTGCTTGTATTCGGTTTAGTTTACGCGGTTTACTCATGCTTCCGCAGTTTCCCATGGGTTAAAAGGAATCTCAGACCGATCCATCTGCGTGTCATTAAAATGCCATAGACATATGACTTTTTTTGGAAAGGCAGGACTCTGCGATCTACCCACACTGCCTTTATAATCGACTGGTAGATCTCGATCGACGGGTTGGCGACCACTGATCTACAACAGTGTGTATAATAATTGATATACATACATTTTATTCATCACAAATTTTATGTCATGTGTTGGGGCCCAATACATTCCTTCCAATGGCCACAATTTCTTTTAGAATCACCCCTGTTTATTAAACTACTGAAATACCTTTGTTATAAATTTAATGAAAACGAAACATTTCAAGATTTTTGTCTTTAGTATTGGTTTATTTTATTTAAATCTGAATACACAACTTTTTGTTTCATATGTATCTATAATCTCTAATATGGCCTGGCAGTTAAGTCATTTGCACACTATGCTCCAGTGATTTTATGTTTAATCAGACACAACTCATTACACACAGTAGGTAATATCTTCATGTTGTTGTAAAAAGGACGTCTGCTGGCAGTGTTCTGCAGCCTGGAAAAGAACACAGAATATTTATTATAAATACAGCCAGCAACTGCGGAAACAACCACAAAAACGTCACATCCAATTACTACTTGGGTTTAAACAAAAAAATCACAACTAAACTTAAGAGTGGCTGCTGTTCAATACATTAACAAGGGCTGAACTTAAATTGTATATGTTGCCTAATAAAGACAGAAAACAGGAAAGCAAAGTGGTCCAACAGTACAAATTTGTGCATAAATGTAACTTGCTAGCTAACTAGCGACGCTAGCTGCGCTCCTGCGCTAACTTAGCGCGGCTCATAACTGCTGTTAGCTCGGCTGTACAAACACAGACTGGTCTTTAAGAACGTTTGAGCCCCAACTAATATATTTATACTGACTCTAGGTAAAAGTCAGTCTAATAATACTATGGCAGCCGCTATGACTAGTACTGCTATTGCTGCTAATACTATACTATTTAAAACTACTACTACTGCTGCATTACTAGTACTAATATTCATGTTGCTACCACTACCACTACTATTACTACAACTACTACATTCGGTACTGCTACCACTATTACTGCTACTATTAGTACTATTCCTACTACTGCAACAGTCAGTTAGTACTACTATTGCTGCTGCTACTATTGGTACTTTTACCACTACTATTACTACAACTACTACCACTGCTGCAACACCTGCTACTACCTTTGCTAATACAGATAATACAGCAATTACTAGTACTACTTTGGCTACTGCTATTACTAGTACACATACAACTACGACTGACACAATTACTAGACTGCTGGTGGTATGCAGCTTCTGGCTAGTAACTGGCCATAAAATTAGTAGTAAAAATACTTAAAACATTGCTATAACAAATAAAAAAGGCATAATAATTTGAATTGCAGGAATTGTAAACTCACCTTTCACCTCTCCTCTACCAGCCTCCTCTCCCATGACCATGACCATGGCCACGCCCACGATGTCCAGGATGATCGTGGTGTCCACGGTGCTTGTGCTTGTGTTTGTGCTTGTGTTTGCCATGTTTGCCATGACCGTCATCGCTGCCACTGTCACTACCACTGCCTCCGCTGCCTCCGCTGCCTCCACTGCCTCCACTGCCACGGCGCTCCTTGCGCTCTTTGCTATCGTCCCGACGTTTTGGGCTATGGTCCCGACGTTTCGGGCTTTGGTCCCGACGATTCGGGCTTTGGTCCCGACGTTTCGGGCTTTGGTCCCGACGTTTCGGGCTTTGGTCACGGCGTTCTGGGCTGCGCTCGTGACGTTCCGGGTCGTGCTGTGGCTCTGGGCTGTAGCGGCGTGGCTCTGGGCTGAAGCGGCGTGGCTCTGGGTCGGGGCCAGGGCCGGGGCCGGGGCCGGGGCCAGGGCCAGGGCCGTGATCACGGCCGTGATCATCATCTTCTCTGTAAAGTGATATTAAAACAATGTACATTTATTTAAAAAAAAAAAATGGCACTAAGCATCTTAAAGCATGAAGAGGCCAATGTCCAACCAGCCCAGCACATAAATACTGTAATATCTAACACGGTGCTAGGTCACGGGCCAGACAGCATGTCAGAAGCCTCCTATGGACAGTATTATGCTGCAAACATATGGTCCTCAGGTGTTAGTTTTTCCGAGATGAGTTATCGTTTGTGTGCTTAAATTTTATTGATGTCACTATTGTCGCTTTCACACAGAACGGTTACAGGAACTATGTTATAGGAACCCCCTCACCCCATATTTAGTTATAGGAACCCCTCTGCCTCAGGAACCCTATGTCAGCTCGCTTTCGCACTGCCGTTAGCAACCAGATAGGAACTTGGTTACGTAAGCATCACGATGGTGTGTGACGTAGTGTAAATGCAACATTGAGCAGTGACAGCAAACCAAAACAAACTGCTAGCGTGGCGCACAAAGACAGCCAGATCACACATCGGAAATATGCTCCATGATGTCCGAGCTGTAGGAGTTTACAGAGAGAATGAGAAGACAAAGATTATGGCAGTAGTTGTACTGCTTCATTTTATGACAGAGCTCAGTGACAAAAAATACGAGGGTGAGTCTAACTAGCTTTAAAATTAGTGACTTGAATCAGAGTTAAGAGTAAATACTTAAAGCGATTTGCAAAAGACGGTGGTGTACATGCGCTTACACTACGTCTCTAACTACGTAATTACATCAGTGAAAGGTTCCTAGGCTGACTGGAAAGTCTCCACTCCACCCCTTGGGGAGCTACAGGAGCTAAAAACGTTACAGGAACCGTGGTCCCAGTCCTGGTTCCCCTCATGTATCAATGTGCCACAAAACGTGGTTGTTCCTCAGGTTATAGGAACTGCAAAAATGTGTACAGTGTGAAAAGACCTTATTTATAAACGAACACAGTTATTGGCCAGTCGTGTGATTAGGGTTTAACACAGCTAACTTTAATCAGATTTTACATTATCCTTTCACCTCTGAAAAGCTGAATGCAAATAAATTTAGCAAATGTAGCTTTAGCTAAAGAGCTTAGTAAATTATGGATAAAATGATAACAATAATTGACAGTTCTAATGCAATTCTGTCACTCTTATGCTTACAGCTCATAGTAAACTCATTATTAGCAACATTTAGTCAAAGAGCTGTAGACGCAAAAGAATTAAACAGCTACTTTTCTGTTCTGTACATATGTTGCTTAAACTCTTGTATGGCCAACAGTTTCTGTGTTATAGAGCAGCTTCTTTAACCTCACACACCAAACATTAAACTTTCTAAACCTCAGTCATTATATTATAATTCATTTATCTTAGACTGTTTGAACATTTAATCCCATAAATGTTCTCTATTTCATTCTCTTTATTTATTCTATTCAACTGTTTAGGGCGTGAGGTGAAATGCAACAAGACAATTGCCAGTTCAATACAAGAGCAACAAAGATATACAGACAGGCACTCCTCTGCATCCTCTTCTCTCACACCAGCATGTCCTCTTTCTCTACGTTCACAAATCTCTTTGGTCTTCCTCTAAGCCTCCTAGTTGGAAGCTCTAACCTCAGCAGCCTTCTATCTGTATATTCACTATCCCTCCTCTTTACATGCACAAACCATCTCAATCTTTTGTTGCCCCGTCCTATTTTGAGATGTGTTGCAGCACAATTCCAAAAGTGAAAATGTCTGAATTTCAACACTTGATATGTTGTTAATGGTTTTATTTTACAAGTTCCTTCTTACCTTCTGCCATGATCCCTATTATCCCGATGGTCGTCCTTTTTGCCGTGACTGTCTTTCCCCTCGTCATCCTGATTCAAACAATCGCTGAGGTCAAACCCAGATGGATGGGTGCCTCCTGTGATGCAAAATGAAGAAAAAAAGTGGTTAAACATAAAACATAAAAAAAAAAAAAAAAAAAGGTTTTACTAAATTCTCTGGTTCTTACCTGAGGTGGGGCCGAACATTTTGCCGAGCTCTGCGTTCAGGCTGAAAGCAGATGATTCTTTAGTAGCACTGGGGTATTTTAAGGAGAGCAGGGAGTGGCATGATTACACCAAGTCCAACCAGTTGAACCAGATTAATGCAAAGTGGGTGACCTGGCAACAGCTATTACAGAAAAACAACTTCTGCAGAAGATACACAAGTATTATAAAGTAGCGAGCGAAGAATTACAAAAGTGCTGTTACTTTAAAATACTGCCCTAGCAGATTTACAGGCTTTAAAAAAAATGTTTCTTGACTAAAGGTACTGAGTGCAAAGTGCTACATTCTGCCATGCCACTACTTCTGCTATTACGTTACTAGTTTCTACTTTGAAAACTACCACTACTACTGCTACCAGAACTGTTACTAGTTTTATTTTAATACATGTACTGCTACTGACGCCACTACTGCTGCTATTACATGTTATTACCACCACTGCTACTGCTACCACTACTGTTACTAGTGCTTCTACATTGTACTACTGCTACTACCAAGAAAAAATACTCTGTAAAGTTTTTCTTGGGTAGAAAGTGCTCACTGTTTCTGCTACTACTTTTATTAGTAGTTTTGCTGTGAATATGTTTAGTACTATTAACACAATTATTACAGCTGCTAAAATACAATACTACTTGTACTACTACTGCTACTTCTTTTGTGACTACTACTATTTCCACTTCTACTGCTACTACCACGTATAAAATACTAAGTATAATGTTAACCTGCCAGAACTTCTGCTATGCATATGTTTAGTACTGTTACCACTATTATTACTTGTGCTACAACTACTAATATTGCTGGTGTTTCTACTACGAATACTACTGCTATTATGACTACTACAAATACTTCAACCATTACCACAACTACTGCTACTGCTGCTACCACTACTTTTATTACCACTACTACCACTGCTGCTGCTGTTTCTACTATAAATATTAGTACTACTATTGTATAACTATGACAACAATTATTACTACTATTTGTGCAACTTCTACTAATGCTGCTCCACTATTTCTTCAGCTAAAATATTGTAAAAATATGGCTTCTACTAGGTATAAAAATTATTTTCTCATTTACAGATTTGAATAAAGGCAAAAACTGAACAATTCCCTCTAAAATTTACTCAAGCAAAAGAAAGTACATTTTCCTAAAAATATATATATACTTGAGTAAATAATGAGGTCTACAAATATAACTCTCTACACTGTATAATATAGATGTTGTTTAAGTTGTGAGTTGAAACATGATAAAGTAACAGAAGAGACTCACTAACAGAGGAGGAGTGAGGTTCTCAGACCTGTTTGAACAGGATGTGACTGTGGAAATGAAAACCTCACACCCACTGCTCTCATACTCTCAAATTATTACAAGTTGTTGTTTGACAGGCCTGCCCATAAAGCCCATACTCCCAATGTGCCCCCTACAGGAGACAGGAGACGTAAGCACCAAAACACGTGCAGACTGTTCAGACAAACTGCTGCATTTAAGAGAAGATAATGAGTCCAGAGTTCCGCCACCAGGACAATAACACCATCCTTTCTTTCTTATTTCTGTTATTATTGAAAAAAAAAAAAACATATTTAAAGCAAGAGTTTTGTTTATATTGTAATGGGAGACAAATTGCAAGATAGAAAAGTTAACCTTTATATGAGATGGGGATTTGATCCTTGGGGCCCGCCAAGTCTGCATGTCCTCCCCGTGTTACCATGGGTTCCCTCTGGGTTCTCTGGCTTCCTCCCACCGTCCAGAGACATGCAATGTGTTAGGTGAACTGGTGACTCTAAATTGACTCTAGTGAATGAATGTGAGAGTGAATGGTTGTCTGTCTATGGTTGTCTTTGTGTCAGCCCTGCGACAAGCTGGCACCTGTCCAGAGTGTACCCTGCCTAAGGCCCAAAGTTACTGGGATAGGCTGCAGTCAGCTGTGACCCCTAACGAGAAGAAGTGGAGGAAAAAATAGTTTTTTCTATTTTTTCTTTTCTTTTTTGCAACTGCATAGCAAAAACCACTGCTATTATTACTACTACTGTGATTTGCCAATTTGTTTTTATGCTGGATGCCCTTCCTTTTGCAATATACTGTGACTGAAGTAGGCAATGTGGGTTGAGTGTCTTGCCCAAGGACACCATGTCAAAGCTGGACTCAAACCACCAACCCTTCAGTTAGTGGGCAACCCACTTAACCTCTTGCTCCGGTGTCACCCACCCACTACTAATACTATTACTAATACTATTACCAATAAAATACTTATTTAGAGACTGCAAGTCTATGAGAAATATTGTAATGTTTTCAGGCAGACTAGAACTTTTACTTCTACTACTACTACTATTACTACTGCTTTCACTACTTCATGAGTATGTGGCTGCTCATGAGTAGAGCAGAAGTGGCAGAAGTTAGAGCTCATTGCAACATATGGTAAAAGTGAAGCAAACCTGGAAAGCACAGGGAAGTGAGCAGGTGATAAAGTCAAGAAAACAGAGAAATGATAAAAACTTCAGGACTTAGCCTCAGAAATACTCCCAGCAACATTGTTTATGCCAATCTGCAAACCCAAAGTACTAATATATAAACAGGCTGACCTTAAAGTGGATATATTCTGCAAAATTGTCTTTTCTGAACTTTCTCCCATGTTATAATGTTGTTCCCCCATCAAAAATGTTTTAGTATTGTATTCTCTCTGTATTCTTTGGCACGGCTGTTCTGAGGCCTCAAAATGCTCGGTTGCACAAACCTCCACCTCTCCCACAAAACCCCCACCCACTCCAGGAAGCACTGACCAATTAAAAAGCCCTTCTACATCCACTCTGCTCTCATTCATTTTTCATTTTGTAGTAAAATGTAAAAAGTTTATTGCAGTGAAGTGCTCTTTTTCTTTGATTATGATTAAATGACTGTGCTGGTCTCTTCACCTGTTTCTTTATAGCACCAGTAGAGTACTTATTAAAACATTTTCTTTTAGTTACATAATGTTTTTAAAGAATATAATACATGTTATGCTATTCTAGAGGTGACCAAGACTAGTTTAAAAATATGAATAAAAACATAATATAACCCTTTTAAAGCTAAAGTACTCTTTATTCATGGAGCTGTGGAAACATTTTAATAGCATATAATAATGCAATCATAAATCAAAAAACAAGACCCAAAGATGTCATATATATGCTTTATTATGAATGATTTTAGTCATCTGGCTCATTACAATAAGAGGCGCTGCTGAACTAGAAAAAAAAAAGTGAGAGAAACAAAAGAAAATCATGATCTAAAATTCTTGAATGAAAGGAGAAAACAAGAGAATGCAGGCGGTGGACAGGCTCTGGTGCTCAGTCGCAATTATCTGTGCAGACTCCAGGTGGCACTGTGGTGCTCAGTTGCAGTTGTTCGTGCTGCAGCAGATAGCGTAAGCTCCTGGAGTAGAGATCCAGCCCTGGCACACTGCCATGTTCATGCACTGGCGCATGGAGAATTCTGAATAGGACAGAGAACATGGTTAGTGTGTGACACAGAAAGGGCACAGCGGGATATGAGCTCCTGGTTTATAGAACCAGCTCCAGCCTGTGTTAGACAGGCACAGCATTGTACACTGAGCTCTGGAGAAGTCCCTCCTTCTATCTCTACGCTTACTTTACACTATTAGCCTAGATATTTGTAGGAAACACTCTTCCTGTCTATCCTCTGGAGGAGTGGGTACTCTCTGTCCCTCTCTCCTCTGGAGGAGTGGGTACTCTCTGTCTCTCTCTCCTCTGGAGGAGTGGGTACTCTCTCTCTCTCTCTCCTCTGGAGGAGTGGGTACTCTCTGTCTCTCTCTCCTCTGGAGGAGTGGGTACTCTCTCTCTCTCTCTCCTCTGGAGGAGTGGGTACTCTCTCTCTCTCTCCTCTGGAGGAGTGGGTACTCTCTCTCTCTCTCTCCTCTGGAGGAGTGGGTACTCTCTCTCTCTCTCCTCTGGAGGAGTGGGTACTCTCTGTCCCTCTCTCCTCTGGAGGAGTGGGTACTCTCTGTCTCTCTCTCCTCTGGAGGAGTGGGTACTCTCTGTCTCTCTCTCCTCTGGAGGAGTGGGTACTCTCTCTCTCTCTCTCCTCTGGAGGAGTGGGTACTCTCTCTCTCTCCTCTGGAGGAGTGGGTACTCTCTCTCTCTCTCCTCTGGAGGAGTGGGTACTCTCTCTCTCTCTCCTCTGGAGGAGTGGGTACTCTCTGTCTCTCTCCTCTGGAGGAGTGGGTACTCTCTCTCTCTCTCCTCTGGAGGAGTGGGTACTCTCTGTCTCTCTCCTCTGGAGGAGTGGGTACTCTCTCTCTCTCTCCTCTGGAGGAGTGGGTACTCTCTCTCTCTCTCCTCTGGAGGAGTGGGTACTCTCTCTCTCTCTCTCCTCTGGAGGAGTGGGTACTCTCTCTCTCTCTCCTCTGGAGGAGTGGGTACTCTCTGTCTCTCTCTCCTCTGGGGTAGTGGTCACTCTCTGTCCCTCTTTAAATGTATACACTGTGTCTAATTGAACATTGTCCAGGGTGTACTCCGCCTCGGGCCCAAAATTGCTGACTCTAACCCCAGTAGTAAACGTCCAAAGTAGAATGAATGCAGAGTGCACACTCACGGACGGGCTGGGTGACGATGACAGCTCCACAGGCATTTTCTGTTATGGAGCAGGTCTGAATTCTGGTGGGAGCGCACAGGTCCGAGGTTTTGGAGAAACACTGCTTACACGTCAGACTCTCACCTGCAAGACACAAGAACATTCAGACTGGAACAACTAAAAAAAATACAGAACTACAGTAGAATATAATCAATCATCTACCTGGAGAGACTACCAAGAGGAGAAGGAAGGCACACACCACAGTTCTCATCATTTTGTCTGGGGAACAAAATAATTCTTTGTAATGTCTGGAGGTTTTTACCTGTGGTTCAAAAAACAAGTAAATAAATAAACAATGCTAAAATTCTTGCTTGAAAGATTAGATGGAAGTTGTCAATAATAAAGTTAGATGGTTCCTCCTTGTTTTTGTTCCCGTCTTTGTCCTGGCACTAACTAAAGCTTACAAGCTGCTGCTTAAAGCATAGCCACTGTTGTTGAAAGTGAGGAAGTAATGAATTCATGAATTGGGTGATCCACAAATGCAGATTTAACAATTCCTATAAAAAACTAAAGATTTATAAATAGCAAACAATACATTTTTAAATAATTACAAATTACATATTTGCAAACTATAATTTATTTGCAGTCGCTGCTTGCAACTCAAAACAAGATACTTTGTACTTGTATCATATAAATTTTATTTTTGCATCAATTCATTTTCGAGACAAATATCGCTCTATGTTTTATACAGTAGTAGCAGTAGCAATAGTAGTGCTAGTAGTCGTAGCAGTAACAGTGGCAAAAGTACTTCACATTAAATACTTCTGTTGACTACTTTTACTTCTTATTCAGTTACAGTACTCTTACTTGACTTCAGTTTATGAGTACTTCTTGCACCACTGGCAAATGGCAAAAATTCTATAGTCTGGATGGGATTATGTTTCTTTGCAATTATGCTTTTATGGCAAAAAGCAAACAAAAAGCAAACAATGTGCCTATAATTGTTTAGCTCATATTGGTCTATTTGCAGCCATTGTGTAGAGCCAGAAGCAAAAACAGCACAAAACCTATAGTGCCTATCAAATAAACAGTCTGCATGTAAAATGGAGGCAGTTACCTTGTTCCTGTCTCTGTCAGAAGTCTGCTGGAGCCTACAGAGACGCGCTAGCTTCAAACGATGCCTTTGTCTTTTATGCTGTGTGTAGCAATCCTGGGAAAGCCTGGTGTTTGTTGAAACCAATAATAAAAAAAACTGTGAGTCCTGACCTAGTTCATCTTCTGTAGCTGCCTGCGGAGCTCTCTAGAACAGTGTTTCCCAACCAGGGGTACAGGGACCTCTTTGCAGGGGGTACATCCAAATATTTTATCATATATTTCCAAAATCCCAAGTAAATATTTGCAATCTTTTCATACTGAATTAGTGAAATGTATAAAAGACAAGCTCAAGTGTCCCACTGAAAAAACTGCTAAAGAGTATTATTTAGATATTATATTTTGTTAGATATTTTTTAGCTGTAATAGTTTGTTTGAATGAGAAGTAATTTTTTATTGTAGTAAATCTATTGTTGTAATGTTTTTTTTTGTTTTTTTTTTTTGTATTTTTAATTTTTAAGTTTATTTTGAACATAATTAGATATATATAGTAAACTTCAATTTATATATTATTTATATAGGTTTTCCCCTCACCCACTTATGAACTTGAGAAAGCTGCCTCAGGTCACCTGACTGTCAGTTTCACACTTCAGCTAAGAATGAGAAATATTGCATAAAAATGGCAGAAGTTGTTCTTGGAAGATTTTGTGGTCGCTGAAAATGTGGCTGCTCACGTGTTGGACAGACATGCAGAAGTTAGAGGTGAACTGATTGCAACAGAACTGACTCAACAGAGTGAAGCAAAAAAGGAAACCACAGAGAAGTGACCTTGGGACATCATAAAGACTTTTATTATTAAGGATTTCAATACACTGACACACTGCAGTAAGGGACGACGTTGAATAAGAAAGTGAGAGAAACAAAGGAAAAATAAAATAGAAAATCATCTTAAACGTTCACAACTGATGTGTTTACATAAGATGCACACATGCAGTTTGGTGGCAAGACTAGGTGATATTGGCATTTACTTGCAGTTCTCTGAGTAGACTCCTGATGGTGCTGTGGTGCTAAGTTGCAGAGGTCCGTGCTGCAGCAGATAGCAGCCGCATATGGAGTTCTGATCCAGGTCTGACACACAGCCATGTTCATGCAGGAGCGGATGGAGAATGCTGAGGAGGAAACAACATGGTTAACACGGTTAACATGGTTAACACGGTTAACATGGTTAACATGGTTAGCATGGTTAACATGGTTAACATGGTTAGTGTGTGTGTGTGTAGTTATTGTTTGTGCTGATTGTGTGTTAAGTCTGGTTGTGTGTTTATGTTTGATCAACTGTTTGTGAAGCCCTTTGAGGCGACTTTTGTTGTGATATTGGGCTGTACAAATAAATCTGAATTGAAATCTGAATTGAGTGTGTGACACAGAGAAGGAACAGTGGGAGGAAGAGGCTTCAGTCACCAAGCTCCTGTTTACAGAGTCAGCTCCAGCCTAAGTCAAAAAGACAGAGACGTGCTGTGCATCTGAGGTTCATCTTAAAACATTTGTCTTTGAGAAAGTTTTTGGTCAGCACTTAGAAGAATTGGGAAGTGGGTGCTCTCTGTCCTTCTCTCCTCTGGGACAGTGTAGTAGTATGACTACAAAGTCCATATCATGGAGTGGTTGTGTGACGCTGACAGCTCCACAGGCATTCTCCGCTGGTGAACAGGTCTGAATGAAGGTGTCAGTGCAGGGGCAGAGGAGGTTGTGGACACACAAGAGTAACACTTCAGAGCGCCACCTGCAACAACACAAACACATCATTATACATACACTATTTAACAAATAACTGACTTTAACTATAGAAAAAACATTTTCCAATAATGGGTTTTACCTTGATGTGTGAACAAGAGGAGAAGGATGCTACACACCACGGCTCGCAGCATGTTGTTAATACATTTGTGATGTTTAATGACTTTTACCAGTCTGTCACCAGCTTAGTCAATGGCAGATGTGGAATGTAACTAGATACTAGATACTCAACCCTAGTAAGAATTTTCAAAGCAATATTTTACCATGCTTGTGCAGCTCCCCATTTGGTTTTGATAGGGTTTGATTCAACTAACGTGGAGCCAAATTATCAAATTACCTGAATGATTTTGTAATAGTAATATGCAATACTGTTTTTACTTGAGTTAATGGCTGACAAACTTCAGATTGTTACCTTGTTCCTGGTCTCTGTCCGAATTCTTCTGGAGCCTCTAGAGGAATGTTGGCTTGATACATTGCCTTTTTCTTTTATACTCTGCTGCAATCCTGGGGGAAAAAATGAAACTGAAAGTGGTTTTGTGTTGCAAAGCTAGACTTGTATTTGTGTTTATTGATTTTTTTTGGATGCCAGCAATATTCTCTAAAACAGAAAGTGAAATAATGGCCCCTGGTTCACATGGCAGGACTTGAGGAAGATCTGCTCAGGTGTCTTGTTAGGAGAAGGCAACTTTAGGGGGTAAATTGTGCCAGCTTGGAGAACTGGTCGACCAGAGTAAGTAAGAGTGTAGCAGCAGACCAGCCCAGCCCTAAAATGAACAGGACAAGCTAAAACAAAGCAAAATGGAACATAAAAAGCTACCCTGGAACATGGCACCCAGAAATAGCCTGTATCATTCATATAGTCTCACCCACAGAAATGTTTTTGTTCACCTGCAACAATACTTAAAACTTAGTCCAACCTTGTGGATCTTGTCTGCAAAAACAGCCATGTAACTTGTCAAAGCCACTAAAGAGCACAGCCTCAGGTCTTTTTTCTTATGGAATATGTTTTTATTAGTTTGCATTACTATATGCATGTGCACTTATTAGGAGGATCATAAGTCAGTAGTGAACATATGAGCATGAAACAATAAAACTTTGTAGATAAGTCCTTTATATTTGGGACATTTTTATATATATATATAAACATTTTGAATGTTTTTGCGGTCTGTAAATATGTGGCTGTCATATGCACAAATACTGACTCAACAAAGTGAAGCAGAACTGGAAACCACTGGTTTAGTCTTGTGTCTATTAAGTAGGGCTGACAGCCTCTGGTCACTTAGTAGATTAATCGGTTGATTTTATTGATCGATTAGTTGCATCCACAGTTTGCATCGAAGAAAATATTCAAATGTATTAATTTATTACTTTTTAACTTTTATTTTTCAAATTATGTAAGACAACATAAATGATTTTTAGATAGCAGTAGTATTTTACAGCCATCTGCAGTTAATATTGTATCACCTAATTAATGTAAAGTCACTTGTTTGTTTGTTTGTCTGCAAGTCTGTGGAAAGTTTCCCAACATGCCTTTTGGTCAATTTTGGTCAATTAATCGCTGTACTGGGCTTAGCTTTAGTCGACTAACAATTTCTTTGGTCGACTACAGTCCTACTAAAAAGAGCACGCAAACCATGAACAAAATATAATCTACTCTAGCACTATACTCATGCTGACTAGAAGAAGTTGCAGAAGCAGCATGTAGACCTAGAATAGTGCACTTATGTTCAAAACAAAAACAATGGGATGCATCGGTGACCTCCCCAGCCTGCACTGAAATCTGAGAACCTCAACAATAAATAGAGATTTCAAATGGTTACAGTCACTTTAAATCCTTGCAATTTGCTTTCTGTGCATAACAAGGCTTCTATAGCTTTGGATTCTACTGTCTGGGCAGGTTTCATCCAGGTACTCTGGGTTTAAGTTAATCAAGCTAAACAAGTACGACAGGCTCCTGACAGGTTGCCAGCAGCTACCTTCACTTTATAAATTCTAATGAGTATAAAACAGAAATGATTTGCCTGTATTTTCTTATTACTCTGTTCCTCTTTCAGACAGCCACAAGGCTTCACACTTCTCAGTACTCGCTCCTCGTGGTCATCTGCTTTCTCAGGAGCAAATAAAAAGATACATTTGAAAACAACATTAACATAGTTTTAGTGTTTGAAACCCTCTAGACAGTAGCCAGTGAGTCGCAGGGCTGACACAGAGACACACACAGACAAGCATTCACTCTCACATTCATCCACTTTGGGCAATTTAGAGTCACCAATTCTTCTAGCACATGTTTTTGGACGGTGGGATGAAGCCAGAGTACCTGGAGAGAACCCGTATACACTCATTCACTCACACTACTGCAATAAAACAAGCAGGATACTTCAGTGCTCACCTAAAATGTGCATTTGTACAGATGATCTTTCATGTTTTACCATTTTTACTGAATTTCTCCTGGATGACTGAGAACCTGCACCAAGAGCTCTCTAAGCCCATGAACGAGGCTTTTAGTAGAATAGGAAAGGGGCAACAGTCAGCTCCAGCCTGGTGGGTGGTTCTTATAGCCTTAAAGCTCTGACACACTGGACACACCGGGCGATTATCGGTCGTTGTAATTATTAACTATTATATGTTGTTAATGTCGTAATTATTACTGACTGATAAATACCTGAGTTAAACACGTGTGTTTTGCGGAGTTTTATCCACTAGAGTTTAAATAACCGCGGAGTTTAGTGACTAGCGCCGCCTGCTGTTGTAAATAGTTATTACGTTTTGCACATGCGCACTGCTCGGTCGTGAGTCTGAATCGCTCCGGTGTCTGCAGCGACTTTCAGTGGCGACGAGGGGAGACGTGAGGAGACGAGCAGTCACCCCGCCTCTGCTGACAGTCGGGCGTTGGGTTGGTGTGTCCCAGACTTCAGGCAACTGTGATATTGGGCTAAATAAATCAAATCAAAATGAAAAAATGTTTGTTCTATATTTAAAAGCCTTTAATAAATGGTTGGGACTGGATGAACAACAAACTTGTCTTGTCAGAGAGTTTAATAAGCCATGTCACAGAAGATCACAGAATTTACATCAACACATCTATCCCACTCTACCCCATTTCTCACTTTAGCTATTCAACATTCTCATGATTGTCAGTGTTGCAGAGGTTTGTGGAGCAGGTGTAAACGTTGATGTGTGGCGTGGAGGAGAGCATATAGATCTCTGCGGGTCATGCAGCTCTTAGTCACACTATAACCATGGCTGAATTAAAACTGCACTCACTGGACATTTTATTAGGTACGCCTGGTATAAAAACACACTATTACACATTAATTAATTATTAGTTAAACATTTGTGACCAGTTAATGTATAATTTACAAAACTTTACTTCAACACTTATAAACACCATTGAATTCTAAACATTGTTATTAATGTTTAATTTTTTAGTAATAAATTAGTACAAAGTTATAAAAATCTGTAGTAATACAGCATCTATAAACTGTTTAAGTGATTGTTAATTACATATTTATTAATGCATTATTACTGCTTAATAGTTCTGAGTTATTCTAAAATATAATCTAATCATTCTCTGTAAACTCTAGAAATGGTTGTGGAGAAGAAGTACTCAAGTGAAAGTACTGTTACTGTTAAGAAGCAAAAGTAGCTAATAAAATTATTGCTCTAGTAAAAACAAAAAGTGCAGATATAATGTACATAATGCTTTTGAAAGTATTCTTTGCTAATGTACAGAAAAACCAACAGGTACTACTAATGTTTATCCTGCTACTGCTGTATAGAACTAGTGATACTTCTACTGCTGCTACTACTACAAGTGCTATTGCTAATGCTAATGCTGCTGCTAATGCCGTGTGATTGGTTGGTTACACATTTGTATTTAGAAGCATCAGAACGGATGTACCTGTTGTGGCCTGTATCCTTTTAACTACCACTACAGCCTTTGTTACTCCTACTGCTACTTTTCCTACTTCTACTGTTACAACTACTGCTATTGCTAATGGTACTAGTGTTGCTACTGCCGTGTGATTAGTTGATTACATTTTTATTTAGAGGCCTCTGAACAGGTCTACCTTATGTAGCTTATGCCCAGTAAAGAAAACAAAATACGCATTTTTGTTTGTTGTAAAATAACAACACTGACATTTGACAAAAATTGATTGTAAGTTTAATTGTGTTCAGACTTTGTTATTCCTAAATTGACAATTTAAAACAGTTTCATGCCTCCAACAAATTAATAGTGTAGTACACAGTAGCGGCCACATGAGGGCCCCCTGTACCGCCTAACGAAACATAAACAGCTTAAGTGTTTATACAGTTTTAATCGATCCTGGACTGTAGTTTTCATAGACTGTTAACCCTAATAATACTGTATAACACATAAGAAACCTAAAAACCTAAAACCTAAGTAACGTTAGCACAAAATCCAATCCATTAATTTAGTGAACACAGTTTCTCCTGTCTTTTCTCTTCTCTACAACCTTTGCTACGCCTACTGCTATTATTATTACTTCTACTGCTACTTCTACTGCTACTACTACTGCAACTGCTGCTACTACTGTGATTGGTTGATTACACATTTGTATTTAGAAGCCTCAGAGCAGGTGCACTTAATAATGTGGCCTGTCTGCTTTTGTCTGCTTATGCCTCATTTGTATATACATTATTTTATTTTTTTATATAGTCATATGCAAAAGTTTGGGCACCCCTCTGAGTTTGCACAGTAATTTACTCTATCTTCACGAAAAATCATCATAGAGGTATGTCATTCATTTTCTAGTGACATCTAAGTTCTAGGGTGTTTGTGCAACCTCAGAGGAGTGCCCAGACTTTTGCATATGATTGTACATACATTTTTGGTCAATAAACCTCATAATTAACCACAGTTCCTTCTGGTTCTACCTGAAGTCACTCACTTGGGAAGTTGCTTTTGCTTGGGTGAGTTTATTTATCTTCTGCTGCTTATTGCTGTTAGGGGCTGTTGTTGGCATTGTTTAGATAAGTCATTTAATCATATTTTTAAATCCAAAAGGGAGCAGTCTATTTTTTTTAATAACCCAGGAAAACAATTGGTTGTGAAGGCTGCATTTGGAAGGGGTGAGGGGTGGGGGGAATCAGCCAATCAGAGTAATAGTAGATGGTTGATATTAAGTTGTTTCTGGGTAACTTGTTGGAAGATGAATGTCAATGTCTAGCATTCAATAAACATACAATTTTGACTTAATTATTATTTTTTGATCATTAAAATAGTATTGTTTAGTTGATTAATTTAAATGTCCCTTACTGCTGTCAGCCCTGCCACTAACTGACTATTGTACAGAGTGTACCTCGCCTAAGGCCCATAGTTCCTGGCATCTGTTCCAGCCACACATGACCCCATTTTATGAATAAGCAGAAAAGATGAATAAATAACTATTTTTTAAGTCCCATATCCCATCAAGTTGTCAGGTTTATATAGTTGTACTTCTTCAGCTAAGGCAAGAGAGATTTTATTTTAAGACTTTTAAAAATATAGCCCATATAAGTAGAGGGACCAGATGGGGCTATCAGTGTCTGCACTGAGCATTGGTGTGTGTACTGAGCATGTGTATATTCATGGCTAATGACACAACAGCTCCAAACGGGGTTTGGCAAATTCACTAAGTAGGATTTAATTGTCACGCCATTGTTGGTCCATATGAATGAATCACTCTGTTGATTATTGGCAGGGCTGCAATTTGCCAAAGCTTTTATGTGAAGAGAACATATTTTTTAGACTGGAGCAGAAAAAGTTTACAGTAATATGTAATATGCAGGTGTGGACAGGCTCTTAAATTGTAGACACCACCCATATGTTTCATTTTGATTTGCATATGTACAGTTCAGGAAGGAATTACAGTAGTTTCCAACCTGAGACCTGAAGTGTGATCGACTGATACCAAACCAACTCTTACTTACTTACTTCTACTTTATCTTGTCTAAAGAGAGACTTAGATGGAGTAGGATTTACTACAACAGTAATAATATATATATATATATATATATATATATATATATATATATAATATATATATATATATATATATATAAGTTACACATTGTGATTAATCATGAGATCATCATGTGATTAACCTCTCACCTGTCTCCCTCTGTCCTCTCCTCTCACCTGTCTCCCTCTGTCCTCTCCTCTCACCTGTCTCCCTCTGTCCTCTCCTCTCACCTGTCTCCCTCTGTCCTCTCCTCTCGCCTGTCTCCCTCTGTCCTCTCCTCTCGCCTGTCTCCCTCTGTCCTCTCCTCTCACCTGTCTCCCTCTGTCCTCTCCTCTCGCCTGTCTCCCTCTGTCCTCTCCTCTCGCCTGTCTCCCTCTGTCCTCTCCTCTCGCCTGTCTCCCTCTGTCCTCTCCTCTCACCTGTCTCCCTCTGTCCTCTCCTCTCACCTGTCTCCCTCTGTCCTCTCCTCTCACCTGTCTCCCTCTGTCCTCTCCTCTCGCCTGTCTCCCTCTGTCCTCTCCTCTCACCTGTCTCCCTCTGTCCTCTCCTCTCACCTGTCTCCCTCTGTCCTCTCCTCTCGCCTGTCTCCCTCTGTCCTCTCCTCTCACCTGTCTCCCTCTGTCCTCTCCTCTCACCTGTCTCCCTCTGTCCTCTCCTCTCGCCTGTCTCCCTCTGTCCTCTCCTCTCACCTGTCTCCCTCTGTCCTCTCCTCTCACCTGTCTCCCTCTGTCCTCTCCTCTCATGCGTCTCCTCCTCACAGCGGATCGCTGTCTGTCTATGCCGCTCTGAGTCTGGACACTGCAGCTGCTTTGCGCAGGCAGTGAGTTCATCTTAAAGCAGTGATTTTAACGTTACGTTAAACGTTCTCTTAATTCTCTCACCAATATTGTTGTTCACTTGTTCAGCCCCAGCTTCTTCTTTTGCTTTTCTTTTATAATTATCTGTGTCATATTTCTTCTTTTAAGTCCCTAAATAATTCTGGCCATTGAATGAGTTTCTTATTTTTTTATTCAGATAATTCAATACAATAAGGAAAACAGATAGCTACATTTATGGGGCTCATGTAATGTTTATTAACTATAACGTGACTTATTATTATTATTATTATTATTATTATTATTATTATTATTATTATTATTATTATTATTATTATTATTATTATTATTAAATGCCCCATGAAGTCTATAAAATGCTACATAAATGTTTTCATTCTCATATTACCGAGCCTCTCCTTATGTGCTGTGAGTGGCACTGTGAGAGATCTCTGATTGGTTCAGAGCAAACACGCCTCTCACACTGAAGCGCGACCTCTTTGAACTTTTTCCCTGCCCAAGTTCAGCCTCTCCAGACCAACGTCTATGCTGTTTAAGTAGGGACAAACTCGATCTGGGGCACACCCCCTAAGGTACCTCTGTCTACGCCACCGCCTCTGCCAAGATCATTGAACAAGAATGAACTTTATGGGAGGACACCACGGAGGAAGCCACTTTTGTCCCAAAAAAAACAATTGCTGCTCGTTTAAAGTTTGCAAAAGAGCACCTGGATGTTCCACAGCACTACTGGCAAAATATTCTGTGGACAGATGAAACCAAGGTTGATTTATTTGGAAGGAACACACAACGCTATGTGTGGAGAAAAAAAGCACAGCACACCAACATCAAAACCTCATCCCCACTGTGAAGTCTGGTGGAGGGAGCATCATGGTTTGGGGCTGCTTTGCTGCCTCAAGGCCTGGACGGATTGCTATCATCGACAGTAAGATGAAGTTTATCAAATGATTTTGTAGGAAAACTTAAGACCATCTGTCCACCATCTGAAGCTCAACAGAGGATGGGTGATGCAACAGGACACTGACCCAAAACAGAGAAGCAAATCAACAACAGAATGGCTTCAAACAGAAGAAAATACAACTTCTGGAGTGGCCCAGTCAGAGTCCTGACCTCAAACCAATTGAAATGCTGTTTCATGACCTCAGAAGATCGATTCACACCAGACATCCCAAGAATATTGCTGAACATAAACAGTTTTGAAAAGAGGAATGGTCCAAAATTCCTCCTGAGCTCTGTGCAGGTCTGATCTCCACTACAGAAAACATTTGGTTGAGGTTATTGCTGCCAAAGGAGGATCAACCAGTTATTAAATCCAAAGGTTCACATAATTTTTCCACCCTGTACTGTTAATGTTTACATAAATGCTCAATAAAAACATGAAAAATGTAATTTTTTTGCAGCATTAGTTTAAGCAAACTGTGTTTGTCTGTTGTTGTGACTTAGATGAAGATCAGATCACATTTCGACATTTTATCTTTTATATATAAATATATATATATATGTGTGTGTGTGTGTGTGTGTGTGTGTGTGTGTGTGTGTGTGTGTGTGTGTGTGTGTGTGTATATTCAATTTTCAATTCAGCTTTATTTGTATAGCCCAGTATCACAACAAGTTGATCAAACATAAACACACAATCAGACTTAACACACAATCAGCACAAACAATAACTACACTAAACTAAACAGACCCAGGACACTCCTGTCCTTAGACCCTCCTTCTCGGTAAGGAAAAACTCCTAAAAAAAAACAGCTGTGGGAAAATAAAGAAGAAACCTTATGGAGACCATATTGAAGGAGAGATCAGCTCTGTAAGGATTCATCCAGACGGGAGTGGGGTGAGGTAGATCCGGGTGAGGTTGAGGTATATACATATACTATGTATGTATGTGTATGTATATATATATATATATATATATATATATATATTGGTGATAATTCTCATAGTTTTTGATGTGCAGACGCCTGTTGTTGGCACAGAATTTTTTCCTCCATCACAATGGCGTATTTCTTATAAGGAAGTAATTAGCAGTTCGGCTTACGAGTAAATGTACCTCAATGGAAAGCTTTGTCATAGGAACAGTTGAGTGAGGTTAAGTTGCAGCGCTAATCTCTTCAGTTCAGCTTTAATTAGCCCTGATGCTAACATTATACTGGACAATTCACTCAATAGCCTCTGCCTTTACTCATTTGAATGCCATGACTTAATTTTATGGTTTCACAATTACCAGAAATTCATAAATTATTATATATCAAAAGGATAACATGAACTGGTAATATCTGAGGCTCAAATGTGACAGGAGTACTCAAAATCTGTATTCAAGTAAAGTAAAGTTACTACAAATGTTAGTACAACTTGAATTCTGGAAATGCTGGGACATTTTTAAATTTGAATAAAATGAAAACTATAAGACTTTCAAATCACATGAGCCAATATTTTATTCACAATAAAAATACATTACATAACAAATGTTTACACTGAGAAATTTGAACACTTTTCTACACGAAATGAGCTCATTTCTTATTTGATGTGTGCTACAGGTCTCACAGTAGTTGGGACAGGGGCAGGTTTATCATGGGGTAGCATCTCCTCTTCTTTTCAAAACAGTATGAAGACGTCTGGGCATTGATACCTGATATAGGTTTCCAGCTGCTGAAGAGTTTGTGGTTGTCTTTGACATGTTTTTTGTTAAATGATACACAAAACACTCTTTATAGTTGACAGATCTGGGGACTCACCTATAAAGCCTGCGAACGCCTAAAACGAGGCTGAAACTTGCGTCCACCACTCTCTGCATCAACGTTGGTGTTAATAAAAATCAAACTTAGACGTGAAACCTTGCGTAGCTTCACGCAAGGTTTCAACCTAATGTACGTCTTACACACCTTTCAGAGACACGGCACAGAGTCAGGAGAAAAGTGAAGTGAAGGAAGTTTATCTTTGGTGCCTTTGATACAGTTCACTTTCACTTTATATCCCTCAGAAAACCAAAGGATTACACAAAGGTATGAGCATTTAATCTCGACCAGTGTTTAAAACACAGGGAATGTTTTTACTTTTTATTAATTTTATTAAGTGTTTGTGTCATTAGGGAGTTTCAAAGATATGCACGCTCATGTACGTCCACTGGAGCACAGCGGCACTGGCTCCGCTTTAATGGTCTGGTTAGAGCTTGTGAATTGAAAGCAGGGATGATCCGTGAAGAATAACTGGGTGCTTTTATTAAATAATTACTGGACAGAAGTCTAACCAACTCCTACAGACGGTTCACTCAGGGTTTTCATGAAGCATTGTGTCAAACGTGACTCATTAGACTCTGCTGTCTTTATGCACAACACCTGTTTGTTTTTTTTTGTTTTTTTACTTTTCTGTAAAGCCCTTTATAAGACAACTGTGATATTAAATATATAAAATTAAATCAAAATAAAAGATATTTGTTCCTTATTTAAAAGCCTTTGATAAATGACTGTGACTGAATGAACAACACACTTGTCTTGTTTAATAAGTCATGTGTATTGGTACAAAAGTTAACAGAATTTACATCAAAATCAACATCTCCCCCATTTCTTGCTCTAGCTATACAACATTCTAATGATTGTCAGTGTTTGTGGAGACTCTCAGTTGTTGCAGCCGTCTGTGCTGCAGCTGTAGACAGTGTAGCCTTGTGTGTTGGAGAGCTCACTTATCTCTCCAGGCGTCATGCAGCTCATAGTCACCATACTTCCTGTAAACCAGAGAGAAAAGTTACATGGCTGAATTAAAACTGCACTCATCAGACATTTTATTAGGTACGCCTGGTCTAATGCAAATATCAGTAACACTTTTGAATAACTCACACTATTACACATAGTTAAGTATTATTGAAGGATTAGTAACCAGTTCATTTATTTATTACATAGAATGACTTCAGCAACATTGGTTTTAATGTTAAATTCCTTAGTAAGCTCATGTAAATCAGAGCAAAAATATAAACATCAGTGGTAATTCAGGATTTATAAACTGTATATTTATTAAGATATTGTTAATTATACATTTATTAATACTTTATTACTGCTTAGTAGTTGAAATTTATTTTATAGTTTTACAAATGTTAACTATTTAAACATTTTCTGTAAAAACTAAAAATGGTTGCACGGAAGTACTCACTATCTCAAGTGAAAGTACTGTTACTTCAAAATAATATTATTTGGCAAGAAGCAAAAGTAGTCAACAAAATTATTACTCTAGTAAAATGAAAAAGTATAAATATAAAGTACACAATGCTTTTGAACGTATTCTTTGCTACTGCACAGCAAAACCTACTGTTACTGTTAAAACCTATTGTTTATACTGCTATTACTGAAACTAATATTAGAACTACTGCTACTACTACTTCTACTACTACAACTTTTGCTACTTCTACTGCTGTTGCTGCTGCCATGTGATTGGTCGATTACACATTTGTATTTAGAAGACTCAGAGCAGGTGCACCTAATAATGTGGTCAGTATGCTTTTGTCTGGTATACATTACTCCATTACTACCTAATTTCCATATATATATATATATATATATATATATATATATATATATATATATATATATATATATATATATATATATATATATATATATATATATATATGCATTTTATTTTATTTTTTTTGATCAATAAATGTCATCATTAACCACAGTTCCTTCTGGTTCTGAAGTCACTCACCTCCGTTGCTGGTGACTGTGGCGCATATGTCGTTGGGGTCCTCACAGTTCTCCACTGTAGGGTTAGCACAGCCTCCGTTTTGAGAACTACAGCTGTTACAGTTCAGGGCCTCCACTGGAACACAAGCTCTTATTAATATCATATTTCTCATACAGTGTAACAGTTAGGGGCTGTGGTTGGCTGGAGCCTATCCCAGCAACTATAGGCCTTAGGCAGGGTATCCCATAGACAGTGGGCTATTTGTTGCAGGGACGTATTTTTTCTTTTTATTTATTTATTTATTTTTTCTTTTGTGTATGTTGGTACTGTCTGTTTTTTACCTGATTGCTCAAAAAAGTCATTCAATCATCGTTTTGATATTTTAATTTTGTGAGTCTTCATAGCTGAGGCCTGAGGTGTGTGTTAGTCGACTGGTGCCCATCACTGATCTACTTCTGTTTTGTTTTGTCTAAAGAGAGACTTAGATGTGATAGGTTTACTGATATTTGATATTTTTGTATTTTAGATTTGAGATCATTTTGCTGACCGAAAACTCATCCTTTACAGATTATTGTTAATATTCTTGACCCTTGGTACTTTTAGACAATTGTCATTCTTAATAAAGCTATTGCTATTGTTATAACATGCCAGTATTTGATTTTCAAAAAAGTAATCATTTTGTGTTATTAAATGTTTTAATGAAATGCTTTTTTTTTTTTTTTTTTACTGATCAGATGTTTAAATCAGAAATACTTTAAAACCAACTTAAGGCTCAATTTGATGTTCAGTTTTTTGATTTCTGTGACCTGAATATTGTTGCACACCACAGTGTGACTTAAGACTTCTATTGCATAAAAATTAGTTTTTTTATTAATACTTGATAAGTAAATAGACAGGTGATATAGTGCAGGGATTCGAATCTGAAACTCTTCAAGCCAAGTACCAGCTAAATCTTGTCAAAACCAAGACAAAACCAGGACTAATCCAGAACTACAGGATTAAACCAGGTCTAACCCATGTCTACACTAGAACTAATGCAGGATTAAACAAGGACTACACGAGGTCTAAACCAGGACTAATCCAAGACTAAGCAGTGCTTTAAACTTCAAATCTAAGCTCCAACCAGAGCAGGACTAAAACAGGAAAAATGGCTCTAAATTAAACTAAACCAGGACTTAAACTAAGACTCCTAAAGGCCACCTGAGAAAGCCCACGTACCTCCCTTGGTACCTGCACCACTGTGACTCGGGGCAATTTATTTTTGTATTGCAACCACTGATACAGTGACTTATACAAAAATATGTCATTCATCTACCATGACTCTGACTATTATTTATTATTTTGAAGTTTTGGACTTTTTAAATCTTTTTCTTCCTTAAAAAATAATGGGGAAGTTATTTAATTTAAGTTTATTGCAATACTTCCAAAAAACTAATTAAGAGATTTTTATTTTTTTACTTAAGCATTTAAAAAAAAAAGTTTTACTCCTCATTAAAGATCAAATGAATAAATGAACAAATAATGCATTACCTGAATGTCCTTTGTGATCAATAAAGTATCAGTCTAATCTAATCTTTTTTTTAATTAACTTGGAATAACATTTTTGTTTTCATTTTTAAATTTTCTTATTGTTAATTGCTAAAAGATCAAGGGGCACTGTCTAAAACTGCCAAAGTGAAGTCAAATGTATACTCACAAGAGCTGATGCAGAGCACCAGGAGGGCAGCAATCACCAATCCTTTCATTTTGAGTCTTCTTATGATAACTGTAGAAATACAAGACACAATGTTAAAATGATTTCACTGAATCCTAAATCTCCTGCTCGTGTGATAAATGTATACTGACCTGGAGGTTCTTGATCTCAGAGTGCTCTGCTCCACATCAGCTGTTGGATATTCAGGTCTGTCTGGCTTTATAAAGGTGGAGAGAAGTTTGAGGAAGTTGTTTTTAGTAAAGGTGTGTCCATCGTTACCGTAAAGCCTCAGGTTGTGTGTACTGGAAATTCCAGAAAATCATTCAAGAAATTATGACCGTTTGCTGACCTTCCAATATTTCTTGATTTCTTGATTTCTTGATTTACTATGGGAAAAGTAGTCGAATGATTATCTCTTTCATTATTAGATGTTATCATAGAGGTTATGATTTTCATCGTTTTTGATGTGCAGACGCCTGTTGTTGGCACAGAATTTTTTCCTCCATCACAATGGCGTATTTCTTATAAGGAAGTAATTAGCAGTTCGGCTTACGAGTAAATGTACCTCAGTGGAAAGCTTTGTCATAGGAACAGTTGAGTGAGGTTAAGTTGCAGCGCTAATCTCTTCAGTTCAGCTTTAATTAGCCCTGATGCTAACATATACATATATACATGCAACAATGAACTTCATTAGTTGCTAGATCTTCTCCCAGCTGAATCTTTTTAAAATTTCTTGCTTTTTCAGCCATTTGTTGCTCCTGTCCCAACTATCATCAAATTTGAAACGAACTCATTTTGTGCATAAAAGTGTAAAATTTCTCAGTGTAAACACTTATATTATGTTATGTTATTTATGTTCTATTCTGAATAAAATCTTGGCTCAAGTGATTTAAAAGTCTTTTAGTTTTCATTGCATTCAAAATAAAAAAACTTACCAACATTTCCGGAATTCAGGTTGTACAAGTACTGCTATTTAAGTCCTATTGTTCTTCAAATTATCTACCTCTGAGCATGCAGTAATTTGCATAGCATTTAGGCATAATGGTTTTATGCCAGATGCCTTTTCTTGTACAACCCTTTCCATTAATCCGTCCATCTTATAACCTGGTGGGTGGATTTTATAACTTGGTGGGTGATTTTTTGTTGTTGTTGTGTTGTTGTTTTTTTTTGTTTATTTCATTTTTCTGTAAAGGCCCATAAGGTGACTGTGATATTGGACTAAATACATAAAATCAAATCAAAATAAAATTGTTTATATTTGTTGCAGGGATGGTTGTTTAGATGGGATAGGTTTACTGATATTTGATATTTTTGTATTTTAGATTTGAGATAATTTTGCTGACTGAAAACTTATCTTTTACAGATTATTGTTAATATCCTTGACCCTTGGTACTTTTAGACAATTGTCATTCTTAATATAGCCATTGCTATTATATCATGCCTGTATTTGAGTTTCAGAAAAGTCATAATTATAATAATCTTATGTTATTAAATGTTTTATTGAAATGCTTTTTTTTTTTTTTTTTACTGATCAGATGTTTAAAAAACCAACGACTCAATTTGATGTTCAGTTTATATTGCTGCAGTGTGACTTAGGGCTTGTATTGCATAATTTTTTTTTATTAATACTTAATAATCAAATAGACAGATGATATAGTGCAGTGATTCAGATCTGAAACTCTTCAAGCCAAGTATCAGCTAAATCTTGATAAACCAAGATTAAACCAGGTCTAACCCATGTCTACACTAGAACTAATGCAGGATTAAACAAGGACTACACGAGGTCTAAACCAGGACTAATCCAAGACTAAGCAGTGCTTTAAACTTCACATCTAAGCTCCAACCAGAGCAGGACTAAAACAGGAAAAATGGCTCTAAATTAAATTAAATCAGGACTTAAACTAAGACTCCTAAAGGCCACCTGAGAAAGCCCACGTACCTCCCTTGGTACCTGCACCACTGTGACTTGGGGCAATTTATTTTTGTATTGCAACCACTGATACAGTGACTTATACAAAAATATGTCATTCATCAACCATGACTCTGACTATCATTTATTATTTTGAAGTTTTGGACTTTTTAAAATCAAACTTTTTTTTTTCTTCCTCAAAGTACAAGGGGCAAGTTATTTAATTTCATTTTATTGCATCACTTAAAAAAAAGAGAGATTCTTTATTCTTAATTGCTCAGGGGGCACTGTCTAAAACTGCCAACGTGAAGTCAAAAGTATACTCACAAGAGCTGACGCAGAGCACCAGGAGGGCAGCAATCACCAGTCCTTTCATTGTGAGTCTTCTTATGATAACTGTAGAAATACAAGACACAATGTTAAAATTATTTCACTGAATCCTAAATCTCCTGCTCTTTATAAATGATATATGATAAATGTATACTGACCTAGAGATTTTTGATCTCAAATTGCTCTATTGTTGGGCTGAGCCGAAAAACTCTGTACAGAGGGAGAGAAAATGACTACAGACAACACGCTGCTTTGGTTTCCTTCAGCTTACAAAACTCAGGAGAATTTAGAAACAATATTTTAGTAATTCTTTGCTGTATGCACTTTATTATACACGGGACACACATGCAAAATGATAAAAGTAAGATTATTATACAGCCAATGGGTACTAGAATAGACATAATTAGACCAGAGAAGGGTCCGAAGGCACTGGCCAGTTGTCAAACCAGCTGTGACACACTATTTAGGTCAACAATTTCCTGTCAAAGGTCTTTCATTTCCTGGTTAGTGAGAGAGCTATTAGTCATATCAGACAGGGTTTTTACATTTGTGCCAACCTTCATCAATGCTGATGAAGGTTGGCACAGACCACCTCTCTCAGCTAAAATAAGATCAAGGGCTTATCTATTCTCTAACACAGTTCTAGTGACATCAGTCAGTTTCTGTTCAATAGCTGATAACGCTTTAGTAGTTGAATTAACGAGGCATTGTTGATTGTAATATAGATAATTTTATAATTTACTATGTTTCATAGATGTGATACCTGAGGGCTATGGTATTGTAGCAAGTAAAGACCAACCTGCAATGTCTTTAATTATTCTAAACTGCGGTGGCACCTGTTGACCATCAACATCTACGTCCCTCTTACTTCTAGCGTTATACGTCTCCTCTGGAGCAATGACAGTAATTCTTTCAGCTAGCATCACTACAGCACACTCTTCGTCCATCCCTGGTCTACTTTTTAAGGTTGCTTTTCTACCACATGCAAAGAACACATCCGGGGCCAGTCTAGTTGGTCAGTGACTGCTCCCAACCATTTACCTCGGGCCTGTTTTATCAGTAGTCCCCACCCACTGAGGACACCTTATGCAGTAACTGAAAGGCAGCCTTGCATGTCTAGAGCCCACTTTTATGCAAAAGAACTCAGCAGCTTTCGCTGCTGGGCACTCAGGGACCGGGGGCTCCAGATGTAGCTCCTTAAGGCCGGGACACAGCGGGGCGATCATCGGCCGTTGGGCGCAGTCGGATGGTTTGACGCAGTCGGCGACGTGAGTCTGTTTGGTGTGTTCCGCACCATCAGATGTAGTAGGAGACAGTTGGACGTAGTTCTGAACGATTACACATGTTGAATGGGCATCAGGCCATCGTGCTCAACAAGCGCTCTGATTGGCTGTGTGTCCCGTTCACAGTTTGTCAAACAGCTCGGGTTTAACATCAAAATATAAGGAACTTTCTGTTCTACAACTACTTCATTATGTTTCCACATCTGTGACACTAATGTGCTGCAGTTAGCTTACCTCAGCTTTAGCCTCGTGCAGATAAAAATATAATCATCCTCTGAGGCAAACAGCTGCAATAATCCACTGTGATCAGACCAGTTTAATGTAGTGCATATAATTATTACTGACTGATAAATAACTCAGTTTTATTTACTAGAGTTTAAATAACCGCAGAGTTTAGTGACTAGCGCCACCTGCTGTTGTAAATAGTTATTAAGTTTTGCAGATGCGCACTGCTCGGTCGTGGCTCTGAATCGCTCCGGTGTCTGCAGCGACTTTCAGTGGCGACGAGGGGAGACGTGAGGAGACGAGCAGTCACCCCGCCTCTGCTGACAGTGGTCGGGCGTTGGGTTGATGTGTCCCAGGCTTTAAGTGTGCTACGGGGCCTAGGGCACTCTGACTTCCATAGCCGATGCATGTAGGAAGGAGTTCCTGTTGATCATTGACAGCAGGATGCAGTCAATTAAGCAGACCTTTTTTGAACGGATGGGATAAAACGTATCAGTGTGCATTACGTAGATGTCCATGTCAGTAAGATATATTATATTCTCTACACCCGATTGATTAAAAACAATATGAGTCCTGTTGGATATTCAGGTCTGTCTGGCTTCATAAAGGTGGCGAGAAGAGTGAGGACGTGGTTTTAGAGGAGATATTTTTCATAGTTTTTGATGTGCCACTGTTTAGCAAAAACTGTCATAAGTCATGCACAGATATGAAAAGTATGCATGCAGACGCCTGTTGTTGGCACTGAATTTCTTCCTCCATCACAATGACTTATTTCTTATATGGAAGTGTGGGAATACATTACCAGTTCAACTTACGAGTAAATGTACCTCCGTGGAAAGCTTTGTCATAGGAACAGTTGAGTGAGGTTAAGTTGCAGTGCTAATCTCTTCAATTCAGCTTTAATTAGCCCTGACGCTAACATTATACTGGACCATTCACTCAGTAGCCTCTGCCTTTATTGAACACAGCTTTAGGGTTTCATAATTACCCAAAATTCATAAATTATTAAATATAAAAAGGATAACATGAACTGGTAATATCTGAGGCTCAAATGTGAAAGGAGTACTCAAAATCTGTATTCAAGTAAAGTAAAGTTACTTCAAAATAACATTACTCAAGTAGAGGTAAAAGTACTGTTATTTGAGGCTTATTGTTCTTCAAATCATCTGCATGCTAAGATGCAGATGATTTGAAGATTGTGTAATTTCATTTAGGCATATACTGTAGGTTTTATGCCAGATGCCCTTCCTTACGCAACCCTCTCTATTTATCCAGGCTTCGGGATGGAATCAAACTATTACTTCTGTAAAAGTAAAAAAGTATTTAATATATAAGTTAGAAAGTACTTTTGAATGTTTTTTTAATAATGGCATTGCAAAGTCAGCTCCTAGTTTAACTACTGCTCCTATTAGTATGACTACTGTGTAGTACTAATACAGTACTACTCCTACTACTATAATTACTATTACTGCAAGAAAAAATATCTTAAATTACAAATTCTAGGGTTATTTTTTTTTAGGTTTATAGTTCTGATGTTTATTTTCTTCTGCCTTTTCCTGTTAGGGGCTGTGGAAGTCTTTCCCAGAAACCATGGGCCTCAGGTGGGACACACCCTGGTTAAAGACATTTGCAGATGATTCTGTCATTAAACGTCTCTTTGAAAACAGTGAACTCACCCACTGACCTGTGGTTGGCTTCTGCAGCTGAATGTGGGCAAAACTAAAGACAGGTCAGTTGCCAGCATTAAGGGTTAGGAGGTGGAGGCTTAAGAACCTTGGGATCCGAGGTTTCGCTAGAGATAATTACTGTCTGTCATTTTGATGGACAGGGTCATAAAATTCTGTCATGAGCTATTTCTATCATTGTATAGTGCATATTAATATCATTAATTATGAATGGCTGCAATACTATTTTATTAATAATAGACTACTAATGTGTAAATGCCTTAAAATTACTTTTAATCCATTATCTGTTTTTTTTTTGTTTTTTTTTTATAAATGAATGTGTCTAAAATACAGCAGCCTATTGTGCTCCACATTCAGAGTCATTTCAGAGCCGCAGAACAATGCAGCTCTGTCCCTGACACAGCCTGGTGAGCCCTGACAACGCCAAATACAAACTTTACACACTCTTTCCTGTAGCTCTTCAAGAGCTCCAGGGTACACTGCCTCAGACCAGTGGTGTCTGCAGCGCAGAGCCATAGCAGCGTGTGTATTAACAAACGTGTGTGGAGCTCCTGCTTATAGCCAGGACTCAGTAAAACAGTTGAAGTGTGTCCACATCTGACTTTGGTTACATAGAGAGGCCCTTACGGGACGCGCTCTGAATGTGCCGCTTTATTTGTTTAATTGTCTTCCAAGTGTGTATTAAAGCTACAGCTTAACGTGATGAGGGTCACAGGATGGAAACCAGTCTGGTTTCACACGGAGAAGACTGCGCGCTCCACACAGTGACTAAAACAAAGTGAAAGCAAAAGGTGAAGGGTGTGTGTTTATTGGAACCTTAAAACTCACCGCACTGCTGTTTTGTGCTCATTTTCAGACTTTGCAAGCCACAGACTGCAGAGCGCGGCTTAGTCTTACCCCCAATTCACACCAAAGCAGCAGCAGCGCGTAACAGCAGCGTCATGTCAGATGCAAGTGAATTGCTTTCTGTTTTATTCAATCTGACCATTCACACCGGGGACGTCATACACGCGTCTTACAACCGACTCGCCGGGACGCTACGCTCAAATTAGGTTGCAGTTCTATTTTTCCAGCGTCTCCGCATCGACCGGCAGCGCTACAGCCGGAGAAACACAGGAAACAGGCACCAAGTGCCAAAATAAACTTCCGCTACACTTTCAAAATAAAGGTTTTCTAAATGTATGACTGACGTAAACATCGCGCATCGCACCAAGGACTTCAGTGAATGTTGCACCATGGACGATGAGATGGAGAACTTTAACATACTTTAAGACACAAAAAGATTGTAATTGTAATTCTACTTCTAGCACGATAGTAGTACTGCTGTCTGATCGCCAAGCGAGCTCAATAAAAAAAGCGTAATTGGTCACGTACTATAGATAAAAGTACATTTTATTCAAACAAAAATAGTTTGGTATAAATCAGTTTGTAATATTTCTGCTTAACCATCTGTAGAAGCAAGAATATCCACCAATTATAGGAATGAAGTTGGTAAAACAGGGAGCAGATCCACAGACACAGCGCCGTCCAAACACAGCTCTGACGCTTTTGGTGTGAATTGACGCTTTTGAAAAGACGCACGTAAAACGATCTGCTGCTGCAATGCCCTCGTGACGTTTTCAGTGTGAGTTTGGGGTTAGTCCACGGTGTTTCAGGGTTTTTGGGTGTAGTTTTAGCGTGATTCACCCGTGGCGCCCGCACATGGATAAGACTAGTCCAAGAAGTACAGTATTTGAAGCTGAGACAAAGACGAAAAATATTGATTTAATTAACTCGTGAACTCTCCTGGACAGAACTGGGAATTGCAACTCCACCTTCCTTCTTTTTATTCTGTCAAAATGATGGACGGCCTTCAGAAATTTTTGTCAAACCTATAAATAATCAGAAAATTCTGCTTGGGACTGACTGATAATATGCTGAACTTCAACAGCACTGAAATGTTCTGTAAGAAGGGTCAACAGTTTCTGTCTTACTTCCATGTGGACAGCACCATTACGACTCTTTTTTACAAATCTTGTGTTGAGTCTGTGTTAACATTTTCAATTTACACTGAATGAGTTGTGTGTCCTGTACAACCTGTACAACAAATAGACGCATTGACAGTCACTTGTGAGTTCACACTGGCTGCGTACGTGTCCGGGTCCGGCACTCCGACAGAAATAACGTATTGTGGGGGTGTAACATCAGGCATTGCAGCCAGGGCAACTGCACTAGGGCCCAAGAGGTTAAGGGGCCCATTAGAGTGGGCCTATGTTCTTCTATGATCAAGTCTGTGTTTAAATTATTCATAATATTTAGCAGCAGAATGGAGTTTTTACCATAAATTCTATTTTAAATCACTTTTTCCCCCAAGATAAATAATAGTTGTAATATAAAAGAATATACTTTCACAAAATTGCCCCTTAATAATAATGACCTAGCATCAAACTCTGGCAAAACAGGAAATAGCAACACTGTATAAATTAAAAAGCTTAATGCATGAACCTGTTGTGCTAAACGTGCTTCATAACTTTAGGGCCCATTTTGAAACCCTGCACCGGAGCCCCACATTACCAAGTTACGCCACTGACGTATCGAGTCAGTAAGATGACAGAGCCCTCATGCATAAAATTGAACAGAACAGATCGAACCAGACAGGAAGTCAGACCTGGGACCAGTGAAGAGGAGGTTCATTTAAAAATAAATTTCAAAATAAAAATGCTTGTGCAGCCTCTCACTCAAGTCACAGGCTCACAAAAGAGATCAGACGCCATTAAAAAGACACTATTTATATATGTAGCATGCTTACTCATGGTAAAAGCACAAAAGTCAGGAAAATAATCTCCAATGAACGGGAGATAGTGGTCACAGCCAATTGTGGCCTTTGTTTACATGTAGCTCTCTGTACACATGGTTGTTATTGCTGAACTCATAACTGCAGCTTAAACTCGCTACTCTCCAGTGAACTTGTCTCCCCAGCAGGCTCTGGTTGGAGAAATGCCGCACACGCAACGAACGCATTCGGTGTGAATCAGAGTCCACCAGAATACCATACCGGTGACATGCCGCACATGCAGCACATTCAGTGTGAACCTGGCTTTAGCATTAAGGCAAAAAAAATGACTCTGTATAATAAAGTAAATGGTGTAGATGAGTGGTAAGATACTGAGAGTACAGAAGAGTTCATTGTCTGACCTGTTTTCTAGAAACATGAGAAGGAAGGAACAGAGAATCCTGTCAAATGCTGACCATCCCCTTTTTTGATGAATTTTATGACTTGCCTTCTGGCTCCTGGCTCAGGTTTCCCTTGGTGAGGAGTAATAAATATAAATACTCTATTGTTCCTGCAGCCATCACTATTTTAAATGCAGACGAGGGAAGTTAGTGAGCTCTTAACTGAAGGTCATACTCAGGATCTTTTGTAATTACTGTTACCCTTAAATCTGTTTCTGACCCCATTGATTACTTTTTACTGCATCTGTGGTACTGTCATGTGACTGTTTTATATTTGTTTGTAGTCTCTTTTGCTGCAAACATATTTGCCCCTCTGGCAGACATCTGCGACCTGTGTTTCTGGAGCCACATGTGGCTCTTTAGCCCTTTCTTGTGGGCCCCAGTTATCTGAATTCTGGTTATGTAAGGTCAGTTTTGATCAATAAGTAGCCAAATGCACATCTTTGGAACAATCCGCTTCTGCTTCATTCTGTCAAAATGATTACAAATGCAAAACACAGAAGTTAAACAGCACCAAGAAATATTTATCGATTGTAACTCTAGTTCTCTGTGTTATATTGCTGTTTAGTGAGCAATAAAATATAATTATTGAAGTGAGTATTTAACAAAGTTTTACATTCATTAGAAATAATTAATAACCATCCATAGGTCATAGGCCATCATATTTCAATTATAGGGTTAGACTAAACTAAAACACTACAGCAAATTGGAATTTGTATGTGTGTTTTTGTATTTGTGTACATGTTTCAGTTTTTGTGTGCGTGTTATTGATTTTGTTAGTGTGATTTCACCTTCAGGGTCACTGTAAATGATAATTTAGTTGAGCATTAAATAATATTTTGAAGTGACAGTACTTTTACCTGAGCACACATTTTTAATACTAATTCCATCTCAAGATTCTACTACTATACAGACATATGAACAAAAATAAAGAAGGAAGTATAACATGCAGGAGCACTACTTGGATGTGATGAGTTTGTTAAAATGATGTCCTTTTGGTGCTCTTCAGTGTAGGGATCAGCATCAACGTTGGTAAAAAAAAGCAGGAAATTGAGGCACTCAAAAAGATAGGAATTATTTAAAAAGCCTTTATTATCACATGGCTGGTTAGTTAAAACAGTGCCAACGTGTTTCGGCCGATCAGGGCAAACTCGAGCTGGCTGCCAGTGTACTGGCTTACATCATCTACCAGGTGACTGAGAGCCAGCCCCTTCTGTGCATGTGACCAAGGCCAATAGGTTCAAAAGCTGCATCCTGACAGCCATCTCTAGTTTGCCCTGATCTGATATTAGCCGAAACGCGTTTGCACTGTTTTAACTAACCAGCCATGTGATAATAAAGGCTTTTTTAATAATTCCTATCTTTTTGAGTGCTTCAGTTTTTTGCTTTTTAACCAGTAAACAAGGAAGTACTTTTGCACATACACATAACATCAAACCCACTGTATCTTTGGCACATTATCAGCAGATGAAAGCATGCATGGTAGAGTTATATGTATGAGGAAGTTCAGTCTTATGCAGGTGTGTTCATTGTTTCTGTGAATTGTCTGAGAAATGACGCAGTGAGCTTTTCTGACACCAGATCTTACAATAACAATAATTGTTTGCACTTGTTCAAAACATGACTCCACACATGTTTTGCTTTCTGTTTTAATGAGGCCTGTGTTTTACTGTAAAGATTCTGAATGATTTAAGATTAGCTTTTGGTTTTACAATGCTAACTGTGAGTAGCCGTATAAACCAGGCGTTACTTCGAAAAAGAATTGAGAATGTTTTAATGTCCAAGGCTAACAGTCGCCCCGTTATAAATTTTAATCCAGCCACAAGGGGGTCACTCTTTGTGTCAGTCCCATGCCTGGGTAAAATGAGATTGTTGCACCAGGAATAGCCTCCATTGTAGGGCTCAGCAATATCTTTTTTTTTTTTTTTTTTTTTATCAAATACCATTGTTTTTTCCTATAAATTTTATGAATTTTCCATAGCCTGGCCAGCCATCCCTTACTACTTTCTTTTCAAAAGCAGGAGAGTCTGATTCCTCCATCACAGTGAACTTCTTGGGCGATTTGAAACTGGCCCATCCAGAGCCGTTTCTAGACACTATAGCGGGGGTGTCCAAACTATGGCCCGGGGGCCAAATGTGACTATTTTTTATTGGCCCTCGGGCTTTATTCACAATTGGCCCAAATTGCCACAGGTAGCACTGTTCACTGCAAGGTTGAAGCAAAGGTAAAAAAACTTGATTTGTGTGAGATGTACCTGGCATTAAGAGAAAAAAAAAAACGAAATTAGCGGTTGGTGGCACCAAAAAAAAAAAAAAAAAAAGTGCTGGTGCCCAAATGTGGGATTGTTGGAGGGGGTCAAGAGTAAAACAAATCAATAAAAATATTCATAAGAATGATTCACTGCGAAGATCCCTGAAGGAAAGTGATATCTTGTTTTGTGGTGATGCAAAATATGGCGCCTCGACTGAGTGGCCCTCCTGCACCTACATTTTTCAGTATGTGGCCCCCAAGGAAAAAAGTTTGGACACCCCTGCACTATAGGGACAACTGAGGCCCTATATAGGCTCCAGTTTGTCATTTGATAAAATTTTACTAAGCATTAATATAAGCTCTCGTTTTGCCTCGTATCCTGAATTGTGACTTCAGACATGTAAATGGAGCTCAACAGTGCCCGCCCACCCCCGGGTCTGGAAGTTATTTTCCAATTAATTTTCCATTGACTTTTCAAAAAAAGATTTATATCAGGAGTTTAAAAGCTTAACAAAAGCTAAGCTACGTGGTAAGTCACGGTGATAACACGATTCATGTCTATCAAAAAAATGAACTAAAACTTTAAAAATCCGTAAAATGCATTTGTAACTTGGCAAGAGGCTGAAATGATTTTCCTCTGCAGGGTGGCTGGGTGCTCTGTAAGAGATAGAGGGAGAGCTCAGTTACCCAGGAGAAGGTCAAAGTAGAGCCACTGCTCCTTTACATCAGCTGAGCTGGCTGGGGCATCTGTTCCAGATGCTTCCCGGACACCTCCCTGGGTGGGTTCCTTCAGGAGAGCTGGAGGAAGTGTCCAGGGAGAGGGAGGTCTGGATGAAGAAGATGGATGGATGGCGTTTGTAACTTTGCCTTTTGCCATGTTTCAGATACATATTTATAATTTGAAATTATTTATTTAGAGGATAACCCCTTGAGATGCACCATCGCGTTTTCGAGGGGGTCCTCAGCACAGACAAACAGTGATACAGAGAACAGAAATACAATACATAAAGACAATCACAGTACACAACATTCACACCAACAGACAAAAAGTTCTCCAAGTCTATTCTACCTGAATATAAACCAGCCTACCCACTACAAATGGAATACATGTACCAATTACTCACTTACAACATAATAAATACAGTATGCCCTTATACCCATGTACATACACACACTTATTTAACTGGCAAAAATGAATAATAATTCAGATTAAACCAGAATTATTACAAAAACAGAGCACAATCAAAAACAAGAACATATCGTTTTCAAGTGGTTAAATACAAACGCCTTAAAGACATGTACAGAGGAAATAGATCTGATTGAGCAAGGTAAGTTGTTCCAATCAGATGGAGCTTTGAATTTAAATGCTCGACGCCCAATTTCTTTGTTAATCTTGGGAACATAGAAAAACAGCTGCTCAGTATGCCTCAAGTTATATGAGGACCTAAAAGGAATTAAAAATTGTTTTAAGTAGAATGGATAATTAAAATAATGACATTTAAAAATATCTTGAAGCCAGTGGAGATGTCTTCTTGATTTTAAAGCTAACCAGTTCAGCGATGTGTACATTTGACAGTGATGAGTTCTATAAGGACACCTCAAGACAAATCTACACAGACTGTGATAAGTTACATTAAGAGGATGAAGGTTTGTGTCAGAGGTGTTCTGATAGACAATATCAGCATAGTCCAAAATTGGAAGTAATAATTGAGTAACAATTCTCTTCCTGATTGGTAAAGTAAAACAGTTGATCGAGGCATAAAGTGTTCTCAGGCAGTAAGATATTTTCTTTGTAACTGAATCAATATGTGGTCTAAATGTTAATTGAGAATCTAGGTGAAGACCCAGATATTTAAACTCATCAACTTTTACCATTGGTGTTCCGTCAAGAAAGTTAATTGAATAATTGTTTGGTTGAAAATTGGCCCTTAAATTAAACAACATATAATAAGACTTTTTCTTATTCAGTAAAAGTTTGTTATGATAGAACCATTTTTGAACTATGCTGAAATCAGACTGTAATGAATGCTGAATCTGGGAAATATCAGCGCTGGAACAGTAGATTACAGTGTCATCTGCATATAAATGAATTTGAGAATTAGAACAAAATTGTGGTAAATCATTAATAAATATTGAGAACAACAGAGGACCCAAAGATGAACCTTGGGGTACACCTTTGTCTACAATTTTAAAGTCTGATAAATTTCCTTGATAATAAACACACTGGCGTCTGTAGTGAAAATATGAACTGAACCAAAGTAAAGCTCGTCTTGATAAACCAATGGCATACAGTTTGTCTAAAAGCAGATAATGGTCAACTAAATCAAATGCTTTGGTTAAATCAATGAATATGGCACCTGTTTGCATATTAGAGTCAAAAGAGGATATTATATCGTTTGTGAATTTTAAAAGAGCGGTTATGGTAGAAAAATTTGGTCTAAAGCCAGACTGGAAAGGAGATAAGATGTTACAGTCATTTATATACTGTGATAATTGATTAAAAATTGTTTTCTCAAATATTTTTACCACACTATTAATTATGGATATTGGCCTATAGTTATTAATATCATGAGGATCATCATTTTTGTACAAAGGGATAACTCTAGTACATTTCCATGATAATGGGGTGGTGCATGTTTTTAAAGATAAATTAAATAGATCAGACAGAGGGTATGCCAAAACATGTGAAGCAAGTTTTATAAACTTGATTTCTAGACCATATAACTAAATTATAACTAAATTAAAGGTTTTATGATGAAGAATACCACAGAGCTGATTAGCCTCCCTTGAGCCGTTGAACTTTTAATACATGTATTTTTTGAAAAGTAAATGGGGAAAATGAATGGGAATTTTACTGCAGCGGGCAGGCACTGTTGAGCTTTATATGTGGGACAATATAAAGCAGGGGGGTCCAGGGCGTACTCCACCAGGAAAATGTGAACAAAACAAATGTGTTCTCCTGAATTCTGGTGCATTTTTGAAAGTAAATCATATTTTAACCTGGCAATCTATGGTTTTACTTCTGTCCAGTTAGAGCACTTTTAGAAGAATTGCGAGGCAGCGCCACTGTGATGGTTTGTTTTTCATCGCTGAAACAGCTTACTCACTATTGTACAGGTAAATGACTGTCCTTGGGGGCCCCTATTCAGCTCTGGGCCCTAGGCAATTGTCTTCCTTGTCTACACTATTGTGATGGCTCTGGGTCTATCACAGCCATTTATCTGCAGGAAGTTAATCTCCTATCAGAAATAACCGAGGTAGAGCAGGCTAATACCGAGCTAATTTTATAACTTCTCTGACCCGATTAGCGATGTTTAAGTCTGCATCGTTGTTTCTGTGGGATTGTTTACTTTGTCTTGTTGCCATATTAAAGCTTATTTAAAAGAGCCACCAAACACCCCCTAAGTGCACAACCAACTCCAGTCACTTTGGTTCTTTTCATTCTATGCACAACACTAAAACCCATACACATGATATACATGAGTGGCAATCAGAAATATATAATCCCCTAAAGAACTTAAGGATTTATTTATTCTGTATTTTTGCAGAAGACAAAATTGAGATTTGCTTACTTAAAGCTTTTATTACGCTTTTCATAAAACTGATTTATATTTGAAATTAATATTTAATCATCTTTGTATTCAACATAGAATCTGTGTCACACTGCAGGTCAAAAACAGGTGTCACACCTCTGAACATCAACCACTCATATGTCTCACCTGTGTATGCATGACGTGTGTACAAAAAGAACATTTAGAATTTCCAGTCAGTAATTACATGAATAAGTCATTCCACTTATGCAGACACTTCCCATTTCTGGCCCTACCACACCTGTACAACACCTGCTGGTTCCTTGATGCTGATTGGTCAGAGCAGTGTAATGAACTACCCAGGCCGGTTTACCATTCATTATGTCTTACCACAAAAATTCATCTCAATAGAAAAGAATGAACTATGTCATATTAATAACCACTTCATTGTTCATTGTTTCATTGTTGTTTGACTCTTTTGTGAGATTGTGTTTATGTTTGATTTTGTGACTAATTGTTTATAAAGTCCTTTGAGGGGACTGCTGTTGTGATATTGGGCTATAGAAATAAAACTGAATTGAATTGAAATTGATTTGAATGGCATCTGCTCTAAAATCTTTGCCAATTTACAATACAATTCATCAATGAGACTGCCATACTGGATGGTTTTAAGCTGTGCCTTGGATCTTGAAGGAGAGGCCTATAATGTGTATGTGTATGTTTTTTTAAGGTGGATGGGGGAAAAGTTCTAACCTGGTTCTGATTGGATGAAGCTTCAGTTAGTGACTGTCAAAGCAGTAGACATCAACTGGTCACTCACTTTCTTGCCTCTTTTTCAATAAAAGTAGTGTATATACACTCACTGGCCACTTTATTAGGCACATCTGTCCAATTGCTCGTTAACGCAAATTTCTAATGAGCCAATCACATGGCAGCAACTCAATGCATTTAGGCTGTAGACATGGTCAGGACGATCTGCTGCAGTTCAAACCAAGCATCAGGGGAAGAAAGGTGATTAAAGTGACTTTGAACGTGGCATGGTTGTTGGTGCCAGACGGCTGGTCTGAGTAGTTCAGAAACTGCTGATCTACTGGAATTTTCATGGACAACCATCTCTAGGGTTTACAGAGAATGGTCCGAAAAAGAGAAAATATCCAGTGAGCAGCAGTTCTGTGGGTGAAAATGCCTTGTTGATGCCAGAGGTCAGAGGAGAATGGCCAGACTGGTTCGAGCTGATAGAAAGGCAACAGTAACTCAAATAACCACTTGTTACAACCGAGGTCTGCAGAAGAGCATCTCTGAACACACAACACGTCTAACCTTGATGAAGATGGGCTACAGCAGCAGAAGACCACACCGGGTGCCACTCCTGTCAGCTAAGAACAGGAAACTGAGGCTACAATTTGCACAGGCTCACCAAAACTGGACGATAGAAGATTGGAAAAAAGTTGCCTGGTCTGATGAGTCTCGATTTCTGCTGCGACATTCGGATGGTAGGGTCAGAATTTGGCGTCAACAACATGAAAGCATGGAACCATCCTGCCTTGTATCAACGGTTCAGGCTGGTGGTGGTGTAATGGTGTGGGGGATATTTTCTTGGCATACTTTGGGGCCCTTAGTACCAATTGAGCATCGTTGCAACGCCACAGCCGACCTGAGTATTGTTGCTGACCATGTCCATCCCTTTATGACCACAGTGTACCCATCTTCTGATGGCTACTTCCAGCAGGATAACGCGCCATGTCATAAAGCTTGAATCATCTCAGACTGGTTTCTTGAACATGACAATGAGTTCACTGTACTCAAATGGCCTCCACAGTCACCAGATCTCAATCCAATAGAGCACCTTTGGGATGTGGTGGAACGGGAGATTTGCATCATGGATGTGCAGCCGACAAATCTGCAGCAACTGCATGATGCTATCATGTCAATATGGACACAACTCTCTGAGGAATGTTTCCAGGACCTTGTTGAATCTATGCCACGAAGGATTAAAGCAGTTCTGAAGACAAAAGGAGGTCCAACCCGGTACTAGCAAGGTGTACCTAATAAACTGGCCGGTGAGTGTATATTGTTTCATCCAGTGTGCTTGTTGGTTCTTGTTGCTCTTTTTCTTCCGTCTGGGTGAAAACTTTAACTAGGGCCTATTGCCCCCTACAGGTTCTCTAATATAACACGAACGCAGTGACAAGCAGAACATTTGTATCGGGTGGATATCTTTGCATACAATGTAGGAGTATAAATGAGGCTTAGGAGCAGGGCTGGGAATCACAGGACACCTCAGGATATGATACGCGATATTACACAGTACCGATAATATCACGATATGGAGATATTGCTATTATCGCTACATTGCAGAGGATAACTTATCATACTATATCGCTGTATTTTTAGAGAAGAAAGAACCTTTTTTTTTTCCTTGTCTGTGTTGAGTTAATTTAAAGGGCTATATGCATGTTACATATTATGGCTGCTTATGCCACTGGAGCAGCAGAACACTTTCGTGGTATGAATACAAGAATTAAATGCATTGGTACCGAAAAGAGCTTTGGGCCCAGTTCACACATCACTAATTTATAGACGTGATTAATCAAGAAACCACATGTCCAGATTCCAAAAGCATTAAACCAAACATCAGTCAGTCTGACATTCATTCATTAAGTATTTAGAGATGTTTTCATTTGCGTGACAGTATTTGGCAGTGCTTAGAAGCATATTTAGCCCACATTTATGCATGATGTCTCAAAACATTAAAAGTATTGATATTGGTATTGATATAGGTATCACTTAACCAAAAATATATCGCAACGTAATCCTTGAGTGGACTATGCTAATGCTAAATGACTGAACTGTTTTTGTAATACAGTTGATTTAGCCTATTGCCAGGTTTGAGGATTGATAGATATTAAAGCACAATAAATGTCAAGGTTTTTGAAATAGTGTTGGACACCTTTGCATAAATATTTCAGGTTTTATAACTTAAAATAATGTATATGTATGAAAAACATCTTTTGAGGAGCTGTTACTTTGACTTTGCTGAGAACGCTTGAATTAGGTGTCTGCCGCCCATTGCTGGCAACAGTGGGGAAAGAACAGAGCATAAAATTGCTAATTAGCACAGCTATTAGCAATGTGACGCTAACCGATTATCATTATTTTATCAAAATGAGTCTGTTGATGGTGTATGGGCTTTAGAAATGCAGTTTCATGTGTCTACGTAGAGCAGTGTTTTCAGCTCTTGAGAATGGGAGAATCCTGTGTGACCTCAGCATACAGGATTACTCAAACATGTGTGAATGATACAAAATACTACTTCAGGTCTGTTTTTGAGGTAGAATTATTATAACATGGTTAAAAGTAAAAAAAAAAAAAAAGTAAAGTTAGCAGAATGGGGGACCTTTAAACTACCGCAGAGGTTCAGGGCAATTATTCAATCAAAACAATTTTATTCATTTTCAAACAACACAGATATGTTTTATATAGAAAAAAGTAGCAGCCACAAAGATTTTATTTTCAGTATATCAGCCCTTTAGAGTATACTTAAAGGGAGTAGTCTGTTATTCTGCTTGAGGGTTTATAACTTACAGTCTATTTTGTGAATACACATAACTTAAAACACACTATTTTATTCATAACTGTATATTTAGTAAATTTAGATTAGTCCGTCTATAGTCCATCTTTTTTTCTGCATGTTTCTTATAACACGTTACTTTTTATGTAATGTGAAAGTGAGTTATGTGAAACCTTTTCCTATAAAACTCAGCAAGTCTTATGTCAAGTCTTACATCTTATGGGTCATCACTTCAATTATGTGCTCTTGCAATTGAAAAGATATCACTGAAAGCTTTTATTTGATAGATGATACACATATTTGCCCAAAATTGCACTTAGACCTCTTTTGCCCCTAACCACGTCCTCCAAAACCACGTCAACTCATTGTTTATTTGATCAAAAGTCAATCATTTTATTGATTTTCAAACAGCACAGATATGTTTTATATAAGCAAAAAAATGATCAGCTACAAAGAAATCATGAAAATAAACTGAAATAAATCAAATGAAGATAAACCCTAACTTTAAGGGGTTATCTTATATTAATTTTCAATAAATCAGAGAAGAACTTTTAGATTTTCTCTTTGATTGCGATGCAAAGATCATGTCCATACATCAAAATATTCACACTTAAGGTGTCTCAGTTGCAGTAGTCCATGGTACAGGTGTAGACCTTGAAACCTCCAATAATCCGTAGGATAGCGGCGTCTGAAGACTTCAGGCATCTCTTAAAATAGAAATATTTGGAACCAAACCATGCTGTAAAGGTGAGAAGAGAATTAGACTCATGAACTAAAACCATACTGATTTTATGTTAATTTCTTTCTTCTTTCACTCACTGTTAAAGGTATACGAGACCGAGGCGCACAGTTCATCAGACGACTGACAGGTCTCCACTGTCTTGGAGCAGGTTCCAGTATAATAAGATGGAATGCAGCGGTTGCATTTCAGAGCCTCCACTAAAACAAACATACAAATAAACATACTTATCTGTTAATCAGGATTAAATGTAATATTTTATTTGAACAGGTTAAGTAGAACCCAAGTTAATAATGGGACTGGCTCTTGAAGATATCACTGAGCTTAGTTCACAGAAAAACATCATGTTAACCATCACCTCAATCCATCGGTGAGAATGTGCCGTATTTTCCGGACTATAAGTCGCACTTTTTTTCATAATCTGGCTAGGGGTGTGACGTATACTCAGGTGCGACTTATATATTAAAATATTTCAGGTGTTGGTTAGAGGGCGCTCTAGTCTTGTGTACCAGCATCTGCTGCACCTGTACCACTGACAATTTAAAATGTAAACATTACCGCTAACAACTTAGGCTATAAAGACAACTGAGAAAGAGCGTAATAATTGGAAATGGAACTGATGCTGAGTCTGACGACAGCCACTCAGAGGAGGAAGCGGCGCTTCGTCTACCTCCGGAGTTGGTGGAGTTGTTCAGAAGCGACACCGAGGATGAAGAATTTAAAGGATTTAGCGATTAGGAGTGAGATGGTGAGTTTGGTGAACTTGTTATATTATGTTCTTTATGCTATAGTTATGTAAATAACTGTTAATATATTACATTAACATACGAGACACATATTTAGTTCATTGTTTATGCTTCATGGAGCTGAAGAACCATCAATGTGTTACGTTAGCATACCACACACCTATTCAGCCTGTTTATTCTATTCAAGATAAAATGTCTTTTCCTAATGTCGGATTTTGTAAAATAAATTTCCCCCAAAAAATAAAAATGCGACTTATAGTCCAGTGCGACTTATATACGTTTTTTTCTTCTTCATTATGCATTTTTTGGCTAGTGCAACTACAATTCTGGAGCGACGTATTGTCCAGAAAATACGGTAGACTATAATGTTATTTTAGACCATTCCTGAAACATGATGTGTTCCAGTTGTCTTCAGAAGTCGGTATTTTCTATTTCCGAGTTGTAAATTTCAATTGGAACACCCTCCAATCTTGAAATTCTTACTTGGGTAACAATTCACAATCATTAGAAAATCCATCATGACTGCACCCTGCATTTCTAAAAAGTGAAAAAAAAAACTTACTATAATATTAACAGTGCTTGTGTTATTTTCCCATGAGTTGCCCACTACTGTCTACACTCTTTATTTTACTTTTTTACTTCACTTGTATTTTGAAACATGACAGATTGCACATTTTGGTAATTTTTTCCCTCCACAGAGCCTAACGAGTGAGTGCACTGCAGCAGAGAGATAACTCAACAACAGCTAAATGTAGTAAAATAACAGCCCTATGTTTCCTGCTACATATTTTCCCCCAGTACATATGTTCCCTAGAACCTATGTTCCCTGAAGAACATTAAGGTTAGGGCTAAGGTTAGGTTGTGGTAGTGTTGGGATCTTCAGGACTTACCAGAATGCACAAATACATATATATATATTCACCAGTACTTTTCCCCCTGGTTTCCATGGAGCAGGAGACATAAGCTCCTGGGAACATAGGTACGCACCCGAAATAAAACGCTTTTGTGCCACATCTTTAAATACATAATTGTTAGGATAGAAATATAACAAACTGTAACCATATAACTGCTCAGACTATAGCCAGTAAAGATATTAAAACATGATCTGAAATGAACCAGAATACAGGTAATTCTAGTGAAGGGCCCCCAGACCCTTCATTATAATCAACTTTTTACTCACAAGAGCTGATGCAGAGCACCAGGAGAGCAGCAATCTGGAAGCCTCTCATTTTCTTTAACAACTGTAGGAGAAGACACAAAGACTAAATTGTAAATGATTTCACAAAAGTCAGAATTTCGTACTCCTGTGTTGCAGCGGTACTCACCTGAAGGATCCTGTCCCGATGAGGTTCTCTTCACCCACTGTTGGATATTCAGCTTGCCTTGCCTTTATATTGGTCAGATGAGAGGTTAGATTGAGTTCTTATTTTATTGAAGGTGTCTTTTGCATTTGGTCATTGTTACGATAACTTTTGTTGCAGCTCCAGTGAGAACACATCTTGATTTTGAAGAGCCAGAACACTTGGAAAATACCATGAAACACAACACTGCAGGTCAAGAGGACACAATATAAAATGATGGGCGTTTCCTCAGTTGATAATATCATGATTCATGCCTGACCCAATTAAAACATGTCATTTATTATGAACAAACATGAATCTAGTCATAGAATGACATGGGTATTTTTCAGAACCATTGTTCAGGTCTTTTCCCTCTACCACTGCCACTTGTTACTTGAGACAGAAAGAAGATGAATGCACTAAAAGTAAACCAACTAAGATTTAAACTAACTCCACACTGTGCCCCAGCAGAGGAGACAATAAAAGCTAGAGAAGTGTCAATATTTGTCCCTGGGAGCTGTTGATTGATTTGAGATGTATGAGTAGTTACTGAATGTACCTCCAGCTCTATAAGTGTGTTAGTTTAGAGCCAGCCAGACCAGTTGTTCTCCAATGGTGGCTCAGGGCCCAAAAGGTAGTCGCAGATAGCTTAAAGGTACTGTGAGCAGTACATTTTTTAAATACCTTATAAAAATTACCCACATGTGCCCCAGATATGATGTAAACATGTTTAAATCAAATATTAGTTTTACTGATAACAATGGTACAGTTGATTTAATCACAGTTAAAAAAATATTTTACATAATGGGCAAGTTGTAGCCTGGCTGGCCATAGACATATACAGTTATCCCTTCGCTTATAATTTGTTTCTACAGGCGGAACAATGACAGGCGTAACCAATCAGAGAAACAAAGGGCAAGATGTAAGCCATGCACTGCTGACAAACAAACATGGCTGATTCTTGCAGTTTTTTCCATAAAACACCAGAATACAGTGTATTCTGAGCAGCTCTGTACTTATTTCTGAACAGGGACAGCAGCAGAAGCCAGTTGTACAAAGACTTGCGGAGAAAGTGGGTTTGTTTGAATGTGGTCATTACATCGGACGTCAACAGGACTTTACTGTTGTTAAAATGGAAATGAAACAAAGAAAAAAATACACACAGAGGACGGAACAACAACGAGGACTTCAACAGAACCAACAGGTGATGAAGGAAAACACTAAACACAGTTACTCTACAGCTCTACAGCTACATGCAGTATATGCTGTTACTCTGAGGAAATGTCAGGGTTGCAGCGTAAATGATTATACTGTAGTGTGGTCTTTACTACTATTGTTAAAAATATAAACAGGGTCGGCTCTTCCTATAGGCAAACTAAGCAGCTGCAAAGGGCCCCACAAACATTACAGGGCCCCAAGGTTTATCCTTTATTTGCTTATTTGAATAATTTGCCAACTCTATTTGATTAAAATTCTGCTTGCAATTGTTGGTCATTTTTGCTGAGTGTCTACCTGAAAGCGGAGTCCAGTGTAGTCTGTACAGGCCTGGACTGATATTCTGGCATAACGGGCAAAATCATAACTGGCATAACGGTCCACCTTTTATTTTAATTTTTTATTTATTTATTTTACTAAAACTCTGGGGTTTTTTTAGGAGTTTTTCCTTACCGAGAAGGAGGGTCTAAGGACAGGAGTGTCCTGGGTCTGTTTAGTTTAGTGTAGTTATTGTTTGTGCTGATTGTGTGTTAAGTCTGATTGTGTGTTTATGTTTGATCAACTGTTGTGAAGACCTTTGAGGCGAATTTTGTTGTGAAACTGGGCTATACAAATAAATCTGAATTCAATTGAATTAACTTAGAGACCGGCCCACAGAGTGGGCGGCCCATTGGCATAAACGTAGGATTTGTGGTGATTAATGAATAAAATCTGAACATACAATGTCAAACTATTGTGGTCCATCACATTTTTGTTACTATTTGTCCTGCGAAACACTGAAATTAAGAAATGTAAATTACATAGCCTTTAGCTTATATGCTAATTATAAACACTAATTGCAAGTTACATTAAATGCTAAATATTGACACACTCACTAATGTTATATACTAGGCTCTGATATTACTCACATGTGGCAGAGTGGTTGTCATTTGCCAAACCTCTCTTGATTATTCCTAATTCCTCCATTAAAAATGTATTATGGTCTTTTTTAACTTCCGGTCCCAGTCTTTGGAAAGCAAACATTCAGTCAGTGACAGCTTTGCATATTCATTTATTTGACATGCATACGTACAATATTGTTCACTTTAACACAACATTTCTGTGAAAAAATGTAGAAGCTGACAATAAAAATTTCCTGCAATAGGTTGGTTCAGGGGACTATGGCTTTCCCATCAACATCAGGACCTGGAGCAATTTGAGACATTTACAGAGCAGCAGGATGTATACAGATATAAGTTACAAAACCTGCTCAAGGAAGTGACCACAAACAACCTCATGATTCCTCAGAACTTGGAGAAACTCTATCCTCAGCTAATCTTTCAAAGTGAAACAATGCAACTGTTGTGGTCACATTATTTCCTGCAAGGCTCTCCCTACATTTCGGATTAAAGCATCATACAAAACTCACAATTAAGATTGAGGTTAGTACAAACTGTTTCCAAAGATAATTACCAAATTAAATTCACCAAACACTGCACACAACTGTAAAATAAGTTGAAAAGACAAGATACACACAGACTTTTAGCTTATTATTTTGCCTTCACAAGTGTTTGGGAACTAGCTTTACAGATAGTTAACAGTTGCTCCAATAATCACTCAGGAAGCCTCTTACTGTTTTGGAAATTTATTGATATTGTAAAACTGTAACATACAAAAAATAATCACATATTACAATCATATTTCTGATTTTTAGCAATACGCACAGCTACACAAAACAATGCAGCTGTGGCCTTAATGCATGAAAATATGCATAACATTAACTAAAATTTAGCTACAAATATAAACAGCCTACACATGTAAAAGCTAGAAATGAGTGTAACAGGCTCCTAGTTATTGGTATAATTATACAAAATTGTTGTTTATATTTTGTTTTCCTTTATACCTGACAGATCCATGTAGGTATATTCTGTATCGGGTTTTGATGGTTTTAATACAACAACGATGGGCGATACTATGCTAACGTGGTGTATTATGTTTTGTATAAGGCTGGATGTTTGTTAGCACGTGCTACATGCTAAATGTAATCTGTTTCCCGTTACCCAGGTGCTCTGCCAGGCCTCTAATTCTTATGCAGCATTCATGTGGTCCTTGGACACTCAGGAAAATGTTGAAAAATGCATGTGAACGTCTGCACAAGTTGGAAAAGCAACTAGAAAAACATGGTCAACCTAGAGGTCTCAAAAAAAGTTGTAATGTATTTCAGTATAGTTCAATTTAATTATACAGATTCATATTTATTTGATATGGCTTAAACTTAATGAATACACAAATTTCTCATAAAATTGTATATTACAGTTTTGATCCGCTCTCTGGTGTCTCCTTCAGTTGCAGAGGTTTGTGGTACAAGTCACAACTTTAAAATCTGGAAATGTCTTCAGTGCTAAAATGTCCAAGGGGCTCAGGCAGCTCTTGAAAGAATACGGAAAATCTGGAATAGGAAGAACACAGTTAAGCTGTTGATTTAAATCCATATTTGTGTCATTTTGTAAGGTCAAAGTCTTACTGTTCATATAATAGAAATAAAACTGAGATTATAAAGTAAAACTGCTAAGCTTATTAGTAGGGGTGTGACGAGATGAGAGGAGATTTTTACACTATTTAATAAATCACAGTAGTATGGGGTCCGGGGCCCTTTGTTAAGGGCTGTCCGGTCCCTGTATGACCGGAGCAGGAGTTTGGTTCGCATTGCCGGTTGTAAGTCAGACCTGTTTCCGGTGCATGTTGGACTCCGGCAGGGCTGCCCTTTGTCACCGGTTCTGTTCATTATTTTTATGGACAGAATTTCTAGGCGCAGCCAGGGGCCGGAGGGTGTCGGGTTTGGGGACCACAGGATTTCATCTCTGCTTTTTGCGGATGATGTTGTCCTGTTGGCTTCATCAAACCAGGACCTTCAGTGTGCACTGGGACGGTTTGCAGCCGAGTGTGAAGCGGCTGGGATGAGAATCAGCACCTCCAAGTCCGAGGCCATGGTTCTCGACCGGAAAAGGGTGGCTTGCCCTCTCCAGGTTGGAGGAGAGTTCCTGCCTCAAGTGGAGGAGTTTAAGTATCTTGGGGTCTTGTTCACGAGTGAGGGAAGGATGGAGCGTGAGATCGACAGGCGGATCGGTGCAGCGTCTGCAGTAATGCGGTCGTTGTATCGGTCTGTTGTGGTGAAGAAAGAGCTGAGTCGAAAGGCGAAGCTCTCGATTTACCGGTCGATCTACGTTCCTACTCTCACCTATGGTCATGAGCTTTGGGTCATGACCGAAAGGACAAGATCCCGGATACAAGCGGCCGAAATGAGTTTCCTCCGCAGGGTGGCTGGGCGCTCCCTTAGAGATAGGGTGAGGAGCTCGGTTACCCGGGAGGAGCTCGGAGTAGAGCCGCTGCTCCTCCACATCGAGAGGAGCCAGCTGAGGTGGCTCGGGCATCTGTTCCGGATGCCTCCTGGACGCCTCCCTGGGGAGGTGTTCCGGGCATGTCCCACCGGGAGGAGGCCCCGGGGAAGACCTAGGACACGCTGGAGGGACTATGTCTCTCGGCTGGCCTGGGAACGCCTTGGGGTTCCTCCTGAGGAGCTGGAGGAAGTGTCCGGGGAGAGGGATGGCTGGGTGTCCCTGCTTAGACTGCTGCCTCCGCGACCCGGCCCCGGATAAAGCGGGAGAAGATGGATGGATGGATGGATGGAATAAATCACAGTTTGAAGTGTGAAGTTTTTTTCATTCAGACATTTTATCTTCATTTTAAATAACTGAAAATTACAAAATGCTAAACATTTTTTTTGGCACATTTTGATAGCAATAACTTCATTTTTATGAATTTTATGCAGTAAAGAATGTAAATACTGCTAATAATTTTACCACAAATGTACTTTTCTTCCACCCAAAAAAAACAAAAAAAAAAAACAAAAAAAAAAACAACCCAAACCAAAATGCTGCCACCCAAACAGCTGATTTAAAAGTGGCGGGGGGAGATGAGATTTGTGATGAGAGGTGCTAAAAAAAGTTTTGGCAGGTGTGAGAGCCTTTTTTGACCTTTTTTGAGCAGCCCTCAACACAGGTTCAGGAATAGTTTTTCATTTATTGTGGTTGATTTTTTCACTGTAGTCTATTTCTGTGTGCCTTAGGAGATTTTTCTCTTTGTTTGTTTGTTTTTTCTTTTATATTTCTGTATTTTTGGAAATTTTGTAATGCAAAAACTAAAAAAAACTTGTCACTACTAGTAACCTACATATTGGTCTGAGATGCAGCCTAGTGGTAAAACTTAAAAAAAAATAATAAAAAAAAAATAACATAAACTCACAAGATCACACTCCACTCCAACAAGAAATCTTCCAACATTTTGATCCCTATTTTTAACATTTAGCAGTCTCTGGACAGACAGTACTTCTCTCTCCTGCATGTAATGGACATGGACCAAATAAGAAGTTCTAGAACGTGAGCGTGTCCGTTGTACTGACTGTTGTCTGTGCTGCGCACTGTGCCACACACGTCCTTGGGGCCCCTGCAGGTCTGCTCTATGTTCTCACAAGGTGCACCGACCGCAGGAGGGGAGCAGAGGTTACATCTCAGCGCCCCCACTAAAACACATCCAGAACAACATACTACAGTAGGGTTAGTCGAAGAGAAACTGTATATTGTAACAGTGTAATTGTTGGAGAAATCAAGGAAGCCTATAGATTTTCATCACTGTAATAAATAAGTACAATATTTTAGACCTTGAGAGTTATCAGAAGTTTTTGGATGTCTGCTGTGATTTAAGTTTTAAATGGGCTTTTCCCAGCACCATGAAGGGATTTTATTCATAAATAAATAAATAACAATTGAGTAAACACTAGAGCATTAACTAGAGGAACTGTGACAATTACTTAACCTTAAAAAAAAACTTAAACAATCAAACCAGAAATGTACCCAAATGTAAATAATTTTCCCATCTGATGTCTGTTCATGGTGGCCTTTTAACTACTTCTACTACTTCTACTACTACTACTACTTATTATACCTGGTCTTTGTTGATGTTATGTCTGTAAGTAATCTGTATTTTGTCTGAGAGTTTTTATTGTACCTGCCTTGACAATGGACAATGGATGAAATTTAGCTAATGTTCTAATTTTGGCATATTTACATTGATGCTTACTGCTGATTTGTTGATGAATGTGCACTGTCCTAATTCAAATAAAAATAAATGATTTTAGGGTCAAATGTTGCCAATTGCCAATGTCTTGTTTCCTGTGACTTACTACATCCAATCCACCAAACAATTATACAAGCGACAACATCAAAAAAGAAAAGATTTGGCAACTTTTTCACAGTAGAGCTTAGATTGGGCCCAAAAAAAATCCCTGTTCCTTAAAGGGATTGTTACAGCCAAGAACACACATTTCCTTGCTATGGGACATATGAAGCACCTTGTGTTACATGTCTTTATTTGAGGACCTGCTTGGAAAACCCATCAGAAGTCATCCCAAACAGAAGTCCTGACCATCTCCTTCAGCTTCGGTCAGACCAAGCTCCTCAGCCTAGCCCTAATTCTCCACCATACTGCAGAGAAAACATCTTGGCTTTTTGTATCAAAGATGTTTTCTCTTTGGTTATGACCCAGACCTTATGACCAAAGCAGAGGAATGCAGATGGACTGGTAAATCCAGAGCTTACCACCTGACTCAGTTCCTTCTGTACCAAAGGCAAACAATACAACAATAAAGTACTTAGCGGCGTTAATCCACTTTACAATAAATGTGTGACACAACTGAGGCATTAACTGGAACTAATGGACTACGTCATAAACTTAGAGGTCATTTTGTCCTAATTAAAGGCTTAAGGTCTGAATGTGACAAGACAATGTCATTGGAATGAAATATAATCAACCCTAACCCTAACAAAAAGACACCACACCCACCTCTGCCATTGGGCCTGAAGTTAGCCCCAACCACAGCTCCAGAGTAGAGTCCCAGTAAGGCTGTACTTCTGAGTTACATAATATCTTTGGAACAGGAAGAACTTGGAGCCCTGCATGTGAGTCTGCAGGAGTTCATCAGAGGTGTTCAATAATCAATACTCAAGTGAAAGTCCCTTCCAAACAATATTACTCATGTAGAAATAAGAGTACACAAAATTATTGTTTGGGTAAAAGTCAAAGACAAAAAGTTCTGAGTGTAAATTTGACTTTAAAGCCCATATCACTGGTCTACAGCAAAATGCTTCTGGAACAAAAGAAGTGACATTTTTCTTGGATTAGGTCACTAATAAAGAAAAAGTAAGTGAGAAGTGCAGATTGGCTACAGTTTCCAAGAAACAGTATTGGGTCAAAATAGGAAATTTATGCAAAATAAGGCAAAAACAGTAGTTTATCAGAAGGTACAGTGTCTACAAGCAACCAGTTCTATCTGAAAGCTGCACATTCAATACATTCATTTTAATATGGCTAGAGTTTTGACTTAAAATGGTTTGTTTTTATTTGCAGAAATCTTTCTCTTGGAAGTGGACAAAATGCATGCATGGAGAGAAATTAAATATTTTCAAAATATAAATATTATTTTTAAGCAAAAATGTCTAAATCTATTGTATAAACAGATGCAATTTTGATGTGAAACAATATCATTAAATATCTTGAATACATGAGCTAACCAGCACAGTTATCAACTGATTTTCAGTTCATCTTAGCAAAATAAATGAGATTTAGCCACTTTTATCTCAGAAGCAGATCGAGTCCAAAAATTTGTAGACCAGTGTTACCTGAGTTTTTCAGATTTGGGCTTTGCTTATCTTTTCTCTGTCTAATATTCTTCACAAACTGGGGTCTGAGACACCTGGTGGGGGCCTCCAGAGGTGCTCTACATTAAGTACAATTGAGTTTGAAATGAATTATGTATAATTAAATGCATTTTTAAAAAGAGGCTATATTATGCAAAATGTACTTTTTTTGCTTTCTCCCTTGTTATAATGTTGTGTTTTGTTTCATTTACGCCTGTTTTAGTAATCCTGTAGCGCTGAGTTTCTGAGGCCTCAGAACGCTCGGTTCCACAAAACTCCGCCCACTCCAGGAAGCACTAACCAATCAATAAGCCCTCTACGTCCACTCTGCTCTCATTTATTTATCCCAAAAAAATAATAAGCGTACAGCTCTGTTTCTACTGATTCCTCACAGACTTTTTTTTTTTCATTTAGGAGTAAAATGATATCATACAAAAAGTTCAAGAAAGTAAATAACTCCTTTTTCTCTGATTAGGTTTAAAAAACTGTAACAGAGCTGCACTCTGCCCTCCACTGGAATCTTGATGGCAATAGTGAAGCATTTAAAACATTCTTTGCTATGCTTTGTCAGGCTTTTTTAATAACTTTGGACAGCATCAGTATTTCATGTTTTATAACTTGATGTATGGAACACGTCTTCTTTTGGGTAGCAGTTGCTTTGATTTTGCTTTGATTAGGTGGAGCGCTTTTTGGTTTCATGTGTCTACATAGAGCCGTGAGGCCGAGTGTTTTCAGCTCTTGAGAAAAAGACGGCCTCAGCATACAGGATTACTCAAACGTGAATGAAACAAAATACTACTCCAGGTCTGTCTTTGAGGTGCAAACATTTAGATTTAGCAGAATAGGGGACCGTTATGCTTTTTTTTGAAAGTGAGAGAAACTAACTTATTTTATTATGATGCACCATTGGGTTTTATAGTGTATTGTGACACTCAGGACATTTTTTGCACATACTCACAGGTGCTGATGGAGACGACCAGGAGGACAACTGCCATCTGTAAGCCTTTCATTTTCACTCACTTCAAACAACTATAAGAAAAATATAAGATAACATTCTTTTTATTTCACATGAGTAGCCATAATAACCTCAGTATTTGTACTCACTTTGTTCTGCTTCTTGCTCTGAATGTGCTCAGCTCCACTTCACCAAACGTTTAATAATTAGGTTTTATTGATTTTATGGTCCTTGGAAAGTGTGTTTTTTAGTTCTAATGTATTGCGTAATGTTTTCGTTTTTTGTGTGTGTGAGTTGCACAATGGCACATAATGAACTCAAGCTTCTGCTGTGCTCACAATAACTCTAAAAACTTGAAAGAAAAACATGATTTCAGATGAAGTGCGCAGTGGCAGAGTGGTTAGCTACATTTTCACCGTTAAAGAGTGGGTTTGGTGAGCAGGTTGTATTAATTAAAGTCCGTTTGGTTCAAACACTGACCTCCAGTTTTACAGAGCCATAGTGTGAAGTGGTAGAGGAGACAAGAGTAGGTCTTAAACACACTGGGTGTGTAACCTTATTGTGGTGAACACATTAGAGCTGCTTTCAGTTTGGTGCCTAGATTAGCAGACTGGAGCAGCAGTGACGGGCTTCTTAGAAAACAGAAGCTTTGCCTATTTTTCACACTCACGGCTGACATTGGGATGTGATTCTCAGCCAAAATATACTGAAAAATGCATTTATTGTTATATTTTGGCAATTCAAAAGCTCAAAAAAAGCATTGCACACACAAAGCATCGCAAAGCAAAGATATTTTATAATATGAAGATTACATTTCAGTTCAACAGCCTTTGTCAGATCACCTTGAAAAAAACATTTTTTGAGTGTATGTTACTTATATTTTGGCAATTACCAGTACTAGACACACCTGATGTACTTTTTTAAATGTTTGAAGGACTGCAGGCTCGGATGGACTGTGAATTAGGATTTTCACTTTTACTTATAAATATGTTTGTGTTTGCAATGACCAGCACAGAGACAGTAAACATGTCTATTTAGTCAACTATAGTCACCATAGGTCTTTTGTATGTGGCTGCACTCTCATATTGACTGTTGAATGGCTTTTCTGTAGAGAAGGCACTGCCAGCAGCACCCCGGGGTGAACATCCTCACAGCTCCATGGCGCAGCTCTGAAGCCAGTAGACTGTGCCTGACACATCCAGTGTGTTTGAGGCCTAGTGCCATGCCTTCCTGGTTTCACGTGTCTACTTAGAGCTGCAAGGTCGAGCGTTTTTAGCCATTGAGAAGGGGGTGGCCTTAGCATACAGGATTACTCAAACATGTGTGAATGAAATAAAATACTTGAGGGATGTTTTCTTGAGGAGGAAATAACACTATAGCATGGTTTAAAGCTCAAATCTTAATATAGCATAATAGGGGACCTTTAAGTGCCTTGCCCAGGGATACAACAGTATGTACTGGGTCAGAGCGGGAAATGAACCGCCAACCCCATGCTTAGTGTACAACATGCTTAACCACTGATGCCACTGCAAAACAAAACAAAATGGTAACAGCTCAAGGAAAAAAAAAAAAAAAAACATGAGCCAAATTATTAATGTAAACTTTATTATTACTTGATGATGGATATATACACAAATAATTTTGGACATGGGGTCATCTGTATCAAAGCTCATCACATGGAGTTCCACCTCACCTAAGTCTGAGAACTTGAACACCGTTACGTCAAACATGTTTTTTTCTACAATATTGTTGCACCTAATGGGATAACACAATTTGCATTTTTGGTGCCACACTTTCTGATGCTCCCTTCAGTTGCACTGGTCTGTGATACAAGTGAAGACCTGGTACTGTGGAGTGGAATTCAAGATAAAAGCATCTGACGCCTTCATGCATCGCTTAAAATAGGAATATCCTGTAAAAGAAAGAACGAGGTTAAACAGTTGTACTAAAATTATATTATGTGTAATATTTGTCGGTGTCTTCTTACTTGGGAATGTACTGACGGCCCTGGCGCACACCTCCTCAGGTCTCTGGCAGGTCTCCACTGTGTTGTAGCAGCTTCCGCCAACAGTAGCGGGAATGCAGCGGTTGCATTTCAGTGCCTCCACTAAAACATAATAATAGCATCTGTTAGTTATGTGGTTAGTGATCGTGGGTGACCGGAGATTATCCCGGCAACTATGGGCCCTAGGTACAGTCTCCACAATAGCCAGTTAGTCACAAGGTTGACGGAGACTCTCACATTAATTTGTTAAGAGCAATTTAATAATAATGGATTGGATTTATATTGCGCTTTACATTAGTCTATTATTCATTCTCTCCTCAGTCACACTCAGTGGTGGTGAGCTACTTCTGTAACCACAGCTGCCCTGGGGCAGACTGACGGGGGTGTGGTTGCCAGTCTGCTCCTACAGCCCCTCTGACCACCACCATATACAGTCACACTGACACATTCATACATAGGAAAGGTGGGTGAATTGTCTTGCTCAAGGACATAATGACAGTATGCATTGCTGGTAGCAGTGCTTGAACTGCCAACCTTGGGCGAACGTCTCTACCAACTGAGCTACTGCCGCCCTACTGAAGAGGCTCTGTCAGCTCTGAGGAGACTGGTCTGTGAGTAAAGCTTATATCCCTCACAGAGGGAGGGGTTAGACCAGGTGAGACTGAGGGACGTGAGCAGCTGAATGGCCTGGAGTCAGAGGAGGAGTCGTTCCTCAACAGTGAGCCATTAGCATAGCATGCCATCTCTGTTGATGGTTTAGTGATACTCTGTCTTAAATATACATTCATGTCTGTTTCACAGAGCTTGCAGATGAGCGTCGCAGTACATGCACTGACCTTTGGAGACACTAATGAACACAGTTCAACAGTCAAAGCTGAAGAAATGGCTGAACTTTTCAAGGAGTGACTAGAGCAAGTTGATTGTGGTGTATTCAAATTCAGAACACTGTTTTTGCCAAATTTTCTTGGCTCTTTTTTAGTAAATATGATATAAAAAGTGTTGCCATGTGTGTTCTTGTTGCTCTTTTTTTCTGTCTGTGATGATAACCGTTGGAACAGATGGATCTATTTATGTCGTGAGACTGAAGATTGAAACTTGGAGTGAACTATTTTGTGCCTTTGTTTTAGAACTGAGATGTAGACTGGCGGAAGATGATATCTCAGGCCACCTCTTCTGTTACGAGACAATATCTTAACAATAGATCATGGACACCAGAGATGCTTATTTTTATCTCTCCCCAAATGTAGAATATTGTAGTAGTACAAGACAGTAGTACCATTAGTGACCTTCTTTTTCTTGTCTTGGGCTGTTTCTTTCTAGAGTCGTCATAGTGAATCATCTGCCTCCATCTAACCAAATCCTCTGCATCCTCAAGGTCCAAACAACCTAAATCTAGAAAATCTGACTTTGTCTCCAGGAGCATCAGTCTAAACAAGAGGCCAGAGTCCAACAATTCCTAATTTTGATGGCAAAGGTGTATCCAAGTCAATCAGGATCATTATACAGTTACATTTAAACAAGTTATGGTTAAATAAAGATGCACTGTTTGGAAAGAGAACATCAAGCATCTCACTGGTTATTCTTAGCTACCATGCATGTAGACAAATATAATGTTGTAGAAGAGTTTTTCCTTTTGGTCATGACCCAACCTTTATGACCAAAGGTGAAGAATGTAGATGGACCGGTAAATCCAGAGCCTACACTCCTGACTCAGCTTCTGCTGTACCAAAAACAAACAGTACAAGAACTACAGTACAGTAAATCTGATACTTGATCTAACTGAAGCATGGCATGAAATCTGAGAATCAGGGCTTTGAACTTGCAGGTGTGGGTTCCTTGTAGTTTTATGCTTACCCAAGACCTTTCGAAGACTAAAGTTTCTCGTTCCATGACAGCCGAACAACATCATCTGCACATATATCTTGTCCATAAAAATAATGAGCAAAATTGATTTAAAAAAAAAAAAAAAAAGACAGCCCTGGAAGAGTCCAACGTGGATCAAAACCAGGTTTACCAATAACTCAATATTCTTCAGTATCTGCTTGAAAGTCAAGTTCCTTTGCATTGTGTGAAATAACTTTGGAGCCCCCCAGTGGAGTAGTTGGCGCTACGTCTTCCAGAATCTCCAAGAAAGCCCAGTACTCTGCACTGACTATGGGCCCTAGAGCACAATCAACATGTCTTAGAGCCCTTGTCTTGAAAAGCATGCTTTCAGAGGCCAAGTTGTGCATAGAAGTGGGTCTAGCTTTCTTTAAAAAGCATATGTCAACCTTTTATCCAAGATCAGGCTCCTTCCGTGGTAAGAAGGTGATAATGTAAGTTCAAGCTGCAAATTGTTATTATGTAGAGAGAGTCATGATTGGCCTAACACACAGCAGCCGTCCTGGAAGATGGTGGGTCTACAGAAGGCAGGCTCCAGAGGCAAAAGGCTGAAGTTGATTGGCTGAAAGGTTCAGTTAGAAGCTAGGCTTGACAGTGGGGCCCTTAATTAAAGCTCCCATATTGTGCTTTTTTCAGGCTTTTTGAAAAAATTTAAAAGCTCATAAAAGGACCTTTAACTACAGAACTAATGCTTTATAGGGTGAGTTATTCAAGTGCTATATTTATTGAGTGACAAATTTGTCCAAGTCAATCAACTTAACAAGAGACAAATTATTTCCTGGTATTTTGCCTTTAGCAGAATTAATTGTTTTTTATTTGCATATACTCCTACAGTCTGGCTAAGCTCATACCTCCATGAAGCAGTCAAACTGGATTTTTGTCTTTGTTCAACCTTTACACACTCAGGAGAAAATGAAAACATTGTGCTGCATTTATGTACTGTGGGATTAAAAGTAAGCGCACTTTGTCCTGCCTTACGTCAAACACAATGAACTGCAGTATTTAGATCAGGATCTTAATATGTGCACACAAAGTACCACCTGAGATTAGGAGATAATTTGTCATTTTTATAGGTCAGTAATGATTCATGTTGGTTGTGTTTTTCTTTCAAACACTTGTATGTTTGTTTGGGTCAGCTGTGCACTGCTTATGTCACCTTTTGTTTCTCTGATTGATTACTCCGCCTGTCATTGTTCGCTGATAGAAACTAAAGACTCACTTCTTTGTATAGAAGAGGAAAAGAGTTTGTGTCCGGCCATTGCCATCACAGTGTATTGCCTTGTTCAAAATTATAATTTGTACCACAGCTTGAGAACCACTATATCGTAGCTCAGCAACTACAACTATTACTACTGATTTACACATTACGCACTGCTACTATCACTTCTACTAATATTATTTTAGTAACTGAGTACTTTTTTATAAAATATTTTGGCTCTCAGTCGAAATGTTTGTTTTTGCAGTGGACTTACATGTGCCAATGTAGAGCACCAGGAGAACAACCGCAATCTGCAAGCTTTTCATTTTGCCTCTCTTCTTGAACAACTGCAAGAAAAACATAATAGTATTCCATTAAAGTCACAAACTAATGATATGTATGAGGTATTAGTAGTAGTAGTAGTAATAGTAGTAGTACTCACTTAGAGATGGATAGGATATTGCTCTGAATGTGCTCAGCTCTATTTCTAATGCACTCTCATAAGGTTTTATAGCTTTTGGTTGAGACACTGTGGAAATGAAATATATTGTGAAATCTTTGTTTCACAATCTTTGTTTATGAATTGGTGGTTGGGCAATAGCACATACAGTCAGGGAACACAACACACTGCACTGAAACAGAGGAATTTCCACACCAGACCATAATAACACAAAGTTCAGAAACATTCAGAACAAAAGGATTTGAACTTTTGCCATAGAAGTGTCTGGTAGTAAGAGCAAGAGCCAGAGGTGGCAGAAGTCCAACATCTGTACTCAAGAAGAACTGTTATTTCAAAATAATGTACCAAAAGTAATGATTACTTGAGTCAAAAGTCAATGTAAATTATTGATGACTTTTGAAAGAAGTTTTTTTATTCATTTATCTTCATCTTCTTCCTGTTAGGGGTCACAGGTAATGGAGCATATCCAGTAATGACCTGGACAGTGGACAGTTAGTCTCAGGGCTAAGAGACACATGATATGAGACACACAGAGACAGACAACCATTCACTCCTACATTCGTTCACTATGGCAGTGTTTCCCAACCAGGGTACCCTACAGTACACAAGCACTTTACAGGGGGTACTTGGGAATTATTACATCATTTGTCAAACTGCCAGGGAATATTATTTGAAAATGATGTATGTTTCTTACATTATTTTTAGGTTTATTAGATTGTTTCAATGGGGAATTATTCAAAGTATTTATTTTTTTGTAGTTAAACATAAAATATTTTGAACTTTTTGAAGAATCACCAACACATATGGGTGAAGGGTACTCATGGTATGACACAGAAGCCCAGGGGGTACATGAGACAAAAAAGGTTGGGAACCACTGCTGTATGGGACATTTTAGTTGGTTTTCACTCATGTTGGTGCCTTAGTGCTCAGCTGTATTGACTTTTCTGTTCAGTTGGTGTTGTTTACCATTCTGGGCGAGTGATCAGTGTGTGGACTGTCTGCAGATTATCTGTTGCTCTGATTGGTATTGTCTAACACGCCCCCTTGTGTCTAACCTAGCACTTAACTAAAACGAAACTTAACCAGGGCTAAACCAGGACAGTATGTGCTGTGTGTCAGAGTTATTTTGAGCTGCATTCTGTAAACAACAAAAGCTCAGATTTTTCGGAGCAGTCAGGAGTGGCAGACAGGAGCAGGTGACTCATATCTAAACAGGATATTATTTATAAAATGGGAAACTCCTATGTGTTTAATTTTTGTAAGTGCTGCATAAACACCCACTAATTACTTTGTTCATTATATTAATGAGTTGGCGTTGTCTTTCCTAAGACTGGGACTGCTGACTGTGGCTCTCCACTGCCCCTGGTGGTGTGGCAGTGTCTGACGTTTTTGTACCTCTACTGCAGCTACTACTTCTACAATCACTACTACTATTGCTGCTACTGCTACTACTACAACAACAGCTGTCACTGCTACTACTGCTATGTCTACTGCAGTCACTATTACTACAATTGGTATGTTTACTACTGCTGCTGCTTCTACTACCTATACTCATTTAGAGACCTCATTCCAGGAAAATTGACATTTTTACTACTTCTATGACTACTACGACCATTATGACTACTACTACTACTAATAATAATTATTATCTACTGGCAGGGAAAGCCATGGAGAGACTTTTACACAAGCAGAGTCATAGGGAGACATATACACAATCAGAGTCATGGGGAGTCTTATACACAGTCAGAGTCATGGAGAGACTTATACGCAAGCAGAGTCATGGGGAGACTTATACGCAAGCAGAGTCATGGGGAGACTTATACGCAAGCAGAGTCATGGGGAGATTTACACACAAGCAGAGTCATGGGAGACTTGTACACAAGCAGAGTCATAGGGAGACTTATATGCAAGCAGAGTCATGGGGAGACATATACGCAAGCAGAGTCATGGGGAGACATATACGCAAGCAGAGTCATGGGGAGACTTGTACACAAGCAGAGTCATGGGAGACTTGTACACAAGCAGAGTCATAGGGAGACTTATACGCAAGCAGAGTCATGGGGAGACATATACGCAAGCAGAGTCATGGGGAGACTTATACGCAAGCAGAGTCATGGCGAGACATATACGCAAGCAGAGTCATGGGGAGACATATACGCAAGCAGAGTCATGGCGAGACATATACGCAAGCAGAGTCATGGGGAGACATATACGCAAGCAGAGTCATGGGGAGACTTATACGCAAGCAGAGTCATGGGGAGACATATACGCAAGCAGAGTCATGGGAGACTTGTACACAGGCAGGGCCATGGGGAGACTTATACTTAACCCTCCTACACCCCTAACTTTTTAGTCTCACCTTTCACCCTAAGCACAAAAAAATGCACCAATAAAGACTGCCATTGAAAAATTATCTAATGATCAATAATTCCATTTTTTTTTCATGGTTACAATGATTGACTTCAGTCCTTATCATACATAACAAAATTTCATATTGTTTATGAAATTTGAAAATTGAATTGTTTCTGTAAATGCAAATCAGAATTTTTTGTGGTGTATTATCAGAGCTTGGGAGTGTCAAAAATTGGCATCATGATTGATTTTATTAGATTTAAAATTTTTGTGTAGCAGCAGATTTTTAGTCACACCTATTGTCCTAAGTCACAAAAAAATGCACTGCCATAGAAAAATTATATAATAATAGATAATTCAATTTTTTTTTTTAATTTCATGATTAACTTCAGCCCTCACCATACATGGCAAAAATGTATTCTGTTTATGAAATTTATGTGGTCCAGTTTATGTGGTGCATACACATCCAGCACAAGCCTCTGCCTCTGATCAGTCTGGGATCTTTTTCTGCTTTGCCCTGATGTGCACATCTCTGTAAGAACTACATTTTGGATTTGTGCTCACGCAAACACAAACAAACTCATTTCTCAGCAAACACATTCACACCAATTTATGACAACCCTAAAACACACCCAAATCATTTTAGTTCAAAAAATGTTTTTTATTTGCCTTGTAGGCTTGATCATTTATACAAACACTAATGTGGCCACCCAGTTTGTACCTCTATCTACCATATTTGGGGAAATGGTACCACCTAATAAAAAACAATAAAATCTAAAATTCCATTCCCTCACTATCATGAATCCATGAAATACTTGATAAAAATGTGAAATTATATTGCAGTGACAGTGTATTATAAAAATGTAATTTTAATGAGAGTCAATGGCAAAAAAAATGTCTTAGGGGTAAAGGTGTGACTATTTTTTTAGACACATTTTTAAGACGATTTTTTTTTTTTAAATCCAGAAATCTGAAAATTCATCCAAAAATACTAATGACTGAACCCTCCACAAAGAAAGCCAACATCAGGCCATTCCAGCCCTCGAGGAGTTTGGGTTTGTCAGTTGTAACGATGTTTTGTTTTAAGGCTTTCCTCACAAAGAAACTATCAAGACAAGAATACGGGACGTTCCTATGTCAGCGAGAACTGCTGAGCGGCGTGTATCTGAAACGGCTGAAGACGTGAGGGAGCAGCAAACGACTGGGCTTGAAGATGCAGCAGTGTTCAGTGTGGCCTTGGATGAGAGTGTGGATGTAAACGACATCCCGCCTTTAACAGTTATGGCAAGATATTGTGATGTAACTGTTAGAGAGGAACTGTGCTGCTTAGCCAAGGTATTTGTTAAACATTTGGAAGAACAAGGGATTGACATCAGGAAAATATTCGCAGTGACAACAGATGATTGGGAAGCAGAGGGGAGCCTTCAGGTTAACTGAGGAAAAGGTTGGCCACTCTGTCATGAAACGTCATTGCATAATTAAAGAAGAAAAATTAAAATGTGTGGTATATATGTCTTAATTACAAGCTAAGAACTTTAGCTCTTAGAAGTAGTAGTTAGTTGTGGCACACTCAAAGACTTATAAATGTGTAAATTTGAATGTGGCACTCCAGGCCAGAAAGGTGTCCGAGCCCTGGCCTAATAAAATGCTCGCCGTAATCCTTGTTACTAAGTAAACTTGTATTAAATCACCACCTACTAGCTCTCTTAGATGTCAGTTAATATCAATTTCGAGGTGACCACCCCATGATCCGACAGAACAGGACTGAATAACACAAGAATGAATCTGTTAGAATACTGATGCTGTAGCCAATAAATAATCAATTCTAGAGTAACTTTTATGCCTAGTTGAGAAGAAGCTGTATTGACGTATGGAGGGATTCATTAGTCTGTTGCTACTACTACGTCTGCTATATCTACTGCTGTCATTACTACTACTCCTACTAGTACTGCGATTGCTGCTACTACTACAACTACGTCTATTGCTGCATCACCATCACTACTACTATTGCTACTACTGCTACTACTACTAGGTTTACCGATATGCCTATGCCACTAACACTGCTACTACTCCTACTACTATGACTACTATACAGCTACTACCACATGCACTACTACTACCACTACTGCTGTTATCACTGCTACTACCACCCTCAAAATTTAAGTATGCACAAATGTACTTGCGTAAAAGTATTTTGTACTCTCTAATAATCTGATCCTGTATTAATACTGATGTTCATAATTTGCTCTGATTTACAGACACAAAAATCACACTACAAAAGAAACAGCAAAACACAGTGGTAGACTTTATTTAGAAACAAAAGTAAGACAGTGTAATGCTGATTTTAATATGGGACAACTTTTTATTAAGCGAAACAAACACCATTATTATGTGATGTGCTGGACTTTAGTGTTAAATAAAATAAAGAATGCTAAAGTGCACTAAAGTGTGCTAAAGATTAGTTTACAAAAGTGTGCTATTTTTGGATACTATTATCATATTTAGTGTACTTCTGATATATCATTAGCATAACTTAAGTCACACTTAAGTACAGTTTTGTATACTTGACTGTGCTTTTTTCGTACATCATTAAATCCAACTTAAGTATACATAAAGTATATTTTATTAGAATTTGATTTGAATAATACTTTGATTCTATTTAAAGTGTATTAAAACTGTACTATTAAAATATTTGTCATATTTGTCTGGGACCTCAGATTAGGATAGTTCTCTGTTGCAGAGGTCTCTGTCACACCAGAAGATTTCATATCCGTTTCTCCTGTATACTCCTATTTCCTCAAAAGTCATGCATCCCTTAATAACGGCCTTTGCTGTAAAAAAAAAAAAAAAAAAAGGGACAGGGTTAGAGTCTTGTACTAAATCTACATGTGTAGTTTTTTCTATGTCTTCTCACTTCTGCTGTTGATGGCCTTGCCGCACCCGTTCCAAAAGAAGCAGCGCTCAATGCTAGTTCTGCAGTTACCTACATTTTGCTCTTCATTACAGGCGATGCATACATTAGCCTCCACTGAAACAGAATAATAACATCTGTTAGTCAAGGTTAGTAGTCGTGGGTAGCAAGACACTATTCCAGTAAGTTTTTGCAGCAGGACTCATTCATAAATCTGCTCATGTACCACAGCAGAGGGCACAATTTCATATTATTTACAGTGGGGCAAAAAAGCATTTAGTCAGCCACCAATTGTGCAAGTTCTCCCACTTAAAAAGATGAGAGAGGCCTGTAATTTTCATCATAGGTATACCTCAATTATGAGAGGCAAAATGAGAAAAAAAATCCAGAAAATCACATTCTCTGATTTTTAAAGAATTTATTTGCAAATTATGGTGGAAAATAAGTATTTGGTCACCTACAAACAAGCAAGATTTCTGGCTCTCACAGAGCTGTAACTTCTTCTGTAAGAGGCTCCTCTGTCCTCCACTCGTTACCTGTATTAATGGCACCTGTTTGAACTGGTTATCTATATAAAAGACACCTGTCCACAACCTCAAACAGTCACACTCCAAACTCCACTATGGCCAAGACCAAAGAGCTGTCAAAGGACACCAGAAACAAAATTGTAGACCTGCACCAGGCTGGGAAGACTGAATCTGCAATAGGTAAGCAGCTTGGTGTGAAGAAATCAACTGTGGGAGCAATTATTAGGAAATGGAAGACATACAAGACCACTGATAATCTCCCTCGATCTGGGGCTCCCCGCAAGATCTCACCCCGTGGTCAAAATGATCACAAGAACGGTGAGCAAAACCCCCCACGGGGGGACCTAGTGAATGACCTGCAGAGAGCTGGGACCAAAGTAACAAAGGCTACCATCAGTAACACACTACGCCGCCAGGGACTCAAATCCTGCAGTGCCAGACGTGTCCCCTGCTAAAGCCAGTACATGTGCAGGCCCGTCTGAAGTTTGCTAGAGAGCATTTGGATGATCCAGAAGAGGATTGGGAGAATGTCATATGGTCAGATGAAACCAAAATAGAACTTTTTGGTAAAAACTCTACTCGTCGTGTTTGGAGGAGAAAGAATGCTGAGTTGCATCCAAAGAACACCATACCTACTGTAAAGCATGGGGGTGGGAACATCATGCTTTGGGGCTGTTTTTCAGCACAGGGACCAGGACGACTGATCCGTGTAAAGGAAAGAATGAATGGGGCCATGTACCGTCAGATTTTGAGTGAAAATCTCCTTCCATCAGCAAGGGCATTGAAGATGAAACGTGGCTGGGTCTTTCAGCATGACAATGATCCCAAACACACTGCCCGGGTAACGAAGGAGTGGCTTCGTAAGAAGCATTTCAAGGTCCTGGAGTGGCCTAGCCAGTCTCCAGATCTCAACCCTATAGAAAATTTTTGGAGGGAGTTGAAAGTCTGTGTTGCCCAGCGACAGCCCCAAAACATCACTGCTCTAGAGGAGATCTGCATGGAGGAATGGGCCAAAATACCAGCAACAGTTTGTGAAAACCTTGTGAAGACTTACAGAAAACCACCGATGCTCATAAAAGGGTCAGTTTATTAAAAAAAAAAAAACATCCAGGCACTCACTGGGTTTGAAAAAGTACAAAGCCTTACTTTAATGAGGGCCTGCAAACAGTGGATTAAAAAATGTAAAAAGCCTTTGTATTTCATTAGGGCTGGAGTCATGAAAACACAGTGGCTGACAGTTTTATAGTCTCACATACTTCATGAACAGCCTAATGCCCCTGTGGCTGTTTCTATGTTGGCCTCACTAAAAGGAGGCTCAGAGGCAGAGTGGCTGAGCAGAGATATGCCATTCATTCTAGAAATCTAAACTGTCCCATATACAAACATCATCCTGGAAACAACTCTAAATGGTGTCAGGCATAGGAGCTGTCACTATGGTTACCAGGGATGAGGACGAAATGTGTGCGTTACTGAAGCCCATACACCATCACTGGACTCATTCTGATCATTTCAGAGCTTAAACTACAGTCACTATGAAGCAGTCAGGTAATTTATCTATCTGTTAGCATCATATGGCTGATAGCCGTGCTAAACAGCCATTTTATGCTCTGCCCATGCTTCATGCCAGCAGGGGGCGACGGAACTCCCAAGACCGTCATTTTGACGGTTTTGAAAGTTTGCCATGTAATAACTCTGGATTATTAAGCCTTGTGTGTTCTTGGCATCCTGACTTTTTCTAAACCTGTGTCTTGTTTATTCTTATGTTGCTGTTTTAATAAAATAATAATAATAATAATAAAATATATCTAAGTATTTCTACCTCTATCTACCGCAGCCGCTAATTTGATGGCTCTATTAATTACAATGTATTTTTTCCCGCGGACGAGGAGACACGTCACCGTTGCCTAGCGACCAGCATTATAGCATTAGCTCCGGGAAGAACACTATAGCTCATCATAATGGTTTTTAGAAGAAAAAAAAACTAACAGTAACAGAGGCATTGGAAATGCTTCGGAATATAGATGAGTTCCTCAGACAGCGAGTCAGAAGGTGAACTGCCCCGTACTGAAAGGAGACGAGTCATCCAGGCTGCTGGTAGTGGAGAAACTTCTTTTCAAGGTATTGATGACAGACTATATTAGGAAAATAAATAATAAATTCTAAACTATAGCCAGAATTAGTAAAGTAACAGCATATTCTATGCGCTTCACAGCAGCGGTGTCATCACCAGAGCAGTCCACCTGCCAGATACACGACAGGGAGGAGATAGGGAAGGATGGCACTGTGTGGACTGTGGTTGAGGAGGGAGAAAGCAGAGGGAGACGTCAGAGCCAGAACGTGCTGACAGAGGCTGAGGGACCCACCACACACACAAAGTGCCAAATTCAAGATGCTCAGTCTACATTCCTCTGTTTAGTGGACAGTGAGATTCTCTTCCACATATGGGACTGCACCGTGGCAGAAACCCACAGAGGTCTAGGGGATGATTCATGGATTGATTCCTAAGGGTAGGAAAATTACCACTGACATCTTTTTTACATCGCTTGTTAGCCAGGGCACTCCAAACAAAAAAGACCAGCCTCGTAGGTTCAGTAAATAAAAGCCTATGAGAACTCCGTGCGTAAATGAGCAAAGGGCACTGTTTTCCATGCGGGTGCTGAAAAACAACAATGCCACCCTGACAATCTACCAATGCAAATCAACAAAAAATGTCTGTATAATGAGCAGTGTACACACGTCAGCTGGCACACTTAGCGGTCTAAAGTACTATAACCACACCAAGGTTGGCGTGGATGTGCTGGACCAGATGATAAAAAAAATACTCAAAAGATCCTCAATAGAAAATGCCTCAATGACAATGTCCCACGCAGCTTGCCCACGAACTTCACACCAGTCACATGCTCACTAAGCAGCCACTGCCTCGCGAAGCCGCACCTGTTGGAGAGCCGGCTGTTCTGGACAGGAGAAGGCAGTGTCAAGTCCGCACTAACTGTTCCAAAAACCGCTCAAAAGACGTTTGCCATCGGTGCAAAAAAGTAGTGTGCGGGCAATAAAATAAACTCTATAAATATAAATAAACTCTATAAAATGAGTTACGTTTTCTTATCTTTGGACGCTGTATAAAGTATTTTTAATCGATCCATCGTTTTCTCTTTTTTTATTTATTTATTGTACAGTTTGAATTTGACGATTGAAGCCACATTTTTATTCATTTATTGTAATGTATTTATTTTTAAAATCAACAATTTACATTTTCAAATAATTTCATAATTTTGTATATAGTTATAAAATAATAACCTATGTCATTAAAGCTATTTTTGTTTAAATATAGCTATGTTTGTTTCTCTTTGCAATTACTTATATTACTTTATAATTATATTATGCATAATATAATATAATATAATATAAAATAATATAATAATTATATTATATTATAAAACATTATATTCTATAATATTATATTACAGGCTATAATTTGCTATCGCGCTAGAATCACATTATTTGACACTGATTGCATCATCAGCTTAGCTGCATTCCATTGACCAGAATGATAACTGTCAAAATGACGGCCTCGGGAGTTCTAGTAGTTTTAGAATTCTGGGAGTTCGAGTGTTAAACCTAGCATTCTCTGCAAAGTTCTCTGCTCCCTTAAATGAGACGTTTTCCACATATACATTATTTTGAGTTATAAAACCTGAAAAACCAATGCAAAGGTGTCAAAAAAATAAAAAATAAAAATGACTCCAGCCACAATAAAATAAAAAGGCTTTTTACATTTTTCGATCAACTGAAACTTATCATGAAATAAAGGATTTTTACTTTTGTCTGTGAAGACTCTCACTCATCCAGGGGAATTGCATCGCAACAAAAGGTGCAAAGGCAGTCATTTGGATTTTTAAAGTTGAAGAAGTTTCACCTTTTATCCAAGAGGCTTTCTTAATTCTGAAACTGAACTGGTAAGAGAGCTGGTTTATCTGCGCCTAGGAAAAAGGAGTTAGACCTAAAACTAATTTCTATTGGTTCAGGAGAGTAGCCTAAGTGGTTTCAGGTCTCCTAACAACCCTTTTAACCTTATATATACCATCTCATATACCTTCCCAGGTATATGATGATCAGTGTCAGCAGTGTCTAAGGCTGAGCTATGATTATTGTATTATTGTAGGAGGCACCAATCTTTTCTAAAATTTTGGAAACAAAGAGGATGTTATTTATATATGTTTGGAATGTGCTTTGGAAGTTGTACAGCACATAGCATCCAATTCTTTGAAATCCTATTTTCACTTTTTTTTCACTACTTTTTTTTACTTTTCACGAGACAGTACTTTTACTTGAGTACAGATTCTGAGTACTTGAGTAAGACTTACTTGATGTGCTGACGTAGAGCACCAGGAGGACGACTGCAATCTGCAAGCTTTTCATTTTCAGTCAGTTCTTGAACGACTGCAAGACAAACATAATAAGAATACTCAGTTTTACACTCTAAAGAAGGTATTAGTAATAGTAGTATTATATTAGTATTAGTAGTATTATATTAGTATTAGTAGTATTAGTACTCACTTTGTGCTTCTTCGTACTCTGAATGTGCTCAGCTCTGCTTCTAACGATGTCTGAGGAGGTTTTATAGGTTCTGATTGGGACATACTGGAATTTTGGTAGGCTGTTATGAAATCTTTGTTTCCGTGACTTGATGGTTGAACATTTGGACGAACTGTCAGTGAACTCAACATTACTGATACACAGAAATCAGATTTTGGGATACATTACAAGTATTACTTGAGTGTCAAATACAAGATACTTTTGAAAGATGGTTAACACTTTAGAATGACCCACAACTATTAAGCTGTAATAAAGCATTCATAAATATGTAATTAACAATAAATAAATCTAATAAACAGTGTATAGATCCTGTATTAACACTGGTGTTCATAATTTGCACTGATTTACATGGGTTTATTACTAACAAATGAAGTATGAATAACAGTGTTTAACTCTGGTGTTTATAATGTAAAGTAATGCTTTGTAAATAATCTTTGAACTGGTTATTAATCCTTAGTAACCAGTCAAAAAGAAGAAACAAGCAGTGAAAGGTCTTTGTGCGCTCCACTTGGACAAGGCCTGATGGTGACTGAAGATGAAACTCTGGTAGTCTGACCTTAGCTTTGGCAGTGATTATGATACCCACTCTGAGCTGTTATTGACCTGGAAATAACGTTGTTTATTTAACTTGCTGCCAAAATAACCAAGCACTTTGCACCACAAGCAAAACTAAACATCAACAAAGCCAGGAAGAAAGGTCATGTATGAACTTCACTGCTTTTGCTCCTGTTAAGCAGTGACATACAACTAAACCCAGGTCCTTTAAAGGTCCCCTGTTATGATAAATCAACTTTTTGGAGCTCCAACCTGTTCTCGGGGTTTGTTCTTCCAGAAGAACATTTTTCAGTTAATGCTAAATGCCAGAAATCCTCCTGAGTGTGTCTTAAGTACAAATCTTTAGGAGGCCCATTGTCTCTGAACAAAGTTTGCACAAATCCAAGTTAGACCTGTAGCATCATGATCCTTATGTGAACAGGATCCAGAAACACTGCTGTCCTCTCTGGGCCAGCTGGGTTTGTATTTTTCAAATTTTGATTCATCTGACCACCGCTTTAGTCCAGAGACTCCTGCAACCTGATCTCTGTCTCACTATATTCTATTGTACTACAAGGAACTGCACATAACTGCAGTTTTAGTCTTTATTAGAAGCTACTACTACTATTGTTGCCACCATCACTGCTACTATTACTACTGCAATGTCTACTGCTGTCAGGAGCACTGCTATGTAAACTCTATGTATAACCCTAAAAGGTGAGCATGTGTAGCAGCATGAAAGGTGGACTGTCATTTTACAGCAGGGGCTGACGCTGCAAACAGCTGCAGTTTACGATAGCCCGTATGCCATTTTGTGAGTTTTTATGAACTACACTGAACAAAAATATAAACGCAACACTTTTGCTTTTGCTCCCATTTTTCATGAGATGAACTCAAAGATCTGAAACTTTTTCTACATACACAAAATAACCATATCTCTCAAATATTGTTCACAAATCTGTCAAATCTGTGATAGTGAGCACTTCTCCTTTGCCGAGATAATCCATCCCTCCTCACAGGTGTGCCATATCCAGATGCTAATGAGACAGCATGATTATTGCACAGGTGTGCCTCAGACTGGCCACAATAAAAGGCCACTCTGAAATGTGCAGTTTAATCACACAGCACAATGCCACAGATGTCGCAAGTTTTGAGGGAGCGTGCAATTGGCTGCTGACGGCAGGAATGTCCACCAGAGCTGTTGCTCGTGAATTGAATGTTCATTTCTCTACCATAAGCCGTCTCCAAAGGCGTTTCAGAGAATTTGGCAGTACATCCAACCAGCCTCACAACCGCAGACGACGTGTAACCACACCAGCCCAGGACCTCCACATCCAGCATGTTCACCTCCAAGATCGTCTGAGACCAGCCACTCGGACAGCTGCTGAAACAATCGCTTTGCATAACCAAAGAATTTCTGCACAAACTGTCAGAAACCGTCTCAGGGAAGCTCATCTGCATGCTCGTCGTCCTTATCGGGGTCTCGACCTGACTCCAGGTCGTCGTCGTAAGCGACTTGAGTGGGCAAATGCTCACATGCGATGGCGCCTGGCACGTTGGAAAGGTGTTCTCTTCACGGATGAATCCCAGTTTACACTTTTCAGGGCAGATGGCAGACAGCGTGTGTGGCGTCGTGTGGGTGAGCGGTTTTCTGATGTCACTGTTGTGGATCGAGTGGCCCATGGTGGCGGCGGGGTTATGGTATGGGCAGGCGTATGTTATGGACGAAGAACACAGATGCATTTTATTGATGGCATTTTGAATGCACAGAGATATCGTGATGAGATCCTGAGGCCCATTGTTGTGCCATACATCCAACAACATCACCTCATGTTGCAGCATGATAATGCACGACCCCATGTTGCAAGGATCTGTACACAATTCTTGGAAGCTGAAAACATCCCAGTTCTTGCATGGCCAGCATACTCACCAGACATGTCACCCATTGAGCATGTTTGGGATGCTCTGGATCAGTGTATACGACAGCGTGTTCCAGGTCCTACCAATATTCAGCAACTTCGCACAGCCATTGAAGAGGAGTGGACCAACATTCCACAGGCCACAATCGACAACCTGATCAACTCTATGCGAAGGAGATGTGTTGCATTGCATGAGGCCAATGGTGGTCACACCAGATACTGACTGGAGTCCCCAGACCTCCCAGTAAACCCCCCAGTAAAACAAAACTGTATGTTTCAGAGTGGCCTTTTATTGTGGCCAGTCTGAGGCACACCTGTGCAATAATCATGCTGTCTCATCAGCATCTGGATATGGCACACCTGTGAGGAGGGATGGATTATCTCGGCAAAGGAGAAGTGCTCACTATCACAGATTTGACAGATTTGTGAACAATATTTGAGAGATATGGTTATTTTGTGTATGTAGAAAAAGTTTCAGATCTTTGAGTTCATCTCATGAAAAATGGGAGCAAAAGCTAAAGTGTTGCGTTTATATTTTTGTTCAGTGTATGTACCATAGATTGAGTTCATATGAGCTTCTTCTTCTTTTTATTTAATGGCGGTTGGCAACCAGCTTGAAGCATTACTGCTACGTTCAGATGAGCTATTTCACATTATATACAGTTGCAAGAAAAAGTAAGTGAACCCTTTAAAATTGTGATTGTAATCTAAGTCACAACAATAGACAAACACAGTCTGCTTAATCTAATGCTGCAAAAAATATATATGTTTTCATGTTTTTATTGAACATTTATGTAAATATTCACAATGCAGGATTAAAAAAGTATGTAAACCCTAAGGCTAATGACATCTTCAAGAGCAAATTGGAGTCAGGTTTCAGCCAACCTGGGGTCCAATCAGTGTGAGAATATTGGGGTGTGGCTTAAAGTGGCCCTGCCCAATAGAAAAAATGCCCCCCAGTTTTGAGTTTGCCATTCATTACTTGATGTGAACCATGCCTCACTCAAAAGAGCTCTCAGAAGACCTACGAGTAAGAATTGTGACTTGCATAAAGCTGGAAAGGGTTACAAAAGTATCTCTAAGAGCATTGATGTTCATAAGTCCACAGTACGAGCGACTGTCTATAAATGGAGAAGGTTCAATACTGTGACCACACTGCCTAGGAGTGGTTGTCCTGTAAAGATGACTGCAAGAGCACAGTGTGAAATGCTCAATAAGGTGAAGAAGAATCCTAGAGTGTCAGCTAAAGACTTACAGAAATCTCTGGCACGAGCCAACATCTTTGTTCACAAATCTACAATAGGTAAAATACTGAACAAGAATGGACTTCATGGGAGGACACCACGGAAGGAAGCCACTGCTGCCCAAAAAACAAACAAACAAACAAACAAAAACAAAAAAACACTGCTGCACATTTAGAGTTTGTGAGGGAGCTCCTAGATGTTCCACAGCACTACTGGCAAAATATTCTGTGGACAGATGAAACCAAGGTTGAGCTGTTTGGAAGGAACACACAACGCTATGTGTGGAGAAAAAAAGCACAGCACACCAACATCAAAACCTCATCCCCACTGTGAAGTCTGGTGGAGGGAGCATCATGGTTTGGGGCTGCTTTTCTGCCTCAGGGCGTGGACAACTTGCTATCATCAACAGTAAAATGAATTCCCAAGTTTATCCAAACATTTTGCAGGAAAACTTAAGACCATCTGTCCACCAACTGAAGCTCAACAGAGGATGGGTGATGCAACAGGACACTGACTCAAAACAGAGAAGCAAATCAACAACAGAATGGCTTCAAACAGAAAATACTCCTTCTGGAGTGGCCCAGTCAGAGTCCTGACCTCAATCCTATTGAGATGCTGTGGCATGACCTCAAAAGAGAGATTCACACCAGACATCCCAAGAATATTGCTGAACATAAACAGTTTTGTAAAGAGGAATGGTCCAAAATGTGTGTGTGTTTTACTGCTAAAATGAGTAGCTATGTGCTGTGTGTCACTCTGAGCTGTGGCTCAAAATTGTGTTCAATCAATTTTCAGGCTGTCTGTTTTATTTTAAGAGAACCAGTTCTAGTAGGTTATAAAAACGCTTTGACAGTCTACCTGTGTAGTGTCCTCTGCTCCTCTTTCCACTTCTGACATCCGGTCAGCAGGTAAGAGCAGACGCTGTTGTAGTTTGACCCAAATAATTGCAAAAATAGTGCTCTGCCACAGCCGTATAGTGTCTCTGTGCCTGTGTGAGCCTGTGCAGAGACAGCCTCTCCTTTCTGCCAGCGTAGGTAAGTTGTTGTTATCTGTTACCGTTAGCTGTGTAATGTAAACAAACTAGGGCTGTACAATATATCGCAAAAATATCATTTATAGCAATATCAGTAAACAATATCTGAATCTAAATATATCACAATAACACCATGGTCTTCCATCTGACAGAGATTTACACTGAAGAATCATTTTCCTATCAGAGCCTTTAAAAAGGGGTGTTGTGACTAAATAAAAATGTTTAGAAAGTCCAGTTTTAGTGGTAATTTCTTTAATTTAGCCTTGTTTTATTCCTGGTTTAGTTTGTGTTGATTTTGACGCTGTTTTGACCGTGATTACAGAGACTTACATTTTTGTTTTAAGTGAATTTACCAGGACTAAACTAGATCTAAATAAGGTCTGAACAAATTCTAAACCAGGACTAAACTAGGTCTAGGTCTAGGTATTTTAAGAGAATTTACCTTACTGTGTCAGAAAAGAAGGCCCTTTTTTAAAATATCACAATAATATCGCTATCGCAGTTTTCAACGTAGTTATCAAATATTGCATGTTTTTTCCATATCGTGCAGCCCTAAAACAAACGCTCTGTCACAGCCGCTCTGTGTGCCTGTGTCCAGTGGTCTGAGTGTCCAGTTGTATCTGCTCTCAATGCATGGTTAGCTAGGGCTACTGTGATTTATTGTTGCTAGCATTGTAGCTTGAATAATACAGAACTCTGTTGCAGCTGGGTTAGCTCCTTCATGTGCCTGCTCGCCGCTTGTTTTGGAGCTGTACTCGCTGTTGGTTTGCCGTAGGGAGAAAATTCCCTGTCCTGCCACTGTTGTGCTGCAAATGCACTGCGTTTGCCATTTGCCGCCACAGTTCTGCAGTTGATGACTGGTTGTAAATGTACTGTGTGAACCAATGACGTGGCCGGGACCTGTCTTCTCACTTTCTCTCCAGGCATTGAACTCACTTGATCTTTATTATTCTGAGGCATGTTGAACTGGAGGACCTCATGGACTGAGCTGTTTGGTGTTTGTATGAGGGAATATCATTAAGTGGTTGCATTGTAAAAAAAGCACTGTAAAATATTAAAATAAGGATTTTCACAATAAAAGCACTGTAAAATACTGCCCCTCCCGCGCCCGGTGCCCGAGAGAGGTGAGAATATTCAACCCTGAGCAATAAAGCAAAGAGGCGGATAAATTAAGCATGTGCACCGCTCAGCTGCAGTGTTTACTCTGCAGCTCCGCCTCTTGGTGGCCCTAATCCCTTCAACTGATGCGCCATCTTGTGACACTCCCCAGTACTACGAGTACAGTATTACACATAAAATAGGCACAGCTTGCTTCAGACACAATACTGTTTTTTTTTTTAAATAGTGGGGTGTCTGTTTTTTTTAAATAACTAAATTTAACTTTTTTTTGCCATAATGACTTATTTAAATCATGTCTCTTTTTATGAGCCTTACAAAAACACACACACAGGGATTTTCACAATAAAAGCACCATAAAACACACAAATAGGGATTTTCACAAAAAAGCACTGTAGAACTCAAAACTACTATTACTACTACTCCAACAACTCCTACTGTACTAGTACTAGTGTACCACTAGTGGTATTACTGTGCTACTCCTACTTTATGAGTGCTACTTCGACTTCTGTACAACTGCTACTACTACTACAATTTCTTTACTAATGCTACGAGAACTTTTTTACTATTACCACTGGTACTACAACTTCTTCACAACTACTTCTACTACAACTTCTTTTCTACTCTTACTGTATTACTACTACTACTACTACTACTACACTACTACTGCTACTATACTACTACTGCTACTACTACAAGTACTTCAACTTACTACAACTTCTTCACAACTCTTTCTACTTCAACTTCTTTACCACTACTTCTATTACAACTTCTTTACTACTGCTACTACTACTTTTTGAGCCAGTGCAACCAGAGATTCTAGTTGAATTTTATTATTTGTAAATTCTGAATTATTGCAGTATCCAGTTATTTCACTGTTGTAGTTTTATTAAGTGCTTTTTCCTTTGTTCCAGGAGCTGAGGTCGTCGCAGTGACCCCTGGTGGTGGTGTCCATCTGTATTATTGGTGTACTGGTGTAGCTGTGGCTACAGAAGTAGCTCACCACCACCAAGTGTGACTGAGGAGTGAATGAATAATTGATCAATTGTAAAGCGTCTTTGAGTGTCCAAAAAAGCGCTATATAAATTCGATGAATTATTATTATTATTACTCACTTTTCTCTTGTTTGGTGTGTTTGTTGTGTATAGAGTGCCCCTTCTTCACTGGATTCTTCCTCCTCCCTCATGACTCCAATGGTAAGCCTCAGCCCCTGAACAATTTGATCAAGATTACTGGCCTTTTAAAATATTCAATATTAAAGATATTCCTCATATATCATTTTTAAAAGTATTATTGTTAATAAACATTACCTTTGACTATCTTAAACTCTGCAGGTCTAAACTTACACCATTGCCACTTAAATATAAACTTATAAATAAACTTTGATTGTTTAAAACAGATCTTGTCTGATGCGTTCTCAGTAGACGTCTCTGTGTGTCTTTAGTATTCCTGGGTGAAATTCCCAGAGTCACATTGCTGGTTTATTTAGTTCATTCTCAAATAAAACACATTTGGTTAAAACTTTATTTACTATAAAGCTATAATATCCTTCTCTAACCACACACACACCACATACTGTTGTCATTATTACTACTATTTCTACTACTACTACTCTAATAGTCTGACTGTCTCACTACTGCATTTATTCCATTGTACTACAAGGAACTGAACATAACTGCAATTTTAATTTTTATCAGAAGTTAATAAAAACATCTGAAAACTGTTTATACTACTACTACTATTGTTGCTACTACTACTGCTACTACTAGGTTTACTGATATGCCTATGCTGTCACTACTACTACTGCAACATCTACTGTTTTCACTAGATTCAAAATTTCTTTTACTTGTCTCCCTTGGGAGAAATTTTTCTTGGATCAATGGGCCACTGCACACACACAGATCACACACCACAGAGAAAATTCACATAAGTGACAAACTAATTTTTTTATTATTTATTTATTTATTTATTTATTTATTTATTTTAATTTATTTTAAGTCTGTGGGCAGCCCATTGGCCAATCTTCAGTATAGACAGTGGACTGAACCAATTAGCAACCCGGCCCCACCCCTTCCCTGGCCTGCACTGACTCCCACCAGTTTCCATAGTGTTGAGTGTGAAAAGATGGAGAAATCAAAGCAGAAAACGGGTGCGGAGAGGTTGCGAGAAAAGAAGTTAAAGAATCTCACAGCAGACGCTGCAAAATGTACCAAAATCACAGACTGATTCACTGGGATTTTTGAAAGGGAACCTGAGGGACAGAGTGAGCGGGGAAGTGTAGCACAGCAGGTAAGCAGCCAGGGAAGACATACATAAATTAGTAGTCGGTTGTACTCCAGTAATTATGAGTGGCCTGTCTAAGCCAAAAATGCCCGGGCCATTTTTTTGTCCCAGCCAGCCCTGCCCCTCTCTTTACACACAACCTCTACTCAGACCTCCACATGCACGTACAACGTCCACAGAAAAATGATATCTATGTGAGAACCTAAGGTCATGATGCTTCCTGCACATTTTATGCTCTTTCACTTATGATAAGTTTCAATAAGGGTACAGCGCGAGGAAATCCCAAAAAGTGCAATAATTAAAATAAAACATTTGTTCTTTTTAATGTTTAAAATTGTCTATATTAAGAAGAAGGGGGCGTTCATTGTGTCATGGCAATAATTTTGTTTTAGTTTTTTATCAGAAAAGCGGCATGCTCTTTCCAACACAGATGCACGTGTGTGTGCAGCGCTGCGTGGAGCGTCACGTGCCTCCCACCCTCTTCCGTGTTTCTCGGTGAAACCCTCTCGTTAGCGGCTCATGTTTAGGCAAATCTCATTCAGAAGTAACTTTGCATTGTCCTTCTTTGGTGGATTCAAGCCGTAGAGGGTGTGACATGAGGTGGGTTTACGTGCGCACCTTTCTACTCCAGGTGGGATCTATAAAGGTTAAAATTCGTGCAACTGCGTGCACGCTCGGTTTTATAAGTGTGAATATTTACTAATGTATGCAACTTTTGAGTTTCTGGCTTACGGAGACTTTTAGTAAGAATTCCACACACAGTTTTATAGATGAGACCCTTGATCCTGTATTAACACTGATGTTCATAATTTGCTCTGATTTACATAAAAAAATCACACACTACAACAGAAACAGCAAAACACAGTGGTAGACTTTATTTAGAAACAAAAGTAAGACAGTGTAATGCTGATTTTAATATGGGACAACTTTTTATTCAGCGAAACAAACACCATTATTATGTGATGTGCTGGACTTTAGTGTTGTCACCTCAGATTAGGAGGTCTGTCTTCTTTCTCTGTTGCAGAGGTCTGTATTACACAAGAAGATTTTGTATCCGCGAAACGCATAATCTCTTAGTTCTACAAGAGTCATGCATCCCTTAATAACGGCATTTGCTGTAAAAAAAAAAAAAGAAAAAGAAAAAAAAAGAACAAGGTTACAGTGTTGTACTAAATCCACATGTGTAGTTTTTTTTCTGTCTTCTTACTTCTTCTGTTGGTGGCCTTGCCGCACACGGTCAACGAGGGGCAGTGCTTAATGCTAGTTCTGCAGTCACCTACATTTTGTTCTTCATTACAGGACATGCATACCCTAGCCTCCACTAAAACAGAATAATAACATCTGTTAGTCACAAGGTTAGTGGGCATAGGTGGCAAGAGACTATTCCAATAAGTTTTTGCAGCAGGATTCATTCATAAATCTGCTCATGTACCACAGCAGAGGGCACAATACAAAATAATAAAACAAATTGTCCTCAGATCCAAAAACAGAGTAAACAGGGAGCTACTGGTATCCCCAAAACCATGCCAGGAGGGGGCCCCACAATCATCATGCACAACCTTAGTGACTGGAAATGGAATTCTGAATCTAAACAAAACTCCCAGGCAGAGGGCTACTAAGGCTATTTTTTAAGAGTTTGTGTCACATGAGTGGAAATATGGTTCCAGATGATCTAGCCCGGGAAAAACCTGTACATTGAGAATAAAATAGGTCCCGGAATAGAGCCCTGGGGGATCCTGCAGGACAAGGGGGCTAAGAAAGAGGAAAAGTTCCCTAAAATCACAGAGAATGACCTGGATGAAAGGTAAGAGCGAAATTAAGACAGTGCCCTGCCTGTAATTCCAGGTATAAGAGTTAAGTGTCAACAGTGTCTAATGCTAAGCTATGATTGCTGTATTACTGTAGTATTATTGTACTTCATGTGGTCAGTCAGGTGGGAGTCTTTTCTAAAAATTTGGAAACAAAGGGGATGTTATTTATATATTTTTGGAATGTGCTTTTGAAGTTGTACACCACATAGCATCCAATACTTTGAAATCCTATTTTCACTTCTACTTTTTTTACTTTTCACGAGACAGTACTTTTACTTGAGTACAGATTCTGAGTACTTGAGTAGGACTTACACGTGCTGATGTAGAGCACCAGGAGGACGACTGCAATCTGCAAGCTTTTCATTTTCAGTCAGTTCTTGAACGACTGCAAGACAAACATAATAAGAATACTCAGTTTTACACACTAAAGAAGGTATTAGTATTAGTAGTATTATATTAGTATTAGTAGTATTATATTAGTATTAGTAGTATTAGTACTCACTTTGTGCTTCTTCGTACTCTGAATGTGCTCAGCTCTGCTTCTTACGATGTCTGAGGAGGTTTTATAGGTTCTGATTGGGACATCCTGGAATTTTGGTAGACTGTTATGAAATCTTTGTTTCCGTGACTTGATGGTTGAACATTTGGACGAACTGTCAGTGAACTCAACATTACTGATACACAGAAATCAGATTTTGGGATACATTACAAGTATTACTTGAGTGAAAGTAGTGATTGTCAAATACAAGATACTTTTGAAAGATGGTTAACACTTTAGAATGACCCACAACTATCAAACTGTAATAAAGCATTTATAAATATGTAATTAACAATAAATAAATCTAATAAACAGTTTATAAATCCTGTATTAACACTGGTGTTCATAATTTGCACTGATTTACATGGGTTTATTACTAAAGAAAAAATAGTGAAAACAGTGTTTATAACTCAGTGGAGTTTATAATGTACAGTAATGCTTTGTAAATAATCTTTTAACTAGTTATTAATCGTTAGTAACCACTGTAGTGGAAATTGATTAATTCCTGTGTTATCCTACTATTATTCTATTGTCTGAGCTTAGTGCTGTACAAGGACTAAGACATGCGTAACAGCTGTAAGGCCAAAGCATGTTGTGTCTTAGTGCACACAAGGCCAGGACATGGTGCCTCCTTATACACTGCTCAAAAAAATAAAGGGAACACTTAAACAACACAATGTAACTCCAAGTCAATCACACTTCTGTGAAATCAAACTGTGTCCACTTAGGAAGCAACACTGACATCAGTTTCACTGCTGTTGTGCAAATGGAACAGACAACAGGTGGAAATTATAGGCAATTAGCAAGACACCCCCAATAAAGGAGTGGTTCTGCAGGAGGTGACCACAGACCACTTCTCAGTTCCTATGCTTTCTGGCTGATGTTTTGGTCACTTTTGAATGCTGGCGGTGCTTTCACTCTAGTGGCAGCATGAGACGGAGTCTACAACCCACACAAGTGGCTCAGGTAGTGCAGCTCATCCAGGATGGCACATCAATGCAAGCTGTGTCTTATCTATGAGGGCCCGACGTCCACAGGTGGGGGTTGTGCTTACAGCCCAGCACTGTGTAGCTAGACAGACACACAGACAAGGTATAAGGTAGTACATTTGGCATTTGCCAGAGAACACCAAGATTGGCAAATTCACCACTGGCGCCCTTCACAGATGAAAGCAGGTTCTCACTGAGCACATGTGACAGACGTGACAGAGTCTGGAGACGCCGTGGAGAACGTTCTGCTGCCTGCAACATCCTCCAGCATGACCGGTTTGGCAGTGGGTCAGTAATGGTGTGGGGCAGCATTTCTTTGGGGGCCGCACAGCCCTCCATGTGCTCACCAGAGGTAGCCTGACTGCCATTAGGTACCGAGATGAGATCCTCAGACCCTTGTGAGACCATATGCTGGTGCAGTTGGCCCTGGGTTCCTCCTAATGCAATACAATGCTAGACCTCATGTGGCTGGAGTGTGTCAGCAGTTCCTGCAAGACAAAGGCATTGATGCTATGGACTGGCCCCGCCCATTCCCCAGACCTGAATCCAACTGAGCACATCTGGGACATCATGTCTCGCTCCATCCACCAACGCCACGTTGCACCACAGACTGTCCAGGAGTTGGCGGATGCTTTAGTCCAGGTCTGGGAGGAGATCCCTCAGGAGACCATCCGCCACCTCATCAGGAGCATGTCCAGACGTTGTAGGGAGGTCATACAGGCGTGGAGGCCACACACACTACTGAGCCTGGGGGGTAGGACACTCTGCATCTCTCCTCTGTAGTGTTCTCTTTGTGCACAAGTAAAATAAAGACAACTTGCTGATTGATCCAGACACTGTCTTCTTGTCAAGTATCTCAATCTAAAATTTCTTTCTCACTACTAATTTCTTTTGTACTACAAGGACCTGCACATACACATAACTGCAGTTTTAATCTCTATAAGAAGCTACTACTACTATTGCTGCTACTATTGCTGCTACTACTACTACTACTACTACTACTCTTACTACTGCAATGTCTACTGCTGTCACTGGTAGCACTACTATGCATACTCTCTACGTCTAACCTCAAAAGGTAAGTATGCAAAAATGTACTTGTGTAAAAGTATTTTGTAGTCTTTAATAGTGTGACTGTCTCACTACTGCATATATTCTGTTGTACTACAATGAACTGCACACACACATCACTGCAGTTTTATTCTTTATTAATTTCTAATTTCACACAGTAGAATGTTATTTGTTTGTTGTAGTAAAATTATTTGTTGCATCCGTCCCAGTTGCAGCAGGTGACCTTAAGGCCCTGAGTCAGGCCCAGCTTCAGACACTCCAGCATCTTGAAGCAGGACTTGTGGAAGGTGTTCTCTGCACACACACAAATATTTACAATCAGACTCCTGAGTACCACCAGTGGTCCCTGCGTCACAGTTTGAGAACCACTGTTCTAAATGCAAGAAAGCTGTGTCTCTGACATTTACTTTGCAAAAAAGTTGTAACCCATGATAAAACACTATTGTAAAATCAGCCAATCAGAACATTTGTAAGCTGTTGCTGGGTAGATTACACATGCCCCTACCTTTTACATTGAAGTAGGATATGATAAATCAACCAGCATTAGCACAGCTATAGTGTTGCGTGTGTAACTAACTGTTTGTAAAGCCAGTTGAGGCAACTGTTGTTGTGATTCTGGCCTATATAAATAAAACTGAGCAATTGAAAAATACCATCTCAGAAAAATATATATATACTTTTATTTCATCTTTATTTAACCAGGAAAACAGGAGTGCTAACCATTATGTCACCATGCCCCCCCAAAAAGTATCACTTCAGAAAAGATTTGTCTTGCTAAGCACCATCTTTAATGGACTATAATAACCCTAAATCAGGACTAACCCAGGTCTAAACCAAGAGATAAAATAGAGATTAACAGAAAAATGCATTACTAAATAAAGACTTAACCATGCAGTGTAATAGTTAGCATGAGTTACCGTATGGAGCAGGGTAGGTGATCTTGGCGCAGGCGTCATATTCAGGAGAACAGGTCTCCACCGTCTCCACACAGTCTCCGCTGTCAGGGGCCTCACGCACACAGTTATGACACTCGAGAGCAGAACCTGAACACAATATTCATATTGTAAAGCATCAACCCATTTTGTAATAGTACCAGTGGTGGTGGTAGTAGTAGTCATAGTAGTTGTTGGTGCTGTTGTCGTGATAGAGTAGTATCTATGAAAAGTTATTTGAGTAAAACTTTTATTCCTGCTGGTAGTAGTAGCAACAATTGTAGTAGCAGTATAGGAGCAGTAGTAGTAGTAATAGTAGCAGCAGCAGTAGTAGTTGTAGTAAAGGAGTACTAGTAGTTATTATACGTAGTAGTAGTAGAGTGGCAGCAGTAGCAGTAGTAGTTGTAGTACAGGAGTACTAATGGTTATTATATGTAGTAGTACCAGTCGAGTAGGAGTAGCAGTATAAGTGACAGTCGTACAGTAGTAGATATAGTAGAGGAGTACAAATATTTATTGAGGTAGTAACAGTAGGGGTGCTTCTTCTTGTAGTACTGGAAGAAGTAGCCGTATAGTAATTGTAGAGTAGTAGAAACTGTTGTAAAAAAGCCATAGTACTAGTAGTAGTCAGTAGGAGTACTAATAACACTGGTAGACATAGTAGTAGTAGTATTAGCAGTAATAGTATTAGTAGTGCCACCAGTCAAGAAGTAGTTTCCACTACAAAAAAAAAAAACAAAAAAACAAACAAACATTATATTCAAATAACCAACAGCACCCACTCTTCTCTGGAAGACATTTACATCAAGGACCCATCCTACCCAGGCCGACACATGAACTGTTCACACCCCTAAAACCAGCCTCAGCTACAGTACAACCAGGACACAATACTATGGTGCTTACCGTAGGTGACAGCCACCAGGAGGAGCAGGGCGAACACGAAGGCCTTCATTTTCAGCTTACTGTAAGGAAACACGTGATTTAGCCATAAAATAACACAGCAGGTGAATATGAGTTGGAATAGGCCTCACCTGTGACAGTGTGCAGGTTACTGTGCTGCTCCGCTCTGTGTCCCCAGCTCTTATAAACCATTCTATGGGTGCACCATATCAGTGATAAGAGCCACTGTGGGAATAGAACCATACCGCTGCGAGTGGTGATGCCAAAAACAATACAGCTGCAATCTTGTGTAATAAAGTACAAAGCATGTCCCAGTCTCAGAGTATGATGCATGTTTGAAAAAACGTGTTTGGGAGGTAAGAAGGAGCCAGGTTATGGAGGGACTTGTATGGGGAGCCAGCTGTTTTGGTGGTCTTTAACTGCAACTAGAGACCCTGGGGAAGACCTAGGACATGCCAGAGGGACTATGTCTCTCGGCTGGCCTGGGAACACCTTGGGATTCTCCTGGCAGAGCTTGAGGAAGTGTTTGGGGTAAGGGACATCCCAGCATCTTTGCTCGGATTGCTGCCTCCGCAACTCAGTCCCGTGTCAGTGGTTAGAAGATGGATGGAAGTTTTGGCTCACCCCGGCCTTTATCTCCTCCAGGCAGAAGCTAAGGCGTGTGGCGGTGACAGAGGTGGTGGAGGTGGGGGTGGCCTTGATGAATAGTTGTATGCATGGGATACTATTCCATTGCTTTGCTGATGACACACCCCAGGGGTAGCATGTAGACTGTGAAGAGGGTTGGATCAAGCATGGAGCCCTGAGGGACACCACAGGTGACTGTTTTGGGGTTAAGCATTCCCCATGGCTACAAACTCAGTCCTTTCTGTGAGGTAGGAACTGTGAAGCCATCTAAGCAAAGGGAGAACTCATTGCAGAATTTGATTAGTGTTTTGGGAGCAATTTTTCCACAGTTGAATAGATTTGGTAGAGCTGGGTGCTGTCGGTAAAGCAGAGCAACTGAAGACCATGGCGGCAGTTAAGTTGTCCTTTCGGGTTATGGGCGTTGCTGGTGGCCGAAGCCAATCCTAGCAACTATGGGCCTTAAGTGGGGTATACCCTGGACAATGGCCCGGCCACGATTCACGCTCTAGATGATGGTAAGACGTTGGAGTAGCTCGAGAGAAGCAACAGTAACAGGAGGACATGGAGACTCCACTTATGTGTCGGCTGACTCACAGTCCCCCTAGTGAAAGGCTGGCTAACCACTCTGCCAAATACGATATATTTTCTGTAGTTGCATAGATGTAACTCAGATGATGGTGCGGTCACTCTGACATTGGCCACAGCTCAGTGCTGAGTGTGCAGCTTCTCCAAGGCTGTGAACGGAGCAGCTGCCTCCAGTGTCATGCCCAGATAAACAGTCACATCAGGCGAACGGAGGATGCCAGGTGACTAGTTATCATCAAGGTGTCTGAAATAGTAAGGGACTGATAATAATGCAGTTAGAATTTTGGCATTTGGTGGATTAGTTGTAAAAACGTCCTTTCTTTTATGCTCTCACCTGTCACATTATTACATACATATGTTTTAATCATACTAAAACTGAGCATTAAAATAGAAAAGAATTGTGAATTAAGAGACTTTCAATGTGGAATGGTTGTTGGTGCCACAAGGACTGGTCTGAATATTTCAAAAACAGCTGGTCAACTGTTAATTTCACACATCTCTAAGATTTACAGAGAAGGTCAGAAAAAAAAAAATCTAGTGGGCAGCAGGTGTGGTGAAAATACCTTGTTGATGCCAGAGGTCAGAGGAGAAAGACCATTTCTGAACACACAACTTTAAACAAGATCGGCTTTTTACCAAATTCTGACCAAATTGCCGATCTTTAGTCCATTCTCAGTGACCTTTATTCACAGTCACTTAAAACCTCTTTCTTCTCCGTTCTGTTGCTCAGTTTGAACTTCTGCAGGTTCGTGTGTCCTTTATGCCTGCTGCTACTCCTGCTGAATAAATATGTCTGTGTAATGGACTATATGTCATTCTAAATACCTTTAACTGTGCTGGACATATCTGTAAGAGGTCAATAAATGCTCAGTTTAGCATAGAGGTCTGATAGTATATGACAAAATGATATGTAAAATTGTCTGTAGCTCTGAACTGGTCTGACTATGGGATCAAATATTTTCTTAGATTTTTCCTTGACCCATTTTTTACAAAACCAAAAATATTATTTTACAACATCTTTTATGGCATGTCTTTAAAATCCTTTGCAACATTCAACAGTTATTAAAACTGTTGAATGTTGTAAGCGTCAAAATTAACACTGAAACAATCTTCCACCTACCTGCAAGCCACTTTTGGGTCCTGGCCCACTATTTGGGAACCACTGCATGAAGGTGGAAACTTCAGACAAAGCAGCAATAACAGCTAGAGATCTACAGTCTCAATGGTAAGTATATAGATCTGTTGTACGTTAAATTATATTAAATTATAAGCAATTTATTGTAATGTATGTAAGATAGTCTTTACTTGAATCTTTACTGGAGCTCCCATTGTGCAAAAATTGGATTATGAAAATAAGTGCAACAAGTTCAGCTTCCAATCATCTTTTTTTATTGGCTGCATTCATCATTATAATATTACACAATAATATCTGACACATATACACAGTCCACGTCATATCAAAAGTAAAAGGATGAAAAAAGAGTTAAGAAAATAAACATCACTAAGTATCAAGAACTCCAAGAATCTGGAAATCCAATCATTTCTCTCCATCACGAGAAATGTTGTTTATACTGTCACTATGACAACGGCTACAGTACAACGATCCATAGATTAGACAGAGCCGGAACCCATTAGCAGAGATATGGGAAAACATGGAGTCATACTTGGTTGGCATGTTCATAATAATAGGCGTGGAATGATCTAGGTTGTTAAAAACATAACAATAGATACATTTAAATTTTGGAAAACAAGGAAAAAAAATTGTAGTGTCAATATTCAAAGTAAAAATTGTGATTGTCACTTGAGAAGTATGGAATATGAGTGTATGATTTGGCCCATAGCATATATTAATAAATCATAATAATATCCCTATGGGTTGTCCTGCTAATGTCCACACTACAGCCCGGGTCGAAAGCACCTCTGGTATAATCTATGGCAGAGCGGCACAATGGCACTTTGTTGGCGTACAACCACTTACACATATACAATTATTAATATTATTTTTTTATCAAATCACCTCCTGGATATGAAGATTACTGAAAGCACAGGTTGGTAGACACACACACACACACACTGCACACATTTACACTGACAACAAAGGCATGGGACGATACGCGATTTCAAAATTTCCATTATTGTGATATGAGCATGAGGATAAAATTAGAGTGCCAAAAAGTCAGGATGCAAAATATACTGTGAGAAATATTCCAATATAATGCTTGTACTGCAATATTATTGACTTAAAAACCATATGACAGGGATCTTTATCTGTCAAAATAATTGTGCCTAACTAAATAAAAGTTTGTGGATTCATATGTTAAGTCCATATTGTTGCATTTCTCTCTATATTTCATATCAACTGAAATGCAAATTTTTTGAGTTTAGTTAGCACAATAGTATGAAAGTTTCAACTTGTAATGCTTAGTTGAATTGGGCAAACTCAAATCTATTGCTTAATATTAGCATAAGATTTTTAGTTAGCCTTTATTTGTATTAGTAGCTTTTACATTTTTATAAAAAAGTGGAAATTGAAATTATTAGTTGGATTTAATGTGGTTTTAAAATATCACAGTTCAAAAGAACCATGCAACTTTGCTTGTTTCTTTGCCATTTTGTTAGCATTTTTCTCTTTAGAGTTCCTTCTACATTTTGGAGTAAAGCACTACTGTAAAAACCCACCCGTCTGGTTGACCCTCGTTTTATCCTCCTCGTATCAAGACAAAGGCTTTTTCTGCCTTTTAGCTCCTCTGCCATGACAAAAATCTTACAAATAAAGCTATCATGGGCTTATCACTATGGCTAACATGGAAGCGTCAACTTTTGGGGCTCTAGGTCAGTTCTCCCATTCTTGCAAGGCTGTTTTTTCACCAAGATACGCAAGAAGGAGATGCAGGGAGCTTTATTCACCCTGCAACAACTGATTTAGCCATCATGCTGACTCCTGAAGCTGTTTAATTAGGTTAAAAAGTTAGGTTTAAATAAGTTTGCCATATCCTCACAATATCGTCCCATGCCTGAAACACTTGCTCTGGTGCTTTCAGTCACACAAGCTTTTGGTGAATTTTAGTCACAAATATTGCAAAACAATGACTGCTTCAACATGTCGACATTTAGAGTTATGTAAAGCCAAAATCAGTGTCTTAAGTTTTTTGAAATAAGATAGTATGTCTTATCTAGACAATTTTAAGTCTTTTTTTTTTTCTTTTCAACAAGTACTGGGAGTAATTGGATTAAAATGGAACAAGTGCAAAGCCAAGTCAAGAAGTAATATGGCCACAGCAAAAGGTGAAAAATCTGAACAAGGTAGCGTACTGCTTCAAATTCACTTCATCACATCAAACTGAACTTTGTTGGCTACGTGAAGGAAAATGACAGAAAACACACTTTACAAGGCATTTGGTAAACAACATATACATGAAGAATGACCATCAAAAATAGTATTTGGCTGATACATCTTAAAATTATTGTACTAATTTAAGACGGGAGGAAGTGCACAGTTCGGGTCTAGAATAAGCCTAAACATACATTGCTAAACTGGAGAAAACTTATAAGACAGAAATATCATGTTATGTTACTCAGAGTACTTTCTAAGATGTCAATGTCATGTCAAGCAAAAATCTGTAGTTTTATTCTTTAGACCAAGTTACAACAACAAAGCCATCATTTTTTTAGGCTGAATTGGACAAATGGACGGATTAACCATTATGGAGGGTTTGAGGGTGATCAAGGGTATGGTGGCCCTAAAGGACAAGTCCCAGCAACATGTTAGCACAATAACAAACAGTGAAACAAAAAAAAATTATATGTAAAAAAACAAGACAAGAAAAATGGGCACAAATACAACACAGAAAGTATAAAATTCACAGATTATTTGTCACTTATGATTGTGACTTGCCCTTCAGAGCCAGCACAGGAAATATAATTTAAAAAAATCAAAAACCTTTTCCATTTGTTTTCTCTATAGGAAAATGATAGGACTAGAGGAAAAAATCGCTTTTTGTAAATCGCAATATTTTGTAACATGATACTAAGTACCTATACTTCAGCCTGATTTCGATACTTTTGTGACATCATGCATAATAATGGTGCTACAGTGCTGCACTGCTTTCAGCCAAATGTGGGCCAAAAGTGGTCAAGAATTCTGCCAGGACTGTAGAGGGCAGCACTGCACTTCTAAGCACTAGGTCTGACAAATACTATCACGCAGTATTTCACGAAGTACATACTTAATAAATAAATTGATAACTTGACTTTAAATTTGAGAATAAATTACAGTAATTGATCAAATACTACTGCAATAGTAGGGAATGCACAATATATCGCAAATGTATCGTTATCACAATATGAGCAAGCGCAATCCACATTGCAAGAAACTATATTTATCAGAAAAACAATGGTTATGGTTTTCATCTGACAGAAATTTACACTGTCCGAATTATTTTCCTATCAGAACCAAAAATGAAAATGTGATGTGACCAAATAAAAATATTTTGAAGTCCAGAGTTAGATTTATTTTCCTTAATTTAGTCCTCATTTAGCCTGGTTTTAGTGCTGGTTTAGTCCTTGTTATGTTTTCTGCTTTACTTACTATGTCAAAATAGTATATCAAAATCTCGCCACTCATATCGTTATCGCAATATTCAACATATTGCATATGTTTCCTTATATCGTGCAGCCCTAACTTGTTGAGTCGCAATATATCGAAATCGCAGAACAAAACGTATCGGCACCAGAGTATCATGACAAATGCTTAGCATCGCAGCCCTAGAAAATAACTTAGCTTGGCTTTGTTGTGTGGACAGACAAACCTTTAGAGTACTATGAAGCAAACTACAGTACACCTGCCTCGCTTTTTTGGACTTTAACAAAATGTGTTTATCTAATTAGGGTTATCTCCTGGAAGACAAACTCCATTAGTCCCAATGAGAGCAAATTAACAACTGAAGACTACATATAACAGCCATACTGTTCTTCTTCAACTGAAACCAAGCTTGAGATAACTTTGCTACAGCAACTATATGAGACTATACTATCCTGTACCAAACTACAACTAGTCAAACCAAGCTGAACTAAGAGCCAGAGAGTCGAGTCACCTGTCACAATGGTATAGAGTTATGTTGAAGCCATAGAAGCATGCACACACGGAGCAGAGCTAGTGACCAATGAGAGACGAGCTACAGCTAACACGTGTCCAATCAACACACAGATTGTCCTGGAGGTTTGGTACCGCGCTCCTCTTCCTCAAGTTACCTGAGACTTCAATAGAAACTCTACTTCACACAAATATTAGTCTACTTCCTCTTTCGGTCTTTTTGGCACCACACAGCACACACACACTACAGACAGACAGGAGAACAGGGACATCTAGTGGCAACACTTCAAACTACAGCCTCTGACTTCAGCCACAGAAAAACTAGGGTACCACATGCACATAAGGGATGCATAAAGATGATTATAATCTTGAATGTAATGTTTTTGTATGATATAAGTAATCTTATAGTATCCATAATGTACAGTAATGTTTACATGAGTGCAGCGTTTTCCAAACTTTTTTTCATGGGACCCAAATGTTGAAAATAAGAATTTTGACTCAACATCTTCATCTAGTAATTTTCTGTATCAACTTTATATACTTTAAAACGGCTATATTATGCTTTTATTTATATATTTAAAGGGTGGTCACCTTGGTCACCTCTAGAACAGCAGCACTTTTTACAACATTTAAAAACATTGTGTGGCTTAAAGTAAGTGCTTCTAATAATTACTAATGCCTTAAAGAAACACGCAAAGAGACCAGCAGAGTGCAACTGTGTTGTGGTCTTTTGAACAGAATCAGAGAAAAAAAAAAAAAAAGCTTTTTCCTTTACTGTTTTTCTGATAAATGAATGAGGGCGGGTTTGTGGAACCGAGTGTTCTGAGGCCTTAGAAAGGCAATGCCAGAGAAAATAGCACTAATCAAACATGCATGAATGAAACAAAACACAACTGCAGATATGTATTTGATGGACAATTATAACATAATGGAAAGCTCAAAAAAGAATTTGCAGAATACAGCCCCTTTGAAATATTTTAAAATCAAGTTGATGCTTTTCATTGCCATTTGATGTCAATTTATTGTGGCCCCATTTTTCTAAGTGGGTGTATTTCAGATGTATTTTAAAATTTATGTCACAAGTTTATGTATTTTTGTTTCTTCAAATAAACTGAACTAGCAATTGTATATGCACTCTTTTCTCACAACCCACTTTTGGGACATGACCCACCAGTTGAAAATCACCATTTTAAAAGACCATAAGAATAGTGACCCAGCAACATAATTGGGTTGTTTTGTGTACAAGTCTTTTTAATGTTTTTAGGCTAATTATTATTATTATTATTATTTATAGCAATGTCCAAAGGTTCTCAAGCGTGTCACTTTTTGTCATGTCTTGGATTTCCATTAAATCCTAATGAATCTTTCTATCTTTTTTTGTGATAGATATTAAATATCTGGTGACCAACTTTTGGATCCTGAACTGGTGTTTAGGAAACACTGCACTAGAATATACTTATGAATGTGTAGTGTAAACGCCCACTGTCCCTGATAAGTCATTTTTTGTATGAAATGCCATGTTTACCTTACACTTTACACTGGTCAACACTTTTTCACTATGGGCATATATCAAAATATGCAAACCATTTTTCCACTGCTACATTACTATCACATACTTGGTTCATGGATAGACTTTGTGCTTTCAACTCGATAATTTTATATTATATATATTTTATGTGTCTGGCATGACTTAACTCGGCCTAAAATGAGACACAGCCCTTGGACGCTAATCATAGCATTAACATTGACAGAACTTGATGCATAATTCTTTAAAATTAATCTTTGAATTTTAAGTGCTGTCAATGGAGCTCAATGCTATCAGACAGATGGCCTCAGAGGGAACAGCAGCGAGGACAGGATTTAGGTGAAAACCAGGTGCTGCTGGTCCAGTAAGATCCGAGTGAAGTTGTTGATTGGTCCAATGGCGCTGAGTGACATGGCGTTGTCCCGCCCCCACAGCAGGTTGGGCCCAAATACGACGGCAAGGTTACTGTTGGTCATCTTGTTGATTTCACTGTTGGCTGATACCTACAAAACACAAAGTGGGAGATGAGAAATTTACATGTATGAATAAAAGAATAAAAGAGGCTATATTACGCAAAATCAATGTTTCTGAGCTTTCTATGTTATAATGTTTTCCCTCATCAAAAACATATTGGAGTTGTGTTTCATTCATGCCTGTTTAAAGGCCTCAAAATGGTTAGTTCCACAAACCCCGCCCACTCCAGGAAGCTCTGACCAATCAAAAACCCCTGTACATCCAGTCTGCTCTCATTCATTTATCCAATAAATGGTGTACAGTAGAGACCTGCAGTGGGTGGGAAATCCCGCGGGTCCCAACCCAAATCCTTCGGGATCAGGCGGTACTGACATGGTCTCGTGCGGGAGTGGGTGGTCAAGCAAAAACATACTGGGTCCCGAGCGCCCCAAGAATTTTAAGTGCATGATCATACTAGTCTTTACAGTAGCAGTCACATCTGAAGTGTACAAAGTCAGTTTCGTGCAGGTCTGTAGTGTACAGTAGGGATAGACCGGTTATCGGCCAGGCCAATTATCTGACGGCCGATAAGAGATCAATTTAAAACTGGGTTCATTCTTACAAACGTTGCTCAGTGGCGCATGATGCCAAAACAGTTTGTTTTCTGGGTGTCATGGCGGGAATAAAAATACCCCGATCTTCCGCATCAGTTATGCATTGTCTGGCCTATAGAGCAGGCACACTAGCATTTCCTTTAACCCCGCCTCCCAGAGTGTGCATACCCGAGACTTCTGCTGGCTGGTGGGAGTTAGCACTGCAGGCTAACTTGAATGGGGATTAAACAATTCAATCGTGTAGCTCTTCTAGACTTTAGAAATGTTATCGGACCGAATGGATCAAATTCTGCTAGTAAACGAGTCATTTCACGGGGGTTGTTGTGACACCCAAAAAAAATTATCTGCTGATTTATAGACGTCTTTCACAATTTAAGTCTATGGGAAATAGTTTTTTTGGGCCAGTGTGCATCACATAATTTAAACCAAGTATTGGAGTTTGTATGATTCAGAATTTTGATGCCAATATTTTCCCTTTTGCTGCAAATGAATATTGGCTCCAAATATCAGTTATCGGCATCCTTGACAATTAATTGAATCAATAGAAAAAAGGAAAAAAAAAACATATCGGTCTAGCTCTAGTGTACAGCTTTGTTTCCACTGATTCCTAACAGACATTTTTCAGCATCACGCAAAAAGTTTAAGAAAGTGAAGTGCTTTTTTTCTTTGATTATGTTGAAAAGACCACAACAATCAGCAACAACTCTGCTGGTCTCCTCACCCGTTTCTTTATGGGACCAGTAGAGCCCTTATTAAAACTTTTTTTCTTTTAGTCACATAATGTTTTAAATAAAACCATAATCTAATAGCCCCTTTAAGTGCTGATACTGATACTTTATTGTTGATACTAAAGCAAAAGAAACACAGTGCACATGGTTTGGAACGCTTTTGTGTGGATTTTTCATGCATCTGTTTATAAACTCTTATTGCACAAACCATATGATGATGACAAACTAAGTAATGAACTGGCTACAGTTTCATTGAAGCTGTTAAAGTCTCCAGTCTCCACCTCACAGCACTGGCCAAGAGTTTCCTGAAGATTTTGCTTAATTTGCTTGACTAAATAATAACTGCATTTTGTAAGCAGCAGTACCTGTGCCAGGAATGTGATGAGGTATCTGAGCGATGCATAGTTCTCCTCCGGAAGAGACTCCACCAGGGTCTTCATCACGGTCGCCTGACTCTCACTGGAAACAGCTGCACATATACAGTACATACATGCAGGTCATATACAAATACAAGGACACAACTCCATGTACTTGCCAGATACACTTCAATCAAATCATATATGAAGGAGAAAAGGAGAGCATACAGGCAAAGTTGACGATGTCGTTGTAGAGCTTGTAGGTGAGGAGGGGTTCAGGGAGCTCTCTGAGGAACGTCTTCAGGATCACAGCAGCCAAGTGGACATCCTCCATCTCATAGAAATTCACTGCCTCACCTGCAAAAGGAGTCACCAGGGCTAAGTAAAAGTATGTAAAGAGAATCACTGTTAGGAAAATCTCTGGGTTACTTATTACCAGAGTTGTACTGCTGCTGGACGTCCTTCACCAGAGTGACATTAGCAGAGCGTCTGAAGATCCCCTCCATCTCTAAACCTAAAACATACACACAATAGCAAGGTACAACTTAAAAAACAGATTCTTTCCTTTTGGCTTTTCTCTTCTGGTGTTGCCACTGCAAATCATCTGCCTCCTTGTGAGCAGTGATTTGCATCATCTCTGGTTTAGTAAAGTTTGATTCACTGCCGACTTGATAAATGTAATGTAGGGATGTGCTTCAAACTAAAATAGTGCTTTTTGGGTCTTTTTGTCAACACCATATCACCTATCCAGATGGAAGAGACTAAAACTAAACGCCAGATGTTTTGCCCCTGCTGCATTGTGTCTTTTTGGTTTTTGGTACATTTTATTTATAGACCAAGCTTGCATCAAAGTTGGCATGGTGTATTAAAAACATTTTATAATATCACGGCATCATGTAAAAACATAATACATTTTTACAACATTCTGTAATAATCCCACATTTTGTAATAATGTCATGCATTTTGTAATAAAGTACCTGAACGCAATATGTAATCCATTTTAAATTAAATCCATATGGTGCCAGTTTATTTGTATATAAATGTAGTAATATTGTGTGTTATGTAATACCAATCAAAATGGGGTCTCATCTATGTACAATATTTTTAGCAAGTAAATATCAGCCTGAATTAATATCAACTTTAATAAACTCATTTTGAAGCATATTGTTTGCCTGCTGCACCACCTATTTTTGCAGTTTACTCACCAGTAGGTGGCGCTAGATAGTGCAAAATAATTTGTTCTTATATAATACACATTTTAATTTAATGAAAACTTGATCCTCTTGCATTTTGTAATAGTTTTTTCTAATATGTAACAATTCTTTATTACATATTGCATTGAGACAGTTTATTACAAATATGCTATTATTAGATAATAAAATAAAATCTGTTGTACATAATGTGTCATTACAGTACTGTTTATGATTATTTATTATTATTAACAATTTAATTTATTAAGGCATGAGTGACTTCAGTTATTAGTTGAATTAATTTAAGTAGAAAGAAAATGATCACAAATTGCAGTATTGGTTTATTATTGCCATGCCTGCAATACACCACAACAGATAAAATCATAAGTACTGTGTTGGTATTTTTATTAAAAATTTGATTCTGTGTGCCTTTTTCTTGGTGTGGAATTATTTGCAACATTTTTACTTTGCTATTTTTTGTGCACAAGATGAGAAATAGAACTTATTATAAAATACTGCGAATCCTTTTTGACTGGTCTACATTCTACCCCTCTGTATTTGGTTGGTGGTTACCTCGTTCAGAGAGGAAGCTGATGGTGTCTCTCATCACCACAGGGACCGGATTTCCATCTGGGCTCCTCTCTCTCAGTCTAAAACACACACAAAAAAAATCTATTACCAATAGTGACAATAACCAACGTGTGGACAGAAGTGTGAGCTCAGGACAGCTGATCAAACACATTTATATTACACATTCATATTTTATCTTTTACATTGTAGAGCAACCCTCAAAACAATTACAGGGACCAGGGGCCAACCAAACAGACAGCCTGTAGGTTGCAGGATGTGGAGTGATAAAAAGTGCAGCATTAGGAAGGGCAAAACTGAGACATTACTATATATGCCATTATAACTGGCATGAAAAGGAAGACTTTCTTAACATATTTTTTAAAATATATAAATATACTACGTTTTGTTAATAGGTAAACAATGTTATACAATTGCGTTGTTATCTGTGTCTGTAAATATTTCAGCATTTAGGATTTAATATTTTTAGGAAAAGTTTGATCAAATTGTTGCTTCTTCTGTTAACTGGCAAAAGGTCAAAATCCACGTCCTTTTTTTCCCACAGGTTGGTGTGGCAGTGATGCATAGTTAATTTCAATAGAGAAGTTCCTTACATGCATGTGGGAGTAATATAGGAGTGACTACAAGGAAAACAGAAAGCCTTTGGTCGTGTCTAAATGCAGGTTTGTAATACTTACTTGGTGAGGGGCACGCCGAAGACCTGGTTGGGAAGAGGAGGGGACCGAGGAGGGGACATGGGGGGCTGGGCTGTGGGCTTCAGTGACGCTCTCAGCTTGTTGTCATATCTACACAGAAGAAGACAGGAAATTTGAAAAAACAAATATAAACCTACACTAAAACTACATAAGGGTACATAATTTGGCCAACTGCTGCAACTCTAACATCACTATTGGTCTATACCTGGGGTGTCCAAACTTTCTTCATTGAGGACCACACAAGAGGTGATGTAATTTGCCTCACCATAAAAGAAAGTCCCTCTCACCTGCCCCCTTTCCTTCAGGGGTCTCCACAGTAAATCATTCACACTGATACTTTGGCAGAGGTTTTACTCCATATTTGGGCCATTTGCCTGATGGCCAATAAAAAAATGGTCTGCAGGCCACCTTTGGCCTCTGGGCCACAGTTTGGACACCCTGGTATATACGTAATTATGTGTAATGTTTTCTTTAAATTGTAGAAATCAGTATCTTACTCTCTGACGCGTGTTGGAATAATGAGCTGCTCACACTTGACCACGTCCTCCAGCTCACTCAGGTAGTTCACATAGTTGATCTTCCTTCCAAACTTAAAACTACAAAGACACAAAAAACATTTTTTTTTTTTTTTTTTTTACCAGAATTGATTTATATATACTCACACGTATCTATCTAATTTTAAAAGCATGTTTCAGAGTTACATATATCCAAAGTACAATATAAAGTGCTTTAATTAGATATTTGAAAAAGAACACTGATCAAAACTAGAGAACAGTTTCAGATACAGTTTCCGGTGTTAATCTGGCACATTATGCTAATTTCCTTATTTATCTGAAACACCCTATTTAACTGGCAGCCCAACTTTCCAGTTTTCACTGACTTATCAAATAAGCCATACTAATGTGACTGAAAACGCCTGACAGCAGGTTGTTCAGATAATAGCCATACTGATGCTGCTTTTAGCCATGGTGAGAAAAGTTGGTCGTTCCAAATTGCTGATTTCTACAATATTGCATCTTTACAACAGAATTTGGACAAAATGCCTGCCTTGTTAAAGAGGAAAAGAGGAATTTTTAGTGTTTTAATAAATCATTTCTAAAAAGGTATTTAAAAGTTTGAAGTAAGGTAAAACCAATAATAAAAGCTGTATGTATATTAAAAATATAATAAAAATCAATTGTCCATAAATGTAAGTGCTAAAAGATTGGGAACATGACTTAGTAGAGGTTCACCTGATGAGTGGCTTGAAGAGAATTAGAATTGTCCTGATGAACATGGTGGGATGGACAATGTACAGAGCCTTGATGTTCTTTTTATACCTGAAATCACAAAATATCATTTAGTTGAAATTATTTATTATAAGTAAAACATAGAGGCATCACCAGGTGTACTTATTCAACCACCAATTATCAATATATTATGGGGGGGGGGGGGGGGGTCAGCAGACATAATCAACAGTTTATGTTGCGTTTTCCTCAGGATTTACATCATCTTCATGAAAGTTAGATCTTTCAAGAAAAGCAAAAAAGACTGTCCATATGTCCCAGAATGTATCAAGCTTATTTCTTGAAATGTAGGTTATTTTTTCCAGAGCTAAGATTGATGTTAAATCCACTCAACCACTGTGACAGTCCACACACTTTTTGATCCTTCCAAGATCTGGCAATGCAGCGCTTGGCCTCCAAAAAAACCAATGTTCAGTAAAACCTTGATATTTTTAGAAAATGCTAGTCCATCAGGATAAACAGACAAAATACAAAGTGTAGGATCAAGGGGGATCACTTTTCCCAGTAACCTGACTCAACACATTCAGTACCTTACTCCAGAAGCCATTGACTTTAGGACACTCCCACATACAATGATACAAGGAGCCCTTCTGAACTTCACATTTATTGCATGTGTCTGGAATGTTTGGGTTAAAGCGATGTAGTTTAACCGGGGTAAAGTACTGTCTAGTTAGCCATTTATATTGCAGAAGTTTAGACTGGGTGTTTATTGTTTATTGTTTGAGTTTGAGCCAAAGAGCATGACCTCCAGCAGACATCTTCTGGTATATCCACTTGTAAGTCATTTTTCCATGCCTCCTATAGTGATTGTGCTGTTTCATTGAAATTGTCTACAAACTGTTTGTATAATATGGAGACCTGACCTCTTCCATTCGAGTGTTTTATAACAATATTTTCAAGAATGGATAACAGAGGGACTTTCAAGCAGGTACCCTGGTGAGTCATAACAAAATTTCTCAGTTGAAGCAATTTGAAAAAGTGTTCTGATGGAATACCAAAAGAGTCTTTCAACTGCTCAAAAGACATAAAAGTATCCCCTTTGTACAGATCAGACACCTTTGTTATACCTTGATCAAACCAGAATCTAAAATCCAGATCGGCCTTAGCAGGAGGAAAGCTCTCATTACCAAAAACTGGAGTGAAAAAGGACAACTGTTGCAATTCTCCCATGTATTCATGTTGCCTGGAAATTCCAGACTCACCGCTGTACCAGCGGATGAGTCTGGTCGCCTTAGAATCAATTCGATTTCTAGGGCGGAGCAAACCCGAGTTAACGGACAGCGGAGTTAGCCAATCAGAAAATGGCGGACGTGACGTTAACAAAGTGACAAGAAAGTGAGAAAGTAAACAAACGGAGTAGTGAAGCCACGAGGGAGGAACGAGGGAGTTATTTCAACATTACCGTACCATACCAGCTGAATGAAACAAACTCTCGGCTCCTCAGTGCGCCATCTTGATTGTTGTCGGTGAGGAGACGCGTACGAGTGACACTGCTCGCGAAGAACACGTGACTTAAATAAACCAATCAAAATAGCACGGTACGGTTTGGATTTGAGTAAACCACTGCAGGACGGCGTGGTGACCAGACTGATATTTCTCTGTAGAATAACACAGAGACATATCAGTCTGGATTTTCCAGGCAAGTATTCATGGGCATCATACCAAATTTTGATTGTATTTTTTAAGAAAGGATTTGTAGTCTTCTTGATAAGTTTCTTTTTATCAGCTGAGTAAAGATATACATTTCGCAGAATATTAATAGATAAGGACTCCAATGAGACCCACGCAGGTGTCTGGTCTGTAACAAAGTAGAACATAGCGGCTCTGATTTGAGCAGCCCAAAATAAAGTTTGGTAGTTGTAGCCCCCCTCTATTGTATGGAAGATACAACAAAGAGAGTCTAAGCCTAGGTCGTTTGTTATTCCAAATAAAATTTGTAAACAGTTTTCTCAATGTCCGAAAAAGAGAGGCTGGCGGAGATAGAGGGATTGACTGAAAAAGGTAAAGATATTTTGGAAGGATTGACATTTTTAGTACATTGATATGGCCAATCAAAGAAAGTGGTAATTTCATTCATCTATTTATAAGTTGTGAAACTGTCTCAGTGAGGGGGTTATAGTTGGTTGCAACAAGCTTGTTAATAGAAGGGGTAATTCTCACTCCTAAATAAGTAGAGCCTGTTTCTGACACCAAAAAGGGAGTTTGCACTGGGGGATGCTGTCTTTACTTTTCATTTAGAAATAATATTACTGATTTACTGTAGTTTATTTTATAGCCAGAAAATACACTAAATGCATCAATCAAGTTTAAAATAGAAGGTAAGGATGTTTCCAAAGAAGAACAGAACAAGATCACATCATTTGCATACAAAGCTATACAATGATCTATGTCGCCATGTTTAATTCCTGAAATGCGGTCAGGACTACGAACTGTCAGAGTCAAGGGTTCGATTGCCAGGGTGAACAGGAGAGGGGACAAGGGGCACCCCTGACGGGTGCCCCTACTAAGATTAAAAGGTGCTGAAAAAAGGCCATTAGTTAATATCTCAGCTTGAGGACTTGAATAAAGCATCTGGATCCATTTTAAAAATATCTGCCTATTTTTGGTGGTCAAAAAGCCCCTAAATGAGATGCACTGTGTATTCTGACACCTTTCTATCAGAACCAGCATTAACTTTTTCAGCAGTTTGAGCTTATCTGTATCTGTTGGATGGGACGACACGGATTCAGCCTTCGCTCCTCACGTGCATCACCTGTTGCCGGTTCATCACTGTTACTTTCTTGGACCAGTTACCAAACACCGCAGACTGGGAACACCCACAAGAGCTGCAGTTTTGAAGATGCTCTGACCCAGTCGTCTGCATCCCTTACAATTTGGCCTCTTGTCAAACTTGCTCAGATCTTTACTCTTGGCCATTTTTCCTGCTTCTAACACATAAACTTTGAGGACAAAATGTAAGTAGTCACCTAAAATCACCTCCACACATCCGCTAATGGACTGTCAATGACAAAGTAACATCACATAAGAGCTTCGTCCCAGCAGCTGTCCTTGGAAATGCTCTTTATATTGATTGAATTCAGGACAGGACTTTATCCTTAAGCATGGCTATAGCCCAAAGAATGGCGCTGGGCACTTTATCATTGTGAGATTGAGAAAATGCTTTGGTAGAGGTTTTCTAATGCTATTAGATATTTCTTCCTATGCAGGATGTGTGACTAGTGTGTTATTATGGTAAACTCAATGTTTAAATAGTTACATTTTCTGCCATCTCTGTATATCCCTGTATAATGACCTCAGAGTGAAGAATACCAATAGGCTCAGTAACACTATCTTGCTCATAAGGAAGTATAACACCATAACAAGCTGTCACAACATACTGAGCTCTCTTTTGCTGCTCACTGGAAAAATGCAGCTCTCTAATTTACACAACTATGGCTAGCAAAAATATATCTTTCATAAACTGCCCATCATATAACAACTCAATTGATGTTCAAGCCAGTGTATATGAAGTCAAAAGTTGCATTTTCATTAATCCTACTAAGAGTGTTCTGGGTTTTTTTTACAAGCTGCTGATTTATCGGAAATTTTAACCACATCCTACTGGAATGGAATCAAAAAGAGTAAGTGTGCAGCAGTTTGGTTTGAGGGGTTAGAAAAGCAGAAATTATGGGCCAGAAGTACTCTATTTCGCAAAAGTAAAGCCATAATGTCCAGTCCTAGACTTGAACTGGGGATCTTCTAGATCAAAGGTAAATGGTCTATCCCAGTGGTTCTCAAACTGTGGTACTGGGCTTTTTCTGGTGGTATTATTTTTTATTTAGAAGCAGTTGTATTCTTGTTTTAGTCCGGCTCTGGTTGAGGATTTAATTTGAATTATAGACAAATTAATCCTAGTTTAGACTTGGTTTAGTCCTAGATTAGTCCAATCTGGTCTTGGCTTAGACCTGATTTAGGCCTAAATTAATCAAGTTTTCGTCCTGGTCTGGTCCTGGTACTTTGAAAGCCAAATATTTTCTGAGGAGGCACTTGGTGTGAAGAGTTTGAGAACCACTGCTCTATCCATAAAGCCACAAAGTCCTTATCTCTTTGTATCTCACAATGGTTTTAAAAACATCTACTAAAACTAATTTGTTCCTTTACTGACCTGTTGTGGCTGGAGTATATTTGATACCATAATCCAGGCGATGATCTGAATTTACACAAAAAACTAATCATTTCTTTCCTGAACTAATACTGACCTTTTTTATCAGAATGGACCATTGCTTTTTGAGTTTTTTTGCTCACAAACAAACAAACATGTCTTCTTCTGGAGGCAATAACCACTCAGTGCAGCCAAGGTGAAGCTAAGTAGTCCAAATAAAGTTGCCGCTGAAAGCATAAATCCTAAATCTTTACACCTACTTTCTGTCAAACTCCCTGTAGGCGTCCCGGAGCCATCCCAGTGAAGGCTTGTTCTCACTGGTCAGACCATGATGGAAGTAGATCAGAGTGTAGTCACTTTCCACATATTGGTCAAGAGTTCCTTTGAGATACCTACAAAAAAAAAAAAAAAAACACTTTTCAATAAATTCTACAAACTGTTAAACTTATAGTATAAAGCTCCTGGACATATGTCATGATACTACATTATTTTATTGACATGATTTTGCGTGTGTGTGGTGGTGGGGGTGTCTCGTGATCTTGTGACCAATTTTTGTTTTGAGTGTCCAAAAATAGAATAGAATAGAAGTTTATTGTCATTGTCTGGCAAAAACAATGAAATACAGTTTAGCGCCCCACTGGTCCAGCAGCAGTAAAGCAGCACTATATAAAATATCTATTACGTACAAAATACAATACAATAATAAATAAGAAAGTAAGAAAGAAATCTGTTACTGGACTTAATTTACAAATTTATAAGATGATTTCAAAATTCACCTAAATGGTTTTGGCTGTTGTGATTTTCAGTTGAATAAAATACTTTAACTTTAAAGGTCTCCTACTGTGCCAATTTTACTTTTTTGAGCTTCGACCATGTTATAATAGTATGAGTAATCCTTTATCCTGAGTCCATCCGCTTTCTCAAGAGCTGAAAATGCTCGCTCTTACAGCTCTACATAGACACGTGAAATCAGTTCTAAAGCTCATACACCATCACTGGACTCATTCTGACCATTTTAGTCCTTAAATTGCCATGACTACGAGGCTGTTAGCATGATGTTGCTAAGAGCTGCACTAATCAGCCATTTTATGCTCTCTCCATTTCCCACCGTTGCCAGCAGGGGACGACAGACAGCTAATCCAAGTCTCTGCAAAGTGACAGCTCCCCAAAATAAGATGTTTTTAGTTATAAAACATGAAATACTGCAAAGTTGTCCACAACTATTTCAAAAAGCCTAAAAATATAAGAATATAGGACCTTTAAGGAATTATATATGTTAAATCTCATCTTGGCTCATTCTTAATCTCTCAACTTAATATTGTGTCTCGTCTCATGGGATTTGTGCCTGGTCATACCTCTAATATTTAGGCTTAAAATAAACTGGACAATAAAGCTATATTCAACTTTGGTTTCTGACCCACCACCTACTACATTTGGGACAAAGCCAGGTCTAAACCATGACTAAATACAGAAAATAACTAAGTACACCATAGCATTATTGCAATAATAATACATTTGTGATATATTTTTCAGCCCTATTAGACTGATGTTTTCTGTGGAATTCAAGACATATTTCTATAGATACATCTATAATGCATATGACGTCAGAACCCTGTCATGTGAGTGGGAGAGATCCCGCTTTGCCCTGTGCATTCCACTTACAGGAGCAGCTTGTGGTGGTCCAGTTGATGCTGAGGGGGCATCCTGCAGGCATTGAACACGATGACCTTCCTCCCAAAGTTGTCATCCCCTACAGGCACAGACATAAGTAATTACACTAAACAATGGCTGATATTGTCTTTTTCAGAATGCAAAAGAGAAATAGAGACTTAAATATTTTTTTGTAACGTATTTTCCAGACTATAAGTCGCACTTTTTTTCACAATCTGGCTAGGGGTGCAATGTATATTCAGGTGTGACTTATATATTAAAATATTTCAGGCGTTGGTTAGAGGGCACTCTAGACTTGTGTACCAGCATCTGCTGCACCTGTACCACTGATAATTTAAAATGTAAACATTACCAGTTAACAACTTAGTAGTAATAGCTTAGTAATAGCTATAAAGACAACTGAGAAAGAGCGTAATAATTGGAAATGGAACTGATGCTGAGTCTGACTACAGCCACGCAGAGGAGGAAGCGGCGCTTCGTCTACCTCCAGAGTTGTTCAGAAGCAACACAGAGGATAAAGAATTTAAAGGATTTAGCGATTAGGAGTGAGATGGTGAGTTTGGTGAACTTGTTATATTATGTTCTTTATGCTATAGTTATGTGAATAACTGTTAATACATTACATTAACATATGAGACACCTATTCAATTTGTTGTTTATGCTTCATGTAGCTGAATAACCATCAGTGTGTTATGTTAGCATACCACACACCTATTCAGCCTGTTGTTCTCTATTCTATTATTACTCTATTATTACTATAACTTGCCTTTCAAGATGACAGACAGATATGCAGCCTTGCATACCAAAGCATTCTAACAAAGCTTCACATCAAACAAGAGGCTGACCAAAAATGGGCTCAACCGTCAGATGATTGTCTAAATAAAAAGGAAATATCTGACCAATATATCGGTGTATCTCTAATTTATACAAATATTACTAACAATAAATTCCAAAAATACAGATTTATAAAGTACAAAAACATAGAATCTTGTCATTCTGTTCAAGTCAATGGATATGGCCAGATCCCAGTTTTATGAGGAGTAAGACCTGATGAAGATGAAACTATCCAATATTTGTGTTGGTTGGATGGTATTTAACCAGGTCCAGCAAATTCCTGTGAGTGAAGTATTACCTGCCACTTCGATGATCTGATGGCGGGCGATGTCATAGAATGGGTGGTCCCAGGGCAAGTGTGGCGAGGCTGCATCAAAGGGCTGAGAGATGTCTGTCTCTGGAACATAAAAGAGAATTACAGATCCACACCAAAGAGCCACGTCTGCTTTTCAAAGGTCGGCCCAGAGTTTTCACTGTGATCTTTAGTAAATGTATCATCTGCCAGGTCACCAGGGAGGCAGGTGATTTAGCAAAGGCTGCCATGCCTTTTCCAAAGCCCTGCCATTACCCTTCACAACAGTTTCAAGACACTCCAAAGGAAAGACCTTAAACATAGTGAAACAGAAGGGGGCTTCTCCTAAATCCACTGGAAGAGAATGTATTACCACTCTAGATGTAAAAGTCAGTGGCCCAGTGGATAAAGAATGCCACTTGTAGACAGACCAAAAAAAAAATAAATAGCATAGGGTCCAGAAAGAGTGTCCAATAACAGACGGAACAGAGCTCTTAAGCAACATTTTTTTGTTGCCCATTTCCCACATGACCCTGGCCCTGTTAGTTGTAAGAAAATGCAAAAAGAGCAAGGTTAATTTATTTTTAGGAGAACCATCTTCATAAAAACCAAGAAGAAAGCTTTTGCTAGGACTACCTTGAATTTGTTTCATAAAACAACATAAGACATAAAAACCTTCTTTTTAGACAGGTTGTAAGTAAGTGTTAACACCCTTCTGATTTTTTTTTTTTTTTTTGCATATTAATCATACTTAAATTTTTTGGATCATCAAACATTTTTTAATAATAGATAGATATACAGAGTAACAAATATAGTTTTTAAATGGGTCTATTATGAAACATTTAAGCGTGACAAATTAGCTAAAATATAAGAAATACAAAAGGATGTAACACTTTTTCACATCACTGTAACAAACCTTTCAGCCAGATTCAACAACAATATTATCCCAGACCTCAAGTGTCCAGAGCATAATAGTGTTGTTTTTGAAACCTAGTGGAAGTTTGGCTAAATTAGTAGATAAAATTTAGTAACCACCTGTTTGAGTCATTCTTGAGTTCAAAATGACTCCACCTGGGTTTTATTAGTACCACTTACTTGTAAAAATATTTGTTGCAGCTCTTTTTCTGCGTGGTCCTGCCATCAAATACAAGAAAGCTATTGCACTTCATAAAAAGGTAAAATATTTTAACAGCTAATGTGTGTTTTTTTTATAGTGCCCTAACTGTACAATTCAATCAATGACATTTGGCATGTTTAAACAAATCTTGCAAAACATCTTACACCTAGAATATCATGCATATGCCCTAAAAGATAGGATGGACCTTTTTGCTAATTTGTTATTAATCTTTTATTGTACTGTAGACAACTACTAATATTGTACTCCAGATTAGATATTGAACCATTCCAAACACAATTTTAAGATAACAAAAAATAATAAAAAAAATACATTTTGTTTCCCTTAATTATCAAAATATGTTGATTATTAATTAATTTTGCAATGGCTTACCTTATTAACTCGACTAAAACATTTCCCCATTTTATAAAAAATACCGTGTGCCAAGTTATAATGTAAACCTGTTTAAATCAAATATTAGTTTTACTGATAACAGTGGTACAGCTGATTTATTAACAATAAAAAACATATTTTACATAATAGCCAAGTTGTTTTTTGTTGACATGTTTTGTTTTGGTTCTAAAACTGCATTGCCAATCGCCCAATCAAAAAATCTGAAAGACTGCCAACCCACAGACCATTGTTTTGATTTAGACTACTGTACTGTTTTCAAACCAGTACGAGTGCATGCTGCTTACAGTACCTTTAAATAATATTATTTTACAATACTCTTACTTGAATATATTTCATATCTACTCTTCCCACCTCTGGTAATATACAAAGTAGTTATCGCATAACGTTTTTCTAATATTGTGCAGTCCTAGAAGCCTTATTTGGTATTTCCTCCGCAGCTTGCATTGACCCCCCTCTCACCTGACTTGCCTCGTGTGGCCTCGTCTGCGGGCCCTCCTGTAGACAGACCAAGAAGAAACAGCACAGGGGCCAAAAGGATTGTCCGATTATAGATGGAAAGCAACATTTTTTAGTTTCTGCATTAAGGTTAAGTTCATTCCCCACATGACCATGGCACTCTTAGTTGTAAGAGAATTCAAAGAGAGCAAGGTTAATTTATTTTCAGAAGAACCATTTCCACCTTAATAAAAACAATGAGAAGAAAGTATTGGTTAGGACTACCTTGAATTTGTTTAAAGGACACAAAACCCTTCTTTTTAGACAGGTTGTATCAAGTGTTCACACCCTTATGGATTTCTTATATTTTTGCTTATTGGTCACATTTAAATGTATTGGATTATAAAACACTAATCAAAGATAACCAGAGTAAATTAGCAAATTTGCTAAAAAAAAATAAGAAATCCAGAAAGAGGCAAATATACTGACCAAAAAAAGAAACGCAATTTGAAATTCTGGTGCCATTTTGTTTCTAAGCAAAATTGGTAATTTATTTTTCATAGTTTATTTCCATAACATGAATACTTTTGCCTGACAAATGTTTGAGAGTACAGGTTATTGTTTAGAGTTAACATTGAGTAACTCATTATCCACTGTGACATGTGTTTGAGCACTTCCGGAGTGGTGACACACCCATGTCACTTGGAGTTTCACAAACTCACCTGGGCCTATAAAAGTCCTGAAAAAAAATGGAAAAATGAGATGCACAACAATGCCACGGCTGACCCAAGATTAACGAGAGCGCGATTGGCATGCTCCAGGCAGGAAGTCGGGTTCAGCATGTCGCACAGCAATATGGTGTGCACCCATCAACAATCTGCCATCTAAGAAGGAGATTCGATGCCACCGGACAGACGGGTGATCTCCCAAGATCTGGTAGGCCACATGTGACGACACCTGCATGTGACTGTCGTATTCGGATGTTGCACCTGCGTGACCGCTTCAGATCAGCAACTCAAACAGCAAGAGAGGTACCTGGCCTTCACAACAACAGAATCAGTGATCAGACAGTCCGCAATAGACTACACAACACCAATCTCCATGCACGTAGGCCGTACCGTGGTTTGGTGCTTACGCCACAACGTAGAGAGGCACGTCTTCGTTGGCTGAGGACTTACGGTCGCTGGAACCTAGCCAAATGGTCAGAGGTCCTTTTTACAGATGAATCCTGCTTGGCCCTGTCCTAGGCCGACTGGAGATCGCGTGTTTGGCGTCGCAGTGGAGAACATTTTGCTGATGCCTGTGTTCATGAGCGTGATCGCTGGGGCGGCCCGAGCGTAATGGTGTGGGGTGGAATATCTGCAACTCATCGAACAGACCTTCAGTTTGTGGAAAGGAAACCTTAATGCTCAGCGCTATCGTGATGAAATTCTGCATCCACTTGTTCTGCCTTTTGTTTGGCGTCACAGACTGATTCTTCAACAGGATAACGCACAGTCCACATGTGGCGCATATCTGCAGGGAGTTTCTTCAGGCTGAAAACGTACAGGTCCTACAATGGCCCGCGTTTTCTCTGGATCTTTCACCTATTGAACATTTGTGGGACATATTGGATAGGGCAATCCGGAGACGACAGCCGCCACCAGCAACAGTACGTCAGCTGCGCCAGGCGCTGACCCAGGAGTGGAACAACATTCAGCAGGCCACAATCTCACGTCTGGTGATGTCTATGAGACGAAGATGTAACGCTGTTCGAGATGCACATGGTGGACACACCAGATACTGACACTGTCATTTTGGGTTTATTAACGTCTGACTTCGTGTTGGTTATCCTGGCGACTCAGATGACTTGTTCATTTCATTTATTGTGAATACTATTGTTTTGTGTTTCCTTGTTTCGAAAACATTTCTGGGCGAAATTTTAAAATAAACCAGGAGAAAAATATGCACATAGAAAATTGCGTTTCTTTTTTTGGTCAGTATACTTTTTCACAGTACACAACAATTTTATGCCAGACCTTAGACCTTAGAGAATAATAGTGTTGTTTTTGAAAACCTATAGAGGAAGTTTGATCACATTTAGATATCACCTGTTAGTGTCATTCTTGACTGAGTTCAAAATGACTCCATCTGGGTTTTATTAGTACCACTTACTTGTCCAAATATTTGTTGCGGCTCTTTGTCTGCGTGGTCCTGCCATCAAATACAACAAACCTATTAAACTTCATAAAAAGGTAAAATACTTCAACACCTGAAATTCATGTTTTATTTTGAATATACCATTTCATTCTGTTTTTTATTATATTTTATTGTGTCACAACTTCTCTTGAGTAACATTATTTTGAAGTAACAGTACTCTTACTTGAGTAGAATTTTTGACTACTTTACCCATCCCTGGAAATATACAAAGTAGTGTTGTCACAATACTAAAATTTCAACTCGATTTCAATACTTAAAAAAAAAAAAAAAAAAAAAAAAACTTGATCCTCGATACCAAGTTCAATACCACGGTGACAAAAATTACCACTTTTCATTGAATGTTTGGGGAGTACATATAACTGCCCCCTTTACCGTCACCATATTATTCAAACAATATTTTGTACAGAATAATATTATGAGGCTATTACTACATATGTAGCATACTTGTACATTTGTTCAAACTTATATTTTCTATGCAAGCAGTGGTTATCAGTTTATCCTCCAACAGAACACTCCGATGCCTCTGTAGTCCACAGCCATGTAGCTATCTTTTATACAACACAATGCTAAATAATACAGTAGTTTGTATATGCGAGCCAAAATTATTTCAGATTATGATAAATGATTCCTCAAAGGTAAATTTTAATTACAGTTTACCTGTTTCCATTTTCTATAACTGGCAGTAGCCAGTAGCCATGGTTCATATTTATATTGTGATTGTGAGTGATTTTACTGGACTGAATTTGGCCTCTGGACCTCAGGTTTAAAACGTGATCCACTGTCTGTGGCTGCAGTCATTGACAGTGATGGGTCAGACACGACCAGAGTCTTTGTAAATTGTATTTAAAGAGCTGTTTTGATGGAGGAAAGTTTTTTGCTGTGCTGACTAAGTCTGTCCTCCTCCTGTACTCATTCACTGGAGGGATGGGGCTGCACCTTGTGTTTCTGCGGCGCAGGTAAAGATGTCACATTATCCATACTTTTCCAAATGAATATCTAATTTAGATGCTCACTTTAGGATTGATTTTTTTGATAACCCTAATACAAAGTAGTTATCACATGATGTTTTTCTAATATTGTGCAGTCGTAGTTGCCTTATTTGGTATTTCCTCTGCAGCTTCAACTGCCCCCCCCCCCTCCCCCCTCACCTGACTTGCTGAGTGTGGCCTCGTCTGCGGGCCACTGCTGGTCCTCATACGTGGTGAGCTTCAGCTGACCTAACTGTGCGGTGGCTGGGTCCTCATTGAGGTCCACCAGGAGGTCTGAAGAGGACATCACTCACACTGGGGTCGCTTCACTCACTGCTGATGGTCGGCAAGAGATTACAGTGAGGTTCCCATACACAATATGGAAATATTGGACAGGAAAAAGCTAGACCTGAAAGAGATGAAAACAAACATATTACACTGTTCGCTTTCTGAAAAAAATCTGGACACTTTTGCATTAGAATTTCACATGTTATAACTTAACATAATTCATATTTATTAAAAATGTCTTCTTTGGGGATGTCTGTCCCTTTAAGACCCTCTGGCCCCACCCACTTCAGTCTGTCAGCTCAAGCCCATTGCAAACACTGTAGTTTACAGCAGTGGCTGCGGTCATGTACTGCAGGGCTGAGGCCTTCCTCTGACTAAAGCCTCCGAAAAGCTCTGAGTGCTTGTACAGAACGGTGGGGGATAGACAGAGAATTATATAATGGCTAATTAGCACGGCTATAAGTAACATGAAGCTAACACACAGATAAATGAGCTGACTGCCTTATAGTGGCCGTGATTTAAGCACTGAACAACTGTGATTGTGTATGTGCTTTAGAAACACACAGGAGCACTTCCTGGAGAAGGCGGGGTTGTGTGTCCGGTCAGTAAGCCGTTTTAGCTCTTGAGATGGGCAACGCCTCAGCATACAAAATTACTTAAACATGCATGAATGAAACAAAATAAAATTCAAGGTAGGTTTTTTGAGGAGGAAACATTAGAACATGGTAAAAAGTCCAGTCCAAAGGTTAGCATAATAGGTCCCCTTTAATACTTTGTTCTAGGGCTGCAAAATGTGTGTATCAACAAATGCAATATCTATATAACAAACTGTTTCACACATTATGGCAATCAAGGGCATAATCTCAGTCTAATCTCTGGCTGTAGTCGACCAAAGAAATTTTTAGTCGACTAAGACCTCACCGACTGATTAATCTGTCAGCCCTGGTCTAATCTAAACTGGTCATGTTGATGTATTGATTTCTGTCCTTATGATTCAAATACATAAACATGTGTGGTAAAATCAGTTTATAAGGGAAAAGACCTTGTATGGATATTCAATATTGGCACTTTACATTTCAACAAGACAAGCATTTTATGACACTTTTAGTCATGTCTCCCATATGGTGCATCACGGGCAGGTAAAATAGTTAATGTCCGAAAAAGGTTGTTATAGAAATAATAACTTTATTATTAAAACATTCATCTACTTCAGCTTATTGCCTAAAGGGGTCGTAGGTGGCTGGAGTCTATCCCAGCAACTATGGGCCTGAGGCAGGGTGCACTCTGACCCCTGAGTTAGTCACAGGAACACCACACTGCTGCAAAAATCTTATTGTAATCAAGATAATTATAGCACATTTCATTTATTTCCTCATATCACACAGTCCTACTTTGTATATCTAACTAACCGGATGAAGACAGAGTGAAGAGGTCTTATCATGTGCTCAGACTGGAGACAGTTGAGATAAGGCCACAGAGGAAGTGACATGCTGACGCTGCTGTAGTCACCACACAACCACCAGTGCTATGTTGACCTCTGCAGAAGAATGTAGTGATATTAGGATCAGAGCGGCACCAGCTAAACGTTAACCTCTGCAGAATGTAGTGACACACAGAGCCGCACACTGGTGCCTTCAGCAGGTCTCCTAGCAACTGTGCACTAATTTAGGCTTATCTACTGCACCCAAACGCCGCAGTCTGCAAACTGGATTCAGCCAAAGGATACTTCACAATGTAAAGCACTGATGTTCTCATTTGTAGAATTACAGCAAAATAGGGTACTTTTGCTGTAGAGACTGAATATTTTGTAAATTTACTTTTATCATCACACTTTAGACCTAGTTTAGATACAGTTTAGTCCTGGTTTAGTCCAAGATTAGTCCAGTTTTAGTCCTGGTTTAATCCTTGTTCAGTCCTAACCTAGTCCAGTTTTAGTCCCAGTTATGTGAAAGTTTAGTCCTAGATTAGTCCAGATTTATACCCAGTCCTGGTTTTGACATGGTTTAGCTCCTCCTTATTTAGTAAGTAAGATAACTGCTTAAGTCACAATGTTATGGTCTTATATGTAATGGCCATTTACTCTTGTACGTCAAAATAACTGTCCAATCAGAATCTTAAACCTTAAAAACTGTGGTCCCTAGTTTATTCCTATTTTTAGTCCTTGTTTAGACCACCTTTGGTCTTCCCACGTCCTGGGTTTATTTGACCTAGTATTTGCATGGTTGTTGCGGGATTAAAAGATTTTTTCACATTTTTGCATTGCTCCTTCAAATTCAATGCAAACTGTTCCGTAAGTTTTTACGTAGTTTAATTATTTTAATTATAAAATTCCTAATGCTTGAAACATGACACCAAAAGTCTTTTTCGGCTGATTTCTTTTTAAAGAAATGCCACAGTATTTACCTGATTTGCGTGAGTAATTTGGCTTAGGTTTTTACACCTGATGCCGTTTATCCAGGCTTGGCGTGTGAGCATGTGGCTGGAGTTTCCCTCCTGATGGTACGTTCACCCGGACGCGAATCAGGCGTCAGGCGCGAGTGATTACCATGTTAAAGTCTGATTTATACTTCCGCGTCAAATCGACGGCGTAGCCCCGCAGACCCCTTTGCGTCGCCGCAAGCCCTCTGAAAACCTACGCCGTAGCCCTGACGTGCACTTGGTCAAAAATGTAACTACGCGTCAAGGCGACGCGGACCGCAAGCACTGTGATTGGTTGCTTGGTCTCTCGATGAATTGACACTGCATGGAACGACGCAGAGGAGCAACGCAGAAGTATGAAGGGTTTTCAACACCGTCGAGCCAACGGCAGTAGTTTGGCGTCAAGAAGACGCGGAAGCATAAATCAGCCTTCAGTCTATGGAAAGCCGCGTTCAGGAGCGAACAAGCGTCCTGCGGCGCGAATGACGCGAATGGCACGATGCAAATCAAGCGAATCGCGCGAATGATGCGAGTGAATTCAAAATGGTCACGCGTCCAACTAGATGCGAATGACGCGAATTTGACGCCAGATTCGCGTCCGGTGTGAACGTATCATAAGAGCACTGTTTAAAGTGGACCATAACACTCCTGGGTTAAACTAACTCACGACAAGGTGGTTAAGCCATCGGTTGATCCTTGTTTAAGTTCAGGCTTAATTCTACCTTTAGTCCTAGTTTAATCCATAGCTTGGTCCTAGTTCATTATACATTTAATATTTAGCCCTAGCTTTGATGAGAGGACATTGGTCTAAAGCAGTGGGTCAAAATAAAATGGTTATATAATAGAACTGAGTCAAACAATCAAGCCTTATATCTTAATGTATTAAAGTAAGGTAGATTACAAGCTACTGGACTTTTGTGACAGTCCCATGCCTGGATAAAAGGAAAAGGTTGCAAGTGTATTTGGCATAAAACTAAATCAAGATGCAAACCACTGCAGGCCATATCATTATTGCAATTTTCCAAATGGATAAAGCACACACACACACACACACACACACACACAAAAAGTGATAATGTCTTAGGGTTGGGCAATAAATCGATAAAAACGATTCATTTGAGTTTTTTAATTTAAATTTAATTTTGGGCAATGTCAAAAATAGCTCTATTGTAAAATTAAATAGTATAGGAAATAGCATCCTCCAAGCACTGCACTGTACACATTGTTGGAGCTAATGCAGAAATTAGCAAAAAACTTACAGCATGGTGTGGTGTGCAGCCCTACAAACTTGTTTGTGTATGCTCAGATATCAGATGTGCACTTGATGATTTTTAGCATTGTTTGGTGTATAAATTATAACTAGACCTGGTCTCCAGAAGTAAAGAGAGGGTTGCCTTCAACAAACTTGCATGCACCACGACCCAGTGTCACAGAAACTTTGGGTCTCGCAAGAAAGTGGCACATCGCGATTAGTCAAACCCCAAGCTACCAATGCTTTTATTTCTCTATTTTAGTCAGGGCAGAGCGGCCAAAAAAATCTTCAGAGAATTCTGTGTATGGATACATGGGGGAAACGAAAGTACCAAGCGACAAAACCAAGCGAGGAGTCATAAAGGAGTATTATGAGTATTACGATAGTGCTTTACTATGAAATGTAGGGGGAGCTTCATAGAAAAAAAAAGAAGTCAAAAACAGTGAAGAAATGAGAAGTTACTGAGTTCTGCTTTAACACACACACTGGTGCCTTCACTATTGTCAGAGAGTAATGAGAGTGTGAGAGTAATGCACACTGCTACTGCTTTGTTGTTGTTTTGTGCAGGCATTTAGCACAAAAATATAGCTATGCAATATTGTCATAAAAATAAACATACATTAAAATTGCTTTTTAGGCCAGACAACAGAAAAAAAATCATTAAAATCATAAATCGTCTTAAAAATAGATTTTTTTTTTAGCCATATCACCCTCCACTTCTAGTTTATTCGATGTTCCCTACATTCTCCACTTAGTTCTGGGCCCTGACTGTTAAATTAAGTGAATCAACCTAGTCAGCAGATGATAAAATTACTTCCCCATAATAACCATTCTATCTTCCTCATCTAACACTGCTTTTCTCCCTTTCTTCACACTTCCCCTTTAATGTCCCGTCCCCCTCAGGGTCCCTGCCCCCCCCCCCCCGACACACACGCGGACTCTCTTGTGCCCTAAGTATGACGTTATGCTAGTTGACAGTGTGTAGCTTTAAATAAATATCGCTACAAACCAAGAGGCCAGTGTGTGAGCCATACACTGTGTGCACTGATGACCTAGAATAGGCTGCAGTAAGCTATGAGAGTGAAACAATCTTTGACTTGCCTAGAAAGCTCTATCTCGAAATGACCTATCTTGCAATGTACTGTATAATAGTGCTCATATCTGGTTTGAACCAGGGATATTCTAGTGTAGAGGGAAATGCTATATTCATTGAGCCACAAAGCCCTTATATCTCACAATGGTAAGAATCCACTAAAATTTATCATTTTCTTTATTGACCCCTTGTAGCTGGAGTTAGTATATTTGACCCAGTGTTGCAATGGTACACAATCATCTATTTATTTATTTCTTGGCCCAATACTAACCCTAAATTTGATCAAAATGAAAAAATAACCTTCAAATCTTGTCCTATTCCTAACTTATCCTGCCGGTGGTGTAGAGGCCATTTTTGTCTTAAAAGGTCCCATATTATGCTTTTTTTTAAAATCCGGCTTTTTGAAATCGTTTTAGATGCTTTGCATTAATGTTTTCAATGGCATGACCAGTTTGGGCATCTTACATTGCAGTTCATAGGAAACATCCAAAATCTTTGGGCCAGCCCTACTACAAATCTGTAAATTTGGACTTTGGAGAACTCAGTAACTCTGCTCATTTCTTCGCTCTTTTTGCCTTATTTTCCTCTATAAAGCTCCCCCTACAGTTGGAGTAAAATACTCACAAGCCCAGTTGACTCCTGTGAGACCCCTCACTTGACTTTACTTTTGTTTTCCCTTCCGCGAATCCGTACAAAGATTTTTCTGCCATTTGGCCGCTCTGGAGTTCTGCTTTAAGAGGCTTTGGAAGTCCTGAGAAGACAGCTTGCTAATTTCTCTGGCATCATAGAACATAAAATCCAAATGCATTTTGTAGGTCTACCCAAGCTCTACTTGCACAACAAACTTGACTGAGATTGCCTAATTGGTTTTCTCAAAAAACAGTTCTCACTGTCCAATTCTTTGTTTTCGTAATAATAAGCATTACTAAAATAAAGGGCTATCTTAAATTAATTTCTTTCATAAAATTAAGAAAATCTGAACTACATATTGGTCCCAAAAATCTGCAGTGTTTATCGGCCATCGGCCGCTCTGAATTTTAAAAATCCGTATCAGCATCAGCCATAGAAAAACCCACATCGGTTAACCTCTAAATACCAAGAACTTTTCTTACATGACATTTAGACAACCTGTCAGTGTCTTTGCTAATGGTATTATGATAAAAACGTATGTGACTTAATTTTCTTAAAACATCTTAATGTGCTAATAATTGGGATGGGCATACTAAGAAGGGGGCTAACCATCTGGCATGGGTGGATGTTGAACTTTGGACATTTATAAAATTCTGCAAATGACCTGAATTGCTTGCTACCTTTTGTGTTCAAGATCAATATTATTCAAGCCATTTCTAGTCTTGTCAGTAGAAGTGGGTTAGGCTGTTTGAATGTTCATAGTAAATACCAGGACTGTCCGCTGAGATGAAGAAACTTGCGTCATCCACAATTTCAGAAATGTCCCATTCCACTGTTACTGACATCTTCCATGAGGCTTATTAAACTCTGATGAATCAAAGACATTCTATAGAAAACTATTCATCTTAAATCCAGCCACAAGGGGTCACAAATTATTGTAGTCTTTCTGTCGCACCCAAACCTGGATAAATTGCGTCAGAAAGGGCATCCAGGGTAAAACATATGACAATTAGTATGCATTAGTCTTGAATGGCACTTAATCCTTCTACATATGCCCTAACACCACACAGACAAGTATATTATAATTCAGTTTGGCATTAGCTCAATTTCACAGTGCTCCCTTAGCATACAGACAATACAATTCATATTATGTAACCTAGAGTAGTGATTCTCAAACTGTGGTGCCGCTACCACTGGTGGTACGCAGGCTCCTTCTGGTGGTACTCAGGAACCTTTAGTTGTTCTTGTTCTCAAATCCTCATTTAAGTTAATAGAGAGTTACATCCAAGTGTATACCATTGCTTAGTTCTGGTTAGGACACTAGGTCTTGGTTTAGTCCTGGTTTAGATCTTGTTTGGTACTGGTTTAGACCTGCTTGAGTTCTGGCTGTAACGTGGTTTAGTCTAAAGACCTAGTTTAGTCCTGTTTTGGTATTTGTTGTAAAATAGTTTATCCATGGTTTAAAGAGTCCTAGTTTTGTCCTGGTTCAAATCTGGTTTGGTCTTGGTCATAACCTGGTTTTTATTCCTAGTTTTACCCTGGTTTTAACCTTGTTTAAACCAAATTTAGTCCTGGTCTGGTCTTGGTTGTATGTTAAGCTGGCTTAGTCTTAGTTTTGATCAGGTTTAGTCCTGGTTATAACCTGGTTATAACCTTCTGTAGACCTGGTTTAGTCTTGTTTCAGATCTTGTCTACTCAGGCACTAGTTCTGCATCTGGTTTAAGCGCAGTTTAGTCTTTATTTTGTGGTGATTTGATTTATTTTTTATTTTTTGGATTTATAACTTTTTAATTCCTAGGTTTAGTCCATTTTAGTTTTTAAATATCCTTCTCGGAAAGCCAAATACTTGAGGTGCTACTTGGTATGAAATATTTGAGACGCACTGACTTAGAGATTGTTCAGCTATTACAAAAATTAAGGCGTAGAAGACTTACTATTTACTATACTATACTATACTTCTGAGGTAGCAGAAGAAGAGCTGTAGATATACGCTCTGATAAAGCAACAAGTGAACAGTCTAGTAGTCACTTTATTATACTTAACCACTTCTTCACATTCTTGTTGATTTATTTCATCTTTTTGCAGTAAGGCGGAAAATTAGCTGCCGCAAAGCAAAGTTAGCCAAAGCGCTACAAGAAATTAGCATTTCATTTCATTTGCATCCGTAAACTGCATTTAAGTGCTTGGCGGGAAAAAACGACTATAAAAATGACCTAAAAATATATTCTCAGCTACATTACGCCAAATAGGAAAAATGCAGAGAGTTGCTGTCGTATTTTGGCTCCATTTAGCTCAAGCATTCCCTTTAGCGCCTGCTTCACAGAGGTAAACACTGAATGAGCTAACGAGGACTGTATGTTAGCATTAGCATTAGCTCTTTAGATAATATGAAATATGTCATAAATGAATGTGTATTTACCGTCACTGAGGGGCTGTAAAAAGCCTCGGAGGTGAATCTTATGAGGGCTGTTGTCGCAGACGGTTCCCGGTGTTGACATCAACATCTGCGTCAACTCCTTTTCCCCCCGCGTCCTTTCACAGTAAAAGCGCAACACGATATTTAACAGTACAGACCGGTTTTTACAAAATAAAACCTCAGAAAGTATTTATATATCATCTTTAATAATAGGTTAGTCTTATATAGCGCTTTTCCAGACACTTACAGTTTGGTGCATTTTTCATTTAATCATCACTCTCACTTGGTGGTAGTGAGCTACCAACCACCACCAAACACAGTCACACTGACAAGGCATACAGGCAAGGTGGGTGAAGTGTCTTGCCCAAGGACACAACACCAGTATGCATTACCAGTTGCAGGGCTTGAACTGCCTACCTTCAGGTTAGTGGGCATGCATCTCTACTGACTGAGCCACTGCTGCCCCCTTTATCAAACTAAGTCAGGTCCAAACCAGGTCAAAACCAGCTCCAAACCAGGGCTAAAACAGCTCTAGACAAGGACTAAAGCAGGTTACCAAACCAGCAACAAACCAAGTCTAAACAAGGTTTATATCAGGACTAAACCTGGTTACAACCAGCCACTGAACCAGGACCATAGTCTAAACCAGCTCTAAACCAGGACTACACCAGCTCTATCTAAAGACTAAACCAGGACTAAAACAGGACCAAGTCTAAACAAGGTCTAAACCAGGTCTAAACCAGAGCTTAAGTGTTCTAAACTTTACTACTGGATCAAGCCCGTAATAAAGTAAATCAGGACTTGAACAGCTAAAAACTCCTGAGTACAATCAGTGGTACAGTTTAATTTAATTAAGTATTACATATTTTTTATGTACTACCTAAATGTATAATAAATAGGCAAGTTTTTTTGATCATACTTTCTGATGAATTATGGTAAAATCTAAAACTGTGTTTTGTTTTTCATTTTTGTTATAAATTTAAATACATTTATTTTGCTGAAAATAAATGTAAAGTTTCCCTTGATCAACTTTTTTGAGCTTGTAACCATGTTATAATGTCTCCTCACAAACATACCTGGAGCAGCATTTTCTTTCATTCGCACATGTTTGAGTAATCCCAACTCCCCAAAAGAAGACGTTTTACATACATATACATTATTTTAAGTTATAAAACCTGAAATACTAATGCAAAGGTGTCCAAAACTATTTCAAAAAGCCTGAAAAAAGAATAATATAGTCCCTTTAACAGTTTCCACAAAATATTAGAAATATGCAAGAAAATTTGCAAGAAAAAAATTGACATATTTGTAGAATTTATTTAGAAAAAGGCAGAAACCCATGAAGATGTCACAAACCATGAAGATATTTTGCTATTTTTGATATTTTATTTTGATATTTTGCTAGTCAAATATTATGTTTTTGTCTCTGTCGCCATGTCTGTGAAGACTCTCACTCGTCCAGGGTAATTGCATCGCAACAAAAAGTTAAAAAAAGCAGTCATCTGGATTGGATTTTTCAAGTTGAAGACGTTTCACCTCTTATCCAAGAGGCTTTCTCATTTTTATGTCGCCGCCTAAATCACTGTCTATCACTAGTGTCTAAAAGGCGCCCCCTGCTGGTGGAGTACTAACCGTGAAGAACCCAGAGGCATGTAGCAGCAGGACTGACCTACACCGACCTGTCTGTGCGGAAGTAACCTGTCACTGCACAAAATGGCGTGAAACGAGTCAAACTTTGAGCTAAAAAGTTGTGACCTCCGCTGAAACTGCAGAAATATAGTCCAATGTTGCGCTATAGTGGATAAAGTTGCAGCAGGTAAGGCTTTAGGACAGAACCGGACCGGACCGGGACGATGTCCGAAGAACACACGCAGCGGACCGAGGGCGCTGGTCCGACCCGCAGAGACGGCTCCAAACCCGGGCTCCTGCGGTTCGTGCTGTCGATGCTGAGTTCTGTTGTGGCCCTGGCCGCTGTGGGCTGCGTGTGCGCCCTCTTCTACCCCGTCCTCAAAGGTAAAGACATCAAGTCTGGTCCTGGTTTATTCCTGGCTTGGCAGACCCTGGTTTGGTCCTTGTTAAGTCCTGGCGTTGCCTTTGTTTAGTCAAGGTTCAGACCTGGTTTATACCTGGTTTAGTTCTGGATTTGTCAGTGGTGGAATATAAACAAAGTAAAAGTACTTACTTATTTTACTTAACTACAATTTTCATGTATCTGTACTACATTTTTGTACAAGTGATACTTTTACTTCACTACATTTTAGAGCAGCTTTCTACTCTTACATTTTTTTAGTTGGTCTGAAGTGCAAAGTATTTTTAGTTTTCGTATAAAATAATTTGTTTTTGCTGTGTCCTCATTGTAGAAACACAGTACTTAAATATAAAAGATGCAGTAAAGTAGTACTCCTTGAGAAACATCAGAAGAATAAAGACAGAAGACCTCAGCAACAGATTTAGTCATCTTCTACTGCACTGGTTTATTAATTACATCAGTAATCATGGGTTTAGTCCTGGTTTTGTTCTTGTTAAGACCTAGTTCAGTCCTGGTTTTAACCTGTTTTTCTACTGGTTAAGTCCTGATAGTGTAGACCTGGTTTAGACTTGATTTAGTTGTGGCTTAGTCTTGGTTTAGTCCTGGTATAGTCCAGTATTAATCCTGGTTTAGTCCTGGTACTTGGAAAGCTGAATTCTTTTGTTTTGTTCTTGTTCCTGATTTTTTTCAGAGCTGCGGGCGATGAGAGTCAGAGGAGATGATGGGACTGAACAAAGGATGCTGGGTAAGTATCATAATCAAACTATATAACTTTTAACACTTAAAGAAGAATTATAATGCAGTTGTTAATAGTATTAACAGTCTACATAGGACCTGAACCAAAGTATTAGAACCACTTTTCGTGTGTAGTACTCTGTTGTCGTGTCCGTAGGTTTCTGGCCCATCCTGGTCCTCTCCGTGGTTGCGGCCTGTTTCTTCTCGGCCTCCTCCTGGATCCTGACCCACCTGGACTCCGCCCACTCCAGGACCACTTCAGGGAGATCGCCCCACATCAGGTAACACCCTCCACCACCATAACAACAAATCAAATCATACTCCTGGCACAGAACCATCACTGACATCTGTTTTTCCATAGTGACGGAGTCTGGCTGAATAATGGGATGGCGGTGCTCAACGGCGTCATGGCCATGTTGACGGTCATCTGGAGCCTCACCTGACACTACTACTTTTTTAAATGCCCCAACAGCTGCACTACAAAGACAGTCAAGTTTTCCCAGTAGATGGCACCAAAACATAAATGTATCAGATGCACAAAGCTAATGCTAAGAGTCGTATTCCAGTATTTTACTATGAGATCCCCAATGTAACTGTGAGCTCATTCCCAGTTTGGAGAAGCAAACAGGAGCTCTAACAGTCAATGCAAGTGTGTATGTTCTCCACAGTAGTTTATTTTGACATACCACTTCTTTTTATTCTGATTTTATTCATTGTTGCTAGTGTTGATTGTTTTTTATGTTTGTTACATAATGTGGGTATATATTTAGTATTAATAACAACAACTGTTTTTTTTTTTTTTTTGGGGCGCATTTATTAAATAAAATAAAAGACAAATGTTCTTTCTCCCGCTTTCCCACACACACACAAACACCACTTATTACAGGTACATAATTAAACACAGTACTAAAATAATTTCTTTTTTTTTAAAAAGTATACAAAAATACTAATTAAAAAGGAAAAATGTAGTCAAGTTTTGACAGGTAACCAGGCTTTACATATATACATTAGTGCAACGCTTAGTATTCACAGATCATTGAAACAGTTTGCAAACAAAAAACATTGCCTAATTCAGTTTAATTGAAATACAAAATGAGAACAGAAAATCAAAACACAATAACACAAATACATGTAATTATGACACATAATGTTTCATTTTTTTCCCCAAACTTTTGAATGATTTTTTTCCCAAAATGTTTTTTGTATGTTTTTAGATCAAACTTTGCTTTGGTGAGCCATCTTAATTTAAAATAACTCAAAAGGACATTTATAGGACACACTTTTGGGGTTCTGACCCACTGTTTGAAAGTCATTACTCACGGCAAACCATTTATAGGCTAATTAGTATTAACAGAAAACTTTATTGATAATTTTCAAATTGGGTATATTTTGTTATATATACAAAATTAAAATGATGCATTTGTTAACGGGCTGGCAGTAGCTCAGTAGATGGAGCCGTCTGCCCACTAACCAGAAGATTGGCAGATATGAACGTGTTAAGTGTGACTGTGTGATTGGTGGTGGTTGGAGAGGCTGTAGTCACAGAATGGCAGCCATGTCTCCATCAGTCTGCCCTAGGGCAGCGGTGAGTACAGAATTAATTCAACACTACAGAGTGACTAAGGATTGAATAAGAATGTATATTTTGTAAACGTGTACACTAAACAATCTATATGTGAATACTGTAGGTAGGCTGAATTTTAAAATGAAATAGTAATGTTTATTGGTAACAGAAAAATAGCATTCAGAACATTGTGCTGTGCTAATGAGGATCACTATTGTATATCTATAACTCTGAAAATGATGTGCTTTTGGACACAACATTCAATTCATTAATTCCAACATGAAGTTCAGTATTAGCACAAGCAGTATTTTGAGTCGACTGAACCAGAATGCCCCTATATAGGAATTATGCTCACAATTGCATATTACCTAAGACACTACCATAACCAATTTTATTTGATTGTAAAATTTCAAACAGCCATCTAATTCCCAAGGCCCAGACAAAGAGGCGCTCACATTTTTTTATACAATCTCATATGCCATTAATTATTTTGTAATATTTGTTCACATTTGTTCACACATCTAATATTTGATTTATTAAGGCGACAAATAAGTGCATCTTTAACACTTAAGGCACGTTTATATTATAAACTAATAAAATAAATACAAAAATACAGCACACATTTCTGGCTGGTGGCAAAAAGTACTAATGTCTCATAATATCAGAAGGCTTGAAAATACGTCATCATTATGTGATGTTTTAAACTTGCGGGGTCATGTTTGGTCTGAGTTTAAAAGCAGCAGACAGGTTTCAAAGGCCATAAGTCAATAATAGCATTCATCAAAAACTCTGGCTCTGATAAATGCAACACATTCATTTAACACCATTAATCATACAGTGGAACAGGTAGTTTTTTCAGGTATTGGATGTGAAGAGAACATACAGATAACAATATAATGTGCACTAGGTTGAGTTCAGTTGGTTAAACACTTATAACATTACCTTTCTCACAAGACAAAGAGAACAGAGAAGACTGGGTGAGAATTCGTCTATGGAGACTCTGCAGATGATTAGGACATTCAGTGGCCATGTTTCAAGAAGCAGGTTTAGTACAAACTCAGAGTTTGTTCACCCCAAAGAGAGGGAAACTCTTAAGTTTTCAGTTTCACAGAGAGAGTTTAAGCTACGGTCACAAAGGTTCTCACGAACTGATGGGTTTGTATGAAGCTCCCAGTTCATATGAAATCTGGAGGTCGTAGACATTCGTGGAGGGGGGCATAGTTTCCTACAGCCTTTTTAGAAAGTTGGCACGGCTGCCGTTCAATTTGCAAAAGCAACTTGAGGCATTCTTAGAGAAAATGAGCTAATTTTCTGCTGTACGCTGGCCGTGGAGTTCTTGTGTTCTCCATAAGGGTGCCTTCAAACCTTCCTACAATATACTCATGGCCATCTTACAAAAATTGTTGTCGTAAGGTGGCCCTACAGCACCCCTATGTGCAACTCACATGCTTGGGCTTTCGGCCCGTTTTGTCGGGATATATAAGTGGTGGCCATTCCAATATCTCCAAAATTCATCATCACATCTGCTAGAAAATTTGGCAATAATGCCGAGAAGACTACAGCTGCACCTTCTACAGGTCCTAAATTACAAACCCTATGTGATGTAAAAGTTTGATCGCATATTACATGTGTGTTGCGGGGGTGCGTAATAACTGTTACGGTCGTGGGACACGGTGAGAGCAGCTGGATGTGAAGAGGAGCGCATACAAACCCTACGATAAACGCGTGGCAGCGAATGGGGACTGGATTTGGATTATTATCTGTCATAACTGAGACCAAACTTCAGGACACTCTTACAGACAGCGGTAATTTTGGACAAACTCGGCTTTATGGGAAATGCAGGATGTTTTCTTCAGAAAAGAGAATGAAATGGATCCCTATGTTTCCCATGAGGGGTGAGCGCTTGCATGTGGTCAAAATGCGGATTTGTTGTGGTGTTATTGCATGATAGGGATTCTGTGGCTTTATTATAGTTGCGATGAAGTCTTTTACAGTCATTGTTGGTTGGTAGTTTGGGTCTCAGGTGTGTGTGGGTGCATCCAAGGCACAGGCGCGTCATGCATTGCGTGCTATGCAGGTTTTTCTTATGGAAGCCGTGTGATGCTTCGATTACTGGTATTAGTGTAGTGTGCTTGTTTTACCTAAAGCTGAAGTCTAAAGCCTATTGTTATTTAATTTCTGACTGCAAAAGTAAGAGCCACATAAACCCCCCTTAGGCTACAGCATAAAACACCCTGTTTACATCAGCAGCATACGCATTATGCATATTTCCCGTTCCAACGTGAAAAACACACAACAAATCACCAAAATGTCTAAAATAGCCTACTATTTACAAGTCAGTAAATTTATATAATTGAGGCCATAGCAGATTGTACATTTTATTCTGTTTTTTTGGGCACAGCCCACATCAAAGGAATTTAACCCTGACACGCAAGACATGTCTTTGACAAACCTTTCTTGTATAATTTTGTTAAGTTTAACAAAGTTTATAGCGTCATCCTTTCTGTGATGGACACGAGTCTGTCAGAATGGACAGTGTGTGGATTTTAATCTGCCCAAAGAAGTAATAGTGACAGTGATTATGGTTTTATGCGTCGGTGACACAGAGACACAGCGTAAAGCCTTACCATCTTTTAGCGCTTGTCAATTAGAATAAGCTACAATACAAGACTTACATAGCTATAAAGACACTAAATAAAGTCTGTTTAAGGTCTGCTTCAGCAAACTCTTATTTGTGCAGTTATTACAGTTACAATGCCAGATCACGTTGCGTAGTTCTTAGGTTGTTGCTAAGACATTTGTACGGAAACCCTGCAGAGAGGGTTTTCGTGGCGCCTTTGTAGAAAATCTTGGACAAGACCAAGACCTGGCCACGAACTTATGAACGGGCTACGACCGCTGGATTCTTATAAGGCTGACTTAAGGACGCCGTATGGAATGGTCCAAAAATCGTTTGTAGGGTGTTCGCAGCCTATTCGTCCGGGTCATTGTGACAGAGGCTTAACCTAAACAGTTACCGTGGCAACTCACTATGTAAGCCTAGCCCGGTCTGAGGCAGATTTTCTGGGTTGGTCTGATTTCTCTGTTCACTGGACAGCCATTGTGTTGGCTAACCCAAACCCTGGGTTTGTTAGTCACGTCATAGCTAGACCTGCTGAAGACATTATGTTATAAGTGCTGTACATTATAAGTGCTATAGACCAACCTAGTGTTGGAAGAGAATGACGTCTCCTATTGTGAAGACAGTGTGTGTAATGTTTTGTCTGAATTACACCTCAAGGCTGGCAGGATGAGCTGACTGTACTGCTGGGAGCACTATTTGACTGCGTCTCCACTTCACTGCTGCCCTCCTCCTCAGAGCATCTCCTGGTGAAAAGTTTGTACAATCCAGCGATGAGAAAGACCACAGAGATGAAGGCAAAGTAGCCACCATAGACGAGGAACTAGAGGGAAAAAACAATATATTTTTAGTGTGAAGCCAGGCCAGCCAGCTATTCCCTACAAAGGTCCCAGTGAATTTGATTTCCATGTGGGAGAAAAAAGACAGTCTAAACTACCTCTGAAAACAATTGGATAGATAGACATACAACCAATCACATTTAAGAGGTCAAACTCCCTTCTGACCACAGCAATTTGAAAAAAAAAAAAAAAAAAAACAATCAAATGAACAAAGTCTGCCCCATTTTTTTAATAATAAACTTTCTTTTAGTAAATACTGTACTGTTGTGCGAAGACATGGTGGAAAATAACTCACATTCAGAATTCACAAAGAAAGTGAATGGGTTTGGCCCAACAGGTTAGGTAGTCTGTAAATTTATTTCAGCAAGACAAATTTTCTGAAAGTTTGGCTTTACATGCAAATAAAAATATAGAAGGTGACAAATGAAAAGAACCCCTTATCTTCAGTTTTCATGTGACTTCTTGCTGAGAAAAACCTGTGTCATGTTTAATAATGAAATCAACATCAGTATGAACAACCATCTGTCACTGGTCTGTTCATACTATTCTGTGACAACTAAAAGTTTTGGTTTAGACACTTATTGGTTCTGTGTACTCCCTGGTTTTGTGTGATTCCTCACCTGAGTGTAGACATCCAGTCCCAGCCCGGCAGAGTCTACCACCACCACAGTGAGCAGAGACTGAAGGAGCAGAGCCACAAATGTGTTGACCCCAAACACCAGGGCGTACCGCTGCATGTTCAGACTGGCTGCAATCTGAAAACTAGAAAACACAAATTTACATTACTTACAATGTGTTAAAATGGATTATTAAAACTAGACTAGATGTGTTTGGCATGTTTATCACATGGTAAGATGTAGGAATTTAATAATCACATATTTATGTGAACAGAAATGGAGCCACAACTGACCCTTGTGGAACTCCAGTCTCTTACATAATTGTCAGAAATTCCCACATTTAAGTGCCACTGAATGCAAAATTAAAATAATTTGACAGTTAACCCAATCTGCTATGAAGTATATTATGCCTTATATATTGAATGCTTTCACTGTGAATATGTTATACTAAGTTGCCCTTTTACATGTTAATTTAACTGAAGCTTTGTTTGTAATACATCTCTCCTTTGTTTCAGAGATGTAAACCATACTGCATGCTGCATGCCAAAAAGCAAGAAAAAGAGAACAAAAAAACAGAAAAGACAATAAATTGGAACCTACATCCTGTCTGCTGCCATCTTTACCGATTTATGGTTTCTCCGTAAATAACTTTAAATTAAAACCACTGACATTTTATAGTGGCGTTTCTGTATTTATGCAAATTCATGAACATTTTTAACCCGCTGAGTCCATTCTTAAAATTGTTAAAATAATAATGATAATAGGAAAGTGTGGCTGAGGAATATAACCAGACAATATCAATACCAAAATTATGCCTGTATTTTAAAAAAAATATTTTATATTGATACAAAATATACAAATATTAATATTTAAATAAAAACAGGTATCCAAAACCGTCTCAAGACAAAAATTATCAATAATTTATTTTTTATTTTTTTAAGTGACCATGAATTGGTGGAAATAACTAACTGGCACCAAACTGAATGAGATCAAAACAAAATGGCAGCCTACATTACGACATTTGGCTGTCACTTCTTCAAAGATGTAAGAAGGTCATCTTCCTACAAAAGGCAGAGACCAAACAAACCTACCTACTATTAACAAAGACCAAGAAGGAAAATAAGGTAACAATGGAGGAAGAAGACAATCGCTCAAAACACATCTGTACTGCTAAATAATGCATTTCTTTACACTAAACAATGCACCGAACTGCTTCTTGACACTTTGACACTCATTGTTTCATCACCTTAGTGGAGACATCCTAGCCATTGTTCAGTGACTGTTGCAAAAGTGGTTTTACAAGTCTTTCAGCATTTCTACTCTTTACTACAAATGAAGGATGATTTTGTCTACAAAATATAAAGGTAAACTATCCCACAATTTTATTCTAGTTAATAGATAAAAAAGTGACTGATTACTGCAGCTTCAGGTCATAGAACAAGAATGTTATTAGAGCATCTGTCTCTGTGTCCCTAAAAAAATCTTACTAAGTTGTATATTGCCATACTTACGTAGCAACAGTGATGAGCAGCATGTACACAGCTCTAAAGAGGACATACAGGGTGTAACAGGTCCAGATGTTCTCCAGCAGGTCCATCCCAAAGATACACAGAGTCATGAGAAAGGAGAGGACACAGAGGACCAGCTCCCCCCACACAGACCAGGACACAGGCAGGCACCCCACCAGCAGCGCAGCCAGAGCACCTACAGTACAGCACATAATCACTGTAATCATCTATACATTAGTCTTAAGAGCTACATATAATACTATTAAAAATATAAACTTTTCAATCTGAATATTTGCAAACGTGATAGACTAAGGCCATTTTGGTGATGTTTAGTTGGAGATTACCATGGTAATATTTAACAAAACTGTATGTAAAATTGAATGGAAATGGAGTGACATCAGACCCTTGTGGGACTCCTCTACTCCAATTATTTCTAGTTCTAATGCAATGATGAACTAATTTATGGAGTAAATAGGAATAGTATCAATATTCTGTCTTCAATTCTTTAATACAAACAATGATGGTAATATGAAAGAAACCTGACTAATATCAGTCAATATTCCAATTACTTACATTTAACTTAAAGGGGATCTATGCTAACTCAACTTTTCCAAGCTTTTTGCAATGTTGCAATGTTTCTACCTGAAAAGCATACCCAAAGCAGTAATTTCTTTCATTCATGCATATTTGAGTAATTCTGATGGACTGAAGGGAGTGGGGAGAAAGTGGGCCTTAAAGGGACAAGCACCTAATACAAGAGTTTTCTGCCAAAAGTCAAAGTAATAACTCCCCAGAAGAAAACAATTTCAATAATAATAATAATAATAATTCATGAGGTATTCTAAGTTATAAAACATGAAATGTTGATGCAAAGTTTTCCAGATTTATTTCAAAAAGCTTAAAAAAGGCATAACATAACACCTTTAAACAACTGTTTGTTGCTTCTTGTTATTTATTTTCATAGTTCTTATGGAAAGTTGTAAAGCTAATTTATGTCCAACTATTATGGCTATTAAGAACATCACCTTCCATTATAATATGTGACTGAAGCAATTCCATGGGGGACATTTTTAATGAAATTTGTTTTGTGTGATATTATGGTCAAACGCCCAGGAATTCAGAACTTTTTTGATGATTTGCTTGCCTTAGCAAGACCTGCAAAGGGGAAAACATTAAACTCCAACACTGGAAAAATGCCTCCGAAAAATTGGCATAGGTGATCAAGCGAACCCAAGGACTCTATAAACAGACTAGCATTTCACAACACGTAACTAAATACAGTTATTGTTACATCAAAGTATATTTTGTAATTTTAAACATTAACAGCAATACATATCTACACATTATAACAATGCAACTGCCCTCTTTAATTATACAGAGCACTAAAGTTAACAACCCGCCCTGATTACATCCTGTTGGTTTTACCACAAACCACACAACCACTGGAGACTTTAAAGGAAAAAATAAATAATCTGGCCAGATATGACAGGGCTCTTTGGGCCATTTCTGTGTTTTTCTTCCACTCGTCTCCAGTTTTTAAATCAATTTAGGCCTGGCTGTTTGTTTGCGACAATACAGTCTGAGAACTTTTTAGTTAGAGGTAAGTCATCTGCTGGTTTACTCATTTGTTTGCCCCTGTATGAAAATGGCGGCTAATTTAAGTAAACAGCACGCCTACTGTGAGAATGGGCTGACTCTTGTTATAAAAAGCCTAGGATATTGACTGTAAAAAATGCTAATTAGTTATTCTAACTTTACTTTTATATAAATGGTTTCCACTCCTCACCTAGCAGCGTAGACAGTGTCTCCACATATCCGTTGTAGATAACATAGTCCTGTGATGGCCGGACATGCTCCCACAGAACCTGGGTGTAGTTTATGACCTGATAGTACCCACATGTGGCCAGGGCCCACCACAGAGACCAGGCCAGCAGAGTGGGGCAGTGATAACAGCACAGGAAATCTGAGAACAGGAGACGCAGAACCTCTAACAGACCACTGCTGGGACGTCCTGAGTCAGTTGATCTGGACTCCTGCAGGAGGGCACAAGAAAAGTGTAATTTACAAAGTGAAATCTATTTTAATTGCTGTAGGCCTAAATGTAAATGTTAAATCTAAAATGGGACAGCTTTTGTGTGATACTTCATATCTCTGATTGGTTCCGTTTCTATAAAATTGCATTCAGAGGTAGTTCTGTAATCTGTACACGTTGCTCCTACTCTTTGAAAATCCGAAAACCAATATCCATGAAGCTCAATCTATTCTAAATGATCACAAAGTCAATATGAATCCACATGCCAGACACTGAAACTGAAAGTCATAACATAGGTATAACTAAATTAAATGTGATTTATGCACAGAGTGGATGAGCATGTCAGTGCTCATCTTTTTGAATAAATGCAACAGTTCTTACTATGTCACAATCACTGCAATAAAAGTCAAAATATGTAACAGAACTGTGCTGCTAGTTCAGCAGAGAATGCCTTATGTTAGGTCTGAGGGAGAGGTTTGAATTGCAATACAGTACATTAATTGTAATACATGTTTCATGATTAAATTATACAAATAACATTGCTATTACTTTATTAAATTTGAATGCCTAGTGTATTTAATCCTTTACAGAAGAAATATTTGGCTTCGATATTTCGATATCTGGGTATTTTGTTTTACCGAAAGATATCAGGATCAAACAGTGTTAAGTGTTGACAATATCTGTTGTATTTTATTAAAAACAAATTATTAATTAATTTAATAACTTCATTATTTTATTGCTTAATTGGGGAAAGTCAATGTGTTTAAAATACAGTAACGGTGTTAGTTAAATAAAACGCACATGTTCATGTGCATGTAGGCTTGCAGTGCACTAGTAACAGGTTAAGGTTAAGTAAGGTTCAAAATCTTATTGTTAAAAAATCTCAAAATATTACAGTATTGCGGAGTATTTCTGATAGTATATTGTATTGTGTATATTTTGTACAAAGCAGCAATTCATATTGCCAGTACACAGCCCTCACTGGGCTATGTTGATATTTTCATGGCAATTAACTTTAGCACGATAGCTAGGAAGTACCCAAAAAACATAAATGTTTTGACATATTTTTCTGATCATGTTGCACAAGACCTGTTGCTGTAATTTTACAATTGTGTATGACCACATCACACTGACCTAACCATGACATAGGTCGTTAACATATGTTTATTTACATAGCCATTTAGCTATTTTCAATTTTCTTTGTCAGATATTTGTTGTCAGGAACCTTTGGTTGTGCTACCATCACTAGGTACTTGTTTTGAAAGCACAATGTCTATTTTTCATAATAATTGATCAATTGATTGTTGGCAACACTGTGACAATCTTAGTGCAATAATAACATTTCAAAGCTCTAACCATAAAGACATCAGACTGTACTTTGGTGTGGTAATCATTCCACCTGCCAACTCCCACTCACCACAGAGTCCTCCTGGTCTTTCTCATTCGGGGGCACTTTACTCTCAGTCTCCCCCTGGATGAGTCCCGCCCTGCTCTCGAGGCTCTCCTGCACCTCTTTGGGACTCTTGTGAAAGAACAGACTTCTCTTGGGCATGGGTAAAAACCAGGGCACCACAAAGGCCACAGCAGCTGAAGTCAATGTGATCACCACCAGATAAAAGAGCTGCACTTTGGCCACGGAGAGTAAAAGCTGCCCTAACAGTGACCCCACAGCCGACCCGAAAAGAGTCACGCTTCGGCAGTACCCGGTCACCCTCTGGTAGTGGGCTGAATCCACCACACTGTAAATGTAGGCGTAGTAAGCCACCTCAGAGGCAGTGGCCAGTCCAAAAAAGAACTCCAGTAACTGCATGGCCAACACGCCTTGGGCTTTAAGTAGCATCACGTAGGTCACTACCAAGCTGGTGGCCTGGAGGATGAGGACCGGCTTGTAGCATAGGTAGTCCGTGGCCAGGAAGACGGGGAACAGCAGAACAAGGTAGGAGTACGTCCAGATGGGGTAGATTTCATTAACTACCTGTGAAAAATAATAACACAATATATTATACACATGTTCAAATACTATGTATAAATGTGACCTTGAACCACAAGAGCAGAGAGACTAGAATTGGGCCATGCATATATCCTGTGCTTCCCATGCACTGAAGAGACCTTGATGTCCAACATAGTCTAAATTACTCCAGAATAATCAAAATTAACTAAACAAATGAGTACATCAGAACAAGAGTATAGAGAAGGATTCTATCATCATTTTATTAAAACATATAAAACTTAAGTTAATAATAATAGCAATGCATTAGTCTTCTATAGCACTTTGCTTGACACTCAAACTCACGTTACAATTTTCTGTCACACTCGGTGACAGAAGCGTGACTACGGCCACTCTGACCACCACAAATACACATTCACACAGGAAACGTAGGTGAAGTGTGTTGCCCAAGGACACGACGACAGTATGGAATGCCCACAGTGAGGCTCAAACCACCAACCTTCAGGTTAGTGGGCAAACACCTCTACAGCCTCTCTCTACCAACTGAGCTATTGCCAACACTAGGCCTCAACAACTAATCAAATTAATTGATTATTAAAATTAACTGATTTAATAATTGATTAATCACTCTGGAGTATTCATAGTCTTTGAAACATGCCATGCACTGCGAGAAGAGGTTTTATTACCAAGACAGAGCAGCCACAGCCTCAAATAACCTACTTGTAGCTTAATTGTGTATATATCCAGTATGAATTTACTTGCGCTTCGTTATCCAATTATTAATCAACTGATGGAGAAAATAATCAACAGATTTTTCTACTATGAAAATAATCATTAGTTGCAACCCTAGCCATCAATAAACATAATATATAGCATATTGCAATGTATCATATTTAAGTTTGCAGCTGATCTTAAACTTCTAGCTCTAAGTTTAGCTTTAGTCGATGTAGACAAATAATTATCTCTCTGGCTGCACTGCACTTATTGTTCCACTTTGCCTTGCAATTTTCTACTAAATGTTGTGTGTGCTGAACAGATGTACGGTACGGTATAGTGTGCCAGTGTGTTAAAATCATTAAAGAGGCTATATTATGAAAAATTGACTTGTAGTTTAAGGAAAAAAACTGCTTTTTTCTGTTTCTGTCCCAATTAGCATAACAGAGCTGCACTTTGCTGCCCCCTTCACCTGTTTCTTTATGTCAGTAGTGAAGTATTTATTGAAAACATTTTCTTTTAGTCAGATAATCTTTTTAAACATTGTAAAATGTGCAGTGTTGTTCTAGAGGTGACCAAAATTAGTTTTAAAAAAAAGAAAAAAAAAGAAAAAAAAGAAAAAAAGAAAAGAAAGAAAGCATAATATAGCCCCTTTTTGTCAACAAAACAATAAATCAATACTGGCAACTTTCTGGCTGCTATAAATCAGGGTATGTCATTATTTTAGGATTAACTCAGATTTTAGGAGGAATTAAAGTGTGATAGGTAAGCACTTTGGCCTGGGTGATGGATCAGACCAGTACAACACACAGATTAGGCTCATTAAACACAGCAGCATTCCAGTCTTTCAACTTGTGACCACTGCTTCCACAGCACAGTCAAAGTCTTATTTACCTGTTTGAACATTTATTGTTTTGCATTTTATTTGTTTTTACTTGCACTCAGTAAAGCACTTTGCAATTTTATCTGTGAAAAGTGCTATATAAATAAAGTTTACTTACTTACTTACTAAACTCATGTAGTCTAACCAAAAATCTGTTTACAATTTGTTATCTATGGTCAGCTCGAACTTTTTATCAACTGAGAGACAAAACTTATGTTAAGAGAGGCCAAAGCTGGTGAATGTTTTACAGGAAGGAGGTGCAAAAATAAAAGTTTTAAGGTCTTAACTTGTAATAAACTATGTGTTACTGTAGGACATACTGTACGTAGGTCTACAGATATAAATGGTAATGTAATGGTAAATATTAAAGGTCCCTATAATGCTAAATTGACTTTTTTAAGCCTTTAATGTTATGTTGTTTCCTCCTGAAAAACATACCTGGTGTAGTATTTTGTTTCATTCACACATGTTTGAGTAATCCTGTATGCTGAGGTGCTGCCCTTCTCAAGCGCTGAAAACGCTCAGTCTCACATAGACACGTGAAACCAGGAAGCGCTCTTGTGCATTTCTAAAGCCCATACACCAGCACCGGACTCATTCTGATCATTTCTGCACTTAAATTGCTGTCACTACGAAGAAATCAGCTTATTTATCTATCTGTTAACATCATGTTGCTAATAGCCATGCTAAATGGCCATTTTAGGCTCTGTCCATTCCCCACTGTTGCCAGCAGGGGGCAACAGACACTTAATCCAAATGTACTCTGCAAAATCATAATAACATCTCCTCAAAAGAAGACATTTTCCAGACATATACATTATTGTAAGTTACAGAACCTGAAATATTAGTGCAAAGGTGTCCAACACTGTTTTTAAAAAAGCCAAAAAAAAGCATAATATAATGTATGCCAAATTGTAGTGAATGTCCTGCAGTGTGACCGAAAAAGTCACAATGCAGGACAATGATAAAATATGTAGAAACAATAGATTTGTGCATAAAATTATGATTATTTTACAATTCAAGTTTTTATTGATGTTTTTGAAATGACAACATAACAGTACATCATGTTAAACATCTCTTATTATCAGATAAAGAAAATAATAGCAAATAACTGACATATAAGGGTTTTTTCCATGGTTAAGTATAATACCAACATGAAACCAAAGGAAATATGAGGCATGGAAGTGGCTATCAAATGTGGAAATCAGTATAAGAAAAATAAATATCAATAAGGTAATGACCAGGCATCATCCTGCTGACTTATAATAAGACCAAAATTGTCCCCAAACTATTGTGGCAGTACTTTCCCTGCTGTTTAACTTGGAAAGCACACATTCATACAAAGCCATTTTGACATTTTTTAAATATTTTTTTTTTTAAATGTATGTCATCATTAGCACTATATGGTTGAGAAATTGCCATAGGCTGCAGCTAAGTTAGAATTCTAATGCTACATTATATTATATTATATTATATTATATTATATGTTTATATATGCAGTCTAATGTGACCTATTATTTATGTGTATATGTATTAATATGCAAAATACATTAAAATAGGAAATCAGGATGAAAGTTTTAAAAAGAGCTTTATAGAACAGGAAGTTGGAAAGTTAATATACAAGTCAGTAATTTAGGGACTTAAATCAAATATGAGCACTGAGGGAATTAAACACGTAGTGAGTGTGTGAATTTTATAAGTAAGTTATAAAATTGTACAGTTTTAGCGGGTTTTATCATTGACAATATTCTATGTTTTATGGGGTGAACTATGCCTAATGACTTTAGCATCTTTAGCCTGTTCAGTCTCCTACCTGGGTCTCGGTCAGGTTTTTGTCCGGGCCCATGAGGAACGCGGTGAGGAAAGGCTCGGACGGCCGCAGGTTGAAGAAGAAGCCGCTCAGACAGAGCAGGACAGTGGGGTAGAGGAGCGACATGGTCCGCGACCTTCACACAAGCCATACACAGGCACGCTTCTCCACAGATCTTACTACACTGGTTTAATACTTCTAAACTTAACTGTGGTAGAGACACCTGCTGGTCTGGAAGAGTTTTACAACTACATGGAAATAGGTCTAAAAGGTTTTGCTTTGAATATGTGTTTGTACTTTTCTTTTATAGGGTTAGGCTACAGATCACTGATTCTCAGACTCTGCACAATAAGTACCATTTTAGTGGACGACAGTGAGTCTAAATCAGGACTAACCCTGGTCTAAACCTGTACCAAGTAGTAATCAGTAGTAAACCAGTAATCAACCTGAAATAAACCAGAACAAATCAGGACAAAACCAGGATTAAACAAGAGCTAAACCAGGACTAAACTAGAGCCAAACCAGGACAAAACCAGGACTAAACTAGAAATAAACTATAACTAAACTAGGACTAAACAAGAGCTAAATCATGACTAAACCAGGATTAAATTAGGAATAAACCAGAACTAAACCAGGACCAAACAAGAGCTAAACTGGGTCTAAACCACTAGGTCTACTAAATCAGGACTAAACTAAAAATAAACCAGAAGTTAACCAGGACTAAATGTTTTGTCCTAGTTTACTCCTGATTTTGTCCTGGTGTAGCTCAATACTAAATCAGGACTAATCTAGGACAAAACAAGGATGAATCAAGGCCTAAACCAGGAATTAAACTGGCTCTAAATTAACCTCCACCTGGATTTGAATTGTCCCAGAAAACCACAGTTTGAGAACCAAAAACTCTATCCACAAATTGTGCCAGTCCCAAGCCTGAATAATACATAAATAGAAAAACAAAGCAAAAACAGGTCGTTCTTTAGAATCCTTTATTTAGATACACCCACATGTATGACAGTTAAAATAAGAGGTCTGAAAGTGTAAAGATGTCCATTTCTGATACAAGCTGCAAAATAAATCCACTTTATGAAAACGTCTCCTCACAGTCCGAGAGGAGCACACCAGAACACATTCAGAATAAACTTTAAGACAAGATGGCGTTCAGAGCCGGAGAAGAATGAGCGCGGCCCGAGCATGAAGCAGGAGAACTCCACTACACTGCACTGTAAAGAGGCTTACACCGGAGCAGCTGAAGGTTTAAGACCAAATCCAAGCAGAATATGGGTTTGTGAATGATAGTGTGTGATAAAAGCTGTTGGCTCATTTGTCAGCTCAAGGTTAATGTTGTTTTTCCATTCTATTTTTAACCTCACTAAAACTGCTAGCCCTGTGACTCACTGCAAGGTTTAGTTAATAACCGCAGATTTTTTATGATTATACATTATTAAGGATTATGGCAACTGTAAAAATCTGCTTTCAGCATTCTGATTTTAATTTCCATTCAGATTTTATTCTAAGATTTTATTTTTAGAATTAATCTGACTCAGAATTCAAACTTTGATCCTATTTTTACAGGTAAATTTAAAGTAAATTTTTGAATTTCAAAATTTAGACTTGAATAAGAATTTGGAAATTTTTCTGACTAGCCTCATAATTTGGACTTAAATCTTCAGAATGACAGAATGACAGAATTACGGACTTCTTCTCAATTTTTAAAATACATTTTCTTTCCAACATGCACAATAGTATTGGTAACATCAATCAATCATTTTTTTTTTCTTAAAAAATCTGAACATTTTCTGATTTTGATTTTAATCTCAGAGTATAGATGCTTTTCTTAGAGATTTTGACTTCTGACCTTCTCAAAACTCTCAACTTTTAACTCTGCACCTTGATCTCAAATTTTGTTTAGCTTTTTTAACAATTAAGACTTTTTCTTAACTGTTAAAAAAGCTAAACTAGTTGCACTAGCAGTGCACTGTAGAGACATTAGACTTTTTATTATATAATTTGGGGAAAAAATGATGAGAAAATGGCCCTGCATATCAGCCCCAAACAAATCGGCAGTGCTTATTGGTAATGGGCTGTACTGGAATTTAAAAACTACATCAGCCATAGAAAAACCCATGTTGATCGATCTCTGTCTGACCTCAGAAAGTCTTTGAAAGCTGAGAAAAGAGCCAAGAAGCCACTGTACAAAGCAATAATCCTACTGTGACTCTGCAAGCCACATTATTATTTGATAGATAAATACCATAATACGTTCTATTGTCACTTAAATTTTGTTAGAAAAAATAAATATGCATTGTGTTTTCAATGTCTGTGTAGGCAGAACACTGTACGAGTCACTGGGGTTAATAGATTTTCCAAATATAGCCTTGTTACCGGTAAAGCTATGTAAAATGTTCTAAGTTCATGAAGCCCACCACTTGGAAGCTCACTCTTAGAATAAAGACCAATGTTAATATAATACACTTTTCGACCTTAACATTCAGTTATGAAGTTGTATGTTAGTAGATTATTGTAGTTTGCACACTGAAGCAAACCTTAGTGGTAAGAGAATGGTCAGAGTGTTCCTTCATGTTGCACACAGTAAAGAGCGGATGGACACAGACACAGCAGGAGAAAGAAGAGTTCTGGAGCTACATGGTGAAGTGCCTCGTGTAGTCGTATTCTATTGTGGGAATGACTGCCTGGACAAACTTTAGGAAAATTAGAAGGTACCTGGAAATATTAGTTAAAGAAAACGCATTACTATTTTTGATATGCGTAGAATAGATGTGTCAAAGTAATGTTAAAGGATACATATGGACTCCGAGCTCTCCGCCTCCTTCTGCAACTGTCTCAATGATCTTTTTCATCACTTCAGCGTGTCTACAAGAGAATACAAGAGCAGTCAGGACAGGATTTTCAGAACAAATTTTCAGAACACCAAAACAACAAATAGGTAGAAACTGTTGTTAAAGAAAAATGGAAAGATTAACTTTTTTTTAATTAAGGTTTACACTGCAGGATGGAGCAAAAGGTTAAGACATTTTAACAAATAGTGTGTGTGGGCCCCTCACAGCTCTACAAACTTTTGTATATTTAATCTGTGCTGCTCTAACAATTGTACACATGTTGTCTATTCTATAACAAGATCTCATTACTGGGACTTGTTCCTGGTTCAAAGGAAAAAAAATCCAAGATATTCAGCCAAATGCTTATCTGTTCTTATCTCTGTATAAAAATGTTGAAATGTTGAATGCCCAAAAAAAAAAAAAAAAAAAAAAAAAAAAACACCATCCACTAACTTATACTTAGGCTTATGTTTGCAATAATGTTTTATGTATACTAAAAGGAATGGATAAAATGAAACCTCAGTTGAGGAAAGAAACAAGAAGTGAAAGAGAAAAACAGAAAAATCTCAAGTACAGTAAAATTAGCATTGAACACATCACCATTTTTCTCCACAAATATATTCAGGGTCCATACAACTTTTTAAAGATCAAATTCAAGGAACTTTAAGTTATACTTTCAGGGTTTTTTTTTCTAGCACCACACAAACGGACAAAACTATATATTTTACAGCTGGACAAATCTACGTATATATTTACAAATGATCGCCCTACACATCGTCAACCAGTGCCTCTGGGTCTCTCCCACTGTTTGTCAAATGTTCATTATTCACTCACCACACCTGACTGAAACTATAGTTACAATTTCAAACATTTTCAAGCACTTGATCCAAAATTCAAGCACTTTTCAAACTGTCTGGTGAAAATTTCCTGTCAGTACCATGTCAGAAATATATGCTGTAAAAAGTCATTCAATACTTATTTTATGAACCAGCTTGATACATTGATGAATTGATGTAATGAATTGAAATCAAATTGACCTCTTGCTCTCTGAAAAAAAAAAGAGAAAGACCTAAAATGTGAAGTATTTCCTGACCTGCAGGGGTGGACTGAGCACATGGCAGGCGGAGGGAGGTGAGGGTGGTTCTCTATGGTCACAGTCTTCTTCACATGGTCCTGACTGATGTCTTCATACATTTGCTCCACGGTCAGAGGCTGTCGGTCCTGCACACACAACACCATCAGCCAATAACATAAACCATTTACACTGCTCTATATCAGACCTGCATGTACCTCGTCGTATCCAAACAGCCACAGCCGAGGAGTCTGGTAGTACTTGTCATACGTGATGTACAGGTCGTAAGTGCGAGTCTGAAGGATGCCGTCTTCGCTGCCCGGCTCAGCTTTGGCCTTAGTTTCAACCATTTTACTCGTGTCCAGTGTCGCCTACAGAAAACATTAAAGTCAGCAATAGGGGTGAGAATTAAAGCCATAGTGTTTGGTGAAGATTATTTACCTCGTCTGTTTCCAGCAAGCCACTTTCTTCATATTCTGATGGGACAACAAGAGAGACATGATTAGAAAAGTCTGGTTTTGTAATGTGTGTGACTTTTCTAATGAAATAATGTGAGCACCTTCCATATCTGCTGCTTCACCGTCTTCATCCTCCTCCTCATCATCATCATTATCACAACAGGCTGGAGATGTGGCGTTCATATTCTTGTCCTAAAACAGTGAAGATTGTACATATGTCATGTTATCAATGTTAATGTGTTTATGTAAATGTAGCCAGATAATAGAATAAACCATTATGTATTAACTGTGTTGAATATTGTGATAATGAAATGAGCAAAAATATGGATATACTTTTTGGCAAAGTTAAAGTGCAATCTTGTTTTATTTTAGGGAGCAATGCAACGCTCTGGTAAAAAACAGGCTTAAATTAAAACAACTAATACTAAACCAGGACTATACCAGGACTAAACCAGGACTAAACAAGGAATAAACCAGGACTAAACAAGGAATAAACCAGGACTAAATTAGGACTACATTTTGGACTGATAAAACTAGGACTTTAAATTTGTCTCTAATTAGACAGTTATTTTGCGAGCCACACTGTGTCAATTTCTGTCAGATTGTTTTTTTTTTTTTCTTTCAGCTTCTCCCTTTCTTATTCAAGGTTGCCACAGTTAACCAGTCCCACGGTGATTTGGCAGAGTTTTTACACCAGATGCCCTTCCTGTCGCAACCAGTCACATACAGTGACTGGAGTAGGTGATGTGAAGTGTTTTGCCCAGGAACACAGCCACCAACGATTTATTTAGTTTCCTTCGATATGGATACATCACCGCTGCAATAACATTACTTTTCCAGTAAACTTCTACCTCTTGTGTAAATGAACATAGCACCACCTTGTGACGAAAACTAGTAACATTAACCAGTCCTTTTTCTTTATTTGACTTTATCCAACCAGGAAATTAACAGTATCTTTTGCAGTGGGGTCCCGGTCACAGAGAGGACCTAATGTAGATGTTTTTTTTGTAGTAGGGGAAACCAGGTCATATTAAAGGTAAACCAATACGTGAGGCATACCTTACTATTATCCAGTGAGATTTCCCGCACAGCGTCTGTGACTCCTAACGTGCCTGACAAAAGACAGAGAAGACAAGAGAATTAATTTAAGCCTGAATGTTTTTATACATTTGGCACAAAAAGTTATTGGTAGTGGAAGCCCTGATTGTAATTTCTAAAAACTAAAAAGGATACTTATCGATAGAAATAATAGAAATGCCAAAATGTAGTTGTTCCTTACTGGCATTGTGGTAAGTGTCCACCCAGCCCCCGTCCCCATCGTCTTCCTCTATGATGGCCTCCAGCTCATCTGAATACTCCATCTGTTTACAGCGCTTATAACAGGGAACTGCAGAGACACAAACAAGATTTTACTACATGATTTATGCCCAACTGATACTGCAGGTTGATCTGATTAATGTCTACAAAAATATACAACTCTTACCATTGCGTGTCAGAAGGAACTGTTTATCCGGTGGCAAGTATGGTTTCACTTTGCTTTCTTCTCCTGAGGCCCTGAAATAAAAAGTAGTACATAATAATCATTAAAAAACACATAATTTAAAAATTGTGGCCTTATTAAACTGTGTTATTTTTAAATGTGTTTCATTTTAGTGATGACCCACAAGTTTGAACTGTGATTGCTGATAGTGAATGAGCACTATAATGTTGCACTATTGTCACATTCTGCAGAGAGGTGACAGTCACTGAGCAGGCCTTTTTAATTCAATATATTTAATCACTTCAGTTTTAGCGTTATTTACATATTCATTCATCTTATCTGCTTATTCCCATTTGAGGTCAATGTAAGCTTCTACAAACCACTTTTTTAAAGTCTCAGTAATAAGCCATTGACAAAAAATAACCTCCAGAGCAAAAATGTGGCCTATACATATAGTTTACATTATTAATATATAGAAATAATATTGATACTTTTGTGTCTTCTCACATAATAATGGTGAAAGTCAGAGTCAAATGTGGGCCAAAAGTGGTCAAGAATTCTGCCAGGACCGTAGAGGGCAGTAGTGACAAATACTGTGACATCAATAAAAGTACTAGACCTTTGGAAACATTATTTGAGTTCTTGTATAATAAAGTCTAAAAGTGAACTGATAATCAAAAATATAAGTAGAAAATATCGCAGTTTCTTGTTGTATCACAATATAGTGAAATTGCAATATAAATTGTACTGGCACCAAAGTATCGTGATAATATTGTGAAAAAAACATTATTGACCCAGCCCTAGTACTACAAAGTATTATGATAGTATAGGGACAAAAGCACATTGTCTCAGCCCGAGTAATGATGCACTCAAGCCACCATTTGATATAATTCACAATTTTAAGATCACCCTACATTTTTCCTACAATCTTTATTCAGCTCCAATTATGACATTTTTTTTATTTAAAAATAACTGACGTGTTTTTCCTCAGGAAATTAAATGTAATGATGTTTTGCACCAAATACATAAGTCAGAGTGTGACGCATTCTACCTTGTGGCAGCCTATTTAATGAGGCAAAATGGTTCATTTTTATCTCTGCCAATTTGAGGACCCCCTCGAAAACGAGATGGTGCGTCTCAAGGGGCTATCCTCTAAATAAAATTCAAATCTTAGCTCTTTTGAATCAATTTTAACAGATCCATGATGCATTGTTACATCCCTACTACTATTGCTACTTCTACTAGACTATACCAGAAGTAGGGAAACCAGACCTTCTGGTTCTGAGGTGATAACCCACCTTGTCACTGGGGCAAATACAATACTTTTACTCAGCAAAAGTAAAATGTTTCTCCAAAATGTACTTAAGTGAATACATGTTTAAAACAATGTTACACAGACTCTTTTTTTTTTTAATCATAAAACCTATTTTTAAGACAGCCTTTTTTTGGGTCCCAACCCCTTTTAGAGGAAAAAAGCAAAGGTTTTACGTTTGTAGCCCTTCCTAGCTTGGACCAGGCACAATTTGTGTAGACTTTTTTGGCTCCACGTCAACCCAGTGTTTGAGTTGCACTGTTTTACAAAATGTACTGTCAAAGATTAGATTAGAAAGTATATTCCACTTCAACTACTTGAGTATCTACTTACTTTCTGCTGTAAGCTAATGCTACATTCATGACACATCAAAATCTCGGAAGTTCCGACTTAAAAAAGTTGTTTTAGAGTAAACAATAAAATACATCATTAGAGCTGTTTGGTGTGGTACAGAATAATATTGGGAGGGAGGGTGGAAGGGGGGTGGGGTGGGGTGGGTATATTTCTAGTTTAGTCATTCATAACTTCATTCATTATATAAAGATAGGTCAAATTTTTGCACAGAAGTGTAAGATCTCGTGTTTTCAATAATGATTTCCCCATCAGTAACCACACTGTCCTCCTGTAACGAAGGGAGTCCCCAGGATTGTGACATCAACTCAGGAACTTGAAGTCCAAGACTTCTGCACAGGGTTCCGAGCAAAAATCCCAACTTGTAGTTCCCAAGTTGTATCATAAATGCGGCAGTTTTGTCATTCCCTGCATTAAATGATGATGACTTCCTGCATCTAGAATGACTATGTGAGCAGCATACAAAAAAAATATTAATAACAGAGGTTCCAACAACAAGGCTGGGCGGCCCTGGCATACCATGCTATCAGATTATAGACTTGGCAATATAAGATACCATTTTCAACTTTGAAAACACATTTGTTTACATATTTGGTGGCATGCATTTGGTATTGTGATGACCCAACACTGATAACAGATGGAATGCTGCAACTAACGAAAACAAACAAAAGGTTGATTTATGAGGAAGCCTCTACTCACCATTTCCACGTAGGACAGTGGTGCACCAAGTGATCTCCAGCTGCAACAAACTGATTCAAAAACACATCACAGCATGTCAAACTAATATGCAAACATACTTAATAAAATTGTATATTTTCACATTTAATTTATATTATGTCCTCACCTCCTCTGGTGTGATAACTCCAGTCTCTTTAAATTTGGATTCCTGTGATAAAAGTCACATAATAATTATTGGTATTAGTCAGAGTTGGGTTCGAAACAAAACCAAATACTGAAGAAAAATAGAATTAACAATTTGAAATGTTTTGTTTGCTTTTGTCCAAGCTTTGAAGTTCTGCATAGATACAACCTACAAACTTTTCTCTTTTTTAACAAAATTAGTTTGTAAAAAAAAATCAATAGACTATCTATTAAAGTTATATTGGACTGCTTTCAGTTGTGTCATATCTGATGGAGGACACAAAAAAACTGTATTTTTTGCTCACAGGTTAATTAGATGCAGGCATTACAAAACAAGTAACCACCTAAAGTAAAAAAACTTACAAACAAAAACAAGTTAAAGCAAATTTTTTTTCACATAAAATCTTCTATTATCAGTTTGTGTATTGTTACTGTTTGGTCGAGTTGTGTTTTGTTTAAAAGCCAAACTAGAGATGAACACTGAGAATTAGCCTTGGCTAAAACGTTGTAGTGTGTGACATTCATGAAACATACTCGTCCTTATCAGATAAACTTAAACGTCAACTCTGTCAGACGTCAGATTTCTTTGGTCTGATGGAGCTGGCATTGATTGTATTATTTGTACCAACAACACATGCAGCACCTGTAACATCCACTCTAATTAAAACTTTATACTATGTGACAACAGAGGTTATGTAAGAGACTAAAATGGACATAATAATCTCAGAAACTGGTTAATGGAGATGATAAATATGATTGTGACATGAAATACTAACAATAACTACTAACAAACACTTGCTTGTGTGTCTTTGTCAGACTTGGATACATCTGACATCATTAATATTATTGAATATTACCAGACATCCTGCTAAAATTACTTTTTCTCTTAACATTACAGGATATTATGGTATTTTCATAAATGTCTGATGGAGCTGACAGAAAGGACATAAACTTTGCTTGAAAATGAGACACTATGAAGGACTGACTTACAACAAAGGTGTTTTCGCATCAATAGTTCATTTCTATTTAGGCAATTGTCCATTACCCAGTGAATACTTGTCTGTGTGAGGACAGGCTCATAGGTGGAATATTGAGCCACAAACCATCATAGATTTTACAAATAAACAATTAAATTAAATTTAATCTTTTAATTGTGTTGAATACTTTTTACAAGAATCATACCCTATCAAAAAGTATTGAAAATAATGTCACTGTAACTTGAGCAGGGCAGCTCCAGGTTATGTCTTGTGAAATTTAAGACCTTTTTAATACTTTTTAATGCCACTTAGAATGAAATTTAATGCTAGTACTGCCAGCAAAAGAACAATAAGCTATATACATTTTACTCCAATTAAATATTCATACTACAGGTACTCTGACAATCGAAGATTTTATTTTAAAGCCTAATACAGAGGAACTGTTCTGCATTAAAAAAAAAAAAATCTTAAAACTGAATCATACATTTCAGTGATAAAGGTTCTTCAGTATTGTGATGATACTTTTGCAACATTATGCCTCCCATAAAAACGTAAACTTGTGACAAAAGATTGCAGAAATTTACAAACAAAAAAGGTAAACTCAAGTGGGTGACTTAAAACATTTTTAAACCATATATGATTGAATTTAATGCCTAATTCCAACTCACAAATAAAACTGTACTTGTCTATTGTAAGTTTTGCTGTATTACTTTAAAATGTTATTGTTATTTATTTATTTATTTTTTTTACAAATACAAGCTTCTAGCTGGGGCTGAACATAAATGTTACCTCTCACCACACAATGATTTGTGTGATTAATTTGATAAATGTCAAAGTTTGAAAGCATTTATTCACTGGTCTGCATTACCAACTACTGAAAATACCTTTTTTTAAATTTAAGACCATGATGAACAGAATTTAACACCTGCCCATAAGATTTACCTTTAAAGCCTTGCAGCCTGCAGGACATATTTTGCCCCATTTCTGAATAATACATGTCAGGGCGTCTTCCCAAAAACACGCTACACCTCGGATCATTACCTATATCAACATGCTATTTTTTTTAGTTCTATTTATAAGTTACTGGTTCTAAATGCACTAGTTGTAATTTTGCAGTTGTCTAACAAATGTTTACATGCAGTTTCCTCATGTGTTTAGCCTCTAACAGCAGCCATTTGTGAGTAAGCTAGCCCCAGTCCGTGCTTTACCTTCAGCACGGGCGTGAACATCTCCGCCACCCCGAGAGCGGTGCCCTTCACGGTGTTTATCACGTTCTGCATCGCGTCCAAGCCTTAATAAATCCACAAAAAATACTCCCAAACGCCCTGTCAAAATTATTTGGGCATAGCCACTCCAGCAGGAAGGCGAGTCACATGATACGCAGCCTCCCAAAAACCTTTCCGGTATCGAAATCTCGCGAGATGTGGGCTTGAAAACATAAGCGAAACAGCGTGTAGCTTACTAGCAGGTGAATATCGCTATAAAACATGATTATATTTTAATTTTATACAGCAGAATAGATGTAGAAGGGTTGGCAGAACGTGTAGTGATAACACAAAGCTGTTATTATGTGGAAAAAAGCCGGGACGTCAGTATTTTTACGCACCGTGGCTCGTACCGGTGTTTCAGTTGACTTTGTCCCCATCAGAAAATGCCATAGCCCGTGTGTCTCTGCAGAAAGCAAGAAGTGGACAAGACCCGAAGGCTTTGACACGGGAATTAAGGTTTTCAACAGCCTTACAAAGCAGAAAGAACCTCTCATTTTGTCAAAGGACAAGATAGCCACCTGGTATGGAGCAGAGATTGTGCATGCTATATCTATAAAGCCATAATTTGCATTGTAGGGGTTATAAAGGATGTTGTGTTTCAGGTACAGCTGTGGGCCAACTGTGTACGACCATGCACACCTGGGTCATGCGTGGTAAGCATTAACAAAATAAATATAAAGCTATGGTAACCCATTATTAGATACACCTGTTCTAAAGTGTGTATGCAAATAAGTAATCAACATATCATATGGCCTCAACTCATTGCATTTTGAAGTTTGAATTGAGCATTAGAATGGAGAAGAAAGGGCATTTAAGTGACTTTATGCCGCATTGACTGGTTTGAACATTTCAGAAACTGCTCAACTGGGATTTTCACACACATCTGTCCCTAAAAGAACGGTCTAGTGAGCAGCAGCTCTGTGGTGGAAATATCTTGTTGATACCAGAGGTCAGAGGAGAACATCCAGGCTGGTTTGATTTGAGGACAAACAACAGTAACTCAAACTCAGACCACTCTTTACAAACAAGGTTTGAACATCAAAACGAACTTTCTTCTCCATTCTGATGCTCAGTCTTAGGATAAATACATTGAGTTGCTCCCATATTATTTGCTGATTAGATATTTATAGGGCTGGGTGGTACACTGGTTATTTTTTCTTTTATGATATGAAATCATCATATACTGTACCTAAATATTTCGTCAGGATGTGTAATCTGTGGCACTGTTCAAATACACCCAGAAGAGGTTTTAACAGGCTTAAGTTGAATAATTTATTTGTCACTCTTTTGTTTGTTGTGCTCAAGTATAACCCTGAGAAGTACTGTACCTCTTTAAATCTTTGACTGTATATTTTAATTTGACTATTATTATCTGCATATCTATATTAGGGATGCTCAGGGTGGCCCATGTGTTAAACGTGGCCCATTATGGGGTTTGAATTGACCCTCAAGGGGGCACTGTGATTCATAAGTGGCATCTACTTAATTCTGTTGTGCACTGAAAAGACAGGATTGTATAGACCTTTACAGTCAATGATTGGTACATACACTAACAAGTCTGTCCTGGATAAATATCATAGATCTGTTTGCATTACATCTTATTACAGGCAAAGGATTAATGCGTTTGGCCCTTGTCCCACTAATACATTACTGTTTTGAAGGACGGAAAAAGTTTGGGCACCCCTGATCTATATATTATATTGTGTTCAGTTTGCTAAGACAATGTATTAAAACTTTATTATAGGGTTTTATTTTTTTGTCAGAACAGTACTGTGTTTTTGTACTTTGACATGTTTCGACTTCTTCCTGCAGTCTTCCACAGATGAGTCGTGTCATGTTACAGTGACATGTCTTGCTGGCTCTGATATAAAAGAAAACTTTGCTAATAAACTTTTGTGAAAGACCAAAAGAACTAGGGCTGCAACAACTAATCAAATTAATTGATTATAATTGATTATTAAAATAGTCATCAACTAATTTAGTAATTGATTAATCGCTATCTAGAGTATACATAGTCTCTTAAACATGTGCTGAGAGAAGACGGAGCAGTAAAGCTATAAAAAACTGTAAAAGAAAATGTACATTTGTTTAGTTTGTTTGTTGTTTTTAGTAGGTCATCACACGTTTTTCTACTTCCTGCTTCTGTACAGTGCAGACATGTCTTCTCACTGCTCCCACTCTGTCTAGTGCTTGCTCTTTTTTTTTTTTTTTTTGTCTTATCAGACTTTTCTTTTTGACCCCCTGCTTTGCTGTGCTCCTGAAAATTCTCAAAATGGAATTGATTAACGGGTCATTCAGTGCTATTGACAAGATTTTCTCCTTAAGAAAAGGTGCTCCAGGGGAACCTGCCTGCCCGGATGGGACTTTTGTTGCAGGCTACACGCGTGACGCCTGGAACAGGTGGCAAGTCGTGTGCCTGGAAGCCCTGTCCGTGGAGGATGTGGAAGATTTATTCATTTTGGGATTTTTAATAGCAGGGTTCCTATTCCTCGGCCTTGGGACTGCCCTGACCTATCAGAAGATTTGTAAGACAGCTGCCAGTAAATTCATCCAGCTGCTGTCTGTGGAAATTAAAGGGTGCTTCGGGGATGTGAGTGACCGACTGAAAGTATTACATCAGAGAGAGGCACAGACTGAGGAACTGCACCGTGAACTCTCAGCCCGGACTGTGGAGGTGCAGAGGAGACTGGACACCATCGGAGGTCAGACTGGTGAACTGTTACGCGTGGTTACTGGACTGACCATGAAGCTGGATGAAATGTCAAAGTCACTCCATGAACTGGGTGTGCGCCAGTGACACTGAGGTCCAGAACTGATTGATTGATTGATTATGATCCGGACAAAATTAACCGAAGATCAGCCTAAATGGATTAAAATATTGTTTACCCCCTTCACCTTCTCCCTGTATATCTCCTTCCCTTGGTTGGGAGGTCAGCTCGACAGCTGGGTCGTCTTATCTCTCCATGTGCACTGCCATATCTCCCTTCAATGACAAGCCACAGAACTGAACTTGTAAACATCTAAGTTGCGGCTTCAACATTCTCAAAACACAAGCTCAGACTCTTTATTGTGTCATACACCACCCCCACCCCACCCCCCATTCCAGCCCCATCCATCCGTCTGCCTCCTCCTTTTTTCCTTCTCTCCTTTACCCAAGACCAAACAAAAATTTCCTCATGTGACCACGTGTACTGTGTCTTGTTATGTTATGTTGTGTTTTTGTATGTTACTGTTGTGTTTTTTGTTGTATACTTTGCAAAACTGTATTTAACTTTCTGAAGAGCGTGTGGTGGCGCTCATAGTAGCTACGATGGAGGCTTGCTCCAAACACATTTCACTGTACTTTAGTGCATGTGACTAATAAAACATATCTTATCTTATCTGCATTTCACTGTCCGATTTTTAATTGATTAATTGAAAAGGTAATGAACAGATTAATCCATTATCAAAATAAAAATATTGCAGCCCTAAAATAAACTCCTACTTATACTATTAAAAAAATAAAAACTAAAAACAACCACTATAATTTTGAAAAATACTGTAATATAAATTTTTGGTCATATTGCCCCAGTCAGATATAGATATTTACATTTAGAAGCATCAGAACAGGTGTATCTGAGAATGTGATGCCCCATACCAGCAATCCCTGTGTACTCAGATGTAAGGACTTTAGTGTTCTCATGTCTGTCCATCTGTTGTCCAGCTCCTATGTTAGGTTCGACATCCTCCAGAGGATTCTCACCAGAGTGTTTGGGGTTACAGTCATCCACGCCATGGTCATCACAGACGTAGATGACAAAATCATTAAGAGAAGCTTGGAGGTAAGTACACATTCACATCAGAGCTGCTTAACGTTAGAAAAGGTCATTCTAAATCTTTTTGTCTTTTGTAAATAAAGCCAGACTATTTGTTTCTTTGTTTTTTAGGATATATTATTGTGGAAATTGGTTTGAATAGAAGTTTTTTTTTGGTTGGTTGGTTGTTTTTTTTGTTTTGTTTGTTTTTTTTAGTATAGATTTGATTAGATGGGTTTCAGACCTACTTCTCTGAAAAGGTTTGGCCACCCATGCTTATACTGAAGTTAGTTACTTATTATTAGAACTGTTTGTTTATTTTTACTGCTTTATATATTTGTATTTGTACACAAAGAAAAATTAATGTATATAGAGTAATGTACATGAATGTGTGTGTATAATACACACACATTATTTTCTGTGTTTTTTTGTTTTGTGTCCTAAAGTATATGCTTTTAAGCATTGTACATCATGAAGAACAAATGAAGAAAGCCATTTCATTTGAGTATTATTAAAATTAATATATCAGTGATGTTTTATAGGAGAACATCTCTCCTTCTGTGTTGACCAGAATGTTTGAAGATGAATTCAAGAAGGATATGCTCTCATTAAAGGTAAATAATTATTTCTGTAACTTCAAATGGAGCAATAATTCTACATGAAATTTTAATATTACCTATTGTATATTAATTTTCATGTGTTGAAGGTGCTTCCCCCGATAGCGTATCTAAGAGTCACAGAAAACGTGCACCACATCATCACCTTTATTGAACAGATAATCAGAAATGGACACGGTTATGCCACAAGTGATGGTAAATTCCTGCTCTGGAAGCCGTTCACATTAACATTTATTATTGTATATGTGTTCTGTAATGAGACATCAGAGTATTTACAATAGCTCTTTGGTTTCAGGTGATGTGTATTTTGACATTCAGTCCATCGGTGATCGATATGGCCGGTTTATAGGAGCTGTGGAATCTCAAGAATCTGGTAAGAAGTTTAAATTTGAAAACCCAAATAAACCTAAACCTGGAATTACCCAGGTCAACTAAAGGATAACAAATATATTACTAAAAAAAGATAAAACCAGGACTAAACTGGACCTAAACCTGTAAAAGGCAGGATTAAATTAGGTCTAAAACCAGGATTAAGCAGTGGCCCACTCATCAAACTCGAGCCTAACTAGCGTAGGCGACTAAAACAGGAACAAAACCAGAATTTAGAATTTGGAGAAGCAGACAGGAGCAATTACACTGATGAAAACATATCCCCAGAACTTAACACTCCTAGTGCAAGCTCCTCAATGTGGCAGTAGTAGTAGTAGTAGTAGTAATAATAATAGTGGTTTTAGTAGTACAACCCCAGCACTCCTCAGTACCAGGAGATACTGTGGAATTGTCCACTAAAGAGCAAATGTTTAACCATTTGAAATTGAATTTCTTCAGCATTTTAAATTTTAAGTGTTTAAAATGTATTTTCATTTCCCCCATTTACACCAGCGCATGGTTTAGCCTCTCTGACATTGCTCCTGTCTGCTTAACCAAAGTCTCAAACAAAACACTTACAAATTCAGGAAACATACAAATTCACAAAACACTTTCACAAATTCACAAAACACAAATACAACTTCACAGAACTCTTTTACAAATTCAGGAAACATACAAATTCACAAAACACTTTCACAAATTCACAAAACACAAATCCACAAACACAAATACAAATTCACAAAACACAAATTTAAATTCACAAAACACAAATTCACAAAACACTTTTACAAATTCACAAAACACATACAGATAAACAGAACACAAATACAAATCCATAAAACACAAATACAAATTCACAAAACACTTTCACAAATTCACAAAAACACAAATACAAATTCAAAATTAAATTTGTTTTGCACCTAGGGGCCATCATACTAATGGAACCACTTAGAAAATATTGAGCTATTTCTTTAAAGACCAAGAATAAAAACTAACAAACTTGTATATGTTTTAATATATTTTCCAGTATTGTTATTCTATTTTAAAGGTAGCTCAAACAAAAGGGACCCTCGAGATTTTGCTCTGTGGAAGAACGTCAAACCTCAGGAACCGTTCTGGGAGTCCCCCTGGGGCAGAGGAAGACCGGGCTGGCACATCGAGTGTTCTACTGTCGCCAGGTTTCAGTCCCAGCCACTCTCTCTGTGCAGCATACTGATGGTGTACAGATATTAAATAACAATAACCTTGTTCTTGTAGCTCAGTGTTTGGCAGTCAGCTGGACATTCACTCTGGAGGGACGGACCTGGCCTTTCCTCACCACGAGAACGAGATTGCTCAGAGTGAGGCCTATCACCAGTGTGGACAGTGGTGCAACTATTTTCTACATTCAGGTCAATGTTTATGATTTTTATATTTTAATACTTTATTGATCTAAAGAAATAAATCAGGTTTCAGTCTAAGAAGCAGCACAGTAAAAAAGTAGGTTTCAGATAAGTGCAGAGTCATTCGCCACTGATTACTGTAAAATGCTCCCCTTTGACAAACTACAAATGCCTGATGGGAAATGTTGTCCTGTTAGCACGTGCACTGACATGCAGAGGTGGAAAAAGTATTCAGTCTGTAGAAAAGTAAAGTAAAAGTACAGTGACTATTTTACGTCAGAAGTATTAAACAGGTATAAGCAGTAGCTCAGTTGGTAGAGACTTACACCCACTAACCTGAAGGTTGGTGGTTTGATCCCCGCTACCAGCCTTACATACTGTTGTTGTTGTTGTGTCCTTTGGTAAGACACTTCACCCACCTTGCCTGTATGAATGTATCAGTGTGACTGTGTTTGGTGGTGGTCAGAGGCACAGATTGCCAGCCACACTTCCGTCAGTCTGTCCCAGGTCAGCTGTGGCTCACCACCACCGAGTGTGTGTGTACTTAATTGTTACGAGACTTTGTGTGTCTAGAAAAGTGCTATATAGGGCTAATGGATTATTATTTTTATTAGGAGTGTAACAATACGTTGTTGCAACAATATGTTGCATATCGATTAGAATAGTTTTGAGCCGATTCAAGAACAATATTTTCAAATTTAGAACGATACATTTCCATACGATTCAACACCTTCATGTCGATACAATTGATACAGCAAGCAAAAATTATAAAATTTTACTTATAAATCCAGCATTGCAGCCAAGGCTGATTATGTCCAGTAGATAGAGAGGGAAGAAAAGTTTAATTTCATTATTATTATTTCATTAAAAACACAAAAGTTCTATCCAAAAGCCATATCTGGTTTTATTTTTACATGCAAATTTCTAATATCGATATTTCTGATTATATTGATTTTTTTTCCCCGCATGTTTATCGATATACACTCTCTAGAAAATGATACGATTCTACACAAGCTTATGTGTATAGATCTAGTTGTATCGTAGGAAAAAAATATACATCAGTACAGTAACTGTATTGTTACCCCCTAATTATTATTAAATATGTGTTTGTCTTAAGAATAATACTAGTATAATATAATACACAGTAATATTTACTTGTACTGTTACTAAAAGTACTTCGTTACTTCGGATTTTTGGATCTGTGATGCAATGACACTTCACTGCCCCCCCACCCTTTCACTTTTTAACCTAGACCTACAGTACAAGTGTGGGGAGTGAACTGAAAACTAGTGAAAGATTATTGGGTGAAAGAGTGTTAAAGCTCTAACTACTGTGCTCTGGACTTGTTGATGTGAATAAAAACTGTGTGTTCATTTTTCAGTGTTTGGTTTCTCTGCTTGCAGGACATTTACATCTCAAGGGGAAAGCAGAGAAAATGTCCAAATCTTTGAAGAATTACATCACCATAAAAGTAAATATACATTTTAACAAATTCTATATAAATTCAATGCACCTGTATTTTATGAATGAATCCCTTTTTGCTTTACAGGATTTTCTGCAATCCTACTCTTCCAGTGAATTTAGGATGTTTTGTCTGTTGACCAAATATAGATCAGGTATTTTTTTATGTTATATTCTACCACATTAAAAAACAAAGCAAATGGAACTAAAATAAATGTGTACATATTTGCCATTGTTGCTCACAAAAGTTAACTGAACATTAGCATTGTAGAGTTTATATTAGTATTTGTGTGTTGTGTGCAGGTATAGACTACAGTGATGGCAGCATGCTGGAGGCCAGGGCATCGCTGGAGACTGTGTCCACGTTCATAAACAGTGCTCAGGTCTATATGAAGGGACAGTTACACACCTCAGCTGTAGAGGAGGCTCTGCTTTGGGAAAAGTAAGTACACTCACTGGCCACTTATTTACAAATATCTAAATCTGTTTGTTGATAGTGAGCTTATTAGCATTTAGAAGCATTAGGACAGGTGAATCTAATGTTGTGGCTGGTCATAATGACAAATGGATACCTGATAATTGACCTCTACTGTTTGTTGTATATGTTTCTAACAGACTGGAGCAGACTAAGAACACAGTGGTGACAGCGCTGGCAGATGACTTTGACACTCCCAGAGCCATGAGTGCAGTCATGAACCTGGTCCATCAGGGGAACTGCCAGCTACAGCCTGTTTCCAAGGTACTCTTTAATCATTATACACATGTTTAAAATTATACATCAAGATGGATAAAAATCAAATCAATGTTCAACTTGCTTGCGTTACATATGCCATGCTGTATCATATTTTATGGTTAACACATAAGGGCTGCAACAATGAATCAAATGAATTGATAAGATAATTATTAGAAGAATAATTGTCAAATAAGATTACTTTCTGTACATACTTAGAATAGTATTAGCTATTCATGAAGCTAGTAGTATAGAGCAAGGCAAATTAATTTATAGAGCACCATTCATGTACAAGGCAACTCAAAGTGCTTTACAAAGATAAAGACACAAAAAGGACATTAAAATTCCAAATTACAAAACAAAGATGTATAATAAAATGCACCAATTCATGCATTTATGTGAATGCTGCAACTAAGACTTCAGACTAAGACTGTTCAGGAGGTTTGTTCCACAGATGAGGAGCATAAAAACGTGTTGTTGCAGCCCTAATAGTATAGTATAAGAGACTGTTGTCTGTTGTGTATTGCAATAAGAATATCTTAGTGTTGTACCATTATCTGTCCTGTGCAGAGTGATGGAGCAGCCCGGAGCCCTGCAGTGTTTGGAGCAGTAGTCAGCTACATCCAGGATGTCTTTGACATGTTTGGGATTGATACGTTTAAAAGCGCGGTCAGTATGCATGCACTGAAAATTTGTGTAATTTGTCTACGTTAAAGGGCATATATTACGCAAATTAAGCTTTCTACCAGGTTATAACATTCTGTTTCTTTATGGCACCAGTAGGATGAATAAAATGCATGTTACAGCCCTGTTAAATTTAAGTTATTGGCTTTTGTTGTTGCAGGAGTATCATGCAGTGGAGAGTGTGGAGAGTCTGGAGGCCATCTTGGACCAGCTGACCCACTTCAGGAGCGAGGTCCGGGCGTTTGCTCTCACACGTCAGACCTAGTGGGTCCAGTAAACCCGGGCTGTACCCCGAGAGAGTCCCGCTGCTGAAGGCCTGCGACAATTTCAGAGATGAACTGGCCGCGCTAGGAGTGATCATTAAGGCAGGCTGTGTTAGGTTCTTTTCTTGTTCTAACATTAACCTTGTTCACCGTAGTTGAATTTAAAATCTTAATTCTTTTCACATCACCTTATTTAACATATTTTATCTTGGTTACATGAAATTTAACGTTTCAAGTTTTTTACAGCCTAAAGTTACACTACCTGATTTTTATTTTCCTATATTTAAGGAAACCTAATTATTCAGTCAGTAGCAGCACAATAGAAGTGATAAATGAGACTCTCATCTGAGTTTTAATATAAAGCATTTCTGACAGAGGGGGAAGTAGAGCAGGAACTGAATTTTTTGACTAAAAAGGGGTGGTCCCATTCAGATCAGGGACACTTTCTTTGGCTGAGTCCAAGCTCGTGCACTTCATTTTTTTACACTGGAGGATTGGCAGCGGCAAGTCCAACTGGAAACAGACCAGTTCCTGCTTACACCACAAAACAGCAGAAAAAAAAAGAGAAACAGACAGAAAACAGAGAAGCAAAGCGCAAATCTGACATTAAACAAAAGAAAACAAGTATATAAGAGGGAGAATCTGTGTATGGTTCATTCTTTGTTTTTTCCGTTTTAAATAAAAAATCAAAAAACAGTGAAACAAAGCATGTTTTTGTTTTTCTGATTGAATACAAAAACAAAACACTGAAATAAAAAACGCTGCACTATCCTCAGGGTTGATAGGGCTGGGTCCGAAGTCTAGAGTGCTCCGCTGAGCGTCCCCATAAATATGCTAAAATACAGTCAGCTGCTGATGTCCGCCTCCCTGCCCGGGGTCAGTAAGCTACCAGCGCTCGGACACGCCTCTCCAAAAGGCTCCTGGTCCAAGGGTTGATTGTTCAAAACTAAATCTGGGGTTGGTTGTTAATAAAAATAATCCATAATATAATGTTAAAATCTAAATATTAAACAATCTAAATAAAATTCGTTGGTTTATCTATTTTCATTTTCTGTTTTTGTCTTCAATCTGAATCTGTTTTTTGGTTTTCAATTTAAAAGTGAAAAAATAAAGAATGAACCACACAAAAGAGAGCTGGGGAGTTTTTTAATTTATTTAAAGACCTAGATAGTGGGCCTTTAAACAAATTGTTGTGGCATTGTGTTCCAGGACAGAGGAGCCAGTTCAACTTGGGAGATAACACAAAGGAAATTCAGCCAGAGAGGTCAGCAAAAAGAAGAAGAGACGGAGAAAGACCAGGAGACGTCCAGTTGAATACACCTCCCACTATAGCCTCAGTCTAGACCTTTTTTTAATTTATAATAATTATAATGTTGGATATGTGTATATACAGCATTCTAATTGTTGTAATTATATTGTTTAAAAAAATTGATATTTTGATAAAAAAAGATAAATAAAAAAAGTTGTCTTTTATTTTTTATTTTATCTTACCATATAATGATCCCTTGTTCTATTTTAAGCCAAAACAGGAGTAAAACAGAGAATTTACCATATACTGCTGGGAAATGTTTTGAGATATAGATTAAGTCTTTTTTATTGTATAGTGCAGTCAAGAAGTGAGCTCAGGAGAGAGAGACATTCAGCAAAGTGTTGGAGCCTGGGTAGGGTGTAGTTGCCATGTACTGAATATGCAACCCAGCTCTACCAACTGAGCTACACCACAGCAGTAACTTTTCAGTATGTGATTTATTGAGAAAATGTCCATATTTATATCATGTGTTGCTGAGAAGTGGTAATTACTCTTGTGTGTTACTTCATACAAATCATAAAAATCAGACAAATGTTTAATTTTTTTTTTTTACTGTCAACATTCTTCAAATACAGTGCTTTTTCAAATATAAATTAGCTCGGGTGAATGATTTTTGGTGTGGGTGTTTCACACGGCGGCCACACTGCTCTCGGGGGTCAGCCTGATGAGTTTGTTACTGGCCTGGGCCAACTCAGAGATAGACACTCTTCCTCTCTGTTTGATGAACTGAGCCACAGAGTCCAGCTCTTCAGGAGTGATGGAGATGAACTTCCCTCGGTCGTCTATCACTCCTACAGGAACAACAAAGGCCAGATAACTCAGAGGTAACACTGATACAGGAAAGGAAAAATTCAGTACTTGCACCAACCAAAAGACTGTTAAGAGACACGAGACTGCTATGTCCAAATATGTAGCTGGTATAAAAAAGTAGTTCCTTTCTCTAATGTTATTGTATTAATGGCAACTTATCACCTTATACCAATTGTCATTTTTTTCTCATTCAGGACTTAAAAAACTAAACACAAGCTCCCAGAAGCACAGCAAACATGATCAGTTAAGCTGATGGTTCTATTCCCTCACTGCGAAAGAAAGATCAGTGTCGTTATTTGAAGAAACTTAGTGAAACATGAGCCGATCTCTGCCTCTATCACAGGTGAACAACCCCACCTAGTAGATGGATTTTAGTACAACAATATACTCCATTTCAAGTCTTTTATGACAAATACAATATCAGCAAAATGTTGACCTACATAAATGCATTTAGTGTTAATTTAGGTCCCGACAAAAACATCGACATTTATATTAAAAAGATCTGTGTCCTAACAGCAGAAAAGCTTACAGAGCTAACATGAAACCATTGTGGCAAATAGCCATCTTAAATCTTGAAACTAGCTAAAATTAAGTAATATTGATTGGAATATTAATTAAGATATAAACATTAACACAGTGACTTGCAACTTTTAAATTTGTACATCTCATGCATTGTACTGTACTTATACAGTAAACTGGGGTCTAGCCGGTCAGTTTATCCTTCCCGTTCTCTCTGAGTCTTGCATGAAGCCACAAATCTCTTTCCTTTGTTTCCTTTGGTCTGTGAGCAAGCATTTAAAATCTCAAATTTATTAGTTTTTTTTTATTATTGAAAGTACAAAACTGATCGTAACAGCAGCTTGGCCAGACTCCCCCAACTTTCTCTCCTGTTCGTGGCTGGTTTGTTTTCACCCAAAAGGCGGCGTTAACATTCTGGCAACAAGGAAGCAACGTATGGCTGCTCTCATCTATTGGAATAAATAGGATTCTCCTATTGGCTGCTTGTCTAAATGACTTGTTAAAGGTCCCATATTATGCTTTTTGAAATAGTTTTGGACAACTTTGCATTAGTAAGTCAAAACCAGGACTAAACTAAGACTAAATCAGGACTTAACCAGCACTAAAACAAGAATAACACTGTCTCTAAATGATACTAAATAAGGCTTAAACTGCAAAAAAAAAACTGCCTGAGTACCACCAGAAGAAGCCCACATACCACCAGCAGTACTCGTGCCAGTCTGAGAAACTCTGAGCTATTGTGTACAACCTTTTCCCTGATTCAAACCTTAAACACATGTAAAATGTAAATTCTTCAACACATAACTCTAACCTAACTTTTAGAAAATCTCTTACCTGGGCCACTTTTGCTGTTGGCGTGAATTTCATCATATGTTATAGAAACATTTGGTACTGACCTGTGAGCGATCCCTCTGCCAACAGATCCTGGACTCTCTTGATGGCGTCCTGAGTTCTCATCCCAAAGTGAGAGGCCAGGTCCTCCAGTAGCACCACCTTTGAGTTCTGCAGGGAAAACAGGGAAAGTTTCTTACTAACACCAATACCGACATAGATTTAGCGTCATTTCCACTCACATACAGCAGCCTCTCTTTTATTTATTCTGGTTATTGGCAACACATTTTAATTTAAGAAAGTTTAATTCAAGCTAGTTAAGGAATCATGCTTACCTCAATGTACTGGATAAATTCTTGCAAGAGATTGCGAGACTGTGGAAAAACAGAAATGGTAAGAGATTTACATTGGTTAAAATATGTTTTGAACACATCGCTGCTTTTCATAACAAGAATATTTCTGACATGGTAGGGACAGGAACTTTACATGAGGACATGAGGATATGAGTTGTCGGTAACAACTCATGTACTCCTTATATACAAAGAAACCAAAACAAATAAATTCAGTTATAATAATAAAAAAAATGGAATGCCACAAGGAATTGTATTGAACAAATGAAAAAAGGAGGTATAAAAAGGTGAGGAAGATACCATCTGAGATCTGTCAGTGATCAGAACAGATATCCTGCCTCTTGTTGGAGCCATAATCCGGAATTAGAAAGAACATCCTTCCACCATAAACCAGCCATGTCACAAATAGATTTGTTGGTAAAAATGGCGACATGTTCTATATTCATTTATTTTCACCCACAGCATATAAAAATATTTTAAAAACTTTAGCTCATTCAGAATACAGAGCATGACTTTAGTGTTCAGAAGGAGTTGTTACCTGGTCTTCAGTGAGCTGCTCCTCCTCTCCCTGATCCTCAATGACAAACTCAGACTTGAGTTTCTGATACTCCTCTTCCTCTCTCCTCTCCTGCTCCTCTTTGGCCCGACGTTCTGCTTCCTCCTGTTTCAGGGTAAACATAATGAGCTTGAAGTGCAAGGGGGCTTTCAAATTTCTGACTAATCTCTGCATGAAAACAGAACTGTAACAGAGCAGTGACCTGTTTGAGTTCCATCTGCCTCTCCCTCTCCTCCTCCTGTCGTCTCTCCTGGTCTCGGAGCTCCTGCATCCTCTTCCTCTCCTCGCGCTCCTCCATCTCTGCCTGAAAACACCATAAACATAATACCGTAAGTGACTACAAGTGTGAATCCTGTCTATTGTGAAGCACGAGGACCTCCGTACTTCTCTCTGGGCTTTCTTGGCCTGTTTCTCCTCCAGTTTCTTCTGCTTTTTGGCTCCGATTTTGGCTGTACCCTGAAAACTTTGGGGTTCTGCGTCCTCATCTGCGTCCTCAGCCACATCCTCATGCTCATCTGAAACACAGCAGCAGAATTATTTATGAGCAATGTCAATCTGGTAATCAATTCCTAATGTCATATCTGCTCACTTAACTAATAACTATTTCTTTCAGGTTCTCCCTTCATTCCCTGCATGTTTTTACACCAGATGCCCTTCCTGACGCAGTCCTCTCCCTTTATCTGGGCTTAAGGTGGGAACTTCTGACTGGAATTTCCCCTAAACCTAATCACTTCACCTAAAGGGAGCCATGCTTGTTTGATTCTTATGTGTGCAATAAAGAGGCAGATCTTCTGACCCTGGTCCGGTTCTTCTCTCTGGGTCCGTCTGTGGGCCATCACTGCTGCCATGTTCCTCCTCCGGCGGGGCATACCGGCCCCTCTCTCCTCTGGGACCCTCGGGCGGGGCGCTGCAGCCTGGACCACATCACGGTGGTGCTCGTCATCAGCTAAAACATTCAAAAGCATAAACTGGTTTATTCACAGCAGCTTGCAATTACTATTAGCATAAAATAATATACAACACAACTTATAACTAAAACATATTAATAATAGACATTTTGTCCTGCACCCATCTCAATTAAACACTACAGGACTATAGAATTTTGTGAGGCCATCTGAAACATCACAATGAATATAAATAAAATATTTAGATGTACTGTACAGTATGACTATAAATCCTAGTGCAATGCTTATATAAATGCCACAGCACCAGCAGTGGTGAAAAATGCAACCTGCAGAGCATTTTTATATACTCCCAATTATGTTGCAGTCATGTGATGTCACATGTCAGAATTCTATGGTAGAATCTGCTGCTAAAGATTCAAAATGCAGATTTCTTGGCCTTGTTTTATGATTAATATCTCCACAATAACTTGGTCTAGCCACATGAAAAAAACTGGCACAAAGTTCAACGTCTTCTCTGTCAGCACAAATGACCTACAGTGAAATTATTTTATCCCTATAGTGTCAAATGTAGTCATATTATGTAATCACACAGGCGTAATTGTTGGATGCAGACACAGCATTAAGCCACAAGATTAATATGATGAGGTCGTGGACCAAATCGCTAAGAAAACATGCCCAGGTTCAACATCTGTGGATTTTCTGTTGGGATATTTCTTTTAAAAACAGTGCCACCATACAGTAATACAGGCCCCTGCCCTCCATCTAATATTTTGACATCATCAGACTCTAGAACATGAACCCATCCACAGGTAGCTTCAAATGTGTGTGCGATAGGCCTGACATCAAGGAAGAAAAAATGTCAATTAATAATTGATGGCCAAAACATTTCTGCCACACTATGTGGCTGTCCCAAGCCCCCCAAAAAGTGTGGCTGCAGAAGGACATCTGGGCCATCATGTTACTGATTCACTGTGGAGATCCATTCTTATTGCCTAGTTGAGTTGGTTTTGTGACATCTTTTGTTTATATTTTGGGGTGATGTCAGCTGAGAATCCGGGGGAGAGTGGGGACACCTGCGTTGATTGGGCTGCAGCACTGGGAATCAGTTCAGAGGGGAGTTAAATTTGTGTTTCTTTTAAGGAGGTATTTTCAGTATTGTACTGATGTGTTAATTGTATTGCTTTGAATATAGTTTGAGTATGTTTTGACTTCTTTATTGATTATTACAGATGTTTTGTTAGGGCCCAGTTTCACCTTCCTCCCTTCCCTGGAGGCTAATGGTCCCTTCCAGGCAGGTGAAGTCTTTGAAACGAGGAGATTTGAGAAAAAGGGAGAGCAGGTTGTTGTGAGGCTGCACCAGTCAATTTCTGTTGGTCTTGTGTTTTGTTTGTTTGTTGTTGTATGTTTTTTGTGTTAAGTCCTAGGATGTTTCTGTTGTCTTAAAATTATTTTTTTGTAATTAAATTCCCTTTTTGAGCATCACGCCAGCTTTACTGACAACATCCAGTTTTTACTGTGACAATCTCCTTCATTTATTACTCTATAATAGTACATATTGTTATTATATTGCATTATGTGTAAGTTTAAATAATTACAGATTGTACATGTTTTAATACACAATTATATACTATTTATTATTGTTAGCAGTTACATGTTGGTACTTATGCAGTTTGTATGCTTCTGTAACAGATGAACTGTCGTGATAATACAATATATACTGTATTTTTGCATGAATTATTGTTTTGTTGAATAAGTTCAAATTAAGCATTAATGACTGAATCTAAGTATCGGCATAACATATTATTATTAAATAATATTTTATAGTCTGATGTTGAGCAGGAGATGACAGCTGTTTGGTGACGTAGCATTAGAATTAGCATTAGCACTACACATGTAAGCTAACTTAACGAGTACATTTAGATTGTTCTGCTATATACGTCCCATAAAAAAATATAAGTAAGAAGACGAGTCACAGTGTAGCTCTGGCAGTCTGATCACACATGTGGTTAGTAACTAGTCAGAGTCAGAGTTATCTACTTGAGCAGTTCTTAGGTTAGCATACATGTTGTCATACCTTCCTGTGTCCTGCTCCGAACCTTCACCGCAAATAAAATTAGGACGATGAGAATAACTGCAGCTGCTATATACAAGACAGGATCCATGGTGCTTCTGAAAACTAAGTAAATATTAAAAACAACTACGAATATTTAATTACTGGCCTTGTTTATGTCAGTGTTGAAGCGCCATACTGTTATGAAGCGGCACTGCGCATGCGTGAGTTCTTCACTCTTCCGTAGTCATCTGGAGAAGAGTGGGCATTATCGCCACCTGCCGGTAAAGTCATAGTTCATTAAGTAAATTAACCTCTTCAGTCAATATAATCGTGTAATAGTGACTTTGTCACTACCACTACTAGCACAACTTTTACCACTACTACTACTACTACTACTACTACTACTACTACTACTACTACTACTACTGCTGCTGCTGCTGCTATCACTACTGCTGCAGCTATTATGACTATAGCTACTTCATCTATTACTCTTACTGCTACTAGTACTATTACTACTTCTACCACAGAACAATTTCTTTTTTGTCACTGTGGTAAAAACATAGGCAACTTTTATTTATTTATAAAATTTAGCTTGAGGAAAGGTGACATACAGGTGACCTTGAGGTAGGGAGACAAGATGTTCCTCTTTAACCGGGACAGTCCCAGTTTTATGCCCCTTGCCCCATGTCCCAAAATACATGTCTCATTGCTCAACAAAACAAGTCCCAGTTGTCCCCATTTTAACCAATAAAAATGCATAGGAAACTAAAACACATTTGTCTGAAGAGTTTTGTCACAAAAATGATTTACAATATCATTATTTTTATTCAGAATCAGAATTAGAATCAACTTTATTGTCCCAAAGGGAAATTCGTTTTGGGCTAAAGTGCAATGCAGCAGCCAATGTCACTCAATAAATACAATAGACATAAAAGACATAAAACATAAAACAAATGTTAAGATAAATAATTTTAAAAAGTAGTGCAGAAACCTGCACATAAATACATAATAAATGCAATGATAAACAAAATCAGTGCTGCTGATCATTAATAAATTGCCATTAAAATTCAAAGAGTAGGCCCTATCATCATGTACTTTAATATATGACAGAAGATTGTACAGATTTGAGAAGCTTTTTTGTCACTTGGTGAGTTCAAATGCACTGTGATTAGTGAAAAAAAATATGTGTCCCAGGTTTTTAGGTCTAAAAATCTGGTCACTCTACCTTTAGATGACACACACAGAAAGAAAATAATAATACAGTCAAAATAAATAATCTTTAACAGTAGATTAACAAATGGATTTAACTAAATAACTTGAGTAAAAGTATATGCGATCTTCATACATTTGCATGCAAAAATATTATTTTTTGCATTCATTTTTGTCCTTCCTTGTCATTGAGAAGATGCAGTCCCGTTTTTCACCACTAGATGTCAGACTTGACTTTTACAGCTGTATGTGCTGAGTAAGACCAGAGAGGTGACTTTGCTCATGTCTCAGTTCTCAGACTGTCCTCTGTCTCTGCTGCTGACTCTGCACACTACAGTCTGCTCAGCTCCTCTCCACATCTCTGTCATACTTCACTCTACTGCTATTGACTTACACATGTAGTATTAGTAGTAGTAGCATTTGTAGTATCAGTGGTAGTAAAAGAAAGAGTAGTGGGTAGTAGCAGCAGTAGTAATAGAAGTAGCAGTAGTTATAGTTGCATGTAGTAGTAGTGCCATGAGGTAAAAGTAGTTCTATGAGCAGTAGTACATGCAATAGCAAGAGTAGTAATAGTAGTATGTAGTCTATTAGCTGTCGTAGTAGCAGCAGTAGTAGTATGGCCGTAAAAGTACTAGTAGCAGCAGTATAAGTAGACAAGTAGTAGCAGTAGTAGTATGAGGTATAGTAGTAGTAGTAGTAACATTTGTAGTCAGTGGTAGTAAAAGAAAGAGTAGTGTAGTAGCAGCAGCAGCAGTAGTAGTAGTAGAAGTAGCAGTAGTAATAGTAGTATGTAGTAGTATGACGTAAAAGTACTAGCAGCAGCAGTAGAAGTAGACAAGTAGTAGTAGCAGTAGTAGTAGAGGCAGCAGTAGTAGTAGCAGTAGTAGTAATAGTAGTAGTATGTGTAAAACTAGTACTAGCAGCAGCAGTAGTAGCAGTAGTAGTATGAGGTATAGTAGCAGCAGTAGTAGAAGTAGTGATAGCAGTAGTAGAAATAGTAGTAGTAGTAGGCAGAAGTAGTACTAGCAGCAGTAGTAGAAGTAGTAGTAGCCGTAATAGTCGTATGCAGTAGTATTGGCAGGAATGATGTATAGTAGCAGGAGTAGTAGATGTAGTAGTAGCTGTAGTAATAGTACTGTTGTAAGTACTTGTAGCAGTTGCCATAGCAGCAGTAGTAGTAGTAGTAGCATGAGGTAAAAACAGTACTATAGGAGCAGTAGTCAAAGTAATAGTAGCTTTAGGAGTACAATTAGAGGTATATTTGTTCTAATTAGAAAAACAACCTTTCAGAGTAACTTATGTAATCTTTATATCTTACTTACTTTAGTACTTCTACCTCTACGTGAGTATTTTTTTAGTAGCAGTACTTTCACCTGACAAATGAGACATTAGACAGTATACTTTTTAATACAAATGTGTGAAGAAAAGAAAATTGCTGACGTCATGTTTCAATATGTTGCTGACTCATGAAATTTCAGCAGTGTCTCCACAAAAGGACAAATCAAAGACATGGCTCTATTTTATGCATTAGGTGTATTACATGATGTAACAGTGATATCATCAGCACTGCACTTAAAGAGACAGTACTTTTTATTTTCTGCAGTGAAACAATTCAAAACTATTCTGGTAGTATTTTTCAGATTAGCACAGAGCAGCCCAGTTTTGTATGTGTTTAATGCAGAAAGTGGAAGTGGTTGAAGGTTCTTTGAGGGTTCTCTGAACCAAAATACCAAAATATGACTTGAGTGTGTACAGTTGGGGCTACTGTGCATGACAGATGTGTGAGCTTGTTTGTACAACCTGCTAATTTATGCTAATTGAAGGCTCTATGTTCCCACACCCCTATGTTCCCACATTTCTAAGATTTTTTTGTATTAGGTCCAGTGTTCCCACAGCTCTATGTTCCCACAACGCCATGTTCCCACAGGCCTATATGTTTCACTGCCCTTTATTGCCACAGCTCTATGTACCCAAACCTCTATGTTCCTACAGCCCTTTGTTCCCACAGCCAATGTTCACACAGCTCTATGTTCCCACAGCTCTATGTTCCCACAGCTCTATGTTCCCACAGCCCTATGTTCCCACAACTCTATGTTCCCACATTTCTGAGATTATTTTATGGTAAATGATTCAAGTTTAAACTAACCCTTTAACCCTAAACCTTAGAAATGTGGGAACATAGGGTCTAATTGTGAAATGTGGAAACATAGAGTTATGGAAACATAGAGTTATGGGAACATAGAGTTATGGGAACATCGGACTGACTTTCTGACTTTCAGACTACTGCAACCTCTTCTGGAACAAGGTGGATATTTTCTCTCTCAACATCTAAATAATTTTCCCCATAACAAATGTGTATGCCCAAGCTGTGTCTGCCTCATGCCCAAGCAGTACCAAAGTGGGTAAGAATATAAAAGAATAGATGAGGTATGCAAATCTTGTATATTTTTTGCTTATATTATTGTAATTTATGTATTACCTTTTCAAGAGTGTTTTTTTTAATTATTTTATTATTCAGGGTGGCAGTAGAAGGCTAGCTGGCGCAGGTACGTCCGCCAACATTTTCAAAAAGTTGGCCATTACTGTTAAACCAATGGTCCTCTGATGCCTCAACATTTACTGCCACTCAGCTTGACAACATTTTCTTCTTCTTCTTCCTAAACATTTGACCAATCACAGCAGAGAAATTTTGGACAACATTTGGCAAAAAAAAATGTTGTACTCCTTTTGTGGTCGTTGAGCCGTTCATCCACTAACCAGAAGGTTGGTGGTTCAAACCTCACTCCCACTGTTGCATACTGCTGTTGTGTCCTTGGGCAAGAGAGTTCACCCACCTTGCCTCCAGTGTCTGTGTACACTGGTGTATGAATGTGTGAGTCCTTGATGTAAAGTGCGTAGAAGAGATAAGTGCTGTATCAATGTGACCATTTAAATGAGCTATTTATTAGGTTTTATAAATGCATGAAACAGCAATTGAAATGTTTTGAATAAATTTAGTAGGAGATCCATTTTTATATTTTTAACCTTAAGAACATAATGTCCCTGTAGAGTCATCTGTCTCTGGATTTTGTCAGGACATATGTAGAACTGGGTCTTCTCCAAAGGACTGTACATGATTCTATTTCTGTTCTGGTTGCAGAAGTATCTTCCATCAGCATCTTCTTTTCCTCCTCCCAGCAGCAGAAGTAGAACAGCGGCGTCATATCCTTTTCTCCAGGTGAGGGAGGACAGAACACCCATAGGACCCACACAGTGACACCTGACGCTGGTTCAGGCTGTTTATGATCGTCTTGTACGCACAAACGTGATGTTGATACTAATAACAGTTTAATGACTGTGATGAGAGGAGTGAGTGCAGACGCAAAAATTTAAGAGGCACAATCACATTTTTTTCATAAAACTTTTCCATGTTTCTGAGCACAAAAGCTACTTTTATGTTTATATACAAGTGAATAAAGTTTCACCTTTATACACTAATGTAAACTCATGAGAGTACATTTAATTAAATGGCTTCAATAACTATAAACAGCAGAATGGGGTCCTGTGTTAAACTATACGGGCTAGCTCAGTGGTCCTCAAACTTTTCACTCTTTCTGACTTTAAGTACCAACTTTAACCAACTAAAATGGAACAGGACTAACCCAGGTCCAAAAGGTCTAAGCCAGAGAACCTTGAAAAAAGTATCACAAAATAAGGACTAAATGTACTGGTTATATACCTTGGTTCTCAGCTCCTTACTACTGCAGTGGTGTGATAGTACAGCTATAAACAGGAGGAGTTCCACAGGGCTCCATGTTAGGACTATTTGTTTTTTACTGGCACCACTAGAATTGTGTGAGAGTTATTAATTATTAAAAGCTGACCATAGATGTGATTCAAATCAGTGGTTCCCAAATTGTGGGATGATAGAGAACCAGGTCTGAACCGGATTAAAACCAGAACTAGACCAGGTCTGAACCAGGTTGGAACCAGTTCTGAACCAACTAACTTTCAAGCATTTATAGCATTTTAATTGTGATTATTCTGTCACATAAAAGGTTTGAAAGAAGTCATCTGGACTTGTTTATTAAAGTTGAAGATGTCTCAGCTTCATCCAAGAGGTATTCTGAAATGTTATTTTAATCCTTTTGTTGTGATTCTTTCAACCTGGATGACTGAGAGTCTTCCTGTCCCATAAAATTATAACAGTACATAATAATCATCCCAGCCCCGGTGTTACTGTGAATTCTCTCTGGGTATTCTGGCCAAAGACATGCAAGATGAACTGGTGACAATAAATGTTCCATAGTAAATGAACAAGTGAATAGTAGTCTGTTGGTGAATTGGACTACTAAAAAATCCCTGTCCTGTTGTGATGAATGAACCCATTTCCAGATCTCGTGCAGGAGTCACCTTGAGCCTGCACACACACATGCACACGCACACACACACACACACACACACACACACACACACACACACACACACACACACACATGCACACGCACACACACACACACACACACACACACACACACACACACACACACACACGCATTCTTATAGTCTCGGCTGTACCCTCCTCCCTCCACACCTGAGCGCTATACTACACACGTGCCCTCCCTGACCTCCAGATGACATCACTGCTGTTCCATTATCTGTGCTCCTCTGGCGGGACGTCCCACTCGGGTCAGCAGTTGCAGTAGTAGTAGTAGCAGTAGTTGTCCCGCCTCCTCATTGTGAGGCATTAACCCGGAAATACTGAGGAATACTGCAGCAGAGTGTCCTTCACCTTGTGTCCTTATATCTGCAGTATAGATAGCCTACTGTATACGATATTAGGCATTACATAAGCACCTATACATTTGAATACTATCATCTACCTATGTCTATATCATACTGTGAGGTATTCATTTTAAATAAGTAAAATTATCTAGTGTAGTGATTCTCAAACTGTGGTACAGGTACCCTTAGTGAGACAAAGACTTCTTCTAGTGGTACTCAGGAGTCTGTTTTAGTCCTGGTTTAGTCCTGGGTTTAGTCCTGGATTTGTCCTGGTTTAGACTTGGTTTAGTCCAGATTTAGGCTACGTTTAGCCTGGTAAAGATTTTACTTTGAAAGCCAAATATTGTCTGAGGAGGCTCTTGGTGCGGTTTAGAAATGCAATCTGAACTTTCACCACTAGATTTCACCAAAATAACTCACCCCACCATTACACTCACACTGTATATCAATATTATAGTAGTTAATGCCGTTCTTACTTTGCTTCCACTATCTGTATCTGACTGGTCATGGGCTGTGTTTGGCCAAAACTGTCACCAATTTGACCATGTATTCTAAAAGTAAATCAATATTTGGAAGTCAAACAGAGACTTGGAGAGAAATGGTGTTTGTACTGCACTAAAGGTGTAGCAATGGTTTTCAGGTGAAGGTCAGGGCACCTCTGAGTGTCCTTGTGTGTGTGTTGACAGTGTGTGTGCTATTCTATGATCCATGTCCACAAACTTCTGTCGTCACAATACACAGGGTCCCCTCCTCTTCATCTGCTGTTGGATAAACACATAGCACAGACTCTTCTGAACACCTTGCTGTTCATGGTAATTCAACGTCTCTGCCCTTTGTGAATTCACCTTTAAGAAATATATAGTAGGAAAATAGCTGCGAATTTAATTAAAAGAAGACGGGGGCAATGCTGGCTCACCTGGTAGAGGCAGACCATGTGTCAGAGAGGCCTAGTTTTGATATCCTGCCGGGGCTAGTTTGCTCAATGTCATTGCCAACTCTTGCCCCCATTTCCTGTCCTGTCAACTATCACCATCAAATATAGGCTAAAGGTACCAGTGCTCTTTGTCTACTTTGGCATGTCTTTCATCTCTCTTATAAGATGTTCAAAATAAAACATATTAAATCTATCTCTTATAAATGTTAATGCTATTTTTATTTTCATTTTTTCTTGGCTAATACGTGAGCATGTAGGAAGCACGACTGAAATAATACAGTGACATGACAAGTGTGAGGTTGTGCATTTACGTATTTACTGCAAAACAGACCATGTGTATTATTTTTATTTAATTTGTTATTATTATTATTATTATTATTATTATTCTTTTTATTATTATTATTATTATTATTATGGTTTTGTTTTATTTCAATTTTAATAAAATTTTGTTTATCACCCAATTTTTATTTTTATTTAAATATAATTATTACGATACTTTAATTATAATTATTACTATAATTTCTTTTTTCCACCAGGTGGCAAAAATAGTATTAACAAGATTTACATTTTCTAATAATAAAACAAAGCCTCTTGGAAAAAAAGAAAAATGAGGGAGGAAAGAAAAACATAAAACAAAACAAACAACAAAAACAAACTTTTTTACATAATCTAAATTGAAGTATTTCCATACAACCTTTTTGGCACATGTAAAACTCTATTTCACCATTTTATGTCATTAAAACAATATGTAGGCTTTAAACAAGCTAAACAACCTCCCTGCGACACGCATTTGGGTCTTGACCCACCATTTGGAAACCACTGGTTTTAATCACATCTCCTGTCAGCTTTTATTAATTATTAACTCTCACACAATTCTAGTGGTGCCAGTAAAAAAAAAAAAAAAATAGTCCCAATATGGAGCCCTGTGGAACTCCTCCTGTTTACTGCTGTACTATTACAGCAGTGTTTAGTGTGACGACTGAGCAGGAAGGGGGAGGGGCTAGGGATTGTAGTGTAGTACCTGCTTCACCTTGGGCCTGAAGGACACTAGGCTGTTCCCTTTATAGTGTTTCCTTTGTCCGGCCCCTCGGTCTGTTAGCTGTCAACAGGTGTTCATATGAGATCACAGTACTATAAACAATACAGGCTAAACACTATGTTTTCTACCTGTGCTCTAAGAGGAAGTAGCTTACGCGTGTACACTAATGTCAAGGTTAGGACTGCATAACTTTAGTTGAATTATTATGAATATAGATGTTACATCAAAATAATATTAGTAAAAAGTATGTACTCAATTGTGTACTCAATTTATTCAAAAAGATACTCAAGCAAATGTTATTTTAACTGGTATTTGTCCAGGGAGAAAACCACCTCATGCCCAAAGCAGCTACCAGTAAGTTGTATAGCACTGTATAGGTTAGGTCAATGTTGCACTGTATGGCTATCATTTTTATAGGGAGAGACTTTCTTCCATTCATCTAAGACTGCTAATTTTATTTCCACTAATGGTTATGATTGGCTGGAGCCCATTCAAGCTTCTTTGGGCCTGAGGCAGGGTACACTCTGGATAATGGCCACTCAGTTAGACAAACTGAGCACTGCTGAAGGAGAATCACACTCAAAGTTTTTATTTTACAAACAGTTTATCATTAGCCAAAGTATAATAGTTTTCCATACATTCAAATGGTAAAAGAATAACTGATATGCATCTAACTTGCCTACAATGTAAAAATCATGACCAGCTCAGAGAGGGTGTTTCTTGATATGAGTTGATCTATTAGGCTCAAATATTAACCTCCACATGAATGATTGCGGGACAGAGCAGTAAACTTTGTCCCGTTGAGAGTATAGAGCACAATGGGATTAATCTGTAACCAGTTTTTCGCAACACTTTACTATATTCCAAATGGGGACAGTGGAGAGAGTGTCTACTTGGGGCCGCTATCACTAGATTGGGCTGTGGTCAATTTGGAAGTCCTATATATTGCATTGAAACATCTGGGTGCACACCATAGGGCTGTATGATTAATGTATGGTGGCCCAGAAAGGATAAGTCAGAACAAATGACAGTAAAAGATCAACACTAAAACAGAGAAAAAATATTTCAATAAAAACAATAAATAAATAAATTGTAAAATAAAAATAAATAAATAAAAACAAATTTTCAAATCGAATTTAGATTCACATTTAGAAACATTATATGATATGGTACAGAAAATTTAAGTTGAAATGCTTTGTAAAGTAGTTGAAAGATGTTTAATGTAACTGAAGAAAATCCAAACAAAAGTCAAAAAGACTGAACAAAGTTGAAAAGTTGAATGCAGCTGAAGAATATTGAGAAAAAAAGAAGTCAAAAGCACTACATTAAATCAAAAGCCTCAATTGAAATTTTGAAATAGCTGAAAAAAGCTGAAAAAATTACACTGAAAAAAACTGAAAGATGCTGAATGAAGCTGAACAAATCTGAATGTCTGAAGAGAAAAATGAAAGAAGTTGAAGGATTTTTTGAACAAGAAAGCGATGTTGAATGAAAGTGAAAATAAAATGAAATTATCTGAAAGACAAAAAAAGTTGAAAGCAGCTAAATTATTTTGCTGAACAATACTAAAAATGTTGAATGAAGCGCAAAAAAATTAAGAGGTTAAAAAGTTAAGCTGAAAGACAAAAGTACAAAGCTGAACAAAGCTGTTTGGTTTTGAACAAACTGAACAAAACAAGAAAACAAGTTTGAAGGCTGAACTGAAATTTGTAAGTAGCTTAAGAATTATGCTAAACAAATTTGAGATGAAAGAAGCTGAAAGATTAAACTAAAAATTGAAAGCAGCTGAAGAAATTTGTTGAACTGAAAGATGTTGAATAAAGCAGAAGAAAACTAAAACCCTAAACTGAAATTTGAAATTATTTGATGGATTTTGATGAACAAAGCTGGATTTAAAAAAATAGCTGAAGAAAATTGGAATAAATTGAAAGGCTGAACTGAAATTTTTAAGTCAGTTAAGATGTTGAATGAAGCTGAAATAGAGTAAAACTATAGCTGAAAGAGTCAATGATGTTAAAATGTTTATTTTTGCTAAAACAAAGCTGAAAGATTTTGAATGAAGCTCAAATAAAATTGAAGAAGTTGAAACCGAGAGTTGAAGGTAGCTGAAGAATTTTGCTGAAAATGACTCAAAATAAAGCTGATGACAATGAAAAGTTGAAAGCATAAATTAAAAGGAAGTGAAAGTGGCAACAATTAGCTGAGTTCACTAAAAATGTTAACATGGGAAACTGGGGTGACTCATTGAGCTAATTCACATAACATGCTTTGTCACTAGGGATTCAAAGGGGTGGAACATTTCTAGAAACTTTCCATGGGAAGTTGGAAAACTTGGAAGCTTGGAAATTTTCTAAATTTTTAAATTTGGAAACCATAAATAAATAAATAAAAATTATAATCCAACAGATTTAAACAACTTTATTGAACATTTACAGAACAGATTTGTCTTTGAACAATAAAACATTTGTTAAATAAAATATTACTTTCCAAAACCAAAAAAGTAAATGACCACTCCTTTGACTTTTGCAATATTTTCTGTTACTTAATTTTAACAAAAGGTTGATTTATGCACCAAGGTCTTAGCTTGGCTTTTAGGTATTAGCTTTTAGCATATTATAGCAGCTATACTGCTAATAAGCAAATTAAACGTTTGGTACAAAGGTCAACACAATTCTGCAATTATATTTCAATTCAAACTACAACAGAGTTGTCCTCAGTACACAGCAAACACCTGTTTTATAGAGGCACAGTCAAACAGAATGTAAATTGTTCAAAAGAGAGAACATGTGCTGAGCTGACACAGTTTAATCAGTGGAAAAACACCACATTACATTAATCTGCTCAAAAAACAGCACCACCCCCAGTGGCCAGCCTGGGAACTGCAGCCAAACTAGTGTTAATAGGCCTGCCACCAGAACAGATGTAGCTCATTAATTATGCATGATGTTGTCACAAATGTATTGATACCTAAAAAGAATTATGATGCTTAATATTGTGCCCCCAAAATATCACAATATACTACAAAACACATTTTTACAACCCTAATAGTTGAGCTAACCAGAAATATGGAGTCTGCAGTCTTGAGTTTGGTGGTGTTGTGGAGATCAGCTGTGCATGTGATAGAGAGATGCAGAGTGCATAGAAGTGTATGCAGAGCAGGTTACTACATGCACCACAGGTTACTACGTGTACCACAGGTTACTACATGTACCACAGGTTACTACATGTATCACAGGTTACTACATGCACCACAGGTTACTACATGTACCACAGGTTACTACGTGTACCACAGGTTACTACATGTACCACAGGTTACTACATGTACCACAGGTTACTACATGCACCACAGGTTACTACATGTACCACAGGTTACTACGTGTACCACAGGTTACTACGTGTACCACAGGTTACTACATGTACCACAGGTTACTACGTGTACCACAGGTTACTACGTGTACCACAGGTTACTACGTGTACCACAGGTTACTACGTGTACCACAGGTTACTACATGTACCACATGTACATGTGACTGAGGAATAACACAGATATTGAAATGTGTTTGTGTTTTTTATGCTATAGTATACTGCCCTGCCATGGGACAGCTTTGAACTGTGTAAGTTCCCAATTTATTCCCATAAATTCCCATAGATTCCCATTTATTCCCATGGAAAATTTCCAACTTTGAAAATTCCCGGAATTTTGCAACCCTATTTGTCACCAACATTGTATACATCCTTCCTATAATCAAAATTAGCAGGTGCATAGGGCTCCGTAGATGTTAGAGGGCCCAAAACCTTGACAGGGTTTGCTGATTTGTCTGCTTTGACAACTTTGATTACTTTTTTTGGTAGCATATGTAATATATTCACCTTACTAATGAAAATTTTTTGATAGGGTTAATCTGAACCTGGAGACCAATTTGATTTTGAATTTGAACTTTTATGTTTACCTGGAGCCTCTCTTGCTGAGTTTGTGAATTTTACAGTCAGATACCTCAATATCACAAACCTTGTGCTTGAAATACTGTATGTTACAAATCTTTTCAAGAAGTAAATGTTATAATGTAGTAAATCTTACTTGGTGTAGTAGAAAAAAGGCAGAGGCTGGGCTCTTAAATCTCTTCTTTTTAGGGCCCCCAAATGTTCAGAACTGCCACTGTGTACATCTATGCCACACCACACAGAATGCTTACTCTGCAGCCTGTATTGATTATATTTACAGCATATGAAACCTGCATTTCTTTTATTAATTATTAAATCAGAATGCAGTAATGTTATTTATTGTTATTTATGGTGTTTGTTTATGCTGTTAACCATTACACACATTAGCCAGTGTCAGATACTACACCATGGAGAGAGTCTTAAACCAGGACAAAGTGTACTCTCTGCTGGACTGAAAGGTCAAAGTTCACTCTCGTTTTTATTCTCATATCTGTTTTGGTTATTTCAGATGGATGCTTGTTTGGGTGCCATCTAAAATCTAAACTAAAAGCATGAGATAATACTTATTTTGTAGCAGGACATATACTTGAAATGGCATCTTTTTTGGTAAATGGATGAAATAAAATTCTGAAATGATTGTGAGAAATGTTTGTGGGTGTGTAACAACCAATAATGTAATAATGTCCAATAATGTAATACCTGCCAATGCTTGAATCCAGAGATGTGTCCTTTTTAACTTAGACTTCTGTGTTTTTTACTGAACACTGACTCGGTTGTTAGAGGGGGGTCTGGATTGCAAAAAAGGGATCTTGAACATGGGGAAACACCAGAGTTCAAGAGTTTCCCTGTGGCTGTCCTGCTCTGGTTAATTCTGTGTAATTATAGGGGCCAACAGTGGGGCATTGTTTAGTGTGGCATTCAAAGTCTGCTTTTTTTGGACAAAGCTGAAAAGTAGAAGACAACACTATGCCTTCATTTATCTTCATCCATTTTTAGAACATGTAAACAACTATGGTAGCCCTGCACGGACATGTTATTGTCAATAAACAAACCATGTGGCACTATGGTGAATTTGCCTAAAAAAAAATAAAAAAAATTTTTGTTTATATGTGTCCTTTCATTGTATGTCTACATGTTAGTTCAAAAAGAAACACAGGTGTGTTTCTTTTACAGCAGTGCTCAGTTTGTCCCTTTGGGCACCCATGATCAGAAACAATTGTAACTAAAATTGTCTTTTCTTTTTGAGGAGCTTTTTATGTCTTCCACAATAGAAAAATGCAGATTATTGGATGTGATTAAAACTACAACATTTTGGATATTTCCCCTTTAATTATTTCATGACCATGCAGCTCACGAATCTAGGCAAGGCAAGGCAAGTTTATTTGTACAGCACAATTCATACACAGAGCAATTCAAAGTGCTTTACAGAAAAAAAGGCAAATTTAAAAGTACAAAACACAATTAAAACAATAAAATCAAATTTATAGAGTATAATTAAGATTCAATTTAAAATTAAATTAAAAGAGAAGAGTGCAGATAAAACACTTTCAGTTGGCATATGCACAGTTAAAAAGAACAGTTTTAAGTCTGGACGTGAACATTGTCAGAGTAGAGGCCTGTCTAACATCGTCAGGGAGACTGTTCCAGAGTTTAGCTGCAGAAAACTGAAACACTGCTTCACCGAGTTTAGTCCTGACTCTGGGCCCCAGCAGAGACCTGTCCCTGAGGTCCTCAGAGTCCCAGATGGTTCATATGGAACCAACAGGTCAGAGGTGTACTTTGGTGCTAAGCCATGGAGAGACTTGTACACAAGCAGAGATGTTTTAAAGTCTATTCTCTGAGCAACAGGAAGCCAGTGCAGAGACCTGAGGACAGGACTAATATGGTCATACTTCCTGGTTTTGGTCAGAACCTGAGCAGCAGTGTTCTGGATGTACTGCAGCTGTCTTACAGCTCGCTTAGTGAGTCCAGTGAGCAGACCGTTACAGTAGTCTAACCTGCTGGAGATGAACGCATGAATAAGTCTCTCTAGGTCTGGTTTAGACAGTATACCTTTGATTCTGGCAATGTTTTTGAGATGGTAAAATGCTGATGATGTTATAGATTTAATGTGACTGCTGAAGTTCAAGTCAGAGTCCATGATTACCCCGAGATTTCTAACCTGACTTGTAGGTTTTAGTGAAAGAGACTCGAGGTGAATACAGACACCTTGTCTTTGTTTCTGTGGGCCAAAGATGATTATTTCAGTCTTGTCTGTGTTTAGCTGGAGAAAGTTGTTTCTCATCCACTCATTGATCTGTTGGATGCAGTGACAGAGTGAATCCACAGGTCCATATTCACCTGCTGTCAGTGAGATGTAAATCTGAGTGGCATCTGCATAATTGTGGTAGGATATGTTATTGCTGCTTATTAATTGGCCTAAAGGGAGCAATGACTGAACTGGTTGTTGTGGCAAAAACAGATGCTAAACATGTAAATGACATGTGGATTTAATCCAATAATTATAATAGTTATATCTATAAATCAAAATCTGGAAATCACAGCGCTTTGAAAGCTATACTTTATTAAGACATTCTCTGTGTTTATATTACAGTATATGTAAACATGAAAACTAAAAAGAGATGACATTCTGAACACTGCTGTCACTGGTTCTGCATCAGTTACTGTTGCCTTCATTTAAATCATCACAAAAATGGTAACACTTTAAAATAACTTAAATATAACAAATTAGACATTCATTAAGAAATAGTTGAGTATTAGTTAAGGCAGCCATTCCTAAAGTTAGGAGTATCGTGGCACCCTTATATTTTTGAAAATCTCTTGCAGACCCCAACAATAAAACTTCACTCTATTCAAAAGACTACCCCATGTTTTTAATCCATAGATTTTCATAAAAAAGTTCAAATCACAAATCACTGACTGATGGCAAAAAATAGTTTTAAAGTAATATTTTGAAAAAAGTGTATAACTGTACATTTCAAATTCAGTTTCTTTTTATGTACTTAATATAGACAACATCTGTAGTACCACTTTGGGAACCATTGAGCTAAGGGTTAGTAACCAGTTAATCAATTATTTACAAAGCATTACTACAAAATTTAGAAACACCATTGAGTTAAACATAGTTATTAGTATTTAATGCCATGGTACTAAGTTTATGTAAATCAGGACTATATTAAAAACATCATTGTTGTTACATTATCAGTTGAATTTCATGAAAAAGTTATTTAGGGCCTCCAATAAAATGAAATTCCTCACAGCTCGCATTCCTTCTCCAAGCTCCACACATTAACCTAAGAGAACGGCCATTTAAACTTTCCATAATGAGCCTTTATCAATTATTGACCCCCGGGGGCAGTACAGAGCGGCCTTGGCCTGGAAGTCACAAAAGGACTTCAGACGTTCAAAGACAAGAAGCAAAAAGTGGGCGGAGAGGTGGAACGTCACATGATGTGGCTCTCTGCAAGAACAAATGATACAGTTTGTGCCCTTTGGTTTCTCTAGAGTAGTCCCAGAATAGATTTGAAGTTTAATGCAACGTTCAGTGACGCATTGATATGAATATGAATGTGGCCATGATTGCATAAACTATGTGTCACTTATAAACAACTGCAACACAAAATTTTCCATCACAGTCTGTGGTAATTGGGAACCTTTTGGTGAATGGCATGTTACAGGACATGCATTGTTTTTGGTGTATACACTGACAAGTGATGCAGTATCTGAATTTTGTAAACATTGTTGTAAGAGACATTGTTTACATTTGACACATAAATAGATGGTAGTGACATATAATGCAGTTTAATCTACATAGGTACATGTTAATACTCAACACGGATTTAGTTTTAGATGCCACATTTTAAAATGCAAGAAGTAAGAACAGGAAAATGTTTAAGGTGTGTCCAAATCAACCAGACAAGAAATGTTATGAAACCCTTGCATGCACATTTTAGTGCTGGAACTTTAAAAGACTGCAATAGATTTTTTAAAAGACAGATGAGCATTAGCCACCAAAAAAATTACATTGTGCATAGGCAACCTCCCTACTACAAGTGTGCTGTCACTGAGTAGGTAGAAAACATTAGTTAGTGGCTCAAATTATAGGTGTTTTTTTTTATTTTTTTTATAGAAATAGTCTGTCAATGTAATTCCACAGATATCACCATTCTGCTTGTTTGTCATAAATTTTTTTTAAAAAAAGGTGTAGATTTGTGATGTATGTTTTTAAAAAGTCTGATAAAGTGTGATGATGACAGATTTATTTTCATTTTATACAGTAGGCCACAATGGAATCATACTATAATTAGCTTAATGATGTTAAATTACAGGGGGCCACACATGCAGCCCACAGAGCAATTACAACCATTTCATATAAATACATTTCTTAGAATATTTCCATTGCATCCAGCTTACCGGAAGAGGTATGTCTCTTCTGGTAAATACTTACACTTGTGACAAATATACCATATATAATTCCAGGTACTATAGTAAATAACAGTGTTTGGTGACGACAAAAGTAAGATCGTGTGGGATTAGCTGTGAAAGAAGCAGAGAAGCTCTGCAGTAAAACTGTTACAGCGTAGGCCTCTGGAGTTAATGAATAATTAACCTCAGGGACCTTGATGGACACTAAGAAGAGTCTTTGAACGCACCTCAGCACTCTGCCTTCTCTTGTATGGAGAATATTAGAGAACATTTACAAAATTCAGAAGTTATGTTTTACTTTTAAAGCACTTGGTCTAACTCTAATAGTAGTTGTTTGATACAAAGAAATCATATGCAAAGAATGGAATACCAGTTTGTACTCTGAATTGTTTGTTGGTAGTTAGTATTTAATAGGCATTATAAATATTTTCATAATAATTTTCATTGGTCATCATTGTGCAAACTGACCCAGACTAAATGACTCTTACACTTCTGTCTGCAGTATTGACAGTACTGGCTGGAACAGGTTTGAAGCTTAAATAAAGGTTTCTGCCAAGTAAACCCATACCCACAGATTCTCATTCTAAGAATGTCATAAAAACTCATTGTCATTGTTATATTCTAAAATCTTTATAAACCTTTGTGGCACCTTTCTAGCTTTAACCTGAAACCGTCTCCTGCTCCAGTCACATTAGCTTTATGTTTATGGAACACCTCATATTAACTTGTTATTCAGTCCATGCAAATAAAAGTTTATAATATATCTCAGTTCTTAATAGTTCCTGTCCCTCCACATTCCAAACTTTCACAATTTTGTTTGACGCAGAAGTATAAATCAGCCTTTGTGAGGTAATTTAGTAGTAGTTTTAGTGTAGTAGTTTAAGCAAGTACAAGTATATTTTATTTTTGTTAGAAATGTTGCCACTAGAACAATGTATGTTTGACTCGCTGATACACAACCAAGCCTAATTGTTTGTTTTTTTTTAGATATTTTTTAGGTCTTATTCAGCTTCATTAAATGGTGCAGTTGAGAAGTGACAGGAAATCACAGGCGAGAGACAGAGTGTCAGAGTCAGGACTTGAACCCACAACACCAAGGCAGGCTGTAGTTGCCATGTATATGCGCCACAGCTCAACCAGCGGAGCTTTACTGCAACACCTAGCAGCACAATTTAAAACAAGTGAAAAGAGAAGTAGCCAAGAGGAATTATAGACATGAAAAATTTTATTGGTCCCAAAACTGAGCCCTGTGGAACTACATAAAACAGATATTATGTTCTGTTATAGTAAGGCATCAGGTCTATATAGTGCTTTTCTCTGTACTGTACTGTAAGCCACTTCACAGTTAGCTGCATTATTAATAAAATAAAATAAAATAAAATTTGATTAAATTAAATGTTTTCTGGAGCCTATTAGACAAAAAGACGAATGCAGTACTTGTTTTGTGATAACTGATTTTATGTCTAACAAATGTGGTAAAAAGCGCCCATATTTGGAACTGTGGAAAATATGGCTCCCCTATACATTCAAATATAACCTCTAATTCCATAAACTCAACACAATTCCCAGGTAATCTGCTTCCAAGTCTCTACAATGACCAACGTCACACCTATTCCTTTTACTGTCGGCGGTTTTAAGCCCAGGAGAACCGCTCTTCCCACAGAGTGTGCAGGAGTATAAATACTGGTTAGTGTGAAGAGCTGGCTTTCACCTTGACGTGTCCCTCCCCCGCCGCCATTACTGCCTGTTTATTGTGTACACACAGCCACAAAGGTCCGTTTAGTGTCTGTAGGTGTGGTCCCATTCAGGCTGGCTTTCATTTCACACAAACTCACTTAAATACATAAACAGGAAATGATAAGCAAATTGCACTAAACTGATTTGCAAGCAGTGTTTTGTAGAACTTGTCTAGATTAAGGGCCATTTTGCAAATCTAGGTTACACAAGAGTAACAATATTTTATGTATTTTTCTGGCTTTATGAATTTCAGATGACAAAATATACTAGAGTAATGACTATAGGTGAAGTTTTTCATCAGAATTGTTGTGCAGAAATGGCTAACTGACTTGACCTTTTGACCTTGACATGATATTAAAAAGGTCAAAGGCCAAATGTTTATCTTTTCTTAATTCTAGGTGAAAAACTGGAATTAAAATGGGCTCCAAATCTGAAACGTTGCATGGGTACAATCCAGATTGGTTCTGGTAAGCTGTAAAATGTCTTTTCTTTTGCAGTGTAGGATAGGGTCAGCAGCATAACAATGACGTCGGTCACTGTCTCCAAGAAATACAACAGTAGAGGGTAACTGTTTTTGCAGGCATAAATGACGCAGCATCTGCCAATTGCAGTGTTGGGAAGAATATGCCAAATCTATACTTAAGTGAAAGTACTGTTAAAGCAGTCAACAAAATATTGCTATTGTTTTTTTAAAGATTAAAACTTAAAAAACTGTATAGACCCTTCCAGAGGTAACGTATTTAGAAAAGTTGCACATGCAGCCGGGTATTAAAAATGTATTATTGTCTTTTTTAAACGTCTGGTACCAATCTTTGGAAGGCAAACATTCTGTTTACAGACACAAAAAGGCTCTATTAAATGTGCAGTACTTTGAGGTGCATAATGGCAGAGTGGCGAGCTCCTGCCTCTCAGTAATAAGGTTTCAAAGTTTCATCCTTCATCCTGGCCTGGCCACCACCGGCTCAAATGCAAACGGATCAGCAGGAGCCTGACAGATAGATTTCACGACAATCCAGCTTAGTGTGCAAGGTAATACACACAATTCTCTATTATTCAATCACCAAAGTTTAGCTAGCACCAAAGGGCAACATTATGGTCTATAGTTCAAAACATGTGAATAAACATAAATGTAATAAATCCATCACCATTTTTATAATTGCATCCATTCTCCACCACAGATTTATGATGAAAAAGCCTTAGTGTGGATGGAGCCGGAGTCGTGACAGGCCTCTGCAGCACAAACGCCCCTGAATTCACCCACAGAGGGCGGACGGACCACTCAGCTTATTCTAATATCTCCTGTGGCCAATGCAGCGTTACCAAAGTCGGCCCAAAAGTGAGAGTCACTTTTGAGAAACTTGGAAAGTGGAAGCAGCAGAATGATTACGGCCGACATGAGCTTATTGTTCATGCCTTAATAACTGTTTGAGAGCAGCTAAATTGCAGGTTGTGTGTGTGTGTGCGTTTGCAGTGACTCCACAAAACATTCAATTACAGGTCTTCACATGTCAGCTTTCATTTATTGGACAGTTCCATTGTTACACAGCCTCAAGTATTTATATCTATGCTAAACAGTGGTTTTCAAACTGTGGTACAGAGACCACTGATGGACTCCTCTGGTGGTACTCAGGAGTCATGCAGTTCAGGTCCTATTTCAGTTTTATTCCTGTTTTAGTCCTGCTTTAATTGGTTGGTTCTTGATTACTAGTCATACTTTTTAGCCCTGGTTTATACATTGTTTTAGTCCTGGTTTAGTCTTTCATTAGTCCTGGTTTAGACTTGGTTTTGTACTTGTTTAGACTTGGTTTAGTCCTACTTTAGTTTTGGTTTAGACCTTGTTTAGTCCTGGTCTAGAGCTGGTTTAGTTCTGGATAAGTTCTGGTTTAATACTGGTTTCGACCCAGTTAAGTATTAGTCTTGGTTTAGACCTGGTTTAGATCTAGTTTAGTTTTGGTATAGACCTTATTTAGTACTGGGTTTGTACTGGTTTAATCCTGGTTTAATCCTAGTTTAGACCTGGTTTAATCCTGTTTTAGTCTAGTGTTAATCCTAATTGAATCTGGGTTTAATTCGGGTTCAGACCTGATTTAATCCTGGTTTAGACCTTGTTTGGTCATGGTATGGTCCTGGTTTTGTCCTGGTTTAGTTTAGTCAAGATTTAGGCTCATTTTAGTCTGGTAATTTAAAATACAATATTTTCTGAGGTGGTATTTGGTGTGAAAACTTTAAGAATGGCTGGACTAAACTAATACTACTGAGGCTTATATTAAATATACTTACAAATGTCATAAGATTGAAAGTAACACATTTGCTGATATGACTGTAATATGACCCACATTAGTGAAAATCTACTGAGATATGGTTACATATATTTCTGCATGTGTATGTGAAATCTGATGCGGATGTCCAGAAGAGGCTGTCCATTGATAGGGCTGCAGTGTTATGTAATGTCCTTACAATAGGCCCAACTGTGCTTGGTGCATTCAATTAGTATTTATCTATACCTTGTAGTGTATCTAGTAATATCTATAATAATAATTAACACATTCATACAGGTAAGATGGGTGAAATGTTTTGCCCAAGGTCACAACGGCAGTATGCAATTCTGGTGGCAGAATTATAGGAAGTAAAAAGTGTCAAGAGTCATTCAAAATATCTGAAGCCTCCTGTTTCAAGTCTAAATGAACTGCGTATTGACACACAACATGGGTCACTGCTTTTTAAATATTAGCATTAGCCTTAGCAGTAGCCTAAATATGTGGTCACTGATGACATCATTTAACCTCTTTTCACTTGACTTAACATCTGCAAGGTTTGTTCAGCTTTTGTCAGTATTTTAGCATTCTTGGGCTAATTTTAAGGTAATGTCACCAGAATCTTGGCTTAGTCCTAGTTTATTGATTATTTATTCCTAGTTTAGACATGTTTTTTCCTGGTTTAGACCAAGTGTAGAACTTATTTAGTCTTAGATCTGGCGTAACCTGGTTTAGTCTTGACTTGACTGGTTTAGAACCCGTTTAGTCTTAGTTCAGATTGCTTTTTTGTCCCTGGTTTAGACCTGGTTTTACCTGGTTTAGTGTTGGTTTGGACTTGTTTTTCCCTGGTTTAGACCTATAGATTAGACATAGACTTCTTTTTCATAGTTTTGACCAGGTGTCGTCTTGGTTTAGTCCTGGTTTATTCTTGTGAGTTTGTTTAGACATTTTAAGCTTTATACATTTAATTCAAGATTTGTTTCAAATATAGAGCTGTCCTTTACAGTAAACATATGAGAAAAATGCTGAGGCCCTGATCTCTGTGACCTGTACAACCATGTACAGGTCATGTAAAGTCACTATTCAGCTACATTTGCTATTACCTTCAGAGTGGCATCACTTAATAAAATGATTAGTTTCAGCTAAATATAGTAGACATATTACCATACTAGGGGCTAAATATGAGCTGAATATTATTAACTGCCAAATGACAGTAGTCTGAAGCTGTGACATCATAGAACATCCTTGTGTTCAGTCCTATTTGCTCAACACTGTCTGCCCGTCTTCCTTACGTCAGCTTGCGCGCGCTGCTGCTGCTGCCTCCTGATTGGCCAGCTCCGTCCCGCCCTCCCTGTAGGTAAGTTGTTCGAACTTTTGGGCGGAGTCGAGAGGAGGAGGAGGGGGATCGCTTTATATGAGGTAGTCTTCAATTGGACCGAGCCGCTTGCCTCCTGCACAGGGTCTGAGCCAACACCGGGACCACCTTCTCCTCCCTTTTCTTTTTTAGCTTTTAGGATTTTTAATATATATACATATATAAATAAAACAAAATGCCTAAAGACAAGGACGGCGGCGGATGGAAGAAGTTTCTGTGGAATTCAGAGACCGGGGAGCTGCTAGGTCGCACGGGAGGCAGCTGGTGTAAGTAGAAGGAGGAGAGGCGTCTCGTGCAGGGGACGCCTCGTGCCGCTTCACACCTGTTTGCTTTGACTTTGCTGCATTTCGGAATACGCCGGTGTTGCGTCGGGAACGGCACCCCCTCGAGTACTATTAACGCTCGTTCTGAACTCTTAAACTATTTCAAACCATCGCTTTCACTTTTTTTGGCTAGTTTTAATGCTAGACGTCGAATTTAATGTGATATATGAACATTTTACGCTTAGCTGACGTTTTTGTCCCCGGGGGTAACGTCGAGAGCGGCATCCCTCGAGCCCTGTTAACGCTCCTTTTGAAACTTCTCTCGCCTCAACATGACAACTAATCGTTAAACATTAGCCTAATTGACTAGTTTTATTGCTTGAGCACTGCATGCCATTTGTCGTAGTTCTTTGGGTTTTGTACGCATTTATACTTTATTTTGATAATAATAGCTCAAAAGATGCTAGGATGGACATTTTTTCGGGGTGCTATTCAAAGCGCTACACCTGCACTAGCATCATTACTGGCGTCATTCCATCAAACTTTATCCAGCCTAGAACTTTCCGTGTCATTGAAAAGAAAGTATATCAGTGCTGATGTGGCAAGTGCTGCATGTATCTTAATGTAAAAAGCCAGTTTGGTCTGCAAAATGGGAAGCAGTAGGGTTAAAACTGCATCAATGCTCAAGGTGACTCAAGGTTATAAAGCAGCATAGAACCGGAGAGAGCTCCATCGATCCGTGTCAGGTTCTTGTGCTCAAGTGTCAGGCTGTAATCTAGGCAGGATACCACTGATTAACTCGCTCCGACCTTTCTCCTGTCATTTGGAGTTGAAAAAGCCTCAGTGCGCATGTCCTGTTTCTTCAATGTCACCCGGCCAGCTTCAGACTTTGGCACCTGTGTAGAAAAAAAAATGTTTATGGTTTATGAGATGTCTGTGAGCAGTATGTGCCAGGGCTGAGATGTGTGTCCTTCTCGGGTCATGAGAAAGTGCTGATGCATCAGGGGACAGTGTGACATGCGCAGTGGAGTGATTCAGACTGCAATTTAAAAAGTGTCTAGATTTATAGATTTTTGTTGAACGGCAGTTTTGTGGTTATTGTTTCTATATGGAATGACATTGACCTTGTGACATTGTCCCAGTGCATATGTCAAACCAGAGGATCTTGAGGCAAATGCAGTCCTTTGCAATGGTTTTGTTGGTTCAATTTTATGCAAATCTTTTGTAATAATTTGCTGTCTGCATTGTTTTATGAATAAATATTAAAAATGGCCAGGATTTAGGATGTGTTCTAAAACTAAATGCCACAATACTACAAGGTTTCTGCAGGGTCATAAAAACAGGTCTTAAATATGTCATGTACATTTAATGTAACTACCTGCGCTCACAGCTTATTCTAAAATGCCCACTTAAATGCTACTTAAAAGACATATTACAGTTGCACATATGAGAACTCAGATCTTTTCTTGTCAAGAACAAAATGCTTTGCGACACTCACTGTCGTCAATAATCACAATTGAATGATGCGTCAATGTTTATAACTCCGCTTTTTGTGCACTGCAGGCTTATGAAATGGGTCTTAATTTTTTTAAACAATGGTCTTAAAACGTCTAAAGTCTTAAATTCAATTTGTTGAGCCATGCAGAAACCCAGTACTAAATGCTGGACTTCTTTTATTGGATTACGACAAATGATTAGAGCTTATTAGTATTATAAAAACATACATTTTGAATAGCCTTTATATTTGGGTCTGTATGGTTGTTAGAAAATGCAGAGTTGGTAGAAGTAGACCAAAAAGTGAAAGTATCATTAAATGTTTCAAAATATTAATCAAGTTGAATTAACACTGAGTTTAAAAAAAAAAAAAAAAGTATTGAATGTAAAGATAACCTACAGGTTACATTGTAACCATGGTTCTCTGAGGAAAAACTGTACTAATGTTACAGTGTGGAGAGATCGTCTTGACATGCTAGAGAACTTGAAATTACTTATGAAAGTTGTTTTTTAGAAACGGCGAAATCTACTGCTACTACTTAGCTGGGACAGTCTCACTGCAAGGTGAAAATGTTACCCACCTCACCAAAGAGGTCAAAAATACATGAGTAAACAGAAAAAAAGTCTTGAAAAAAGTCTTGATATAATGTTTACTTAAGTACTTTGTTTACTAAGTTACTTAAAGGTTGCTACTTGCAATACCTATAACTGCTACTTAAATATAAAGAGTTATTTCTACCTAATATATTTCAATAAAAATATGTTTTTGAAAACATGCTCAAAAATGTACATGAGTAAATGAAGTAAATGTATGAAGTTACTTTCCACCTCTGGGAAAATAGCTTCAGCACCCTTCCCCAAAGCTCCAAAAGCCTATTGAATCCATATTGTGCTAAGCAGCTAGCCCTGAGCATCTATTATTAATTGTCCTGCTCCTTACCTGTAACTGTATCCCATGTGTGCTGCTGTTACTCAGAAGTACATTCCTCTGATCGGGTTAAGACAATGGCTGCCACTGTTCCACTGTGATGTGAATGCTGTCTTTGTAGTTCCTTCTGTCACATGCATTCACAGTTTGTTCAAATGCATTGTGTCTTAATGTCCTTGAAGCTTGGAGAACAGGCACTTGGTAGTAGTACAACTAGACCATTCTCAGAGGCGAGCGTGTTCATGTTTTGGGCATTAATGGTAGTGTTGAGTAACCCGTGGAAAGATGCAATTGTCATTGGATTGTCTTCAAGCATTAATTCAAAGTGACCTCTAATTTGCCAGCTGCATTATTTTGGATTGTGTCGTATGTAGAAAAGAAGTAACTGTAGCACAAGATTTACTGATGTAACCAATGTGTTCTCTTGGGACCCAAAGTTTCCTGTATTTTGTTGGGACAAATTTACAGTTTTTGTCCACAGCCTCATCATAACATACTAAAGTCTGCAATAATGAACAATTATATTAAACACTATTTTGCCCACCTTTGGGTCCTGGTCTACAAGAAAAATAAAACACTAAAAAGCATATTGTTATTCTATTGGACAAAGAGTGTATGAATCAGTAAAAGTGTATAGAGTAGTTTAGTATTTTTCTTTTTTTTTCTTCTTTTTTTTTGGCTGTTCCCTTACTGCGAATCATTCACATAGTTATTTTCCAAGTTTTTATGCCAAATAACTTTCCTGTCACACATACTGTGACTGGAGCAGGCAATGGGTGTGGAGTGTCTTACCCAAGGACACAACTGACAGTATGCACTCATACTGCATATACTAAAAATATTTTTTTTAAATTGTATAGTAAACTAGTAAAACATTAGATTAGTTCAGGGATAAATGCTTTATTGCATGACCCACAAAGTCCTTATATCTCACAATGGTAAACATTAGTTTCTTTACTTGGAGAGAATATCTTTGATCCTACCTTATGCTGGTTAAAGTCTTAAGAACTATTGAAATTAATGAATTTCTTGGCACTTTCCTTCCTTGCAGAAAGTGTCATTAAAATCCAATTATTAATAGTTATGTTCCTAACAGACAAACAGACAAAAAGATTGCAGAGGCAATCATTTCTGTTATTAAACTGTCAGGTTGAAACCAATAGTTTAGACTTTAGACACTTAAGCAGTCTCTTATCTTCTTAGCCGGGAGAAAAAAAGAATCATACTGAACAAACAACATGTGTTATTGCCTTCATAAATGAATAAACATGATAGTAACCCACAGTAGTGATTCCCTTTTGTACAGTGTATTGCCTCACGATCGCTTCATGTCGTCTTCGTGCTGCTCCACTGAATAACTAATATCATGTGTTCCTGTTACAGTAACCTTAACCTTGAGTGTAAACTGCACTGACGGCCATCTTTTTCTTTCTTTCTTTTTTTCTCCTCACAGTTAAAATCACATTATTCTATGTCATCTTCTATGGGTGCCTCGCTGGGATCTTCGTGGGCACCATCCAGGCCATGCTGCTGACGCTGAGCAGCTACAAGCCCACTTGGCAGGACCGGGTCGCCCCACCTGGTGAGCACCGTGCACATTCTGTACTCTTCTAAAAATAACCACCAAAGCTGAAGGATTTTATTAACCACCAGAGATGTGTGGCCAAAATCTATAAATCAATAGTGCTAGAAGTGTCTTAATTTGAGCTCACTGTTTGAACGTGTAGATGTCACAGAGCAGTGGCAGTGCAGAGAGCAGTGTCCCTTGTGTACACACCGCCACCTGGTCTCCATGGCGATGAAGGCCAGACGGGGGGTTGTCAGGCCACACTGAGCATGTGCAAATTAGTCATATAGTGAATCTCCGGCTGTTTACAGCGTTACAAGGCGGCTGTTAGACATTAGCTGTGGGTCACCGGACTTGTGTTTGGCAGCCATTGCTAATAGTAAGTGTTAACATCAGACGGCGAGAGTGCTCAGTTAAAGATGGTCATTTCCACGCCGCGTCACATGCGTTCTATCAGTTCAGCCTATAATAAGTGCACCACTGGGACGCTGTATGTCTAGCCTGGGTTAAGCTTTTTTTTTAGGCCCATTTGACTGCAACTAATGAGATTCATGTGAGAAACAGGCATCAGTCCTAGGTCTCCTTTACTGTGACACAGTAGTCTATGGCAGTGGTGTGCAAACTTTTTTATTTTTTATTGAGGGTCACATACTAAAAAAAATTATGTGGAAGAGGACCACTCACTAGAGATGATGTCGGACTCTGTTCCCTTTTGAAACCTCAACATTTATCAAGGCTTAGGACTGGCACATAGTATGGCAAAAAAATAAAAATTTGGTACCATCAACCACAAGTTTTCTTTTTTTTTATCTTTAAAGGGGATATATTATGCTTTTGTTTAAAGCAATCTCAGTCACCTCTAGAAAAGCAGCACGTTTTACAACCTTTAAAACATTATCTGACCTAAAGAATTAAATACTAATTAATACTTTACTGATGTCTTAAACAGGTGACCAGTCCAGCTTGTTGTCCATCTCTTTCGATTTAGCAGTATGTTTGCTCCCTCTGTGTCCTTTCTCTGATGTCCAATCTTTTATTGGCAGGTCTGTCACACACCCCTCGCTCAGACAAAGCTGAACTGTTCTACAACATCCACAATTTAGAGTCTTACTTGCCTTACACTAAAGCCTTGAGAGAGTTCCTCGCCAAATATGATGATGACAAACAGTCGGACTCTACCAAGTTTGAGGATTGTGGAAGTAAGTGTTATTTCAATCTCTTCACTTGCTGCTACAAAGAACCGCATTGGTCTTTAAATGCATTTCTATTTTCTAAGAACAATACTGGGCAGTTTATTTACATTATTGCAATAATTTACTTTATGAAACAAGAGAATCAACATGATTGCACAACTGATTGCTAATAGTCAATTTGACCAGAAAACAGCAGTCATTTGCAGTTTTCCTGTGTAAGCCGTCAATGCTAGAATAGACATTTTTCCCTACTTTCTGCGTCAATCTTTAATTTAACAGCCAATTATTGAAGTGTCCCAGCGCAGTTAAGATTAGTATTTTTCAAAATAAGGCCCTATGTTCCCAAAGCCCTATATTCCCACAGTTCTAAGAGCTTTTTCAAAATTAGGTCCTATTTTCCCACATTTTTAAGATTTATGGTTAGAGTTAAAAATGCAAATGTTCCCACATAGATCCACTCCCATAAAATTGTTGATTACCAGAAAAAAAAAAAATCTCAGAAATGTGGGAACATGGACACGCTCCCGTAAAATGGTTGATGGCGTTTTAGGGTCTTATTATTTTATGATTCCTATTATATTTTGCTTGCTTTACATTTGACATCTAAAATAATTGAAAGCACAAACAAATTGGTCTAAATTTACTAAAACGGATAAAAAATGCCAAAAAAGGTGTTTAATTTGAACATTGTGTTAGAGTGCTTCCCATTTATACTGGAGAGGCATATTATATATTTAGACTTTATGGTAATGATAAGGTTATTGTCCTCCTCAGCTGAGCCTGCGGACTACAAACACAGAGGAGACCTGGACAGTGACGTGGGCAGCAGGAGGGCCTGTAAATTCTCCCGCAGTCTGCTGGGACCATGCTCCGGTATTGAGGACCGAGAGTATGGCTTCAAGGAGGGCAAACCCTGCATCATCGTCAAGCTCAACAGAATCGTCAACTTCAGGCCAAGAGTAAGTACTGATACATGTATACACAATTTGTATTTTCAACCTCCCATTGAGGTCCAAAGCTGTGTTCTCAAGCACCAGAACTTCAAATAACAGTATACCATATATGATGAAATTGAAGTTTGGACCCAATAGTATATTTTTTTGCCTCCTTCAAACTAATGCCAAGACATACTAAGGTCCTATGGCAAAAAAAAGTCCATTGTGTAAGGTCCCCTATTCTGCAAAATTAACTTTTTGGAGGTTTTAATCATGTTATAATGTTTCCACCTCAAAAACTTATCTGGAGTAGTATTTTGTTCCATTCACACATGATTGAGTAATCCTGTATGCTGAGACGCTGCCCTTCTCAAAGGCTGAAAATGCTTGGTCTCACCGTTCTGCATAAACTCCTCACTGGACTCATTCTGATCATAATCATCAAGTAGTGTCATTATGAAGCCATCAGTTCATTTGTCTACTATCTGTTAGCATCATGTTGCTAATAGTCATGCTAAATAGTCTGTCCATTCTCCACCATTGGCAGCAGGGTGCACCAGACACCTAATCCAAGCGTTCTCCTCAAAGTAACAAATCCACAAAAGACGTTATTTCAAGTTTTTAAAACGTGAAATACTAATGCAAAGGTGTCCAACATTATTACATATAGTCTGAACTAAGCATAATACAACACCCCCCCCCCCCGCCGCCCCCCCCCCCCCCCCCCCCAAAGACAATGCAGTGATTTTTGATTCCATCTAGTGGTGTTGTACTAAAACCTTCAATGGGCCAAAATATTCCACCCGATTTTACAATTACTTTGAGTAAAACCTAGAAAAGTGCTGCACATGGAAGTATGATTTGTTGAGTTGATTTAGATTTATTATGTTATAATCAAATCAACATTTTTAATATTGTGTCTCATATTATTGCACTTTTTTGTATTATAGTAGATGCTTGTTTTAATAATATCCTACAGCCATAAGTCACAGCTCCACTTCAAAGCCAATGTCCCCAAACCTTAACCATAATGAGACTAATAAAGGCTTTGACATCTTTTATAATCAGCTCTTCTATTATAACTGGTCATTGTAGCAGCTGCCAAATTACATAAAAAGGAATTGTGAAGTTAAACTATAATTTCTACTGTCATGTAATAAATGTAGCAGAGGAACACATGGAGCTGACAGGTGTGACAGAAAACTGATCCTCTGTTGTGGAGTTCGAGCTGGCTTCATGTGCTGAATGTCTGCAGCACTCCAGGTTACCTCTGATGTTTCACCTGAACAGGAGACACAGAAGTGGAAAGTACACACCGCTGTCAATCCTTTCCCCGTGTTAGAAAACTGTCTAGTACTTCTATTAACTCTGTGCTTTGTTGTCATTTTAGCCTCCTCTATCTAACGAGAGCATCCCAGAGGATGCACAGCCCAAGGTCCAGCCCTACGTGGTACCTCTGTTCTGCACCAACAAGGTACAAACAAATGTTTTCATGGCCCTGTCTTAAGAAACAGGAGCAAGCTCATAGTACACTAATACTGAAAAGAGGTAGTAATCTGAACTCTGTAACCTTAAACCTAACCAGGATGCTGTTCTACGAAGATGATTCACTTTCTATCGAGGTAGATTTCTGTGGAAACATGCGCTGAACAGCTAACTTGGTCCGGAGCAGGATAAGTTTCAGTATAAGACAAGAAGACATGGCGTTGACCAATCAGTGATGAGAAATGAGCTGCTAGTGTGAAGGAGGTGGAGATAATTGCAGCAGGGAAAAGGAGAAGTGCACAAGCGGCACTGGTGACCAGAGCATATGCATACAGCCAGCATTAACATCTTGTCTAAAAAGTTACAACTTAAGATAAGTTTATACACAAAGCCTACATAGTAACTTAGCCTATATTTTGCTCAGAATGACTAAAAATTCTCTGTATTAAATTGAAACCCTCTGGTATAAATTTGAACTCCTGCATACTTCTGTGTGGTTAGTCTTTACACTACTTGTTATAGACCTATGTGTCGTTTAGTCAGTCTGTGGTGCTGCTGCATGCTACATTCTTTGAGTTGAGTGCATGGATCTGTGGGTTAGTGTCGTTTCTAAGTTGGTATTCAGATGAACTGTCTCCGTGACATTGGAGTGACTGGTTGCTTAGCACCGACTCTGCCTGTTCCACATGAACACGCTCACAGCTGCACAGCTACACTTAGTAGCTTCTAGGGATGCACATTTGGTTAATTTTCTTAAATCAATTAATTGGTAGACTTAACAAACGATTATTGATTAACCATTAACCACCGCCTTGACATCTCCTACAGTATCATTACATTTGACCAAACAGCTCTTTATTAAATTCAAAGTCATGAACCATAATAAAAAAGTGGCTTTTTTAAACTAAAGACAAGTTATAGGCTTGTATATTTTTGGAAACAGTTGCTTAATTTTATGTTTAATTTGCCCTAACTCTCCAGTGGTATTGTACTTTTGCTCTACTGTACAGCATAGCGATTCATTTTTAGCATTTCTTTAATCAATTATGGCCATAATGCCACAAACACACCTAGTAGTTCTGTTCCAGAGACACTGAATGTTTGGTTTTGGGAAAAGTTTAACCAGCTCTGTGTTAGAGGGCCCTGCTCTGAGTCAGTCTGTTATCCTCCAGCTCAGACTTTAGCTTTTACTTTCCTCCTGCTGTGTCTGAAGTAGTATACACAGCAATTGTACTCAAAAATCATCAGTCACCACAAATACTGTATTAGTAAAGACCAATTAGAAAAAGCACAGATCATGTTCTCCAACCTAAAACTTAAGAGTTAACTAACTCTCTTTCTGAAACTTTGAACTCTGAATAGTTCTGGTGTATGTAAAATATGTCACTCACTGTCCCGTTTGGCCTGAACAGAGGGAAGAAGACGCCGGTAAAATTGGCGAGATCAAGTACTATGGAATCGGCGAAGGCTTCCCTCTGCAGTACTACCCTTACTACGGCAAACTGCTGCACCCGCAGTACCTCCAGCCACTGGTGGCGCTGCAGTTCACCAACGTCACCATGAACACCGAATTGCGTATCGAGTGCAAGGTGTTCGGGCAGAACATCGATTACAGCGAGAAGGACCGCTACCAGGGCCGCTTCGACATCAAGCTCCAAATCAGCAACCTATGACCAGGACCTTAGCACTTCCACCCCCCCCTCCACCTTTGCTCCTTCTGACCCAAACATTCTAATAAATAAATGAAAGGGAGGTAGGCTGTAGCGGTTAAATCAATCAGTGAAAAAACCTTTAGCATTTACTACTAGCTTCTCCATTTCTGATAGCTTCCAAATGGATTTTAGACTCTGCAATAGGCTAACAAGATTTGTAGTCACGCTGCATTCATGTGGTCCTTAGTCCAGTCCGTGTTTCTGAAATGGGAACTCGGATAGACTGACTTATTGTTAAGTAATTATTTATTGAATTATTTATTAACACTGCTCATGAGCTTTCTTGGAATTTAAAAGCTATTATTAAATTGTCTAAAATGGCTAGTAATTCTCAACTGGTGTCATTTCTCCCAAGCCCAAGTTCTCCTGCAATCTTGTCTCTATTACCTTTATCAACTTGGCTCCACAACCAGTTACGAACAGGCCCAGTTGTAAATGAATGAACTACTTTTCTGCCATGTTGATGATGCATATAGGTCAGTTACCAAGGACCACTTGAATGCAGCGTAAGACTATGTCATTGTTTTTTTTAAACTTGTAGAATAAATTTTAAAAGCTGGTCTTCAAAGATGCACAATCGATTGCTTTTGGAAGAAAATGGATGGCTAGAAGATGAGATGACCAGACAAGTGCTTGCCCATTATTTTTAAAGGAATTAGGGAAATAGTTATGGATGGATAAAAGCCAGCTAAAGTTATGAATTAAAGATATAGTCCTAGACTTTAGAAACGCGATGCTTGAATCCATGGGACAAGTGTCATTCCATCTTGAAAATCTCTGCCTTCTACATATTTTCAGAGAGTGCCCTTTTATGGATTCCACTTCACTCATATCATGTTTATTCTTTAATAAATTTTTATCTTCCGTCACCGCGCTAACGCTATGTGACCCTAACGCACACTAAGCTGTTCTCACGTCTGAACAGGCCACACTCCAGGGAACAACTTCCTCATTTTTTTTTTTCCTTTTAAATCTTTTCTTTTTGTGCTATTTTAAAATTTTGATCCTGCCTTGTATCCGCCTCGTTAGCCACCCTCTGCCGGTGCTAACACTTCCTTAGCTGGATTCATAACTCTGAATGTTTTAGCCATTAAACATGAATTTTATATTTATGCAGCTGTACATTTTGTTTTGTTTGTTTGTAATGTATAAATGCAAACCAAAGCGATGACGGGAGCGACGCAGTACTCGAGGATGGTGAATGGTACGTCTAACAGCGTTACATTATTCATATCTTTAATTTTTTTCCAAGCCATGATGAATGTACTGCGGCAGTGGTAGATATTTCTGCACACATTAAAATATATGCAAGAAGCTCTGTGTGACCAATGATGGCAATATGGTCCAGGATTTCATCTCCATGTAAAATAGAGCTTCAACATGAGCTCATCCAATTCAAAATAAAACCATAAGAAATACATTTGTTGAGTCTGTGGTTTGTTTTAGTATAGCATTTACAAGAGTCCAAAGTACTATCATTAAAATAACAGTATCTATAAGTACACTATACTTATTGAAGAAATTTTATAATTGAAAACTTCATAAACTTTAGTTAATTCATCTGTATTAGGCTTTTAATATAACACTATAGTTATTTAATAGCATACTACGTGCAAATATTTACACAGTGAAAAAGTCATAATTGTTCTTTTGCTGGCAATCCTGGCAGTAAATTTCATTATAAGTGGCATTAAAAAGTCTTAAGATTTCATGAGACAAAACCTGGAGCTACCCTGATATTTTGCTTTTAAAAACTGATGGGTGAAGGATGGAGCAAGAAACTGTCAAGTGTTCAAAATTTACTTATCTTTGTTCCAACACTCACCTAAGGTCATAACCTGTGGAAAGAACAAATCTCAGATTTAAAAAAAGGCCCAAATACGTCTTCTGCAGGGTGACTGGGTGCCAGAAGGAGCTCAGAGTAGAGCTGCTGCTCCTCCACATTGAAAGGAGCTAGTGGAGGTGGATTGGGAATCTATAATTGAAAGTTGTCATTCTTGTGAACGTCATGTCCTCGTACTTGTCTCCTCTGTCCTCTCTTCTGTGTTCTCTTGTCTTCGTCTGCCTCCTCTGGTCTCTTCTGTCCTGTCCACTCCTCTCCTTCGTCCTCTGTCCTCTCCTGTCTCCTCCATCCTCTCTTGTCTCCTCCGTCCTCTCTTGTCTCCTCCATCTTCTCCTGTCTCCTCCATCTTCTCCTGTCTCCTCCATCTTCTCCTGTCTCCTCTTTCCTCAGTGAGTGTCAGAGGGAGGAACAGGAAGTGTCTCGGTGTCAGGCACGTGGCTCTGTAATTACAGCAGCAGCCGTCAGCGTGGAGTGGACAGAGGAACTGTTGTTTCGGAGCTGGTATTGGATGTCCAGGAGGGAACACAGGGGCCATGCTCACACGGGGCCAGTCAGGCAGCACACAGCGGCTCCTGAGTAGCTGCTGTCACTACTCTCTTATTACTACACACTGTCTGGGGGACTTATTGATTGAGTGAAAGCACTACCCTGGCCAAGAATCAGACTCTTGTTAATATAATGCAGAGGTGCCAGGACGGCCCACACAATCTCCCTGAGTGGGGTCTGCGTGTCCTCCCTGCAGGTTCTCTCCTCCTGCCACTGTCCAAAGACACGTTTGGTGAATTAGAGCAATCTTTCTAACTCTTTTCACACCAAGTACTATCTTAAAAAATAATGGGTCATCCAAGTACTATCCAGTGGACTAAAATCAAGTCCAAAACAGGGGGTGAAATAGGAATTAACACAAAAAAAAAAATGCATTAACAAAACAAACAGGGACTCAACCAGGACAAAAACCAGAACTAGTCCTGGTCCAACAAGCCAAGTCTAATGCTGGATTAAGTCAGGTCTAAACCAAGTCTAAAGCAGTACTGAGCAGTGGTTTAAACTTTAAATTAAAGGTCCCCTATTCTACTAAACCGACTTTGAGCTTTTAACCATGTTATAATGTTGTTTTCACCTCAAAAACATACCTTTTGTTTCATTCACACATTTGAGTAATCCAGCACTTAAACCGCTGTCACTACAAAGCAATCATCTCATTTATCTATGCGTTAGCGTCACGTTGCTAATAGCCACGCTAATTAGCCATTTTATGCTCTGTCCATTCCCCACCATTGCCAGCAGGGGGCAACGTGAAATACCAATGCAAAGGTTTCCAAAAAAAAAAAAAAAAACTAAAAACATAATATGGGACCTGAGAGTGAATGGTTGTCTGTTAGTGTACATTATGTCTCACCTCAAGCCCATAGTTGCTGGGACCTCTAACAGGAAAACGCAAGAAGATAAATAAATTAATGATTTTACAATGTACTTGGAATATTGGAGCTTAGTTTGTCCTCTTTAGGCAGCCATAGGAGGCAGGAAGAAGGGGAGTCGACAGCGGTGGGCAACCAGGACATCTGCCCCGGGCCTCAGGGTCAGGGGCCCAATAATAGCCCTTCTATATATCCAATTATGTATAGGGGGTCCTCCACTCTAGAGGTTTTGTCCACCCCATAGTCTAAAACTGAATTTAAACACAACTTTTTGCACAATAAATATGACAAATAACTTTTTAACTTTGGTGCAAGGTTTTCCGCCACAGTGTAACAATCAGTATCACAGCATCAAACTTCTACAAAACAAAAGGGAGCTTGGTGTAGGGTCAAACTCTTGAACTTCTGGGTTGGTTCATGTGGGTGCACCAGAAATCCACAAGGGTAGACCCACAATGTCAGCCTCCAGGGCAGGGACAGGGGCACTTTTAGGGGAGTTTTTGCTGTGTCAGGCCTGCCCCATTGAAGTGAATGCAGCTGAAACTCTGCTTGAACGTCTGTATTAAAAGAGAAATAATAGTGAGGCGATACATCTCCAGGTAAATTAACCCTAACCCATTATTTCTAAAGTATCACTCAATTTAAGGCGCAACTTTAGAGAGTCAACATGAGGCTTAAGAATCAAAGAGTCATTGATTAAAACAGATAAGTATTTGAAAGAGTTAACAACCTCAGTGACTGATCCAACCGGAGTAACCACAGCCGCTTATTCTTACTTTTAGAGAATAGCATCAACTTGGTTTTGTTTGCGTTGAGTGAAAGTTTCAATTCAGAAAAGGTATTACAGACAACAAAAAGCACTTTGTAAATGGTCAACAGCTTTAACAAGTGTGGATACAAAAGAATAAATAATCACATCGTCATTTCTTACATAATTTATATAAATAGTAAAAAGGAGTGGGCTGAGAACAGTGTGGAATGCCCCCAGAACATCTGAGCAGAGATTTTCATATTTAACACTTTGAGATCTGTCAGAAAGGTAGCTAGTGACCCAACCAGCAGCTTGCTCTTAGAGTATTCATGAGTGAGGAACTAAAAATATATATATTTTTTTAAAGAGTAAGAAGTTTTACACCTGGCGAGTTGATGTATTCTGTTACAGTGGATTCAGGGGCTTCCATCACACAAACATACAGAGAGACATTTAAGGTGTTTCCTCAGTGCTCTTCTTAGGGGTAATTCTAATGCTTTCTATAAGACATGGCAGCCTCTGCTTGATCACCTGCATTAACTGACTGGCATACTTTCTAAAGGAGTGCTACACTTTGTCTTCAAATATAACTACTTATTATCTGTCTCCCTTTGACATGACTCTTTATGTGATGAATGTTTTTTGACCAGATACAGTATGTGCAGTATGTACTTATTTCTGTACTTTTACTTTGGCTTTGCTACGCTGGACTGTTTTTTGTTGTGTTGTTGTTGTTTTTCAAAAAATGACAATAAATTATACTTGCCCAGCACTGTGTTTACTGGAATTACTTTTGACACCAATGTCATTATCAAACAGCCTCAAATATACATAATACAAATCTAAATAAAATCTAAATGACATGTAGTACCCCTGTAGACTCAGTGAAACTGTTTTGGGCCAAGATGCTGGAAGACAACAGGACTGGTTTATTTCAGATGTTAAAAGACACCAGAAGATATGTGTCCAAACAGCTGATGTCCTGGTGCCAGTGTTTACCTCACAGTCACATGAACCTCTCTGAATTATAGATGAGCAGGAGGCAGCAGCTGAGAGGATTAAGAACTGCCAGTCTATCACTTTTAATGAGGAGACACAACACACACAATAGTCCTGTATTACTTTGTTAACATTTGTGTATAGCTGCTGTGCTGTGCTCTGAAGTTTATATGGCACATTATAGATTTTCTAACATTAGGGCCATAGTAGTGGAAAGTCAAATTATTTGTATTTTATTTTATTAATAATTTATTTCTCCTCCTTGAACCGTCACCTTATTGCGGTGGAGGGGTTTGAGTGCTCCAATGATCCTAGGAGCTCTGTTGTGTGGGGCTTTATGCCCCTGGTTCGGCCTCCCATGGCAAACAGGTCCCAAGTAACGAGCCAGACTAAGAGCGGTTCAGAGGCCCTTATGACGTCAACAATATCAGGATCCGTTACCGGGGCCCCACCCTCAAGCCAGGTCTGGGGTCCTGGTGGCCGGGTCTTTTCCCACGGGACCTGGCCGGGCCCAGCCCGAAAAGGCTACATGGGATCACCTTATCATAGGTCCACCACTTACAGGAAGGACCATAAAGGGTCGGTGCAGTGCGACTTGGGCAGCAGTCGAAGGCAGGTGCCTCGGCAACCCAACCGGCGGGCACAGAATCATGACTGTCATGACTCATGACAGTTGGAAGTACCTGTGTCTCTAAACAGTATTTAGTAGTAGTGGTTGAAGTAGCACTATTTGTCTATTTATCTGATTAAACAAAGGGGACAGTAATTCGATTGTGGAAGAGCCTTGTGCGCTTACCTGGAGATAAAATTACAAAATATTTTAATTAGGACAAAGCTCATAAAAAGCCTTGGCCAAGACAGGTTCTTGACATATTTTTGTTGGTAAATAAACACTTTTTTTTTTTTTATTGAATTAGTTCAATGACGTTTAAGGAAGACTTTTCCCCAGAGGCCTTTGTTACATGGAACTTAAAGAGAGGACTGAGGTCTCTCTGTGCCAGCTGAGAGTCCTGCCTCTGACAGTGGAGGTGGGGAGGTAGAAAGGGGTTCCAGAGGAGGACAGATTGTGTGCTATGTGTGACTTGGGTGTAGGTGAGGATGAATTTAATTTAGTGTTCTATTGTTCATTGTTTAATGATTTAAGAATTCTTCTATTTGAGAAAATTCAATGTAAAAATCCAAACTTGTTTTGGCTGTCGGATGGTGATATGTTAAGTTGACTGTTTAAAAATTAGACTTTGGTTTGGCAAAATGTATAGAGAGGGCATGGACACTGAGACAAGTTGTGTGTCCTGTCAGTTACTCTGAGCATATTAATAATGTAATTATGTTGTTGTGTAATTGTTTATATTGCATCATCTTTCTTGTAAATGTTGACAGTGTCACGTACGCCTGTATGGGCGGGGCACATTTGTGTATGACACTCAAATAAAAATATTCATTCGTTCATTCACTACAACAAACTCTACTTCAGTAATATTATTTTCAAGTACTTGAGTACAGGTTTTGAGTACTTCTTCTACACTGGTCATAGTACTATAAAATTCAGTTTTTATAAGGCATCTATGTTTTTTTTTTTTTTTTTTTTTTTTTTTTTATGTCCATTTCGTAAATTCCATGCACTGTAACTTAAAGGCAAGTGAAGTGAAGTACACATATGTCACCACAAGAGGTCAGTGTTGCCACACACTTTACATGGCTCCCCTGTGCGCCTGCAGTGGTCCAGATCTGGAGTAGTAGTAAAGTAAAAGAAATTTGTACTAAGTAGTAACTTTGATAAGTTGTGTAATATTATTCTGAAGTATATGTACTTTTTTTTTACCACTGTGTGCAGCAAACAACAACCTCCCATTGTACCTTACCACAAATTAATAATGTTCAGTGAAATAACTCAATTAAAAATACGTCAAAAAATATTTCCCAAGCATAAAAGTTAAAGAACAAAATTATTAGTTTAATAAATCCTTAATTTAGACTTTTACTTGACTAAAAGTTTTTTTTTAATCAAAGATTTACTCGAGTATGTTTCTTAGAAAAAGTAAAAAACATGAAATTACTGGGGTAAAGGTATCAAGTTACATTTTATCATTGCTAATATTAACCCTGTTGGCAGACAGCGGTGGTTCACTGAGATTCACCAAAAGAGGGGTCCCTCTCTGTGATAAGTACACCACTAGAGGGAGTGTGAGGACAGAGTAAGTGTTGTGAAGAAAACAAAAAACAACTCAACTCAAAACTATAAGCAACAAAAGATTCCAGTTTATATGGGACAATAAAGTGGTATAACATGTTTACCTTAGGTCATACAGCACCTGGGCCTATTCTACTTGGTTCTATGGTCAGACATGGCAGAAGAACAGAAGACATAGCATAGTACAAGGCTATATTGTTCACTATTGTTCACTAGATCACAAGATTATGGGAGCATATTGCTTTCACTTGAAAATGAGTAAAGTTAGTTCTGTTTTTATGAGAAAAGATAAATGTTCAGTTTTCTTTAGTTGTTTTTATGAGAAAAAAATCCTGTTTTTATGAGTAAAATAATTTTCTGTTTTTGTAAGAAAGGTTTTGTTTTTGTGAGTAAAATTATTTATGTTTTCATGAGAAAAGTTATGTTTTTGTGGGAAAAGTTATGTTTTTATGAGTAACATTTTTTCTGTTTTTACTTATAAATTGACTAAGAACTCATTTTAGTCATAAAAAAACAGAACTTTTCTCAGAAGAACAGAAGGTAACACTTTATTTTAGGGTCCACCTATTACGCATTAACTAAGTGCTAATTATGCTAGTTGGTGGTTAAATAGCTCTAAATTGGTCATTATAAAACACCTATTAATCCCTTATTCTGTGTGTCCATATTCTACAAAAAAATAGCAACTAACTAACATATTCCCCTTAATAAACTCATAATTACTGCTTTATAATTAGCAATTAATAACCTTCGTTACCTCAGGAGGTACAGGAATAGGCCCACCCAATACATTTTTAAAGAAACAAAATTAGATGTAGCCACCAAAAATAACAAATTATCACTCAGCAACATGGTTTTGACAACTGAAGTCTGGTGGGCCGCGAAGGTACCACGGGGGGCCAGTGGTTGTCTACAATAAGAACATAAAAAGAAATTTAGTTTGTAAACAAATTACAATTAAGTACAGTTATAGTTTTAAAAAATTACTTTGAGGAATTTTAGCCAACAGTGTTTTTGTAATGTTTTTAATAGAAATCTATGCGGAAAAACATCACATAAACTTTTGAATAGAATATAGTTTTATTGTTGGGGGTCCGCGTGGAAATTTCTTATTTTTACTGTCACATCTTCACTGTGAGGGTGACTGGAATAGCAGGATTGGGGCAACAGTGGCGTCCCGCCCGAAGTGCATACTGTTGTTGCCTACTCTAGTCACTGTATTTGGCCAGTTGTGACAGGGAGGATATCTGGTGTAAAAACGCTGCCAAATCACCATGCGACTGGTTTGCTGTGGCAATCCTAAATAATCAAGGGAGAGGCTGAAAGGAAAAAAAAATGTAATAGAGGTCTTAGCACTGTGTAAGCTATGGCTACTGAATTCTTCTGTTCTGCTGGACAGTAGTTGTCAGAATGGCAGAACCAATTAGTTTGTTAAAGTTTGTTTAGAGTTTATCAAAGAAACACAAATCCTACTTTAATAAGTTAACTTGAATGGTGAATGAGACTCCAGATCTGTGTGTTAGTATTTCAACATCTACTTGTACAGTCATATAGCACCCCTTAGCACCTAATGCTATCCTGAGATTGTGCTGCTTGCACGAGCTTCTCCAGCTTGGGCCTGCGCTGCCTGCTCCAGCCTCTCCGCATTGGACCTGTGCTCTCTGTTGGAGCCTCCCCACCCTGGGTCTGTGCTGCATGTTTCAGCCTCTCCACTTTGGGCCTGCACTGTCTGCTGGAGCCTCTCCACCTTGGACCTGCACTGTCTGCTGGAGTTTCTTCACCTTGGGCCTGCACTGTCTGCTGGAGCCTCTCCACCTTGGGCCTGCACTGTCTGCTGGAGCCTCATCACCTTGGACCTGCACTGTGTGCTGGAGCCTCTCCACCCTGGGCCTGTGCTGTTTGCTGGAGCCTCTCTACCTTGGACCTGGGCTGCCTACCTGTTACTCCTGTTTTCAACCAGTTCAACTTGGGCTCATATTTTAACTGCTGCTACTTGGTATGATTAATTTAAGAATGTATTTTTTAACTGCATTGTTGTATTTTTTATTTACTGGTCATGACTCTGGCAATAGTAATGGGAAATTGTCTATAACTGATCTTGGACAGAATGTGAAACAGCATACTGCTGAACATATCCAGTTAGACTGGAAATATGATAATAACAAATCAACCTCCACTTTTTATAAAATGCAAATATCTTATTTTAATAATTTGTGTGCCTCAGAACCTATGGTGATTAACCAAATGTTGAGTCTTTCAATCTTATATGACTATTTTTTACTTAATGAAAGCACTATTAAGTTACTCGAAATTGAAACCATGTCTAAAATCACAACATACCACCATTCTGTAAAACAAAGGAGACTGATCCTCCTATTACTCTTACTATCAGGAAACATACAACCAAATCCTGGCCCAGAGGTTCAAACTCCAATGGACCTTAAATCTTTACCTGGTCTCAAAATAATTCATCTAAATGTTCGTAGCCTGCTACCTAAAATTGATCAATTACAAATCTGGGTAAAATCAACAGGAGCTGATATAACTGTCATCTCTGAAAGCTGGCTGACAAAAACTGTATCTGATAATGATATACTTATTAGTGGCTTTCAAATCTATCGCGCTGATAGACCAGCTAAAGGTGGTGGGGTTGCAATTTATGTACGCTCATCCCTCCATGTAAAATGGATTCAAGCTGAATCTCTTCATAAACAAATGGAGTTCCTAGCACTAAAAGTAGAGATTGCGAAAAATCTGAATATTAATGTTGTAGGATGCTACAGGCCTCCCTCTGCCACCTCAGATACTCTTCAGTCCCTTAAAAACTATCTGTTTAAACTTGACTCCATTGAAACTATAGTAATTGGAGACCTAAACTGGGATTGGATGAGTCCAAACTCAAACGATTTCAAAACACTGTGTGATCAATTCAATCTAACACAATTAATTACATCTCCAACTCGACCAAACAATAAATGTCCCTCAAAGTCCACCTTAATTGGCTTGATCTTGACAAATGCTCCACACAAATACTCCTCAACTGGAGTTTTTTGTAATGATGTAAGTGACCATTGTATTGTGGCTACTGTCAGAAATACCAAAATGGATAAAAGGAAATCAAGAATTATTATAAAAAGAGACATTAAACATTTTAATGAACAAGGATTTCACCACGCCCTTTCCAAATGCCTGTGGGATAGAACTGAACTTATTCCAGATGTTGAAACAGCTTGGTCATTTTTCCACAAATGTTTCATGAAAATTGTTAATGAGCATGCCCCCTTTAAAAAGTTTAGAATTAAAGGTAGAGAGAATCCCTGGTTTACATCCGAATTGGCAAATGCTTTACAAGAGAGAAATTTAGCATGGTCAAAGGCAAGAAAAAATGATTTAAAATGTGACTGGGTTATGTTTAGAAAATTAAGAAACAAATGTTCTTCATTAATTAAAAAATCAAAGTCTGAATTTTACCTGTCCACTACATCTGACAGTCTCAACGACCCCAAAAGATTTTGGAAAACCATCAAAACTCTTACAGTTGAAAATAATTCACATGCCTTGCCTAATTATATAATTCACAATTCAAGAAATATTTATGAAAAATCTGAAATGTTACACTGTTTTAACAAACATTTTATATCATCAGCTTCCTCCCTGAAATCATCTCACATTATCACTCAGCCCCAGTCATTTTTGGATTCATCAAAATTTAGTTTTCAGCCATTTACTTTAAGTCAGACTTATAGAGCAATAAAATCATTGGACGTGCGCAAACCACATGGACCAGACCTAGTTGATGCTTACTTTTTAAAAATGCAGCTGATTTTATAGCAGAACCTCTTACTTACATTTTTAGTTTAACTGTGAGTACTATGGAAATTCCCAAAATCTGGAAATCTGCATTTGTCACTCCAATATTCAAAGGTGGTGATCGAACAATCATAAACAACTATAGACCCATTTCAAAACTTTGCATTTTATCAAAAATGTTGGAATCTTTAGTAAATGCACAGTTGAAAGAATATTTAAATTCTAAAAATATTTTATCAAGGTTTCAATCAGGTTTTAGGAAAGGCCATAGTACTATAACTGCAACGCTGAAAGTAATAAATGACATTTCGACAGCCCTTGACACAAAACAACATTGTGCCACACTATTCATTGATTTGTCAAAAGCGTTTGACTCTGTGAACCATAACCTACTCAAACAGAGGTTGATCAGCATTGGACTGTCTAAGAATGCAGTTGGATGGATGTGTAACTATCTCACTGATAGATCTCAATGTGCCAAATCAGAAAACATCTGCTCAGACTTCCTCTCAGTGACTAAAGGGGTGCCCCAAGGCTCTGTTTTGGGGCCACTCCTATTTTCAATCTATATTAACGATGTCGGGCAGGATCTTACTGATACACATCATCATTTCTATGCTGATGATATGGTCCTCTATTGTTTTGCCAAATCTCTTTCTGCCAGTGTCGCCATATTGCAAAATGCTTTTAATGTTGTACAGCACATCTTCTTACAATTAGACCTTTCTTTAAATGCAAATAAGACCAAGCTAATGCTTTTCACAAAAACAAAGGGTAAACCCCAAAATGTTCCTCAAATTGTCACTCTTGAAGGTACAGAAATAGAATTGGTCAAATCATTTAAATATTTGGGTATTGTAATTGATGACACTCTTACTTTTAAAACACACGTTGAGCAATTAATTAAGAAATTAAGACTAAAAATTGGCTTTTATTTTAGGAATAAATTATGCTTTTCTTTTAATGCAAAAAAGAAACTTGTTGCAGCAACATTTTTACCCATCTTGGACTGCGGAGATCTTATTTACATGAATGCCCCAACCCAAGTATTGAAATCACTGGACTCGATTTACCACGCCTCTCTGCGATTCATCACAAACTGTAAAGTACGGACACACCACTGTGAACTGTACAAGTGTGTGGGCTGGGCAGCACTGGACACTCGCAGGCTGAGCCACTGGTACATGTTTATATACAAGGGCATCATGTGTCTGCTTCCTCCATATCTCTGTGCTTATATTCACCAAAAAACAGAAGGACAGTATTCTCTGCGATCTCAAGACTCTGTGTTGCTCTCTGTACCAAGCGTCCGCACAGAGACTGGTAAAGTTACATTTCAGTATTCTGCACCTTCAACATGGAACAGCTTACAAAAAGTCTGGAAACTAAACTGATCTCAATAACTCAGTTTAAATCTCTGCTGAAAGGTTTGGAGATGAAATTTATGGTTTGTAGATGTTTTTCGCTAACTCCCTATTATGATTGTTTATTGTGTGTCATGTATTGGGCTGTTGTTGACCTGTGCTGCTGTCTTGGTCAGGACTCCCTTGAAAAAGAGATTGTTAATCTCAACGAGACTTTCCTGGTTAAATAAAGGTTAAATAAAAAAAATAAAAAAAATATCCACAACAAGCAGTCAGTGCACGCTGGGAGGCAGATTATTTCCTGTCATGGCCCCGGAAGGTGTCTAGAACATTTCCAGACTGTTCTAGCTACACATTGCCATTTGTTAACTATTTACACCAAGCTGGTAGGGCCATGCTTAGGATATGGGAGTGTCCTCCAAGTGGTGTATAATAAAAGCCAGGCTGCACAGATGGTGAGAGTGCTAAAGAGGGCCCTCAAGATCATCTCCAGAGGAAGTACAACACTAGGGGTGTGTCCCAATTGCCTGGATTCTTCTTTCAGAGGCTGCTTCAAATCCTTCCTCTGGAGTCGGGCCCCCACAAAGCAAAGTCAGTGTCCTGCTAACGCCGCTTGTGGGCACTTTTGTAACTGGCAACTGACTAAATGCTCGGGAGCGTGTGTCAAGTGATCACATATTGGGCGTTTAAAACATGGATCTATAATAAAAACAACTTCTATGAGATGGGAAAGTAGTCAAACATCAGAACGTGAACATGTTGTAGTGTGTCCTCACGTCTCTACATTTTGATCTGATAAAAAAAAAAACAGATCTTAAGAGAATCCTTTAAAAATTGTCATATACAAAAAAAAAAAAAAAAAAAAAAAAGCATTAAGTATCATCAGCAGGTCCATTAACGTAATTATATATTAAAGCAAAATAAGTTCAAAAGAAAGAAGAAGAAACTATTTTTATATTAGTATTTTTAATAATGACTTCCCTCAATGCAGAGCCCTTAAATGCCTTTAAAGATGCGTCTCTTTATCCTGTTATTTGCTGCAGTGTGGGACACAGTAGGCAATTATCTTGTTCTTTTCACTTGGAAGGACTTCTATATGGTATTTAGGTTTGTCTTAATTGTTAAGTAAAGTATGTAAATGTAAGTGGTTGCAGTGGATGTGAGCAATTTGCAGCAACATGAGGCTGCAGAGGATCCACAGGAGCATCCTTATTATCCAAACGGAGGAGACGAGCTTCGGAGGACACAGGGAATTTAAGCATTTGGAACAGCACTTGGCGGGGCGCTGATGACGTGGATCACTCCAAAGTGGTTTAGCTGCGAAGGATCCTGGCAAATGAGAAACACCCCAGATCTTTCACTTCAGAGCAGGAGAGAGCAGGCTGCCATTCAGCTAGTCAGAGAAATGAACCACAGGACATACCCACTGCATGAACTGCTCCCTCAAACAAGAACAGAAAGCTCACAGAGACAACTGAGGAACAGGAATAACATTTAAGGCTATCAGTGTTGCATCAACCGACTCAAACAGTCCACTTACCAATAGCAGTGAGACTGTATATTCATTTGCTAAAACCCTGTTGTTTTTACACTTTTGTTATATATGTGTGTCTTTTTATGTGTAAATTCTGATAAAATTCAGTTCTTTTACTTTGAGCAAGAATGTAATAAAGTCAAAGAAAAAAACAGAAGAAATTATCATAAGATTAAAAGACTATATTATATCTAAAGTTCCACTTCTTGTTTAAAACCATCAAAATCTATCTAAAAAAATCTAAAATTCAGTACAACAAACATATGGTACAGACTTATAGCCCAGGTAGAATTAGTCAGACACTTGTCAGGGGAGTCTCATCATCTCCTTGGACACCACAGACAACACGCTGAGTCCACAGCTTCTTCCCAATTACCCTCCACAGAGGAACACACAGTACCTGACTGACATCAAGCTGACAAACAGGGGCGATAAACACGGGACAATGGACAGAACTCAACTAATGCCACTCATTTGACAGGTCTGGACCAGGTGAGCCATGGGAGAAGTGGTAATTTTGTTGAGCCTTACATAAGAGATGTTTAATGTCCTGGAATACTTTTATCAGTATTCAGGCATAACAACATTGATAATAAGATATTCTGATTATAATAGGAGAAAAAAAATCAAACATTAGTGGTTATATGTTTCAGAACCCTTAATGAGTGAATGAATGAAAAAAGATAATCATAAGTTGCAATACTTCCATCATCATTATTTAATACAGATTAATTAAATGGGAGTATCTTTATTATTCAGAGAGGGACACTTGTCCTTGTCATCATAGTGAATGGCTAGGATCAGCAATAACAGTCTGGGCCCTTTCAACTGACCTGACTCAAAAACATAGTTGTGTTTTGTTTCATTCACGCTTGTTTCAGTAATTCTGTATTCTCTGGCACTGAGTTTCTGAAGCCTCAGAATGGTCAGTTTCATGTGCCTCCGCATTTCAGTCTGGACTCCGACAGTTTGCCAAATCTCTCCCACCACTTTCTCTCTGATTTCCTACTGCTCTGGCCTATCATTCATTCATTCATCTTCTTCCGCTTATTCCCGTTAGGGGTCGCGGGTACTGGAGCCTATCCCAGTAACTTTGGGCCGTAGGCGGGGTACACCCTGGACAGAGGCCAGCTTGTTGCAGGGCAGACACAGAGACAAACACAGACAGACAACCATTCACTCTCACATTCATTCACTAGGGGCAATTTAGAGTCACCAGTTCACCTAACACATGCATGTCTTTGAACGGCGTGAGGAAGCCGGAGAACCCAGAGAGAACCTACAGTAACATGAGGAGGACATGCAGACTCCACCCAGAGAGACTGAGAGTTGGCAGCCGAGGATCAAACTCTAACTGCTCTGCCACTGTGACCTATCAATAAAGTCTAAAAAATACATTTCACTGAACATTGTACTATATATGACTGTATATGACTGTGTATGTGACAAATAATAAATAAAAAAACTGAAAAAATGTAAGGCTTTCTTTTAGTCTCAATGTTTTTAAAGGTTGCAAAATATGCTGTGTTCTAGAGGTGACCAAGATTTATTTTTTAATTTTTATTCAACCAAATAAAAAACTCATTGCCATCAGGATCTTTTTTGCAAGAGTGACCTGGCCAAGAGGTCAGCAGCACACGTCACAAAACATAATAACAATATATAAAAATAATTAGATTAGAATCATCAGAGTTTTATTATTAAAGATTGGTTCTGAAAAGATAAATAAAAGCATCAAATACCCCTTTTAAATGTAAATGGCCCTTGGGTTGTTATTTTGCAATCAAATGAAAATATTTGCTATATTTTCTAGGTATTTGCTATGTCTTTCCTTTTTAGACACATTTATAATCAAAATATTAGTATTCATTAATTATTAATCAGTTAGTACACAACAATGCTCTTAGTCATATATATGTTAAGACAAATATTGCAGGCCCAGGGACCTCATAACTAGCTATAACCATGAATGAGTGTAGTAAAAATGTAAATAAGTTCAATATATTTCATAAAGGAAAGTCTGTCATGTTCCAAAAGTTAGATCTTGGGCCTCTAGACTTCAGTGTATTGTGATCTGTCAAAAGACCTCCACTCACCAAAAAGCATTAGAGGATTACCCATAATCCCATTAACACGGCCTAACCTGACTGCACCAAACCTAGTATTTACATACACCCAAATATATAAATATATACGTAACACCACATTTATGATTATTATTTGCCTCAGTTTGAACACTTTTCTGCACTGTCAGGAGTCACACCTCATGCTTGGCCTGGGTGTCACAGAGCTCCCATGGGTGCACAGATTTACTGGATGAGGGAAGCCATTGAGCTGATCTGAGCTGCAACGTGATTGGCTGACGGCGATTCTCCGTAGCTGCAGGTGGAGAGTCTGGCTTTACCCTAAGAGGATTGACTCTAAGAGGAAGAGATATAAATAAAAACATATTAGACACTGGATATTATTGAACATACTGTTGTCTTATTAAAGTAGTATTTATGGTAGATATATTTTGGGCTAACATTGATAAACTACTGCTGCTTGTTCTGCAATTAAAGTCCAGCAGAACAAAAAAATAAGTGAATTCTAGAATGTAGTCTTCAGCTTATGGGGCTAAATGGTTAAATATTAAGCCACTTGCTAATGTTCTCTACCCAAGCACTGACATTACACAGTGTAGTCAGTCGCCATTTGCCAAAACCATCTTTCTTTTGATTTCATTTTGTAAAATAGTTAGAAATGATGCCTTACTGTGTTTCTCCCTCCCCTCTCCCTCCCTTTCTCCTTGGGGGCGGAGCCTAAAAGAACACAGGAAAGCCACAACAGCACAATCAACATACGCTCCAGACTACAAGCTTAGAATAATTCATAGCTCTATCATTTCTACCTATATGTTAGTATGAATATGAATGTTGTCTGGGTTATTTTTTGTTGGACGGAAAAATTAACAAGATGAGCTGCACCAAGGAGTTTAAACTCTTCTCAAATTGACTTTTTCTACTTTAAACTTCAACTCTCTTCAGGTAAAGTATGAGTTATGTGATGTTAATATTCGCTTATGTTATTGTTACGAGGTTATGAACTCAAAATCATAGTGGAAAACCTGGAGCGACTCCAGACTGTAGTTTAATTTTAGTGGGTGTAATCTGAGGGATTTGTGTAGACGGAGATAAAAGGAGACGCATGCTAATCTGGAACTAAAACTGAATGTTTACTGAATTTGGAAACAACCATTTGCTTCATACAAATATATTATGTTATGTTATAGAGTATATGAGTGTATTTCTTCAGTCAGAGTGAATCAAGTTCCTATAAAATCTTCTCATCATTGTCCCAGTATAGGCTATTGGTATTTGACGTTTGGAACTGTAACGTTTTTTTTTTGTCCTGCAGTGTGACACAACTTTTGAAGTAAAATACAAAGAATATTAGGCCACATAATCATTTCAAATATAAATCAGTTGTATAAAACGTGTAAAGATTCATAATTGTATTCTTTATATTTTAACAGCAGCGACTTTTTCATTTGACATTCAATACAATTTGGCAATTTTTAATTCTTCTCATAAATTTAAAACTTAATAAATTCTTTATATCCTGTCTTGTGGCTCTATTCCAAAAAAAAAAAATTCAGATTTTTAACATTTTTATTTTTTAGAAGATTTCCTATTAAAAATTATGCTAATGTATTAGTGAATACGTTTCAGCTAGCAGGGAAAAAAATGTATTATTATTTTTTATTTTTTTTATTTTTCAAGTATTCAGTATTTTGGAAATGACCCAAAATGCTACAGCACAAGAGAATAGGCCTTCTGCTTGTTAGAATGAACCTCTTTTATCATGGTTATGATCAGGGATTGACATTTACTTTTTTTGCTCACTGGCTACTGTGGCTAATATTTGTCAAAAGTTTTCTAGCCACAATTTAATTATTTTATAAAATGTAAAAGTTGGTTTTATGTAAGGAGACAGGAAAAAAAATAAATAAATAAAAAAATCTGCAAAAACAAAACAAACTGCTTTACCTAGGCAGAATAAATTGATGTAACAATATTGGCAATATTGTGACATTGCAATAGTGCAATAGTAAAAAAGCAGAAAGAACAACATGGGTCATGATCCTTTGCTCTGTATTAGTGCAGCCAACATGACAAAATGATGGTTATTAAACACTTTTTCAGTCTTAATCTTTTGAAATATCACAATAATTAATGCACTAAAGGCTTGTCAGGGCATTTTTAGAGAAAATGTCTTGTTATCGTGAGCTTTTCAACAAAACCAGGAGCCTCCCCACAATATTGCAATAAATACCGTACTGTGAGATTAATATTGTGATAATACCATACGTTATATTTAAGTACTGTGTGTCTACAATGAAGCCATGACAAAAACACATGATTTTAAACCAACCCATAAATGTAGTGGTGTAAAAAGTACAGATATTTGCTCTAAAATGTAGTGAAGTAAAAGTAAAAGTAGCCATTGTAAAATTTACTCAAGTACAGATACATGAAAATTGTACTTAAGTAAAGTAACTAAGAACTTTTACTTCGTTACATCCCATCACCACTTCTATGTGGCAGACAAATCTCAGAAGACATAAATGGTTGTTATATCTGTGTACCTCGTACAGCAGAGTGGGAAGAGCAGCATGATCCCTACAGATCCAAAAGGTCCCAGGTCAGGGGTCACCATGAGGAACAGGGCCAGGTGAGTGAGCCACATCCAGTAACCTGGATCATATTCACAGTCATACCTTGTGTTATATAGCAGCTACAGTAACTCATTTGGCATGCTATTTGTTTACAATGTTTGCATCTTTGTTAGCTTTTGGCCATTTATTTTCCATTAGTGGCATACTATCGTCAATCACCTGTCACTGTCGTAAAACGTAAATAACTATTCCAAAAAAACAAGAGTAACCATTAACAACACAAAGGCCTATAGTCATCAGGTTATTAAACATATAATTAAGTTCAGTGTAATATTTCAAAACTAGACCTATTTTTTGTTGTTTTCCAGCGTTTCTCCCTGGCCTTTAGGCTCACAAAACACAAACTGCTCCAACAACAACGACGGGTAAGATTAGCTACCATTGCTAACCTAAAGCCACCTAAAAAAAAATTGTTTTGAGAAAAAAATAAATAAAGAGTTTTTAAAATTGTTATTTACTCGTTTTATTTTAAGGTGCTGTATAATTAATTACATTTTAGTTACCTTATTTGATTTTGTGGCGCAGAAAACTATTATGCTTGATCTTAGAGCTCCCACTGGCGGTTGACTGACCTTACTGCATGCGTAGGGAAGCATTACAAGAATCATTTTATATTTTCAGCAAAAAAGATGAGAAAAAAGACGAGAAGAAAGATGATAAGAAGGACGACAAAAAGGAGGAGAAAAAGGAAGAAAAGAAGGATGATAAAAAGGACGAAAAGAAAGATGACAAGAAAGATGATAAAAAGGACGAAAAGAAAGACGACAAAAAGGATGATAAGAAAAAGGACGACAAAAAAGAAGAACCGTGAGTATATTTATGATCTGGATTATTATGTTTTGCATAGTTATTACTACATTATTATAACTGCTTATTGTAATGTTGATAGGAAGGAGGTGTGGATCATGGACCCTGCAACAGACATGTACTACTACTGGCTGCTCACTATCTCCATCCCAGTCTTCTACAACCTCATGCTACTGGTGGCAAGGTAGCACACATCTGTCACTTACACTACAGCAGGGTTTCTCTAACTGTGCTACTGGTGGTAATCAGGCCTCTTCTAGCGGTAGGACACTCTGGAGTTCAAATCCTTACTGTAGTTTATTTTGAGAATGGGTTGTTTTCAGATTATAGAATGTGATGATTTCACACCCTCAGATGGGGGGCAGGGGACAGTATTACTATATAAGTTATACGCTATTTTCATAAGAAGTATTCAAAAAGAAAATGCATTAATGTTGAAACTGACCATTTATATTAGTGACAAGGTCCATGATCTCACTGTATGTATCATACCACACCAAAAAATCTGCATTTTAATAGTAGACATTTTGCCTGCCCCCAATGTGTATTAAATACTACAGGCCTATAGAATGTTGTGAAGTCATCTGAAACCCAGCAATAGACCACTTAGGTTCTGGTTTAGACCTGGTTAAGAACTGATTTAGTCCTTGTTTAGACCTTGTTTAATCTTGGTTTAGTCCTGGTTTCGACCTGGTTTTGATCATGTTCAGACCTGTTTTAGTTCTGATTTAGTCTTGGTTTAGATCAGATCTAGTTCTGGTTAATTCCTGGTTTAGACCTGGTTTTAACCTATGTTAGCCTGGTATAGTGCTGGTTTATTCCTGCTTTAGACCTGGTTTAGGCTTGGTTAAGTTCAGATCTAATCCTGATTTAGTCCTGGTGTAGTGCTGGTTTAGTCCTGGTTTAGACCTGGTTTAGGCTTGGTTAAGTTCAGATCTAATCCTGATTTAGTCCTGGTGTAGTGCTGGTTTAGTCCTGGTTTAGACCTGGTTTTGTTATGTTTAGGCCTGGTGTAGAGCTGGTTCAGTCCTAATTTAGTCTTAGTTTAGACCTGGTTTTGACCTGCTTTAGTCCTGGTGTAGAGGTGGTTTAGTCCTGGTTTAGTCCTGGTTTAGTCCTGGTTTAGTCCAGGTTCAGCCCTGGTTTAGACCTGGTAAACATACTTAACAATATTAGAGCACTTGTAGAATCACACCATGTTCTGTTTTATATTCATATGAAATGATTTGACTTGTTCCTCTGAGAGTAACATAATTTAGAATCATTGTAATAATGATCAGTGCTCATATGTTGTGTTGCAGGGCCTGTTTTAATGAGCTCCAGCAGCAGAACACCACCACGTGGATCGTGTTGGACTACACCTCTGATCTGCTCTACTACATGGATACCTTTGTGAGGCTGAGGACCGGTGAGTCTAGTCTCACCTGAATTAGAACAGTCAGGAATACAACCCTTTTTTCAACCCTGTAGTACTGTATCACAGGTGGGACATGCATTTCTAACATGAGTAGTGTTCTACAGGATGTTTATACATTTATACAGATTGATCTGCTGCAAAACCTCAAATGAACCAAATAAATCCTTTTTATTTACAGAAATACAATTAACAACAGCTTTATGAACCACTGACTAAAGCAGTTTATATGAGTACAGTGAAACACAGACAATATTCATAAAGGGTAAACTTTGAGCACTTATGAGCAGGAGTGGGGGTTGGCAAAGCAATCCCCGCTACCTGCATTGCATAATGCCGTTGTGTCCTTGGGAAAGACACTTCACCCACCTTGTCTGTATGAGTGTGTTAGTGAGATTGTGTGTTTGGTGGTGTTTGGAGAGTTCGTAGGTGCAGAATGGCAGCCACGCTTATGTCATTCTCCCCCAGGGCAGCAGTGGCTACAGATCCCGTTTTCATATTGGTGTTTACATGTTCCCCCTGTGTCTAGGTGGGTTTCCTCTGAGTTCTCCAGTTTCTCTTGCCTGGAAATTCCAGACTCACCGCTGTACCAGTGGATGAGTCTGGTCGCCTTAGAATCAATTCGATTTCTAGGGCGGAGCAAACCCGAGTTAACGGGCAGCGGAGTTAGCCAATCAGAAAATGGCGGACGTGACGTTAACAAAGCGACAAGAAAGTGAGAAAGTAAACAAACGGAGTAGTGAAGCCACGAGGGAGGAACGAGGGAGTTATTTCAACATTACCGTACCATACCGCTGAATGAAACAAACTCTCGGCTCCTCGGTGCGCCATCTTGATTGTTGTCGGTGAGGAGACGCGTACGAGTGACACTGCTCGCGAAGAACACGTGACTTAAATAAACCAATCAAAATGCACGGTACGGTTTGGATTTGAGTAAACCACTGCGGACGGCGTGGTGACCAGCCTGATATTTCTCTGTAGAATAACACAGAGACATATCAGTCTTGTTTTTCCAGGCAACGGTTTCTCCCCATCAACCTAAAACAGGCACAGTAGGCTAGGTACTCCTGACCAGGATTATGGCTCAGATCTGGAGAAGAGCGCTGCACTGTGGTCGCCCTCTGCTCCTGACAAGTTGCTCCAGCAGCATAGAAGGATGGGTCAAATGCAGCGAACAAATTTCTCTACGGGAACAATACATTTTAACTTAACCGTGTTTTGTCTTAAAAATAATCATCTTCACCTGTAATTTTTTTCTTGTCCCCACAGGTTTTCTGGAGCAGGGCCTGCTTGTTAAGGATGCCAAAGTCTTAAAGGAGAGGTATATGAAGACCCGCCAGTTCAGATTGGACATTATCTCCATGATTCCTACCGACATCGTCTTCATCTTCCTTGGCGTGAACAACCCTGAGTGGAGATTCAACCGCCTGTTTAGGCTCGCTCGACTCTTTGAGTTCTTCGACCGCACCGAGACGCGGACCAACTTCCCCAACATCTTCCGAATCGCTAACCTCGTGCTCTATATCATCATCATCATCCACTGGAATGCCTGCCTGTTCTTTGCCATCTCCAAAGTTTTAGGATTCGGGTCGGACACTTGGGTTTATCCATCTTTTGAGAAAAATCCGGAATACGGACGCCTGGCTCGACAATACATCTACTGCTTCTATTGGTCGACGCTAACGCTAACCACAATCGGAGAAACACCTCCACCGGTACAGGATATTGAATATTTCTTTGTAGTAGTTGACTTTTTAACCGGCGTTCTTATTTTTGCCACCATTGTTGGTAACGTTGGTGCTATGATCTCCAACATGAGCGCTGCCCGTGTTGAATTCCAAGCTAAAATCGACTCTATCAAGCAGTACATGCAATTCCGAAAGGTTTCCAAGGAATTAGAAGCAAGAGTCGTGAAGTGGTTTGACTACTTGTGGACCGAGGAAAAAACGTGCGACGAGAAGCAAGTTTTAAAGAATCTTCCGGATAAGCTAAAAGCAGAAATTGCCATAAATGTGCACCTCGAAACGCTACGGAAAGTGCGTATATTTCAAGATTGCGAAGCTGGTTTGCTAGTCGAGTTGGTTCTCAAACTTCAACCACAAGTTTTTAGCCCCGGCGACTATATTTGTAAAAAGGGTGACATCGGGAGAGAGATGTATATCATTAAAGAAGGGAAGCTAGCTGTTGTAGCGGACGACGGTGTAACGCAATTTGTAGTTCTAAGCGATGGCGCCTATTTTGGAGAAATTAGCATCCTCGGAATCAAAGGAAGTAAGGCGGGAAACAGGAGAACCGCCAATATCCGGAGCGTTGGATACTCAGACTTGTTTGCGCTGTCCAAGGAAGACCTCATGGACGCGCTAATCGAGTATCCAGATGCTAAATATGCTCTGGAAGATAAAGGGAGGGCCATTCTGATGAAGGATAACCTGATAGATGAGGCACTGGTGTCAGCCACAGACGCCAAAGACTTAGAGGACAAGGTGACCCAGATGGAGTCCAGTGTAGATGTCATGACGCTGAAGCTGAAGAAGTTGACGTCGCAGCACGAGTCGTCCCAGAAGAAACTCAAGCAGAGGCTGACCAACCTGTGCAACCAGGTCCGGACTCTACGAACAGACATGGACTTTTAACTGAGATGTTTGATAACATTTCTTGGCCAGGTTTAGATATAACCCTAAAAACCTCTACATATATGACATTTGTTTTCATTTCTATATTTTTCTATTAGTAATGGGTGTTGTGAAATGGAGTTGGGTTTCTCCTTAAAGTCATCAGTTCAAAGGTTTAAAAAATAGGGCAGTAGTTTGGCATAAGTTTGTTCTGTAGAAGACAGTTTGTCTTGACAAAGTCAAGGAATCTGGCCATATAATATTTATCATAATACAAGCATCACGATAAGATATATTGATATATCACAATACTGTAACAAAGGAGATATACTGTCATTTTTTATATGATTTTGAAAAACCTCACCCACATACTAGTACACCACGACAAACACACAATTTAATGAAATAACATTTAATTTAATAAGCAGAACAGCAAATACTGCCACTATATTTCACAAACAAGTTGCCTTTTCCAAATAAACAACAAAATAAAAGTGCTGCAAGAACATTTTTTAAATAAAATATACAAAATATTGTCAAAGCTCAGAGTTTGATCCTATTTTTACAAGGTACAGAATTTCTCAATAAAAGAAAACACCCACATATCTATACAGCCTTTTTTATAGTGATATAGTATCACCAAATAAAATATTGTGATATATCGATATTTCAGTATTTTCTTACACCCCTTGACAAAATGTCTTCTAAATAAACTGTGCAGATGATTTCTTTTTAAAGCCTTTTAATTACTAATTAATGTTAATAAAATCACACTTTTTTGCTCTCTGCTTCCATTTTAATGAAACATATTTTAAAGATTTAAACGAGTTAAAAAGACTCTATTGTCTGTAAATTACTTTCTAGACCAGTGTTTCTCTAATGCTGGAACAAGGTTAAGGGTTTGTTGTTGAACATGAAAAGGAGTTAACATGTTACTCAGTTCTAGCCTCAGTGCATAGGGTACAATAGTGAAGAAGTCTTCAGAGTACAACGTGCTGGTTGGTGATGGGGGTTAAGAGGCTGCTTTTGGTTATTTTTAGAGCAGATGTAACCACTGTCAGCAGCTAAGCAGCTGCCAAAACACAGTGACAGGGGAGGACAGTAGATTCACCATCACACATTGACAAAGGCTGTTAGAATCTGAGAGCAAACTCCAGCCTGCTTCAGCCTCCTTACAGACTACACGTGTTAGTGGGTCTTTTTTGATTCTGCTGTCCATGTCCAGGGGAAAAGTGGACACCATCTCCATAGCTGCTTCCTCAATGAGAGAAGGTGTGTGGCCACATGTACCACTGGTGGTACTTTTTAAAGATAAAATATTGTTTAATTACATATATTAAGATGTAGGCCTAATTACAATTATTATGACAACTGCTTCCCATGTTAAGAGCTTTAAGCAATTAAATACTGCGCATAATGGTCAAGTGCAAAATGATTTCTGAGGTGGGACTTAGTATTCAAAGTTTGAGGACTACAGCTACAAAATATACAAAATATATCAACATTGTTGAAAAGGAGAATATAGAACTTATTTTCATCCTCATATTCCCATAGAGGTCATAGGTGGCCTGTAGCCTATCCCAGCTACTATGGGTCTGAGGCAGGGTCCAGTTTAGGGACAGCAGAATATTAACATTTGAAAATGTTGAGCACTACTTTGGCAGTCTTTAATAGACATAATCAAATCTACATCATAAGACTTGAACACTAGCATTTGGCATTATGCATAGCAATGGTTAAAAGGGCTATATTATGCAAAATTGACTTTTTTTCTACCACGTTATTATGTTGTGGAGTTGTTTGATTGACACCTGTTAGAGTATTCCTGTAGTCTCTGTTGTTTCTGTTGCCTCTGAGAGCTTGGTTTCACGAACCCCCGCCCACTCCAGGAAGCACTGACCAATAAACAAAGCCCTCTACATTTAGTCTGCTCTCATTCATTTTACCCCACAAAAAAATGTATACAGTCCTGTTTCCACCAATTCCTCAGCTATGTTTTATTTTGGAGTAAAATGGCAATTTTCATACAAAAAGTTTAAGGAAGTAAAAAGATTTTTTTACGGTATCTGTTCAAAAGTGCACAACAGAGCTGCACTCTGCTGGTCTCTTCCCCTATTTCTTTCTGGCAGTGATGTAATAAGTAATTATTGGAAATGTTTTCTTTTAGTCACATAATGTGACTAAAGGTTTTAAAGGTTGTAAAATGTTCAATGCTGTTCTAGAGGTGACCAAGATGAAAAGACGAATAAAAGCATAATATAACCTTTTATAACATGACCCATGTTCCTGCTTTTTAATAAACCAATTTCTGAAAAAAAGTGTTTTTTTTTTAAAGCAGTACTGTGTTAAAATACTAATTATAAGCCCTTTCTAGACAAAATGAATGTACATTGCTTCCTAAAGGCAAAATTTAATTTCATTCTGAGCAAACAAGGTTAAGAACATTAACCTAATGTTACCTTAAACTTTAATTATTTATTATTAATAAATTAATGTTTTTTTTTTTGTATTTGAATTAAAATTTACTGGATTAATGCCTTCTCCAAATTGGTTAAGTACTTTTAAGTAACATTTTTCAAATTTTACCTGACACAATATTTATAACGGGAATAATGACAAGGCAGAAGCGTTGGAAAAAGCAGTCATCTTTATTGAGCATGTTTTCACAACACTGAATACTTAGCGCCGTTCATCACTGTTCATCTTATTTAGAAAGAAGTCAAACCAACCCATTTCAACTGCTTCCCTTTCCAAGGTTGAACTTTGACCTTCGCTAGGCTCTAGAGTCCGTTCACATGTCCAAGGTGTGTGCAGCATCTCGAGCGTCCGAAAATTAAAAACAGAGGTACAAAGTAATGGGGAAAAAAAACCTGCTGAAACCAAAAAAACCTGGCCTTGTGGAGGTGTGGTGTAAATGCTAGCCACATACTAACCCTGCTAACGAACGCTCTAGCGCCTCTCCGATCCAGTGTCTGAGCGCACTTTCGTACTCTGTGCCGTTTCAAATCAAAAGGTTTAAATAAGCAACCCAAAAAATAATGACAAAATGTTACCCGAGCCGAACTAAAATAATGACAAAAAGTGCAATAATACAGAGAGAATGGCTCAGGGTTTTGTGTTGTGAATTAGTGGCGTGGTTTCAAGCCCCTTCCCGCTCACAGGCCGAGCAGCGCTGGAATGGTCACATTATTAGGTACACCTGTTCTAAATGTAAATATATAGACAACCAATCATAGTAAGAACAAGCCATTTAGCATGAGATCTAAGACAAACCTGCTGAGTCAGAATTAGAATAGGGAAGTAACGCAATTTAAGTTACTTTGTCTAGGATTTACAGAAAATGGTGCAAAAATCTAAAAATATCCAGTGACCTGCCGTTTTGTCGGTAAAAAATTCTTCTTTATGCCAGAGGTCAGAGGAGAATGCCCAGAGTAGTTCAAGACGATAGGAAGGCATCAGTAACTCAGACAACCACTGGTAACAGGTAACACCTCTATTTGCTTTTGCCCCAAAAACTGCTGCTCACTGGACTTTGCTTGTCTTCTGGCGCTGGAGCCCATCTGCTTCAAGGTTTGACCTGTTTTACTTTCAGAGACCTTGGTTGTTACAAGAGGTTATTTAAGTTACTGTTGCATTTTTATCATCTCAAACCATTCTGACACCGAGGGATTTTTGCCCACAGATGTGCCACTCACTGAATATTTCAATATGTCTAAGGTCACTTAAGTCCATTTCTACTCCATTCTAATGATCAGTATAAAACTCAGCAGGTTTGTGTTCACCTCTCCGGACTAAATGCATAGAGTTGCTGCAGTTTCATTGGTTGATTCTATATTTCCATTTTGAAGCATTAGAACAGGTGTACCTAATAATATGGCCAGTAGGTGTACAGTCAAGTTGCCCCCAAAATCCGTAAAAATGGATATACTATAATATCTTTCATATTTTTCACAGAACATTGTAAAGCTACTTGCAGCTCTAGGACTAACCCACATTTTGAAATCTAAGTTGTAACAATAGCAATTTACCAAGTGATTCGCCAATATTCAATTCTAGAAGTTGAGGACCATTCACAACCAGATAAATACTTTTGTGAGATTTTATCTATTTTTTCTTGTTATGGATGTAAAACCCCAAATAACCTGAAAAATAACCCACTGTCATTCTTTAGTTCAAAAAGAATGGAAATGTAATTTGTCATAGGGGTGCACAAATAAGCATGTACAATGACTTTGGTAATATTTGTTGCTTAGCTTGATTCTGGCAATATTTGACATCACATGCCATTGTTTAATATCTGATTTTTAACCATATATAGAGTGAACATAAAGGATCAGAAGAAGAGACCAATTAATCTTCATAATCTCAAAAGCTATGGATGATATTCTGTAAATTGGTGGTTCTATACGGTTCTCGTTAATGTATTTGCTGCAGAAGGTGGTTAGCCCCGTTCAGAGAAGCAGACAGAGGAGTTTATGCTAGAAACCATAGAGCTCATGATTCTAAACAATAATTTAACATGAATTAACTTTAACGTCTCTAAGGATATTTAAAGAATATATGCTGCCATTTTGAGGAGCGCTAAATTCTAGGGCTGTATAAATGAGGAACCGACCCAAAGGCAGTCATATGTCAAAATAAATATAAATCCCTTCATGTCAGTTGACACACTTTGTTGCCATAGCAATGTCTGTGGTTACGCCTGCCTGTTTTTCCAAACTAAAAGGACAATTACCTACAGCAGGGAATAAGATAGACCTCCATTTACAACATACTTGACTATTACTTTAAATGGGTTTTCCAACTAATAGCATTTGAGAAGACTTATTACATGCCATTATATTGTGTTTTACGGCACACTTTGCTGACCATACATAACACAAATCCTAGCTCCTGTCTGCTTCTCCAGACTGGAAAGACAATTACCTACTGTAGGCAACAAATTACTTATTCCTACATAACGCCCCATTGACAAAATACTTGACTATTACTTTACATGGGTTTCCAAACTGACAGACTTAATGCATCTCTTAAATTAAAAACACCATTCTAACCTGAAATGGAATTCCTCACTCTAGTGGTTGGCACTTGGAGAGCTCTGACTAGAAAGAAACGGCATTGGTCTATAGTTCGGTTGTTCCGTCTAAATAGCAATACTGGTTTTTAATCCAGAACACAGGAAGACATCAAATGCTTGCGACAATCGCGGCAACCTGTGACCAAAAAACATTCGGAAAAAATGTCTAAGTGCACTTTACACAGCTCAGATTGAGTCTCACCTAAGATCGTCCCCCAAAGAAAGACAGCCATTTAAAAACTGACAAATGAATTAGGATTTACAAAAAAACAAAAACAAAACAAAAAAACAAAAATACAAATAAACCCACGATGTTGTTGGTGTAAATAATTGGTAAACAAAATAATCTGAATAAATCTAAAGGATTTGACTGAAGTCTATAGTGGCCAAGAAGTGCTTTAACATTTTTGCCAAGATTTTTACTTTTGACAATTTGAGCATCCAGTGGTGAAACTTAATTTACAGATATGGAGACAGAAAGGAGTGCTGAAATTGTGGAAAACAAACATCTCTACAGAATATACATTTTGTAAATTATATGCTGTCCCTTTTTGGTAACCACACTTGCAAAGTTACACCCTATTGTTTCTCACATGGTCAGTACTGAATGTGAAAACAGCTGAAGGGACCAAGAATGCAGAATGCACTTCAATACACTGCAACATTGCAAATGTAGCATTATTGAAATATCTGTATTGCAACAAACCGCTTCTTTGACAAGGTTATGGTTGTCAATTTGACAAAAGATTACTCTTTGCTTTTCTAATAAAGGCTAAACGTCTTATGGCAGACATTCAGGTGTGTTATTGTGTTTGAAGAAAACTGTTCATTTGTAATCACCTACAAGAATATACTGAGGAGGAATAATTTAGTGAAAAATGGTAAATGTAATCTGGGCTTTATTATCAAGAATTTTATTAGATAAGATCGTTCAAATGAATTCCGCACGCTTTGGCCAAACATTTGGTGAATATTATATAATTTCGAATAAGGGACACTTCTATTTACCATGGATCAACACCACTTGTCAACTAAAACTAGAAGTTTTGGATAAGTATTCTGAGATGGGGATTTGATCCAATTTTTATAAAATTAAAGCTGGAAAAGTTGTTGGGAACAGATAAAAAATTTGGTGCGGTGCAGCCCATTGGCTGCTGTCATTTCTGCCGTGAGGGATGTTTCTTTGCTGGGTTCTGCTCTTTGTACTTTTTTTTCCCCCTGGTACTAGTTGGCTACTTGTTCATTCATCCATCATCTTCTGCTTATTCCATTTAGGGGTTGCCATACTAGAGCCTATCCCAGTAACTTAGCCTTAGGTGGTGTACACCCTGGACAGTGGCCAGTTGGTCACAGGGCTGACAGAGACACACAGACAACCATTCACTGAGGACAATTTAGAGTCACCAATTCACCGAACACATGCATGTCTTTGGACGATGGGAGGAAGCGAGATTAGCCAAAGTAACATGGGAAGAACATGCAGACTTCCCCTGAGACACAACCTCCTTGCTGAGAGGTAAGAGCACTAAACACTCTGAAATTGTTTCACTAATATAAATGTGTTTAATTAGCCTATGTAAATAATGTTTTATACAATGCAAATTTGATTTTAATAGTTTTTTTTTCTTGCACTTCTTGGCCACTGTAGAAGAGGCTATCTGACACATTTTATAATGTTGCGTGCTCACATATTCAGACCCCACTCCCTACATATGTAATCTAACACAGACAGCAAAAGTGTAATAAATAATCATGTACTGATGCTCTCTGTACAGAAACGAGGCAGCGTCACATTCAGCGTGTTTCAGCGTGGTTTTTGGATCTGTGCTTCCAATGACTGAAGTGGGACAGGCACAGTAGAACTCAAGCGCTCTCCTTCTGCCGGATGTCCTATTGGTTGGTCTGTGGCTGGTAAAGGGCTGGGGGGAGGGAGCGGGGTGGGGGGGGGGTTCTCATGTTGTGGGCCGGGATGTTTTCGGGGTGGGGCGGGGGCTCAGAGCATACCAAACCCTTTGGCATAGGTAATGGCTTTCAGCAGTCTCTCCCTCAGCTTCTCTTTGCTGCTGTACTCAGGCAGCAGCAGCACGTTGAAACAGGTGTGGGACGTGGGTAACCTGCACAAACAAAATTAAACATATTTCTGAGAGATTGCATTTCTATGGTATTTAGTAGATTTTTATGATACAACCATCACACTGCCAAATCCCTTTTCGTGGCGTGGTCACAGTACTCCAGTAGACCAACACAGCGATGATGTGGTCTAGGTATTTTGCGCCATTCAAACTTTGTTAAAAGCTAACAGTAAATAAAATTGTCTCATTTACTAAGTAACCTTTTCATTTATTATATCAGCAGTAATGTTATAAAATGCCACACAGCAAAGTCAAGTAAAAAATGTCTCTTACTTGGTAACTGTGCCCCCCAAAGCACATAAATGCATTACAGCAGACAAACATGCACTTTGAAATGTTTTAAGTGCAATAGAACAAAATTACAAAAAAACATGTGAAGTAAACTGTATACATGCAGCAATACTCTGACAATGACAGTATGAGGTGTGTTAGTGCCATTAGGCGAAATTCAATTTGATGAAGTGCCCTTCAACTGGAGCAATAGGTTTCAGTGCGGTGCAGAAAAGGCAGCGCCACAATAAATTTTTGCCAAATAAACCGATTTTTACATAGGAAATAAAATACTTCATATAGCCTATATGTGAATGGTAGTCAAGGTGGTTGTTGGCAAGGTGGCCACCTTAATGACAGAGTGCTGTGGAAAACCCTGCGTTTATATTCTCTACCTGCAAGCAAAGGCACTGACACTAAATGAATCCATTTCTTCAGGGGTTCACATGAACGGAGCAACTGGGCAAACGATCTTAAAATACAGTGATATTATGCTTCGTTCAGTCATATTTTGATAATTCTGTTAGAAATACAGCATAAATCCTTACTGTTGTAATTGTAGCGAAAGTTTAAACTGCAGCTTTTTCTGCAGTGGTGACTACACCTGAGCTGCTGCAGCCCAGTCAGCAGGGTGAACAGCGCTGGACTCACAGGTTTCATACAGATTTCCACACCTTCTTCTGTTTCGTCACACCTCAAGCATATTTTAGCAGTCACAACATGGAGACGGCAAGACTGTTGCGTTTTCCTGACCAGCATTGTTGTGTAATGGCCCAAAAGAGTGAGCCTGCTGACCTGTCTGTGTCGGGGCCGTTCTTGGCGATGATCATCTTGAGTTTGCCCAGACCGCCCACAGGTGCTCTGTCGGTGCCAGTGGTGAACTGCAAGAACAGGCGCTTCTGCTCCTCCCCGAACGAGTGCAACGTCTCCCAGAACTCCCTGTCAGCACAGAGGCATGTTTAACAATCAGCAGATATATACAGTTAAGCCCAAAATGATTCATACCCAGACGAATTGGGTTAAAGTGATTTTTTTTTTTTTTTTTAAACATGTTTTTTGTATCATGTCCTTGATGAGGCTTCCTTGTCATTATAATGTTCTTCAGTAGTTTCCACAAATTCAGATTAATTTCAGACTTAGGCCACTTCAACATGTTGACTGTGCTTCCTGTCAACCAGTTAACAATTTGGCTGTGTTTTTTTGGTCGTTCAGGGTATGAATATATTTCAGCTCAACTGTATTTACACTGTATAAGCAAACACACTCTAAAAAGTCAACTAAAATAGTGCTTGTGGGTTTATGCATGAACTTATTGTAGCTCTGAGCGTGACGTGGTGGAACTGGTTTCTCTACTTTCACAAACCTGTGTTGTTCATAATAAGTTCCTGAGTCATGACCTGTAGCTTGTGTCTTGTAAAGCTGGGGACACACTACACAATTATCATAGTCATTACAGATTTTGAAAAGACTTGGAGTACACAATAACTCACACATTTAATGACGATGATCATTAAACACAGATGAGGGATAGCACACTACAGGATTTGTCAAACCAACTGCTGTCAGCTGGTTTCAGCAGCCGGCTATACTGGGTCCTGAGTGAAGCCATTCTTCTTTTGATCTTGGTCACTAGATAATAAAATTACAACAGCTTGCAAAAGAATTCATCCCTGTTAGCAATTTTTCTTTATTGTTGCCTCACAACCAGGAACTGAAATGGTTCATTGGGGGTTTATGTCACTTGTCACATGTCACTTCATTACATGCAAAATATTTTTTATTGTGAAGCAAACAAGAAATATGACAGAAAAACAGAAAACTTGAGTGTACAGACATATTCAAACCCTTTTTACAGAGTCTCCTAAATAAGATCTGGCAATTTTTAACCATAAAAACTTCTTGAAGACTTGAAGCTTAAAGTGCTCCAAAAGATCGTTCTGCAAATTACTGACTTCAGGGGGTGTATACTTCTGCACACTCAAGTTTTCTGTTTTTCTGTCACATTTCTTGTTTGCTTCACAATAAAAAATATTTTGCATCTTCATAGTTGTTGGCACGTGGTGCAAAGTGACTGACAAATCTCTCAATGATCCATTTCAACTCCTGGTTGTGAAGCAACAATAAAGGAAAAATGCTAAGAGGGACGAATACTTTTGCAAACCACTGTAAATGTCCCCTTACATTACCGCTACTACCTTATTGTATTTGTTTTCTGATAATATTTTCTGTGTCTCGTGTGTTTGCAGTGGGGTTGGAAATCAGTCCAGACTACACAATCACGTCCAGAGTTGATCTATTCTCCACACACACACTTACCAATTCTAGTCTTTACCCCTCACACACAAACCGATTTTTGAGCCAACTAGCCTCACAAATGCAGAAAATAATCTATCAAAAGTAACCAAGATGGTGCCGGGCCAATACAAAGCGAATTTAATCACTTCTCTCACCAGATTAACTGCATTTAGTGATTTCCTTCATCACCTGTTCAACATAACCACATTCAACTATTTCTCTGATTGTTTTTTCCACCTGTGATAGTTCTGCCCATAGAAATGAAACTCAAACCATGAGGTACCAGACTAACTTCTTTGTATAGAATAGAGAAAGCACAGTAGTGCTGACTGGTGCAGACTCTGCCCGACTGTGAATTTTGGATAAAATCAGGCAAAACTTTTATAGTGTGTCCCCAGCTTAAGACAGCTGCCCACCTAAGTGTGTTCTGTTTCAGGTGATAAAGGTTTAAAGGCAGTTTTTCTTCGTCAGTGTTGCCAAGTGCTTGCTCATGGCTGACTGCAGTTGCTGTCTAAACAAAACTTCACAGTACAGTCTAGTCCTGGATAACGCTCCTGCCTCACAGTAAGGAGACTGTGCAATCGATCTCTGGGCCAGCTGCCAGCAATTTGTGTGCAGCCTGCATGTCCTCTCTGTGTCTGTATGTCCCTCTTCCGCCCATTGTCAAAAGAAATGCATGCATTGGTAAACTGGAGAATCTTTGCATTAGCGTGAGAGTGTATGGTTGTCTGTCCACTTATGTCTTTGTTAGCCCTGCAACTGTCCAGGGTGTTCCCCACCTCATGCCCAAAGTAGCTGCATCAATTTGTTATATTTTGGTGCATTTATTTAGTATAGTGCACGACTTACTTTATAATCCTTGAATCTCTGTTATAACCGCCATCATATTCTGTTGTTTCTTCAAGTGCTAGGAAGTCCAGGTTCTGGAGGACAAGGTCAGTAAAAAGATTATAAAAAAAACATTAATGTATTCATGTTTATGCATGTGTGTGTGCAGGATTCTTACCCTGCTCCCACAGATGAGCAGCTCGATCTCCTCTGGTCTGAATAAGTACTTGAGCGGTGATTCGTTGGTGACCATATGGAAGCCTCTCCTGAAGGCTTTGAACTGCTTCTCTACACTTTTGTTCAATATATAGTCTGCGTACTGTGACACAAATTCCTGAAAAAGACAGTATCAGTCAGACAAATGGTTTGGTACAAGATTAACAAGTCCACTAAGACACATTGTCATAGCTTTACAAGGAATTATGCCTCTCTATGACTTTTTTATCAACCAGGTCTAGCACCACTAAAAGACATGGCCGTACACAGGATTTTAGAAATCCTGAGGTCCATGTTGATGGCATGTTTGGTCCTGGTTTGGTCCTGGTTTGGTCCTGGTTTGGTCCTGGTTTAATCTTATCTTTTTCCTAACTAAGTCCTGGTTTAAAGTATTTTTTCTAGTTTAATCCTGGTTTAGTACTGGTTTATTCCTGGTTTAGTTCTGATTTTGTCCTGGTTTAATCCCAGTGTAGTCCTGGTTTAGGCCTGTCTTTTTCCTACATAAGTCTTGGTTTAGAATATTTTTTCTGTTTTAATCCTAGTTTAAACCTGGTTTAATCCTGTTGTTTGCCTGGTTTAGATCTGGTTTAGTCTAGTAAAATAAAAATACTGAGGTCCGGACCTCTGTGACCTCTATGATGTGTACGGCTATGTCTTTTTATACTTTATAATGACACAAGGTCATGTTTTTTACCTGATGATAAACTGAAGAGCACTAAAAAGGACAGAATTTTGCACACCTTCCATTTAATAGAACTTTTACATCTATTTAATGGACTCAGTCTCACCTTTCTGTTCTCATTTGTGACTGGAATTTTGTCCCCGTTTTCCCTTAAATCGTACATAAGGGCGTTTCCAAACAGGTCTGTCTGCGAGATCTGGAAGGTGATCATCATGTCCTCCTCCACGCTGCCTTCATACTCCAGCAGCTCCTTTAGACTCTGGAACAAAACCTACACAAAACAAACAACATACCATTCTAGTTGGAGCCATTTTGGGTTTGTTATTCAGATGAGTAGTTTTTTTTTCTTCTTTTTTTACTGTGTGTTTCTTGTCATTATATTTTGGTGGAGACTAGATAATTTGATATATTTTGCTACATAGTATTAGTTTTAGTATACATAGTATTTAAGTCCAGTTTTAGACTATGGGTAAATAAACTGGACAATGGTGGGCCACCATAGTCTTCTGAATTAATTGTAGACGCTGCTGTACCAGTACTTCTAAAACTGCCTAATGAGGACATTGTAACTTGACCGGGTCAGACAGTTGTATGTGTATTTTGGTTATGGACATTTGGCTTTGAAGCAAAATAAAGACATTTGGAATCAATTACAGTGGGGCAAAAAAGTATTTAGTCAGCCACCAATTGTGCAAGTTCTCCCACTTAAAAAGATGAGAGAGGCCTGTAATTTTCATCATAGGTATACCTCAACTATGACAGACAAAATGAGAAAAAAATCTGAAAACCACATTCTCTGATTTTTAAAGAATTTATTTGCAAATTATGGTGGAAAATAAGTATTTGGTCACCTACAAACAAGCAAGATTTGTGTCTCTCACAGAGTTGTAACTTCTTCTGTAAGAGGCTCCTCTGTCCTCCACTCATTACCTGTATTAATGGCACCTGTTTGAACTGGTTATCTATATAAAAGACACCTGTCCACAACCTCAAACAGTCCCACTCCAAACTCCACTATGGCCAAGACCAAAGAGCTGTCAAAGGACACCAGACGCCAGGCTGGGAAGACTGAATCTGCAATAGGTAAGCAGCTTGGTGTGAAGAAATCAACTGTGGGAGCAATTATTAGGAAATGGAAGACATACAAGACCACTGATAATCTCCCTCCATCTGGGGCTCCCCGCAAGATCTCACCCCGTGGTCAAAATGATCACAAGAACAGTGAGCAAAAATCCCAGAACCACACGGGGGACCTAGTGAATGACCTGCAGAGAGCTGGGACCAAAGTAACAAAGGCTACCATCAGTAACACACTACGCCACCAGGGACTCAAATCCTGCAGTGCCAGACGTGTCCCCTGCTAAAGCCAGTACATGTGCAGGCGTCTGAAGTTTGCTACAGAGCATTTGGATGATCCAGAAGAGGATTGGGAGAATGTCATATGGTCAGATGAAACCAAAATAGAACTTTTTGGTAAAAACTCTACTTGTCGTGTTTGGAGGAGAAAGAATGCGGAGTTGCATCCAAAGAACACCATACCTACTGTAAAGCATGGGGGTGGGAACATCATGCTTTGGGGCTGTTTTTCAGCACAGGGACCAGGACGACTGATCCGTGTAAAGGAAAGAATGAATGGGGCCATGTACCGTCAGATTTTGAGTGAAAACCTCCTTCCATCACCAAGGGCATTGAAGATGAAACGTGGCTGGGTCTTTCAGCATGACAATGATCCCAAGCACACTGCCCGGGTAACGAAGGAGTGGCTTCGTAAGAAGCATTTCAAGGTCCTGGAGTGGCCTAGCCAGTCTCCAGATCTCAACCCCATAGAAAATCTTTGGAGGGAGTTGAAAGTCCGTGTTGCCCAGCGACAGCCCCAAAACATCACTGCTCTAGAGGAGATCTGCATGGAGGAATGGGCCAAAATACCAGCAACAATTTGTGAAAACCTTGTGAAGACTTACAGAAAACGTTTGACCTTTGTCATTGCCAACAAAGGGTATATAACAAAGTACTGAGATGAACTTTTGTTATTGACCAAATACTTATTTTCCACCATAATTTGCAAATAAATTCTTTAAAAATCAGACAGTGATTTTCTGGATTTTTTTTTTTCTCATTTTGTCTCATAGTTGAGGTATACCTATGATGAAAATTACAGGCCTCTCTCATTTTTTTAAGTGGAAGAACTTGCACAATTGGTGGCTGACTAAATACTTTTTTGCTCCACTGTACTTTAGAGCAGAAGTTCTCAAATTATGGTACAGGTACGGCTGGTGGTACTCATGGGTCAAGTCTTGATTTAGTTTACAGTTGCACTGATGCAGTAGTATAGTAAAGTGTAGACCACTGCTTTGTCCTGGTTAAGGCTATATGCACACGGAGACAAAACTGTTATAATCCACACGGGTCTGCGTAGAGACCTGGTAGTGGTGCTGTAACGCTGCCACAGAAACACACCAAAAACAGACTAGAACACATGGGGCATGTACAGAAAACTGGTGCGAAGCAAACATGAGAACATGGCTGTGCATGAATGTGTGAGCTAAAAAGGAGACCTTAGTCTTAGTATAAATAAAAATATTGTATTTGGCCTCCCGGAACACCAGATCTGTGAATAAAAGGTCTATATGATAGGGGTGTAACGATACAGTAACTATATCAATGTATCAATTTTGTTTCCTAAAATAAAACTATATCAATACACAATTTGTACCGAATCGTATAGTTTTCTAGGAAGTGTGTAATGAGATACATGGATAATATTGGAAATATCAATATTAGAAATTTGCGAGTTAAAATAAAACCAGATACAGCTTTTTGAATGTAATTTTTGTGTTTTTAATGAAATAGAATGATATAGTCAACTTTTCTTCACTCTCTGTCCGCTGGACATAATCAACCCTGGCCACGATGCTAGAAAAGTTTCTGTATCAATTATCAATTTGAAGCTGTTGAATCATATTGAATCGTATCGTTTCAAATTAGCCAATATCATTCTTGAATCGTATCGAAACAATTGTAATGGATATGTATTGTATCGTTGCAAAAATGTGTTGTTACACCCCTACTATGATAAAAAAATCTTTGCGGATAGGTCTAAGCCCGTCTCCGTGTGGACAAGGCCTAAGATACAGTTAAGTCCTGGTTTAGAACAGATTATTAACTGATTTAGACCTAGATTAGACCTGGAGTAGTCCTGGTTTAGGCACATGGCTTATTTAGTAATACATTTTTCTGTATTAATCTCCATTTCATTCCTTGGTTTAGACATGGGTCAGTCCTAATTTTGGCACATTTTGGCAAAATGGTACTTGCAGAAGTAGTGTTGAAGTGCCCAAGACCGCTCTTGAGACCATTTTTTGTGGTCTTGTCTCGGTCTCAGTTGCAGTTTTACTCGGTCTTGGTCTTAGACCTAATTTTACTTGGTCTTGTCTCAGTCGCAGACGTGGCGGTCTCAGAGATTTTATTTAACAAACATTACGAGAAAATCATATTCTTCATAATTTTGGAGTAATTAGTTTTAAGTATCAGAAGAACCAGGAAAGTGATCTGTCTCTAATGATTGCAGAGTCTGTTGCAAAATTATGATTAAAATAAAAATGTTTGTATTTGAACCACTTTAGTGTTAGTTCACAGGGTTTGGTCTCAACGTGGTCTCGGCCTCGCTCTCGACTCTGTCTCAAACCCTGAAATTCTCAGCCTTGTCTTAGTTCACTCTGGACTCGGACTGGTCTTGGTCTCGATTAGTACGGTCTTGACAACAACACTGCGTAACGCATGGGGCAAATTGCTGTTACAAGCATAATCATGTACATTTATGGCCACATTAATAAATACACCTGTTACAGTATCAACAAATAAAATGGCAATAATGCAATACATTTAGTCATTAGACATTTTTAGGACAAACCTGATGATGTTCAAACTGAGGATAAGAATGGAGAGAATCAGAAGCATTAGCACAGGTGTATCTAGTAACGTGGCCAGTGATGTAGCTTTAAAACGGGTGTTCTTACCGGGTTAGCATCGGCCAGGTCCCTGAAGGTGCCTTTCTTGCCCATGAGCTTCCTGTAGACCACCATGGGGAAATGGACATCCAGGATACAGTTATTGTAGATGGCCAGGCCCAGGACGATGCCGATCAGAGTGTACTGGCCCTCGTTCTCAAATGAAGAGGGGTTGAACCAGAACAACCGTGTGCGCTCATCATATGTGAACATGCCTGCCATATAGAGCACAGAGCTCATCATTCATATGGATTCTCATCATTTACAAGTTTATGGGTCAATTATATTAAGCACTGACTATTGCTTGGTCTCTGTCATATACACTGCTCAAAAAAATAAAGGGAACACTAAAATAACACATCCTAGATCTGAATGAATGAAATATTATTAAATACTTTGTTCTTTACATACCGTATTTTCCGGACTATACGTCGCTCCGGAGTAAAAAGCCAAAAAGTGCATAATGAAGGAGAAAAAAACGTATATAAGTCGCACTGGACTATAAGTCCTATTGTTAGCGGTAATGTTTACATTTTAAATTGTCAGTGGCACACAAGCCTAGAGTGCCCTGTCGCGGCTGTCAGTGTGAAAGTAACGAACACGTGAAATATTTTAATATATAAGTCACATCTGAGTATATGTTGCACCCCTAGCCAGACTATGAAAAAAAGTGCGACTTAAAGTCCGGAAAATATGGTAGTTGAATGTGCTGACAACAAAATCACACAAAAATGATCAATTAAAATCAAATTTATTAACCCATGGAGGTCTGGATTTGGAGTCACACTCAAAATTAAAGTGGAAAAACACACTACAGGCTGATCCAACTTTGATGTAATGTCCTTAAAACAAGTCAAAATGAGGCTCAGTAGTGTGTGTGGCCTCCACGCCTGTATGACTTCCCTACAACGCCTGGGCATGCTCCTGATGAGGTGGCGGATGGTCTACTGGGGGATCTCCTCCCAGACCTGGACTAAAAGGCCTCGATACACCAAGGCGACTCCCAGACTGCCACCGAAAAGACGGAGCGACAGCTCGTCTCTTCTCGTCTCTTCTCCTCTCGTTCCCTCCCGTTTCCTCACGTCGGATGACCTTTTTCCCTCTTCATACACCGAAGCAACAACCAACCTAAAGACCGTGTCTTGCGCATGATGTAATTACCCCCCCAAAGCAGCAGATGGCGTTAGCCAGTGAACAAAGATAAACGGAAGTGACACAATGTTTGCGGAGTACATATGCATGTAGTGCGTCTTGGTCTGCCACTGTTCTCAGCTTGTTGGAACATTTGAGAAGCGTGATAATGGCCGGTTTGGACATTGTTTTATGTGGATTAGGTGCCGCTGCTCTGTTACTTGAAGAACAGAGTCCAACAAGGAGAAGAAAGCGCACTGCCACAGCGGTTTTCACCTCTCGTTACTCCGTCACTTCCGCTAAAATTCCCGTGAGCTGATTGGCGCGGCAGCTGTAGTGCTAGGCCTATCAGAGCGCTTCGTGCCAAAGACCAAAGACGCCGATTCAACAACAAGGCTAATCAGCAGAAAACTAGTCAGACGGCCTCCGTCCTGGAGCGATGGGGGCTGACGGCGCATACATATAAAAAGGACGGAAATGAGCGACGTGGAACAACCGTTCAGACGGCTTCAGATGGGCGATTGTATGGTGTATGGAGGCCTTAAAGCATCCGCCAACTCCTGGACAGTCTGTGGTGCAACGTGGCATTGGTGGATGGAGTGAGACATGATGTCCCAGATGTGCTCAATTGGATTCAGGTCTGGGGAACAGGCGGGCCAGTCCATAGCATCAATGCCTTTGTCTTGCAGGAACTGCTGACACACTCCAGCCACATGAGGTCTAGCATTGTCTTGCATTAGGAGGAACCCAGGGCCAACCGCACCAGCATATGGTCTCTCACAAGGGTCTGAGGATCTCATCTCGGTACCTAATGGCAGTCAGGCTACCTCTGGCGAGCATATGGAGGGCTGTACGGCCCCCCAAAGAAATGCCACCCCACACCATTACTGACCCACTGCCAAACCGGTCATGCTGGAGGATGTTGCAGGCAGCAGAACGTTCTCCACGGCGTCTCCAGACTCTGTCACGTCTGTCACCTGTGCTCAGTGTGAACCTGCTTTCATCTGTGAAGGGCGCCAGTGGCGAATTTGCCAATCCTGGTGTTGTCTGGCAAATGCCAAATGTCCTGCACAGTTTTGGGCTGTAAGCACAACCCCCACCTGCGGACGTCAGGCCCTCATACCACCCTCATGAACTCCTCTCACCGAACAACTCATGTTTCTGACCGTTTGAGCAGACGCATGCACATTTGTGGCCTGCTGGAGGTCACTTTGCAGGCTCTGGCAGTGCTCCTCCTGTTTCTCCTTGCACAAAGGCGGAGGTAGCGGTCTCGCTGCTGGGTTGTTGCCCTCCTACGGCCTCCTCCACGTCTCCTGATGTACTGGCCTGTCTCCCGGTAGCGCCTCCATGCTCTGGACACTACGCTGACAGACACAGCAAACCTTCTTGCCACAGCTCGCATTGATGTGCCATCCTGGATGAGCTGCACTGCCTGAGCCACTTGTGTGGGTTGTAGACTCCGTCTCATGCTACCACTAGAGTGAAAGCACCGCCAGCATTCAAAAGTGACCAAAATATCAGCCAGAAAGCACAGGAGCTGAAGTGGTCTGTGGTCACCTCCTGCAGAACCACTCCTTTATTGGGGGTGTCTTGCTAATTGCCTATAGTTTCCACCTGTTGTTTTATTCCATTTGCACAACAGCAGGTGAAACTGATGTCAATCAGTGTTGCTTGCTAAGTGGACAGTTCACAGAAGTGTGACTGACTTGGAGTTACATTGTTCAAGTTTTACATTGTACAAGTGTTCCCTTTATTTTTTTGAGCAGTGTATTAAAGTGTCATAGGAAACTATGGTTAAGTGCTAGTGGGAAATTGAAAGAAAAATTCTAACCGATATCTGGATTGAAGATCTCCTCCACCACCAGCTGAAAGAACTCTTTGGAGACGCCTCCTTCATCAACACCTTGTTCTCCTTCAAACTCCACGTACAGCTGCTTCTTCAAGTCTGCAGGATTCTCCATCGCAATCATTTCCAGCTACACACACAAACCACAAACACTGTGATGCTTCATAACTGGACGACCCTTTCAGCTTTAATATATACTGTATAAAAATGTGTTATTGATTTAAAAAAAAAACATTAACACTCTCCAAAGAATAGCTTTAGAGTTGTTGTTAGTAGTTGATCCAAATGCACCAATATGCAAAAAGGTAACTTCAGCTTGGCAGAAATCATCTGATATGATGTTATTTCTTGCTGTTTATCTGAGCAGTCAGAGCAAATCATATAGTGACAAGCTGAAATCCACTGGGAGAGTTGTTACATCTCCGGCCCACCACCACCACTTTGCCTAGCCTGTTCATTTTGCGCTGTCATAGACAGGGCACTGGGAGTCCTCCCCCAGGAAAATTTGAACAAAATATTTTATAATAATTTCAGCAAGCTAGGCCTATTTATTGTGGTAAAAATCTCTGGAAGTCCTTCTCCAGCACAGTTATGTTAGATTGGTTACTACAGCAGCCGGTGGCAGTCGCCTCAGGCCAGGGCCTCTCTGCTCTTTCTGTGGGCCACCTGCCCATCTCACATTCTGTGATCCCACACCACACTGCCCAAACAGGAAATGTCCTGACTCTCCCAATTACCACTTCACCTCTGGTGACTAGATTCTGAAACAAATCTTGTCACAAACTTCCAACCTGACAGATGCACAGCATTTTGGACTCAAACTCTTAAACTCTATATATTCTTATATTATTCAACATTTACATTCACTTCTGTGCCATCATATAAAGGCATAAAAACATAGATTTTATGAATTTCAAAGTGTTGAATTGTATCAATCTAAAATCAAAACAAGAGTAAATTACTCAAATTGTGCTATGGCAAAAATGTATTATTACTAATCATGTCAGAGAAATGCCATGCTGTTTACATTAGTGATGGTGACATATAGACATTGTCCTTATACCTAAGACAAGTGGCAGTAGTTTAGCAGGGCAGCATGGAATTTAATCTGTGAATTCGCAAACCTCCTGAGAATCCAGCTGCTGTGCAAGATAACCACTGTTCAGGACATGACCTGTACTGTACCATCTAGTGAAAAATTTACTTTTACTGCATTAATATTGTGCAGCCCTATTATATTTTCAATACAAAAAATGACTGTGTAGGGTGACTTACCCTGACCAAAGCATCGTCGATGATGTGGTCACGTCGCACTTTAAGCCTCAGATAGGGGTTTAACTGCTGGCCTTGTACTAGACTGTACAGTACTGTGATGCGCCGCTCGCTGTACATGCGAATCCGGTTGTCGTAGTACAGGCCCAGATTCTTGGTAACAGCGTTGAGAATGAAGGGACATGTCATAAAGGAGAATTTGTTTTCAGTTTCCACCTTAAAGAAAGTATAGTCCTTGTCCATCTCCAGCACCTCATTTAGAGGCTCGTTGACAAACTCTTCAAAGGGCACTAGTGGCCTCCTGCAATCATTAGTGCGTATACCCAACTCTGTTTCCAGCGGATCCACCCTAGGGCCCTTTTTGTTTCTCCTTTCCTCCCCTAGCAGCTCTTGTAAGGTAAGCTCACTAGATTCTGGGATAGGCTCCTCGTCTTCTTCTTCATTATGCTCCACGTCGAGATCTCCACCGAGGACATTTGCATAGTAGACAATCTTCAAGCACTTAGTCGCCGCCACCACCGCGTCGTCATCGTTGACCAGATTTCGGCTGTTGAACTCGTTGCTTATAACTTTGTAGGTGATGAGTTGCTGAAAGGTCTCCACCATGCGCCGGATCTGCTCTGCCTTGTAGTGGGACCAAAGACGTGCTAGTTTAGCCTGCGCCGCTAGTGGGAGTTTGCTCATAGCTTTGCAGAACTGCGGCAAGGCGATTTCTAAGTATTCCGGGCTGTGGAGGTTGCTGTTTTCCATGACTATAACAAATAAGTTCAGGTAATTGGGGTCTCGGGAGTAGACGTTGTGGTAGGTCAGGTCGCACTCCACGTTGGGTGAGAGGTAGACCAGTGCATTCAGGAAGGCTGCTTCAATCTTTTCATTTGACAGCAGACGTTCGTAGACCCGCCGTACTGCATCGATGTCCACGGAGACCTCGTCGGGGGCTAGCTTTTGAACGTCGTTTTGCCCTGAAGAGCCCTCCCCAAGCCGTATTGATGAGGAGGAAGCAGGAGAATCTTCCTCCATTGCTGTAGCGGAGCAAGCAGCTGCCTCCTTCTCGTCCTCGTCCTTGTCTTCGTCCTTGCCCTGGAGAGACTTGAGCTCCTCCTTGGTGTGAGGTTTGGACCGCCGGAAGCTTTGCACTAGCCCATCAGCGCTGGAGAAGACTCTGCCTATTACTCGAATAAGAGGCGAGTAATCCTCCTTCTCTCCACAGATGTCCAGGATCTCATAGACCTTCTCCTCTGTCAGGAATGTGACGTCTGAACACACAAAAAAAAATGGAAGAAAATAAAACTGTATTAGGACTAGTGTTGTAACCATTCAGTTACTACATCGAGCTATTGTTTGTTTTGTTTTTTTACTATATTAAAACACATTGCCTTGTACCAAATCATAAGAGCTTACAGGAAATCTATATCAATACAAAATCTATACACAGAAACACAAATTGATGTTAGGAATTTGAAAGTTCAAATAAAATCAGTCTTTTTAGACATAGTTTTTGCACTTAAAAAAGTTGTACCATGTTTTCCGCACTATAGGGCGCACTTAAAAGCCTTCAATCTACTCAAAAAATGACTGTGCGCCTTATATATGAATTCATTTACGGCTACCGTAGTCAGGAGCAACGCAGAGTAAAACATACTGTGCTTCACCATAATATTGCCGTAATCGCCCAACTGTTTAACTCAGACACTGAAGATGAAGAATTTGAGGGATTTGTGGACAAGGAATGAACTGAAAAAGTGAGTGTATTGTGTTGTATTTTGTTATAACATTAACTGAACAGTTATGAGTTATTGTGAATACGCCATCGTTTGATTTAGTGGTCTCAGATTGTATTTTATTCACGCGTTACAACTTTGGGAGTTATGGTGAACGCGCTGAATAAAGTTTGACTAACTGACTTATCTGACTGTTTTGTTTCGCCTTTTAGTCCGGAGCGCTTTATATGTGAAAAAAGTTCGAAAATAGACCATTCAATGACAGTGCGCCTTATAATTCGGAGCGCCCTATAGTGCGGAAAATACAGTATTCAACCTTGCTGATCCGTTATTTCATGAATATGTCCATCAAGCGTAATGTAAATGTGAAATGCAACTGCACTCTCCTAGCTTGGCCAGCTAGAACCATTCTCTTTCTTAGCAACGTTAAGCGAGTTTAATCAAACCTATTTTCCGCTGAAATTAATCCTATCTGTCCAATCATAAACGCTATACTATAATAGTGTGGAGTTTCAGCAATGCTTTATTATTCTGATTAGTTGATTTTTTTTTTGTTTACAAAATGTGTCATACATAATAGTCCAAACAGTGGCTTAAAGTCCATGAACACAGTCAGGACTTAAGTGGTACCTAATGTCCACACTGAAGAGAAATGTTAATTTAATCAAAATGTAAAGAATGTACAATGACACGCTCACCTCCATGAACATCCCTTTAACACATGAAGTAAACCAATCCACCCAAAGAGAGGAGAAAGTAAAATAATACACTGACCTCTGCCTCAGATTGACAAACAAGACAAAGGTGAGAACACTATGTCCAATCAGACATCATACATATAGATTTGAATATTTTAACAAGTTTTCAATACTTCTTGTGTATATTATATTGTATATTCCATTTCCTGTCTATTCAATAATGTGATAAAACTAATTGTGGCAGTTGTTGGCCATAAGACTGTTCTGGACAAGGGCTTTGAACTATTTAAGTTTCTGTAGACACTATCGAGTTAGCTCTACGTTCCTACCCTCACCTATGACCCACAACTCATGACCAAAAGGACAAGATCTTGGATAAAGTGGCAGAAATTATTTTTCTCAGCAGGGCGGCTGGGCACTCCCTTAGAGATAGGGTGAAGAGCTTGATCACCCAGAAGGAGCTCAGGGTAAAGCCACTGATCAGATGCCTCCTGGACGCCTCCCTGGGGAGGTATTCTGGGCCGGATGAAGACCCTGGGGAAGTCCTAGGACACGCTGGAGGGACTATGTCTCTTGGCTGGCCTGGGAATGCCTGGGGGAGAGGGAAGTCTGGGCATCTTTGCTTAGACTGCTGCCTCTGCGACCCGGCCCCGGATAAGCACTGAAGATGGATGGGATACCCTTGTCTTTGTATCATGGCAGAATGAAGAAGTTTTAAGAATTTGCAGCCCATCATAGCTCACAGCAGAGATGAAAATGCAGCTAAACTTTAGGGCACTCCAAAACCAGAGAAAAAAAACAAACTAGAATTGACAATTATTTAGTGATGACAGCACTAAAAGAAAGAGTGGGCTACACGGGCTATGCTTTGTTTACAGAAATTCAACTGTAAGTGCCGCATAGTATGCCACAGAAATGCACCCACCTTTGAAATTGTCCCTGACAGAATGGTTCTCTTTATTGTTCATCTTGCTGTGGCTGTCGGCAGAGTTGCTGTGTCCGCCGCTCTCCAGGTAGGCTGACGCCGTGCCCTTTTTGGATGGGTGTGGGTCACAGAGCTTGGCGTTGACCTTGTACAGCTCCAGCGCTTTGACTGCTGCTGCATTGTTGTCCATGCGACTGAAACCGACCGACGAGGCGCACCACGAGTTGGAGCACGACTCATTCCCACAGCCCTCTGTTAACTGGTGGTAGTAGCGCTCTATGAGATGTTTGGCGGCTGCTCGCTTCCTATAGGCAAAGATTGAAAATTACTGTTTTAGAAATCTGATTAATCTGGCATGCATTCTTAGATAGTTTCATCAGGTAAAATTTTTATTAATTCAACAAAAGAGTGTTCTCTGGTTATTAATCTGATATGCCCAAATCTAGGAGCCAAATCCAGCTTTTGCCAGGTTCTTATCAAACTCTCAAATAGATTTTGGCTGTTAATCAGATTTGGATTAGACAATAATACAATAATTGTGTACATGAAGAAATGAGCAATGAAAAAAATGAATTTCCCTTTATATCTGTGCATTGTATTTTGTTACAGTAATCTAGAACAAGTAACAAGACTGGTACAGCTAGGGGACAGTAGCTCAGTAGGTAGAGACATTTGCCTGGTAACGGTTGGAACGTTGGAAGAAAGATCCCTGATAAAAGCATTGCATACTGCAGTTGTGTCCTTGCCCATGCATGAATGTGTGTTTAGTAGTGGTCAGAGAAGCCGTATGTGCAGAATGGCAGCCACATCTGGCTATAGAAATTCATCACTACCACTGAGTGTGACTGAGGAGTGAACAATCAATGCAAAACAAAGCCCTTTATTATTATTAACTATAAAAACCACTACAATTGCAAGTGTGGGTTACACAGAACCTGCAATCTCAACTGGTGGGTACAATCCATCTTTATCAATTCGCATCGCATTTTATCGGATCATATTGGCTTACAGGGCGTTTTACATAGATACAAAATCAATACATATAATTATATTGATATCAGGAATTAACATGTTAAATTAAAATCAGATGGGTCTTTTTGGACATTTTGGATGTTTTTCTACTTTTGATGAATAAAAGTTATATTCAGCTTTGCTTTGGGTCCTATCTGCATGATATAATCAAGCACAGCTGCTGTGCTAAATTTGAGAGTTTACTTTTACAATTTTTGACAAAAAGTTACTGAATCAACTGTATCAATATGAAGGTGTTGAACTGTGTCAATTTGTACCATTCTAAATAAGCCAATATTGTTCTTTAATCATATCATATGAACTGCATTTATTACACAATTATTCCCATCAAGAATAATGTGGAGGTAAATGTAACCAACTGCCCCATCCTAGCTTGGCCAACTAGACCCATTCTTTCTTAGCAAACTAAGGGACCCAAAAGTAGTCATGCTCTTAGTGTATTTATTTGACAAATTATTTTAATTCGTTTATACAACTGAACTTAGCAATACCCTGTACATGCATGCCCCTCTTTTTTTGGCATTGTCTTGTTTGCTTTAAAAAACTGAAAGTGTAATGACAACTATGCACTGTGGTTAATAAATTAGCTATCTACTTTAGTGCCCTATAAATAAACGTTTAGCAATGTCAGACAGCTATTATAATTCCTAATCACCAAATCTAGTTTGAGTGTAGATGTATCAGCCATAACTGGCCTGGTGGTTAAAAGCAAGTGGCTATAAACAAAACAGGAAGCGAGACTTTGACACATGAAACATTTCTTTTACTTACATTCGGCTTGCTTCAGGGTTTTCGTTTTCAGACTCCTCGTTTTCTCTAAAAACACACGAACCAGTAATAAATAGCAAAATAAGAAGAGGAAATGCAGTTGAAATTAGCATGTCAAGCAAAATTACGAATTATTATTTTACTTTTTTTCACAAAAAAACATGCATTGCCAGAAACCAGAAAATTGCCCAAAATGCTGGCAGTGTAGCAAGGGCATTTAAGGCTGCAGCAAAATATATGTCAGAGGCAGACGTCCTGACGCTGAGGTAGCACATATTAGCTAGTATTAAAGTCTCTATATTTATTTAGCCATTATATTAAACCAACAGTGGTAGCAATATACAGCTGTGTTCTGTTATATAGCATATTCATATTTGCTGGTAACGTTGCTTTAACTAATTGCTAACTAAAATGACAGAGCAATGACAGCCCCGGCAGCTAATATTAGCTTAGCTCCCCTGCGCAGCCTTTTCTCGGCGGAGGCCCAGAATCCCCGCTCTGTCCTGTGCGGCTGCCCACCTCGCGGCTCCTCTCGCGGGGCTAAGCTCGGCCTGTGGTGGCGCACACTCACAGTCCTCCTTCTCGTCGGAATTCATACGACTTTATCCTCTGTTGTTTGTGCCTCCGCTGCTGTTTGTGCACGTATCAGTCACTGCTCGGGTTACGTTCGGCTTCGAGAGAACTGGGGTTTTAATCAGCCACGACGGGTTTTCTGTTAAAAACTTCATTCACGGCCTTCTGCTATAGCAGGCTCTTCGCCCCGTCTCAGGTTTACAGCCATCTTGACTACACCAGCAGCCCACGTCCCACAATGCAGCGCGGGGTAACGACAGGATCCTATTGGGCAATTTAAGGACCCGGAGCGGATTCACTGGACTGGAGTCAACGAACTTTACCATAGGTAAACCTTGTTTTGACAACCTTGTAATTATTTTGTGTAAAAATTGTATTCATACATATAAATGGAAAAGTATTACTCTATTGTTTAGTTTTTTTTTCACTACTTTGCTGAATATTTGAAGTCACTGAAATGTGTCTGTAACGTGAACAAAACAACTGCCATGATTTTCAAAGAAATTGCAAAATCCTTGTTGTTTTAATGATGCCTTGGGTCCGTATAAGTTTAGTCTTTCTTTTATAATTTTTTATTTACTGTACAAGAATATTTAGTTACTTCTCTATTTGTGTACTGAAAATTGTTATTTTTACGTCAGATGTACTTCCCTTACGTGTTTTATTACATGTTATTTGGAATAATAAAAAACAAAAAACAAAGATAAAAATAAAAAGGATAAAAATAAATAAAGATAGAAATAAATAAATAATATGGGTAGCTACAAGTACAATAAATTGTAAATTCAAATACTTTACATACATTTATTCTCTATTAAGATTTCGAAATTTTCATTGTTTTACATCAGTTTTCAATGTGTGGCTTGGCTCCTTTTCTTTTTGTTTTATTTTTGAGTCTTGCACTGTAATAGCAGGTCATTTTTAAATTATATTTTTTATATTTATTCATTGATTTACTTGTGTTTCTTGTGTTTATACGCCCCCTTGCGTTGTTGTCATTTCTATGAGAATTTGTATCTTGCTGTCTTTTTTGTTAATAAAAAAAGTTATTATTGCGCCTGTTTTTTATTTCACCATCTGTTCAAATATCTTAAAATCGACAGCAATGGATTTTGTAATGCTACTCTTTTTTTTTTGTATTCTTTTTTTAAAATTATTGATACATCAACAAACATAGCCCACCAAACACTACCAAAATGAAATCCAGATTGAAATAGTGCCAGTAAAAGCTGCTTCAATACATAGAGGACAAATAAACATTTTAGAATAAAATAAATAACACATAAAAAATGTAGATTAATTAATTGCAATTAATGTAAAGTGTAATTTAACTGTAACATATTTTCATTTTGATTGGTTACGTTCCCATTACGTAAAATTGTATAGACCAAATAATAGGTGGAGAGAAAAATCAATCAAAAGGTAAGATAAACCCAGTTATTTCTGATTGGGCGAGAACCCGCGCAGCTGGCAACCCCGGCCTGACTTGACCGTGTCGTGTGCAAAGCCCCGGGGCAGTGAGCCTGGCAGCCGAAGAGTAACAACCACCAAACTACAGTAAAAGAACACGCGAAGGCAGGGGTATTCATATGTAAGTACTAGTTCTCAACGGGAACTGTGTATAAAATAATTTTCAGTGTTAATTGATTGATTTTTGCGCTTGAAAAAAACTCCCGAGGGCTGCTAAGGGAGGCTCACGAGGGTTAGCGCCATTAGCTAACTTGTGCTAGCCGGTGCTATTGCACTCTAAAGACTTGCCGCCAACAGTTTATATTATTTCTTATTTTCAGACATTTTATTAAGCTGTTTTACATATTCAACTAATTCCCAGTACCATCATTTTGCTAAATACTATTTGCTACATTCCTCGGAAACACGCTAAATGCTAAACTGACTTAGCAGCGACACGTGGTCGGTCTATCATAAAACACCGAAGTTCTATGCTGTTTACGCGCCTGCGCTGAAAAGATCGCGTGTCATGATATATTTATTAAAATTTTAAGTATATTCGAGTAGTTTTTAACATTTTATTACTACGTCTTGTATTTCAGATGCAAACATGGGAGACGAATGGGAAGAAGAGGTGAGCAAGTTTATTGTGGGCTTTGGGCCAAAATGTATTTGAATATTAAAATAAGCTGTGCCCCTAAGGATTTAACTCATAAATACATTTCAGGCTACCACCACTACATCCGTTTCATTCATATCGAACCAGTCAAACGGAGGTATGACTATAATAAACCTATTACTTATTAATTATATTAAAAATTTGTATTTTTGGTAGAAGTTACAAGACGATTTTTACTATTATGTTTCCAGACACGCAGAGTGATTTCTGGAACAATAGTAATAATGGCAACTTTGGAAGAGGTAAGTGTATGAAAGAAATAAAATAGTAGTTGGTATATAAGTTAGGGATTAATGTATACATTGTCTGTGTAGGTCGCGGGGGCAGAGGGCGAGGAGGAGGCAAGAGAGGAGGATTCAAATCATTGACAGGTAAACTGCATGTCAAGCAGAAGTGGCGGCGGCACACTTTTGTCTCACAGTCTGAAATTACACTAAACTTCCCCCTGTGAACACATCCAACTTGTGTACTACTCATGCTATGGAGGTCAGCAGTGTCTACCCACCTCTGGTGCCACATATACATTTACCATTCATTTTTCTGAAAACCTATTGGAAAAATCTGTATCTTAAGAGTTATAAAGCTCGACAGAGGCTAATCAGCTATGTGTTAACTTGGGACCATTGTGCAGTTGATTAAAAAAAAAAAGATCTTTGAAATATTCTAAATGTAGTCAAATATCAAAACACAATCCCCCAGGTTTGTGCATGAAACACCCCAGTAAAATTAAAAAGCAATTTAAAAAATATAAGGAAAACCAATGTCTACAGAAGTAGCTTGCTGACTGAGAGGTAAATGATTAATGCACGTAATTGTAAATCGACTTAAGTGGTGAGTGGCTACGTAAGACCGATTTCAATTATAATTATGTGTAAAGGTCACTATGCTTATTGTTGTGCTTTAATATTTCTAGATGGGGATGTGAACGGAAATAGTAATGGTAAGTTATGTATTAGAAATGAATTTGATTTCAGTGTAATTTTGTTTTGAATTTGACATTTTCTTGTTATTTTTATGCTCCACATTTTGTTTATCAGATGACAGCAGCTGGAACAAACCCGGAGTTGATCGAGGTGGTTTTAGAGGAAGAGGAGGCCGAGGTGAGACAGTTACTGATGGAGAATGGGAGTCCTGTAGTAATATCACAACCTTCCTTGATGTATGAATCTCATTTCCTGTGATCGAGCAGGCCGAGGCCGTGGGTTTGGCAGGACAGAGAGTGGAGAATTTAATGGTAAATACAAAACCAGGACCATATCTTAATTCATACTAACCTGTAACTAACAGTTACATTTTTATGCACAGACGACAATGATGGCGTCTCTGAAAATGGTAATGATTGATATATTTATTCATGTTATAATGTTGTTAAGATGTTCAGAGTGTCTTGTGTGATCAGGCTTCAGAGGAGGAAGCAGGGGAGGACGAGGGGGCAGAGGGGGTCGAGGAGGCTTCAGCTCAGGTAGTGTTTCAGCCACTGTCCATGTCCAAACATATTGGGCTTCTTACACTCTGAATGTGAAATGTCAACCATAATCACATTAGTTATAACGTGGAACAATTTGTCACTCTCTTGAAGGTGGTGAGCGAGGTGGCAGAGGTGGTTTTGGGGGAGGTATGTTTTATATCTACATTTTATTGTCAAGTACTCATTTCGTGTGATACAATGACTTTTTTCCTTTTCTGTTCTTAAGGATATAGAGGAAATGATGAAGAGACTTTTTCTCAAGGAGGTAAGCTGACTTTTGCCCTATTCGCATGGGATTAGTATTACCTAGGGACCTCCAGTAATTTGTAATAATCGCCGATGTTGTATGTGATTTTTATCCCGTGCGAAGCTGCCATGTCTGTAAAAATTCCCCCGAAAATTACCTACTATATTTCGGCCAACACAAACGTCCTTTGATAATACTAGTCCTGTGCGACTCCCCATGTCTGTGATTCAGGTTGATTGTGTCGGCAGATTGTTTCCTTAAGTTTGTAAAAACAAAAAATGTCTTTTAATGCTCCATTTTACGTCTGCATTTAAACTATATTTATAAGATGTCTCGTTTGGTCTTACTCCGAAACGATTACTTTTTTTCTCCGATTTAAAAAAAAAAAAAAAAAAAGAGTAAACAAACTACGGTGAAGACGTGACCTGGAAGCACACTCCTGTCGTCATGGCAACGTTAAACTAACTTTTTGGAGTAACATGGGGCTCTTTTGGAAAGTTAGGACGCATTCAGTGCTAAAGTTAGATCCAGAGAGACTAATCGCAGTGAATGGATTAATAAAGAGGGACGCCTGCTGTTTAAGAAGAGAGAAATCTCGACAGATAATGGATGACATGCATTGTAGCGTGAGGTAAAGTTTGTTTTTTGTCAGGACAGTAAATCAAAAGATAGCTTAAGATTAAGTTGAGCTTGTGATTTTCAATACATCATATCTGGAATAAAGTCCGTAAAATCGAGTAAATTACAGACATCGTTTATCCCGTGTGAATGCCTGACCAAAAACACTGACGTCGGGGGGTAATTCACGAATTGCAGAGGTCCGGGGGTAATGCTTATCCCGTGTGAATAGGGCTTTTGTTGTAATTTATCTATTAGAGTAAAATTATTTTGTCTAATAAATATTTATTTGTAGGAGATGACTTGAGGAAGTGCGACTCGAATGATGCTGGAGAAAGTGAGTCATTATCAGAACAACATCTTCATATCGGTGTTCTGGTTTATTTTAACATATTTTGTCATTTACAGAGCCACGAGTTACCTATATTCCCCCCAGCCTCCCAGAGGATGAGGACACAATTTTCTCTCATTATGAGTCTGGAATCAACTTTGAAAAATATGATGAAATCATGGTTGAAGTTGGCGGAACCAACCCTCCACAAGCGATCATGGTGAGCAGGGTGGTTGGCATATTTTTTACATAATAAGCAATTACTGACACACTCTGGTGCACCACCACCCCCCCACCCCCCCCAAAGCATTTTTTTCCAACTATAACATTAACATTACACTCTTCATAGTGTCTAAATGTGTTTCAGACTTTTGAAGAGGCAGCGCTGTGTGAGTCTTTGAAGAAGAATGTGAGCAAATCGGGTTATGTGAAGCCCACACCTGTTCAGAAACATGGAATCCCCATCATTGCAGCTGGCAGAGACCTGATGGCCTGTGCCCAGACCGGCTCTGGGAAAACGGTGAGAACATGTTGAGCCGTTGTATGTTTTTGTGCTGGTATTAAATGTGGAGTCCTTTTCCCTCTCTGCAGGCAGCGTTCCTGCTGCCCATCCTGCAGCAGCTGATGACAGATGGAGTAGCAGCCAGCCAGTTCAGTGAGCTTCAGGAACCTGAGGCCATTATAGTGGCTCCGACAAGAGAGCTCATCAACCAGATCTACCTGGAGGCCAGGAAGTTTGCCCACGGGTACATACTTGTGTATATATTTGGAATATGAGCTAAGGCTAGAATAAAAAATAATTGTATTTTCTAAAATGGGATTGCATCGCTGAACTGGGGGTGACATCTGCGCACGGTTGTTAATCTTCAACTAGGGCTGCTTGATTATGGAAAAAATAATAATCACTATTAATTTAGACATAATTGAAATCAGGATTAATGAATAATCGTTTGAATAACCTAACCAAACAATTAAAAGTTTGTTCTTGCAACCAAATGGAGTAAACTGTTAGACTGGTTTGAACATAGAGCTGTAGTAATTATTTAACAAATTAAATAGTTTAGTTGATTTGGCTTGAGAGATGATGATGCAAACAGGAGTCACCTTTTTTATTGTCCTAAACGCGGTTCATAACTGCATTTGAGAACCTTTCACTGCATGCATGCAAACACACTGTCAGCTCTGTCTCATGGAAGCTAAACGCCAGTGCTGTTTGAGCTGGATGAGACTGCGCACTTTCTCTTTGCCCAAGCCCGATTCCAGTGCTCTGAGGCTGGGCAAACTTGCCACTGAGACATTGCTAGGGTCTGTTTAGTTTAACACGGTTTTCAACTGCTTTTAACTATGTTAAAAAGCGTGTTTAAGCCCACCGCACCGGGGCGCATTGAACAGGTTGATGGAAGCGAAGACCAGCGCAGTTTCGTTTTATTGCTCTGCCTGGGGACAACTGGTTCTGCTCCGCAGCCTCACCAGCCCAACGCCATAACAACAAAAGCCAACTGCAAACAGTTACAGGGCATGGTTTAGCCATGAACTGGAGCATTAGACACACCCACAGTGCTCAGGTGCACATAGCTGATAAAGTCACTGACTAAACCATACATGCACGACTTGTACACTTACAACCAGAGCCAAAACGCTAAGTAAACATGAAACCAGTGCACTCACCGTGTTATTAGACAACCATCCTCTCCTGTCCAGTAGGGCAAAGAAATAGTTTCCACAACCTCAAAGCACACCTTGCACACTGTGTCTTGGCTAAGTGTCATCTTCTTCTAACCCAAAGTGCTCACAAACAGCAGAATTAGTCTTGCCTTTTCTGCTAACCAAGTGTTTCTCCTGTTCTTTCTGCCATGTTTCTACTAACAGCTTTCCACATGTAGCCTAGCTTGTAGTTATCAGATCACAAGTTTTGAGGGGAGAGGTGAAGCGCAAGTGCGCATTCAAAACACATTTCAAAGTTGGTGTAATTTATCATTTTTTCTCGATTACATGATTTTTGTAATTGTAGGGTGTAATTATCGGAATTGTAATAAAAATTCAATTAATTGCACAGCCCTAACTTCGGGTTCTGAAGCTATAGCCAACAAGAAAACAGATTGCTTAATTTTTAAGTGTGTGTATCTACTGTAATCTTGTAGTCATTTCAGACATGGTGTTTAATATGAAGTCTGCTTCTTTGTGCTATACAGAACGTGTGTTCGTCCAGTAGTGGTTTATGGAGGAGTCAGCACCGGATACCAAATCAGAGATCTGTGCAGAGGATGTAATGTTCTGTGTGGAACACCCGGAAGGCTGTTTGATATGATCGGGAGAGGAAAGGTAACATGATTGTTTCCCACACATCTCTCCCACTGCTAAGTATCCAAAGGATTTTATTCCAACTTTCCCAGTTACAGTAACATGTCACAATACCAGTTGTGCTCAGCAGATGTGTTTTTTCAGGTTGGACTGACAAAGCTGCGGTACTTGGTTTTGGATGAGGCCGATAGAATGTTGGACATGGGTTTTGAGCCAGACATGAGGCGTCTGGTGGGTTCTCCAGGAATGCCCTCCAAAGAGGAGCGGCAGACTCTGATGTTCAGTGCCACGTACCCAGAGGACATACAGAAGTACACCCATGTTCTCTTCACCTGCCATGCTACAGTCTGTCTGGAGCACTGGTGTTATTTAATGTGTGTGTTTCAGGCTGGCAGCGGACTTCCTCAGGACAGATTACTTGTTTCTGGCTGTGGGCATCGTGGGCGGGGCCTGCACTGATGTGGTACAGGAATTTGTTCAGGTTACAAAGTTTTCAAAGAGAGAACAACTTCTGGAGGTTCTCAAGGCAACAGGTATTCTAGAGGTGATATTGTAGTAAAAATGTGTTAGAGTGCTCATAATGATGATTATAGGAACGGAGCGCACCATGGTGTTTGTGGAGACCAAGAGACAAGCAGATTTCATAGCCACGTTTCTGTGCCAGGAGAAGGTCCCCACCACCAGTATTCATGGGTCAGTGCTTGGTGTGTCGAGAGCTGTGTGTTGTATTACAGTGCAGTAATGTTAGTGTGGTGGTCACAGGGACCGGGAGCAGCGGGAGCGAGAGCAGGCCCTGGCAGACTTCCGCTCAGGGAAATGTCCCGTTCTGGTGGCCACCTCAGTGGCTGCTCGAGGTCTGGACATCCCAGATGTGCAGCACGTGGTGAACTTTGACCTGCCCAATAACATAGATGAATATGTCCACCGGATTGGGAGGACAGGCCGCTGTGGGAACATTGGCAGAGCGGTGTCCTTCTACGACCCTGAGAGTGACGGTCAGCTGGCCCGCTCCCTCATCTCCATCCTTTCCAAGGTCTGTGTCCATCTGCAACTGTTCTAAACTTCCTGTTGTGGGCGGGTCTTAACTCGAAGGGCTATAATGATTGGTCAGTTCTAACCCCGGTTCCTGTTTCGAACAGCTCATTTGTTGTGTTTCAACTGTGAAGGAAATGTGTCCAGAAAACCGTCAGAAAACACAGCCCTGAGCTTTACCTGAATTTAGCCCAGAGACCGAGACAAAATAATCATGCTTTAGCTCTACAGAATAATGATCAATGAATGATCTGTCAGTGTTAGTCATGTCTGTAATCCCCCTCAGGCCCAGCAGGAGGTCCCGGCCTGGTTAGAGGAAAATGCCTTCAGTGGCCCTGGCTTTGCGGGGCCCGCCATGAGGCCCTTTGGAGCCACTGACTCCAGAAAGGTACAGAGGACACACCAGTGTAATCCACACATGTAGAGTTGTATTTGACCCAGTCATTGTGCTCTTTCCATGGTGCTCAGACCTCATCTTTCCAGAACAACAGGGCGAGCAGCCAACCTACAGCGCAGACTGCCGCCGCTGAGGAGGTCGAGGACTGGGGCTAACTCTTCCCATGTTTTACGCTGTTGTTTTGTATAAATGAAGCACTATCATCCCTGTTCAGTTGGATGTTTTCTACAGGCCATTTTTGAAAAACCCTCTTTGTGGAAAGTTTATTTTTAGTTTGTTTTGTGTTTTAAATTTTATAGAGTGCATTATGCATGTTTGATAACAAAACATGACGTCTAATGTCAGACTCCATTTCTGTTTGAGATGTGAAAAATAAAAATAAATATTAAAAGCAAACTTTGTGTTTTTACAGTGTCAACTGTATGGTCAGGTTAATCTTTAATTCTGCTGCTCAGTTAATGTAGAACAGAGGAAGTGCAGGATTAAACCATGGTATTAACACGTATATCACTAGAACCACATGTAAAACTAGACAAAATTAATGAAATTGAAGGAGGGGGGGGGTCTGTCCTAAACTTCCGGGGATCCTCCTGTTGTGGGCGGGTCTTAACTAGAAAGGCTATAATGATTGGTCAGTTCTAACCCCGGTTCCTGTTTCGAACAGCTCATTTGTTGTGTTTCAACTGTGAAGGAAATGTGTCAGGAAAACCGTCAGAAAACACAGCCTTGAACGAACTATTACAGCTTTACCCGAATTTAACCCAGAGCCCGAGACAAAATAATCATGCTTTAGCTCTCTGTCAGCTCAAGCGGCACTATGTTTGCTCCCAGAGTCACCCCGAGAAGTAAGGTAGGTTAATCCCAATATTACTTCACTGTCTGTAACTTTACTGAACTTTGTTTAAAATATATCGCTACAGCTAATAATACTGAGCATACTGTTGTCCTTCTGTTGTTGTGTAAAGGTGGTGACCTCCGGCAGGCTAACAGGAGCAGTGGGAGCACCAGCACACAGGACACGGTGAGTCCTCTAGCAAATTATTAACCTCAATAACAGCCTTGAGACCAATAAAACACTTTCGTCTTTAGTCATGTAGTTATTTCTTTATATTAACCACTTAATGTGGTTGTAAGCTATTTTCACATTCCATTGGTTCTCAAATCTGGAGCTAGTCTTCTAATGGTTCTCTGGAGACTTTTGCAGTAAAAGTCCTGATTTAGGTTAATTTATCCTGTATAGACCTGGTTCAGTTCTGGTTTAGATCTGGTTTTGTTTTATTTTAATTCTAATTTAGACTTGGACATGGAGTAGACCTGGTTTAGACCTGGTTTAGTCCTGTTTATACCTGGTTTAGACCATCTGAGACTTGGTTGAGTTCTGGTTTAGTTTTCTTCCTTAGCTCTGATTTAGACTTGGGATAGTCCTAGTTTAGTTCAAAAGGTTTAGTTCTATCTGGTTTGGTTCTAGTTTAGACCTGGTTTAGTTCTGGTGTAGTCCTTATTTAGACTTGGGCTAGTCCTGGTTTAGTCCTGATTTAATTCTAGTTTAGACCTGGTTTATTCCTGTTTGTTTGTACCTGGTTTAGTTCTGGTTTAGTCCTGATTTAGACTTTGGCGAGTTGTGAGTTAGTCATGATTTAGTCCTGATTTAGATCTTGGTTAGTCCAGATTTTGGCTCATTTGAGTTTATTAGACGATGAGGAGTTAGAGGAAACACTGTCCGATCCAGTATTGTGTTGTTTTAAGACTCAGACCACTTTGGCCAAGAATACTTATGTTTTTTGTCTCATTTTGCTCTCATATTAGTTACATACATTTCTTATTTTACATTATTAACCGTATACTATGATTGTCTCTTTAGAGGGACTCTTAAATCCAGACCAGAAGTGGCTTACTCCCTCTACTCCACAGACTCAGAGGACCAGGTGTGACCAATAAATTATTTTCACTTTTAAAGTTTATCTTCTAGCAGAAACTTATAAATGAACAGAAAGAGGGTCTGTTTATTTATAAAGTCTTATTTTATGCAGCTATAATTCCAGGTTATCCCAAAGATCTTAATAGCTTTAAATTGTGTCAAAATCAAGGCCTTGAAAGTTGTCCTGTTTATTTCCATCTTGTTTAGACCTGGTTCAGTTCTGGTTTAGTTTTGGTTCAGTCCTGATTTTGACCTGAGCTAGTACTGGTTTGGACCTAGTTTAGTTCTTCTGTAGTTCTAGTTTACTCCTGATTTAGACTTAATGTCCCGATTTAGTCCTGGTATAGACCCAAGTTACTGATAATTTAGATCTGGATTGTTAGTCTTGGATGAGTTCTTGTTTAGTTCTGGTTTACTCCTGATTTAGACTTGTTAGACTTGTCTAGTTTAGGTCTGACTTAGTCCTAGTTTGATCCTGAGTTAGTCCTAGTTTGGACTTGGATCGATCCTAGTTTAGCTCTGATTTAGTCCTGTTTTTTTTTTCTTGGGTTGGTTCCGGTTTGAAACCTGTTTAGTTATGTTTTTTTTCTTGCTGGTGTAGTCTTGGTTTAGACCTGGTTTGGTTCTGGTGTGGTTCTGATTTAGTTCTGGTTAGTCCTGATTTAGACCTGGGTTACTCTTAAACCAGGACTTGGCATTAATTTTATCTGTAGTAACATTAAAAAAAGTATTAATTTGTACCTGGAAAACCCTGGAATGCTTTCTAAACTACTCTTTCATGTTTTGACTCCTTAGGTGGCCACTCTCCACAAGGGCCTGGACCGCTGTGCTGCCCTGCTCAGTGACATCCTCCAGAGTGACAATGCAGGTCAGACGGACTTCTAAATATAGATTATGAAATATGACACATTGTACCAAGAGTCTCAAAAAAAGAGAAATGAATAAAATGCTGTCAGTGTACTTTTTCAGCCATCCATGTCATTTCAGTAATTACAGATGTCTTTGAGGTTAGATGACAAAGCGAGCATTTTACCTTTACTAATGAAACAAGGTGTTCCACTGTATCTTTTCTCTGTCAAACTAGCCATAAAAATGTGTCTAGCCCTACATTGTCTAGGGCCCATAAATGTGCTGGAGTTTTAAACTTTGCCCCAGGAGCCAAATGAGGCCTGCAGACCATTTTATCTTATTTTTCAGCTAGCCTAAATTGCCACAGGTAGTACTTTTTACTGCTTGAAATGACTGCTTCACGTCATTGAGTCTAAGTGAAAAATTTCTAAACCTTCTCTGTCTTTCACCTGCAGCTGCTGTCCTCTAGTGGCAAATATGGGGATTCTCGTGTATATCCAGGCTTATTATACTGTATTCACACAGCAGTGTATGGAGTTATTTCCATTAATAGCTCCATAACAAATACTTTTGTGTGAGTTGGCTTTTAGGAAGAAAAATAGAAATTAGTGGTTGGTGGTGTCAGAGAAAATTCAGCCATACTGCCTGTAGGTGCTGGTTAAAAGCCTCAATAAATGTGTGGTTGCAGAAGGGCATTGAGAGAAAAACCTATCCCTGAATGGGACTTGGTGTATGGTTAGGCGAAATCTGTCACCTCTAGTGAGTGGCCCTCCGCCGCATATATATTTTTCAGTGTGTTGCACTCAATGAAGATTTGACCACCCCTCAGAGTGACCACCTCAAAAAGTACTAAAAGTTGGACAAATTGGTGGAACAAGGTGGGACTCGAGGAATAAAAGCTTTGATTTTAATATTAAACATATTTAACACAGTCTAATCCTCTTTTATGTAGATAAATACAGGTTGCTACAGTTCAGGCTCTATAAAGCATTTGATGTACTTTTTCATCGCCAAAACAATTTAGTAATAAAAAAAGTAATATCTTTAGCACAGCACACCAACCATATATTCAACCCAGCAAGATAGGGTCCCCAATAAATATTTATTGTACATTTACACAATAAATTATCTTACTGAGCACCAATGAAAAAGTGGGACATTTTCTTAATAAGTGGGACGAGGGATAAATGCCTAAATGGCTGTGCAGTACAACCTAAAGTTGGACAGGTGGTCACTCTAGCAGCTTGTTAAAAAAAAAAAAAGACACATTCTTATCGTATTTTCCGCACCATAAGGCGCACCTAAAAGCCTTTAATTTTCTCAAAACCAACAGTGCGCCTTATAATCCGATGCGCCTTATATATGGATCAATGTTGGTTAATTATGGCTACCATATTCAGGGGGCATCGCCGAAGTGACAGCGGTAAAAACGGTAAAGGGGAATTCCAGTCCCAGCTGTTCATGTGTGCCATAGGCGTGTTTATGGATCCTGCCGCAAAAGAACAAGGAGGCGCGGCCTTTGCTCCATCTCAGTAGAAGAGTTTCGACATTGAGGGGATGGAAAACTGAGTGCTCGAACGCTGTTCATGTAGCTTTGAACTGTGACAAATGGAGTTGGAAATACATTGTTTTCAACGAGGGCGGCGCAAATAAGAGCTACCGGTACGTACAGTACCGTATTGTGAATGCACTAACTTATATACACTATAATACACTAAGTGAACGGAGTTGTAAGAACGCTGGTTTGTATTCTATTAATAAAGTTTGACTGACTGACTTATCTGACTGTTTTATTGACATTCCCTTTAGCGCTGCGCCATCTAGTGGATGCATAACGCAACCCCAGCCACTACAGTTTTTACAGTTTTTAACAGCTTTTATTCTATGCGCTTTATAATGCGTTGCGCCCTATATATGAAAACAGTTTTAAAATAGGCCATTCATTGAAGGTGCGCCTTATAATCCGATGCGCCTTATAGTGCGAAAAATACGGTAAATGGTCATAGTCCCTTTTCAGTGAAGGTGTGGCGACGATAAGCAGTGGGGCCCCTGCACACATGAACTCATTGTCCTAACCCCTTGTGTTGATGTTGTAGGAGCGGTGCCAAAGAAGGACAAAGCGGTGAAGGATGGAACAGCCAAATGTCGCCCTCACACCCTGACCGGGAAGAAGGCCATCCGGAGATCAGTCACTAAATCCTCCACCAAAACTCCAGGAATCATCCCCCAACGCAGCACTGCCACCCCCCAACGCAGCACTGCCACCCCCCACTCCGGAGTGAAGCTGCATCCCCCTGCCAGAAAACACCACCTGCTGAAAAACTTATCTAAGAGCTGTAGTCCCCTGGCCACTCTGAACTGTGTGCCAGTGAGGGACCAGGGGCTCATAGGGGTCTCCAGCGATGAGGGTCCTGAGACGGAGGGCAAGATGAAGAGAGTGCAGTGTCTGCTGGAAGAACTGAGAACGCTGATGGCTGGACAAGGTAAGATTTTAACTTGCGTCTTTAGTGAATGGTTGTCTGTGTATGTCTCTGTGTCAGCCCTGTGACTAACATGGTAACTGTCCAGGGTGGACCCCGCGTAAGGCCTATAGTTACTGGGATAGGCTCCAGTACCAGCAGCCTTTAATGGGAATAAGCGGAAGAAAATTAATAATTTCACTAAAAGAGAATGTTTTCAGTACTTTACTAATGTTAAATAAACAGGTGAAGAGACCAGCAGAGGGCAGTATGGTCATGCTCTTTTGAACAGAAACTGAAAAAAAAGCTCATGCTACAAACTAGCCCACAGTTGGTACCTGTTTATGTGGTCAGATAATAAATAAAATAAAAAAGAAATACAAATCTCTAAAGAATGGGTCAGGGATGTTTAGCAGCATTTAATAAAAAATAGTGTAAATCATCATGAAAATTGTATAATCACAATAATCGTGGCACAAAAATTTGACATTGCGACATCCCTTGTGAGGAACCAGTGGAAACAGAGCTGTATACTGTTTGCTTTTTGGGATAAATGAATGAGAGCAGAGTGGATGTAGAGGGCTTGTTGTTTGGTCAGTGCTTCCTGGAATGGATGGGATTTTGTGAAACCCAGCATTCTGAGGCCTCAGAAACCCAGCACCAGAGAATACAGGATGTAACAGGTGTGAACATGGTAGAAAGCTAAAAAAATGTGCTTAATATTATATTCTCTTTTAAGCATATGTGTAGGATCCATAGTTACAGCTTCTTTTTGTTGATATTGTACTTTTATCCTCTGTAAACAATAGGAGACACAGCTCAGACCTACCTGTGTTTGCTGGAGCAGACTGTGTCCTCAGCACTGAACACTGACGTTAATAAGAACCCGGCTCAAAGTACGACCAAAAACCAGACTGACAGAACAGAGCTGCAGATGCTACAGAGTCACAACACCCAACTACAGAGGTAACTCAACATAAATAATAACCTTACACACATGTATTTAGGTCATGTGATCAGACTGTGTGTGTGTTCCAGGCAGGTGAAGGTGTTGAACCAGCAGCTACAAGACCAGGAGGCCTCTCAACAGCTCCTAAACTCACAAGGTACAATACATAATGCACTATAATGATATATTGTAAGTGCTAAATCATATATATCAGTATTTGATGTTTGTGTTTAGTGTTGAGTTTGCAGGGACAGCTCAGAACGTCTGAGAAAGAGCTGACACAAGTCCAGAAAATCCTCCAGGAGACCCAGAGAAGGCTACAGAACAAAGAGGAGGAGACCGTTTGCCTCAAAACAGGTTTGAATACATAAAATTCTGAATTCTGTGTAGTCCTTTTAGTACATTTGTAAAGTTATTTTTGTGTGGGCAGAGTTGGAGAGCACTAGAGGCAGACTCAGGGTGACTCTACAGGACAAGTTCAAACTGGAGGGGACTGTTCAACAGAAACAACAAGAGATAGAGGAGCTCCAGAGGTAAGGCTGGGGGAAAATACAGATAAAAAAAAAAAAGTTAAACATGTGTATCCAAGAACATGTCAGAATACTAAAATGATCTTGTCTGCTTTTACACCACATTTATTGAAAAAGAGCCAAGCAAATGAGGCAAAAATAGTGGTGGTCTGTTCAGTATTTGAATACACTGTGACTAACTTGCTCTAGTCACTCCTTAAAACGTTCAGTTGTTGTCTGCTGCTTTGGCTGATGAGCTGCATTCATACAAGCTCTGGAAAAAAGGACCAACATACGGACAGAACAAAACCCAGAAGACAGACAGAAGAACGAACACAGAAGTATAAATGAGTGTTTAGAAAGATCTAGTACTGGAGTTGGGCCCAGTAGGATATTGTGAGCCCTTAAGAAGCCATGCTTCATTATAAATAATTGTTAATAGAATGACAATGGTAAGCCCATGTCACCAAGCTTTGGCCAGTCGTATGCTCCCAGACAAGTGCAATGTTTAACTAAAAATAATTTTATAAAAAGGACAATGAAGCCTAAACATTGAATTATAGCAATATAAAAGCAAAAGTGCATGGAAATTGTTATTTCCTCAGCACAGGTCAAAGATGTTACTTGTGACAAGAATTTTATATTGATATTTAGGAACTGGAAATAGGTCTCCCATTAGTGAAGTGGATAGTTTCCCATGGGTCGCCATAAACTCCAGCCACACAAATTACTGCATGTGCCAGTCCAAAGCTCGGACAAATGGAAAAAGCTGACAGGAAGGGTAGAGAGTAACATTTTGTCAAAAGTATGTGAATGATTCACTGTGGTACCCCCTGAAAAAAAGGGAGCAGCCAAAATGGACTTTCTGTTCAGGAACAGGACATAATGCCACCCTATCATTTGTAGATATTTGTATAGATATTTAGTGGGTTTATTGAATAGAGCCTGTTATATCCATGTCTTATTTTGATCTGTGTGAAATATTTTTTACAGATGATAGAATGCTTATGCAACTTTTAAAATGATGTGCGTCACAAAAAAATTAATATGTAAATATAAAATTAAATGGCCTTTTATTACTGTACCGTATCCTTTAAACTAACTCAATTTGAACAATACAAAATACATAACCCAATCTTACCCAAAATGCCTTTTTTCTTTTTTTTTTTTAAACTCCTTTTTCCTCCCTTTCTACTTTAGAGTTATTGACCAGTATGATTCATCTACCCCCACACTGGAGAACCAAGTGTATCCACCAGGGGCCGCCAAAGAGCACATCACGCAGTACCTCCTGTCATTGGAGCAGAACAGACCCACACACCCTGATGAAAGTCTGGACCTGCCCCTCTGTTCCTCTCTTCGGGCTCCGGGGCCAGACCAGGTGCCGGAGCGGGACGTGGACTCAGTGATAAGCGACTGGAGCATCCAATCAGACTCCACCTTTAACACACGGGACGAGTCTGCGTTCAGGGACGGACTGGCAGCTCTGGACGCGAGCATCGCAAGTCTCCAGAAGACTCTCAAAATGGACTTGGTCAAAACATAAGAGAACTTTTTATTATTATGATGTTTATTCTATGGACCTGACTGCACAGATTTATTATATTATTTGACTGGGAGTTAATTCATAGTTTATCATATTAATATTCTCTAATTATGGTTTACAGGTGTGTGAAAGTGTTATTTTTTAATAAATAAATGCTCCTCTGGGCATAAGCAGTACTTGTTACATTCACACACAGTTCTGTCCTGTCATTAACTGTTTATCCAAGGCTGGGTCACAGAGGCAGCAGTCTAAGCAGAGATGCCCAGATTTCCATCTCCCCAGACACTTCCTCCAGCTCTACTGGGGGTATCCTGAGGTGTTCCCAGGCGAGACACATAGCCCCTCCAGCTTGTCCTAGTTTTTGTTTTAGTTTACTTTAACAATATTCATTAATCTATAAACAAAACAAACAAAAGATGTGAGCGGGGATGTTATCAAGTATAGAACACAAAAGTTTTGTTTAGTGGTTATTTGTGGGAAAGTGCAATGTCTGGTGACCAATTGGCCATGTTACCACAACAGGCCATTACAGATGCTTCCAATTATGACTATGAACAGTTCTAAGAGAACAGTGATGGTTGTCAAGGAAGGAAAGCAATCATTTATGGACTGTTCTGTTCAGTTCTAGCACACATTTAAATGAGAAACACTAAACTTAAACAAAATTAGTACTACCTAAATTTGATCATTTAGTGCAGTGGTTCTTAGACTGTGGTACTCAGGAATCAGTCCTGATTTATTCCAGTTTTACTCCTGCTTTGGTTAGGGGTTAATTTGGAAAATAGACCACTGCTTAGACCTGGTTTAGGCCCAGTTTAGTCCTGGTTATGTGCTACTTTAGTCCTGGTTTAGTCCTAGATTAGTTCATGGTTTAGTACTAGATTAGCGCTTGGTGTAGTCCTGGTTATGTGCCAGTTTAGTCCTAGATTAATCCAGGCTTAGTCCATATTAGTTTAGTTTTCTTCAGTTTTGTTCTTATTTAGTAATGCTATTTTAGTAAGCTGAATATGGGACTTGTAAAGCCAAATATTTTCTGAGCTCGTACTTTGTGTGAAAAGTTGGAGAACCACTGAATTTGTGTGAACCAACTGTATCCCACCAAGCTAAGTTCTACTAGAAAATCACTTATGACATATACTGTACATTCTTTAAAAAACAAATCCTATTTTCTAATAAAGTAAATCCAAGTCAGAAGTGTTCCAAAACTTCAGTAATACTCAGTTTGTTTAATGTACAAACATTTGCAAAGTACAGGAATACAAAAGAGAAGCTTTGGCTTACAGGCCACATCAGCACCTGCACAAGAGTTCAACCAGTCAGACCTCAAATGTCAAACTATTTCAAATCAGAACTCAAAAGCTAATCATACTTTAGCGTGTATCTGCAAAACAGCACCTCAATATCCCTCACCCGAGTGCTAAAGCCTGTGATAGTGCAAACAGTCAGTATTAATATCATATTTCATAACAATAGTGTTGCAACAGAGCAGTCATTTCTTTGTCCCAAGTTGTTGTAGTACAAAATATGAATTAGACAAACATCAAGAAACAGTATATTTGAAAATAAGCAACACTTGACCTTCCCTTAATTTCATTTTAAAAACAGTACAGTTTGTGCTCGGTTGGACCAAGAGCTTTGAGGAGGAATCCGACAGAAGAGCACTACAGAGGTCTGGAATAACTCATCAACAACAGTTCTAATTAACATCAAATTAATACCAAGTTTTACAACATTCATTTGGGCCAAACTTTTCAAGTCAAATATTTCAGACCAGTGACACTTGGGGAACTGAATGTCCTCAGCTGATTTTATTTGGATCTCCTAAGGCTGGGTGATAGGACTGAATTTTATTTTTTTATACAATATTTAATTTCTCTGTTCTCTTAATAGTGTGTGGATCCATGATTCTGTACTAGAGACCGCAACAGTGCCCACCCCCTCTGGTGCCGGAATTAAATTTCCTTTTTATTTTTCCCATAGACTTTTTGAAAAATGCGTATATAAAAAGTTTAAAAGCTTGCTGGAGGCTAATCAGCTCTGTGGTAACTCATGATGAAACCACTATTAACGTCTGTTAAAAAGATAGAAGAGCAAAAACTTGAAAATTCAGCAAAATGTGTTTTAACTTTGCTTTTTGATACATAGACACAATGTGTTTATAGCGAAATTAATCGTTTTATGGCCATGAGTTACCTCACTGAACGCTGAACTTTTAATATACAAATTTTTTTTAAAGTCAATGGGAAAAATGAATGGGGATTTTTCTTACTGTTACCAGATGTGGCCAGTCACTGTTGAGCTCTATTGCAAGATATCCCAGCAGTCCTAAAGATACTATCTCCAGCCACAAGGTGTCAGTAAATGAACTTTACTTTGGTGTGGATCAGAAATACCTTCTGGATACAAGTATTTTCAAATCGATTTTTTTTTTTTTTTTACTGGTGTGAGATAGAAGGCCTTTGTGATTAAATGGAGAGCATTTCCCCTGAACTAGAAGATCTATGGTTCAGGTCATGTTCTGGGCACTATATTGAGCGACAGTGGCTCAGGAGAAGAGCAGTCGTCATACAACTGTAAGTTTGACGCTTCCCATCCCGCTCTCCCCAGTTCATACTGTCATCATGTCCTTGGGCAAGACACTTTGCCCACCTTGCCTGTAGGAATGTTAGTGTGATTGTGTGTTTGGTGGTGGTCGGAGAGGCCATACGCACACAATGGCAAGCACATCTCTGTCAGTCTGCTCTGAGTGTGACTGAGGAGTGAATAAATAATGGACTAATCTAAAAGCGCTTTGAGAAGCCTAAGGGCCATGGAGTGCATTATAAATCTAATCCATTGTGAGATAGGGCAATGCCTTGGCAGAGGTCTCCACCACTTGAGTGCTTCTGGTTTATTCAATTCATCACCCAGCCATAGGGTTACCACAGATTTTCCAACTCATTTTGAATATTCCATCCTTATTCTCCATTACATTGAATAAACAAAAGCTGCTTTAGAGAGGTTGATATTGTGAAGAGTGCAAAAGCAATGCTAAACGGGAACTATCTGCTAAATTATCTCAGATGGTTACTTTTGGAAATCTAACTTAGAAAACCTGGTGGGCGGAGCTGCCAGAAAGATCACTGGACCATCGTCATGTTGTCATGGTCATGTGATCAGTTTGTGCATAAACCGTGAGTTCCTCAGCCGTGTCTCCGAAGCCGTGGTAGTGTCCGTACAGCAACTCAGCCCCCTCCCCTCCCACGACATCCCACTGGCCCGGCCTGTGGGACCCCCAGCTCTCGGGACTGTCGCTCAGGTGCAGGGAGCCGCACCTGTCTGCTCCGTCCTGATTGGACGGTGAGTCTGGGATCTTCGGCTCGGTATGGACTTGAAGATGGAGGCTTTGGTGTTGGTCAGTTGTGAAGGCGGGGGTCTCGTCTGGGGATTGAAGACAGAAGAGGTTCTCAGGCTTTTGTTCAAGCAAAACCTTAGCAGCTATCTTTAGTCAGACATGAGCTTGATATGACAACTGACTATAATACAACAGTAAGGTGAACAAAACCGGAATTTAATGAAACAGGCTAAAGCAAGTCTGGCTTATTCCATCCTTATTTCTGTCGTAATGACTAAAACACTGAGAGGTCTGGTCTATAGCAGGTTTTACATCAGGCTTTAGCCAGACACCAGGTAAATGAAAGCTCTTATGTCACATTTTAAGTGGAAAAATACTGCTATGGCTCCCCTATTACTACATTAAATCAGCAAGCTTAATTATTTCATAAAATATTATCTGCATCCCTTATGTCAGTGTTTCCCAACCAGGGGTACATAGTTTTGGGTGTTTAATAACTTGTTTCAAACAGGAGTTATTGGAAAAAGTAAATTTATTTAGAGTTTAAGAATTTTTTTTTTATTTTTTATTTACGCCTTACATAAAATACATATTAAAATAAGTAAATGTAAGTTTATATTTTAATATTTTAATTTTAAAGGAAGGCAGATTATTATTTTTTTAATTTATTTTTCTTGAATTTGAGCTTAAATTAAAAAAAAAATACAAATAGTATTTACAATAAAAGTAAGACTTTTATTGTAAAGTAAGATTAAAGTAAGATTTTTAAGTTGTTTTTTGTTTGTTTGTTTTAAGAATAATTAAGTAATTATAATTATGTATGAGGGGGTGTTCAAGATATGACAAAAGCCCAGAGGACAAGACAAAAAAGGTTGGGAACCACTGCCTTATGTTGTTGTGTTAACAAGATAGTGAAGGTGAGGTGAGGTGATTTTTTCATTAAGGACTTCAATGAGCTATCAAGAAGAATTTTGTGAGTTGCACTTTTTAAGCTACTTCCATAGAAAAGCTCATAGTTGTGATATTAGCAAACCACCTGAGAGTAGTGCACATTCCATGTTCATAGTCTCCATGTTGTCAGCTCCAGTCTGCTGCAGCACGACTACACAGAGAACACAGAGACAGTCCATAATACAAAACTTTTTCAGTCACTTTTTCATGAAACTAAATATAACTTTGATTATATTTTTGAGGAGGAAACGACGTTACTGTGCTTACTGTCCTCTCGTGCTCTCTTCCACTGGCTGTGTTCGTGTCCGTTGAGCAGCCTCTTCCTGCTGACCTGGCTCTGAGGACAGGGGGCGCTGTGGAGCTGCACCAGGTGCAGGTTGGAGATGAAGTGGAAACAGTCCTGGAAGCCCTGAGCATGAGCCAGGTCGGCTGCGGTCTGTCCTCGAGCGTTTCTCACACTGTAAAAAAGGAATCTGGTTAGAGCATTTGTCAGAGGGATTTATTTAATTTAACTTCTTTTTGAATTTTAAACAACCATTTTTTGGGAATTTTTGTACATTTTATATCAGTGTTTAAATCTCATTTTCAAGTTAAATAAGATCATTGTATACAATTCAGCTTGTTCTATTATGAATGTCTTAAATTCAGTGAATGAATGGGACATTAAGAACTCATTTAAGGTTGGCCATTTAGTTTATAATCTTTAACCAGTAGTTCTACACCTAAACAATAAATAATAAAAATCATAAAAACAACATGTAGGCTTAATGGCTTCTTTTACTGGCAGCCTTCAGTTACAGGCAGTTCCGCCACATATAGAAGTGATTTAGATGCATTTTGCTGCCCCTTATTAGTTTGTTTATAGTTTCATTCAATCAGCTAAAACTCATAAATGATTGATGTGCCTCTGACATCTGGAAGAATAGAAGTCTATGAAGTGGAAGACAAGAGAAGTTATCAAGAGAAGATAATCAATAGCTGTCAATACCAATGTGAAGTTCAAACATTTTGCAGCCCTGAACAAAATAAATGGTGCTAAATATGTATAAAATTACAATTATTGTTTTACCATCTACTTAGTGTCTTTTCTAAGAGAGTCCAGCCTGCTGCTAGTCAGAAATGATCAACAGTAAGTTGTGATCTATGCATGCAGCTCTAAACATGGCTGCCCCTCACAGTCAGTACCTCGCCCGTTTGCCAGATGCAGAAACTGGAGGAAGAGATAGAGAAGCACAGCTCCTGCCTCTTTGTGGCTATACCCGAGAAAATCATGTTCACATTAGCTGTAAAACATCACAACGAGCAGGGCATGTCTTAGCGGCACACAGGGGTCATTTCCTAATAGAAACACATGGACAATTGAAAACCAAAATGGATTTATGTTAAACACAAAACTGTGTACTCTCCTTGGCTCAAAAGCTCATGCTGTACTATTTACTAACAGTTCATAATAATAGTAAAATTATTATGTACTATTTTTATATTTCTTTATCAATTAGCAGTGCAGTGCTAGTACTGTATATAACTCAGTATGTAAGATTTGTAGATGTAGAGATGTTCCCAGTGTAAATACACCATGAGCTTTTCTGCTACACAATATGCTGTACATGAATACATTTATATTGCATTGTAAATAAGTACACCTTCAAAGAGCTGGTTTGGATTTTTTTATATTATTTGTATGTACATGTGAGCCATTTTCTGCCAGTATATCATATACACAGATATCGTCCAGTCCTATTATAAACAACAGTGTCAGTCTAACGCCATTCTTTGGCTGCCTGTTCCCTCCCAATAGGACTTAGGCCTTGTCCCAATACTTACACTTTGCTAAAGTATATTACCCAAAATGCATTACGCTGTGACATTTTTTAGCGACATTATGTTTGTTTCTTAGCAACTTAACAGTGAGCACTAGCTAGCAAAAAATGATTAAAAAAAAAAATGAACAGCTAAACTGATTGTCTTATATGAATGTCTATTGTCCAGATAACAACACTGTATAAACGTTAGAGACACAGCTTATTCATTTGTGAGCAAAATGAAAAATCTGTCTGCTGTTGTTGCCTCTGATAAATCCAGCAGCAGTTTAGCAAGCACCATTAATAAACAGATCTGTGTTTGCTCTATTAAATGGTAACCTTGTGGCGATCATAACACGAGTTACCTACAAGTGTGCAATGTCCCATGTGTCATTGTTAACACTCTTGGTCAGTGCGCTTTTCTTTGTGTGTTGTGTTGTGCAGCTATTGGGACAAGGCCAAATACATTCAGTTACCTTTTGAAATATATCAAAATGTATTAAAAAGAGACAATAAGCCCAAATAGCAGTTAAGTACAAAGAGCCCATACTAATCAATACAAATCAGATGTAAATGTCTTTAGGCTCCTGCTGTGAGAACAGCTGTGTGTTAGTGCTGCTGCATCTGTCAGAGGATGTACTGAAGGATACATACTGTGGTTTAGCCCCTGCTATCAGCAGCACCTGGATACACTCCAGACTACCTGTCCTGGCAGCCTTGTGGATGGGAGCCTCGCCAGTCAGGTCCTGAAAACATTACATAGATTCAAAGCCTTGTGATGGTTCATATTTAGTAATGAGAGTAAGAATAATCCCAATGGTCATATTACTGCAAGACTAACACCTAGACAAATGAAAGCAAACATTTTCATTTTCACATCCATTCACTAGGACACAATTAGATGACTGTACAAGTAAGTCTTTGAGAGTTTGAGTCTTCCATGTAGTGTATTATCTGGGATACTAACAGCTCAGTTCACATTCTGAATACAACAGTTTTAGCCTGTCATAGAGATGGTGCTATGGCCATTTTGCTGGTCTACAAATGTTCTAGACATGTTTGCACTGACCTGCCTGTTGACGTCAGCTCCGGCCTGAGTCAGCCACACCACACAGTGAGAGTGTCCCCCGAACGCTGCGATGTGAGTAGGGGTCTGGTCGAAGCGGCTGCTGGCTGTGTTTACCTCACAGCCCATCTGCACCAGGAGGATCACACACTCCAACTGTGAACACAACACAAGAACTGCTCTGAATATACCTACATTGCACATTTTATTTCAACCCCTCATGCATTATACTGTACACTGATTAGTGCTTGGTTAGTGGCTTTCACAATACATGCACATGTATAGTATGTGTCTTCTGTGAGGGGTCAACCCTATGTTTCCCAGAGAACATTGTGGTTAGGGTTAAGGTTAGGGAACATCATCATCTTCCCTGGTTTCTATAGACCAGGGAACAGACTTAAAAACTCAAATCTCTAAATTTTTTAAAAATTGATTTCTAATATAAATGTACACATTCTAAATGTAAGACACAATAATGCATCAATCTCAACATAAATACATATACATAAATACATAAATACAAATAACAAAAATAAACATTACGAGGCTTTACATTCGTTGAAATGTACCAGCAGCTTACTGTTAATATATAAGGCATTTGGAAGCAAAATATACAATTCACATTCTTTAAAATAATACATAATTGTCCATATCTTCACATAGAAAATTTGCTTCCTGATAAGAGTCTTTTTGAAGCAGCAGAGCTGAGAAAAATGACTGTAAGTCAATCTTTAATACAGTAAGGGAGGGACTTTTGTTTTGCCATTTACATTTCTGAATATGGTACTTACCCATAAGTATTACAATGTTACATATCCTGAAAAATTCTTTTGAGAGATTGTTATTTCTGTATTTTGTCAATGTGATGGTGAAAATATTGAACATGACTTTGTAGAATGTTTCTATATTTTGGTCTGATTTACAAAGCTATCTTACAGGAATGTTTGGGAAAAGTGTTGTATTATCTAAATTTCTATTATGACTTATGTAATAATTCTGCTTTCTCTCAAATGAATTATACACAATCAACTTAATCATAATTCTTGCAAAGTATTACATCCACAAGATGAAATGGATATAAAAGGTAACCTCCTGGTATAATAAAAAAAATAAATAAATTCAGAAACATAATCAGAAACTAGCAAAAACAATAAGACTATTTCAAAATTTAAATTTTATTCTTCTGAATTACCAGACCCCTATATTGTGTTTTTTAAAAATATATCTTGTTATACATGTTTTGTTTGGTGCATTGTTGATCTATGTTGTATTATCTGTAAAAATAACTGTACAGACCTTTATACTGTACATAGATATATATTTGTATTGTACACCAAATTGTTAAATAAACATTAAGAAAAAAAAAATTGTTATTTCCGAAAAGAACCTGTTCTAATGTTAACTGCTTAATCTCTTCCATTTTAATGTTCATCCAATCTCCTGTTTCTTGTCAGAAGTTAGTTATTACTGGACAAGAGTTATTGATATAAGCTAATAATTAAACAAAAAAAATGTTTGAATTTCTGACTTCCGGGATCTGCATCGCCGCGTAAAATGTCATTGGCTACACTGTAACCAATGACAAAGCAGCAACTTTTTTTTTTTTTTTTAATGGATGAACTTTATTGTACAGTAAATGATTTCCTAGTTACAGTACTGCACCGTTGTAGATCATAAATAAAAACAAACAACAATAAAACAAAAACGTGTTGAGTTTTAAGGTTAACTTCTCACTGTTTTAGCACTTTGGCTATAAAAATACTTTTCCTATATAATAAAGCGCACTCTTGACTAAAGCTGCATGGTTAGTTCAAAGCACTTTTAATGTCACAAACTAGCCGTACTTTAAGTTGGAAAAATGAATTAATAATTGTTCTTAGACGGTTGCTAACTTACCTGTCCATAATGAGCAGCCCAGTGCAGAGGGGTCCATCCGTAGCGGGAGTCCTCGGTGCTCAGGTGGCCGTGGTCAGAAAGCCGCTGCTGGAGCAGAGAGAGCAGCGCGGCTACATCCCCATCCCGGCAGGCGCGGTGCAGCGGGTACTGCTCCGTAAACGCCTCTTCGCTGCATAACTCTAATTCTGCTCCTAAAGACATAATAAAAGTCTGAAAAAAGTCCCGACTAACGCTTCTCAAAAGTGACCCTGAGCACCTCAGACCCAACTGGAGGTTCAAGTTTAGCCACAATGAAAGCTTTTCTCTTTAGCCGGTACGACACAAAACGCGGAGTGGAGCGGAGTGTGGAAAATGGCGCCCTCAGGTCAGGAGTAGCCAGGAGCCAATCCGTGTGGAACGTAGTGGCGGTATCTAAAGCCCGGGACGGTGATTTGCCAAGTTCTGCCTCCCTGTTGGCTAACACACATTTTGTTTAATTTAATTTTATTTAAATTATTCTAATTATAAAGAACTAGGTATGCGAAATAAGCAACCTCTTGTAAATGTATCTAAATTAATTAACTTTAATATTCAGACGTTTCTGTGACCTAGATCTCTGGGCTAATTGCTTTGGGAATTCTATAATACTAAAAAAAAAACCTGTAAGAGTTGCTTGTGTTGCTAAAATACACATTATATATTCATATGTGATGTAGAACAAAGGCGAAAATGTTAATAAGTCCTAGCTTTCAATAGGTTTTGTACTGCTTAAGGGGGTGCCGGTTAGACAGGGAGGCAGATTTCGGCGAAACATCATCGTACAACAATAGGGCCATTAGGCAGAGGTCAGGTCAGTTAGGTTTCAGATAATTTTACTACCAAATACTATGAATACAGGTGTACATTTCCGGAAATAATATTTTAACAAAAATAGCATTTTAATCAGGAAAACGCATATCATCACCATGTTGGGCGGGAAATCAGCCAAGACTACTGATTCCAAGGTAAGGAACATAAAGTAATATGCCATTGTTTTGAACGAAAAGTATAAGTAAACTTTCTACTTAATTTCTACATTTTTTTAAATGAAAGATATTTCAACCCATTTCTTTATGGTCAGTGACATAACGTTTTGACTCAGATATTGAGTTTTATTGATTTTGTTAACCTTATATGCTAACTCTTGCTAGCTTTACAGATGCCTACTATATGTCATTATACAGAGATTCAATTAGAAAAATAAACCAGATATTTTGTTTATTTGCCTATGGCCATATAACAATACCATCATCATGCATAATTATAATAAGCTGAATATTGTCCTGTTGTAAAGAAATAGATTGTCGCCATCTCCCGATCATTATGAATCCAAATGAACTACAGTAAAGTATCCAAAGACATAAGAAATAGTTTAGCCTTTGTTCAGACATATAAAGAAATGTAAACACAATGTAAAAATACTTAGTTGTGATTCTCAGGGCACTTACAGCATGGGTAGAATAACTTAGTGAAACAACTCTAAAAAAGTGGAGATTTAATATTTGCAGGACAAAGCATTTTAAACATTAAATTTGTCCCTGCATTCGTCTTTCAGGACTGTTATGTCATAGTAAGGAAGCGAGAGCTGGAGAAACTAACCACAGAAGTGATGCAGCTGAGGGAGTTCCTGCCCAAGGTTCTCAACGGGGAGCTTATTGAAATGCTCAACAAAGCTAAAGCAGCACAGACAAGTAGAATAAAAATCAATACATGTCCGTTAATTGATGTTTCCCGTTTGTATAAAATGGCTTTGGAATCATTCAGACTGTTGTGTGTGTGCCAGTGTGTGCAGTGAAAGAGCAGCTGGCCCAGGAACAGGAGAGGCTGCAACAGGACTGTGTGCACCTCCAGTCCCGACTCGAGGCTGCACAGACTGAATGTCAGAAGGAGCGAGAGGTCAGATGTCTTGTTTAACATATGTTTCTATATCAAATTGTCTCATACAATATTAATAATGTGAAGGAAACAGGAGGCTTTGTCAAGTCAAAAGGTCACCAAGCAGATCAGATGTGTGCTATTAAGGTTCTAGGATATGAAAACCATATTAGTATTGATAATGTTGAAAGTATTCTGTTGTAAAGTATTCTGTTATGTGTATCCACTACAATCCTTTATAGTGTGTGTACCACTGGTGTTGTGTACAGGAGAAGCTGTTGTTGCGGGAGCAGCTGTGGCAGAGTGGCACAGAGCTCCAGCAGCAGGCAGACTTCTGCTCCGGGATGGGCTCGGCAACCTGCAACCTGCTGTGGAGCTGCTCTGCCCGGGAGGACACTGTGACTAACTGGCTGGCTGACGTGAGAACACTTCTCTGCTCTTCACTTAAATTACCACATTATACTTTATAATTTCACTTTTTCACTTGGATATGATACATGTTCAGCAGGGGAAGCTGCAGTCCTTCCTTGGAGTAGCCGCTCAGACTCTGGAGAGTTTTGTCCGATCTATCGATGAAGATGTGAAAATTCAAACAGAAGACCCCAACTCACAGGAACACAAGTTTGTTCTGGCTCTGGCTGGAACTATTACAAGTGAGTTACAAGTTGTGACAATACTCAACAACTCTTAACAGTCACCATTGTTGTCACCACAACAACAGAAATGTAAGCTTGCTGTGCAGCGGTAAATTATTTTACCTTAGTTGGTATGTGGAATATGCTATTGTAAATCAGATTTGGTGACATGATTCTGTAATCAGATATAGCAGCAGTAACGTGTGGGCGGGACTTCCTGGCCAGCTCTTCTCATACCCTATTGGACACTCTGATCCAGCTGCTGGAGCTGATGAAGCCAGGCGTCTTCCCTAAACTGAAAGTGTATGTAGCACTGCACATAACTAGATTCTGTTACTACTATACTGTTATTACATTATATGTATTTAGACAGGTTGCTACTGATTAAAAGTCAAAAACAGTGTATGTATTATTTTTAGGTTAATATGTAGGATTATTATTCTGTCCTGGTCACTAGATGTCAGTGTGGCGCCTCAGGAGACTGAACTGTAACCTTGATAACTGTCTCTGCAGGCTAATGCTGATGGCTCTGTACAATGTGAGCATCAGTGTAAAAGGGCTCAAGTACATGAGTAAGAACCCTGCACTGCTGTCTGTCACCTGGAGCCTTCTGGAAGGTAAAAACTCAAATACATAAAACGCCCTAGTGTAGATGAGTAAGCGTTGTGTCAAAAAGTCACCAATGTTTCGTTAGAATAAAATTGAAACTTGAAGTCTTCTAAAAAGTTTGAGAATTTTTATACCATTCTGTGACCTCAGCTTTTCAACAAAAACAAAATAATCACAAAACAGGAATTGATTTATGATCATTTGAAAATATGCCATGACATAAGGATTATGCCTGATCATTCATATTTTGACACCTTCCCTTCTGTCCTCCAGAGTTTTACCCACATAAACTACTTTGCTTTAGCCACATACATAGATTTTATATAATGAAGCAAAAAAAGCTAATATCATATTTTTTCTGTTAAAATCTGGTATTGGTCAGGTATAACTTAATAAAATGTTTATTGCTTAAGACAAATATGTAATATAATAAATAATTCAAAACCTCTGCTCAGATTATTGACATAAGCATTCATAAAATTAGTAAGAATAACAACTACAGTATTGAAATGTACACTACACACAGAGGTGTTTGGAGTAGCTAAAAAGAGTTGTAGTTACTTTAAAATAAGATTACTCAAGTAAAAGTAAAAAGTAGTCATTGAAATAAATACTCAAGTAAAAGTTAAAAAGTATTTTGTGAAAAAAAACTACTCTGAGTAACTGTTTGATTTTTGTTTAAGTATTGATGTAATTAGACAATATACAAAGTAATTTACAAATTCTGGCATTTCCAATAAATAACCAATACAAATTAGTAAATTTAGTAACATCTTTATATAAAATAACAAAGTCAGGCACAAGAAACACATTTCCAAATCTTCAGGCTTTTTCACAACATAAAACTTTTGAAACCAGTACATAGGTAATGTTGAGGGTGGTAGAGTCGCCAAAAACTGTACTCAAGTAAGAGTATTTTGTTACTTCGGAATAATATTTTTCAAGTAGAAGTAGTTTGTTCCAATAAAACAACTCAAGTACAATTTATTCAAAAACTTACTCAAGTAAATTTAACTCATTACTACACACCTCTGACTATACACATAACAGTAAAAACTTACACAAAACAGAAGTTGGCATTAATAGTTTTTGGACTCTTTGAGCATTTTATAAAGACTATCCCAGATGTCATTTTTAAAAACAAAAATTATCCTAAATTTACCAGCATTTCATTACTTTCTGTTTGTGTTCCAACACTGCCCTCTTGTGGTGTAGACAGGGACTGGGAGGTGTGCCTCCACTCTCTTCGGCTCCTACAGTCCATCCTTCTGGAGGACGAGGCTCTCCTCCTGCTGGGCACCGCTGTCCTGGACCCAGAGCTCCAGGCCCGTGTGAGGAAGCTTACCTCCAGTGTCCAGCCTAGTCTGAGAGTGGCCGCCCAGCAGACCCTGGAGGATCTGCAGGCCTTAAGGCAGGTAACACAGTAACACAAAAATATTGGAAATTAATGAATCAGTGTTAGGTCAGTTGGTAACTCTTAATTGCCCCTAGAGAATGAATGTGAGAGTGAATGGTTGTCTGTCTCTGTCAGCCCTGTTATTGTCTTTTTTTTTTTTTTCAGTCACGGGTCTAAAGCCTCGAAACACTAAGGAATCATTAGCTCTCCTACGTCTTCCTGTTAGTTCCCTGAGAAGTATCCCACATTCTGATCAAGAGACACTTTCATCACTTATACAGACATAACTACTTTAAATGGTTCAATGTTAATATACTGTTACCTGCTTTACACATTAAAGTACCTATTCTCATTTTAACATTTCATAGATATTTATTCTACTGTTTTTTTGTTGTTGTTTTTTTTTTGTTTTTTTTTTAATATGATGTATAATAATAAAGTAGGGCTGCATGATATGAGAAAAACATGCAATATGCAATAACTATGATGAATATTGTGATAACAATAGTAATTGGTGATAAAACTGTGTCAAAATCCAAACTTAAGACAGATTAAACCTGGACTAAAATAAGACTAAATTAACAAAATGGACTAAATCTGGACTTTTGTGATAACAATAAACTAAACTCGCTTGATACACTCCTGAGAAAGTATTCAAATTTAGCTTTGGTGGATCATAAGCAGGTTGTTAGAAGAGCTTCAAAATGCAAAAACAAAAAACAGGAGCAAGAAACAAACGGCATTTAGTCTGCAATTTATTTTTAATTCGTTGAACTGAAAAAAGGCTGTTCAGCAATATGAGGGCCATCGCCTTCAAACTTCAAAATCTGTGCAAAAATCTGTCATGTAATTTTTTGTCAGGCATTCACGCTGTGATGACATCCTGATGGCAAGGACAAAAGGGCTTTCTGTTTTTGAACGTGGCAGGATTGTTGTGTTGCACAAGCAAAGTCTCCCACAATGCACCACCAAAATAAATACTCAAGGCTGGACACAGTAAGACGGTTATTTTAAAGTTCTTGAAAGATCCTGAGGGTTATGGGACCAAAAAGTACAAAAAAAATTACCTGGACTGTCCAATGGGCTGATCTTTGACTGAAATTAAGTGGGTTTACTACTTATTGATGCTAACTGCAGTCCAGTAACCTTAAGACAGCATCTGTTAGAGAAGGGCTTAAAGAACAAAACATGTTTTTAAAGGCCATATCTTCTCCCACAACAAAAACTTGCCCCTTTGGACTTTGCAAGGTAGCACCCCAAGCATGTCTAAACTATTTTTTTAAGTGATCAGCAAGAACAAGTCTTAATGAGTCCAGGGTGCAACAAAGGTTTTAGTTTTTGACACTTTTAGTTCTGATTATTTGACTTTTTAAGGCTCTGATCCAAAATTTTTGATCAGCTGAAAATCACCTGTTTCAGTTACAACTTACAATAAATTGCTTACTCTCTACAGTTTCTTCTTTTTTTAATCTCTACCTGCAACCTGGTTATGATCTAAAGGTATTAAAGGCAATTATTAATACATTTTTTCACCAGTCTTAAGATTTTGTTCCAGGGATGTATTGTCCAGCTCCATAATAAACATTTATATTATGCATACTCTCAAAGCACAAATAGTTCTTACATATAGACCTTTTCTCATTAATAATCAAATCACACAAAGCCATTTTTTATTAGTGAATATCCTTTAATATTTATTTCTAGAGTTTAAAGTCAGCGTGGCACTGGTTATGAACAGGACAAGGCTAGATTATAGAACAAAATACTGTAGGGGGAAAATTAATGCAGTATTAGACATGACATAAAACTTTTTCCAAAACCAGTGTTAGGGTCTATCTCTTTTAATGGAACATGGATATACTCTAAGAAGAAACAGGGAGGAGAGAAAAGAGAAGTTGTAAGCAGCCATCTTGGGGCAGTATGGATTTTAGGAAGACGCAGCGGCGCTGGTCTTTTCGTCGCGGGTGACAGGGATGCTGCGCTCGCCACGCCCCGCCTCAGTGCCCCCGCTGACCTTGAGCCCGCACACGGTCAGCATGCCATTGGCCGACAGGATGCAGGTGATGGCTGATTGGTCCACGTTGGAGGGGAGGCGGTAACGGCGGTGGAACTCGCGGGAGACGAAACCGTGGTCGTCCTGCAAAGCACAAAGGTATGGAAAAGTTATCAGAACTTTTTAGATACAATTGCCAGGTTTGGAAAAGTCATGAATTTTTTATTTTAGTAGGTTTTGGGAAAGCTTTGTGGAATTGTTTGTGTCTTTGTGCAAACATGACACGAGTAGTATCATGGAGCCAGTCCCATCAGCTGTGGGCCTGAGGCGGGATCCAGCGTGGACAATAGGCAGTGGGCGAAACGACAAAGGATTATCTCTCATCTTTCATTTAATTAACCTACTATGAACATAGATCCTTCTTTTCATAGGACATATGAAGGATAGTGTATAAAACATAAAACAATCTGCCTTATTTAATGCCATATATCATACATTATATACAGTGGTGGACCATAACAAATTATATATTATTGCTTTACTACTATTTCATTGAATACTTCAACTGCAGTTTGAAAATAATATGTTTATTTAAGTAATCTATTGAGTGGTTTGCACTCTTGTCTTCCAGCAAGGAGGTTGTGAGATTGATCCTTGTGCCAGCTGTCACACCATCTTTTTGGGTGGAGTCTACTTGTCCTCCCCTGAATTGGTGACTCTAAAATTGCCCAGTGAATGTCTGCGTATGTGTTTGTCTATTTAATTTATTTTATTTATCAATCTATTCCATTTTAATTGTAAAAAAATGAATGAATGTAAGGATTTCGTAAAAGATCATGAAAATGAGTATGTAACCTGTTTTCTTTTTGTTACTATTACAGGGATTTGAATGTTTATTTCATGTAACTAAAACAATATTTAGGCTTTAAATAAAGGGAACACTGAAACTATATTCTCATAACATCTCCTCCAGTGCCCTCACCTGTCTCTCCCCGTGCTTTCCCTGGATCTCCACATAGTCATCGTTCACCCTCACGTTGAGCTCGTCTGGAGAGAAGTGCTTCACGTCTAGGTAAACTGTGAACTTATCCCGGTCAGACCTCACCTGGAAAACACACACATTTCATAACATTCATATTTAACTGCACAATATTTAGAGGTCATGTGACATGCAATGTTAACCTTTAACATTGTTACATTTCATCATAGAAAAAACACAAAGCTCTGTTATTTTGATTAGTAAATGCCTGTCACGTGAAAGGCCAATGAATTTATGATATGGATATTGCCAAATAATTATAATTGCTAATAATACAAAAATACAGTTTAACAAACAATACGTTTGCAATATATTTTGAAACACTAAATTGAAGAAAACAGTGTTATTTCTATATGTAAATAATTGTATAACGATAACTGTAAACGTTTAGGTTTAAGACATATTGAATATTGATGTCTCTGACTATTGACTGAATATACTGCATAGAGTTTTCTTTTTAGATTTTTTTCCCTTTGTTTCTTTGTAACACTGCTTAGATCCAGGATATCTTGCCATGCACTCTCGGAGTATTTCTATTTTCTTTTGTTGTGCTTTTGAATTGATGGTATCTGACTGTTAAAGTTCAAACATTATATTTTCTCCACCTCTCTTCTAGTTCGTTTCAGGTTTTGTTTTTTTGTTTTTTTTTGGCCTAATGTTTGTAAAACAATTCAGTAAGACAGATGTAGTGTATACTAAGGTAACTAGTCTAACAAAAAATTGTATGTAATCATAATCCTAATGTTTAATGGCAATGATGTATGTGTTGTTGTTACCTCAGAGACGCCGGAGTTGGAAAAGTCCCAGAAGTTGCGGAACAATGACTGTCTGTAGTAGGGGCTGATGGTGGAGGCAGCGTAAGGCAAGATGTCATAGTCGAACAGACCCTCTCCAAAGAACTGGTCGAAGAGTCGAGGGGGGTACGCTGAGGCCAGGGCGCGTCTGAACCAGGGGTGCTGGATGGAGATGTCCATGGTCAACAGAGGAAATCTAGATGGGGCTTGGAATCAGTTAAGAAGAAAGTAAGTAAAGTGATGCAGGTGTATGAAAAACAAAAGCAAAGCAGTGAAGAGTCCTCAGTGCGTTTAGTCCACTGCCCCCTGCCCACGTCCCCTTTTATACCTGAGGGCTTTTACCACGATCCCTCTGGAATGGCATTATCTCATGGGCCGTTGTCCTGTCAGCAGAATTACAGCAGGACTGGGTGGGTCCAGAGTGGCTCTGGTGGGTGCTTTGGGTCAATGGGATGCCATGCCACCGACAGCCCTCATCAGACAGCCAGGCCTGCCAAAATAAACCATGTCTGAGGAGCAGAAGCCGGAGACATTAGACATTCACCAGTGATGCATTCACTGTTCTATTAGCCACTGTGTTTTGTTGTGTGTGCTGTTTACCATGTGTTGTCTTATTATGTGTTGGATTGTTCAGAAACAGTGCTGGACTTCTAGAACAACTACAGGTGGCCACAAACAGAACTTTTATCTTTTGGCTGCTCCCTTTATTTTTTTGGGGGTCGCCACAGCTAACCAGTTGCATGGTTATTTGGCAGTTTTTTTTTTTTTTACACCAGATGCCCTTCCTGTCACAACCAGCCAGTACTGTGACTGGAGTGGGCAGCAGGTCAAAATGTGTGTGGAAGATGAAGGCTCACTTTCTCTGCTTGTCTGACACCAGGGGCTCATCACTGGCATTAGACTAACACCCCTGGGCTTTGACCTGTCACTGCGGGGCTTATCCCACATCCACTAGTCTGGTCCAGGCAGGGTGCTGTCCCGTTTGTGGCCCGGAGGAAGCTTTCCTGCTCTGGGCTCGTTCAGGGGGCAGCAGACCGGACATAGATGTGGAGCTCTGGCCCTGGTTCAGCACCGTCAGCTCTCTGGGTGTTATCCATACAGCAGACACAATGGATGGAGCTCTGTCGTCATGGCAACCGACATGTTTGGAGGACAGGGTTTACCCCGTTAGGTAATGGAAGTCAGGTCAAGAGGGCATTGCTTCCATAACATTCACTCACCGGCCACATTATTAGATACACCTGTTCTAATACTTCTGGTTGCAAATCAAAGTGCACAGCCATCTATGGAAAGCTGTTTATTTATTCTGATATTATTAGTGCTACTAGTGGTGTGTAATTTAGTTAACTAGTGCACTAGTAAGGACTAAACTGTGTACTAGTAGTACTAGTAGATGCCAAATGGCTCACTAGTACAATTAGTGGACACTCTTTGGCTTCACTAGTGCCACAAGTAGGTGGCAAAAAGTTGACTTGTACTACTAGACAGGCCCAAAACGGTCACTAGTACAACTAGTGTTCCCAAGTGTACCCAAAACTGTTGGGTCCTCTTGGGTGTCACTGGTGTCACAAAGTTGGGTCCACTAGTAATACTAATGTGCAAAATGACTTTTACACTAGCGGGGCACATCTTTCATTCACTAGTTCTACTAGTGAGCCTTTTGCTGTACGCTAGTTCCAATAGTAGACATTTTTGCCTCGGTTGTGTCACTTGTAAGATTGCAAAATGGCTTACACTTTTACACGTTGACAGTTTGACATCCACTACAACAAGTAGATGGCATTTTTTCTCATTTTTATCCATAAAGTTATTTATGTCTTCAAAAAAGTTTGGACCCACTTGTTCTAAAGGAACAAACCCTAAACTATTATATGTCTGGTCATTGTGTGGTTAAGACTTCCTTTTTACTTTCCTAATTTCACTGTAAATTGCTGTAAATTGTTTTTGAGTTCCTCATTGTTGTTACTTCCACTTACCTACTTCCACTTTCTTTTGGGCAGCTCAATGAAAAACCCCAGCCCTTTTGTTTAGAGGTAAACAGTAGTACTGTAGGGAATTTTATTATCAAAAAAAAAAAAAAAAAAGCCCTGATTGTAATATATGCCCAGCCTTTGGCGTCCTCTAGTGGTGTGCAGTGTTATGAATATTAGAAAGGTGACATTTGTTAAGGGAGGAGTGGTTTAAGGCGAAAGGGGGCGAGGTCAAAGAGAGGCGTCCCAGCTGATTTCCTGCAACATTTTGGCCGTGAACACGAGCCAACCAAACGGGACCAGAGCTTAGACTCTTCATCTCTCCAAGGTAATGTCGTATAAGTTGTGTTTTACCGTAGTCAGGGCTTGACATATCTGAAATACAACCTCTGGGACTCAGACTTGAGGCAGTTCGGGGGCGCCAAATGAATGGGGCAGGTTACCTTTGAGCGCGCCACAGTTTCTCCTCTAGAGGCGCGGGACTGGCACTTGAAGAAAGCAGCGAGGAGCACCCGGAGGGAGACGCGCTGGGACGATGATGAGGGACTGCGGCTCACCGGCGGTGGAGCGGCTCGGGCTGGAGGACGTGGCCGAGGAGGAGGACGCGCTGCCCGGGGAGAGCAGTTCCATGAGCACCCTGGAGTCCGGAAGCAGCGGTCAGGTGGGGAGAAGAAGAAGCGAGGATGTGGGCGTCTGTTCAACTTTAGCGTGGTTGCACCTGTCCAAGCGTGGGGCTATTTATCATGAGGACAGGGGACAATAACCTTCATAAATGTTTTGGAAATTGAATATAAAAAAGTGACGCTAATCTTGTAAGTTATGAGATTTGTAAAGTTGCAAGATTTAGCTAATTGCTAACTCTAGCCAAAAAGAGTTAAAGATGGCTACTTTTGGCACTGCAGGAAGAAGTTACCCTTATCTGATTAAAAGAGTTGTATTTGAACAATTTTGATAGCAAAACATACTTAAAACATACAAAACATACTTATTAAAATAGTTGGCTGAAATTTTTTCTCTCTAAATTAATACATCCCATTGTAATTGTCCCTGTAGCACTACAATAATATTGTGTTTGACCAAGATGAACTAAATTATATTGTCAAGATTTTTTTATTGACTTTTTTTTTCACAGAAATGAAAATTAGAAGAATAAATGTTACCTATATCGGTGGTTCTAAAACTGTTTACACCATGTACCACCATTAATAGACTAAAAAGAGCCCAGTGACTGACTTTGACTTATTCAGGATTAAACTGAGGAACAATATAGAGATTAACCTGGAAAAATGCATCACTAAATAAGGTCAAAACAAAGACAATACCAGGGCTAAGACAAGGATTAAACCAGGTCTAAATCCAGGACTAAACTCTGCTTATTCAGGGAGGGTAGCACCAAGGTCTTAAAAGTATTTAAAAGGTATTCAATTTAAAAAAATATTCAAGTCCAAGAGCAGGTTTTACATTTGTTCACATTGGCCTTAAAATTTTAAATTGTGACTCTATAGTTGTATATTCTTAATATATTGATAATTGCTTGCAAACTTTGACATTTGTGAAATGAATTATTTAAATCATTGTGTTTAAGATATTGATATTTCTTTTTATACTTGTATGAATGTAACACCCATATTTAGCCCCAACTAGAAGCTTTTACTTGTATAAATAACTAATAATAGATATTTTCCCTGTTGCAAGTTGAATGTGAATTTAGCATTAAATTCTATCATTTTTAAAAAGTTAAATTTTTTCTCAATTCAGCACTTAAGATATTTTATTTGTATTAGGCTTTTAAAATAAAACCCTTTCATGCGGTGTAAAACTCATACACAATATTCTCTTGCCATCGATCCTGGTATAAAATTTCATTCTAAGTGCCATTAAAAAGTCTGGTGGTGGTCTTCACATCAAACTTAAGTCCAAACCATGAAGAATAAGACAAGAAGAAAACTGAATAATGACTTAAAATGCAAAAGACTCCTGAGAGTCCAGAAGAAGTCTGTGTACCACCAGTGTTAACCTGTATCACAGTTTTAGAACCACTGACCTATGTAGTTTCTTAAATACTTTTTAAAGATAATCCTTGAATTGTGTTGAGAGCCCCTGTCTATTTTTATTGTATTAAAACAGAGCTGCAAATGAAATACAAAATGCCAATTGGCTTTTCCACATCTAACTGTAAATGGGGCAAAAAACGAAATCTAAATTTGTCAAAATATGGTATAATTTTTACTGAAGTTTTTGACCAACTGTTTGTATTTCAGATATCTAGAAAATGGGAGGCAGAGGGCCCAGACAAACCAGGCGGGTCACTATCCCAAACAGAGGCAGAGTTTGTTCATCTCAACTTCAGGAAGCAGTCGTCCTACAGGTAAGGAATCTGTGGAATCTGCATGTCCTTCCTGTATTTATTTGTATTCGCTGAACTGCTGATACAAAGGTGCTATAGTGTGAAGTGTGAGAGTAGATGGTTCTGGTGGTGATGGTTAGTGTGTGCCTTTGTGAGCAAAGTGACACCATTGTCCGGGATGTACCCTGCCTCAAGCACAAAGTAGCTGAGAGTTGCTCCAGCCCCATACGACAGGAATAGGCCTACCACCTATTGCCACCTATTAAACGAACGAGCTATTAATTAGGGATGCACTATAGAGCAAGAGACAAGACAGCTATTAACACAGGGTCCGTACAGGTGCTTGAAATCCTTGGAAATGCTTGAATTTTATTGTTTTCAAGGTTACAGGTAATTTAGCGTACTGACACTTCTCAAAGTGCCTGGCCCGCCCAGGTGCAAATAAGTGCATAGCCTATAGTCTTCTAGCCATAAACTTTGTTTTCTTACAGAGAAGTAAACCTTGTATATTTTTGTATATTGTTTTATATTTTTACTACAATGTGGTAACCTGCTGGAAAAAAAAAAATCTAAAATACACCAAAATTGCAGCTATTTTGTTCAAATTGTCTTGAGGGAAAAGTCCGTGTTGCCCAGCTACAGCCCCAAAACATCACTGCTCTAGAGGAGATCTGCATGGAGGAATGGGCCAAAATACCAGCAACAGTTTGTGAAAACCTTGTGAAGACTTACAGAAAACATTTGACCTCTGTCATTGCCAACAAAGGGTATATAACAAAGTATTGAGATGAACTTTTGTTATTGCCCAAGTACTTATTTTCCACCATAATTTGCAAATAAATTCTTTAAAAATCAGACAATGTGATTTTTCTGGATTTTTTTTTTTTTTTTTCTCATTTTGCCTCTCATAGTTGAGGTATACCTATGATAAAAATGACAGGCCTCTCATCTTTTTAAGTGGGAGAACTTGCACAATTGGTGGCTGACTAAATACTTTTTTGCCCCACTGTATTTTATCACTTCAAAATACCAGCTTGTACAAACACCCACTTGTACTTCCAGTTAGAGTACCACTCATTCCACTCATCATTTTGCTTCATGTAGCCTCAGAAAAACTCCCCCACTTTTGACCACTGCAGCCTATCACAAACAGGCAGCAAATGTGTATCATGGGTATGCAATATTGTAATGGTCACCAGCTTGTTCTGTTTTATTGAATAGTTAAATCTTTGTTATTTTTAAATATGTTGTATTTGGCATATGGGATATACTGCGAACCTGTTCATTTAGAAACAGTAAGTAGCTATGTCCAGCCTTTTGTAGTATACCATACTGATCTGGAGGAGGATCCATCCTGACCAGGTACCCCAGGCGCTGCACTACAGTCGCCCACTGCTCCTGACAGGTCGCCCCAGCAGCATTGAAGGATGAGTCAAATGCAGAAACCTAATTTCTATGTGAGGGCAATAAAGTCTACCTTCCCTTGAATAAAATAAACATACTTTTACACAGCATGCATTGATAATTGAGTAAGCAAAAACAAACAAGTTGGTGTGCTCTGTTCTGTTAGAAAACTGAACAAAGAGTTAGTAATGCCTGTGTCATGCAATCATCTGTCTGTGTTTTTCTATTAGGAGCAAGTTTAATCCAATCCTCTTATGCTTCTTTGTTATTTTGATTGAAAATGTGATAAGGAATTGAGGTAGAGTCTGTGCTTGAGGCTTATTTAAATTGCACATTAGACCTGATTACTCTAAGTGGATGTCTCTGCACCTAGCTCAGGCAGCAGACGGTTGCATAAATGGAAATTGTTTTGAATAAAATAAGATAATGATTGCATAAGTGAAAGCAGCATTGGCAATTGTTCGTATCATAAGGCTTCTTGTAAAAAAATGTCTGGTGGATCTTCTCTTGGCAGTATGTGATGCCTGTCAGGCAATGAGTAGGATTACAATTTAAATCATTTGTAATGTGGTTAGTGGGTAGGGCATGCCCACTTTGTCTAGTTATTTTGAGATTATGCAGATTTTTTATTTAATCTTTGTGTGTTCTTGATGGAACACTTAAGCATTGAAATTTAAAGCAACATTACTGGACTTTTCACTTGCTGTTCCAACCTGATGTTAGACTGAAATCTGTGACCTAGAATTCCTAGCACAGTTTAGCTATCCTTCCTGCTTTTAATGTTTGTTTGTTTTTTTTATCTTGCAAAATTGTAAAATACAAATATGTGACAAATTGAAGTGTGGAGCAAACAAGCAATTATATGCACCTTGTTAAATATTACATCTCGTTCTAAGCAAAGTTATTGATTTTCCTCAAATCCAAGAAAAAAAGTTGGGTAGTATAGCTTTTACAATGAAAGATGACAATGTAGTCAAGAATTTCTTTACAAATGCTGAACAACAAACTTTTGGCTTCTTCCCAATTGAAAATTAAACAAGGTATACAGTTGCAGTATACAGTATTTGGACACTGACTCAAGTTTAGCTGTTTTAGCTTTTTTACCAAAACTGTTCAAAATACAGTCATATAATTAATATGAGCTTAAAGTGCAGACTCTCAGCTGTAATTTGAGAGTATTCACATCCAAATCGGACCATGGGTTTAGGAATTACAGCTCTTTAATGTGTAGCTGCCTCTTTTTCATTTTTCTCAAAAGTATTTGGACAGTTGCTTCAAAGGCTATTTCTTGAGCTGCATGGGCTTTTCCCTCATTAATCCATCATAAACTGAGCAGGTAAAAGGTCTGGACTTGATTCCAGGTGTGAGAGTTCCATTTGAAAGCTGTTTATGTGAAATGAATGTGAATTCCAGGTCTGCAACAGCATTCTTAGGACAGATGAGACTCAGGCCAACCTGTGCCAGAATGATGGGCAGAGAAAAGTCTGGAGAAGGCTTGGAACAACTCATGATCCAAAGGCCAGCATGATGGAGCAGTGTGATGCATGAGCGACATAGGGATAAACGTTCTGCTCAGATTCAGACAAAAGCCACAAAGTTCATGGATGGTGCTTCACAGACAGATGGACACTGACCCAAAACATACTGCTAAAGCAACCCAGGAGGCAATTACGTGGAATATTCTGCAATGACAGGGGTCAGCCAACAGATCTCAGCCCAATTGTGAATGAATTACACTTGTTTAAGACATAACTTAAGTCTGAAAGACCCTCAAATGACCAACAACTGAAGACAGCTGCAGTAAAGGCCTGGCAAAACAACATAAAATAGGAAACTGTTTTTGCTGATGTCCACGGGTTCCAGTCATCTCCTGTAAAGGATTTTCCCCAAAGTATAAAAATGAACATTTTATTCATAATAATGTTCATCTGTGGAATTACTTTTGAGAAAAGTAATTGGACAGATGAAAAAGAGACAGCTACACAGTAAAGCTGTAATTCCTATACCCTTTCTCCAGTTTGGACGCGAATACTCTCAAATTACAGCTGAGCGTCTGCACTTTAAGCTCATATTAATTATATAACTGTATCTTGAATATGTTTTGGTTAACAGCTAAAATAACAAAACTTGTGTCAGTGTCCAAATACTTATGGCCCTTTCTGGATGTATGAAAAACATCTTTTTGGGGGGAGCTGTTACTTTGACTTGCTGAGAACGCTTGGACTAGGTGTCTGTTGCCCTCTGCTGGCAATGGTGGGGAATGGACAGCATAAAATGGCTAATTAGCATGGCTATTAGCAACATGACGCTAACAGATAGATAGATATGCAAAATTTACTTGTCAGAGCCCATATAATCATGTTGCAATGCTGGTCCTTCATCAGAATCATACCTAGAACTCTGGAACTGTTTTGTTTCTTTCACGCCTGTTTGAGTAATCCTGTATTCTCCGAGCCTCAGAACACTCGGTCCCACAAACCCTGGCCCACTCTAGGAAGCACAGGACTGACCAGTCAACAATTACCAGTAGAGTGCTTATTAGAACTGTTTTCCTTTAGTCAGATAACATTTTTAAAGGCTGTAAAATGTGCTGCTGTTCTAGAGGTCACCAAGACTGGTTTAAAAACATGAATTAAAGCAGAATATATCCCCTTTAACCACTGAAATTATCTGAGTCTGGTGTGCTCCAGAAACAGCTCAGGAGCACTTCCTGGAGAGAGTGGGATTTCACGTGTCTATGACCAAGCGTTTGCAGCTCTCAGGAAAGAGATGGCCTCAGCATATAAGATTACTCAAACATGCATGAATGAAACAAAATACTACTACAGGTACGTTTTTGAGGAGGAAACGCCATTATAACAGGGTAAAAGCTCAAAAAAGTTGATTTAGCAGAATAAGGGACCTTTAACAACCATATTGCTTATCCCATAATTCTCTCAAATCATGCAGCCCTTGCGCCCTTGGCTCCTTTGACCACATACACGTTTTAACAGCATATATGTACTGTATGTAGATAATTATTTCTTGTTGGTGGATGACACTCTGTCCATTTGTGTTGCCATGGTAACAGAGGATGGACCAGGCTCTAATCTGATTGAGTTGCATCTGTCCCAGTCTGCTCTGTACCTTTTTTATATATATATATCAATTTACTCTCATTTCTCATTGACATTAAATTGGTGTAACAAGTTGTATTATTTCCCTATATTATAAAGAATTGTTGTGTTTCTGTCCCAGGTCGACTAGGTTGGATGCAGCTCTGTGCCTGCCAGCCTCAAGCCCCCTCTGTGTGTAGTCTAGCGGCGGTAATCCTGCCGGGATAGTGAGTGTCCTGATGGGACAGCAAGTGTCCGGGAGGCAGGGGGGAGGGGCGCACACCGGAGGGTTATGTAAGGGTCAGCTGTGGCCTGTCTGCGCACCTACATAACACTTGTTTGTATTCACTTTGTTTACTTCAGCCATTCAAGACAATAAGACACGAATAATAGGCTGATCACCATAATCATAAAAAAATAACAATAATACTTTGTTGTTGGTCATAATCTGCACTCGAGTAAAAGTACTTCAGAGTAGTATTACTCAAAGTAAAAGTATTACTCAAAGTAAAAGTACCCAAGAAAATTATTACTTGAGTAGAAGTGAAAAAGTGTTAAATGGCTTAAATACAAAGTAGCTTAATACTACTACAACTGCTACTCCGACAACTACTGCTAATTCTAATACTGCTACTACTCCCAAAGTTACTGTTAATACTAATACGACTGGTAATTCTACAACTACTGCTAATACTACTATTACTATTGCTGCTAACACTACTACTACTGTGACTGATACTACTACTTCTGGTTGTGAGGTGACCGTACCTGCTTTGTAACGTCAGAAGTACTTTTACAAGTTTGTTAGAGGATTTTGACCTTTTATTAATATTTAAGTATTGATCCTTAGATCAGACTGTACTGTAAGCAACACACACACACACACACACGCACACACCTATTGACGCTGATTGTAATCTTGCTACTTCCATGGAAACTCTAAAATTGATAAACATTCAAGTACATAAAGCAAACTAGTACTAAATAATAAAGTAATTGTAAAAGGGTCAAAAATATGATTTTTGAGACTAAAATTAAAGTAAAAGTTTTCCTCTCAGAGAATTGCCCAATATGTAATCTGAAAGTACACACCTTTGTAGTACTCATTTACTTTGCTTCTCTGCTTCGAATAGTGTCATTATATGTTTTTCTGTATTCTCAAACAGTACATAATTAGTTCTTGGCAGACTATATACAGTATGTAACAGTGGTACTGCCTCCCATTCTCCAGGTTTGAACTCTGTGTGTGGCTGGAGGAAGTGGGTTAATCAATGGAAGTCAATGATCACATCTGACTGTAACAGCACGGCACTTTACATCCACATTAGAGACACAAAATCAAACCATAACATAATATTTGGCTCAGTTTTTTAAATTTCATTATGTACTAATACACTAAGCAGCCACATTATTGGAGACGCCTGTTCTAAAGCTTTTAATGCAAATGTGTCATCAACTAATCACATGGCAACAACTCAGTACATGTAGGCCAGTGGTTCCCAAAGTGGGGTCGGGGCCCCCTGGGGGTCCGCGAAGGTACTGCAGGGGGGCCCCCAGAGGCTGTCTAAGGCCAGAGGCTGTACATAAAATTAAATTGAGTTTGAAATGAATTACTAGTTATTAGTTATATACTAAAAATAAGAGTTTAAAACAATTTTTAGCCAAGAGTCAGTGTTTTTGTGAGGTTTTTAGAAATCTATGGAGAAAAACATGACTTAGTCTTTTGAAGAGAAGGAAATTTTACAGGTGGGGGTCCATGTGGGATTTTTAGAAGTTTAAGGGGGCCGCGACAGACTTGTCTTTGGGAATGGCTGATGTAGGCATTAGGCATGTGTGGTTATCTGTCGCTTGTTGGCCCATGAGGTTCGATGTGTTGTGTGATCTGAGATGGTTTTCTGCAGACCTTGGTTGCAGTGTGCAAGTGGTTATTTGAGTTACTATTCCTTTTAATCATATTAAATCAGTCTGGCCCTTCTCCTCTGACTTCAACATCAACAAGGCATTTTCACAACAGAACTGCTGCTCCCTGGATATTTTCTCTTTTTAGCACAATTTTCTGCAAACCCTACATACTATGGAGGACAAATATTGCCAAAATGAAATAAATACATTGTTAAAAAAGAATTAATTTATCATGAATTTATTAACATTTAAAATAAATACATATTTTTGAGTGTGTAATGAATAAATTAAAACTATATTTTTCATGTAAAAAAAACACAATTATTTAATTATTTCATGGTTCTGTGCTGCAGTGCATTTTGAATAAATATAATCTGTCAAACTCACTCATCCAAGCCAGTGGACAGGGCTTGACTTTACTGTGCAGCATAACCAAACAGGTGTTAGAGCCCGCCTACTGGCTTTGATGGGTGAGGTTGACAGATAAAATTAAAATTCATGATGCTCTGCAGCACAGGACCATGAAATAAATATTTAAAAATCAAATGGTTATTTTAAACATAAAACTGTTAATTTAAAATAAAATAATATTGACACATTTAGTTAACTACTTATGTATTTGTTTCCAATTGAATTAATAAATGACACACTTAATTTATTATTGAATATTTTATTTATTTACTTATCATTTTGGCACTTTTTGTCTTCCTATAAGAGATGATGATGTGTGTGAAATTCCTTCTGAAATCAGCAGTTTCTGAAAGATTCTGACCTACAGCCTTACCACACAAGTAAATCCCCTTCCTTCTTTATTCTGATTCTGTCTGACCTCTGGCAGGTTTGTCTTCAGCTTGTTCAATTGCTGCCATGTCATTTTTTGATGTAGATGTAGAATTAGGGCTGCAACAACTAATCGGATTAATTGATTTTAATCGATCATTAAAATAATCGTCAACTAATTTAGTAATCAGTGAATCGCTATCTGGGATATCGACTCTGAAACATGGTGTGGTTTTATTACCAAAACAGAGCAGTAAACCCACAGAAATGGGTAAACACAAAGTCAGTTTTGTGTTTTTAAATAAAAACATCTTTGTGAGTATATATGCTTTATCTAAAAGTCTTCAGTTTGCATACTTGAACCATCATCTGGTCAAAATTTTGTAAAAATTTAAGTGATTTATTTATTTATTTATTTATTTTTGAGTATTTTTACCAATTTGTAACAGGAACAATAAAACCACAACAACTTGTCATTCTTACAGCACCAGGTGATAACACATTTACACGTGTAAAAAAATTGACTGATTTATCAATCAAAATCATTGTTAGTTGCAGCCCTATTTAGAGCCATTAATATGACATTCGGTGTGAAAGCTTAGAGGGAGATATGAGAGCTATGTTTGTAAATCATTCATGCTGGCCTATTTTGTTAGTTACTATCAGCAGTAATATATAGAAAGCCTCTTGAGAAAACACTGTGCAACATGATTTATGTATGCGTTGTTGATAACTGGTGCTAATTGGTGGTAGCCCGGAGAGGGCTGCTCTGGTGGAACAGAATGAGGCCAGCGTGGGAGTGATGAGTGCTGTCTTTTTGTTATGGAAATGTGAGTGGGTGAGGATGATTGGAGAGAGCAGAGAGGAGTGGTGCCGTGTGAATCTGGAATTAGCACTGGAGTATGTCAAAAATTAGTTCTCTATTGTTTATTTTTTCTTATTAAAGTAACGTGGGAGCAACATGCTGTCTCAGAGTATGAACTAAGTAGACGTAGGGGTGCACAGTGGCAGAGTGGTTAATGCTCTTATGTAGAGGTCAACTAATACAGGTTTTTCTATGGCCAATGGCGATATTTAGGAATGATTTTTTTATTTTTATTTTATGAAAGAATTTAATATTATCAGTTTGTCTTGGTAATACTTATTAGAAATGCAAACAAATGAATTGTACAGTGAGAACAGTTAAAGATGAGTTTTTTTGAGAAAATCAGGCAATCTCAATCAAACTTGCTGTGCGAGTACAGTAAGGCAGAGCTACAAAATACCCACTAGGGGGCCCCAGACCCCACTTTGGGAACCTCAATGCTAACTAAATGCTACAAAAGCAGCAGTTTAATGTTGTTAACTTGGGGTCACAATAGGGCTGTGCAATTAATCGAATTTCGATTGCAATTTCGATTATTACGATTACAAAATTTATGTAATTGAGGAAAAACGATTAATTACACTAACTTTGAAGTGAATTTTGAATGCCACTCACGCTGCGCCCCTCCTCTCTCAAAGAGCTGTTAGCTACATGCTAGGCTACATGTGGAGAGTTGTTAGCAGAAACATGGCAGAAAGAGAACAAGGAGAAACGCTTGGTTTGCAGAGAAGACAAGACAGATTCTGTTGCTTGTGAGCACTTTGGGTTTGAAGAGGAAGACGTCGAGAGGCAAGTCTCATCCAGCTTAAACAGCGCTGGTGTTGTGAGCTTTCATGAGACAGAGCTGATAACAGTGTGTATGTGTTGGCAAGCGTGCAGTGAAAGGGCCTCAAATGTAGTTACGAACCGCGTTTAGGACAATAAAGAGGTGAACTAACTCCTGTTTGTGTCATTATCACTCAAGCCAGATCATGTGGAGTTTAAATAATATAGGCTACTTATTAGACTACACACTTGAAACGAAGTATTATTTTATTTGTTAAATAATGACTATAGTTGAATAATTGTTTGAATAATTGTTATTTCAATTATTTCTAAATTAATCGTGATTATTATTTTTTCCATAATCGAGCAGCCCTAGGTCACAAGTCTTTGTTCAGGTCCCAAGCTCAGATCAATGGAGAAAGAATCAGGAAGGGCATCAGGTGTAAAACCTATGCCAAATCAATATGCCAATCACTGTGGAGTCCCCAGAAGGGAAAACGCCAAAGGAAAGAATATTTTTAAATGTTTTGCTGACACCAATATTTGGTGTAAAAATCTGAAGACAGTAGACATGTTGTTGACTGCATTATGCTGTCGGTGGACTCTGCGCTTGAGTATGATGCATTTTGAGTCAAGCTAAAAGCTGTTTTTAACCACATTGTGCTATGGCTGAAATAAATATATTTAATAGTTAAAAGAGAGCAGAATTCTTTTAACTAAGCACAAAGATGCATAAGGTAAGGTACTTTATTTTCTTCTTAGGGAAATTTGTCCTCTGCTTTTGACCCATCCTTCAATGCCACTGGGGCAACCTGTCAGGAGCAGTGGGTGACCGCAGTGCAGCGTCCGGGGACCCTTCTCCAGATCTTTAGCCAGGATCTTGGTCAGGAGTACCTAGCTGGAGGATTAGCATATTGTGCAAGCACCTGGAGGAAACCAACCGAGACACAGGGAGAACATAAACCAAACTCAACACAGAATTGCCCAGGAATCAAACCCGGTACCTTATTGCTGTGAGGCCTCAGTGCCCATTATAACCTCCTTTTAGAATCATAATCCCATATTTTGTAACAGATGGCCAATAAGAACCTATAGGTGAACACATGGATTTACATAACGGCCTTTTATTTTGTTCCTCCTTTACAACCCCTTAACTTCCTATTTAGTTCTTATTTCTTAACACTACATTGAGGAAATATCCTTTATGGACCACTAATGTACTTCCTTAAACGGTTAACTGTCTAAACTGTGTCTCCATAACAGCAGTACATGGTCTCTGGGGCATCGCTCCTGTCTGCTTCTCCAGTTTTGTTTATCAGTCTCCTTGTTGTCTGTGCAAAGCTAATCTAATAGGCTGCTAATCCTCCCAGCAGGGGCTATTATCTGACACAGGGTCCACTTCTTGGTTTAAAAATAGCACGATCTAATAGACTTGATGGATGTGGTCTGCGGGACAGTGGCCTCTAGTGGTCATTTAGGTCTTTTATTACAGTTTTTTCATTGCTCAAGCTTTTGTTTCAAGGGGCTACAATATGCTTTTATGTTTTTTACCTCTAGAACTGCATTGTACGTTTTACAAGTGTTTCCAATAATTACTTTACTACTGCCTAGGGCTGGGCGATATGGCTAAAAAATAAAATCTCGATATTTTGTATTTATTTATTAATTTTTTTTTTTCCATTTCTCAGCCGATTTACGATTTGAATTGATTTTTTCTCTTGTCATAAAGAGGCTATTTAAATGTAGGTTTATTATTTTTAGATTAGAGTATTGCATGGCATTTTTTTTCATTTTTTTATTTTATTTTAGGTGGGCTAGAGCAAAGTGCATTACTCTAACAGTGACATAAATGTATTTTAGAGTTAGCCTTCTCTGCTTCTAAAAAACAAGTCTATTGTAATTTTTATACCATAGAGGCCTGTAAAAAGACATGTGGCTAATTAACATACACAAACAAAGACACGCTGTTGACACGCTAGTAGCAGCATTAGCCATAACACAGGAAACAGTGCGGTGCTGGGAAGACTCAAATTTCTGCTAAACTCGAATTTACGTTTTGGTTATTTTTGACATCGTCCAAAATTAATGAGTGATATGATATGGCACAGCCCTAATTACAGCATACTAGAAAGCTAAAAAATAAAATAAAATGGCATAATATAGCCCTTTTAAACTTTTCACACCAAGTATGCCCTTGCCTTTCAAAATAGCATTTTTATTGTAGGACACTCTTTCTGTTCTTTTTTTTTTATTGTAGTCTATGCCTTTAGCTATATACTGTCAGTATTAAAGATACTTATTGCTGTACAATACATTTCCTTGCACCTGTAGTCAGGCTTGGGGTTCCTGAGTACTAACAATAATCTTACTATGTACAAATAGGACAAAGTTTAAATCTCAGAGACTCTCCAAGTACCATTAGACAGACCTTGTGTATCATCAGCGGGACCTGCACCACAGTTTGAGAACCACTTTCCTAGACCTCAAAATCTTTACTAAATTAGCCTATAATGTTTTTAAAGCTAAAGCCTTATCTTGCAATTGTGCTGAATCATGTACAGACGTTATAGATCGTTATAGCAGGGATAGTGAGCCAAACCTGTTGAGACAAAAAGTCATGGCTGCTCAGTGTTTGAAACAGGCACGTGATTGGACAACTCTCACTCAGGACCCGCATGTTATCAGTGTTACTTCCTGGTTTGAGTCGGACAGGAGCATGGACAACATGCCACTCAGAGGTGTGTGGTTTGGAATTTTAATAGCAGGGAGGTATAGAGGAAATCTGAGGTGAATTCAGGGAAGCATTTTGGACCTAAGGGACAGATAGTGGATATAACAGCTGGGGAAAGAGCTGTTAGGCTATAGATCTGTAGACTGAGGAATGCTGGGAAGGATTATCTCTCCTATTGGACTCTAATCTTTACACTGAAAGAGATTATTTGCCTTACTATGTTGAGCAGTGTGTGGCTTGTTATCAGGTTGTAGGCAGTGTGAACTATATTTTATCAGTAGGTTTCCAAATTTGTACTCAAGTACTGTTTCTTCAAATTATTAATATTCTGATGAAAATAAAACATTTTGATGACTTTTTTTAAAAGAGAACAAACGTATTTGTTTTTGGTCGGGCTGCACACACAAATTATTATTATTATTGTTATTATCATTATTATTATTATTATCACCAGTATATTGCAAGAAACTAAGGGCAAGATTTATCAAATGTTTGCATGCACGCTAAATGACTAAGACGTGTTAAAAGAGAAGCAAACCCAGGCGCAGCTGAGGTAAGTCTCTCTCACAGGAGCTAAATGAGCCCAGTGCACATTTTGCTCTGGAGACTCAATAGGTAAACCATGGTGTTCTCGCCAGAACGCGCAAAATTCAAGGTGTGGAAAATAGAAATGAAATTGCTTTCTGGTTGCCGTTTGATTTATACGAGAGCTAAAAAAATTTGCACGTTGGAGGAGCAGGTGCAAACGTTTTGCGGAGGAAAGAGCGCAGCTTTTAGTGCACAGATGGGGTGTTAAAAATAATTTATAATGCTTTAAAAGGCCTCATTTACAAAGATGCAACAGTAAAGTGTTGATTTGAAGGCTGAGGCAGCAACAAAGAGACAGACTTGCAACACCTGCAACACTTTTTCCTTGATTATTGCTCATATTCCACTGAACTGCAGGCTTTTATAGCTCCTGTCTCTGGGCTTTCAGTCTGTTTCACGTCCTTTTAAATCCTTACGGTGACAGATGTCTTTAAATGCTGCATACAGGCTACATGATGACAGTCTCGCTTGTGTTTATCCCATTGCCTCAAAATGTTCGCTGCGGCGCTTGATTGACAGCCTGGTCCTAAGTGGCTCAAAGCTGTGCTGCATGGATTTTGCTCTGGGTCAAGCGGAGGACATTGAAAATATTTTTTGTTATATTTATTTTTGCCATCAACACTGCATAGAGGTTACTTGATACATTTTGTAGAATTGTTTGAAGAGTTACTGGCTCTGACTAGGGCTGTCGCTGTGAGAGAATTTCCCCTGCGGTAATTATATGGGGCTCAACTAATTATATGGGGCTCAACAACTCAACGCTTATGCTATAAGCGGTATAGCATAAGCTAATCATAACACCTGAAAAATGACATGTCCAAACAAATTTCGATTCCAAAAATAAATTGAAATATAGTTAAGCCTCTGCTCTAACAAAAACCCGAGTCAGGCATGAGTGACACTGTCCTTGCAGCGCGTGTAACGTGGTAGCTTCAGAAAAACCCACATGTTCACATTATGTGGTTTGAGAGATGAGCTAAGGAGGCTAGCAGTGCTCCCCGCCACATTGACTCTTGAGAGCGCTTGTGTCACACACATACCTGCAGGCGAGGAGAGAGGGCAGAGAAAAACCTCTCGTAGTTATTGCGTCACCAGGTGAGTGGATCGCCAGTCGAGTCTGCGGCTCTTCCGCGTAAGGGCAGTTATGGAAAAGATGTCCTGTGTGCGCGTTCATGCCAGTGTCAATTAAGTTAACTCAAATGTTGTTATAAGATGTCCACGCGTCCCGAGGACTCGGGAGAGGGCTCCCGAGCTGCTAGAGAGCCTACCGCTGCCGGAGAGCTAACAGGTTATGGGCCCAGGCATGGCCCAAGTGGGCAGATTTATGGACGTGGACCGCCGCCACGGTTCGACGGAGACAAGACCCGATATCATATTTGGGAGGCAAGGTTCCTGGCGTACCTACAGACAATAGGCCTCAAGGATATCATACTGGGATGAGAGTTAGCGGACGCTAACGCACCAGACGCCACAGAAATCGGTAGGAAAAATGAACTAGCATATGCTGAATTGTACGGTTGTTTGGATGATAGGACACTGATGCTAATCCTATACGAAGTGCCAGATGACGGAAAGAAAAGTCTAGAAATATTAAGGCGACATTTTGAGTCTGAAGAAAAAAACGCGAATTGTCGGGCTATATACAGAGTTAACAAACGTGCTAATGGCTGACGGTGAAGAGCTAGCGGACTACCTAACTGTTGAGAAGATCATGGCAGCATTAAATAGAGCAAAAGAGATGCTCAGTGATGCATTTTTGGCGGTAATGGTCCTAAAAGGTCTAACGGATGAATATAATCCATTCTCAGTGTGTGTTACTCAGACGAGAGAAACATTAACCTTTACAGAGTTCAAGACAAGACTGAGAAGTTTCCAATGCACACTACGTTACCGCAGCAGACCCCGAGCTGATGAGGTAATGGCCGCCAAAAACAAAACATATAAACCAAAGTATAATGGCAAGGAGAAGAAGCACTCGCCACTGAAGTATTTCATTTGTGAGAAAGTGGGGCATAAAGCAAGGGACTGTAAAAACAAAGAGAAGAAAACACAGAGGAACTTCACTAGAGTGGCTAGCCCTGCACAAAACAGCAAAATAGCCATTGTTACAGAGACAGAACTTGGCTGTGTTTCCCGCGCGAAAGAGAAAAACAAGTTCGTGATTGAGGAGAAAGAAACATTCATTCTCAGAGTGAGTGAATATCAACCTCAGAGGATGCAGCTGAAAGGTCTACTTGTGGACAGCGGTGCTTCTGCCCACATTATAACTGATGAGAGATCATTTATTTGATTTGATGAGACATTCCAGCCGAAGAACCACATTATGGAGCTAGCAGACGGCACACGGAACACCGGGAGCGCGCTGAGGAAGGGGGATGCCCAGATCGAACTGACTGACTGCCATGGAAAAGTGGTGAGTGTCAAACTCATAAATGCCCTGCTGATCCCAGGATATCCGCAGAATATCTTGTCCGTGGAGGCAGCAGCTTCGAAAGGAGCAAAATTCAACTTTGAGAAGAACAATAACAGAATGACTCTCCCTGATGGCACAGCATTTAAAATTAGGGTGAAAGACAGACTGTATTATTTGGACACTGTAATAGAAAAAGATGGCGATGAGGATGCCTGTAATGTATGTTTTGATCTTAAAACTTGGCATGAGATACTAGGTCATTGCAATTATGGTGACATACTAAAAAACTTGAGACTGTTGTAGATGGTATGAAAATCAAAGATAGAATGCACAGACCTAACGAATGTGAAACTTGTCTGCAGGGCAAATTTACTCAAAGCAGAAACAGGGAAGGAGATGCTAGATCTAAAGCACCTTTAGAACTGATACACACAGACCTGGGAGGGCCTGTAGCCCCAGAGTCATTTGAGGGGTACAAGTATGCCATCACATTCACTGATGATTTTTCTGGTGCTATTTATGTGTATTTCCTTAGGAACAAAAACAAGGCAGTACAAGCAACAAAACAGTTCTTAGCAGACACTGCACCTTATGGTAAAGTAAAATGTCTGAGATCAGACAACGGAACAGAGTTTGTCTCAGAAGAGAATCAGTCCCTGCTAAGAGACAATGCTATAAAGCATGAAAGGTTCAGCTCCCTACTCCCCCCATCAAAATGGTACAGCGGAGAGGAACTGGCGTACACTGTTTGAAATGGTCCGATGCATACTGATAGAATTGGGTTTGCCTAAAGAGTTGTGGCCTTATGCAGCCAGGACAGCTGTAGTGATAAGAAATAGGTGTTACTGTAAAAGAACAGGGGAGACACCATATTTCCTATTCACTGGCAAGAGACCAGATTTGTCTAAGATGAGAAAGTTTGGTTCGGAGTGTATCGTGTATGAGCAGAACAAGAAAAAGTTGGACACTAAAAGTAAAAAGGGAATCTTTGTTGGTTTTGATCGACATTCTCCAGCTTATGTGATATATTTTCCAGAAACTAACAAGGTTCAAAAACACAGAATGGTCCACTTCAACACAAAGAATGTGACAGAGAGTCATACACAGACCGACACAAACCAGGCAGAGGACTACTACGTGGAGTGGGTAATTGCACCAACCCAAATAAGCCAACCACAGACAGAATACACAGAAATAGGCAACGAGCATGAAATAAACCAAAACAGTGACACAGAAAATCTACGTACCACAGGGAGAGTTAGAAAGAAACCTAAGTACCTGGAAGTACCACAAAAAGAGGGCAAGGTCAAAATGAACCAATCCAGGTTCATTGACAAGATTCTTGATAGATTTGGCATGCATGAATGTAAAGCCAGAGCTACGCCCAGTGAAGTCAAATGTGATCTCACTCCTGAGGGAGACCGAACAGACCAAAGAAAATATAGAGAGATGCTAGGCAGCCTCATCTACATCATGACCTGCACCAGACCTGACATAAGTTGAATTGTGGGTAAACTGTCACAGCACATGTCAGATCCCAGGGAAAAACACATGACAGCATTAAAGCATGTGTATAGATATTTAAAAAGGACAAGAGCTTTTGAATTGTGTTATAACAAAAGCGACACTACACTGGAACTGATGGGATTCTCTGATGCAGACTGGGCCAATGACCCAGAGGACAGAAAGAGCACTATGGGTTATTGCTTCAGCCTAAGTAAGGATGGTGCAATTGTTTCGTGGAAAACAAAGAAACAGCAGACTGTTGAGTTATCAACCTGCGAAGCGGAGTATATGGCATTAACAGCCACAATTCAAGAAGCACGGTATGACAATAATGCAGTCACCATGACAGCCCTAGCTCTGACAGACAGTAAATAAGACTTTACCTTTCCTCTTTCTCTCCACTGTCTCACAGGGACCTCCTGTTATTTGAGGCTTTAGTCTCATATTGACTTTTGCGTTGCATCACTGTAGGGAAAGATGCAGCTGGCGCGGAGCAGCGGTGCTCACGTTATTGGTGTGTCTTATGGTCACATAGAATTCTCATTTACATATTAGATTTGCAGCGGCAGTTACTTGCTCAGTTTCTGTTCATCTATAAGACACAACATGCCCACATATAGCAAACGCAATTTTTTTTAGGCTGCATTTGCAATCTAGCACCCGTCTTAGTAAACATGGTCCTAAGTGTTTTGCAGTAATGTTATGGTCTTCCATCTGACAGAATTTTATAATTACAAAGTGCATCATCTTGTACTAGTACTGCTGCTACTATTGCAACTATGGCTACTACAACTACCACCACCCAAACCTGGACTCGAACCCTTAAGTTGTGAGATGACGATCATATCAACATTTTCCGCCAAGGTCAAAAAATACTTTTACTCTATAAAGACTATAAAAACTTACTTCAGTACATGCAATGTTTCAATATTTACCTCACTTTTCCTTTCATTATTTCCTTTCATTGCAAAACTGACTTTGCTTATCCAATGTTTTAATGTTGTTCCTGCATCAAAAACATACCTGGAGCTGTTTTTTTGCTTTATTCACGCCTGTTTGAGTAATCATGTATTCTCTGGAGCTGCCTTTCTGAGGCCTCAGAATGCTTGGTTCCAGAAATCTCAGCCTCTCCCACAAACCCTCACCTACAATCCACAAGACCTCTACATCCAGTCTGCTCTCATTCAGTTATCCAAAAAACTGTGTACATTTCTGTTTCCACTGATTCCTCACAGCTATTTTTAATTTTGTATGAAAATGGCATCATGCAAAAAGTTTAAGGAAGTAAACAGCTTTTTTTCCCCACTGTTTCTGTTCAGTAGACCGCTCTGCTGCCCTCTGCTGGTCTCTTCACCTGTTTCTTTATGGCACTAGTTAAGTATTTATTAAAAACATTTTCTTATGGTCAGATAATGTTTCTAAAGGTTATCAAATGTGCACTGGTGCTCTGGAGGTGACCAAGACAAAACCAAAAGACAAATAAAAGTGTAATATAGCCTCTTTTAATGTACAATTTTGCATACTCATCCTTAAATGTAGTAAATTATTTGAGTAAATGTATCTATGTCCACTTCTGGCTTGTAGTAATTGTACTTACAATCAAATATATGGAGATATCTAATGACTAGGTCACTATATTCAAGATATGAAAAACACTAATATCGTGACACACCATTCTTGTAACATGAGCTGATGAGAGAAATGACATTTGCAGAACAGTTTTTCTATTTAACACAAGTCTAAAACCATTTGTGCTGTCAAATTATTCAATCAGATTACACATGAGGTGTTGGAATGACTGGTGGAGTTTAGAAGAAGGCAGTACTAACTTTCTTTCTCTTGTTGATGCAGCCTGACAGAATTAATTTTTCAATAAGAATCCAAACCTTTTTTGTTTTTTTCTCAGAGCACTTCTGCTTCCTCCCACCATCCAAAGACATGCACGTGTTGGAGAATTGGTGACTCTAAGGGTGTGTTCACACTCGCAGGACTCGCTGCGCTTCGGGCTGAAAGTCCGCACTTGTGTCGATGTTGTCATTGGTCTGGTTCGAGTTCACATTGAGTTCTGTCAAATGGACTGAACTGACTGGGTGAGCAGTAACAAACCTCACCTGTAGAGGGCAGCGCGTCAGTATTTACTGAGAGAAACTTGGGAAGAAAAATTCCTGCTCATCTATGAGCCAAAAGTCCGCCTCTTCAGCTGAATATATCCCAATAATATCATACGACTAGGGATGTAACGATTCTTTGTAAATCGGCTAAAAATTGATGCAAAAGAAAAACATTTTGAATCTGTGTGGGGAAAAAATGAATCGCAATGCCCCTTTAATACAGCGTGCAGGCCACTGATGCGTAATCTGTCTCACTTGTTTGGCGCTAGACATCATTACCTGGCCATTTTACTGCATTTATATCAAGTTTTAGTTTACAGAGCTCGTAAAATCACTAGCTGACATGCCGGGAATGTGAAAAGGCTGTACTTTTTACTAATTACTTGGAGCGACTCGGGAGTGTACTTGCTCTCTTTGGTACCTCTCACACAGAGGAGGAGCGCCACAGCGTCCTCATTCACAGGGGAACAACAACAAGCCCAGTGCAGACAGAGAGACACCTCTGAAGGTTTTATTTAGGCAGCACATAACTGTTTGCTCCGTTTTCCATCGTTCAGAAAGTAGCTTGTTGTTAGCAGCGAGCTAAAGGAAAGCTAAGTGGCTAACAACAGCCTAAAGTTTATCTGAAGTTTCAGTGGCCCCTCCCCCGGAGCGTTTCCATGGAGATCAGATTTTTAACTAAGGATGTATCTTCCCTCACTGATATTTTTACAAGACTTGACTTATATTAGGCCCATTTTATATTTCTTGAAGTGTGGATTTATGACAAGCTGCTCAGGCAGACCAGAGTTCACCTGTTTGGTGCGCACCTGAGTCTGGTTGTGCACTCACACCTGCTCAAACAAACCAGATTTTGCCAGGAAGCGCACCAGAGTTCAATTGAAGCGAACCAAACACAATAAGTGTGAACACACCCTACATTGCCCCTAGTGCAAGAATTTGAGCGTGAATGGTTGCCTGTGCATGTCTCCGTCAGCCCTGCTGCGACCCCAAACAGGAATTATTTTTGCCATATCATCAGTAGTGCAAAAAGTAACTACAGTTACAGTGGAGCAAAAAAGTATTTAGTCAGCCACCAATTGTGCAAGTTCTCCCACTTAAAAAGATGAGAGAGGCCTGTAATTTTCATCATAGGTATACCTCGACTATGAGAGACAAAATGAGAATAAAAACCCAGAAAATCACATTGTCTGATTTTTTTAAGAATTTATTTGCAAATTATGGTGGAAAATAAGTATTTGGTCACCTACAAACAAGCAAGATTTCTGGCTCTCACAGAGCTGTAACTTCTTCTGTAAGAGGCTCCTCTGTCCTCCACTCGTTACCTGTATTAATGGCACCTGTTTGAACTGGTTATCTATATAAAAGACACCTGTCCACAACCTCAAACAGTCCCACTCCAAACTCCACTATGGCCAAGACCAAAGAGCTGTCAAAGGACACCAGACGCCAGGCTGGGAAGACTGAATCTGCAATAGGTAAGCAGCTTGGTGTGAAGAAATCAACTGTGGGAGCAATTATTAGGAAATGGAAGACATACAAGACCACTGATAATCTCCCTCGATCTGGGGCTCCACACAAGATCTCACCCCGTGGTCAAAATGATCACAAGAACGGTGAGCAAAAATCCCAGAACCACACGGGGGACCTAGTGAATGACCTGCAGAGAGCTGGGACCAAAGTAACAAAGGCTACCATCAGTAACACACTACGCCGCCAGGGACTCAAATCCTGCAGTGCCAGACGTGTCCCCTGCTAAAGCCAGTACATGTGCAGGCCCGTCTGAAGCTTGCTACAGAGCATTTGGATGATCCAGAAGAGGACTGGGAGAATGTCATATGGTCAGATGAAACCAAAATAGAACTTTTTGGTAAAAACTCTACTCGTCGTGTTTGGAGGAGAAAGAATGCTGAGTTGCATCCAAAGAACACCATACCTACTGTAAAGCATGGGGGTGGGAACATCATGCTTTGGGGCTGTTTTTCAGCAAAGGGACCAGGACGACTGATCCGTGTAAAGGAAAGAATGAATGGGGCCATGTATCGTTAGATTTTGAGTGAAAACCTCCTTCCATCAGCAAGGGCATTGAAGATGAAACGTGGCTGGGTCTTTCAGCATGACAATGATCCCAAACACACTGCCCGGGTAACAAAGGAGTGGCTTCGTAAGAAGCATTTCAAGGTCCTGGAGTGGCCTAGCCAGTCTCCAGATCTCAACCCCATAGAAAATCTTTGGAGGGAGTTGAAAGTCCGTGTTGCCCAGCGACAGCCCCAAAACATCACTGCTCTAGAGGAGATCTGCATGGAGGAATGGGCCAAAATACCAGCAACAGTTTGTGAAAACCTTGTGAAGACTTACAGAAAACGTTTGACCTCTGTCATTGCCAACAAAGGGTATATAACAAAGTATTGAGATGAACTTTTGTTATTGACCAAATACTTATTTTCCACCATAATTTGCAAATAAATTCTTTAAAAATCAGACAATGTGATTTTCTGGATTTTTTTCTCATTTTGTCTCTCATAGTTGAGGTATACCTATGATGAAAATTACAGGCCTCTCTCATCTTTTTAAGTGGGAGAACTTGCAAAATTGGTGGCTGACTAAATACTTTTTTTGCCCCACTGTATATTGTATTCCAATGTACACTTTTACAATTTTTGTGTTTTTTGTGTCATGTATTATAGACAAGTGTAGAAAAATATGGCTTAGCAATGTGACAAACAAAATTTGCATAGGACATTTATTGTATTACATATTTTATTTTCATATGTAACATATTTCATATATATTTTATATATATATATTTTACATATTTTTCTGAATGCAGTGCAGATACATAATACTGTTGGAGTAACGCAGGTATATTCTCGTGAAGGCCGTTTTGACCGAATGACTAACAACTGGCTGTGGTGCATTGACAGCTTAACCATAAAGCAAAGGTCTAAAGGAGCACTCTGATTGGCTGACAAAGCCAGCATAGACCAAAACCCTGAAGCAGAAGAGCGTGATATGAGATGTGGGTGCAGCTTTGAAGTGTATGTTGTTAAAACATCCAGAGACAGCGCCAGCTAGACTGTCTTTTTGTATACTGCGTTTTGCACGCACTCCTCTCTCTTCTGGATAGAGCAGGTTCAGTGGTGCTCACAAGTATGTGCCATAGTGTGGACAGCCTCTGGTTAGTCACTGCTTAGTCAGTGAGGTTTTGGTCAACTCAAGTTTTATTGGTTGATTAGCTGCATGAACTCTTTGCATCAATAAAGGTGGTCTGATTTATTACTGGATAACATTTATTTTTCATTAAAATAACATAGATGAATTTTAGACAACAAAATATTTTACAGCCATCTTTTCTAAATGTTTTATCACCTAATTAATGCAAAGTCACTGTTTGTGTGACAAGTCCCCCCTCATATACTTTGGTCGATTATGGTCGATTAACTGCTCTACTGGGCATAACTTTGCTCAACTAACAATTTCTTTGGTCGACTGCAGGCCTTCTTCTTCTTCTTCTTCTGGATTTGTTTCAGTGCAGATTTCTTTGTTCTTGTGGATGCAAACACTATATAAACAACTTGGTTTATGGTCATTGGAAAGATTAGAATTGTTTTTGATTTCATTAAAGGGGGCTCATAATTTTGACCTTAATTGTATTTGCACATAGCTTCATTAAATACTCATTTAAAAGCAGCATTTTGTATTTACTCTGGTTATCTGTCTCACGTTAAAAAGCATTTCATTATCTGAAGCATTTGAGTATGACTAATAAAACTAAGTAATTCAGACAGATGTAAATACCTTTTAGCATCACTGTATTTGTAATGGCTGTTCCACATTTTTTTTTACCAAACCAGGAAAAACTGAGTAGAATGAGGATGATAAAGATCACAAGATAAACATGCAACTGTGGAAGGGTAGAAAGAGCTAACAGGAAATACCCAAAATCCACATCCCTGGCAGTGGTCATATCTTTGGGGTTGTACGTGATTAATTTCTAGTACTACTCGTTGTACTAGAAGAACCAGTTACAAGTTTAATTTATTGCCATTCAACCTACAAAAACATGGGTGAATGGAGTTGGTTACTTATAGTACTCATCATTGAGAACAAGAACGTAGTAGCTTCTCCTCAAAAAGTACAGACACTGGTGGGCCTTTTCAATTATTCAGGCTGTGTTGGACTTTATATTATTGTTTTCACAAGGTTAACTCATCTTGGTTCTCTTACTCAATACCTCTATATTATTATTCCAAATAACAACTAGCTGTGATAAAGTACCAATATGGAGTTATATGTATTGATATAATATGTGAATGGCTATCATTATTTATGACATTGTGTTCATCCCAATATGACATGACAAGTGGATCATATTTGTAGTTTACTTTTGTGCTGCTCAATGTCACAGGGCCAGTTATGAGAAGAGATTATTTTCATAGTTGCGTAACTCCCACATAATACTATTGTCAGGAGGGAGGAGTAAAAGAGGGATTTTAGACAGTAATCCTCAACAAACAAGGACAAAAATATGTTTTTTGTTCAGATGGAATGCAATTAACACCACCTCAGTACAGATGGCCATAGTTATTTTGGCTTGCCATGAAAACAATGGTAAATTCCCATTGTGTTATTAAAGTGTTAATTTCTGTGTCTGCAGGAAAGCCATAGCTAAGTCCGGACTGCGGCAGCTGCCCTGTGACCCCTCTTCCTCCTCCCTGGGCAGGATGGACCCGGAGCCGTACCTTCGCACTGCTGTGGACTGGACTGTGAGTGCGGATCCTGAGCACCCCTCTTGATAAATTTGACCCATAGTGAAGTACTCTCTATCTCTGAATATTGTATTTACCCCAAAAGAAAAGAGCCATAGAATCATTTTAGCCAATCATGTATAAAAAGCAGAAAATGAGAATAAATTGTAATTGGACACTTAGCATTGCCTGGTGTGAATAGAACAAGGTGAACTGGACATTTGGGAGATAATGCATTGTGAAGGTGCTGTGGACATGCTTAGCCTCCATATCATGATATAGTCCAATGTTCACATGTCATGTCCTTAAAACATTTTAGTGTGAGCAGCTGTTTTACTTATATCTTGTAGCCTTTAGTACTAAAACAGGTCTAAGGTGGGACTAAACCAGGATGAAACCAGATCCAAACCAGGACCAAACCAGGACTCCTGAGTCAAGTACAAGAGGCCAATGTACCACCAGTTGTACCTGCAGCACAGTTTGAGAACTACTGGCCTAAATGCTCAATAAATATAGTAACTAAACATCAGGCTACTTCCTAATATTCTCAACCCATTCACTCACTGCACACCCATGAAGCCATTCAATTGAAAATTTGTCATGTTGTTTATGCTGAATTTGGCATTTTTTATGCCTAACTTTGTCTATTGAAATAAGTTAGTCTGCCCTGATGTGCACACAGCTCATGTTCTTAACCAAAGGTACTTCTAAAATGTAAATCTGTTTGTCTCTGCCCAGGAGTCTGCGGCGTACGGAGAGCACATGTGGTACGAGACCAATGTTTCCGGAGACTACTGTTATGTGGGAGAACAGGACTGTGTGGCCAGAGCTCAGGTGTGCACTTTCTTCTATTTGTTAATTAACGCAATCAACACCTTTGGTAGGTATACACAAGTTGGCACAGTCATGCTATGTAGGGATTTCCCACAATACGCCATTGTTGCAAAAGTATCCATGGCATGTGTGCTAGGAGGGCAAAAACACTGCCTTGGAGTACACTACATTAGCCAATCTCTATGTAACATTTTGTTTGGGTAAGTACTTTTTCTTCTTCAAACTGCTTTTTACTGACACTACAGACTGCATGTATAAAGGTGTACAAGTACCTGTTAGAATATATCATATGACTGTGTTAGGGTACCACTGGTGGTACACAGGCTTCTTATGGTGGTACTCAGGAGTCTTTCAGTTTATGTCCTGATTTTGTTTAATGAAGAGCTTGATCCAGAAGTAAAGTGTAGACCTAGTTTAGTTGTGATTTTGACCTGGTTTAGTCCTAGTTTAGGCCTGTTTTTGTCCTGATTTAGTCATGGTTTTGACCTTGTTTAGCACTGCTTTAATTGGGGTTTAGAGCTGGTTTAGCTCTGCTGTTGCTCTGGTGTTGTGGCCCCGGTTAGGTGCCACAACACCTGGGCTGGGTTTGTCCTTGTATGCTTCTGGGTTTGTCCTCATTTAGTCCTAGTTTAGACCTTGTTTAGTCCTGATTTAGACCTGGTTTTATTTTAATAGTTTCTGTTTTGTCACTATAATTTTTTTCTCTGTTTTCTCTTATTTTATACCTTGGTTTAGACCCAGGCTAGTCTAGATTTTAGGCTTGTTTAAGTCCTTTATAGATAGAATATTATAAAGAAAAAGTATTGTCACCCCTTGGAAATACTAGGATTTTTTCATGATTTGGTCATAAAATGTGATCTGATCTTCATCTAAGTCACAACAATAGACAAACACAGTCTGCTTAAACTAATGCTGCAAAAAAATTACATTTTTCATGTTTTTATTGAGCATTTATGTAAACATTCACAGTACAGGATAGAAAAAGTATTGGAACCTTTGGATTTAATAACTGGTTGATCCTCCTTTGGCAGCAATAACCGCAACCAAATGTTTTCTGTAGTGGAGATCAGACCTGCACAGAGCTCAGGAGAAATTTTGGACCATTCCTCTTTACAAAACTGTTTAAGTTCAGCAATATTCTTGGGACGTCTGGTGTGAATTGATCTTCTGAGGTCATGAAACAGCATCTCAATTGGTTTGAGGTCAGGACTCTGACTGGGCCACTCCAGAAGCTGTATTTTCTGTTTGAAGCCATTCTGTTGTTGATTTGCTTCTGTTTTGGGTCAGTGTACTGTTGCATCACCCATCCTCTGTTGAGCTTCAGTTGGTGGACAGATGGTCTTAGGTTTTCCTGCAAAATGTTTGGATAAACTTGGGAATTCATTTTACTGTTGATGATAGCAAGTTGTCCAGGCCCTGAGGCAACAAAGCAGCCCCAAACCATGATGCTCCCTCCACCAGACTTCACAGTGGGGATGAGGTTTTGATGTTGGTGTGCTGTGCTTTTTTTTCTCCACACATAGCGTTGTGTGTTCCTTCCAAATAAATCAACCTTGGTTTCATCTGTCCACAGAATATTTTGCCAGTAGTGCTGTGGAACATCCAGGTGCTCTTTTGCAAACTTTAAATGAGCAGCAATATTTTTTTGGGACAAAAGTGGCTTCCTTCATGGTGTCCTCCCATGAAGTCCATTCTTGTTCAGTATTTTACCTATTGTAGATTTGTGAACAAAGATGTTGGCTCGTGCCAGAGATTTCTGTAAGTCTTTAGCTGATGCTCTAAGATTCTTCTTCACCTTATTGAGCATTCTGTGCTGTGCTCTTGCAGTCATCTTTACAGGACAACCACTCCTAGGCAGTGTGGTCACAGTATTCAACCTTCTCCATTTATCGCTCGTACTGTGGACTTATGAACATCAATGCTCTTAGAGATACTTTTGTAACCCTTTCCAGCTTTATGCAAGTCAACAATTCTTACTCGTAGGTCTTCTGAGAGCTCTGTTGTGCGAGGCATGGTTCACATCAAGTAATGCTTCTTCAGAATGGCAAATTCAAAACTGGGGGTGTTTTTTTATTGGTCAGGGCCAATTTAATCTTCTCACACTGATTGGACCCCAGGTTGGCTGACACCTAACTCCAATTAGCTCTTGAAGGGGTCACTAGCCTAGGGGTTCATATACTTTTTCTACCCTGTACTGTAATTGTTTACATAAATGCTCAATAAAAACATGACATTTTTTTTTTTTTTTTTTTTTTTTTTTTTTTGCCAGCATTAGTTTAAGCAGACTGTGTTTGTCTATTGTTGTGACTTAGATGAAGGTCAGATCACATTTTATGACCAAATCATGCAAAAATCCTAGTATTTGCAAGGGGTGCCAATACTTTTTCTTTCCACTGTATTTTCTGTGATGGTACTTGATGTGAAAAGTACCACCACAGAAGAAGAACCACTGTGTAACAAAGTGACAACATTTAAAAGACCATATATTAAAAAAAATCTAGGATTTCAGAGAATGTTTTACATGTATATTTGAGACTAAAATGACAGATGTGGGCCAGTGCAACTGTGTGCTACTTTCACGTTTTGCATGAACAATACATCCAGCATAATGAAAAAGGCCCAATAACCTTTGTGCTTTCTGAGGAGGCTGTTTTATTGGTGTTGGGTGGAGATGATGCTGTCTTTTTCCATCATCGTGTGGTTTGGGAACTGCTCTACTATTGGGTGGTTAAATCTGCTCCAAAAATAACAATCATAAACCTTATGAACTGTTCACACCCCTCCCCTGAGACAGAAGGCTACCGACTAAAGCCAGAACAACCAGGATAAAACACTGTTGAAAAACTCCCCACTACACACTGAGTCATGTGTCTCATGTCATTAGTACTGACTAAATATTTTCTAGTTTTTATGGGGGATATACAGTATTATGGTTTTATCCATCTTTTAAAACCAATCTTGGTCGCCTCTAGAACAGCACTTTTTATTTATGTGAGAAAACGTTTTTAATAAGTACTCTGCTTGTGCCATTAAAAAAAAAAAAAAAACGGGTGAAGAGAGCAGCAGAGTGCTTAGTGTTGTCTTTTGAACACAAAGGGAAAAAAAGCTTTTTTCTTCCTTAAACATTTTGTATGATGCCTTTTTTATTACAAAATGAAAAATGTTTTAGAGGAATCAGTGGAAATAGAGCTGTGCACTGTGTTATAGATAAATGAATGAGAGCAGACTGGATGTAGAGGGCTTATTGACGGTCGGTCAGTGCTTCCTGGAGTGAGCTGGGGTGTATTAAAGAAAGCAGGTTATGTGACATACCTGGGTAAGTGTAAGGGTAAGTTGGTGGATAACCTCAACTTTCGGTTCCAAAAACTCAACTTTCAGGGAATGTAAGTAACCATAGCAACTTGTTCTCTCAACACGACCTGCTCCGCAGCAGGTTATGTTCTAGGTTAGTTTGTTTCAGAGAAGTTACTGAGCATGGCGTGCCCTTTTGATGATGATCCTGTGGACGTGGAAGCATCCAAAAAGCCTTTAAGTGACAGCAATGATAGTTGTTTATTTAGAATTAGAATATATCTAAAAATTGGAATAAGTATACGGTGGTAAATGAACATTTCAGTAAGTCACTTGTGTTGTGAGAGAGTGATGAAGAGCCCCCAGGAATGCCATCGACCACTGGTCGCCCTTTATTAAGGGACAGAGCTAGCTCCTCAGTGGGGGTGAGGGGAGGTGGTGGCCCTCCACCAGTGAGACGGGCCTCAGCCTTCTTTCTATCAGCTACATGACAGAAAGAACGTACTAAAAATTACTTAATAGGCCTACAGAGCTCCCGTAATTATTTGATGTCAATATTACCTTTTTGGAGAATGTTTTTGTGTTTAATTTTGACCTGGGACAGAGTTCTTCTGGCTCCAGAAGGATTATGTCTTATTAAACAAGAAGCCAATATATTATTTTAAGTCAATGTACAATATTATATTATACAATATTATAAGAAACTGGTGGCAGGAAAAAAAGTAATGCTTGGATAGTTATACAACATATTCAAAAGGATTTTTATTTTTACATTATAATGAAAATGGAGAGTATTTGATATTTCAATTTGGGAGTGAGTTATGATATTTTTAAACTTAGGCATTTACTCTGTTGGTTATTTTTTGCCAAGCCAACTCTTTTTCTTTGGCTGATGCAGCTGTATTTCTTTTTTTTCATGATAATGGACATGAATTCTTCATAAGCCAGCATTAAAACCTCCAACTCTGCTTCTGGGAAGTATGCTGCCTGTTTCTTCTCACCTTCAATTTCCACTGTGACTCAAGAATTCGATGATCCATTGAAAGGGTCTTTATGTTTTCAGCGTGTGCGCTCATTAACTCTCCGCTACCAACAGGAGGTTGATTGAACTAACTTTTTTCAGGTGTTTTGGAACAGACATACTCAGAGTAAGCAAGTTTTGAGTTAATCAACCGAGAGTTCAGAGTTTACCAGATGGTAAGTTAACCATGCTTTCTGGAATACACCCCTAGGGTTTGTGGGAGAGGCATAGGTTTGTGTAGTGTTTTGAGACTTCAGAACAGCCATGTCAGAGAATAGAGGATTACTAAAACATGCGAGAATGAAGCAAAACACCAACTCCAGGTATGTTGTTGATGAAGGAACATTATAACATGGGAGAAAGCTCAGATAACTTGATTTTGCATTATATAGCTTCTTTAAATTGTTTTTTGTGACACAAAAAGCCAATGGACATGTTTATACATTATATCTCATATCATCTGGATACTCAAACATTGTTACAATATAACCCCAATAACCCCAATATAACCCTCAAGTTTAGCTTGAACAAAATTTTGATCAAAATACAAAATAAGTCCAAAACCTCTTTTACACTGACTAGCTCCATTGCTGTTGTCTGCCATACTTGTTCTCTTTTGTGCTTGCCAGGTCCTGCCTCCTTCAGCTCAGCATTGTGAAATCTGTCATTTTTCACATTTTATTTATGTAAGTCAGATGAAATGTGTCTTGGCAGTTCAGACTAAAATCGCATTGCCAAACATCAGAAACATATCTGATTTAGGAGCACATAACAAAGAAGCGTATGGCTGATTAAAAAGAAAATATTTTTACTGTTCAGATTGATGTTCATTATTGATATGGGTCGCATTAGGGAAAGAGGGGCACTTTTGCCTGCACTCTCAAAGTAGGCTCTTTTTGTATTTGTGTCATTAGTAATGACAACAAATATTTTGTAGTCCTTTAACTAAGTTTTCGGGCACAAAAAGCAAAGATGTTATTTGGTTATGAACGAAAAATACATTAAAGGTCTGTAATATTAAGGCTATGTATCAATAGACATTTGTTTAATGAATTTTATTTTTTATTTACTTTTGTTTATTATACTTTCACATATACTCATATTTGCTGTGAGGGTATTTTTTTTAATAACATTATTATTTCTTTATTGGATTGAATTAAAGTTAATCCATAAGCCACTTGAGTTGTCTCCATTATTTCTTGCAATGTTAGACTGCCCTCTGGTGGTTATAAATGTGATTGCTGATCTATCTACATCATGAAACAATTACATTGTACAGGATTTTTACATCATATCACAATATATGACTTGATTAAATACATTTTGTCATCTTGTGTGTGTGTGTGTAGCAGAAGTCACTGAGTCGGAGGAAGTGTGCAGCCTGTAAGATTGTGGCTCACACTGTCTGCATAGAACACTTAGAAAAGGTAAGTTCACTTGGTCATCAGCACAAAAATAGCATTATAATTTCTCATTAATTTGATTTATGTATACAGAAGGATTTCGAGGCAAATGCAACACAAGAGCACAACATTTAACATTTTTCATAACCATAATTCACGTTTAATTTTCAGTTTCCCAGCTCTAGAGCCATGTTGTTGTTGGATTCCGTGCTTCCGCTCAATGACCCCACTTTTAGAGTGAGACCTCAGACCTTCCCATATCTTCTGCCTGTGTCATTCTGGTGCTGTCAGGACCCTCATCATTTCATTTAAATCATCAACTGATCAATGATTTTTTTTTCATATATACAGTGATCTATCTGATCACAGCCTAATGCCTGAAGCTCAATCTGCAGTTATTCAAAATACCATGATTAAAGAAATTAATGATTAATGATTGAATTAATGATTAAATGAAATCTATATGGAACAGACGCACCATTGAATGCTTTTATCTCAGTATGTACATGGGGAATATCTTGCTTTGAAATACTGATGATGCTAATACTGACATCTTGATCAAAGTACTTTCAACTTGGGCTGAAATGCTTGGTAAAATGGACAAAAGATTAACAATAATTTAATCTTTCTTTATGACTCAAGTCAGCATTTTACAGCTATTAATATACAGAGTCCACACAGTTCATAATGTTATTGTAATGTTACAGAGTTAGGATAAACGTACATTTCAAAACTGGTGCCAAAAGATCTAAACCCTCAGATATCATTATGGACATTTTTGTCCATTTAGGCAATTTTGTCTTCTTTGACTGGCCATCATTTTAATGCTAAAGGTACAATATTCTGTACGAAGGGCTCCCTCTTGACAAAGTTCGGAATTTAGAATTATTTTTGAATACTCAAAGTCACTGTCATTATTCATAAAACCACACACAAAAAACACGTTTTTTTTCCCCGTACAACCTACCCAAGACAAAAAAGAATGCACTTCATGACCCCTCAACATCTATTTTATGGGGTTAAAAAAAGTATACAAAATGGCATTTAAGGGTTAAAATAAAAAAAAATTATTGAATGTTTGATAGTTTTGAGCATGACTGAAGTTGTTTAAAGGTTCCATGTTATACTTTTTTTTTTTTTAAATAGTGTTGACATCTTTGCATTAGTATTTCATATTTTATAACTTAAAATAATGTCTGTGAAGACTCTTTCATCCAGGCTGATTGAATTGCAACAGGAAATTTAAAAAGCAGTCATCTGGACTTGTTTTTAAAAAAAGTTGAGGACATTTCGCCTGTTTTCGCCTGTTGAAAAAAAACACCTTTGTGTTGCAACTTAAATGTATATGTGTGGAAAAATCCTCCTTGTTGGCAACGGTGGGGACTGGTCAGGCCATAAAATGTAAAATGACTAATCAGCACAGCAATTAGCAACAACAACAAAAAATATATAATAATCTAATACAATATTTTTAAAAATATATTTTTCAGTCTAGGTTTGGGAGAAAGTATTTTATTTTGTCTATATGTATTTCACTCACACTTTTTTTTTTTTTTCTGATTCTTAAAGCTCTTCCAGGGGAAATCTTGCCAATCTCTACTTTAGCCCTTTGTTTATTAATATGTTGAGGCTCTTTTTATCAAATAGTCATAATAAAATTATCTGAAAAACAAATAGACAATTTAGTAATAGCCAGAAGGGCTTGCAACACATTAATAAACCAGGGATAGTTCCTTCTGTCATTAAAGGTCATAATATCTACTCTACACTGCTATAGTCTTTTATGCTCTCTTCAAATTGTTTAACTCTTATTGTGATGGGTAACTTTCCTAGCAGGAGTCATTCAAATCTATATTTTTCATTTGAATTGCATATGTATTAAATGTGTTTATTCTCTTCATTTTTAGATTAATTTCAGGTGCAAACCATCTTTTAGAGAAGGAGGCCCCAGGAACCATCGAGAGGTAAATCTGGTGGCTACTGTGGTTGTATCAGGACCATCTGAAGCTTTTGCATTTTAAAGACTGAAAGCAACGTGGAGTTTTGATTCTGCCTTTTTGTGCTCTAGCCTCTCATTGTCCGTCATCACTGGGTCCACCGCAGGAGACAGGACGGCAAGTGTAAACAGTGTGGGAAGGTGAGTGCAATCCAGTTCAAGTTGGTGTGTTTACATGCATACATAGAGATTTTATCAGAAGTTTATATGATCTAACCGCAATAATACATGTCTTAGTTTGACTTTCTCCTAGACCAGGGCTGTTCATACAATGGGGAAATGTGTCTCGCAGACCATTTTTTATTGTCCCTCAGTCTTCATTCTCATTTGGCTCAAATTGCCACAGCTAGTAGGTTATTTTTCATCATAAGGTAAAAAATATGCAAGCACATAGCCTCATATTTGTGTGAGAGGGAGCTGGCATTAAAGTGGAACTTAGTAACTTTGCTTGTTTCTTCGCTGTTTCTGTCTCATTTTCCTCTATGAAGCTCCCCTTACATTACATTTACTCACAAGTCCAGTTGACTCCTATATGACCCCTCGCTTGGCTTTACTTTTGTTTTCCCCTCCGTGTAACTGTTCAAAGTTTTTTCTGCCATTTAGCAACTCTGCCATGATGAAAATTGAGAAATCAGGCCATTGCTAGCTTGTTTTTTGAGATGCTTTCTTGCAAAACGTCCGTGTCACTTTTTTTTTTTTTTTTTTTTTTCTCCTCAACTGACTAATTTCCAAATGTAACAAATGGAATTGCAGCAAAAGTATGTTTCTGATGTATCACATTGCACATTTTGAATACTCTTTAAACGTGTGTAGGTCATTTTTCAGGTTTTGGAAATTCAAAAATTTTGGAAAAGTCATGGAAAATTCTCGGTAAAAAAGTGTATAAACCCCGTGTGTGAGATTCAGTTTTTTACTTTAATTTTAGAAAAACTTTGCTTTTCATATTTAGAGAACTGATAAGCATAATTTGTGATTAAAACAAAAAGATTTCCTGCTGTAGCTGAAAGGTCCTATTCTGCTAAATCGACTTTTTTTTTTAAGCTTTTAACCATGTTATAGTGTTGTTTCCTCATCAAAAACATACCATGTCTAATGAGCTTATTAATGCTTTAGATTTTATCCATTGCTCAACTTGACAAAAAAAAACATCAGCTTCACAACAGCAGCATGCAAAATTAACACATATTGAGCATAACATTAGGATTTACAGATAATAGGCAGATTGTCAACAAGTTATGACTTACTGGTGTATTACAAATGCCCTGCAAAAAAGTTGTGTGCAATTTTAGCTGCTTCACTCTTTTTAACAAAGACTAAATGTTGTTCATTATGAGAAATCTTCAGAACCACACGAATAAAGCTTTAGTGTGAGTGTACCGCACAGGGCCCAGTAGCTCAATTCTCTCCCGCTGAGTGAAATGTTTTTCTTGTGTTGTGTCCAGGGCTTCCAGCAGAAGTTCACCTTCCACAGTAAAGACATCGTGGCCATCAGCTGCTCCTGGTGCAAGCAGGCTGTGAGTCACCCTCCCACCACACACTCATAACAACAAACAATTCATCATTAGGACTACTCACCCATGTGCACTCTGAGGCATCCATTTTGAATATTACATTTCTTGTTTGAAGGGCAGGAAAAAAATTAAATAAAAATTTACTACTGTAATCATCTCAATCTTACATGTGTTAATATTTAAATGCTTATGAATGCAGCAAAGGCTATTGGTCCCAGAGCAATGATCACTGGATGAATGATTTGTCTAATAATAAGAATGTCACTGTTATAATGGACAGGGAGATTGCTAATATGAAATATGACTCACATTCTGTTTTCCCTTTCCCCAGTATCACAATAAGGTGTCGTGCTTCATGCTGCAGCACATAGAGGAGCCCTGTCCAATCGGAGCCCATGCTGCTCTCATAGTCCCACCCACATGGATTGTGCGAGTACGCCGCCATCAGGTACTACATTGACTGTACTGATTTGAATCATATAGCATTTAAAACAGATAGTAGTAGTATTCAGTAAAAGCTAGCTACCTTAAAAATTAAAAGGGTTTAAAAATATTTTGTGCAAGTTTAAACAGGATTTGTGGATGCCAAATTGAAACTGATCCTTTTTAAAAGTGCCACATCAGAAATGAGCTTTAATCCAGACTAACTCAGGTCTAAACCAAAGGATAAAATAAGCACAGACACAGAATAATAAATTACTAAATAATGACAAAACAGGGACGAACCAAGTCTTAACCAGGACTTAAGTTGTCTATGCTTCTCAACCAGATTAAGACCTAAATAAACTAAATTTGGAATTGAATGTGCAGTAGCAACGATAATGAATTCATGTGATTGGTCAGTTTGTCTTCTGCTTAGCCTGCTATCGTCCAATCAGAACTCACTACTGTCTAAATTAGATGCACTTGGAGAGCATAGACTTCCATCTAAGCTCTGATCCTATCTCACAATGGAAACATATAGATCCCAGACCTGGAATCAAACCAGGGATCTTCTCGTTCAGAAGTAAAAGCTGTACCCTATGAACATGCATTTGTTCCTTTATTGACTCTCCTTTCCTAAAAATATGTGTCAAAATGTGACCATTACTTTTAGAGTTATCTTGATTCCTTTCATATTTGCGTGCAACTCGACTTGTAAATACGCACTCTGTTTAGAGATGCATGCATTTGTAAAGAGATTCAGATTCAATTTTTTTTTGTAAAACATTGTTTTTCATATTCAGAGAACTGATAACCATATTTAGTGATTAGCACAATAAAAAATTGCCCGCGAGGGGTGCAACAGTATATTTTTGCAATAATGTGTATAAATTTGTATTGTTTCGATCTGATTCAAGAACGATATTGTCTGATTTAAAACAATACGTTTCAATATGACCTCAATAACACCTTTATATTAATAATACAACAACTTTTGGCCCAAAATCATAAGTATACACTGAAATCTAGCATTACAGCCTTGGTTGATTGTATCCGGCAGACAGACAGCAAAGTTGAATATATCTTTATCAAAAATTGCATCCAAAAAAGATATCTGGTTTTAATTTAACAATCAAACTTCTAATATGAATATTTCTGATATTATTGTTCCTTTTCCATGTATGTTCATTTTGTATTGATATACACTTCCTAGAAGACAATATGAGGTGATTCATATTGATATATTTGTATCATAGGAATATGAAATCAATAGCTTGATATAGTAACTGCATTGTGACATCCTTATTGCCCAGCTTTGTTATAATTCTGTTGGCCCACTCTACTAACAAACAATTAACAAGGTCTCTGAAACTGCTATTGGTAAAAGTACACACAACAAAATTATTTCTGTGTGTTTCTTTCATCATATAAAATATTTTATTCCAGTACTTAGACAAAGTAGTAACTAGCTTTTGAAACACAATGTAAATGCCGTAGGATTCGGCACTTTTAGCTTAGAAATGTAGAACGGTTTCAAAAAATGAGCCACTGCACTCTTATGTCATTATACTGTTAAGGTGTGATCTTAGCGCGCTTAAAGAATTAGAGATTTAAAGAAATCTGGAGACAACTGAAATGTAATGTTTCCTTTGCCCTCTTGTGTTGTTGACAGTCATCTGTGAAGAGCAGCAAGAAGAACAAGAGAGCGTCGTTCAAACGGAAGAGCAGCAAGAAGGGATCTGAGGTCAGGCCCGTCATCTTTTCCTCTTTTAACATGCAAAACATCAAAACGTACTCTCAGATGTGTCATTTTCTCCAAGGATCACAGTACTCAAAAGCTCACCTCTGCCTTAAATTATTGATACTCAACCAGTCTTTTTTTTTCTGTAGGATCAAAATATTTGTGTAAGGCTCTGTACGTTACAGTGGGAAAGGCTGGCACTGAGATTGGAAGATGTCTGACAGATTTGGCGTTGTGTTTGTGTGTGTGTTTTGTGACAGGAGGGGCGACCCTGGAAGCCCTTTCTGATCAGGCCTGTGCCCGCACCGCTGATGAAGCCTCTACTGGTGTTTGTCAACCCGAGGAGTGGAGGAAACCAGGTGAGACTACTTATGAAAGGCTTAATTTAGCACACAAAAGGGAAATTCAGTTTTTAATAGACTAATTTTGGAGGGTAAGCTGTTACTGTTGTAGCAATTAAGGCAATGCCATTAAAAATTCAAGCTACAATACACAGTGTAGCGTTGGCCTAACCTGCCCAGCCATTTTAATTATTTTTCTATTCTCTGTAAAGAATTAGTCAGGTCCCAGTTGATTTCAAAAGTGCGGAACTAATTGATGCAGATTAGGCGACCTATGAATGCAAATGGTTAGACTTTGCTAAAAAGGATCAGAAAAAATTTGTCAGTTTACGTGACAATGCTGGCCAATAAACTGTAGTACACCAGTTTGTCCAGCAAAAGGCGCTGTGTGCTCTCCAAATGCTCTACACCACACAGTGACTAAACAGCAGAGGAAATCATAGTTCCTGTCTGCAACTTCCCAACTACTTTAAGATCTTGTGGTTTTCTGGAGCCATGCTGATAAAGTCTTTTGTAAATCTGAGGAGGCTGGTGTTTCTGCTGCTGCGGTGAAGAGGAGGAGATGGAGAGGCTAAGGAGGATAATGGTTTTGTCGCTGCGGTGGAGAGGAGGAGATGGAGAGGCTGAGGAGGATGATGGTTCTGTTAATGCGGTGGAGAGGAGGAGATGGAAATGTTGAGGAGGATGATGGTTCTGCTGCTGCAGTGGAGTTGGGGGCAGAGGAGGGTTGCAGCACATAGCTGAACAGCAGGTTGACTGAGGGAGAGGGCATATATATGGGTGTGTGTGTGTGTGTGTGGCTTGAGAGGCAGGTGGCAGGCTGTGATTGGCTGACAGGGACAGACAGGTGATAAGGTGAAGACAGGGAAAAGTCTTCCTTGTTGAATGTACATTACAGCTTCATAACACTTCAAGCATTTTCAAATATAGTCGGATTCACAACGTAAACCTCGTTCTTGTGTAAATAAAAGACCAAATGTGTTCTCGTGTGAATGGCCCCTGAAGCTTTACCAATATATAGAAAACTAGGAACACTCAGAGACCTTGCAGCCCTCCCACCATCCAGCTGGTGTTCTGAATCCACACCAAATCTAATCATTTGTTTCTGTCTTCACTTGTGAGCTTTACTGAAAGTTTCATGATATTACTCTTGGAGTATTTAAACATTTTATGGCTGCGGCACTTTAGTAGCTCACCTCGTAGCTCACATACAGCACCGTATTTTCCTGACTATACGTTGCTCCGGAGTACTAGCCAAAAGTCGCACTAGCCAAAAAATGAAGAAGAAGGAAAAAAAAAAATAGCACTGGACTAGTTGTTACCGGTAATGTTTACATTTTAAATTGTCAGTGGTACAGGTGCAGCAGATGCTGGTACACAAGACTAGAGCGCCCTCTAACGAACACGTGAAATATTTTAATATATAAGTTGCACCTGAGTATACGTCGCACCCCTAGCCAGACTATGAAAAAAAGTGCGACTTATAGTCCGGAAAATACGGTATACTGCCGTGATCTGGGTTCAATTCCCAGCACAAGTGAGTTTCCTTCATGTTATTCTCATTTTCTATTTTTCACTTTCCTTTTAATTCATTGTACCCAATCCGGATTTGGGTAACCGTTAAATCATATTCATCTTATTATAATTTTTAATAGTGCACTCTGAAAATTGCATAAATCTGTATTCCTTTGCCTGTATTAAAATCCTACCTTATCCTTTGCTTTTTTACATATTGTCCTGTTCCTCTTCCTCTCACTTACTTAGAGAAGTGTTTAGTAAGTGCTTTTGGATTAAAATGAGGCCAGCGGTGTATTACATAAAGTAGGTCATACTGTCATTAGGAGTTGTAAACAGGTCTGTCATTACCAGGAAGTCAGATGGACTAATGTTTTGATCTTCTAAAACACACTTCTATCTGATAGGCAAAGGCAGAACGTAACTCGATCATTTCACTTAAGCAGTTTACTTGAGTACATTTACTTAGCACATTTTTTAAAATATACTTTTACTTGAGTAAGAGAAGGAGAAAAAAATGTACTTTTACACAAGCAAATTTTTAAACTTTCTAAACAAGTGAAAGTGTTTTTTACCTCAGTAGCAAAGTGGGTAGTAGTAGCAGCAGTATCAGTAATCAGTAGTCGCAGTAGTACTAGTAATAGCTAGTGGCTAGCTAGTATTAACTAGGTAGTGGTAGTACTAATTGTGGTAGAATTTGTAGTAGTTGTAGAAGCAGCAGTAGTAGTGGTGGTAGTAGTAGGAGCAGTAGTGGTGGTTGTAGTAGCAGCAGCAGACGTTGTAATAGTAGTAGCAGCAGTATCAGTAGTAGTAGTAATAGTGGTAGTAGAAGTAACTCTTTACTGTTTAATTTTAGTTTGACTTCAACCATTATTGCTTAATACAATTAATTTGCAGAAACAGTACTTTTTACTTAAGTACCGACGTTCTTCTTCCTCTGCTGGTCATGTGATCATACACTTTTCTTTGACAGGGCACAAAGATCATGCAGTCCCTGATGTGGTACCTGAACCCTAGGCAGGTGTTCGACCTCAGCAACGGAGGGCCCAAGGAGGGGTAGGTCCACCACAGAATGCTAATGATGTTTCATAATAAATGTGATTTATATGTATTTTTTTTTTTTTTTTTTTAGGCTTGAGTTGTATCGTAAAGTGCCCAACCTGAGGATCCTGGCCTGTGGAGGTGATGGCACAGTGAGTAACATTCACCAGAAATAAGTGATTACATAACTCTCCTGTATTTCTCAGTTTTTGTATAACGATTGCAGTTCTGAATATATAACCTATATATTTTGGAGTGCCACAGGGCTCCATACTAAGGCCATTCTTTTTTCTCATTTATATACACTCACTGGCTACATTATAATGCTTCTAAATGTAAATATCTAATCAACAAATAGCAGATTCAAAACAAAGCTGTCTCATGCCCATAGTTGCTGGGATAGGCTTCAGTGCCCCTTGACCTTAAATGGGATTAACTTATGAAACAATATGAAAGAATTAATGAAAATGTACAACGCTCCAGGCACACGTGTATTGGTGTCACTCTAATTGTATAATTATATGATTTGAAGCTCTGTTTGGCCAATTACTTTGTTAAATGATTCATAGACCAGAGTTCCTGATTAGTCATGGCTTCAGCTACATGTAGATGTATTGCACCATTATCTTGATTAAACCACAGAAAACCACTGCTTACTTGCTTGCTTGCTTAAAGCTTGTGCCATAAGGATGTGAGCCCACCAGGCCTATGCCAGCTTTCTACCCCATTCAGTCCTGGGGTAAGGCAGGAGCATTAGCAGTTTCAGGTTGACTTGCTGCAGTTCTTGTCTTTAAGACTTCCTTGTAGACACATGGGTGGCCACAAGGTCTTTGTCAGCCGGCTGCTGCAGGGCCAAATTCATGTCTGCCAGTGGATTGGGTGTTGCTGTTGACACAAACTGATCTCTCTGCCCTGTTAAAAGTTTGGAGAAAAGGCAGATAAGGGGTGGTGGAACAGTCAGAGACTGAAGGATGTGCTAGAGTTTGGGACGGTTAATGGTGTCAAAGGTGGCCTTCAGGTTGAAGAAGGCAAGGTAGAGGTGCTGGTCCTTTCACAGTAAATCACTCATAAAACTAAAATAAATGAGGGTGATGTCGGAAGGACATCCCACACCAAATTACCAGTGCAAACTAAGGATTTGCTCTGGTGACACCTGAAAGAAAGCAAGTAGTGTGCACTCACATGGAAGTCCAAAACCGTGTGATGCATAATTTGCAGTCTTGTATAAGTTTTTCTTTGTCTTGTATTTTACCCTTTTAAGATTGTACAAACTTTTCACAAAGCCTACTGGATTCTTTTATCTATTTTGGACTAATTAGGAGATATAACCCCTGCTTCCACAGATCAAGAGGTTGTTACTTATTGCATACCAAAACATGCATTAAAATATGTATAAAAGCAATGCCGAGTAAAGACATCACAAGGCCGTTTTTTTTTTTTTGTTTTTTTTTTTTGTTTTTTTGGCCCTCAGAGTTTACTGAGACTGTAATGTAAATATGCTCAGCTTTTGAAGATAGAAGATTTTATAATAAATCTATTTGTTGAATAAAAAAATAAAAAAATTTAGTGGATATTTTGGTAGGTGATCAGCAACAATAATAATGTACTTCCAATAGACAAAAGGGTATTAGCCCCCAAAATGTGTAAATTCTGCATAAAGAATAAGGTTTTGGCAAATAACTGTGTGTGTGTGTGCTGCCAGTGAGTGGGTAGAGAGCATTAGCAAGTGGCTTAATATTTAACTGCTCTGTTTATATGAAGTCACTCCAGTTTCAGGGCTATACTGTATCATTGAGGAGGAGGAGCATTGAGGAGGCAGACTTATATACAGATTGCTTTAGGGCTGTGCTTCTTCATCAGAGACTGTTAAATACGCCTGAAGAGATTAGCCTATTATTTATGACAAGTTTAGTAATTTAATTTCTACTCCAGACACATTCACTCAGAAGTGCTTTGACCCACTTAAACTCCCCATGTTCTCCTTCAGACTCTGTTGCATCACTTGTATAGAAGTATAGTTCTCTTTGTAATACAGTGCGGGACACTGCCAAAAAAGAACAACCTGTTTATCAAAGAGTTTTCTAATACTAAAATGAATTTATCTATTCATCCTCTTGGTGGTGCTGCTTATCAGGCTGGACTGGATAGAGGACTGTCTTCCAAAGGTTTTCTGTATTTGTCATGGTATTAACACACTCACGTATTCACTTTGTTGAATGAATGATCCTTGTGCCCTGATGCAGTGGTCAGTGGCTCATTAGCAGGAAGCTACTGTAGACTGTACACACACCCTAAAAACACAAATGGTCTACATAATTGTGCTATGTCCTTATCAAAATGTAAATGCAACATGTAATGACACTAATTTTTAAACTGTGCTAGAAATTTAGCACCTGCTTTCTGTGCTCTTCAAACTCATTTAATCAATAGGTAATAAACAAGGCTATATTTTATTAGCATTTTTGCTCCATCTGCTACACATCCAACACACACCAATATTCCTAACAGGTTTTTGATTTTTTTGTTTTTTACTCCTTTTTGATGCCTCTACACATTTACTAATGCTGTCCAGGCATTACATCATAATTTGTAACCAATAGTGATCATGAGAATAAATGGAACAGGGATATGATCTTAATGGCAAAAGTAATTGTGTATTGCTAGACATAATTTAATTTGAAATTAATTAAAATGGTTTTCCATTTTTTTAAATAAATATACTCCAGTTTTAAAATAGTTAATTAATTGTAAAGAGAGTAATGTTAATATTGTATGTGTCATGGATGTTGTGGGTAGTAATGATTTAAGGAGACAGTTCTCACTCCTGATTGGTCGATGTTTTTGGAGGCAGAACCTGCACTGATGAAGTTCAGGCAGATCGAAAAGTTACTCAATAAGCAATTTAATGAAGAGTGAGACAGTGTGTGGGAGTTCAGTTTAGTACTCCTTCTCCTACTCACCTGCTGTTAACTCAGGTGTGCAGACATCACCTTTTACCGTTTACAACTCCACCCCTCATTACAGTATAGCTACGTTTCTGTTTCCATCATTTTATTAAAACATGCAAAACTCGTTACCTCAAAATACAAGCATAGGGCATAAAACTAAAATATATTATTAGATAATTACAGTGGTTTTCTTCAATCCAAGGCAAAATAAAAGTCAACTTTCAACAACAACGCAACAATGTGATAAATTTTCTCTCTTCATGGTATTGTCAGGTTGGCTGGATCCTGTCATGTCTAGAAGAACTCTCCTTCAACCCCCAGCCTCCTGTCGCTGTGTTACCTCTGGGTACTGGGAACGACCTGGCCCGGACCCTAAACTGGGGAGCGGTAAGTCCAGAAACATTCAATCAACACTAACCTTACCCCAGTATCCCAACAAATTCTGTATGTGTCTCCTAGGGCTACACTGATGAGCCTCTATCTAAGATCCTGTCCCACGTTGAGGACGGTGACGTGGTGCAGTTGGATCGGTGGAATCTCCACGTAGAACCAAACAACACACCAGGAGAGATGGACGAGCAGCAGACTGATAAGGTTAATATTTATGTCCAATTATTTTCTACAGTGTCCAACAGTTGGTTATGATTCAGCTTCCCACAGTGGCTTAATTAACAGATGAGTCATGCGAACATAGTGATGTCCTGTTGCCACGGTAACATCCAAAAGTGACAGACAATGATTAATAACACCTACACTGCATTATTTTAATTTTTGTGTTGTCACAGTGGGACGTGACATTTAGCTGTCAACCTTTTTAAAAAAACTCCAGATGATTCACTGATGTACTTTTTACCCAAACAGTTCTGCTATTTAAAAACATCAACATTTTTGTGACAAAGTAGCAGTATTAGTGGTGGTGGTAATAGTAGCTTTAGTAGTAGGCCCAGTAGAAGTGGTGGTGGGTAGTAGTACTTGAATAAAATGTATAAACGTTACAGTCGGTACTTTTACCCATAATATTTTTCTCACCTACTTTGGGTTCCAAAATTATTCAGTAACATTGCTTTTACAACTACTCGATACCAGAATTGGAGAATTTCCCCCATCTCTAAATTATGGGGAATAAAATGTAGTTAAGCTGGGGACACACTAAAGGAATTTAAAATCTTAAGTGAATTGAAAACACATAACACCAAGAGCACATGAGCACAGCGCACAGAAATAATGAGAGTTTCAAATGATTTTCAATCCCATACTTGTATGAAGGCACAGACTAGACAATTCAGGCACTGCAGGACCACACACTTGCAATTCATTGACCAATTTTATTGTGGTGATTTTACAGACATGAGAATCAATAATTTCTATGTGTTACTACTACAAAGCACTGTCACAGTTTTAATTGTTAGCATTAGTATTCACTCGTGTCGAATATTGCTGCAATCTCTGCACAAGCATTTCCTTTTCAAGGCTATTGCGGTAAGTCTTGCATGATGCGTTGTACAAGCACTCGTGCTGTTGCCACAATACTGTGGCTTATACCAAATAGTATCAACTATGGCTGAACATCAAAAATTCTACTTAATTATTTTAAGTGGTACCATGGGTAATTTTGAATTGTGGATTTTATCAAATTTATTCCACTATTGTAAACAACACACAGACACACAGGCTTTATAAAAATAGAAAGACAGGAATAATTGTATACATAGTGTATTTTTAAAGGCAGCTGTAATACGGTCTACACCTACCAAGATAAACACAATATGTCAAATTCAATATGATTCATTCTACATACACATACTCCATTTACTGTAAAAGTGATATTGTGTAACAGATGGTGAAGTGTAATCATAAACATGATTTGCACCTGTTTATCAGTAACATCTACAGAACATTGTTATGCAGCCTTAGTCACCTTCACTCCATCTGTGCATCACCCAAACTTGTAAGAAAAAATTTGCTTGAGCATAAAAGGGTATATGCTCCACTTCCTATAAATATCACCATCATCTGTCACGTCCTTTGGAAAGATATGCCTATAGTTATGAGTGTACCAGAGACACTTTTTTGAGTGGGAAACAGTTTAAATCCCAGAATAGCACATTGCATATGAATCATCTGTGGGGAAAAAAGCAAGATGTCACCTAGGCTTTATTGTGAAGGATTTTAATATGCTTGCCTGCTGCACACTCAGATACACAGAGAAACAACACAAAAAGGTGTTACTGTGTCTTCTCTCCTCCTCTTCCCACTTCCCACAAAGACATTTATGTATAGGTGAACTGGTGACTCTAAATTGCCCCTAGTGAATGAATGTCTGTCAGTGTCTGTATGTAAGTGGCAGCCTGGCAAATAACAGACCATTGTCCATTACTAAATTGCACTGCCAATGTTACAATTCATTCATATACATGTTTCAGTGTTACTTTTTTTTTTTTTACTGGAAATGTGTTCCAAAAAATTAAAACTTGGAATTAATGGCACAGTTTGAAAAGTAAGGAATTTACTAATATTTGAGTACATCACTACTTAAGTAATTTAACTTCCACCTTAGTAATTTTATTTTGAAATTTCCAGTGCTTACATTAGTACCAGTTTTAAATGCTTCTTCCACTTCTTGATGATGGTATGGTAAGAGTAGTGTTTGGAGAAATGTGAAACTGTGAAATCAAAACAGCAGCAGATCTTTGGATATAGCTTCACACCATGGATGTATAATACAATGTGGATCTTATCAGTTATTTTCCCATAGAGCGCAATGTAAAAAGAAAAGCCTGGTGTTTGGCTGAAAAGACCTACAGCTTCCAAAATGTTATATTGTCTTATTTCACATCATGGACTTTTTAAAGTTAATTTATTATAATGTAATGTTGTTTATTGTAATGTCACCACTGCACCCATTGGTCAGAACCAATCACATGGTATGCAAAACAAGAGCGCACATGGTATTCTGTGTCAATAAGCATAGCCATTGAAAATAACGGTGGCCATGACTTGATTCATTATCCAGATTTAACAATACATCCATGCTTTACACTCAAACCATAGTTCACTGAAAAACTTCCTAAATAAAATAACTACATTTTTCATTAGGGGCGTGATGAGACATCATGCCACGAGATCTCGGGAGATCTAAATGTCACGAGATTTCTTGTCGGAGTGGAGCGCGATTTCGTGAATTAACTTTTTTGGGCTGCATCTCAGACCCATATGTAGGTTATTATTCTCAGAGACTGAGTTGCAGGAGAGTACAGAAATCAGAAGGAGTTAGCAAACATGATGGAGTGCACGGGTGAAATCCAAGCTGTCCCTGCCACTTTTAAATCAGCTGCTCCCATTACGCACATCACATGCTGTACATAGGGGACCAACTGCTGGAATGACACTGTGTCTTTGCGTGCGCAGGTGTATTTACAGAACTCACCACACAGAGATATGCAGTAAATGTGTGCTGATAGAGATTTTAAGCTTTCTGACAGTTTTTGCTTCAGGAATCTAGGTGCAGAGATTGCAGCGAAATCATTTGTTAAAGCTCTAAAACACTTTAAGAGGAATTAATAAAAGACGCGCTGCACGCGCATCTAATTAACAGCAGTGTCGGCAAAACCCGCCTGTTTTTTTCAGATCGTATATCTAATGTTTTATTCAAAAACAGTCAGAAAAACATAATTATTTACTTAGTACTAACTTTTAATGGTGGGATGAGATGAAGGATGAGAAGGCAGTGGGGAGAGAGCTGTTTCAGCTTTTGGCAGGGACAGAGAGAGGAGGCAGCGCATCACATCTGTGAGGTAGACATTTGTGGTAAAACCATTAGCAGTATTTATGTTCTTTTACTGCATAAAATTCATAAAAAGTTAATGCACCAAAAATGTTTAGCATTTTGTAATTTTCAGTTATTTAAAATGAAGAAAAAATGTTTGAATAAAAAAAATCTACGATTTATTAAAAATAGTGTAAAAATCTCGTCTCGATGTTGTGAGCCTGAGCTCGTGTCTCGTCTCGTGGGATTTCTGTCTCATCACACCCCTACTTTTCAACAATTAATATTAAACTATATATCGAACCTTTGAGCCTATGTTGTTTACATTCAGTATGTTTAGAGTAAGTAGTGTTTTTGTTTATGCCCCCTCAGCTTCCTCTAGATGTCTTCAACAACTACTTCAGTCTTGGTTTCGACGCTCATGTCACGCTAGGGTTCCATGAGTCCAGAGGTACTATCCCTTACCCAGCTAAAAAAAAAAAAAAAAAAACATGTCATAAGTTTATTAATAACTTTCTTCAGTTTTTTACATTTTCTAGAAGCAAATCCAGAGAAGTTCAACAGCCGCTTTAAGAATAAGATGTTTTACGCTGGGGTGAGTATCTACACTCACCGGCCACATTATTAGGTACACCTGTTTCAATGCTTCTAAAGGCTGAATGTGGAATCAACAAATCTTGTGGCAGCAGAGGGTTTACAGAGAAAGGTCAGAAAAATAGAAAATATTCAGTGAGCAGCAGTTCTGTGGCGAAAATATCTTGGTCAGACTAGTTTGAGATGATAGAAAGGCAACAGTAACTCACAGAGATGGGGACTTGTGATTCGGACTTGGACTCAAGTCGCACTTAAGTCCCTACTTTGAGAGACTTGTACCTGTACCCTAAAGACTCGAGACTAACGTGACAATACGTTACTGCTGCTTATTTCGGCTTCTTTCCCCTCCAGCTCTGCTGCCCTGTCTCTCCTCCACGCACACAGCATATGAGCGAATCTGAAGTGCTGCTCTGATTCGCCAGAGCACGGCTTCTCTGCTGCATGTTCTATCTCCTCGGCGCTCTGAGAACAGTTAAAGATTATTTTTTTGAGAAAACCAATAAGGCAATCACAATCAAACATGCTGTGCGAGTAGAGCTTGAGGAGAGCTACAAAATGCTTTTTTAATTTTTTGTTCATGAGGTTCTATGCCAGAGAAATGAGCAAAATCTTTTTATTGTCATTTTGAGCTTTTCAGGCTGAGATAAAGCGATTTTGGATGTTTCCTATGAACTGCCGTGTAAGATGTCCTAAACTGCTAAAAGATGGACTGAGCTGCCTTCTCAGGACTTCACAAAGCATTTTAAGGACAAATCTCGCATATCTGCAGGGCTGCCACAATGGCCTGTAATGAATTGGTTAGTGAGAACCGATAAAGATTTGGGGAGAGCTACAAAATGCTTTTTAAATTGTTGTTCTATGCCAGATATATCAGCAAAATCTTTTTATTGCCATTTTGGGCTTTGCAGGCTGAGATAAAGCATTTTTGGATGTTTAAAATGAACTGCAGGGTAAGTGCCCAAACTACTACCAGATGGGTGGGGAAGCTGGGGTCCTTCAGTCACATGGTTGCCTGGACATTTGCCTGACCAAAAATCGGCATTAAAGTCTGATTGCCAATTGACTAAAAAAGGCAAAAAATTGGCCGGCCAATCAGGCGACCTCTAGGTCGGATAATGCTGGAGACAGAGTTGTGACTGTTATTCATCAAAAATGCCAAATATTGGCAACGATAATCAGCCCGGTCGATAATCGGACTTCAGTCCTATATGCTACAGCAGGAATGGAAGAGAAGTTAGAAACACTTTGAGGGGCGGAAGTAACTCAACAAATAAGCTTCTCAGTGTAGTTATTGAGCTAGTGATTGAGTCAACAATAACAAAATGTTAAACGTCACCTCGTTTCTAAAAGTGAATATTTTGTCAGGTAACAGAGGAGGAAAAAGCTGACGGTGGGCAGGCAGAAGCCATAGGTAAAGAGCTATTACCTGTTAGCCACAGCCTGGAGATGCTAAAGCAGCCTTATACAGTGACAGTGAGAGTCTGTAAATATGGCTCTTAAAGGAAAGAGGCATTTCATTTATCAGATGAACTGTTGATAACACTATAGTGCTGTTTCTGCTGGCAGGTTGTTAACCTCTGACTGTATTAAGATGATATGAATGATTTTTGGACTGAGGTTATTAATAGAAACAGAGAGAGAGGTTTGTCACAGTGTTTCTGTAAGAGGTGAATTTGGTATTTTTTGTGGCCCCATTGGTTCTACTATTTGAGAGTCCATTGCCTGGTTGTCCTGTTACAGGACTCCCTTTTAAAACACAGAATCCTTCTCATTTGCAAAGCTGTTTGACTTGATTTAGTTGTTTTCAGTTTATAGCTCTCACAGCAGGATTTCTAATTTCGTAATCGTTTAATTAAAGAGAGTACTAGAGAGTAGTAAACTACTTTATCCCCAGCCTCTGCTTAGACTAATAGCTTATCTGCTTAGGTGCATTCAAGTGGTAACAAGTAGTCCAAAATATTTGTAGAGCTAAATGCTTATAAATCCAACTAATTTACTCAGTAGTTATTATTTTATTTATACCTATCAATCATAACATTTTGACTTTACAAAATGACATGCAGCAAGGCCAGAAAAATGGATTCCTTTCTCGGCCCTTATAAGAGTAGGACATTTACATGCATTTTGTGTGTACAGAGCTGATCTTTTGTTTGTTTCTTACCATCATCTCACACCAGTCTGGCCATTCTCCTCTGACATTTTCACCACAGAACTGCTGCTCACTGGATATTTTCTCATCTTTGGACCATTGTCTGTAAACCCTAGAGATTGTTGTTTGTGGAACTCCCAGTAAATCAGCAGTTTCTGAAGCACTCAGACTAGTTAATGCCACTAAAATCTTTTTTCTCTTCAGTGAACTTTATTGTCGACAAAAGATTATTTGTCTGTCAGCTTAGTAATATTCTAAGAACTACAGTACCTTCAGCAGATTTGTCTCAGGATTCAGTTATTGACTTGCCTTATATGTAACATGCATATTAGATGTCTGCATTTAGAAGCATTTGAACAGGTGTACCTAATAATGTGGCCAGTACATCTGTCACATCTATGTTAAAAATTACTTTCTAGATCTCTGCAGTTTTTCCAATCGCTACTATTTAAAAGACTTGCAAAACTTCACATTCTTCTAAAAAATCTGCTCTACTGACTTCCTCTTTTCACTTCATCTTTTGTTATGCCAATCATATTCAAGTTTAGAAGCTGTTCTATCTTTTTTTTTTTTTTTTTTGCCTCCTTCCATCCTCCAGCTGTCATGTTTTAACTTTGAGTTCTGTATAAATCCTCTTGCAGACAGCCTTTTCTGACTTTCTGATGGGAAGCTCTAAGGATCTATCGAAGCACATCCAAGTGGTGGTGAGTGAGTGTCTGTCTGTCTAACTGAGGCGTTTAGTCCAGCTCTGTGCCTCACCAGTGTTCTCCATCTGTTAGTGTGATGGGACCGATCTGACATCCAAGGTGCAGGAGCTGAAGCTGCAGTGTCTGGTGTTCCTCAACATCCCCAGGTTTGTCCATTTTATCATGAATGGTACGTCTTTGGTGGGTGAAGTGTTCAGATCCACGGAGCAGTTTGACAGCTGGGATTGTAAAGATGCGGCTGATAAAGGAAGTGTGAAAGTTAAGACTTACACACAAGCTGTCTATTTTCATTAAAAAAATAATTATTATTGCTTAGATATACAGTGTACTGTAGGTGGAAACACATCTTCAGTGCTTGTGCTAGAAACTTACTGGATCTTCTTTAGTATATTCCATCCTTATACTATAGATTGACAGTAAATTGCAAATGTATAATTTTTGTATTTATCCTTTTTTATTGTCAAATCCAGCCAGTGTACTCTTTATGTCAGTCCCAAGCCTGCATAAAAGGAGAGGGTTGTGTCAAGGAAGAGCATTTTACTTAACCTATGTCAAAAAATAACATACTGTATATGCCAGACATGTTCAAAGTGTGGCCCTCAGCTTCTATAACAAAATGTATTACTAATGGCCCACCAGCCTTTTCATACAGCGTTTTCATAGCTTTATCTATATTATCGTTATGTTTATATATCTCATCTACTGCTCTCTGCCTTGTGTCCTCTAATTAGTTGATAAGAAAATAACAGCAATTGTGTCTCTAGATTGCACAACAATTTGTATAAAAGGTCAGAGCCTCTATATTTTGAACTATTTGATAAAATCAGGCTGAGCTAAAAATTACCTGGAGGATGTTTTTTTATGTTCAAAGATGTTATTTTGTTGGAACTGGTTTTATATTTTGTTGTCTGAGAAAAGAAAGAAATGTGGCTTTTGAAAAAAAAAATTAAATAAAATGTGCATTCAGTTCCTAGAACAAATCAGAAGGGACTGTCAAACCTTGGACCTTTGCACATCTTCAGGTCTGGCTCTCTTTGAAAAAAGTTTGGACACAACTGGTAAATGCAAATGACTGCTAAGGGTATTTGCAGTCATCTGTGGTGGAAAACAAGCACTGTAAATTTGACTACGTACTAATTACTTTAGAAGTTATTTTAAAAAATGTGTCAGTGCTAAGCGAAATATACCACTAATATACTACTAGATTAGATAGATACTTTATTGATCCCAAAGAAAATATATTCTACTGTCTAAATCTGGAATCAAACCCCAGACCTACTCAAAATGTTACTTTTAAGTAAAATTAAATCTTCTTTCTCAGAATTAAGGTATGTTTAGAAAGCATTTAGAAACTACATTTTCTTTCCACCTTTGTGCTGATAGACATCAGTCATTTACATAAAAATCAGTCAACTTAAATCTATGAAATATATTAACTTAAGTGTGTGTCATGAATGTACTAACTGGCGGTAACTTTTACAAACCACTACTGCAAAGAAACTGATGTCCTGCTCTCTACCTAAAATGTCTGCTGTCTCTCCATTTCCTCTTAGAAGCAATGAAATGCTTCTAATTTTCATGCATCTCTACTTTGCTTAAGTTGATTTTATAATGGGTGTTTTTTTTGCTTTTACTTGTATCTTAGAGCAAGGATTTGTACTTTTTACGCCATTACATTTAAATTGGTTTGTGTTAGAAAGTACTTTAAGTGTTGATTGTTTGAAAATATTTTCTTTTGCTGTGTTCTAATTGTAGAAACACAATACCTGCAGCAGAACTCTTCAGAAGAGCCAAATAATGACTGTTACAATTATCTTCAGTTGCACTACTTCTTTAATTTCAGTACAATCGGCATCATTCTAAACCATAATTCCTCGCATTTAATACATTCAACAGTTGAATCTCTGTGAAATACTTTTACTTTTTTACTAAGTACTAAATTTCTAGTTAATTAAGCATTAAAGTACTCACTTTCATGGGATGTTTACTTGAGTAAAATTTTGTCCATTTAGTACTGTTATTTAAGTAAAGAAATGGACTACTTCCTCTACCAGTGCTTAGAAGGAGCATATTTTTGACACAAACCCTTACCAAGCACACACAGAACTCTTGTTGCTCCAGCGAATGAATGAACAGTGCAGAGTAAAGATCCATCACTGAAGCCTACATGTGTATTGTAACCATTTTAATTACAGAGCCTCCTATAATCAAGAAATAATTAGACTGTAAAGCAATTATATCCTGCTGCCCTTGAGACTGAAGTGTCTCCGAGGCCAGAGCTTTGAATACAGTCTACTGTTGGGTTTGAATTCTTTTTCTTACAACAGGCACTGAAGGATATATAGAGCAATAGTTCTCTAAACACCCGCCAGCTCACAGTGGAAAAACGCTTTGTTTAACAGCCCTGTTAAACATTTTACTTACAGTTTAAATACACTCCACACAGCTCACCTAGCCAACATGTTATTTAGGTTGAAAGAAACCCTATGCAGTGAATTCACTAGCACTGGCCATTCCCTTCTTTCTTTTCAAATACAGGAGAGTCTGGTTCCTCTGTGGTTGTATGGTGAGCTATTTCCACTCATTTGATTTGGACCAGGCCTATCACAGCCGTTTATCTGCAGCGTGTCTTACAAAAGCAGAAGATAAGCTTTTAAATAACCAAGATTGTGTCGGCTTATATGGCATGAAACTGATAACTTCTCTCACCTGAGTAGAAGTTATTCAATTTTATTAAACACCATTTAATAGGCTAAAATTAGACTGAAGGGGGACAAAATCAGGACTTAACCAGGACAAAACCAAGACTAAACAAAGACTAATCCAGGACAAAACCAGGACTACCCCAGATTTAAACAGGTAAAAAGGTCTAAAACAGGAATTAAACTATATTTGGACTTGGACAAAAGACTCCCAAGTACCACCAGTGGTCTCTGTACCACAATTTTTGAACCACTGCTCATGTGTTACTTAAAGTGTTACCCAAAATTTCAATATATTGATGCCTAAATATTTTTTTACCCTTTTTGTAAACTGAATTGTCCTGAAAAGGAAAATAAGTGCAGTGCGCAGAATATGTTGTTAGCCTATTCATTGGTGAAGATTAAATTTTTTTATTCTGATTGTAAAATAGACTACATTTACTCACTGTGAGCAATTGCACTATTCACTACCGCACACAGCACTACATGAAAGATTCTTTTTGGATTTTCTTTTCAAATGGTCTATACAAAAGCCAGTCGTCGGTGTTGCTCCAGACAGCAGCACATTTGTAATTTTTTACTCTTTTCACATACATTTTTGGCATTAACTGACTCATTATCCTTCCTTTCATTTTAACAATAATGGACCGAAAAAAAGCAGCAGTGAAGTAGTCCCAAAAGTCTAGGAAAGTACATTTTATTCTTATTGCTCAATGACAAATCATAACTTTGCAGCAGACAGCTTTATAGTTTAGTCTATGTCCTTCAGCTCTCAGCTCAGGTAAGACGAAGAAGACAGTTTAAAAAGTTGTAATGCAGTTTTGTGAATTTCAGATACTGTGCAGGGACGACTCCGTGGGGAAACCCTGGAGAACATCATGACTTCGAGCCTCAGAGACATGACGATGGCTACATAGAGGTCATTGGGTTCACCATGACGTCACTGGTATGTGTAGTACTATGTAATGTGTGTATTTTCTACTTTTACTTCTAGGTATGCCTCTCATTACCATTACCATTTACCTTTGCATTCATGAGCTACAGGACATTCTATTTGATTTTACCTTGATTTTTGTTATTGTTGGTATCATGACGATGACAAAAACAAAAATATGCTATACTCCATAAACTGATATCTTGAAAACACATGCACCATGATGAAGATGTAGTAAAAAAGTAATAACTAAGTAACTAAAAAACATCTGTATAGGAGCCACAATGGCACTGGAGGTTAAGTAGGGTTACCTTTTGACCTGTAAAAGTGGGCCTTAATAAAATGATCAGGAATAAAACTGGCTTTCATTATAAGACCAGTTGCACTGAAATAGAAAATAAAATAAAACAGTTTGTTATACAATACCAATGAGTTTTTTGAAATATACATTTGATAACTTAAAATCCTCATCCTCATAATAATATTTGGCTTGCCTCTAAATGTGTGCTTCTGAAATTATGATTGCATCCATGAAATTGCTGTGGTAAAGTAATATTGTGAATTAAACTCTTGAATTCTAGAAGTTCACCTGGATATGGTCTAAATCAGTGTTGTCCAAACTTTTTTTTTTATTATTATTGAGGGCCACATACTGCAAAATATATGCAGAAGAGGGCCTCTCACTAGAGGTGACAGATTTTGCTTCCCTATGAATTAAAGGCTCATTCAGCTGCTTTGTGCTTCAAAAAATATACTTTTTTTTTTCTTCTGTAATGCCAGGTCCACTTCACATAAATATAAAGGTACCTTTACCTGTGCTTTTTAACTTGTGATAAGAAGTTCTATCTGTGGCAAATTAGGCCTATTGAGAATGAAACCAATAGGGCTAATGGAAAAATGGTCTGCAGGCCGCATTTTGGACACATTTTGGACACATTTTGGACACATTTTGGACACCCCTGGCCCAGCTGCTTGCATTTTGATGAGTGGTTCTAGCACCAAAATGTTCTTTGCAGGCTGTGGAGCTAAGAAAATACTTAGTGTTATGATATATTATGTGAGACTATTATTAGGTTTTGAAGAGGTTCAGTTGTAGAAAATTATAAATGGTAAATGTAAAATGTGTGTCCCAACAAAATGGTGAGGAAAACTTACGGTCCCTTAAGCTTCTAGGCCATAGTCTTACAACATGCACAGAAATCAAGTTTCTGTGCATGTTGTAAGTTTCAAAGTCTAAACATGAAAGTTTGTGAGAGGATTGAGAGAAAGTTGTTTATTCTCAGATGTATGTGAGAGGATGTACCTAGGTCTCCCTCCTCCTGACCCAGAAAGTGAATCAACATGAGGAAACCCTGAGGCTGGAGCAGATCCGGGATAATAAGAGGACCCATCCATCACATCTGCCCCGCCGCTACAGAAGTGGGTCGGAGGGGGGAAAAGGTGTACCCAGACCCTCTCTCATCCTGTCTGTGTCTTCTCTGTGTGTTTGTATGGGACAGGCGGCGCTGCAGGTGGGGGGCCACGGGGAGAGGCTGAACCAGTGTCGACAAGTCACGCTCACCACCAGCAAAGCTCTGCCTGTTCAGGTACGTACATGAAACCTTATAAACACTGCCTGACCAATCATGGGTGTTTATCTAAAATAGGGTGGGCTTTGTGCGATGCAGTGTTTCTCTGACTGGTTGTTTAATTTTTAAATTGCATCAGTCCTAATTTAGGATTGCATATGTACTATATGTTGCCCATGAATTCCTGACTGCTTGTATGTCATACCAGTCGCATTAAGAGGAAGTTTATTGTAAAATTGAAACGATACATAATACCAGATACAAGGCAACTTTTGAAGGATGTAATCTAACGATGTAACACAAAATGGCACATCTTACTTGTAGCAGTTATTTCAGCTAGGATAGGAGAGAGAACCAAACCAATATACACATAGAAAAACAGCTCTATAGTTCCTTAAACTTTTTGTATGATGCCATTTTACTACAAACAAATATCTGAGGAATCAATGGAAACAGAGCTGTATGCATTTTTTGTTTTGTTTTTTGTTTTGGATAAATGAATGAGAGTAGGCTGGATATAGAGGGCTTGTATAGCACATTTAAAACAACCTTTGTTGCCCAAAGTGCTTTACAGGCTTACTACCTGAATATATTAAAATAATAAAATAAGTCAAATCAAGTTAAAAACACTAAAAGTACAATAAAATGAAATATAACATAAAAACAACAATCAAAGTCGAGCTCAGCTTGTGTTTAAAGCCAATGCAAACAAATGGGTTTTTATAAAAATTTTAAAATATTAAGAGACTGGGCAATTCTGATATTCAGAGGCAGACTGTTCCAGAGTTTAGGAGCGGCTACGGCAAAGCCCCGCCTCCTCTGGTTTTCATTTGTGATCTCGGGATGTCTGAAAACAGCTGATTTGTTGACCTCATTGTTCTGGCAGGAACATGAACAGGCAGTAGCTCTGAGAGGTAAGCAGGGGCCTGTCCATTAAGACCTTTAAAAACAATCAATAAAATCTTAAAATCTTTAAATAAATCTGGTAGCTGACAGGGAGCTAGTGCAAGGAAGCCAGGACAGGGGTTATGTAGTTGTATGTGGTCAGTGCTTCCTGGAGTTTGGAGTGCTTCCCGGTTTGTGGAACCATACGTTTTGAGGCCTCAGAAACTTAGCACCAGAGAATACAGGATTACTCTAATAGGTGTGAATGAAACAAAACACAACTCCAGGTATGTTTTTGATGAGAGAACAACATTAGAACATAATTAAAAGCTCAGAAAAGTTTATTTTGAGTAATAGAGCCCCTTTAATGGTTCATATTAAGATTCATATTATGTGTAGTGTGTTAGATTGAGGCCTACTTATTAACACATCGACTGACACCGAGTCTAATTATTTAGATGAGATGTTGTTGTCTGGGGGAACAGTCAGATCAGCAGGCACTGTTTAGACTGTCATTTACAATAACACTGCTCTGGGTAATCATAAAGAGATTTGACAACAAACAGAAACACAAGACAGTTGAAACACTATCACGTCACTTTTACAACAGAGCGCATTCAAACTCGGTGTCTGAAGAAGTCATTCATGGCTTTCCTCTTTATTCTCCAGTGACAGCCAGAATAAACATAATATTCCAGTGTTTAATATTTCATTACATAAGATTTTAGTCAGATTTTCTTGTTTTTACATTTGAATTTGGAGTCTGTCTGTGTGGTGAGTTTGTTTGCTGCACACCAGACTGTTGGATTTTTGGATTTTTCATCATCATGTGGGATGTCTATCATCTTTACAAATTGGCTAAGATTTAAAAAAAATCTTGACGTGTGCGCTGAAGAAAGCATCCTTTGAAGCTGGAAAGCTGTAGTGGATTTAGCAAGTTACAAACTTGTATAGAATCTGTTTTTGCATAATCTGTGCTTCAGTTTTGTAATAATGAATTTAACAGTACTCCAGATATTCAGCCCAACACCAATATTAAGTAAAGGGTTGTTTGAATTTGTCAACAGCAAGTGTTCTGTCCAGAGGTTCTTAAAGGGGCCCTATTATGCAATCAACTTTTCTGAGCTTTCTACCATGTTTTAATGTTGTTCCTGTATCAAAAACATATCTGGAGTTGTATTTTTGTTTCATTCACGCATGTTTGAGTAATCCTTTTTTGCTGAAAGGACAGAAACGTCTTGTTTCACCGATGTCTGCCATTTCCACCTGACCACGCCTCTCCTTCCTCACGGCCCAGTCCTGTTCAGCTCACACCTCCCCTGCAGCAACAAACAAACACACCGTGCTTGCAGTAGCACATGTTGTGAGCCTGAAGGGGCGTGACAGCAGCTGGGCTTTGAGGAGGGAGGGGCTCTTAAAGTGACAGGGACCTCATCTGAGCGTTTCTCACAGAGTCAAATGATGCTTTTCTTCAAATAGGATTTTTAAAAATAATTATTTCATTTTCTGACCAACAAAATGTAAGATGCTGATCTAGAGGTGTCCTAAAATATAAAAATAATGGCCCCTTTAAAGGTCCACTTCTACTAAATCAACTCTTTTGAGCTTTTAACTATGTTATAATGTTTGCACCTCAAAAATATACCTGGAGTAGTGTTTTGTTCCATTCACGCTTGTTTGAGTAATCCTGTATGCCGAGCCAATTCTCTTCTAAAGATCTGAAAATGCTCGGTCTCGCAGCTCTACGTTAACACGCGAAACCAGGTAGTGCTCCTGCACCACCATGTTGCCAGCAGGGGGCGTCAGATTAAGTCAACGTTACAGCTCCCTCAAGCCTGAAAAAAGTGCAATATAGGACCTATACCTATTTTTGTCTTGTACACTCCTGCACTTTTTGTCACACCTTGATCAAACACAATCACAATTGTTCAACGATGTGTTCATGTAAATGTACGTATGACAATAATAAAAATAAACAATGGTATAAACTAAATTTAGAACAAAGGAAAATAAAAAGAATTGAATTAATCCCCTTTACAGCACAACATTATAACTTTACATCTTATGGTATAATTGTTTACTATATATTAAGACGAGTTTAATAAATAATGATTTAGAATTCTTCTGCATTTGTTATACTAAACTCATAAGTTTGCCACGAAGAGAATTTGAAATAATCTTAATAACCCCCTTTTTATGAAGGAAAGAGAGAAAATATAAGAAAGAAATGAAGGAAAACATTTCCAATTATTACTTCACTGTTGCAGTTTTTTTTTGTTTAAAGGTTCTTTTTGTCAGACAGAAGTGTTTGTTTATCTGTTAAGCAGACTGGACGTAGAGGGCTTGTTGATTGGTCAGTGCTTCCTGGAGTGGGCGGGGGTTTGCTTTCTGCAGCCTTTCTGAGGCCTTAGAAACTCAGCCCCTGAGAATAGAGGATACTTAAATATGCGTGAATGAAACAAAACACATTTCCAGGTATGTTTTTGATGAGGGAACAGTAAAACAGAAAAGTAGATTTTGTGTAACATAGCCCTTTCAGTAAAAGTAAAATGATTAAAAATCAATAAAATGGGACACTTCTTTGTACAACATTAAGGGACAATTTATCTTTACATATGTTGCTTTTTTCAGGTGGACGGTGAGCCATGCAGACTGTGTCCATCCGTCATCCACATCAGCCTCAGGAACCAGGCCAACATGCTTCAGAAAACCAAGCGACGGGCTTCAGCGCTACACCTCAACGAGTGCGTACTCCTCCAGTCATCTTCACCAGTCACAGAAGACTAATGAAAATGCACCGGAATTTTTATGTTGTGTCCTAAAGTAGTTCTCCTGTTACTGTGTTCTAGCCAGCAGGCCGTCCCGGAGAGGCTGAGGATCAGGGTGAACCGGATCGGGATGACAGACTACGAGGCACTGAACTATGACAAAGAGAGGCTCCGACAGGCCTGTAAGAACACACACAAGCATATATAACCACTGAGTTATATAAATGTAACCTTTTAGCATTTCACTTTTTTTGAACTATTGAAGGGATTAAGCTAGGCAAAGTTTGATAGCAAGTTTTTTGTGTGAGTATTTTATTGATTTTAAACATGTTTAAAAACCTGGCAGTCACTCTGCGACTGGTCCACTATGGCGATCCCTAAAGAAAAAAAGGAGCAGCCAAAATATTAAAGCATAAAAACATTGATTATCACAATATTCAGAATAGTTATTGTATGCTTTCAATAACTATGTCTTTATGAATCAAGATACCCTATAATTGGTCCTAGATATTCATTCATTATTCATTCATCTATCTTCTTCCGCCTTTAACCGTTAGGGGTCGCGGGTGACTGGAGCCTATCCCAGCAACTTTGGGCGTTAGGTGGGGTACACCCTGGACAGGGTCCAGCTTGTCACAGGGCGGGCAGAATATGTTAACCTAACGCCCGTTTGAACACTGTCCAAAATAGCCATGTTGCAAACTCAAACCCACTGTTTCCTGATTCCAAATCACTGTCCTGTGTCAAGACTTGTGTTAAGGTGAAAGCACAAAGCCTAAATAACAGAGGATCAGTGTTGGAATACTGACGATTGTAAAACAATTGTGTTACTGTAACACGTTACTTTTGAGCCACCAGTAATACTATTATAGTTGTTAACAAAATACCCAATTATTTACTTGCATTACAGTCACTACAGCTTAATTTACCTGCTACCACGAGGACATGGAGTGAAAATGAAACAAACATTAAACAAATAGCACTAATACATTTCCTACTTCAGTTTCATCTGTTCCCTCTTCTGCTCCTCTTCATGTGCACCACAGCCACTCGTCCTGTCCACGCGCTGATCCCCCTCTTTGCGTGTGTGTCTGTGTGCATGTGTCCCAGCTGCCTCTGCGGGGACAGCAGGGAAAGAAGAGAGGTGCACACTTTGGCGCTAACAACAAGCGCATTTTAGCCTCAATACAGTGAAATAAAAGTCTGTCCACAGAAGCTCAATCCCCATGTTTTTACTGATGTGAGAAAGCATGAACGCTGCACAGGAGCAGAGGCAGGTGAACTTAAAGGGCAGTGTTTGCCATGTCAGGCTGCCCTGCTGAAATGAATTCAGCTAAAACTCTGCTTTAACGTCTGTATTAAGAGAGACATAATAAGGGCAGTATTGAGGCTATAGGCTACTTCTATTTAGAATTAGGTTCATTTAGGACTATTAGCAAAAATCTCACTTGCTGTTAGGAAGTAATCCAAAAGTAAAGTAATTAAGTTACTTTCATGAGTCAGTAACTAACTAAAGTAATATTACTTTTTAAAAGAGTAAACTAGTAATTTGTAACTTGCACTGCAGAGGATAGATGTAAAAGACATCCAGTATTACCGCTGTCATACCTTTTTTTGGCAAAGTGGCAGTGTATGAATGTAGTGTTGTGTCTATGTGATGTACCATTTATTGTTGGTTAATGGACTAATGCGGTTTCATTAATTAATTTTAGCAACTTTTTGTGTCATTTAACAAAGCTCTATATGATATAAATTAGGCCTACACTTGTCCTGGTTTATAGAGACAGAGAGTTCATATTGAAAAGACATCCAACCTAAAAAGCTTAATATTTACTCAGTAGGGCTCAGTGATGCAGAGGCTTTCTTCAGCCTAACATATGTGTTCCAGGGTTTTCTTTTAATTACAAAAAGAAGATATGAGGATATGAACGAAAGCAGCTGTGTTTTTCCTCTCAAACATCTTGAGCTTTTATTGAGATGATGCTTGCAATGTTAAAACTAGTGCAGAGTTTGATTATCTTGAAAACCAAACTGTAGAACCCTTTATTTAAAAATGTAGTTTCAAAGAACAACTTTGGTTATTTGAAAAGCTTCATTCCACTAAAAAATGAAGCTTTGGTGGTGGTGTAAAAACAAATCCCTTAAAATAGCATGAAGTTGTAATAAAAAAAAATCTGACTTTTGCATAAACATTATTTACTTCCCATCTTGTCCACATGGGAGCACTGTTCCCCTCCCTAGGTCAGCCTCATCGCTCCATCTCTTCCAGTTTAGTGAGAACTGACTAAATGTACTTGTGATATGATTTTTATGTCTGGAGAGGCTTTGAAGTCTTGGATATGAATGCTGATGCTCACTCTTCCACCACCCACAGCATGACATGTTCCAAAATATATGGAACCAGATCAAAATTATAAACATAATGAGATGAACAAGTGTATCTTACATGGACATAGCTAAAATATCTAAAGCATTTTAGACTGTGATATTGTGGGTTTGGATGTGGGTTAATATCATGTTTCTCCTCCTTCCAACCAAGAAAATATAAAAATCTGCACTACTTATAGTTTTATTTAAATATGAAAATCTTTTATTAATGGAATAATTCTTTTTACCTATCTCAAGTGACAGCCTAACTGAATATTCTCCCTTTAAAACCATAACATTTTTTTGTTTCTTTAGATGGCCTCCGTGTTTAAGATTGGGGTCTAATTTAGAAATTGAAATTAAAATTAAAATTGGAAATAAATAATGAAAGAGTTAATTTAAGGGTTGTTTCCTCTGAATAAAAAAGAAAAATCTGACTTCTGAGCAGGGCTGTTTCAAGCTATATGGGGGCTATTTACAAGCATAGGGCCCACAAGCCACTAGGGGCCCCCAGAACTAAATGTTTGCCTCATGTGAGAAAACATTGACCTGTGGAAGTTGTTTTTAAAATTTTTCCGACTTAAAGGTCTCATATTGTGTTTTTGTTTTTTTGTTTTGTTTTTTTCAGACTTTTTGAAATAGTTTTGGACACCTTTGCATTTGTATTTTACGTTTTATAACTTAAAATTATGTATATGTATGGAAAAGGGATGGGGGAGGTGTGTGTCGCCCCCTGCTGGCAACAGTGGGGAATGGACAGAGCATTAAACTGCAATTTAGCATGGCTATTGGCCACATGATGCTAACAGATAGCTGAGTTGTCTGCTTTGTAGTGTGATGGCAGTTTAACCCTCTAGCAGCCTTTTAAAATAATCACGTTCATACTATTAAGCGTGTAAAATGTGCACTTCATTTTCTTGCTATAAAAAAAGTTAGCAATTCTTTTTATATTCCTCTTGTATTTACCAATTACCTATTATTAAATTAATACAATTATTATTAATTACTTATTATTATTTAAAAATATATATATATATTTATTTATTTTTTCAAAATAAGTGCAAAGTGGATTTTTTTGTAATGAATTATTAGAGCCTGGGGTAGGTCAACAATTAGTAGCAACATTGATTTTTATGCATTTTTAGCTTTTGTGTAGTGACAAAAATGTTGATACCACCAAGCGTGTTTTACGTGCTTTAGATTTTATATCTATAGAAAATATAAAACATTATTTTATATTCTTTGAGCTCCTTAGAATCAGCTACTTCTCTGCTAACTATTGGTATGAAATTTTCATATATTTGTAAAGATTTAAGCCCTTTAAACCTCAGAGACAGTGCCCCCAGGGCTTCAGACTCAGATACATTATATCATCTCATCAGATCATTTTTTATCATATTTCTGTGTCTATGTAGAGCTGTGAGACCAAGCGCACTATTTTTATTGTGACTATACTTGTGAACACAAATTTAGGAGCCACTTCTAACATGACTTAAACAGCCTGTGAAACTATTAGGTGTCTATTCATTTTTTGGAAAAAAAGAGTGGGTTTCTGAACCATTCTGTGTGATTTTCTTGTCTGCACAAATCGAGAATATCTGCTGAAAGCAAAAGGCGTTGAACAATACACAAGAATGGTAGTGATGTGACTGCGCTGAGAGGTGAAGGAGCCGCAAAGTTCTCAGCAAAGTCTCACAAAGAACTGTTCTCTTTTGTACTCTCCCATAGACAAGTAGAGTTTGTTTACTCCTAACCACCACAGAAGATGAATGCGATTTTCTGTTTTTAGAATTCCAACATCTGGTCTCCACACACTCTTCAAACTAAGACTCTTTAATCATTCTGTGAAGCATCTCTAAAAGGTCTTTGTCTAAGCTGATGAGTCACTAACAGAGATGTGGGCACTTTTTTTCTGGTAATAGAACTGTTATTAATGTGCAAAGCTGTCATTTTCTGACTTGTGTGTACATGTATTATTAACACAGACTGGTCACAGATCACCTGTGACTGTCCTCATTAGTCTGAGTGGAGTGTTAAAATAATATTACTCAAGTAAAAAAACTACTACTTCTACTACTATACCTACTACTACTTCCACTTCTACCTCTACCTCCACTACTACAACTGCTACTGCTTACTATTCAAATTTCACAGCAGTCTACTTCTACTACTACTAATGATAATACTTATATTGTGCGACTTTGGCTACTACTGCTTGTACTACTACTACTACTACAACAGCTACTACACTTCATCTTTTCCCTTCAGATTACTGAACCATAAGTTTTTCACATCAGTCCAATGTGGAGATAACCAGGTAGAGATACTGAGAAGTACTCAAAATGTGTACTCAAGTAAAGATCCTAATACACTACCACCACTACTACTCCTAAATATTACCACTGCTACTACTACTTCTACTACTTCTGACGATTACCACTACTACTACTAACTATTACCACTACTTCTACTCCTACTTTTAGCACCTCTAATTTATTTCCTATTACTGTTGCTATTACTACTTATTATTGCAGTTGCACAGTATCTACTTCTACCACTACTTTTATTTAGGCTACTTTGGCTACTACTGATACTACTTTTCCTCTCACTACTACTACTACTACTACTACTACTACTAATACTACTGCTACTATTATTAAAGTAGATACTACCTTAGCTACTTTAGCCACTGCTACTACTATTACTACTACTTACTTTTAAAACTGTTTAGCAGTTTACCTCTAACTGCTACTACTACTATTTCATCTTTTTTGGCTACTATTACCACTACTACTTCTGCTGCTACTGATGCTAGTAACATACTAATATTATTTTTTCTCCTGGTTTATATCACTGTTTGAAGAGGCATATCCCTTTTATGAATAATAAGGTTTTAAACATTTGAGAGATATGAAATATATGAAGTATTTGATCTGAGTGCAGTTCATGTGTATTGTTTTGGTTCCCAAGCCGCCTGCCTGTGTGTGTGATTCTGTATGTTTGTCTTCCAGCACAGATCTCTGAAGTGCGTCCAGTTCTGTTTGTTTTTGGGTTTTTCCTCTGTCTGTGTGTCTGTGTCTCTGTGTGTGTCCGGCTGGTGTGAGCCTCTGGGGGGCAGCTCGTCTCCTCACTCATGACCAGCCACAGCCACACTGCTCATTAAACACAATATTACAAAACCACACAGGCAAACATATTGTGTAGGATTTTCACACAAAAAAAAACACACAGAAGCCAGCTCTGTCAGGATCTGCTTAGACTGAGGAGGTTAATTCCATTTTTTTCCAAGGGAGTGAGGAGGTAGATTTGAAATGAAACTATTGTTGTATTGTGAGTTTAGACAGTAGTTGCAGATTGCTTGCATGATTTTTGGCATAGGTTTTTATGCCAGATGTCCTTTCTAATACCAGCTTTTCTGGGTGCGGCAGTGGTTCAGGAGGTAGAGCTGTTTGACCACTAACCGGAAGGTTGGCAGTTCGATGAAGTACATTTTTAAATTACACTTCTTGAAAATGTACTTACTTTTAGTGAATTTTTGACTTTTTGCCAAAAGTAATTTTGGTATCAATGACAATAGTAGTGTTGTGGTTGTAGTATATAGGGGCTAAAGTAGTTGTAGCAGTTGTTGTATTAGTAGTAGTGGTAGTAGAAGCACTACAAGTGGTAGCAGCAGCAATAGTAATTGTAGTACTGCATTAACAAATACGTTTCAAAAGTACACAATTTGTCAGTAAACTTTACTTTTTTTTTTTTTTTTTAACTCCAGCATTAAGTACCATTATTTCTACTTGAGTAATGTTTTGTGGAAACTGCATCTTCAGACAGTTTTTTAGAACTTTTTTTAAAAATAATTTATATTTTTTGGCCTTTTTTTAGGCTTTATTTATAGGACAAAGTATAGTAGGAAATTAGGGCGCTAGTGAGGAGAGATGTTCAGCAAACTGTTTGGACTCTAACCCATGACACAGGCAGGTTGTAGTCGCCCTGTGTATGTGCCGCAGCTCGACCACCGAGTCATATGGCGGTGCCTTTACTGAGCTTTCCACCATCTTATAATGTTGTTTGCACCTCAAAAACAGACCTGGGGTAGTATTTTGATTCATTAACATGTTTGAGTAATCCTGTATGCTGAGGCACTGCCTTTCTCAAGAGCTAAAACTGCTTGGCTTCATGGCTGTACATAGACACGTGAAACCCTACCTTCTCAAAGAAACACTGACCATTCAACAAGCCCTCTACATCCAGTCTCCTCTCATTCATTTATCCAAAAAACACAGCTCTGTTTCCACTCATTCCTCTGACGTTTTTCATGTTGGAGTAAAATGACATTATACAAAAAGTTTAAGGAAATAAAAAACTTTCTATGTTTCTGTTCAAAAGAGTGTAACAGAGCTGCACTCTGCTGGCCTCTGCTCGTCTCTTCACCTGTTTCTTTATGGCAGTAGTGAAGTAATTATTGGAAACACTTTTTTTTAAGTCACAATGTTTTTAAAGGTTGTAAATCTTGCTGCTGTTGTAGAGGTGACCAAGATTGGTTTAAAAATAAAAATAAAAGCAGAATATATCCCGTTTAAAGGAGGGTGGCTCTGAGTTCACCCATTTAACTGTAATGCATTTCAAAGCTGCTGTAAAAAGTACATTCAAAAGATATGATTCAGACCCTGCACCCTGCTGGGATGATGCAAAGTAGTGCCACAATTATATCTCCTCAGTTATTACAACTTGAAAAATCTGGTTTATAGCTCTATACACCTCATCCCAAAAGTGGTTTAGGCACTATTTTGTCTAGTGTAAACACAACAACAAAGATGTTATGCTTACACTGTTGTTCTGTCTCTATTAGGACAATCAACAGAAGATGTCTGTTTGCACCAATTTGATATCCAGTTATTCCATTACGCTTTGTGTTTAGAAACAGAACAATAGTGACAGAGCCTTAATTTGCCAGTGTACAAATCCTAAAAGCATTCTCCTCTTGTCGTGGCTGCAGTCACAGCCCAGTATTAAATGTGAAGACTCTCATGTGCTAACAAGGTGCCAAAATGCCAGCCCAGAGGTAACTGGCTGTCACTCTGAGGGGATTAGTGTGCATGCAGAAAATAGGCCTGCACAAAATATATATAATAGTCATGATGTCCAAATAATGTTTCCGGCTCCTCAGGATGGCGACATAAAGCCTGGAGCAGTCAGTAAAGACAGAATGTGTTCATTAAACTATATTCTGGCAGCTCTGGATACAGAGTGTTTAGTTTTGCAGTGGTGTTGTTCAGTTGTCACTACTTTTGTCTCAGATTGTAAGCAACAATGGTCTGTTTCTTCACAAATATATGTATACAGATAACACCCTGGCTACATAGATATTTTTATAAAAGCACCCCTTTGTTTGGACCAATTTTCTAATCATGACTGGGTAATAATACTAAATAATGTATTCTGATGTATTCAAGTATATAATGACATTATATCTTGAAAAGAGAAACTGTTGCCTCTATCATGTACACGCCTGTTCTGTGAAAAGTGATAAAAACAACATCCATCACTTGTAACAATGCCTCTGATCTTAGCACTGATTCTTCTAATGAATGAGAACTGTAGACAGCGACAGTCATTTTGAAGTCTCTCCTGCTGTTTTTGCTGCTCCATGTATGTGTGTATAGGCACTTTTCCACTAGGCAGAACGGTACAGGACATGTCAGTACGGAACACCTTAGAACGGGTAGCCCCAAAACCTGCTCGTGTTTCCTTTACTCTGCTATGTAAACACTGATGTCACACAAGCGCAACAAAAGTTGTGTTAATAAATTTGATAAAAAATGTGTTTGAAATTGAATTTTAAAACATGAAGGCACTGGCAACATTTAACAAAAAGATGAGTGTAAATCCTGGTGTGTGTCTGTGTGAGGCTGGAGCTAAAGCTGTATTAGCTTCAGTAAACAGAAGACTGCCAGCTTTCGATGCATTAAATTTACTTCTCTGCTCCACTTTGACACATTTTAACCACTGAACATATAACAACATGAGTTTAACTCGTGTTTAATCCAGTCTGAACTAAAAATGAAACATTTAGAGAGCTGTACTTTGCTTAACTGGAAACCGCTGTTGCTAAAATATGATAGCTTTAATTTTAGAAAAAGTTGCCTCAACATTAACTCATCCTCTCTCTGAATATGGCTGTTTATCACAAGGAGAAGTATGTGTTTCACTTTTATTTCTGTCCTTTGGCTTGTTTTTGCCTGAGTGAGGATTCTCTCTCATCCAGTCAGCTCACAGCAGTCTGTTCCAGACACTTAGCCATGCGGACTCCAACGGGGAGGAGTGCCAAAAATAGAACGGTTTGGACCGCTTTTTGGGAACACTTTGGAAGCTTTGGAAAGTGGAAACACCCCAAACCTATCTAATGGAAGAGTGCCTAATATTCCAAACCAGGACCAAAGACTTATAGATGGGACTTAAAGCAGAGTCAAAATAGGACAGATACTTTATGCTGCTGGGGTATGTTTTGTGCTGCACTGTACAAATGTATTAGTGTTACACACGACACTTAGCAAACAGTGAATCATGATCTAGCAGCCTGTAACTGGGCTGCACAATGGATTGTTCATGCAGGTGTGAGTATGGTGTGAGCCATAAACAATACTGTTTATCATAATTACTTATTAACTGTAGTGCAGTTCAAAAATAACTACAACTTTTTGGGATGCGTTTTTTAAAGATGTGTTGATTTAGTCCTTTTATTAAAAATGTAATGGAGTTCCTGAGATCACATTGCAGTGTAAACAGCTATGGTAGCCCTGCAGGGACATGCTGTTGTCTGTGAACACACTCAGTGGAAATAGGTCTTACATCTGTCTAGGTTAGTAACTATCCAAATCTTTAACAAGAATGCTCTTGCTTTTATGCTCAAAAAGATACAGAAGTGTGCTTCTCCACCACCAGTACTCAGTGTTTCCTATTTGGGCAGTTGTAGAAACACTAACAGAAAGCATTTGTTTCTTTCCTTTTTTCTATGGAGCTTTAACAGTATTTTTTTCCAAGACACACAAATGCAAAGTCTGTCATATTTTGACACTATACACTATTGCAAACTTAGCATTCACCAATGTATTCATTTTTATTCAACTATATACAACATCTTTCAAAGTGCACCTTTAAACACCAAGGTCAAACCCCCATCTCAACTTTATACAATTACATTTCTCTTATATTCTTATCTCCTGGACATTGTCTCCAGTCTCTGTGATCCCCACTAATGACTACAGCTGTCCACCTCTAGCCAACACTTCCACTCCTCTCCTCTGCTCCGTACACGGTGTATAATGGCGTTCCGGTTCTCCTCTCTCCTCTCTAACTATTACCACATATCAAAGTGCTCCTGGATAATTGTCCCGCTCCTCTGTTCCCCTACAGCCATTCCACTGGGACTGATCGTGGTACCGGGTGACAGCGACTTAGAGACATGCCGAGAACACATCCAGCGCTTGCAAGAGGTAAGAAATGATAAATATATATGACAGGTGCGGGGGGGAATCAGGGTGAGGGGAGGAGACGAGGCCAACCTAAGTGTCAGTAATGGAAGGGAAGAGGGCAGACAGGCGTTTAGAGTTTGGGCCGGAGCTAATGAGGTTGTGGTGGATGGAAGATGTGAGAGCAGGAGGGCTTCTTCTTATAACTTTGGTGCACTCCTCCTCCTTCAGGATGTCTGCAGCTCCGGTCTGGGACGACAGGTGGGTGGATGGAAGGATAAATGGTCAATGTGTGTGTGTGTGTGTGTTTGGCTCAAAGGCATGTGGGAAACTAAAAGCCACTCAAAATACTTTAGAACATGAGGTGTATTCAAATAAAGGTTTTTCAAACCACGCTGAATAGAGTTATAGCCTTTAGCCATGTATATTTGTATCTCACTGAAAGATATTAAAAGCTAAAGTACAGTAACTTTAAAATACAATTACTTGTATACTACTCAACAAATTTAGCCTTTTAGATTCCTAAGTCTTACCTGAAATCTGCTGAATGATCAAGTAGAGTGAAATTAGATGCAAATGTTGCATTTATTAAAGAGCTTAAAAACTAAAAATACTAGTTTTATTCTAGACAGACAAAGTAGTGGAGCTTGTGCAGCAATACTATGTTCAGATAGATTGAGGAGCTTGGTCACCTGGGAGGAGCTTGGAGTAGAGCTGTTGCTCCTCCACATCGAGAGCCAGCTGAGGTTAATTTGTTTAAGAGCCTCATGGATGGAAGAGAGGTATTCTAAGCATGTCCCACCAAGAGGAAGCTCCGAGCCTGCCCCAAGACATACTAGAGGGACTATAGAGTGAATACCTCAACACAATCCAGCAGCCACCGTGGTGGCATGTTGGCAAAGTGGTTTGCCTCACAGCAAGAAGGTTCTGGGTTTGATTCTTGGACCGTGTGGAGCCTTTCTGTTTGCATGTTCTCCCCATGTCTGGGTGGATTTCCTGCGAGGACTCTGGTTTTCCACATTAACCTAAAACATGCACAATTGGCTAATCCTCCCACTAGATACTCCTGACCAGGATCCCGGCTCAAGGTCTAGAGAAGGTTCCCCGAGTGCTGCACTGCAGTCGCCCACTGTCCCTGACTGGTTGCCCCAGGGGAATTAAGTATGGGTCAAATGCAGAGGACAAATTAAATAAATTATACATTACCTTACACCAATGCGCAGCACCACGAATAGCCTTATCCTGAAACACAGGGGCAGCAACCCCAACCATATTTTCCAACCCGACAAGGCAGAATATTTATCTTACCTTGTTGTTCTCAACTTTTAATACTGAGCACCAGTCACAACAAAGGTTTAAAAAGAATCCATCTGCACTTGTTTTTTTATGTTGTAGATGTTTCACCTCTCATCCAAGAGGCTTTGTCAATTCTGAACTGACAATTTAATATTAACAAGCCACTTATTCACACCTTTAATCCCACCTTCTAAGTATTACACATTGACTACTGACATACTGCGTTCCACACTGCAGGGTTTTAATCATTAAGTCATTTATATATAAAGCTCAGATCCACAGCTTTTGCTCCACTTAAATATCTGAGCAGCAGACTGTTGTCTCTGTCTCGCCGGATCTTTGTAACTGGGTCTAGTCATGCATGATTTCTCTCACCTTACCCCATCATTTCAAGAACTCAAATAAGTTTAAAATAAAACAATCCCAGTATGCTGCTGCCCTGGGAGGTGCAGGGCTGTGGCTACAATTGTGGATTGTGGCTACAGATTGGCTCGATTATAGAAGTTAAAAAAAAGTTGGGATAAAAATGCATTGACCACCTGTAGCTGTCCAGCAGGATGGACTCAAAGTTTGCTCCCAACGCTATCGGACCATTTTCTGGTCAGTATAAGTGTTGCCTTAAGAAGTGTTCTGACATACTTAAATAAACCATTCGAGGGACAACTCTTCCGAGGTCACCAAACTGAACACCTGCAGGCTTTGGCTCTGCCCAAAATATCCTTCCACTGAAGTGATGGTGGGAATTCCTTCCTCCCAGCGTGCTCAAAGCAAACGGAAGTTCAAAACAAGCATCAGAATGGAGTCGGAAGGGGATTTAAGTGACTCTGAAAATGGTCCATAAGAGAAAAAAAAATCTCTCCAGTGAGCGGCAGTTCTGTGGTGACAATGTCTTAGTGATGTCAGAGGAGAATGCTCAAGCTGGTTTGAGATGATAGAAGGGCAACTGCGACTCAAATAACTTCTGAGTGCTTTCTCTGTACATTTTCAAAAAATTACTTTAGCACTTTTCTAAAGTCTCTAAATGAAAAGTGGCAAAGTGGGTAGTAATAGAAGTAGTGGTAGCATTTAGTAGCCTTAATAGGAGTAAACGCAGTAGTAGTAGGGCAGAAACAGTACTCTTTTGTCACAATATTATATTATCTCGATATTTTGGAGATGATACAATTTGTATTGCGATTTTGATATATTGTGATCAATTACTGAGATATTTTCTCAAATTATACAAGAAATCAAGTCATGTTTTAAAAAGTCAGTATGACTTTTTTTTTTTAATTTGTGTGACAATATTTGTCAGACATATTTCTTAGATCTGCAGTGCATCCCTCTACAGTCTACTAAGTATCACATAACAAAATATTGCAATATATCACAAAACAATATTTTTTCCCCATCTCTGACTAGTAGCATTCTATATTAGTAGAACATTAATAGTAATACAGTTGTAATATTAGCTGTAGTGGCCATAGGTACTTCCAACTTACACAAACTTTTCACTCAATACAACAAAAGGTTGAGGTGTATTTTTACTTTTGCTCAAGTAATATTTTTGACAATTAACATTATTTTACTTACAGATTATTTCTTCCACTTAAATATACTTCCTTCTCCAGTGTGATGCTTGTTTTAAACATCAACAGGTTTTTTAAGTTACTGTCATGTGATTGGTTAATTAGATATTTACATGTAGAAGCTTTACAACAGGTGTACCTAATAAAGTGGCCGGTGAGTGTGAATACAAGTTACAGTAATTTCTCAGACACACATTCTCCTTCTCGTTTTCTTTATAATGTTGGTAAAACATATGCAAACAGTGGTTATGTAAAGCCAATCTCGGAGCACTCAAATCCGCCCACACATAAACAGAATGGTACAAAAGTACAAAATGTGATCACCTAGGCCTTACACAACATGGGCCTGCAGCTAAAAATACCTATACTGTAAGAAAAACGTGTATTAATATCAGAAGAGAGGATATGACACAAGTATTTCTGAAGTAAAAAAATATTCTTCTTTGAGCTATTTACTGTTAGTGACTCCATGGATTTAATGTACTATAAAAAAATTGTGCTGTCAAATTTAGTAAAATGGAAACTTCACAACAAGTTGTTTTTCCTCAAAGATGTTTCAGTGTTCATCCAAACACTTTCATCAGTTTGAATTTACAGGAAACATCGCAAGATTTAAATACACAGCTGAAGGTCACATGATCAATCAGTGTGTGACAAAATGGCAGTGTCACTTCAGCACATAACACTGCCATGCCATTTCAACAAAATGGCCATCATTGACTGTATTGCCAGATAAGATGGTATTCAGCAGCTTATGGAGGTGTTCCTCCTCTACTCTGAGGAGGAACCAGCTGGTTCACTCATAAAACGCCGAGGTACAGCCTTTAAGACAGTAAAACTATTTCTTGTACTTTTATTTTTACCCATGTATCATGCACATACCTAAACCAGTGGCTAGGGACCTCTCCGTTGTATGTGCTCAGAATTTGTTCTTCTACCTCCTCCAAATAAAGATTTGCAATAATGGGGAAAACTGGAGATCCCATTGCACAACCATTCTTTTGGCGGTAGAAAACATTTCTGTATGTGAAATAAGTTTTTTTGAGACAAATATCCAGCAACATGCACACCTGGTCTAGATTCAGTGAAGTTCTGTCATTTAGTTTGTGCCCCTGAAACAATCTCTTTCTTACCACATCGACTGCCTGAGATGGAACACACGTAAACAGTGAGGTGACATCAAAAGAGATCATTGTCTCCTCTGGTCTGAGAGAAAGAGCTCATATTTTCTCCACAAAGTCCAGCGAGTTCTTAATATGGTCTTCTGTGTTGCCCACAAGTGGTGTTAAGACAGTTGCCAGTTATTTAGCCACATAAGTCACTGTGTTGATGCTACTCACCACTGGCCTTAGGGGGATGTCATTTTTATTCACTTTAGGTAAACCATAAATGCAAGGTATTGATTCTCAAGGGTACAAACGATAATACAGAATGTTATTTATCAGCCGGGTACAGCCTTCAAGACAGTATTGATGGCTGTACCTCAGTGTTTTATGAGTGAACCAGCTTGTTCCTCCTCAGAGCAGAGGAGGAAACCATCTATCAGCTGATGAATACCATCTTATCTGGCAACACAGTCAATGACGGTCATTTTGTTGAAATGGCATGTGCTGAAATGACACTGCCATTTTGGCATGGCATGTCACACACTGATCATGTGACCTTCAGCTGTGTATTTAAAGCCAGTGACTTCCTGTTTCCTGTAAATTCAAGCTGATGAAGGTGTTTGGATGAACACTGAAACGCCTTTGAGGAAAACAAGCTTGATGTCCAGTAGATTTAGAGAAATTTTGTTGTGTATTTGTCAACCTGGATGTGTAACCATGAACCTACATAGATAAAATGGAAACTGATTATATGTGTATGCTGTCAGTGATAAGGTAGAGTACATTAGCAAGTTGTTTAATATACAAGCTTTTAGGCAATGCCATCTATAAGGGGTCAAAAACAGTGTAGTACTAGTAACAAGCCTTAGATAAATAGAGAGAGCTACACTGGGAAGGGCATCTGGTGTAAAACCAATACCAAATCAATAAGAAAATATTTTAATTAGTTCTTAGGTCTTCTCTATAGGTCAAGCCTGGTTTCCCACTTGTCTGACTTGTTGCATGTGGCATGGGCTATAAAGCTGTTATGTGACACAGTATGTACAATGTGTGCATTTCTTTATATTTGTCTGCATGTGTGTTTGCATGAAGTTTGTGCATTTAAGGTGCGAAACATGCTGCTAAGTCACAGGCCTTTGTGCAAGATTTAATGTTGTGTGATTTATGTTATATGTGGGCTTGTATAGATTTACTCTTTCTGTTACAGTTTTAAGAGCTTGGCTATATTCTACACATGTGTTCACAAAGAGACACAAATGCACAAACTGTACAATGTTACTTTATCTAACATGCATTTTAATGATATGTCTATAAAAGGGACATGTATTTTTCCTGAGGTTTGTGGCGTTAGCAATGTATATCTTAATTTCATCAAGCAGATTTCACTGTAACAATCTTTGATGAAGAAGCACAGGTAAACAAAACACCTGTGTATATATAACTCTAGTGCCCTATGTGATGTTATTTGTCATTCTGAACATGATCCTAAACCTCTAGTGACTTGGAGCCTTTAGCCTTACAAGCCTATGCTTGTATAAAGTTCAGTGTATACCCACTCACTAATGTTCTCTACACAATCACTGACAACACACATGCAGTATGTAATCAGTTGGTTTAATTTGCCAAAACTGTAACGATGTAGTAATTATATCGATGTATCGATTTATTATTCCTATGATACAACTATATCAATACACATTACCATTGTTTTCTAGGTAGTGTATATTGATATTAATGGAAAAAAATGGATAATATTGAAAATATTTATCAGAAATTAGCACATTTAAAATAAAACCACATACATTTTTTCAGATGTAATTTTTGCGTTTTTAATTAAATAAAATGTTATATTTGATTTTCTTCTCTCTCTGTCTGCTGGACATAATCAACTCAGGGCATGATGCTGGATTTGATAGTATACTTTTATGATTTTTGGCAAAAAATCATGTATCTTTTTTTTTTTAATCGAAATGAATGTGTTGAATCATATCTCGTTCTAAATTAGCCAATATCGTTTTTGAATCGGATTGAAAAAAAATTATTTGATACATATCGTGTCGGTGCAGAAATATATAGTTACACCTCTAGCCAAAACCATTTTGTATAAAAGGAAATTGCAATTTTATGCATTATGCGCTTAACCTTCATTGTCAAAATGTGCACATCACTCAGGTGCATTAACTACCATTGACTATCATAACTCTGGTATACGATAGCAGAATGGGGGATAAAAGGAAATTCAATGTTCAGTGTTCATATCTGACTGACTACGTGTGTGCTGTCAAAAAAATGTGCAAGTGGCTCAATATTTACCTTGAGTTTTTATGCAAGCATTAAGGCTAAACATTACTAACTTTAAGTGAGTTTTTGGTAGCATATTTTGATATACTTCATTTCAAATAATGCCACATAAAAGAGCCATACAGAGTTATACACAAATGGTTAGAAGTTCCTCGTCAAAGTTTTTTAAATGAAATGTGCCTGATTAAACTAGAATATCCAGAGTGAAGGCCACAAACCTACAAGTACTACTGTGCTATAGCTTGTTTGCATTTATGCCCCATTTGCTAGTGATAAACAAGGCACAAAAAGCCGCAAAGACAGCTTCCTCTCTGACCCTGCTAGAGGCTGCTGTGGCTTTCTAATATCCACTCTGGATTCACCCTGCAGCTCTTTGCATTTGGAGACAGTTTAAGGACCACTTCACCGACTACAATGACCTGTACATATAGTGAATAGGTCAGTGAATGCAGTATCGGATACACATAGTAGTGCATGTCAGTGGTGTCAAACTCATTTCCAGTGCGGACCACAGAGCTGAAAGAGAATCATATCAAGGGCCATAGATGTCAGTGATTGCATCTGAAAATAGTGCCATAGAGTGTTATAATGTACATCCATACACCATACAACTCTGTAAGTAATTAAGCGCTAGTGTTTTTGATAAATGGCAGGAAAAAAATATTTTTTTTCTATGGCCCCTTAAGCAACCATACTATTACTAAGGTAACCAGCAGCTTACAAGCTACCAGTAGCTCTTAACCACTTTCCAAGTGGCTCCCAAAGGCTTCATGAATCGTACATAAGCTTGATTAATTCTAATTTATCCTTTGGAAAAACCAACTGCTGTATGTATCCAGTCAAGTTCATTAGTGCCCACCCTTTTCGTGCACATAATGATTATTCGCCAATTAGTTGTCAGTCAAACAGTTGTGCCGTAGTAAAGCTTGATGAGTCAGTAGTGGTATGAGATCAGCAGAAGTATGACCACAGCTAAGAGGCTAAAAAGTTACTGGGATAGGCTCCAGTACCCACAACCTCAAAGAGCAATAAGCGGAAAAAGATTTTAATTTTGTAAAAGTAATTATCTGGAACACCTATTGCCAGTGATAGTTCTAAGTAACTAAATATTAACTTGGATCTCAGTTAACCCATTGTCTTAATGGTCTCATGGTCGTAAACTGGCATAGATCTTAGGCAAAACTGCTGAGCAATCAAACCAACTTTAAAGGTCCTGGGCCTTTCATTTCATGTCAATTTAGAGTCATATTGTTGTAATATTGTACATTATTATCACATCTGCATGTTTTCTTAATAATTTGCAGCCTTAGTTATAACCTTACAATGTCCTTGTATTGTCTAATTTTAAAGCATTATTTTTTTATAACATGCACACTGTAAACTCACCAAGACATCTTTATTCTCTGTTTACTAAATCCTGCCAGCATTCAGCGCCCATTACTGCACAGTTCCTTGGCAAAGTTCTATTCAAATATGTAAGTCAAAAAATAATAAGCATTATTAGTGCAGAAAGTTGTGGCTGGATCAAACCGCATGGGAAAGTTAGTTTTTAGTAGAAAGCAGTAATAGCTGGAGAACAGAGGAGACGTTGACGGCACAGGTCATTGGCTGAGGCAGATCTGTGGGTTTTTTTTCTGGCCCTTGATGCAGGGCCAGTCTTTTTAGCGGGAGGATCTGAGACCCCTGACAGTGCGCTATGGGCCAGCAGTTTACACACAACTCACTGGGGGCCCGCCTCTCTGTGATCTATTCCTTGCAGCGGTGTTATGGCATAATTAGAAATGGGGAATAAAAGGAGCACTGAAGCCAAAATGTATAAAAAAAAGTTTCCTAATGAGCCAATAACCACAGAACAGGGACAGAGGATGTGACAATGACTTGTCGGACGGATCACACGGACGTCTGAAGATTTCCTCTAATTACAGACCACTTATTGTTTGTCACGGTGAGGCGTATAGTGGGGATAATAGGCAGATTTCTGCAGATTTAGTGGATCCTGTGAAGTTGTGTGCGTGTTTGATGAGTGGGGACACACGGGTGGCAGCTGCTTCACTGAACAAATGGGCAGGCTGCTCGATTTAGCCAATGATTATGAATTTAATTATGATTTAGTGGATGGCCAATTAATTATTTACAATCATTTTCTGCTTTTCCAGAGACAATAGAAGGTTTTTACACCAGATTTCCCCCTAGTATTACTCCATATACTGTATCTGCTTTGATTATATAAATGAGTAGCCTATAGCTTTTATTGAGCACCTAATGATTTGTAATTTTAATATATTTGATCTAGATAAAAGCATACAGCAACATCTTCAAATTTTTATGCAATAGGTAGATGGATAGAAGAGAGTGCAGACCTCTGCCAAGACATTAGACTACTGCCATAATTTAGAATTAGGGACCCTGTCTTGCAATGGTACAGAATAATTTAAATAGTTACTGAATTCAGGTGCTCCAGATCTCCAAAAATAAATCTATAAATAATATTAAAAAAAACCAATAATAATAATAACAATATTAATAATAATCATTCATAATACAGTAGCAGATGGTTCAGATTGTCAAGTATGGCAGTTTCCTCGCAACTTCCTCCTCTGCTGTTTCAGATCCTTGGGGATTTCAGGTTTCTTGCCTACCTGGCTTTAACGGTTTAGACCCTTCCAAGAGTGATGCATTTTGATAAGATTAGCGCTTAGTTTTTTCATGATGGTGCACTTTAAAAACATTAAATTAGGCATTTAAGGGGAGGAACGAATGCTTATTGTTAATATTTTTCTGTTATGAATTAAAACTATCCAGATCTGATAAATACTTAGATTTACCAAAGTTAATTTACTAAGATGAATGTAAAAAGGCTAGCATAACATTAAAATTGAGAAAATAATTGTACGTAGCTTTTAGCTTATATGCTAATCATTGGTGCTGATTGCGATGTTAAATAAAACTGCAAACCATTGATACACTTGCTACTCATCTGGTCGATACACGTACCTGGGGTTGTTTTACTTAATTCTCACCATTTTTAGTGATCAAGAGTGGTATAAAAGTATGAATAAAAGCACACTTAAGACGAACAATTCAAATCTCATAATGCCCAATACAGTTGGGGAAAAAAAGTATTGTCACCCCTTGGAAATACTAGGATTTTTGCATGATTTGGTCATAAAATGTGATCTGATCTTCATTTAAGTCACAACAATAGACAAACACACTCTGCTTAAACTAATGCTGCAAAAAAATGACATTTTTTCATGTTTTTATTGAGCATTTATGTAAACATTCACAGTACAGGATAGAAAAAGTATTGGAACCTTTGGATTTAATAAGTGGTTGATCCTCCTTTGGCAGCAATAACCTCAACCAAATGTTTTCTGTAGTGGAGATCAGACCTGCACAGCGCTCAGGAGAAATTTTGGACCATTCCTCTTTACAAAACTGTTTAAATTCAGCAATATTCTTGGGATGCCTGGTGTGAATCTCGCTTCTGAGGTCAGGCCACAGCATCTCAATTGAATTGAAGTCAGGACTCTGACTGGGCCACTCCAGAAGGAGTATTTTCTTCTGTTGAAGCCATTCTGTTGTTGATTTGCTTCTCTGTTTTGAGTCATTGTCCTGTTGCATCACCCATCCTCTGTTGAGCTTCAGTTGGTGGACAGATGGTCTTAAGTTTTCCTGCAAAATGTTTGGATAAACTTGGGAATTCATTTTACTGTTGATGATAGCAAGTTTTGAATGTGAGTGAGTGGGGACTATGGATGGAAATTAGCTCTGAGCTAAAATCCGGTGTATTTATGGCACTAGCCGTTCATTAATACACACTGTCCCGTTCAAATAAATAATTAAAAAAAAAAAAGGTTGTTCAGACTCTGAGGCAGAAAAGCAGCCCCAAACCATGATGCTCCCTCCACCAGACTTCACAGTGGGGATGAGGTTTTGATGTTGGTGTGCTGTGCTTTTTTTCTCCACACATAGCGTTGTGTGTTCCTTCCAAACAGCTCAACTTTGGTTTCATCTGTCCACAGAATATTTTGCCCGTAGTGCTGTGGAACATCTAGGAGCTCCTTTGCAAACTCTAAACGTGCAGCAATATTTTTTTTGGACAGCAGTGGCTTCCTCCGTGGTGTCCTCTCATGAAGTCCATTCTTGTTCAATGTTTTACCTATTGTAGATTTGTGAACAAAGATGGCAGCTTGTGCCAGAGATTTCTGTAAGTCTTTAGCTGACACTCTAGGATTCTTCTTCATCTTATTGAGCATTCTGTGTTGTGCTCTTGCAGTCATCTTTACAGGACAACCACTCCTAGGCAGTGTGGTCACAGTATTGAACCTTCTCCATTTATAGACAGTCGCTCGTACTGTGGACTTATGAACATCAATGCTCTTAGAGATACTTTTGTAACCCTTTCCAGCTTTATGCAAGTCACAATTCTTACTCATAGATCTTCTGAGAGCTCTTTTGTGCAAGGCATGGTTCACATCAAGTAATGCTTCTTCAGAATGGCCAACTCAAAACGTTTTTATTGGTCAGTGCCACTTTAAGCCACTCCCCCAATCTTCTCACACTGTTTGGACCCCAGGTTGACTGACGCCTAACTCCAATTAGCTCTTGAAGAGGTCACTAACCTAGGGGTTCCAATACTTTTTCTACCCTGTACTGTGATTGTTTACATAAATGCTAGGGGTGTAATGATACGTTTTTGCAACGATACAATATGTATCAATTAGAATTGTTTCGATACGATTCAAGAACAATATTGGCTAATTTGGAATGATACGATTCAATACAATTCAACACCTTCGTATCGATAATCGATACAGCACCTACTCTCAAATGTAGCACCGTGGCCAGGGTTGATAATGTCCAGCAGACAGAGAGTGAAGAAAACTTGAATATAACATTTTATTAGGCCAGAGCCAGCAGGAATTGCCGGCGAGGGACTATTAAGATTGATGCGTTCCTTTATTATTATTATTATACTTCACAATCTTTAGGCAAACATTTGACCCCCTGAACATTAATGAAAAGTCAGTTTTATTTAACCCATAATTCAAGGTTGGCGAAAAATGATATGTATTGAAGTCCGCAAAAATAAAATATTGAAAAATGGCTGAGTGGCAGCCCCTGGAAAAATCAAAATGCATTGCGCCTATGGGAGATGACTGCAAACATTTTTCAAGGTAGAAAAATTAAACTTAGCACGATCATAGAACATGTCAGGACAAGTAAAAAATTATATTATAGCTCCACCCTAAATCCAACAGGAAGACGGCCATATTGGGCGGAACCTGGGACCTACAAAATCATACCCCTCATACAAAAGTAAGCTTTCAGTTTTCATCCCGAAGACTCCAAACTCAGTCAAAATTACCTAGACACATGTGTGATCAGAAGTTATCGATTAGATTTTTGATAAAATGTCGGGCGAGCCAAAGTTCTGTTCTGTCAGATCCAAATCTTAATTCATAACACTCTGGCTGAATGGGCTTGACTAAAAGTCACTTGTTTGTGATTTAGTTACAGCAGAACCACCTCTATTAGTTTAAGTTTATTATCATTGTGAAGTAGTATTATGTTAACAAAATTGCTGAATTTCAAAATCTGAATTTTTAAATAAACAAGTCCTAAACTACTTAAATACTACCCAACTATTTTTTGTTGTTGTTATGAATCATATAATAGCATGTTATGTTTGAAATTATAAAAAAAACATGAGTTTAAGACGTCTCACATGCTTTATTAATAATGATTTTTAAACTCTGGCAGATTCTGGTAAGGGGATTTTCTAGCCTTCTCAATTTGCTAATGAGAAGATTGTGGTTGTCCGGAACAGTGCATTTGCTAATATGGTAAAAGAAACATTGCTAAATCACATTAAAAAAAAACTAGCCTCTACTGCTACCTGCTAACACCATTAGAGCTGTCGCGGTGAGATAATTTCCCCTGCGGTAATTATATGTGACTCAACACCGTGGTGTGTGGTATAAGCGGCATAGCATAAGCTAAAAATAACACCTGAAAAAATGACATGTCCAAACAAATTTTCATTATAAAAATAAACTGAAATATAGTTAAGCCTCTGCTATATCAAAAACTCGAGTCAAGCCCAAGTGACATTGTCCTTGCAGCGTGTGTAATGTGGCCGCTTTAGCAAAAACCCACATGTTCACCTTATGTGGTTTGAGAGATGAGCTAAGGAGGCTAGCAGTGCTCCGCGACTGTGTCACACATGTACCTGCAGGGAGTTGAGAGGGCAGAGAAAAACCTCATGTAGTTATCACATTACCAGGTGAGTGGATCATCATTCGAGTCTACGGCTCCTCCTCTGAGTAACGCATAAGCCCCATGTCTGCTTGGGAAGCGGTTAGCTTCAATGAGGCAGTGCAGCTTCTGCTTTTTCCTTTCTCACCATTAACCCTCTGTTCTCCACTCCCAACATCTCTGAGTGCATATACGTGCATAAACATGAAATGCTTCATAGTTTACAGTAAAATTAAAGTCTGCATCCCATCAGTGTCTCACTAAAATGATAAACTGCGGATACCACGGTCGCTTGTGCCCCCATGCGGTTGGATTAATAACAGCGTGGTATTACAATAATGCTGTCACCGCGACAGCCCTAAACACTATCTGGTTATAAATGAAATAGCGACTGCTAAACCGTTGCATTTTCTCCTCCTTGACTTTTTGCACTCTGGCGAAAACACCTCATTTTACATTATTCATTAAGTCACCGAAGCAAAAAGAATGCTGCATTTGTTTAGCACCTGTGAGAGACACTAACCTTTGGTGTGCCTGGGTTCACACCAAGGTTTTGTCAACTTTAGCACCATCTTTAGCCACACCTTTAGCTACACCTTTAGCCAGACCTTTTAGCTCTACCTTTAGCCACACCTTTAGCGACACCTTTAGCCACACCTCTAGGGCCACCTTTAGTGCCACCTTATTCCACATCTTATTCATTTACCATGCACATAAACCTTTGATAAATCTGGCCTTAAAAGTACAAAATGTGATTTTCTTTATAGGGCTAATGAATTTCTAAGGCTGTACTGAGCACTTCTTTCCAGCCCCATATGGAATAAACTTATAACCAAGTGACATTATGTGAGAACTGAATAGTCTGTTTTTTATTATCTCCTGATATGCTTTTCTTGCCCACAATCGTTTCTCAATTCCACACAACACAATACCTATATCTTGTCCAGCAAATGAATGTTGCGCTCTGTGTCCATGTCTCTTTGTGTATGCCTCTTTACCACTGTTGCCATGTACCTTTTATAATGAATCCTCTTAAATCTCTTTTTTTTCCCCCTTGTTTCAGGAAGAAGCGGCCAAACACAAGATTCTCTCCTCACAGCGGCTGTCTCCCAAGTGGTGTTTCCTTGACTGTAAGTTTACTTTCATACAATAGCCTTTTACAACATAGATCCAGATACAGTATGTTTTCCATTCAACACACAGCAAAGAACAGCAGGTACAATGTAGAATATACATGAAAAATAATAGTCAATGGGAAGAAGCATTGTAAAGAAGCTAGACAAAAGGCCTAATCCATGTAAGAAGGCGTATGCTGTGGGTATGTATAGAAATGATGTAATTTGAATGAAATATATGCTTTTGTATGAAGAGAATGGTTTTAGAGACATTTTGAAACAATAGATGGTGCTTGAAGAATTTGATGTCTCCATCTCTTGTAGTACATTCAGTGTGAACTAAATGCTCTGGTTAACTACACATTTAATCTATATTCTTGACTCCTAACACAAACCATACATTTTTTGGTATTCACTACATGAGTTTATTCAAAAATGTAGTTTATATTTTGGTGTAATGTAATCCAACTAGAATAATTTACTTAAAGGGACTATTTTATGGAAAGTCAACTTTTTTGTGTTCTATTATGTTGCAATGTTGCTCTCTCATCAAAAACATGCCTGGAGTTTGTTTTGTTGTATTCACGGCTGTTTGAGTAATCCTGTATTCACTGGTGCTGAGTTTCTGAGTGACCGATCACCAAGCCCTCTACATTCAGTCTGCTCTCATTCATTTATCCAAAAAATGGTGTATAGCTCTGTCTCCACTGATTCCTCAAAGACATTTTTCATTTTGTAGTAAAATGGAATCTTTAAAAAAGTTTAGGGAAGTTAAGGGCTCTTTTTCATTGATTAATGTTCAAAAGACTGCAACACTCTGCACTCTGCTGCCCTCTTCACCTGTTTCTTTCTGGCAGCACTCGAGTACTTATTAAAATGTTCTCTTTTAGTCACATAATGTTTAAAGGTTGTAAAATGTTCAGTGGTGTTTTAGAGGTCTCCAAGAATAAAACTATGATACAAAGCTTAGCTTTCTGAAGAGAATGTACTTTCTGGGTACATTTTAAAGTTTATATGAGTGAAAGTTTTATTGTGCTATAGCTCAGTTGGTAAAGCATGCAGTGCTTATACAGAGCAACTACTGTATTTTCCGGACTATAAGTCACACTTTTTTTCATAGTTTGGCTCGTCCTGCGACCTATTGTCAGGAGTGACTTATATATCAAAATATATGACTGACTGACATGAACTAAGGAGTAAACATTACCGTCTACAGCCTCAAGAGGGCACCCTAGGCTTGTGACAACTACTGTCAGTAGTATTCAGTGATGCAGAATGCGATTGGGACCTTGGTGAACTTGCTTACCGGTAACTTGCTTGTTATGTTCATTTAGCCTATTCAGCCACTTGTTAACTGTTCTATATAATAAAGCCTAAGGAAGTAAAAAAATATCTTGGAAAAAGGTTTTTGGACCTTCCAAAGTATGTAGTAGTAGTGCTGATAGTAATTCTACTAATAGTAGTTGTACAAGTTTGATGGGGAGTGCCATTACCTGCATTCTCATGCATTTTAACTGACCAGTAGGTACTTTTATGTATCAAAGTAAAGCAAAGAATTTATTTTTTACACATTTTGTCATTAAGCAAGTGTAATGGATAGATGATAAAACAGTTTGAGTGGACTGAGTGATGTCCTGATATTTCATGTTGTGAAAGTGGGAGGGGGTATGTGAATGGTTCGGATGGCCATGTAAGAAACTCAGAGTTGTGGAGTAACTTCTGAGTTGACAAATCCAAACTGGGGAACTTTGGGTTCATGTGTTGCCTGAAGCTCATAATGAACTTTCTCTGTCAACTTACAGTTAAAACCTAGAACACTGGCAGTAGTGGACATAAAAGGGTGACTGCCAAGTTCATTAAGGTCTAACTGTGTAACTCTTTGGGGACACTACGGATCAATATCTTGTGGTTCTTTCTGTGAGCACAAATCAATGTCTTTGTGCTTAGTTTGGGCCTGGAAATTGTTCATGGCTGTGACATTAGAATAATAATCTATACTGTTACAGAGGCCCTCAAGGGACACTTTTTTTCCTCTTTTATGTGACAAAGACAGTAGAGAGACAGAGTATGGTGAGGGGATGACAGGTAATGGTACACAAGAGACAAGTTTGTTTTGTCCAATGTTGCCTCAGCCAGGGAGGGGTCAGAGGTTTTCTAAACAACATGACAAAACTAATCAATCATCATAATTTTTCAAAATTCATTCCGTAAAGTTAAACATTGCACCTAAAATGTATTGATTTTCCGTTCTACTCATTATATCCTTAAATCCACTTCTCATTTAATGCATTGTGGCAAACATCTTAATGCATCTTTTGTGACGACCTAAATTTCATCCAAAGTGGCCTACCTTTGGTTCTCGACCCGTTTTTTGGGAACCACTGCTCTAAATAACAACTTCCTGTTTTCTTGTAGAATGTCATGAATATCAATCTTATACAAGCGCGACGTGCCAAAAATATCCCCAGCCCAAAAATATATTTCCACACACACACTTATTCATTTGAAAAACGCAGCTAGAAGAGACAGACATAAATGAAGCTAATATGAAATGAATTATAACTATGTCTGAGTAATGTTTTCAGAGGCAGAAGTCATTCCTTGCATGTGTCGGAGCGATTAGCAGCTGTCCCCTCATTCACAGTTGTTCCCACACTCCAACTAAGTGTGAATAATTTTACAAACAGAATCATTTCTGAATCATAACTTGGTATTGCTAAGGCTGTGTCCACTTTAGCGTATTTAAGGTGATTAGAAACATTAGCATTTATACATGTATTAGAAAGACATATGCAACTTACCTCCAAAAAATATATTTGGCCTCACAGCAAGACGGTCCCTGGTTCGATTCTTGGCTTTTCTGCATGGACTTTGCATGCCCCGCTCACAGCGACAAGAAGGCCATCCAGCGTAAAAAACAAAACAAAACTGCCACTCACAGTGCGACTGCAACAGTATGTGTCTGCAGCCCTGCTGGGTTACGCCCCCTGCCTGGTTCCACCCCCTCCTACCTGGTTGCTAGGTTACGTTGGCAAGGGGCCGGTGTTATGCGCAAAAAAGCCAACCAACAAAAAACACAGATCGCTAGACCTGTCTCTGTGACTGGTTCGCCCTGGCGACCTCTAATGATAAAAGGGAGCAGCTGAAAGATTAAAAAGAGCCCACTGGGGATGGGAAAAATATTTTGTGATAAATTGCAATATTAACGCTTCAATACTGATTATTTTAAATTTAAGGAGAAAATATTGCAGTAATTGATTTGGAATCACAATACTAATTGTATCGCAATCTATCAAAATTGAAATACAAATACTATCAGCACCAAAGTATCATAACAAATGTGTACTGTTCCAACCCTAGTGTCTGTAAAGATTAATGAAATGATACCAAATAAGATCAAGGTTGTGCCAGCTTTGTATCTCCCACTAAAACAAAATGGTCTGTCTTCAACACTTTTGAGGTTATTGTACCTGTTTAGTTCTTTTGTTTAGTCAGACTGGATTGTAAATGTTGTGCTTTGTCCATCAACAACTTTTTATACAAAAGTTTATCAGAGATTACACCTATTTTTGTTACACCAGATGCCCTTCCGGACAAAACCAGACCAGCAACCCAATGGCTGGGGAACTAACTTTACTGACGTGTGGCCCAAAAGCAATTCATTTGAAATTGTTAATTTTTTTGACATCAGTAATAATGTTTTTTGTTTTTTCAGCTCCACCAGCCAGCGTTGGCTTGTTAGTCTCAAGATAACTTTGAAATTTTGAGGAAAGGTTAGTAATGGGCTAAGGTTAGTTAGTAATGGTTAGTTTTTGGTTTGGATCCCAGAAATTTTTTAAAGGATTCTGTACCATTGTGAGATAGGGAGAGAGATAATGTCTGCAACCACAAATGCTAAAGGTTGCTGTCACCTGATTGGCTGATTAGATGTTTGATTTAAAAACATTATAACAGGTGTACCTAATAATGTGGCCATGTAGTAAATCTTGTATTTTACTGTACTGATATATCTGTACTTTTCTAATGACAAGGGAATGGAACGAAACAATTTCCTTTTAGGATTAACCAAATATTCTCGCTCAGAAAAGGCCCACGCTATCTCAGACTAATAGCTTTCATTTTAAATGCATAGCTTTCTCTGTTTTTTTAACGTTGCCTGCAGTGTTTGAGAAATGCCAACGCACAGTTTTCAAAGTGCTGTCGAATCCATTTTAAAACTTGACCCAACCTAAGCCTCTCCAGCACTTAGACACTAGTATTTCCTGTATTTCTGATTCATTATTAGACATTAATTAAATATCAGTCATTTCCAAAAGAATAAAATAACCCTTTAACCATGTGAAGAAAAATACATCGACTTCTGAGTTTTCTTCCTCACAGACATTTTTCATTTTGGAGTAAAATGTAGTGCTGTAAGGATATGTTTGTGCAACAATACGATGCATATCAATTGGAATTGCTTTTAGTCTGATTCAAGAACGGTATTGGCTGATGTAGAATGATATGATTTGATATGATTCGACTCCTTCATATCAATTCAACTTTTTGCTAAAAATGATAAAGGTATACTAGATTATGTCAAGCGGACAGAGTAAAGAAAAGTTAAATATAACATCTTATTTCATTAAAAACACAAAAATTACATTCAAAATCTGGTATCTGGTTTTATTTTAACATGCTAATTTCTGATATTATTGATTTTATTATCAATTCAATACAAGGTAATGAGACTCGCCTTTTTTCTCGGTTTCTGTTCAAAAGAGTGTAACAGAACTGCACTCTGTTGCACCCTGCTGGTGTCCACCTCTTTAATAATAATAATAATGGATTGGATTTATATTGCACTTTACAAGCTTGACAAGTTTCTCAAAGCGCCTTACAATTTGGTCCATTCACTCCTCAGTCACACGCGGTGGTGGTGAGCTACTTCTGTAGCCACAGCTGCCCTGGGGCAGACTGACAGAAGCGTGGCTGCCATTCTGCGCCAACGGCCCCTCCAACCACCACCAAACACAGCCACACTGGCACATTCACACAGGCACAGGTGTCTTGCCCAAGGACACAACAACAGTATGCGCTTCGGATGGGATTTGAACCGGCTACGGCTATGCTTAACCGACTGCGCCACCATCGCCCTCTTTCTTTATGGCAGTAGTAAAGTAATTATTGGAAGCACTTTTTTTTAGTGACACATTTTTTTTAATGTTGTAAAACGTGCTTCTGTTTTAGAGGAGACCAGGATTGGTTTAAAAAAATAAATCAAAGGATAATATATTACCTTTAAGGTTCACTAGATGTCTTTTCTGATTGGTTGGGAAAATGGGAAACAATAACACCAGTAACAATGACAACCAACCAATCACAATTTAGCCCTTGTCAAACACCCTTAAATCCTTAAGCTTGCCCATTTTTCCTGCTTCTTGTACTTTGAGGATAAAATGTTCACTTGCTGCCTGATATATCCCTCCCACTAACAGGTGCCATGATCAGGAGATATTTCTGATAATTGAAGACTACTGATTTCACCTCTCAGTGGTCATAATGTTATGCCTGATCTTTTTGATGATGCTGGTGCTGTGACATGGAGAAATCTGTCAACTAAGTTTAACCAAAACAAACTTGTGGCCAGTAACTCTCTGTTGGAAAGGGATATTCCAATAAAACCTTTTTTACCCCAAATTGAGCATGACTAATACTACCAATCGCAGGTGCCACATTGATTTATCATGTGCCTTTTACTGTATCTAGTTTGTAAGCCTCTTGATACTTTAGCAGTCTTTCTGAGTCTTTTCTGCAGTGTGCTCTACATTTGTCTGCTTTTGGGAGATTCACATTGCTTTAGTGAACTCACATAGCAGCATCAGAGGGAGTCAGACAAGCTCTTGCATCAATAAGACAGTAATATGCCAAAATAAAGTTAGGTATATCTTAATATTCTCACCGACCACATCGTACACCTTTCCCAATAGAAGTTGGAATTCAGTTTCTGTAAAGTCCAACAAGTGTGGCACCAGGTCACATACATTTTTCTTCTCCGTTCTGATGCTCAGTTTGACCTTCAGCAGGTTTGTCTTGGCTAAATGTTGCCTTGTGATTGGTTGATTAGATCAGTGGTTCCCAACCTTTTTTGTCTTGTGGATGATTCTTAGTGGTCATATAAAAAAAGACATTGTATACTTTATTGTAGATACCAACTAGGGCTGTGCGATAAATCAAATTAATTAGATTATTTTGCCTTTTGGACGATGTCAAAAATGGCCAAATCGTAAAATCGGATTTAGTGGAAATTAGCGTCCTCCAAGCACGCACTGTTTTCTGTGTTGTGGCTAAAGCTGCAGCTAGCTCCAGAGCAGCTTAAATAGTTACTGTAGCAAAAAACTGACAATCTCAGAGAAAGGAGTCACTTTATCTCTGTAATGTCATCGTTTGGATGGGGCAGCAGTTTGGCCAAAGCGAACAGAAGCAGCGCTAACTTACACGTCTTTGTTTATGTATGCTAATTAGCCACATGCTCTGGAGTTAATGTCTTTTCACAGGCCTATAGTGTGAATAATGGTGTATAATAGACCTGGTCTTTAGAAGCACACACAGGGCTGAAACTAAAAGACATTTATGTCACTGTTAGAGTGACTTTGCTGCTGCCTGCTGCTTTTTGTACAGACATTTAGAATATCTAAATCTATATCTAATATATAGTTAAAATTAAAAAAAAAACAAACTATGCAATAATTTAATTAAAAAACAATCAACCTACATTTAAACAGCTTTATATGCCAACAAGAGAAAAAATCAATTCAAATGTAAATTGAAAGATTTTATTTATTTTTTTATTTATTTTACTTTTTATTTTCGAATAATTTTTACTTAATTTATGATAAAAAAGCTATTAAACTTAAAACACCTGTAACAAAATATATTATTTAATAATACCCCTTGTTGTTTTAGACCAAATTTGTCATTGGGACACTTGACCTAGCTTGTCTTTCATACATTCCAATTGTTTAATATGAAGATTACCCCCTAGGGGTCCCTGTACCCCTGGTTGGGAAACACTGGATTTATTTATATTTACTTGCAATAACAAGCAGTTGAACAGTTGTACCTAATAAAGTGGCCAGTGTATGCTATTCCTTCCAAATAATTAGGTCGGGTCCTGTAGATTGGAGTTTGATTTTTTTAGGGGCAGAACAATTGGATGCAGATTAAACTACGTCTGAATGCAATTGGATAGACATACAACCAATCATGATTCAGGGAGCAAAATATGTAGAATTGCTTCAGGACCAACAACTTAAAAAGATACAACCTATTGTTGGGAAAAAGCATTGAATTTAGGGTGGCAAAGGGGGTAGATGCTGTCATCCACTAACCAGAAGGATGTCGGTTCGATCCCTGTTTTTCACTTTCATGCTGTCAAATTGTCCTTGAACAATACGCTGAACTCTTCCTTGCTTCCATGACGTATGTGCACCAGTGTATGACAGTTTTTAACTTGATGTTGGGTACCTGTCCAAGTATAAAGCATTTAATACATACACTCATTAACATATAGTCTGCCCCTTTTTAGACAAACAAAATAATTGGTCAGGTCTGATTGAGTGTTTCAGTTGGTATGAACAGAAGGGGATCCAGACTGACTTTACTTCCCCTAGCAAATTGAATGGATCTGGCTGACTAGGCCTAACTCCGTGTTGCTATCTCATTTCTTATGTTCCTTATAGCTAGGTTTTAAACCTCTGGAGAGCAATATTTACAGTCTGCTCTACTTAAGTCATCTTCGGGGACTTCACACTGCACTGGATGAAGTTTTATCAGAGGGACTCAAAACTCAAGCTTCTGCATCACAACCATATAGCTATGCACATTTTAACTTTATATGATGTTATTGGTGTGAAAATGCATCAAAATTATGTTTCATACTTGAGCTGTTGTGAAAACATTGAATATAGTAGATTCTATCTTCAGTAAATGTCTTGTGTTACTGACTAATGCTCTTTTTCTTGTCTGTATTTACAGCTACAACAGCTGATCGGTTTTACAGAATAGATCGTGCTCAGGTACGTGCTTTATTGTACTTGTGGCACGTTTCACCTACCATCTTTAATTTTATATTTGTTAAATTCATGAATGTGACACCTGCCCACAATGTATTAGACTACAAGCATAATAAAAATGTTTTGTTTTTTTTATTCAGCAAATGTTTTTAATCCATAAAGTAATTGAGGTTGTTTTTGTTTTTTTGTTTTTTTCCTTTCCTCATTTGTGACCTTTCCTGAAAATTTCATCAAAATTCTAACATAATGTTTTCCATTATCATGCTAACAGACTAATTAAACAAATTGATCAACGCAAAAAAATTCTGTGCTAGACCTGGACCTCAATCAGAGATGTTCTAGTTCAGGGGTAAATGCTTTATCCACTGAGAGACAAAACCTTTTCTTCTCAAAAGACAGTTTCTCAGGATGTAGAGCAGTTGTCCTATAACTGGAAGATTGGTACTTCAAATCCTGCTCTCTCCAATTCATACTGTTGTTGTGTCCTTGGGCAAGACACTTCACCCACCTTGCCTGTATGAATGTGTTAGTGTGATTATGTGTTTGGTGGCGGTCAGAGAGGAAGTAGGCGCAGCATTGCAGCCACATCTCCAACAGTCTGTCCCAGGGCAGCTGTGGCTACAGAAGTAGCTCACCACCACCGAGTGAGACTGAGAAGTGAATTTATAATGCATCTAATTGTAAATCTGACCATTTCTTTGTCGTGCTAACATACAAACCAACGGTGGCACAACCTTAACCTTTTTGGTGGCAGTAATAATCAAGCCATATTTTAAATCCTTATTGGATTTAGGTCATTTAGCACATTTACTGTGACTAAATATTTGGTATATTTGTTACATAATGGTTGTGGTTTATACATTTTTTGGCCAATATTACAGGTGTTAACCCCCTAAACTCACTCTTGTCTGTTCCAGGAGCATCTGAACTACATATTAGAAATCTCCCACGAAGAGATCTTCATTCTGGACCCGGAGCTGGTCGTCATGGCGACGGTGGGCACGGACCCTTCAGATATGCTTGACCTCCCTGACTCCAGGAGCGACATACCAAACCAGCGGTAGGTGAACACAGCCTGTCATGGCCGCTCCGCATTAGCCTGTAGGTAAGGGTGAGGGGCAGAGTCAGACCTTGGATACAAACTTATTTACATAAAACAATGAAATAAGACTATGGGGATGTAGAGAGGGGTACTTTTAGCATCAGTTTTTAAATTGACAGTTTTCAAATTAGTAAAAATAGTAGAGAAAATTTAGTTTTAAATGTCAGTGTTGTGCCAAGGAAAATATTAGCCTCAAGGGGTCAGTAAACGATCAAATGATGATTACTTTTTGGGGCAGATCCAGATCAGCATGTACTATTTTTTTGTGGATTCTTTACTATTGTGGGATACAGTATTAGGGTTTTGTGGCCTAAGAGTGCATTTACCTCTGAACTAGAGCAGGGTCTCCCAAGCTTTTCAGACTGCGACCCACAAAATAACGGTCCAAACGATCTGCAACCCCCCAGGGGGGGATTATCGTAATAACCTATGGAGGAAAAACATTTAAATGCTGGGTAATATTATTTATTTAAATGATTTATTTTTCAATTACTTACATATACTATTTTCTATGAAAAAAAAAGAAATGGAGTTTCATACATTTTTTATGATTTATGTAATCATCTCGCGACCTCCAACTTACTGTCTTGCGACCCCCAGTCCCCACTTTGGGAACCCCTGAATTAGAGGATCCCTGGTTCAAGTCCATGTCTGGGCACTATATCTTTATATCTGTTTCTTTATGGCAGTTACAGGAAACAGACACAGCAGGTTCCAGTATCTTGGTTATAAAGAATGACTTTGTAGTATTTAGAGTATGATTTCACATCACCTCCCACCTTCGAGTCCGTTGGTCAGAATCGTGTGCTCGAGGGCCATAGCACTGGATAAAAACCGAAGACGCAAACTTTTTTGGCATATAAGCTAATGAGCCGCTCCCCCTTTGAAAATCAGTGCCCATGACTCACTCAGCATCATTATGATCTAATTATACATCAATGGCAGACTTCAAAGCTGTGTGCTGTGAGATGACAATAGAAGTAAGTTTGAATGAATCTTGAGACTGGCAGATTCTACTTAAGTTAAATAGAGAATATAGAGATGTTACACAGGGTTTTCCACAAGTGTTCTCTCTCTCTCTCTCTCTGCATATTAAATACAATGCGTTTGGCCTTGCTCAGCCTTTCTCAGCTGCTGTAGTTGAAGGTGTGGGAGTGTGTTGTGACAGCAGACCTGCCACAACACGGTGTGAGGCTTGTTCATGTGGTGATTTTCATAATTGTAGCAAACCCAAGTAATTACGCTAAAAATCTGTTAATAGACCAGCTTTAGAGGACATGGGGAGAATATGCATACTCCATACATACATAGTGTATAGTATACAGTGAACTACTGTACATGTGATGGCTACTGCATTAGTCAACATTATCACTAATTGCCATAGGTGGTTAGGTTTTTTTAGTATTGGGTGGTTTGTTTGTTTGTCTGTTAACAACTTAAAGTAATGGCTAGATTCTAATGATATGTCGCATTACTGACCTCTCCTAAAAATGAGAGATGGGGCAAGACATACTAACTCCAGCCACATGGGGTCAGTAAAGTATTCTTGACCATTGTGAGATTTAGGGTCTTTGAGATCAAAGCATTGAGCATTTACCCATGAACTATAAGATTGCTGATTTAAGTCCAGCTCTGGGCACTATAACATAGCATTTTAATAGGGACAGTGCCTTGGTGGAGGTCTGCGCTCTCAGTGTATTGTAAGGTGCTGATAGAAGAAACTTTTTCCTTTTGCCCAAATTGCCAGTCGACACATTGCTACAAACAATATGAGTATGTTAAAATGTAGTGGTTTGTTCACCTGTCTTTGGTGCGGAAGTTAATGGGTTGCCTTCTCCACTGGGCACCCAAAATCTCCAGTTGCATTATTTTATGTGGCTGTCTACGCCAGGAAAGTCATCTATTTATCCCCAAGCAACTGGTTCAAGAACCATAGGTTATTGTTGGACATTTTATTTGGGTCACCCAAGGACAAAAAAAATCCAAAAGAAATGCTTGGAAGTCAATAGATGTTTAATAAAATGTTAATTCTCTGGACACGTTATTAGGTACACCCGTTCCAACGCTTCTAAATGCATTTAGTAATGAGACAAAACTTTTGAAGTTCAAACTAAGCATCAGAGTCTGCGGGTGTATTCACACCTGCCTCGTTTGGTCCGAAAACTAACAACCAAACAGACCGAGACCTGTCTGAAGAGGTGGTCTCGGTCCACTTCTTAATGGACTCAGGTACAGTTCGCTTAAGGTGTGAATATAAACCATTGCTGATCCGGCCTAACTACAAACATCCGTCTTTTTGGAGTTAACGAGCTACCTTAGCATAAAGGGCAAAAAAAAACAGCTGTGGAAGTTGCACTAAAAGCCATGAGCAGTGGACAAATCTGGAGCAATGAGGAAGTGCAGTAACCTGGCAAAAGCCAGATTGATATAACGTTAGCAACTCTTTGCTAACGTTATATCAATCTGGAATGGCTCCCATTGAAAATGTTCAGCTTCATAGCTAAACAACAAATTCCAACAACAGTAAAACACAACAAAGACACTGTTAGAAGATTTTTGCTGTTTTGTAAATGTAGAGCAGTATAAGTTTTTCAGCGTCACCATGTTAATAAGTATCGCTGAAAGTGCTTGTTGTTGTCAGCAAACCTAAAGCTCGCCCACTCACGGCAGTACTACCACACCATTGGCCCAGCTGCCACTGGCTCGGACACAAACAGATGAGTGGGAGCTTGACAAGATGGCTTTCGTGAATTTGTGAACTCATAAATTTTACGACAATCCAGCTTACTGTGAAAGGTAAGAGGTACAGTGCCTCGCCGATATTTGCACCTAATAGCCTACCTGTTCTGTTGTTTTCTGCTCAGCACCGCTGCAGCTAGCAGGCGGTGGATTAGGGCACACAGAGTGCACCTCAGTTGCAGCCCGCCTTTGGTGTTGCAAAATAGCAAGTAGAACTTGGTGAAACTGACATTCAAAATGATTTTCACAGAATACATATCCCGGTAACAAGTGCAGCTCGTGGGTCCTCCATGATTGTTTTCATTATGTTCCGTGTCTTTGCGTTGACCCACCCGCATCATTTCTGGCCAATGGGTGCAGCGATTGTCACACACATGCTCCTGTTTACAAATTTTTGTCTACTTGTTAAAAGTGCAATGAGAATATAATGGACAAAAAAAAATAAAGTCCTCACTCTATCCGGACCAAAGAAGCGGACCAACTAACTTTCCTGGTGTGAATACACCCTAAAAGAAAAGGGATTTAAAGGGGAAACACGTAACCTTACTTGTTTCTTCACAGTTTTGGTCACGTGTTTTTCTCTCTGGAGCTCCCCCTACATTTGGAAGTAAAACACTATTGTAAAACCATTGACACTTGAGTGACCTCTTGCTCAGCTTAACTCTAGTTTTCTTCTTCTTGTATTCATACAAAGGTTTCCTCTGCCTTTTGGCCACTCAGCCATGAAAAAATATAAGAAATAGTCATGGCTGGCTTGTTGTTAGGCCAGCCAGGTTATGTCACTTTCTCACGAGACCAGAGACTTCAGGCAAGCCTTTGAACGTGCTGTAGCATGGTCTGAGTATTTAAAACCTTCTAATGTAATGGTATTTTCACAAACAACCATCTCTAGGGTTTAAAGAGAATGGCCCCAAAAAGAGAAAATATTCAGTAAGCGGCAGTTCCATGGTGAAAATGCCTGGTTGATGCCAGAGGTCAGAGAATAGCCAGAAATATTTTATGAAATGGAAAAGGAACTTAAATTACATTTTCCATTTAAAAGCATTAGAACAGGTGTATATATTAATGTGGCCGGTGTGTGTATTTTCAGTAAATGCATGACACATCCATTATTTACTAAAGGCAGCAGCGGCACTAACTGCCTGTCACTTGTCATTCTTCCTCTATCCGTGCCGTGATCTGATTGGTCCAGACACTCCATGGTCATTTCCTCTTCCCTCGTACTGCTCTAAGTAAATATAAATCATGTTACATATGTGACCTTTAAGGAAGCATGCTCTTTGTTATGGCAGCGGTTAAACACACTTCTGCTTTCATCTTATGAAATTCTTTGCAACATATTTACACACATTTAGGCAGATTAGTCAAAGCTGTGCTTGGAGTGGGGGGAGCGCACAATTCTGCAGAGGCAGGGGGTGGGAGAATGGCTATTCCCATGCTGTTGCCATGAAAAGGCCAAAAGGAATAATACATCTATAGAGAAATTTTGTTTATGTTACAGAAAATATGTTTTGCTACCAACAGATTTTAAACATTAGCTATTGTGTGTCTTACAAAATGGTAGAGAAACAGATGGCAACCATTATAATTTTGAAAAAAAGGTAAACATAAGCCATAATTAGATGCTGAGAATGAGAAAAAAATTATTATTGGTGGATTTCTTTCCTTTTAAAATAATAATTCTGAGAAACGTACCTAGAAAGCAGTGCATAGGAGGCCAGGATATCATAACATGAAATCAAAATGTGCATTATTATTATTATTATTTAAAAAGGGACCATGCACAATTTTTAACATATAAGAGACAATGGGTATCCTGACATATTGCAATACTCCTCCAGAATGAAAAATATAGTAAGTAAGTAATAATAGTATAAAGTAATAATAATTAGTGACTTTTCAAAACAGAGTCACAAAGTTATTTAAAATCAGACTTAAGAGCAGCACGATCAAGGGCCAGATAAAACTAAATTACAAAAAAGTACAATAAATAAATACAATAAAAATGGATTATAAGAAAGACTCATCTATAAAAATACATCTTTAAAAGATATTACAGAGTTTGCCAGCCTAAATTCTTTCGGGCAGGTCGTTCCACAGCCACGGAGCTCGTATGCAGAACACCCGGTCTCACCTGGTCTTCAGTCTTTAAATTCATATCATACTACATATTAAGGACTGTGAATATGAATTATGAGATCACAGCTAGATGATAAATGACTGTATATATTATGGAGCTAAAATCTTAAAATAGTAGCTTACATGGATAATACAGCTGGTACATTCTTTTATACAGTTATTCTGATGTGGCTGTCACGTTGTGCATTTCCTGTGTATTAAATTCACAGTAATATTTCATGTTTTGGTGAATGTAAATGTGAGCAGTTGTCGGACACCGTGTTTAGCATTGGTGGTAATGAGGTTAGCCACACAGACACAGAGCAAAATGGTCCAAATGGTTCATTAGTAGTGTATTAGTAATGAGTAGAACACTGAGCAACTCAACCAGCCTTTTTGAAGCAATGCCATGTTTTTGGTCCCCAATTGGACTGTCATGAAAAGTAATGTTTAATGGCTAGTGTCACAATTTCCTTCATCTATATTTTCTAATACAGCAATAAAACCTTAATAGATTGTTTCACAAGTCAAGTAATACCAGAAGCTGTGCATTTGCTTTGCGCAACCAGCTGGATTCTTGCAAGATTAATGAGTTCACAAAGTCACCAAAATCCATCATGTCAAGCTTTTCTGCAGTCTGAACTTGTGGCGGTTAGCCAATTGTGTGGCCCTACTGTCCCAAGTGGGCGGGGTGTAGGTTATAAAGATAGTTGTAAACAATATTGCAAGACTGAAAAATTTAACACATCTATTAATCTGACTTTTGCCAGGTTAGCTGTATGTTACCGTTAGTCCTAAACATATTCTTAATTCCATTTAAAGTATAACAGTCTATAAAGTTAACAGTATAACAGTATATAAAGTTAACAGTCATATCTACATATTAAAAGAATAAGATCCAAAGCTATATATTTAGAGAGCAATGCAAGAGCTTGAGTTTTGAGTCTCTCTGATAGAACTTCATCCAAAGCAGCGTGAAGTCCCCAAAGATAGCAGAAGTAGAGCAAACTGTAAATATTGCTCTCCAGAGACTTAAAACAAGTTATAAGGGACATAAGAGATAAGATAGAAACATAAGAAAACACAAGAGACACAAATATCTGATTGTATATTATAAATTTACTTAAAAAATAAAAATAACAGTGCACAGGTTTCATTTGTCGACGTTAACTGGCAAAATAGTATTTGTGTAGCCCTAACTATACACCGATCAGGCCAAATATTACGACCACCAGTCTATTATTGGACACTTGCCCTTTTTTCCTGCTTCTAACACAACTTGTTGCCTAATATATCCCACCCACTAACACGAGCCATGATGAAGAGATAATCTGTGTTATTCACTTTACCTGACAGTGTTAATAATGTTATGCTTGATTAGTGCTAATGGCTTTTGTAAATAAAATGGCTAAATGTCAAACCTGTTGCTAATGTTCACTACCCAGGCATTGACATAGTAGCTCGTTGCCTAAACCGTCTTGTTTATTCATAATTTGCTGTATTTGTGGTTAATGCTAATTTGGCTATTAATGGAATTGCTATTTGTTTAAAGGTACTGTAAGCAGCATGTGCTCATACTGGTTTGAAAATGGTACTGCAGTCTTAATCAAAACAGTGGTCTTTTCTGATTGGGCGATCGGCAATGCAGTTTTAGAACCAATACAAATAATGTAAACAAAAACAACTTGGCTATTTTTAATTGTTTGTAACTCAGCTTTACCATTGTTATAAAAAATATATATACTGCTCATAGCACCTTTTAAAGGTTCCTTTTCTGCTAAATTGACACTTTGAGCTTTTAACCCTCTGGGCTCTATGGTGGCCATTTGTGGCCACTTCACTTTATTTTTTTAACCATTTGTGTTGTGTTAATGATAATGGCATGAAACTTCCCAGGGGTCTGGACTTTTATAAGACCTTTTAATTTTAAACTTCAGCTCCGTAAAAATATCAATAATAAACTGTGTACACAAAAAAGTCGCAATTAGTTCTAGGGCTGTCGCGGTGAGAGAATTTCCCCTGCGGTAATTATATGCAACTCAACACCGCGGTGTGCGGTATAGGCGATATAGCATAAGCTAATAATAACACCTGAAAAAAATGACATGTGCAAACAAATTTTGATTATAAAAATAAATTGAAATATAGTTAATCCTCTGCTTTAACAAAAACCCAAGTCAGGCATGAGTGACATTGTCCTTGCAGCGCGTGTAACGTGGCCGCTTTAGAAAAACCCACATGTTCACCTAATGTGGTTTGAAAGATGAGCTAAGGAGGCTAGCAGTGCTCCCCGCGGCACTGACTCTACAGAGCGACTGTGTCCCACACGCACCTGCGTCAGGTGAGAGGGCAGAGAAAAACCTCACGTAGTTATTGCGTCACCAGGTGAGTGGATCGCCAGTCGAGTCTACGGCTCCTCCTCAGAGTAACACGTAAAGGCTGATTTATACTTCCGCGTCAAATCGACGGCGTAGCCCGGCGTAGCCCGGCGGACCCCTTTGCGTCGCCGCGAGCCCTCTCAAAAGCTACACCGTAGCCCTTGACGTGCACCTGGCCAAAAATCAATGAAGCAGCGCAGCACGTGCAGAAGCCTTTTCCTTTCTCACCATTAACCCTCTGTTCTCCACTCCCAGTGTCTCTGAGCGCGTATACGTGCGGAAACATTAAATGCTTCATGGTTTACAGTAAAATTAAACTGTGCATCCCATTAGTGCATCATTAAAATGATAAACTGCGTTTACCGCGGTCGCTTGTGCCCCAATGCGGTTGGATTAATAATAGCGCGGTATGACGATAATGCGGTCACCGCGACAGCCCTACTCAGCTCTTTTGTGGCCCATTGACTCCCATTATAACTACCTTTTTTGATCCCTTGCAATTAACAGTATACAATCAAACAATTAATTTAAAATGGCTTTCATTGTAAACTCTAGACATGAAAATGTGTTTTTGAGGTTTTTTGGCATTTCATATCTTTTTTTCTATTTTTTGTCAAGGGAGCAATTTTAGGTAATATTTTAAGTTTCCTATAGGGGAGAATAATGGCTCACTGCTCTCCAGTGAAGCAAATTAATGAGTCAGTTCTGACATAGGTGTGCTCTGGGGGTCTGATACTTTGCGTTTGTGCATTTGGAAAAAAAAACAAAAAAAGAGTGGGGGGTGGTATTGAGGGGGTAAAGTGCAGGGGCAGCTTTGAATCAAAGCTGTAGCAGCAGGTAAACAAAAACACTGGCACTGTTTATAAATTTGTCCTGGAGTTTATTCCGCTGCAGCCACTACCAACGCTCTAAGTGAAGCCTAATCTAAGAAAGTAAGATGGTAAGATGGTAAAACTGCTGTATTCATTGCTTGAATACATGAGATTCTGTGGTGTGCTCTGAGAGTGAACTGAGGGAGCTAACAGGGGGGTAAACATACTTTGTAGCAGTGTTTGTCCATGCTCAAAATAAGTAATATTACAATAAAAACAATTTTTTGTTACTGTTATGGATACTGTACTGCCATGAGGATTAGAAAATATTAGGGTCCATCCATTATAGGGAGTAATGACATCTCCCTCAGATACACTGTGGTTCCTGGTGGTGGAACACTCGAGCAGCTCTGTACTCTCCGCAGGGTGCTTGAGAGTTCATGGGAGTTCGACCTGTCTACAGGCGTTTGACTGTGTCCCTCATGGGTCCGTTAAGGGGTGCTCTGGGAGTATGGGGTCTGGGGCCCTCTGCTAAGGGCTGTATGACCAAAGCAGGAGATTGGTTCATGGCAGTAAGTCAGACTGTTATAATAAAGAAGGAGCTGAGTTGAAAGGCAAAGCTCTCGATTTACTGTTGATCTCTGTTCCTACTCTCTTCTGTCATGAGCTTGGGTTAAGACCATAAAGACAAAATCTCAGATACAAGCAGCGAAACAGGTTTCCTCTGCAGGGTATCTGGGTGTTCCCTTAGGTTGTTTTCACACATGTTGGTGTGCTCCTCGGTGCGGCCTCAGGGCGCACTAGATGCAATTGTGTTTACTTTTCTGTTAGTTTGGTTCCTGTTCACACGCGTTGTTTACTATTAGCCTCAAATACCGCACCATAAACTACGTGATAACCGTCATCTGACTGACAAACTTGTTTCCATGACAATGGGCCTCAAGCACTACATTTCAAAGTGTTCCGAAGTGCACCATCACGAGCCTAATGTCTGGGCCTAATGTCGAGCCTAATGTCTGTCAAACTGTTTATGAGGATACATGCAGAGGCTGTAGCCTTTGCAAAACAGCGCTCTCAAGAAATGAAGAGTTTAGCTCTGTGTGTTACGCCGTAGAACTCAGTACAGGACGTGGGAAGATTCTCCTACTATGCGCCATGACGCACGGATTATTCAGGGGATACTACTTCATACACAGTGTGGTTTTGGCTGGCACTTCTTTTTATGCACGCTGAGAGGAATCGCTTACTGGACAGCAGCCTACTAAACCAGGTGGGTTTACTCCTGCAAATGACTGACAGTAATTATCGCTAGCGAAACCACTGGTGGGTCAGCCTGAAGTCAGTAAGTAGCTTTTACCCCACAGACACCGCTCCAGGGAGCAGCGAGAGTCGTTGGTGCTGCTCTGAGACCTCCTGTTTACAGCGGTCTGAGAGCGGTCTGAGAACGGCCGTTTAGTGGACACCTGAGTGTGGCTGCTGTGTTCACACTGACCCAAGCGCACCGCACTCGGATCGAAAGCTCTTTTGTGCCGACCTTACCAGTATCAGTGTGAAAACACTCTTAGAGACTGAGGAGCTTGATCACCTGGGAGGAGCTCGTACAAGAGCCGCTGCTCCTCCACCTCAAGAGGAGGCAGCAGAGGCTTGAGCACTGAATGCCTCCTGGACGCCTCCCTGGGGAGGTGTTCCAGGCATGTCCCACCGGGAGGAGGCCCCGGGGAAGACCTAGGAAAGGCTGGAGGGACTATGTCTCTTGATTGGCCTGGGAACGCCTTGAGATTGGAGGAAGCGGAGAGGGAAGTGTCCAGGGAGAGGGAGGGCCAGATTTAGTCTGTTGCTCTCTGTGACCTGTCCCTGGATAAAGCGGTAAAAGATGGAGGACTGTATGGCTAATGACTTCTCTCTATTGTGAAATATTGATGTTTGTCTTTTATGGCCTGAAACATATAATGTTAGTTTTATATAATGGTCAACATATTAGTGGTAATATGTAAGACTTCTGGTATTCAGAGGGTTAAATTATAATGCAGAAAAATTATTGATACTGTTTTTTATTGACATACACTTACCTCAAATGCTGAATATAAAATAATTTAATTGACATCAATTATTTGATAAAAAATAGTGATTTTTATATTTTTGGCCCTTATATAATAACAGACATTGTGTGGTTTAACAGGCAATAAAATTGTTAAATTTTTTAATTTGAATGAAATTAAACTTTTTATGACAAGAACAGATAATTGAACAAATCAAGTCGTTGAAAGTGGAAAAATATTTTAATATACATTATTTTTATAGAATTTTTAGAATATAAACAAAGGGTGGCCACAAATGGCCACGATAGAGCTGAGTGTGAGTTTTTTATGTTTTGCCTTCCCAGCTCAAAAATAAAAAAGGATTTTAAAAAGTGATGTTGGTAATTAGTTACATGTCCTAGGCTGTACTATTTGCAATATAAGTAAAATGACTGGCAATGCAATTACATACTGTACTCATTTTTGAGTTTTTTTGACAACCAGCGCAATGTGCAAACAAACTGGCATTTAAAGGGTTAAAAAAAAATTAAAGAAAAATATATTTTATATTTATGACAAGAAGAGATGTTACTTTAACGCATTATGCAGTAAGAGTGGCAAAGAATAAAAAAAAAAAAATCTTAAAATTTATGGACTTCCTTTGTTGTTGGCCACAAATGGCCACTGATAGAGCTGAGTATATAGTAAAAAGGAACAAGCCCAGAGGGTTAACCATGTTATAATGTTCTTTGCCACTCAAAAACATACCCGAAGTAGTATTTTGTTTCATTCACGCTTGCTTGAATAATCCTGTATGCTGAGGCACTGCCCTTATCAAGAGCTGAAAATGCTTGGTCTCACAGCTCTACGAAGCCATGTGAAACCAGGAAGTGCTCCTGCGCATTTCTAAGCCCATACACTGTCACCGGACTTGTTCTGATATTTCCAACCCTTACATTGCCGTCACTACAAAGCAGTCAGCTTATTTATCCATCTGTTAATGTGATGTTGCTAATAGCCATGCTAAAAAGCCATTTGATGCTTTATCCGTTCTCCACCATTGCCAACAGGGGGTGTCAGACACCTAATCCAAGTGTTTTCTGCTAAGTGACAGCTCTTCAAAATAAGTCTTTTCCATACATATACATTATTTGAAGTTTTAAAACATGAAATACTAATGCAAAGGTGTCCAAAACTATTTCAGAAAGCCTTAAAAAAGCATAATATAGGACCTTTACTACTTCTTTCATATCAATTGATGGCAATTTAAATAATCACCTAGCCATATGAACCTATTGTAACTTCTACTTATATATTTCTATTACACAATTATCTCCCAAAACAGTGGTTGGAAATGAAGACAGAGAGTGAGTGATTTGAATAGATGCATGTTGTGTTGGCGGCAGCGATTTGCCTGTGATGAGTGCGGCGGCGTGTGGGAGGACGAGGAGGACGGATGAGGGGCCAAGAGGCAGGGCAGCGCTGGGAGAGATGGGTTTTTCCAGCGATACACTGAGAGGCTCAGGCCCACGCAGGGCGAGAGGTGACCCCAGCGCCTCCTACTGCAATTACACCGCTCTTTCACCACCAAAACACACCAGCACGCCCACACACAACTATTTTGTTTTTGTTAAACACAGGGATGTGCAGATTCAGAACAGGGTGCAGACCAAAAAAGTGACTAATATGAGAGAGAAGTCATGGGAAATTGAAAGGTTGAGGAATGGTGGAGGTTCTGGATTAAAATAGCTTGAATATGCTTTTGAATTGGTTATCTGTGGTAAAAGTGGATATGAAATGAATAAAGGGGTTGTATTAAATCAGTTGTTTTTGGTCATCAATAAAAAAAAAAAAAAATCTGTTACTTCAGGCTAGATATTATCTGATTATGGAAGAAAACCTAGCGTGGTCAGCTTGCAATTATTGAGGGAAAGATGAATTTCCCAGTGTAAAGAAAAACTTACACTAACAAGATAGAGATTGGTTGAAGGTATTGCTGCCAACTGTGACGTCTACAAGTTATTAATTAACTAATTATTAACTTAATTCAAAGGGTTTACCTACTTTTTCCATAACTACATTGGATGTTGGAGTGTGTTCAATAATGTCATGATAGATCAGACTGTTTTTGAGTTATTATTTTGAGGTACATTATAGTTTGTACTACGATGAAGATCAGATCACATTTTTTAACAATTTATGCAGAAAAGCATGAAACTTCATAACCTGGTGAGCCAGCTTCTCCTACTTCTTTTCCAAAACAGGACAGTCTGGTTCCTCACTCAAAAAGAAGCATTTCTCTCTGGTCAATTTAGAACTGGCCTATCACAGCCGTTTATATGCAGCACTTCTTATAAATACAGAAGTTAACCAAGGTAGAGCTGGCTACTGAGCTAATTTTATAACTTCTCTGACCTGATTAACAGTGTTTAGTGCTTTCCTGTTGGGTCTGTTGAAGTCTGCATTGTTGTTCACTCCTCTGTGTGATTTATGTATTTATTTTTCTTTGTCCATTTTCTTATTTCCATTATAAGAACAGTTAAGTCCCGCTGATGTAATGACCACATTCAAACAAACCCACTTTTTCCACAAGTCCTTGTACAACTGGCTTCTGCTGCTGTCCCTGTTCAAAAATAAGTAGAGTTGCTCAGAATACACCATATTCTGGTGTTTTATGACAAAAACGGCAAACCTCCATGTTTCTTTGCTTTCTTCTTTGCTTACATCCAACTTTTTTGCAAAGTGTCCAACCAAATGGGATCCACCCTACTGTTTATGTTGTGAACAGTTGAGAAACCGATTGTCATTTGATATTTATGAAGCACTGTGCTCTACAAAATGTATGTAATTATAGTGCTTTGTTTTTTTAAGCATCCATTGTTGCTGATATACTTAATTGTATTGCTGTCAAATTTTATACTATTTTAGAAAACTCTTTTCTCAAGAAAAGAATGGAAGCTGCCCATCAATCATAGTGTCAGTGTAAAATTTCAAAAACCGAGAAACTGTCCTCATTAGCTGCATTGTATTCAAATCAGAGCTGCCTCGTCAAAGTCAGTGAGAGGTAGACAAAATGAGTGAAATAAACACAACAAACTGCATCCTGTCTGTCTACAGGCTACATGCTGGTGTCCATAGTAAACCACGGTCTTTCATTAGTCATTAGTGAAAGCAATTTTCTAATAAAAAAAAAAAAGCAAGACCTTAGTACATTATCAAGTCTCTATTATCAGGTCCCATTGATTGGTCTACACTTGACGAAAATAAATTAGTCGATATTGCTAGCAGATAAAGTGGCTAATTTAGGCCTTTGTTGGTCTTCTGTTTTGATGTTAAGTGGAACTTGTTATCTTTAATTTAGTAATTTAATCAACTACTGAATTAGAGTTGGCAAAACATAAACAACATTAAACACTACCATGACCCCTCCCCCGCTAGAGGTGACCAAGATTTAGGACACTGTTTGCTCACCTCAAGACATTTTTCCTACAGGGATAATAAATTATACCTCAACATTAAAAGTAAAAGTAGGCAGGGGCGCTTTAACATAGTTTTGGTATGTGCCTTTTTAGCATTTGTTTACATCATTTCTCTCTGTCATCGCAAAGTTTAAAAAAGCAAAAAAAACTGTCCTCATTAGCTGTAAATTCAAAACTGCCTCGTCAAAGTAAGTGAGAGGTGGACAAAAAGAGTGAAGTAAACACACAAACAGACTCCATCCTCCCACCAGAAAGGCAAAGGCCCTGTTTGTGAAAAACTCATTGTGTCTGCCTACAAGCTCTGTTTAAACCACACCAGGGTGCAAAGAGAGAATTTGTAAATCGTATGTTGTTCTGCCGGGCCGCTGGCTTCGTGCGCTTAATTGTTTGGTATTTTTAGCTCAGCTCAGTCAGTCTAATGTATTCTATTCAAATGTGGGCTGCCTCTGAGACCTGGTCATTTTTCCTATTTAAAATATGCCATTCTCCTCATTATTTCCAGGCATACATCCATTAACCCCTTTCCTTTCCATTTAGGATTCATACCGGGTAATTATTTGATTATTATAAATGAAAGAGTCATTTGTTTCAATCCCACTTAAAATATTTGGAGGTAATTTCTTCCTTTTATTAGACTGAGAATAATACATATGGTTCAGCTACCTACATCAAGAAATGAAAAACTTTTTTTTTCCTCTTTTGACATTTTGAGGTCAGCAAAGCAAATCATCTGCCTCCTAGTATGCAGTGATTCTCACTGATGTGACACTCAGCTTTTTCACCAGATGCCCTTCCTGATACATCCCTCTCCTTATATCTGGGCTTGGGGCTAACACAAAAAGTACACTGACAAAGTATTGCAAAACTAAACTCACATTGCAAAAATTTGGAGGATTTTCTTTACACCTAGGTCAAATGAGAACTACTAGTTGAATGTTTCATAAAAATGCAGGACATTATAGACAACCACAGGCTAGCTACCTGCCAAAACCAACTTACATTTCAGTACAATATGATGCAATGTGTTTGAGTTGTTCTAATGTAACTTCTGTAGTTGACTCAACTAAAATTACATGTTCCACTTCATATAAAACATGCAGCTTTTTACACAACTACAGGCTTGCTACCTGCCAAAACCAACTGCAGTTTAAATGCAGTTTCCATTAAATATAGAAACAGAGTTAATAATACAACCATAGGCTTTCCAATGTTAAACAGATTTGAAAATGTCATTCTTACATAAGGCAGCAGATATGAGACTTCACTACTGTAGTTGATTCCCCCAGGATTTACAAGTTAAAAATAATGCAGTAGATTCAATTTTTCACCAACTGTGACTTTAGTCGACTTAACTCAACTTAACTAATGTAAGTTATGTTAGATGACCACAAACAGATGTGTGACATCCACTTGAGTAACCTTTTGAATAAAATGTACTTCAAAGAGTTATTTTATACTTTTTGCCTCTAGCTTAAATAGCATTATGAAGTAAAAGTGCACTTATTTGTGTACATTTTTTGTTACTCTGCTCATGTCATGTAACTGTATTCCTTCCAAAAGTTTTATGTTGTGAAAAAGTGAAATTTGTGTTTGTGACTTACTTTTACTAATTTCTATTGTTTATTCTTTGGAAATATCATAAGCTGCACATTATTGTATTTTGTCTGTCTGATCCATACAAAACATAAATCAGACGTTATGTCCAAACAATTACTCAGTACTTTAGTGTTTTTGGTGACTTGACCAATCTCTGACCACAGGGGATCTGAGAAAAACATGTTATATGACAAAAAAACAATGATAAAGTCTAGATTTCTTTGCTATGACGATTCAAAAGATTAGAGTTTTCAGGACTTTGCAACTGTGGTTGATTCAGCTAAGACTAACAAAGTTCCATGTGATATGAAACATTTTGCATAATCTTTGGTGAGCTTCATGCCAAAAATAACAAAATGTCATTGTACTATAATGCAATAGATTTGAGTTTTCACAACTTTCCTACACTAAAGTTTCAACAAAGAACTACAAGTTAAATTACATAAAAAATAAGGCACTTTAAACAACACAAATTACTCAAAGCTAGGCTGACCAACCAGAGCAGAGGGCTGTACTACGAAATTAGATTTTTGGTTAAGCGCTCGAGTCGAGCCTAAACCCAGGATTATCGGTGCCACGAACGTGGTTCACTTTTCAGCGTGGTTAGATCGCTATAGAAACATGCGTAGCAGAGCTAACCTGGTCCAGACCAGGTTTTATTTCTGAGTTTGAACTATGATCTGCTCCTTCAATGTTTTAACACATTTTTCTGAACATTTTAATGACCCACGCCACATTCTAAGTTTGGGGAGTGACTGAACTCCTCGAGTTTATTGTATTTGATGAGCTTTGGACTTACTGAGACTCAAGCCCACGCAGTGACGCACAGCTCCATTTAAACAGTTGAGTGAAAAGTCCATCTACAGTGTCAGGCCTGTACTCTGTATTTCCTTCCAGTTAGCTCCACTTGTCATTTTGCTTCACATAGCCTCATAAAAACCTCTCACCTGTTACCACTGCAGCCTCACACACAGGCAGCCAGTGTGCAATGTTCAAGCAAAGCTATAATGATCAACAGTTTGTTCTGTTTTGTGATAGTGAGCTAAATCTTTGTTATATTCAAGTATTAGCCGATATAATCATATTTTGTTCATGGGTTAGGCATTATAATGTGCACCTGTCAGTTTAGAAATAATACTTAATTATCATTAATGAAGCTGAAAATATCAACAGTAGGCCTAATTTTCTGATGTGGGAGGCTCTGTTGGGCTTTTGTTAGACTTTCACTTTTGTTGTTTTATTTTTATAACTTTTCTAATGATCATCTTTTTATCTGAGATACGCAGATGATCTGTACTCTGCGTAAAAAGAGTCAAATGACACGGCATATGCCCCCTTTCTCGGGAGCGCACACAGACGCCAAAGCTCAAACCCTGGCTTCACAAATTCTGCTGATAACCACCTTTCTGATACTCATTATCACAGAGCCGAGGTTGAGGCTTTGAGAAGTCAGCTTACTCACATGAAGCCTGGCTATGTCCATCCAGCTCCGTAGCACAGCCGTCAGTTTTGAAATCAATGCAGTACCTTGGACTGAATTTCCCTCAGTAAACATTTGTGTGGTCTCTGCAGTGTTCTGGCTCTTAATGCATTGCTCCCTGGACATACGATATGGGGTGTGTCTCTACAAAATAGTGTTAACTGAAACACAATCCACCAGAGAAGCTGTACACACCACAACTGTATGCAGCAGTATAGCTTTTGATCAGTTGTTCACTAGGGGCTGGTGGAGGTACACAGTCATTAGAGTTCCAAACACCGTACATGTTTGCTGCAGGTATCTGGCTCCCTCCTTTGGAGCTGCTCCACTCTTTGAAGTGTTATCTGAGCGTTATGAATTGTCTTTTGACTCAGTGGTTTTGATGAACTGTGGGTCAATACTTACCTGCGGGCCATAAATCTTCTGTGTAATCATACAAGATACATGATATATTGTTTAAAGCTTTAATAACCCTGTGGCTCTCTGGACCTGTCAGTATGTTTACATGCTGAGAATTTTGACCAGTGTTTGAGCTATCTATATCTATACAACAAACATGTTAATCGGTGTTTATGTTTTCTGGTCGCTTATGTGACATATTTTAAAAGCTTTACTGTCATGCTTTGATGCATTTATGTTCCTTCTGAAGATGCAGTTGCCAAGAAAATCTGTTGTTGTTGTTGTTGTAAGGTCATTGTTGCTATTAATATTGATATTGATTGTTGCACTGGTGTGTGTGATTGTGGCGGTGTGTTTGGTGGTGCAGTATGGCTGCCACATCACCGTCAGGGCACCAATGTTACTGAGGAGTGAATGAATAATGGATCAGGGTAAAACCTAGATAAGTGCTATAAATGCCACCAAAACACAAAATGTCAGTGTTTTTTTTTTTTGTTTTCTGAATTTGTCAACTGTAGTTAATTCAGCTTAGAAAAACAAGTTGAACTTTCCACCAGAATGTTGGGCATTCTGTGTTTTAGAGTTAATTGTAATACTAAAAATGTCTTATATAGTGCTTTTCTGGTCAATCAAAGTCACTTTAACGAAGGATGAATGCTGATAAATACTTGCTTGCAGCATTAGCCTAAGCTAATGGTAAGTCTGAGCACAGTCAGACTAAGAGCATAATCCAAACATAATTGCCATTACATTTCTATTTATGCTTATTTATGCTTCAGTTAGTTTTGTAAAGGACCATGCATTAGGGGTGTAACGATATGTTTTTGCAACAATACATATCGATTATGTGTCAAAACATCGATCTAGTTACTTAGAACCCCTATGATGCATTATTGCAATAGTAATGATTTTATGGAGTCACTGTAAAGTGGGCGACACACTAGAGGATTATAAGCCTTCTTCTCTGTAAGAAAAACAAAAAACAAAAAAACAAAAACCTTATGGAGAACCACACTGAAGAAGAGATCTACTCCTGGGAGTAGTGCCTAGGACTGTAATTAAAATATATATATATATATATATATATATATATATATATATATATATATACACTTCAGCAGCAGTGATCCTTG